>OX346709.1:13599094-14915095 GCA_947063395.1 Hemistola chrysoprasaria | reverse complement strand
GCTAACGCAACGCGTAAAAAGGTTTGCCCTAAGGCTGACTATTCAAAACTTTACATATTTTTATAAGCGTAAAAGATATGTCATTGCAAGTTATATAAAACACACAAACACACCAACTCGCGACCTGGTTAGAGACTAATAAAAACAAAGCACCTATTAAAATTCCCAAATATTATATTTAGAGCCAAGCACTCGAAGCGGCCGAAACGTAATAACCACCTCTTTAAAACAATTAAGCACTCGAAAATTTGGTGGCCCGTAGGAGAAATGGAATTTCGGCTTGGAATTTCAAGCAACAACAATCATCATTTCGTGAACAGTAAACGACTTTGATAAAGATTTTAAGATTTAACTAAATAACAAGGACTGATTTAAATTTCGTTTTGCAATAGCACAGATGCGAACGTTTATTTCTGTAGCAAAAACTCTTTCAGAGTCAGCAGTTTCAGCAACGGTTTTTATTATTTTTATAAACTCAGTGATACTTTTACCAGCTGGCGAATAAGCGTGAGCGGAACAACATAAATCCGCTTTGATCCGACGCGATCCTGTTTCAAAGTTACTAACTAGTTTAATGCGGATATCTTTAGCATACTAAATCACTCACAATCTCGTATATTTAGGAACTTATTGCGACAAAGTCAACAGATGTCTTAAGAACAATATTTTTACAGTCCTGATATTGGTTGACTTTTATAGTGCACACAATGTTTGATACATTGTGTGCACTATAAAAGTCATTGACAATAAATAATAGGAAACCTAATTGTTTTTATTGGACGTAAAATAAGATTTAAAACGTAAATGAATAACAAATGTCGTCATGTATCGTCAACAAATACATATTACAAGGATTTTATGACGAATCGATATCTTGGCGATAGATCAAATGAAAAACTATGCTCACCTTGCACTCATTGACAACTCGTTAACACCTTATAGCCCCCGAGAATCGAGAAAGTTCCGCCTCGCTATCATGGAAATAAATTGTATCGCATCTGTTTTATATAGGTATATCTGTTCTATATTGTACAGATATCTTTCGATCAAAGTTCCACACACGGTCGAACTTCGGCAGATCGAATCGAACAGGTCCGTGGACCATATGGGGTCCTTTTTTTTATTTATTAGTTGGATTCTATCATTTATTTGTGTCTCTAGGTACTCGTATATGAGTTGTCTAGAGGTAGTAATTTTTCAATTTCCATGTATATCAAACTTTGACTACCGTACCTTACTATGCAGCGGTATAGTTAGTAGAAGAGCACGTTGTTGCAGTCTTTAATTTTACGAGAAAATTATACGATACTGTAGCGTCGACTGTGGTTCACGCTCGCTCACGTTCTAAGCTTAACGAGTTGTTGTTGCCCGGTTACAATCTACACATTAAACTTAATTAAACAAACAATCCTATAACACAGCCCTTAGAATCGTTGGAACTCATAAAATATTCATCCTCAATCTTTGACTTCTTCATTAATTCAGATAAGCAAACTTCGCTAAATGAGAAAAGTTAGCAAACAATATTTTTGCTGTGAGTTGCTGCGTCTCAGATTGAAAACAGAAACCATTAGGTAGCTTTCACCGGTGAATTTTCCTCCCATGGTAATGCACTCTCTACGTTGTAGCCCTTTCATCCTTATATCTGTTATAGAACTTAGTTCTTTATGACTGCGCGTTAAAATGTGATTTTTATTATATAGCCGAAATAGATAGGAATAGAAAACAGACTCCGATTGAGAGAACACACGTACGCGTAAATTTATAAAGAATTTCATGGAAAACCACTAGAACGTCACTTGCCACGAACGAACGCCTATTTATATTTCGTGTTTTGAGATACGTGCGGGGAGAACTAACTCACTAACGATCACGATGTTTAATCGATGTTAACGATCCATCAACCGTCCGAAAACATGGTGACCTCATCCGGTTTATCAACGTCTTCAAGAGCAAGTGTAACCGTGGATATTGGATAATATATGAGGCAAATAACACTAGTTTACCTGAACAGGCGAACTTACCTCGTTTATTCTCCAAAATATAGCCTCATAATGTAGAATCTACTCACAACGTTCGCTTAACTGGATAAGTTTGTGATAAAAGTGCCTTGGGTGTAACTCTGTAAGTTTACTTCATAATTGCTAGCGATATGGTTTGATGGTTGGGTATTAACTTGCAAACTCCTACGAATAATAGCGATAAATAGAAGACCCCTTTTTCCATTTCTCTTGTTTGTTTTGTTTTAACCTACTACGTAAACCCAATATTCGACAAAGCTTTTTCTTTGTTCTTTTATATCTTCTACTCCTACGCTATGTAACCTGAACTGCTCTGTACCTTGTTGGCACAGTCGATTAATTAATTGAAGGCAAAGGTTACAAAGTTCATATATTATAATAGACGCGCTGGAGCACTTTCGGAACTTATATGGCACGTTCATATTATGAAAATTATGAAACAAGCGCTGACTACCTATTATTTTTAACTTTTGCATACACTAAGTACCTTGGAATGCAAATCCGTTCGATTTCACTCGTAATATAACCGTAATTATTTTAGCTTTAGTAAAACATAACTAGAAATGATTGTATAACAATAAAATGTGTTATATACATGAGTTTCTTGTGATCGTCAGATATTCTGGAAGCCCACAGCGCTCGGCCACGCAAGATCGCCTCACTGATCGGCATCGAAGGTGGTCATTCCCTGGGCAACTCCCTCGGCGTACTCCGGAGTTACTATCAGCTTGGAGTCCGGTACATGACCCTCACGCATACTTGCAACACGCCATGGTAAGTGAAATTAGGCTGATTACGGATTGGAGGCTTATTTTGTAAAATATCAATGGACAATGTGAGATACGAATTTAAAAAAAGGGTAAATTTTTTTATGTTTTAAGGCCTTGGACTAATTTGCGCTTTGATCCTCCCATTTAAATAGGTAAAGGCAAGTTACGCCGTTTCATTAAAAGATAAAGTTTATCCATTTTACAGTCAAGTGACCTTTGAATAATATTATATAAGGTACACTACTAAAATTATTTAGACTTTAGACAAATGTGCCAAAATTTAAACAACTGGTTACCAATAATCATCCTGACTGACGAAAAAGCTGTTAAAGCATTCTCTCCAGGCTTTATCACGTATTTTTGAACTTTTACCTAAAGCTCGCATAATATTTCGCTTTTTTTTATTTGAAGCAAATCTAGAAAACGTGATTTCCATAATCGATTTGAAAAAGAAGAATTAAATATCGTTAACGATGAATCCTTGTTGAAGGAAGAAATTGGTGGTGTAATTATAGGGCATTTTTACTTTGTACCCTGATAAAAATAAGAGCGTTTTTTAAAAGTTGTGTTTTTAAGATATTTAAGGATTGTAAGCTGTAAATAGTCTGACGGACTGAAGAAAGTAGTTTTATAATAAATAAATAACATATTTTCCTTATTAAAAATGCAAAATAAATGGAAATTGTAGTAAAATAGTGGTCAGTTTGGTGCCTGCGTAAAAATCGTCCTGTTTTTTATTTTTTAATAAAAAATTAGGATATTTTTCTCTATTTTATTTTTTGATTTGTTAAGAGACGTTGGCGATCTGTCTATTTTAATCATGGCAAAAATTTGATGCAATTTTTGGCCACGTTAATAAAATTTTCTTATAGGTAGGTTGTACTAATCGCCAACTAGGAAAAAAAATGAGTCCTGGGACATTTTTTTTTTTAATTAACCTTTAGTTTTGAGTAAAAAAAATTCCGAGTAGTCAAGACAAGTGATTCAGTATGCCCTCTTCCTTTAAACTTGTGTAGGTACTTAATAAATATGGTAAAATGAACGCAACGTTCTGGAGTTCGTTTTTGGTACAATAAAAGTGTTTATTTAAATTACATAATCAAATCGGAGCCCAATGATGCGGCGTAAAACGGGAATGATTAAGTTGTGGTAACACGAATTAATGTAATAAACATGCCTACCTGTAATTGGTTACTAATTTATGTAAATGTAATGACGGCGGCAAAATTGCGTTTGACAGGGTTTAACAAATAGAAGCTATAATATTGTATTTTATTGTATTACGATATACAACTATTTTATATTACGATAAATTTTTTAAATTGAAAAACATCTAAATAGAATTAATAAAAGTCTATGTCTCAAAAATAAAAAGAATATATTTACTTTTTGGATTTTATATAAAAATATAGAAGTAAGAATAAATAGAGAGAAAAGAAATTAAAGAAAGAGAATTCTTGAGAAATCTTTAGCAAAAGCCATGACACATCGTATTTACATTAAGAGCGTATCCTTGCTATGAGAAATTTGGCACAATCCTATGAAAAATTTACCAAAACGATGTTTTGTATTCCCCCTGTTTTCTCCAAATATAAAATTAACCCATCCTATATTTATATACTGAATCCTAATATTTTTATGGTGAAGTAAACCATGTACCTGTCATTTTAGTTTCACTTATAAACTCTCGTTTTTAGGGATCCGTGCCTCAAAGGAAAAAGGACCCCTAGGAGGATAGGATAGGATCACTTCGTTGTCCTTCTCTCTGTCTGTCTGTCCATCTGTCAAGACCCTTTTACTCGGAAACGCGTTAAGGTATCAAGTTGAAACTCATGTCAACTATCCAGACCATCGGTCCCTTGCTGCTGTGAAAAATAAAATTTTTGTTAATCAACGCAATCAATAGATAGGTCATTTTACCGCACATTTCGATACATTGCGCGACGGGCTAAGTACCTCTAGGTTATTTCCCGTAGGTCATGAATCCCAGTATCATGAAATTTGACAAGAAAAGTTTGTATTGTTATTTTCTAGTAGACTTTATTCTACGTAATCACATGTAGTTTTTTTATATCTTCAAAAACTTGTGAGCGAGAGGGCGAATTAGGTATGCACTGCGCCTTAACAATTTATTTTTAAATAAAAATAAAAAACATACAGTTTTCTTTATCCAAATATGTTTTACCCTTCGAGCAACGCAGGCTTCCGCCTCTGCCGTGCCGCGGCGAGAATATTACCGTGACGGCGGAGGCGGAATACCGCGTTGCTCGAAGGTTTACCGCAAACAATGACGTTGAATTGCTTCAGCAACGCAAATAAAGGCCAGATCCAATTGAGTGTAAATTGTTTTTCTTCGATCGAGATCGATTTGAAATAGAACTTCCTTAACACAAATAGGTAAACAAATAAAATCTAACCATTATTATGTTTATCTTAAAAACTTTTGTCGATGATAATACTCATATTATACAAAAAAAATATTTGAAACAAAAACATTCTGACATAATAATACACAACAAACAATTCAGCGGTTCGATAAAGCGATTTATAGTAAATGGTCTGTTATTTTATCGTTTCCACTTAAAATATACGAACTCGATAGTTTAATGGTGTAATATAACATGATTCGCGGTATTGTTAATTACCTACCAATTATATATATATTATGATGGGAGAGTCGCTGGATGTAAATGTATAGGATAAAATAAAGCATTTACTCGTCAATCCAAACAACTTCAAACGAAATAATGTCGAAATTAGCAAAATAAAGTTTAGACTAAAAAATTCAGCTGATTCATTTTGTATGGGAAGTCGGAATGTTTATTTTTGCGCATTTTCAATTCTTTTTATTTTTTTCTTTTGAAAGATAGTAATTAGATGCACCCCCTTAAGTATTACTTCACCTTTTTTACACTTTGTATACCCCTCATATTAGTAGGTATAATATGAGGGGTATTCAGGTCTCAGGCCCCCGTTATAATTATAACGTCACGCAAAACATTTTCGCAGAATAAAGCTGCCAAAAAGTACTTGCCAAAATTTCCTCCAGCACCTGGCTGCTCGACGGACCTTAATTTTTAGATTTCGCGCTGCGCTCGCAGTAAGATTTTCGCTTTTTATTTTTTTATTTCGCAGTTGCGTTATGTGCCCTTTAAAATCTATAAGCGCAGACGTGATTCGTGATTTTGTGAAAACTTAACCACAAATAATAAAATAAAACGAACACAATAACCTTTCCTTAACATTATAACATATTACAAAAGGTCACAAGTCGCAGAATTCTCGTTGTAGGTAGTATATTACAATAATCATTTTTAAAGTATTCTTTGATAGAATAGATAGGTTTACTAAGTAAAAGTTTTTAATAACACTATTAAAAAAGTGCAAGTATTGTCAGGTAATTCTTTAATAGATTCTTGCAGTACAGCTTCTGCCCGACAATTATGGGCTATGGGTAATTTTTTTTGGATATATTTTTGGTGATATAATGATACGTATAGAGATGAAGTATAAAGATACTGATGTCATTATTTCCTGTTTTTTTAAATGTTCTCTGCATGTTTTTCTGTATTTACCTTTTTTTAATTCCATATTCATGCAGAAAATTAAAATTATTTAACAATAAACAAAAGAACTGAAAGCTTTCATCGCACAAGGGAACTTTAATAAACCTCTGCACAGCGAAAACAATAGGGAAAAAATTTCTGATAAAAAATGAATATTTCAAAAAGCGACCAACGGCAAATTCAGAGACTAAAATTCTTGATTGAAATCGATTCGAGCATTCGTTTCTATATTTTCCTCATTGTTTTGTATTTATAAAGATCGTTATTTTCTCACCTGCTTCTTTGTCTTTCTTTGTTTTTGAAACCCCTCTGAAAGTCATCTTTTGAATCAAGCCTGGATTTCATCATGCTTCCTTCGTTTCGTCCCAAAAGGGAAAAAAACTTAAAATTAATGTATTTTTCGTTCGTCGATTCGTCCCATACATGGTTTTATCAAATATTTGAAGGAACTAAAGGAAAAAGGCTGCCAGGAAGAAAAGTTTTCGTGATTATTAATTTATACCATGGCTTAAAATATATTTGAACTGGCAGTGTATAAGTGAAATATAAACATAAATTAAAGGTATATTTACACGAACGTTTAAGTTTGATGAAATTATAATCGATTGCTAATATATATATATATATATATAATATAATGAAACCCAAATATTAATTCAAAATTGAAATTAGCGCCTAGAGAAAGACGCCAAATAAAATAATCTTCCGAACAAACGAATGTGACAACCCAAAAAGAAAAATCTGCAGGTTCTTTATGTGTTCTTGTATAGAAGTATCTAGTATCCTTCCGCACTGACGGTAGATACATCAGCTATTAGCTATTAGCTGTAAAAGTGACTTTTCTAAAAAGCATGTGTAAAATGCGCTGAACTAGATTCAACATCAAGTTCAAGATCACTTCATTCTTATCAGTAGGTACACTGTACACTGAACTGGTTATAATTGTAACAAAATAAACGGGAGCACTCTGGATCTTAAATACGGTTAGCTCGGCGTTTATTCGGTTTCCGAGCGTACCGCTTCTATAGCCTGGTTGTTAATTGCAATGAATCTGGGAAAGTATTCGTCTTGTCCCAAGTTAACCATCTGTTAACTTAAGTGGCTACGGATAAGCGCAACAAATCTCCCACTACTTAGTTCAAAGACGTTTTCAGTGGGAACTAGTGAGAGGACGAGCTGTCGATCACTATACCTATATTACATCGAAATAATAGATCTCAAAACATGTTGGATTTTTCGCATTTTCGATTACGTTCGCTATAGAATTCTGTTTTCGTACACCCATTAATTTATTTACATAAAAATGAGAAAATTTGGATGCGAAAAAGGATGTTATAAGTAAAAAACAAACTCTTCGTTAAAGTAGGGTTTGTTGCGGGCATTAAAATGTTGTATTCCACAATTTTATTACAGAACTCGCATAAATATTCCTTTTATAGTAGCGCTTTGATATTATAGCCTTTGAACAGAGCCGGGGAAAGGCAGGAAACTGAGGGTTGAGCCCATGGGGCGTACGGCTTATTTTCTATGAGATAATAAAGGTGGGTTCACTTACACAAGGCCTCACCTATAATAATCTTACCTACGACCTACAGAGATTGTTTACTTGGATTAATAATGCAAATACGTTGGGTGCCCTTACGGTCGTATCGCTTTGCTTGTGCTAGTATTTACTAATATTTATCCAAACTATTATGTAAGATATTTGATAGGGTAATTTTCTGGAAACTAATATAATAATAATACGAAGGTGTGATTATTATGTAATCAGAATAAGGAATAAACAACGTGTTCCAAAAGGTGTAATTAATAAGCATTATTAGTATGTATCTACCCATCAAACTGAAAACTTGCCAATGCAAGAATTATAATAATAATAATAATAAACTTAAACTCATTTTATTCATAAAAGATAATTACACGTCTTGGTTTATTTTATAGTATTATAATAATCTTCATTATTACAATGTCAATAATGATGATCAAAAAAAATAATAATAATAATAAAAATGTCTGGTAAAAATAGTATTAAAAGCATTCAAAATGACTTAATTGATATACTAAAAAGAAAACATAATATAATAATATAAAAATAATAATGTCATAATAAAATTTCATAGTTAAAAATACATGATTACATGATGTATAAAAATACTATCACAGTTTGTGATCTATAAATTCGCTAAAACTATAGAACGTTCGCTCAATCAACCATCGTTTCAATCTATATTTGAAGCACGGTATACTATATACGGTATATAATATGGGATAACTTCCACACACGGTCATCTGTTCCCAAACTATGTACTATGGTAACCAGAAATTGCGAAATAAGCAAAAAAAAACAATTTCGACTTCCCATACGAAAAAGATCAGTTGATCGGTAAATTTGTATGGGAAGACGAAATATTTTTTTATTTGTGAATTTTACAATTCTTTAGACAGCTGCTCAGTTTGACGGGCCGATGCACCCCCTTAAGTATTACTACACCCTTTTTAACACAAATATTATACGATAAAAACAATAGTTAAAATAGGAACTTTCTGCCTATCGTCTAATTTTTTAGGTAGACCTATCTAATGTTTGTCTTCTTAAAACAAAGTATTACGTATTCTATTCTGTGATAGTATCCGCATTTCATTATTCTCGTGTGGTTTTACGAACGACACTTCTTCTAAGATGAGAAAATTACGATCCGATTTATGATGGACAATTTCTGGCATCAACAAAATCTATGCTCAGCCCACATTCTCGCGCTGCGGTCAAATGATGTGAAAAGGTTGTTGCACACATAAGCGGTCGCAGTTCGAGCGCGGGGCGGGTCGAGTTTCAGTAATACAAGTGAATGCGCCCGATCGCGCACGCATTATAATGTGTTGTCTTGCATACAAATCGAAAAATACGTACATGAGCCGTCCCGCGCGCGACCACGCGCTTTGACGTGTGTTGTACCTTTATTAATGTTTAATTGAAAATGCTGATTACTACCTGTATTAGGTTTTTTTTTTCTAAGCTATATTCTGCGATATGCGTAGCTATAATATATTTTGTTTGGTTTTTCTTTTATTCATCTAAGTCACAGATTAAATTGTAGTAATGTTCCTATGTATGTACTTAAATATGCTTATATGTATGTGAAAGAGTGAAAAAATGTGATATATATTTATGATATTTACTGGTGTGTAAATCACACTCAGATTATATATAAGTATATAAGCAACTATATAAATGCAAAAACTCAAACTTCGAGCTTTTTAACACGTCGAGTTAAGCTACTTACTCCTATGTTGCTCGCGCGTCACGTTGGAAGCGCTGAGTGCTTTTAATTTGCTCCAAAGTAGGTAATTGGACAAGTGGCTTTATAACCAGCTTTTATAACAGGCCTTTATAACCGGGTCGAAAGGTTGCATTTACTTTATAGTATAATTATATTAACTTTTTAAATAATTTCCTCGTTAACATAAGCCGAGTTTTAAAGAAGGATTGAGAATTCCATTCGTATATTAATTATTATGGCTTAATTATGGCGTAAAAAAATACTGTGCATTTATTTATTTCGTTGAATAAAAATATTGGGTACTATTTATAATAATGATTTTGAAGTTATACTCTAACAGAACGTGTTACCCCAATTACACTATTCGAGTCAACTCATATGGGTTATGTATTCCATATTATCACGTGGTTCCAAATTGTTTTGATGTTTTTCGAGCTATTTATGTACCTACTCATATGTATAATATGTACCTACTCAAAGGTATATATATATATATATATTATAAGTTTACTTTCGTGCGTTGTTCAGAAATATTTTTATATATCTGGGGGCACTGTAATGCCCCCGCCAATTCGAGCATCTCACAACTTTTTACGGTAGAAGAACTGAGTTGCGAGATTTGGTTTATTTACAAGTTTTGTTTTTGATGGCATGATAATGTCTAGTGCAAGAGTATAGGCTACTAATAAGCCTGTTACTCTTGCACTAGCTACTAGCCTTAATTCTTGTACTATACATTAACAATAAGTTGTAATAACGTTTACCAAGATGGCTTTTTACGTTTTCTTAAATTATAAAATAAATCAGAGCTACATTTATTCCTGTTACATGTCTGAATAACTTTCGGATTCGGTTTCGGCCATAACTGAAATAGATACCGAAGTTTCGTTTTCGGTTTCGGCTGAAAGTCTTGTTTCGGTCGGACACTCAGAGTCAATTTATCAGACTACAGAATACCAAATTAAGATGAAGTTAAGAGCAAAAATAAAGGCTAGCCAGTGAGATTAGTGAAAGCCTTTAACTAAAGCATTATCCGTGAAAGTCCGTGATGTTCCCTTTTCATAAGCGGGTAATTGGCCTACATTCTTCTACCCTTTCATAAAAATATAATAACATTACGTAATCCTTGAATTAAAGCTAACCATACCATCATTTTTATTACGCTTTAAAATGTTTTACGCTGATGTAAAGAGTAGGTATCGTAGGTTAGGTAGGTGTTAAATAAATAACAGCCGTTTTCCAAAATATTGAATGTTCCAGTACTCTTAATTATTATTTAATTACGATCATTTTGAATTCCTCGAATTTTGGTTACAAAATTTCTGTTGAAATTACGGCATGAAATATTAGTAAAAATAAAATTTTGTGAAAAAATGTTTACACAACAATATATCGTAGTACCCTACATGATGGGTACATTATGTGAAAATAAAAGAATATAAACAGCCAAGCTACGTAATGGATGCTGGTCACGCAATTTTATGTTCATTTTGCTTATACTGATCTGCTAGGTCACGCAAACTCGTTGCAAACCAGCAGAGGTCCTGTTTCTCTATTAGAGGATTCTTCAAATATTATTTAATATCTCAGCTACATAGTGTTTCTGTATATTATAAAACATTATTATTAATAAGCGACAGCTTCGCACGGGATCCAGCAAAGCAAAGTTAAGACGATCATTTTAAGAGTAATTACTCCGAAATATATTGTTTTCAAACTATTAGTTTACGCAGCGTACGTTTATAAAGCTTCCAATCGGCATGATTTTTCCAACTTCTTCGTTATTAATCATCATATTTCTGCCGATTACTACAAAACCTTATGAATAAATACTTGAATCACTCCATCTCCAGTGAAAACCGCATCAAAATGGATCAAAATAAATGTTAGGAGGGAATGTGACATTATAATATGCAAAATGCGACTATGATTTAGGTATACGTACTTACGTACTATGTAAGGCTAAGGATAAGGATGTAAAAAAATAACTATTTTTAAAAGAATCAGTATGCTGTCTACTGCATACTGATTATTCTGTGGTCTACCACAGAATAGAAAAAAGAAGACTAATGAACAAAGAAAACGTCCAGAGTCCAGCATTGTTCCGATATTTTCCTTCGTTTTTTGTATAAATATTGTTTTTTTATTTTATGATTCAATTTCTCAATATAAATAGTAGCGATAAAATATTGATTGAGTCTTTTTAAATATTGAATGTGGATTATTTCAGAATCAACAATTGGATTCATGAATCAATGAATGCCATTTCCATTGAACATTGACCACTCACTGAACACCAACTGTACTTAGACAAAGAAATAGATTACGCTATTACCACACCCCGGACACCCGACTCAATCCCATACAAAAACCACGCTATAACTACCTACTACACAGACACTGCACACATGGAGTTTTGTACAAGCGTGCAAGACTGTGCGTGAAGTGACTTCCGAGCGAAGCGGGGCTCGTGGAGAGCTCAATCTCGCTCGCGGGGTGAGGAAGACCCGATTGGTAGGCGGATGACAGTGTCCATTCTATTACGTATTATTCTGTTCTGTGCTATTAGAACAAATTACAGGCCAGTTTAGCGATGGAAGATATTTTTCTAGAAACATTAAAAATTTCGTTTTCTACTACAATAAAGTAACGATTGTTGGTCGACTGTTATATTAACCGTTCGCGCTGATCTGTGATTAGAAATCTAGACGATTGTTGTTCGACACCGACAATTAAATCGGCATACGAATGCACAACTTTACGATTATCGATTCATTTGATATTTTAGTAATAATCCTCCGTCACTACCGCTGCTGTTAGTCCATAGTCCAGAGTCAACATTTATCTTCTGCTTGTGAAAGAGTAGAATAGTTTTGAAAGCACGGCGAATGAATGTCCAACGAACAATAGCGAGATCTTTCTGTTTTGTTTCAGCATTTATTTGTATTGTATGTTCGTAGGGCCGACTCTGCCAATGAACCGGCCGTCGTCAATGGACTCACCGAATTCGGAGAGGTAAGAGCGAATATATACCTTATATTACATATATATAAGTAAAGAATGCAATGGCGAAAGTGCTATAGCGACTGTTTTTATGATAGTTTACGTTTCAAACGTCTAATGAGTTTTGGAGACGGTAATGTGTCGTATTAAGTCCGTATAAAATATGTATAAATATTTTAGGATTTTATGTTTTCCAATGAGGTTTTGATTACCTTTGTGTTTATACAAAGGATTTAAACATAGGTAGATATGCATAAAACAAACGTAGTAGGTAGGCAATTTTGTAAGTAGGTCGATTCAAGCTGGCAGAGATCAATTCCGAACAGATAACTTTACTCAAGTTTAATCACAGTTCAATTTGTGTGGCGATCGGATGCCGTGCCGTGTAATTGAATGGATTTTTATAAAAAATTACAGGCTTCAGCCTCAGTGCCCTCTTCTGTCGTTTCATTCATTGGGCGGCTCATAGACTGGACACGATCTATCGAAGGCATTGTATATATATAATAGCACTATGAAAATGTCATTGCAAGGATTTCTCCTCTGTTGCCCATATACGTTATCAGAAACTAGTTTATGCGCAACTGCTGTCGTAAGGTTATTAAGGTTGGCATTTGCGTGTTATGTGAATGTGCCTGTATACTTCATCCCCCGCAAAAATTGACAGAAAAAATTAGTACTCGAAGTTGTGTAGGGCCATTCCTTAGTCTCATACAAATTGTTGTTTCAAAAGAAAGAATGCATAAAATAAAATCTACTTCTCAACTAAATTGGATTTCAGCTGCTCGACGAATTTGTATGGAAAGTCGAAAATTGTTGTCGTAAACTCAAACTCAAACTCAAACAGATTTATTCAAATAGGTCATAATCTGACACTTTTGCACGTCAATGAAGATAAACAGTACTGAGTCTACCGTGCGTTCGGAAAGATACCTCTACAAGAAGAACGCACAAGAAACTTGTTGGGCTTAATTTTTTCAACAGATAGTTTCACAATATATGGTTTGGTTACATTCGTTTTCTTTGAAGGTGTCGCGCTATGCAGAAGTTTCCAAGCATCTTTGTGCTGGTTGACGTAAATTTCAAAATTAATCACGGTATGTAATCATAAAAGTAATCACTTCTGTAAGCTGTTTAGTTTGTCGGGAAGATCTTTCTTCATAAGTATTACTACACCCCTTTTTGAACACGTTGAATAGTCAAAGATTGACATAAAACAGTAATTTAAGGCAACTGCATTCAACTCCGTGTAGTTACGAGTACATAATAGAGGGCCACGGTGGTATGCGTTAATTGTAGACAACAAACACTATTCAAGCCCATTCATTTCAGTCGTCAGAAAATAAAGGATATCCATGTTTTGTCAGTAAGGGCAATATGATATCTTGCTTTAAAAGTAAGGATAGATCAATAAAAAAAAAAACAATAAACGTTGTATCAAAGGCATGATTGTTACACACTCAGTAGCCGTTTCGGTCGATTAGTTAACTTGTAATACAAAACGCAGGCTGTTTGTTTATTTGTTTCGATAAAACAGTGATTTGTGATTGCTTTCAGGAGAATTATTTGGTTGGGAGGTACGGAAACGGCCTCAATAAATCTATTTTGTGGTGGCTCCTCAGAGAACTTTAGTATTATTCGTACATATACATATATTTGCCAGTATGTTATTGGTCCCCTGTAATAGGGAGCGAGGCTATTGCCTTCTACCAGGCACAGTTCCAGACTCCAGGCAGTTATTGAGATAATTCCTAATATGGAAAAAGCTAATATTTAACACAACGCCTCACCTGGGGATCGAACCCGGGACCTCATGATCGGCAGTCGAGCTTGCGCCCACTACGCCATCGAGGCAGTTGTACATATACCAATATGATAATATATATATTTATATATACATTGTCTAAGCTATGTATACATATAATGTCACAGAAGTCTAGTGTAATGATAGAGCCGGAACTCCTTTTGAAGACCGTCAAAAACTATAGTGAATCGAATGTGAAATGACATGTATGTACCTATATATATGAATATGAATTGTCTGAACAAAGGGCTCGCAGGTCGCAGGCTCCAGATTCATTTTTTCTATGATACTTGCTTTGACAATTCATGGTTTAATTAAACCAGGCTTTAAACTTGCAGAACATTAATATATTTAAACATAACATTATTCTCTTGGTAACTTTGAAATTGTTTGATAAGCGCAATATTTTTTCATCTTAATAACGGGGACTTGGAGCGCAGCGTTGAAATTTCAGCTTCACTCTTGCATCACATTAACATATTATTAGATCTACAGAGGAGCTAAATGAATGGTGGGTCTCTTCAGACCTATAAATCTTATCCATTACTAGGTTCTCGCGTTTGAGTAAGTGCTTTAGTGCAGTTATGCTTTATAATGGTCAAGTAAATTACAAAAAGGGTCCCCTTGTTACACATATTCGTCATAAAAGTGGCCGTAATTGCAACTTTTATTCCCAAAGGAACGTACCTAAATGCACATTAAATTATAATGAATGTACGAGTATATATTTGCTAGTTTTAATTGATCTCTCAATTAAGATTAATTTTAATTGGTGAGCTAGAATGCCAAATGAAATTACATAAACGTGTAATATAATATTTATGAGTATTTATTTTGATTAACATTGTACATACTGTTTAGCATAACTCTGGTAGAAAGACACCCTTGCAGGCTTAGAGCATTCAGATCGGGAGAAGTCGAGCGATGCTCCCTTTCTGCCAATAAACATGATCACTACTACTTAATCACGTACCTATTATTACCTGTTATTATTTATTAATATCTGTAATTTGTGTGCTTACTTTGCGTTTGTGTGCAGCTAGCTTTCACTGGTTGTATTGACACCTTATTTTTTGCATTAGTTTGCGTTATTTTGAAAACGGGTACGGGTACGGTTACTAAGAGTTGGTTCCGTCAAAGTACTTACACTAAAATACTACGCAATTTTAATTATAGTTATAAAAAAAAGAATATCCATCTGCTTCTGACCGCGTGCAACGTGGGGACACAGAGAGACACTGTTCACGATGCGAATGACGTGATTCTGTGCACTTATTCACAGACGCCATACCTAGAGCTTGTGGTGTACGCGCCAGCTCTTAGAAAACGAGGGTGTGTGTGTGTGTATTATAATATAACTGTTTACCACCGCGAAACCGCTACAATAATCTTTAGTACCTACTGGAAGTAGGGATTGATATTTCCAGGGCTAGATATTCTAAGTTCTCAAGTCATGATGCTGCCGACCGCCTAAGGCACCCGCCTCCACCCGTGTCACGCCATTTCACCGGTTATAAAGCATCTGACATTCATTCTACGCACAGACAAATCAACCTTCAAGACCCCGCTCTTTCATTAATTTTAGTATGAAATCAAAATCACCATTTCGAGGCTGGGTGCGAGGGAGGGTCGGCTATTTTTTATTGGATGGTTCTCCAGTATTCATATCCTAGGATGCCATAGAGATTCCCCGCTTTTTATCTCTTTTCCATTCAATGCATATCTGCTGTCTCGTTCTAACTCCCTGAGACTTCTTGGTCACTGTGCTATCAGGGCAAATTTCAAACATTAAGTCATTGAATCGAATGAGAAACAAAAACGGACTGGGCCGGCAGTGGTGTAGCGTAGCTGCATAACCTTGGCGAAAGCATACCCCGTAAAGCGTCGTCTGTTGTTGAGTTTCAGTGATTTTAAGTTTCCTTTGTGCCACACACAAGTCCTATGCATTATCTTGCTTGTACAAAGTTAGTCTATGGGTGTTAGGTATAAAATGCTCCCATTAAAGGAATGTTTGTAACGCCACACTACAGCAATGACAGAATGTATATGAGGTGTGACAACAAGGTGTAGTGATACTTACCATGTTTAATCTCGCCATCCCGTCAATCATAAAACTGAGCAACTAGTACTTTGAATGTCAAAATTAAATTAATTTTAGTAAGTACCTAACTCAGTGTTTAATTAAACATAAAAAAAACATACATTCACGCCTTTTTCCCGAAGGGGTAGGCAGAGGTGTACCCAGGACTCAGTCCCATAGTAGATACACCCACATTTCGCCAGTATGTTATTGGTTCCATGTAATAGGGGGCGAGCCTAATTAATTATTTTCTGTTATTATTATATTAACACCTTGTTCTTTCTCTTATTTTGACATCTATAATGCACAACAGTATGTGTAATACGGATTATAGATCGTTTATAAATCAATTTTAGTTGCATATATCAAAGAAAAATATTTTTATAACGCGCGACTCGGCTAAGAGTGCAAATAGAGCAGCATCCATTTGACTAACTCTACTAAGGGGGAGAGTAAGCCGATAATGCCTAAAATAAACAAAAATGTTCTTATTAGCAATGATTTTTATAAATTTTTTTAGAGCTACAAATTTTACACTCCATTGAAGTTTGTCTACAATGTCGGAGACTGTCATTCATTGACCAGGTACAGATATCAGAAACCGACTTAACATAGATCATAAATGCGACTTATCACAGATAGTGAAAGCAACTAATTACAGATAGTGAAAACAACTAATTACAGATAAGTAACATCTTATGTTTTTCACAAACAACAATGCCACTACACTGGATCCAGGAATGTCGGATCCGTGAAAAGTCTGGATATTCTGTGAACCAGCCGTTATTAATAAATACCAGTGCCAATGCCAGTCTGGAATTCGGAGATCCAAAATAAATCAAAAAATACAAGTAATAACAATACATACCTTCATGAGGTATTTTCACACATTGTATTTCGACTAACACGCGGTGTTTTAATAATTTTCTAGCTCGGATGCGATTTCAAAACAAAAGTTAAAGCTAGTGGAATTTCAATTCAGTTAATCAACGTAGTTTGAAATATACCCTGCCTTGCAAACAAAAACGTTATTTAATTGAAATGCCAAGTAAAAATAAATTTAAGGTTGGTTTTATTTGCGAATTAATTGGTATGCATATCTACCTACTCATTTCTATTTCAAAAGTGATACGGCCAGTCAGTTATTTTCTAATTTTTCAAATCTAGTACCATAATGTCCACACTCCACTCCAAAGACCTTATATCTTAGTAACACAGACAGCAAGCGCGGGTCGGCCACTTTTCCTTGTCGTATTTCAGATCCAGCAAGCGTCCGCCGCCCGTCCCGCATCCTCATTCCTCGTTCTGTCTGCGCTGACCTTAAATGTTATAACATATTATTTCTAAAGTAATTACTTTCTTTGTCAACAGAAAGTGGTGAAAGAAATGAACCGGCTCGGTATGATAGTGGACCTGTCCCACGTTAGTGAGAACACCACACGAGCTGCCATCAAGGTGTCGAAGGCTCCTGTCATCTTCTCACACTCCTCAGTTTACAGTCTCTGCAACCATAAGCGGAATGTGCCCGATGATATTATACAGTCTCTGGTAAGGAAAAAAACAAGGATTCAACACAACGATAGTTCAAAAGATGAAGACGAGTGACGTACTTTGAAAAATGGTCCTATTAAAATGTAGATAGACCGATGTCTATTGTTACGTCTACATGCCAAAAGTAAGCTGAAATTTGGTTTGATTGTATCTAAATTTATTTATTATCTTTTTTTTTCTATTTATTAAAATCGAAGTCCTCCTGGCACTCACTCATCAACGCCCAGCCCCAACCCTTGGACCTAAACAGCTAAAATTTTGCACATAGGTTTCCATTACGATTTAGACAAGGCATTAGAAAGGAATTCCCGATATCCCCGCGGGAAAGGTGATTACGGGTAAAACCGCGGGACACAGCTAATTAAGTATAATATTTTGTTACAGAAAGAGAACGGCGGCATTATAATGGTTAACTTTTTTCCTGACTTCGTGAAATGTTCTCCGAACGCCACTCTATCTGATGTCGCTGGTAAGTTTGGACAATCAAGTGTTTTTCACAGTTTTAGCATAATTTCTAATGCTACCCTTAACTAAAGCCATCCCTGTGTTCTTTTCTCCCTGCGCTCCGCATACAAGGCGACTCTGACATTCGTGTTGTGGCTGCAGGCAACTAGCAACTAGCTGTTTACATGAACCTTGTTTCGGAAGGCACGTTATTCATTTTCACGGCTGTTTCTTATAAGATATTATATAGGGGGCAGTCGTTAGGTCATGTCAGAGGCCTTGTAGGAATCTTGGCCAACAATATGGGTTGTCCACATAACCCATATGAATTGACTCGAGCAGTGTAATTGGAGTAACCCGTTCTGTTAGAGTATAAATACAAATATAACATACATAAAAACATAGAAACTGCGCAGAAATCTATCAACTTGATTGCTAGTTTAGTGATTGACGTCAGTTTTTAGTTGCTGCAATCGACTACTGAATCAGTTTCGAATTGCCGCAACTAGCATCTGTCAAATTAGTACAATTTTTGTATCAAGTTGCTGGTTTCCTAATCTGTAATCGCAACGAGTCGATCGGTGGGCGCTCTTCCAATTGAGCAACCGTGGAAGTACTAGTTTTTGGCGATCTAGTCTTTGAAAATATAAAATATTGGTTTTTAAAATTTTAGTTGCTACAACTAATAAGTCATAAAAAGTTGATCGTCTCTCAAAAAGTTGATGGTTTCTGCAATGCGAAGTTGCCCTGTTACGGAGCACCTTAAGGTGGCGGCGACCAAAAAATTCCTTATACAAACGTTATAGTTAAATTATTTGAAATCAGAGCATATTTCCAACATTTATTGATGTTATTCGGAATGAGACACTAGGTATCTAGTGTTCGTTGATAATATGTAGCATGATCTTGCTTGTGTGTGAAATGAGCGCTATGAGTCAATAATGCTGCATTTCTTTGTAAACCCTTTTTATGTATAGGTGAACACAGTGTAAAATTCAATCCTTTGGGCATATTCCTGTCTGCCAGATTTTATGGCAAATACTCTGAAACATTTCTAAGCCGAAATCTCCCAGATGTCTTATAGTTTCAATAGGAACTGCATCCGCGCCTGTAGCTTTCCCGTTCTTGTTGGTCTTATTATGTCTGGCTCCAGTTCTTAATTTTTTGGTTCCACGGATGGAAAGTTACACGATTTGTCGTTGCAAAACAGAAACTGACAATAACTCCTCTAAGTTTTAGAGATTTCGTCAAATTTGGTCATCACCTGGTTGTTGTTTTCAATGGCCCATGATTTTGAGGGTAGGTAATGTTTTTATAATGAATCGAATTTTGTGGTAGAGATCTCTAGATTCATATTTTTCAGCATGTTTCTCGACTTCTTGACATATGTTGTGAAAGTAAGAATTGTGGTCACGTCTGCAGCTTGTTTGTCTTTGGGCTGAGAGTTTATCAAGCTCTTTAACCTCTTGCACCTTTTGCTTTCATGGGAGTCTCTCTTCAATGAATGTCAGTGTTTTATCAATTATAAAGTGCTGCCGCTGATCAGTTGGTATCAGTTGGTGGTCAGGACTCTATAGCTGCGTTTTAATGATATTTTTGCCTTATCCCACATAGTGTCCGGAATTTCTGCCTCCAAGTAAGTGTCGGTCCATTTCGTCCAGTTCCGCTCTACGGCTGATTAGTAGGATAGTAACTTCTCCTGAAAACGTTTTATTGAATTTAGTTTAAATAATAAAACCAATGCTTAAGCGCAGGACCGTACTATTATTATGGGAGAGGAAATTGCCTTAAACCCCGATTAACTAAATAGAGGCTTCACCTATAATTCATTCAAATTGCTAATCGTTTTAAATCATTAAACAGGTAACTAACCCCCTACTAATATGGTTGGTTGAATAGATGGGATACGAAGAAACAGATGTACTTATGCACATAGATACTTAATTACATAAGATATTTGAAGATATTTGTGTGGAATCTACCTCTACCTATATAGGTATAATACAAACCTATAGGTACTTAAATCATTATGTCGTATCTTATCTTGGAAACGGCTCTGACGATTCTTATCAAATTTTATATTGAGATATCGTTTAAGTAGATACTTAAGATTACTTAAGTAGACTAGATAGTCTAAGTACCACTCAAAAAACTCGTAATCCTAGAAATGTGGACAATCGCTTACTCGTACATACGGAAAGTTGGTCGCGTTGCCACCTCACTGTCACCTTTATTTCACCCATACTGCCACCACTGTATTGCATTGGTATATTTAAAATCAGAGCCGCACACAGTATCCTGCATCATGATTAGTTTCCTACACAACACAAACGTGGCTCATTAGTCAACTGTGTGACAAACTGTGTGTAAAAATAAATATCCAAATACGGAAAGCTGAAAGTATAAACTTTCTGGGTTTTCCAATTTACATGTTATCTGAGTTTCAAAAGCTTTTGAAGGTTTCCTATATACATCGGTGGTGTACTTTTTATTGGATTCGGCAACTGTTGATTCACGGCTCACAGCTCGCGAACACAACCCTCGGCAACACAATAAGCTCACTGTTGGTTCACCGTTTCACAGTTTTCAAAACCAACGCAGCGGTCGGCATCAACAAAACTTTGTTACGATTTCGGAATTACATTTTAAACCTTTTGTAGAAACCATTATTAAAATAGGTCAGTATCCTTTAGTAATTACTTATTATTCGTGTAGGGGTCACACTGTAGGCATGTGAGTGATATTAGATATTAATATCTATACAATTGAGTTATATAGACAATATTCACTCATATCACCTTCTGATATCATATAGTGTGCTATAAATGATATCAATTCTTTTTTATTTGAAATACTAGCGTACACTCTGGAATATTTCCCATTGCATACCTAAATCGTGTTACATATTACAAAAAGGGTTTTGCAATTATTTGTTCCATTTGACGGATAGCTAGAGTTTCTTCTTGTTGAAGTGTAACTACGAGTACACCTTTTTAACCGCAAATATTTTACAGTTTTCTGGTGCAGTTTGCGTCTGCTAAAATCATTACGTGTAAAAATGGTTGGATGACATTGTTTAAAATTAATGTAAGAAGATCTTAATTAATCTCGGTAGTCTGCAGCAGTTCAGTAGAATTGGTGTTATTTTCTGATACCTATATATTGTGCCATTGACGTAGTAGATTCTACGGCTTAATCTAGATCGTCAAGGACAAAGGTGAAAAATCCAGTAGTTTGAAAACCGTTTTTTTTATATATCGTATTAAAATTATGGCAGTATTCCTTTCAACACCCACATCAGTTTTGACCATTGTTTTTGTCAAATTGTTCATGCAATATTCCAAGACTTCTTTCGGCCACATTGATAAAATTAGTCAAAATGTAGCCACGTCAAAAGTCTTGCGAAATCCTCGTAGCATTTGGGTACAATGTTATCAAATTTTTATTACTCGCCACGCTTGGCTGGCGGGTTGTTTAATTGTTTAAAAAATATTTTTTCAATATTTTCCATCTGCTGAAAATGTGAACATTGAAATAAATAAATTTATTTATTTATTTATTGCACACAAGATTTCTCTTGCGCATGGTCTATTTTAATATAGGTTTTTTTGTTACAACATGAATTGAGTTTCATCTCATCTTATATTCTAGTTGGATCATCCATAATAATTGTGTAAAAAATATTTTTATTTAGGTATTCCTCTACCTTTTTAAACCAATTAAATCAATTGCAGTTCAGATACCTTTGAACTAGCTGAAGTGACGATAGCTTCAGAAGTTCTTACACTTAGTTCTGGATGTCTTCAAAATTTGCACAAACCCTCACCCGGAGTGTTGATAAAATTATCTTGGGATTTTATACCAGAAATTCTTTAGCACATCAAATCTTGCTTCCGAAGAGGGAAATCTTTTCTGGAGCTTATGATGAGCCAGTTTACCAGATCCCTTTCCTCTTCTTCTGTAAGTATCGTTGGCGGTTTAGGTCTCATTCACACAAATTTGTTCCTCAGTCTGAATAGCAGCATAACTTCAAATTTTTCAGCGACAGTTTTATTCGCCATGCCCATGGCTTCTTTTGTTTTTTCAACTTTTTCCTTTTTTTTTTTGCAAATATTTCCGTTGGATTTGGATTTGGAAGGAACGGTGCGTCTCCACCAGAGATGTGCGAGGTACCCCAGCCGCGCGAGGATTCGTAGCGAGGCTGTGGAATGATGTGTTTCCGCCAGAGAAGTGCGAGCTAGCTGAGCGGTGCCAAGATGCATAACGATGCTGTGCAGATGAGCGGTGCCGGAAAGTGTACCGGGCTCTTTTCAGATATCATCATTCATCGTTATCACTCGCACACATCCTACCCTTGTTTTCTATTATCACTGAGCCGATTTCACTAGAGCTGTGCTGAGTGAGACTACGTAAATAAAGTTATTATATTGGATCCTTAAAAACACATCCCTTGCTAATTGCTACGCATCCTCAAACAAATCTGGTGGAAACTTACCATTATTAATAGGGGAAGGGCATAATACTACTTCCTATTTCTCCTAATTTCATAATTCTTATCTAATGAGCATTGAGAATTATGCAAGATTATTCTCAAATCAATTATTATTTACGTAGAAATCAGTCGTCGGACATCAACAAACTAGGTAAACAGCATCGTCGGCAAACCATCTCGCGGCACAAGGGACACGAATCGATAGGAACAAATTGTTGATTACGGCCACCAGGGAATGCTTATTGCCTGTTTGTTGGTCGTCATCCTTGATCTATATAAGTTACTAGTAATCAGTTAGCATCCTCCCTCTTAAAGCGTCATTGTACTCAGTACCTACTTTTTTGCAACAACTTTCACTGTTAAGCCAACTCTGAAATCTCGGAAATAATTAGCTGGTTCATACATATCGTGCCAAGGATTTTTCTATGATTTAAATTAGTGGTTCAATCATCACAAGTAACTGAAGTAACTAAATGCATCTACAAAACCCATAGGCGTTCAGAATGAAATTACACAAAAATATGAAGAAAGTTTAGTGAAAAATTATTTTATATTTCTTGATATTTGTGTAATTTCATTTTTTATAGAAATCGAACGCCATTGGGTAAAATGGGCTTACAAGCAAGGTTCGATTATATTATACCTAACTAGTTCCCGGGAACTTCCGACTCTTTTCAAAACGCAATAACTACCTATAATCGAGTTCTTAGCTCAGAAAGATATGAGCAAATTTTACATCAGATTTAACTCCGAATTTCCTGTTATTTCAATAATTTTGCAGCATAGTAATTTTGATTTGATTCTGCAGCATGGGTTCAGGAAGGTTAAAATCATCGTGTTTGGGGTGTGGGACTATTGGAATCGTCTCAATGTAGGTCACAGAGAGAATCTAATGTGATTTTTGTTATTATTCATATTATGCACGTGTAAAAATTAAATCTGTCAATTTTAACTACCGAGTACCGAGTCCCGTTTAAAGAGTCAAGCGCAATATTTACGAAAATCTCGGATCTTCCAGACACGAGACGTCCCGAGATCCAAACCCTTAAGTTAACTTATCAATAGTGTTTTAAACAAACATAATCACTCAGGTCTATGTGGTAATCGACGGAAAACAATATTTATTAGTTGGCGTTGAAGCGTTTAATAATACTGCACACGAACATATTGTCGTATACATAATAAGGAGCGCGGTCCTCAGTTGCCTGGCGCTGCTGAATAGTTCCCTAACTTCGTAGAATGTTAATCTGTATATAAAGTTTGGGATAGACTGAGATTGTTCAATTAATTAGGTCAGCGAGAACTTTGAACAATACTCGTGTTAGGATATTGAAAACTGAGCTATGTTAACTTACTAACTGATCATCTTCTGCTGAAAACGCAAACACAGTTTGTAATTATACATAATTTTGATTGATGAGCCCCATACTTACGTCTGTTCTGTGCACATACACTAAAACTATGATATGGTAAGCTTATTCCACTTGAGGCTACGCAAGTGGATACACGGTTGTAATGCGGTCGGATCGACAATGCCAGAGAAAGAAAGAAAGAGTTGGTTTTACCATGCGGATGCGGTGATTTGATTTGTAATCACACAGACATAGACACTCAGAAAATTTAGCGAAAATAAAAAAAATGTTCTATAAGTCAAAATTTTTTCATTAAATCTTTTCAAAGTACTCTCCACCAACCTCTACACAAAGTTTCACGCGTCTGAACCAGTTTTTGAAACTCTTTTTTCAGTCCGCCGCAGACACCTCGTTTACAGCCTGCTCGAACGATGACAGCGCATCTTCCGGCGACGCAAATTGTATCCCTTTGAGCTGATTTTTATTTTCGGGAATAAAAAAGGTCACTCGGTGCTAGGTCAGGGCTGTAAGGAGCACGTGACCCAGGAGTTTGACCGGGAAGTGTTGTGCGTGCTGTCCAGGAAGTCCCTCGTTTTGAGCGCGGTATGCGCAGGCGCGTTGTCGTGATGGAGCAGTATCCCGCGGAGCCCTGTGTTTGGTCGCTTGTTGCTCACAACAGAAAAATCTTGTACCAAGCATTTGGTAGTATACTTTACGGCGTTGATGTTTCATTGATTCTGTAAATTAATTGTCATCAAGTAGCTAGTCGAATTGAAAAAGCTCGCGATAAAAATCGTCCCCCCGCTTCTGGATCGCTTCACTTTGGTAGACATTGATTCATTTTGAAACATCCAAACCGTCGACTGGCGCTTCGTTTTTGGATCGTATTGATAAATCCAGAATCTATCACCTGTGTGTAATGATGTTGTAAACACGCCGAGACGAGCCTGCTTCAAAGTATGTCATATCACGGCATCATTCCACCCAGGCCTGCTTCTGAGCATCGGTGAGGTTGTGCGTCAGCGTGAACTTATCCTCCACACGCGAAGATGCACGTATAGAATTTCGTGTAGGCTTACCGATCCAACCTGCAGTATGTGCCGAATCTCTTGATACGTTATTCGCCTATTGTCTTGGATTAAAATTTTTACTGCTATAATGCAGTAACATTAATATGTTGCTAGCACGTTTTCTTCCGTAAAAGCCGTCAAAAGCGACCACTTCTTTTTCATCCCCCAAAGTCAACCGCGCTTGAATTCGTTATACCAACGATACATGGTTGCCTAAAAAGGGCTTTCATTCATGAATGCATAGAACTGAAGGTGAAAGTCTTATAATTATATATTTGTAGGGACACAGCGGTGACGTGGCGCGGAGTCAGAATTTGCAATGTTGCAAATTAGAGTTAACGCCACTTAAAGAAGCAGTTGCTTCCCGGCCTCGGCACCGTGCGTCCGTATCGTCAACCCACCCACCAGTGTACATATTCCATCGTTTTATTTCACAAGTATTACACGCAGGAACTTATTATAGGCAGTACAATAGCATGCGGTCTATTAGGAACACCTAGAGAAACCTAATATACATATACAACGTAGAGGTATACATAAACCGCATATATTATTTAATTTATAAGATAATTTTTACAAACCTAAAAACTGTTTCAGAGCTCTAAGCAATTGTGTTTTAGGTCAAGCGATACACTACATCTAAAACGTAATAGGTGAGTACGTTGCATAACGCTCGATTCACCAAACCTTGAATGGCTCGGGAGCTCGTCCGAAATGTGGGTCAGCTATCGAGTATTCTCGCGAGTGGAGCCAAGAGCGAGTATTGTGAGGCAATCGTGTCCACTCCGACGATCCCTTTTGCTACATCTGGACCCCTCTTTATTATTATTATTATTTACGTCATCCATAGGGCCCTGAAGCCGATTTAACCATTACTGATCTATTTTGGCAGCCCACTTTTTAAGCCCGCTGAATCTAAAAATTTCCAGATTTTCCGATGAGTGATGTGTTGTATCTCATCTGGGCGAATTTATCATCCCAGATGGATATTTCTATAGAACATGAGTGGCTGCTTACATTCACGGAGGACGTGGATAGCCGTTTCCTCTTGGCAGAATCTGCACTTGCTTCCTGGACTAGCCCCATGTTCATCATATGTTTGTTTAGTTTACAGTGGCCTGTGAGAATTCTGGTGTCCAGTGTAATCCAGGTGCACAGGTTTTATATCTACAGCTGAGCTGAAGAAACTTCTCTGATATTTTATTGTTGGTTCCCTTGATGACGGCTTTGGAATGTGTTTGGTTGTATTTAAGTCTTTTAGACGTGTCTTTAGTCTCTCTTCTCTCTGCTCAATACTCTCATATATTTGAGCGGATTTTTACCAATATCAATGAGATTTATATATACATAAAAACTGGGGACAGTCAATATTTGGAGACTTTTAAAATACTCCTTGCATGACTCCCACTGCACTAATTGCCCTTTTCTGCAATATGAATGCTCTTTTCATATTATTATAAGCGAAGCTATTTCCCCAACATTTTACACTATACCTTGTTTTATTCTCCACAAGAGCATAATAAACCATTACGAGATGTGACACAGTCACCTCGGCCCTTAATGTTCTTAGAGCATAACAGGCTGAACTAAATAAGTTTTCTAAGTACTTTAATTTGTGCTTCCAGTTCAAGAACTCGTTATATGTACCCCTAGAAATTTCACGCATTGATGCTACTCAGAACATTTAGATTGTTTAACCTTTAACCAATGACCTGACAAATTTATAACACTACAGGGGACATGACGTCTCACAGGCTCCCTACTTTCAAAGTAAATTTTTGATATTATAAAAGACAAATGGTTCGTTTTAAAAACAAATTAGCAAAATTCAATTAAATTAAAATTCAAAGTCAAAGTCAAAAAGATTTATTCAATTGTTAAGAGACAATTTAAATTGTATTGAAATTCAACTATTGGTATGTTATAAAAACATAGAACTAAATTTAATTATCCTTTGTTATCAAATATTAAAGAAAATACGAGCATATTAACATTTAGTGTCACTTTTCAGCCTCAATTGAAAGGAGGCTCATATTTTGCCATTTTTGTTGACCATATCATATAATACGAAAAATTTACAACTTTTTAGTTAAAATCTAATCTAGAAATAAACATAAAAACCTTATATGTTAATTCTGAAAACAAAAAATTAAAATACTGACAACGACTCAATTTGGCATTAATTATTTGCATAATTTTGCACAAAGGGCGAGAACATTAAAAGCATTTCTGTGCATCATTCTGCATCATCTGACTCTCCTTTGATTGTTCATCTTGATCACTTTCAGGATGTTGTAAAAGTTCGCTTCCAGATATCAATTTGCCTTCAAATTTCTGTTGGTCTGAAGCTACTCGTAGAACTCGTATAAAAGAATTGATTACATCTTCGAAAGACCCACAATATTCAATTTTTGATGGCTCAACTGAAGTTATTTATGAATTTATAAAATAAACAACTAGCACATTGACGTTTTGCATCATTTTCTGCCATTTATACCATAGAAATCCGAAAATAAAAAAATGTTCTAACAAATATTTTGTATGGAAACTAGGGACGTGTAGCCTGACAGGCTAAGTCCAATCTTTTGATAAGTCATTTGTTTTATTACCAACGAAACACCTGGAACTTTTTATGGTCTTTGAACACCAAAAACAAAAGCTACTGAGACGCAGAGTTCCGGCAAGTAATAGGAAGTGGTAAATTCTAAGAATTTACAAAACGCGCGACGCCTGCTAGACTCCATGTCCCTGGTTAAAGGTTAGTCTAGCTTTAAGTTACATTCGTACGAAGCTAGTGCCATAAGTCCCTTTGACACTCTGATGAGTGTTAGGGGAGAAGAATGTGTGTTTCATTTTCATATCCATTTAAATATGCCGAGTGTCGAGTGCAATTTTAATACTGAGAGTTTTCGTAGGTACTTGAGTTGGCTCCATAACAGTGAAAGTAGGTTCCAAATTAGTACAATGATCCATTAAAATGATGCTAACTGATACATATACGTAGTATGAATAATGATGTTAAATTTTCAGAACATTTCCACTACATCAAAAGGATGATCGGCGCGGACTATGTCGGCATCGGTGGAGATTTCGATGGCGTTAACAGGTATACTTCGTCCTAAAACCTAAAGCTTTTCCTACTTAAAAAACTAACCGGGAGTAATTGCCTTAATGTTATATACGTAGATTCGTTTCAGCATTACAATAAATTTAAATATATTATATTGATATTGCTTTATTGAGACGAGCATTCGTTTGTAATGTATAAATCCAGAATTGTAAACAAGTTATATTATTATAGTTAACGCTTTGTTCAAATTGGAATACGTAATGTTCAGTGCACACTTTCTATTGCTTGGCAGAAGAATATTATTAAATCGTCCTAGTATTAAATATACCAGTGATACCTACCTACACGACTTTCTGTAAAATAAATCACGTTAAATTTGACTAAATAAATAATATCAATATGTATACACTGGTGGATACATACATTGGATACCCAGAGTAAATCTAGATTTATTTCTATATGTATTTCAAAAGTATTGCGAGCCCTGACTAAACTACAGAAGGGCAATGAACTTTTATGCCAATTAATATGGTTAATGCAGTTAACCTTGGTTACATGGTTAATGCAAATAACAGTTGTTTTGTAATGTTTATTGAAGTGTACTATTTTTTCAAGCTTTACAGAACAATCTGGAAATTGTACATTGCACAGGCAAACACTTTATTAAACTTTAAAACCACTTTATTAAAGTTGTGTATATATTATAATTGTTTACTTACAACTCAATATTATCATGAAGATATATAGTATTTTTTATAAAGGTCATAAATTTGGAGTGACTCCGAATGTAAATTAATAATTCCGATAGTTAAGTTCTTATGGAAGCGATATAATATAATGAGAATAATATTATTAATTCAATAATAACCTACGAATAATAACAAGTCAAGAGATGTAACTAGGAACTAATTTCACTCAAAAAGTGGCCCTTAACTTAAGTGGACGTTTATTTAAAACACTAATCACTTAGAAGGTTATTAGTAGAAATTACTAGTGATTAGTTTAAATACACTGAAGCGATTGGTTCGTGAGCGCCAACCCCCTCGTAGTTCAAGCCTCGAACTACTCGATAGTTCAAGCTGGTATTCCTCCCCTCCGTAGACGCCCTCGCAACGTCCTGGACGACCCGGACGACTCTATCGCCGCCGTCACATCGGCGGCGTTAGGTTCGCCCAATCCTACCAATATACGCAACAGACGCTCCGTTTTCGGTACTGGTGCCGGATACCAGATCCACCAATTCACACAATCACCACACCGACCTCGCCGGCGAGGTCGAAGATCTCTCTGATCCTTCAGATCGGTTAGTTTCTCTCCAAATAATCAAACAGATCAAACCATTGATAGGGCCCTAGGATACCTACTCCCCTTCTGGGGTGCCAGGGCAAGTCTGACCCAACGTATTCTGGCGACGGCCCAAGCCGAGGTTCGTACCGTCTAGGTGCCCTTGTGCTAGTCGCCCTTAAACTTTGGGTCGAGCGCCTCCTGCGCTCACCACTGCCCGGTAAAGCTGTAGAGGCCATCTGAGGCCAACAGCAGGTCATTTAAAAAAAAAAAAAAAAAAGTTTCGGGAGCGCGTATGCTATGAGTGGATAGGACCAAGTCAGTAATAAAACAATATTTTTTTGTTATATAAACATAGACCTTTGTTGTAATGTTTTAATTATTTGTTGTTTTTATGACATACGAATGGATTCTAATTTGGTATTGGTATTTATATACAAAGAAAACGCATATTTGATATTTATGCCATCAAATATATGATTTATGATTATAAATATATGCTTATTGCTCTGATAGACCAATACTCTTAAGAAAAATAAATATTGAGATTATATAATCTCTAAATAATAAGTTTTACAGATATGTATTTATGTATATACATATCTGTAAAACTTACGCTCCCTAAAATTTAATATCATGTTTTTTTTTATTAATCGGCCAAGTAAATTCAGTTTTGAATAAAGTCAAATAAACCTATCAAAATATGGTTCCTTTGCTTCCACAGTGGTCACTAGTTGTTTACGCAGAGCCTTTACTTAGGGCAGCGGCGAGGCTCTGGTATCATAAACAATACGGTCCAGGGGTTCATTCAATTTATGTTTACCGATTCGTTAGACCGAGAGGAAACGGGCAAGCCTTATCATTGTTACGGCCGACGGTTACCTAACCGGTACAAAGGCATTTGTGATTGTTGATTTTATTTAATATTTCAATGCAAAAATTAACTTATAGTTGCTGGTTTGAAAACTAGTACTGCATAGTCGTTCGATAGTCTTTACCTAGTACTTGGATAGTCTTTTGCCTAGTACTTCGATAGTAGTTCAATTTACTGCCTTTTAAAATGAACACGCGCCAATTTTATTTTTCTCTCAGTCTGTCTGAATTGGACTTTCAGTGTGATAGGTAACGGACATATTGCCTTCCTGTGATATATTTATAAAAGGATAATATACGAAGTGAATATTTTAAATCCTTGAACATTCGTTTTCTTATAACAAGCCCCAACCAAATTCTATAGGTTATGGGCCCAGGTACATCTTTTTAATTGCTGCGTGAGTTCAAGAGAAATGGAGAATTTAAAGACCAAACGAAATATCAAGTCGTTTGATGGCGAAAAATACAGTGTGTGGAAATTTCGAATTCGTGCGTTACTTAGTGAAATGGACGTTATAAAAGTGATTGACGAAGACCCAATTATTCGATGCAGCGAGTGGGAAAAACAGAACCGGATTGCTAAAAGTGTTATTGTGGAGTATCTATCGGATTCCTACCTCGGGTTTGCAAAAGAAGATATTACGGCGAGAGAGATTTTGAAAAATTTGGATGCGCTTTACGAAAGAAAAAGTATTGCTACCCAACTGGCTTTACGGAAGAAATTGTTGGTGTTGAAACTTCAAGGTGATGTACCACTAATAAAACATTTTTCTACCTTTGATGACCTTATTACGGAATTACTGGCTGCTGGTGCGAAATTAGAAGAAACTGATAAAGTCGCTCATTTGTTGCTCACACTACCCGCAACTTATGATGGTGTTATAACCGCGATAGAAACGTTGTCTGAAGATAATTTAACGCTGGCATTCGTCAAAACAAGATTATTAGACCACGAAGTGAAGCTGAAAAATGAATCGAGCGATACGAGTGCTAAGGTTTTGCAAGTTGAATATAAAAATAATGAAACATATAGGAAAAGAAAGTTTGATCACGGAAAACAAAATATTTATAATCAAAGGGACAATAATTACGACAAGAAGAAGAAACTGAGTTTTATTAAGTGTTACCATTGTGGAAGAAAGGGACATAAGAAGATGGATTGCTTCTACTTCAAGAAAATGAGTCAAAATCAACAAAGACATCAAAAGACGGACAGGACAAGAACGGTGCAAAATGTGGAAATTAATCAACCGGAAACGTCGAATGATTTTTCTGGATTTGCTTTCATGACCGGAGGATACCAAGAAGAGGACACGGGAAACAAAATAAGATTTTTGTTGGACTCGGGAGCATCGGACCATATCATAAACAGAGACGACATCTTCGTTAATTATACTGTTTTGTCTAATCCATTGAAAATTTCAGTTGCTAAAAATGGTGAATTTATTTCAGCTACTAAGAAGGGGACTATTCAGGTTACCAGCAATATGGGCATCAATGGACTACTGGAGGACGTGCTGTTTTGCAGCGAGGTGCCGCACAACCTACTATCTGTCTCCAAGATGCAGAGGGCCGGCTACACTGTCATCTTCGGTGAACAAGGACCGGAAATACGAAAGGGAAGTAAGGTTGTTATGCGAGGTATGTCGATTAATAATTTATTTGCTATTGATTTAGTCTCATCTAAAAGCGCGAGTCACTCTGTTACCCAAATATGCAATAACGATCAAAATAGTTACAAAATATGGCATGAACGTTTAGGTCATATTAGTAAGAATAAATTTTTAGAAATGAAACAGAAAAATATGATCGAAGATGTAAGTCATATAGAAAAAGTAGTACCTAATGATGATTTGTGTGAAGCATGCATAAATGGCAAACAGAGTAGACTCCTGTTTAATAATGCTAAAGATAAAACTCACATTAAACGACCTTTATTTGTGGTTCATTCGGATGTTTGTGGGCCTATCACTCCATCGACTATTGATGGCAAAAATTACTTTGTGATTTTTGTTGATGAGTACACTCATTACTGTGTCACGTATCTACTCAAGTACAAGTCGGATGTGTTTTCTGCTTTTAAAGATTTTGTAGCTAAAAGTGAGGCAAAATTTAACTTGAAGTTAGTTAACCTTTATATCGATAACGGTCGCGAGTATCTCTCGACGGAAATGAAAAGTTATTGCGTTGAAAAAGGTATCAGTTATCATTTAACAGTTCCTAGAACTCCACAACAGAATGGTGTTTCTGAACGTATGATTAGAACTATAACGGAGAAAGCTCGTTCAATGATTAACGGAGCTAAATTAGATAAAGCATTTTGGGGTCAGGCTGTATTAACAGCGGTGTATTTAATAAACTTGACTCCAACAAAAGCTTTAAATATGTCTCGAACACCATTCGAAATGTGGAATGATAGAAAGCCTCAGGTTAAATATTTAAAAGTTTTTGGTTCGACAGTTTATGTTCATAATAAAACTTGCAGTTCTAAGTTTGACGATAAATCATGGAAAGGCATACTTGTGGGTTATGAACCAAACGGGTATAAAGTTTGGAATCCTGAAAGCGATAGGTTTGTTATAGTCAGAGATGTAATTGTTGATGAGACTAATTTTGCAAGGTCCAGGCCTGGTTTTTCGAAGCCTGAAGAGAATGTTCTAAATTCTCGTGACAAAACTGATAGTGACGTTCAGTCGAAATCAGTGTCAACTAAGTCTCGAAACTCTGATGAATCAAAATCAGATACATTAAAATCTGATGAACACATGTGCCCAAGTAAAGTTCGTAAACTTAATAACCATGATACCAGTTCTGAAAGAATAGACAATTTAAGTAACAATTCTTTGAAAGATGCGGATGACACAGCTGACAATTTGAATTTGAGAAGGAGTGCTAGACTCAAACATCGTCCCCCTATTACTTATAGTGATGATATTGATGATAATTTAATGTGTGCTCAGTCTTTAACATATAAGTTACCTACCTCATTTGACGATATTAAAACCAGGGATGATAGGGTTCAATGGGAGAAAGCAATTAGGGATGAGCTAACATCTCTTTCAGTTAACAAGACATGGGATTTAGTTCCTAGGCCTGAAGGTAAAAATATCGTAGATTGTAAATGGGTTTTTACTATTAAACATGACGAACATGGTAATCCTTTGCGTTATAAAGCTAGATTAGTAGCCAGGGGTTTTAGTCAACAGTACTTGACAGTTTATGATGAAACGTTTGCCCCTGTTGCGAGAATAGGTAGCTTTAGATTATTGATTTGCTTTGCGAATCAATTGAATTTATTAGTACATCATATGGACGTTAAAACTGCGTTCCTAAATGGTGAATTGAGGGAAGAAATCTATATGAAAATACCTGATGGTGTAGAGGGTAGGAAAAATTATGTCTGTAAATTAAATAAAGCTTTGTATGGGCTAAAGCAGGCAGCTAGGTGTTGGTTTGAAGTCTTTGAAAGGGCATTACTAGAAAGGGGTTTTGAAAATTCCGCTGTAGATCGTTGCATATATGTATTAAATAACGGGGATGTACGTAAAAATATTTATGTAGTCCTATACGTTGATGATTTGGTGATAGTTTGTGGGGAAATTGAATTAATGAATAAATTCAAAAGATATTTGATGAGTAAGTTTGAGATGACCGATTTAAAAGAAATTAAATTATTTCTTGGCATTAAAATTACGCGTAACGATAATCAAATTACGTTAGATCAAAGTTCATACATAAAAACTGTGCTAAGTAAGTTTAATATGCAGGATTGTAAGCCAGTAAATACCCCACTAGAAAACAAACTTAACTACGAGGCGTTACACTCCGTAGAACAGTATAACGCACCTTGCCGTAGTGTTATAGGTTGTTTAATGTATATCATGCTGTGCACTCGACCTGATTTAAGTATATGTGTAAATATACTGAGCAGATATACTAATAACAACAATAAAGAGCTGTGGCAGTGTCTTAAGAGGGTACTTCGGTACTTAAAAGGCACAGTTGACTTGAAGTTATGTTATAAAAGGTGTGAGTATGATAATGTGCTTAGTGGGTATGTAGATTCAGATTGGGGTGGTAGTGATCTGCATGACAGGAAAAGTACAACCGGGTATTTATTCAAAATGTTTGATACTTGTTCAATAACCTGGAGTACCAGGAAACAGTTGTCAGTGGCTGCTTCTTCTACAGAGGCAGAATACATGGCGCTGTTTGAAGCTGTCAGGGAAGCGTTGTGGCTTAAATCACTAGCTATCAGTATTCACATGAATATTGATAAACCTATTATAATTTATGAGGATAATAATGGTTGCATAAGTATAGCAAACAATCCTACTAATCATAAAAGGTCAAAACATATTGACATCAAGTACCATTTTTCTAGGGAACAGGTTGAGAAAAATGTAATAAAATTAAATTACATTCCCACAGGTGAGCAATTGGCTGATGCTTTGACCAAGGCATTACCTGCGGTGGCATTTCAAGAAATGAGAAGAAAAATGGGTTTAGAATAAGTTTATTTGTTTTTGAATAGTGATCTAGTATAATTAATTGGTTTCTATTAAGTTAATTGAATGGTCTGATTAGGTTTTCTGGGTTTTCCTAATCCTTGCAACAAATGTTGGACCAATATTATTGTGCGTCTCCCAGCAATCACAAGGAAGGGTTATATGTTCCGTAAATAGGTAGATTTGATTGGTTTGTTTTGTTTTATATACCTAGTTAATTTTTGAGGGGGCGTGTTGATTTTATTTAATATTTCAATGCAAAAATTAACTTATAGTTGCTGGTTTGAAAACTAGTACTGCATAGTCGTTCGATAGTCTTTACCTAGTACTTGGATAGTCTTTTGCCTAGTACTTCGATAGTAGTTCAATTTACTGCCTTTTAAAATGAACACGCGCCAATTTTATTTTTCTCTCAGTCTGTCTGAATTGGACTTTCAGTGTGATAGGTAACGGACATATTGCCTTCCTGTGATATATTTATAAAAGGATAATATACGAAGTGAATATTTTAAATCCTTGAACATTCGTTTTCTTATAACAAGCCCCAACCAAATTCTATAGTGATCGATAACAAAAGGCCTTCTCCAATTACCAGGTAGTACTCGTATATGAAACGTGAAACTTCGATTTACCTAACTTCATAGTATGACCTATAAAGTACTGTGGGCATAAAATTTATTATTTGTGAAATTTATGAAATTTTGTTTGAGATATGGTCGCACATATACAGGTCTAAGCAACGAAGCTCAATTTCAGTTGCGATATTTTTTTTAATGACCTATGCTACGAGTATATTGGCCTCAGATGGCCTCTACAGCTTTACCGGACAGTGGTGAGCGCAGGAAGCGCTCAACCCAAAGTTCGACCCAAAGTTTAAACTTTGGGTTGAGCGCCTCCTCGGTGCACAAGGGCACCTAGACGGTAGGAACCTCAGCTTGGGCCGTTGCCAGAATACACGGGGTCAGACTTGCCCTGGCACCCCAGAAGGGGAATGTCATAGGGCCCTATCAATGGTTTGATCTGTTTGATTATTTGGAGAGAAACTAACCGATCTAACCGATTTGAAGGATCTGAGAGATCTTCGACCTCGCCGGCGAAGTCGGTGTTGTGATTGTGTGAGTTGGTGGATCTGGTATCCGGCACCAGTACTGAAAACAAAGTGACTGTTGCGTATGTTAGTAGGATTTGGCAAACCTAGCGCCGCCGATGTGACGGCGGCGTAAGAGTCGTCCGGGTCGTCCAGGACATTAATCGTCCAGTACGTTTCCAGTTGTGACAGATTAGTTCGATCATATTGGTAATTATTATTCGCGTTAAAGCCGTTGTTCATTGTTGCTATCGATAGGGTCGATAGTAAAAAGGAGACAGAATACTTGATAGCTATTCTGTCTTCGTTGCTCAGCATATATTTCTATCGTCATGCCTCTCGTGGTCGTAACCATTATGTTGACGTACCGCCATTACTGTAGTTGCTAGACCTGACGAGTATAATAAAGGGGGTGATCCATTGGCGAGCAAAACCATTGAAACGTCAACGAACTGGCGAGCCGAAGGTTAATAATCTTTAATTGAGCACACCTACAAGACCACGGTTTTAAAGGTGCTCTATTAACGGTTTATATGTAAATCAACCATAAGGTTCCAACAAGCCAATATAAGGGTTTTTCAGGGTACCGCGAGGATTGGAAGACGTGTCGAAGTACCCCGAGCTGTTCGCAGAACTCCTGCGCAGCGGACAGTGGAGCGTGCAGGAGTTGAAGAACCTGGCCGGTCTGAACATGTTGCGGGTCATGAGACAAGTTGAAAAGGTAACCTATCCCTACAATACAATACACTGAGTATGTTCTTACAATAATGCACTGAACGGGTGCTGCGAACGAAAGATGGTCTGTGTCAGGTGTTCTGTGGTGTGATGGATCTAGTTTTTAGTTTTGAATTGAAATTAATATATATTTATGATTAACTTTTTTATCACGTGTAATCACATTATGTAAGAGAATTCACGATCCGTATTCAAGGTGACGTCATTATTATTCTCAGAATAAATATGGTCAGTGTATTGTTCGCGCCAGCTTTTGGTAGAAAAGAGACGACATATCGAGACGTCGATGGATACTAAGCCGAGTAATTTAAGTAGACCGGACGGACGCTGGCGCTAATCTAAATAGTTAATTTATTTATATTGGGCATTTTTAGGTAAACATCATACGAATCTACAACTTGGTTTTAGCAGATTTTACTTTTCTACCTCATCCCAAGAATTAAAAGTCTGAAAAATGATGTAATCTTGGCACGCGAGAACTTAGAACTTAACAGAAGCTTTACGTTCTCGCACTGCATCGTACTTTTTGATAGAGGCTGTTACATCCTATTTTCTTTATCTCAAACATTTTGAAACGGAGTCTCATAGCGAGGATTTTCGACTAGTCGAGAGTAAATAGAGGTCTCAAATTCCCCTCTATAATCCTCAAACTGCGATTTGTCGAAAAATCTGTTTGCCCTAAACGAAAGATGGCGATGAAGTAGTAGTAGAAGTAGCCTGAAATGCGACATTCAAATTTTGTTGCAAACCTTTTCAACAAAAGTGCTGATATTTTTGCTGAAAATGAATATTTTTGTGTTTGCAACATAACTTCATACATAAAAAACGATACCTACTTGATAGTACCTTAATGGTACATTTTTCTCCTCGTGGCGGATAACCATAATAAATACTAAAATAATAATAACTTTTATCATTATTATTTTATTATATATTTGACTTGCAAAAGTGATCTTGAAAACGTTTATTTGATATTTGAATCTTGTGACTCGTAAAATAATTTCAAGAAAACATTTTTATTACTTTAATTTAACATAATCTTTACGACTTTCCATTGCGTAGAGCGTAGACGCTTTACGTCGTAGAGGGTCTACGAACCCGTGATGTGATTATGTCAAGCGCGTCCACATTTTGAAATAACTTGATCAACTTGATGTGGTTTGTTTTCTACCTGCATTATTAAAGAAGGATTAATATAAAGTTAACCAATACATGGATGACACAGATGCCTGAAAACTTCTGCATTGCCACTGCCCGGAATTACGGATATTTGTCTCTTAAAAAGGTCTTTTAAGTTACGCTGATACCCCTGCGAAGCCGGGAATATATTTAAATAATTACATTTATTTGTGATGAGTTATAAACAAAAATGTTATATATTTTCAGGTCCGCGATGAGATGCGAACCAACGGCGTGGAGCCACAAGAGCACCCTGACTCGCCCAACGACAATGGCAACTGCACTAGCAACGCTTTCTACCAAGAATATGTTTAAATTATATTCCCAGGGTTCATTGTATGCACTTGCCTGTCTGCCACACCATTTCTTTTGTAATATTTTTATTATTTTTTTTTGGTTTCTTAAAGATATTGTTTGAATATACCTTCGTTATCGTACACCTATATAAATAATTTGGTATATTATGTAATCTTTGGCTGTTATATTTCTTTCTCGACAGCGTTTTCTGAAAGATGTATTTTGAAAATAGTGTTATCTATTTAATTATTACATAAATAATTTAAATGGACATGTTTATTTTATTCATAATTACAACTAGCAAATGAAAATTTACTATCATTTATCATATTAGATTTCAGAGAACAAAAAATCTGTTGTGAATTTTTCAACTATTAACAACCTTCTTCGTCAATATCCCACTGTAAATGTGGTATATTAAATTTATAAATCAAGTCGAAAATGAAGTGGCAGATGGGAAGCAAGCATTTTGATTCCGGTTGATCTATATGTTTTAAATATTGTAGGGGATATTTACTGCGCCGCTGCTGCGTTCCGAATGATTTGTGGGCTATTATTGGTTACAGGATTTATTGCATCGGTTATATAAAATTTTTAATGTAAAATAATATGTATTTTTTAACTATTTTCAAGCAATATTTACTCTTACATTGTCTCACAAATAGTCTCAAACAAACTTCACTTTAAAAGTGCCCTGAGTTGACATAATATACAATGTGTTTTTAAGGTGCAGTTACGTATACTTAAGGAGGTGCATCTACCCATGAAACTGAACAACAAAATGGATCAGCTGATCGGCAGTTTTGTATGGCACGTTGAGATTTTTTATGTTTAAACTCTATTTACTTGATTCTTTTAAATGCTTATTTAGATAAAAAAAATTGTTCAGTAAAAGTCGGGACACTTACGCAGTGCGTAGCGAGCACTGAGTTTTTAAGCGAACATTATTTTTGCCGTTGATTTTATTGCAATGTGAACCCGCCGCTTTAGAATAATATATGTAAATTATTAAAATTGTATAATCATTCGGAGCACCCAGCGGACGTAGGCTACAATATGTAATAGTCAATATTATTTACCACAATATAATTATGTTTATGTTTGAACAAACGTTTTGTCACAGAATTGTAACATCATCACACCATCATCATAATCTATGAATTTTAGCCAAAGATTTTTAGTAATTTTATAGTTATTTAGTGTTTTCGTACGAGAAAAAGTCTGGTTATCATCACACACCGTGTGTCGAAGTTGTATACATGTTTAAGTGTCTTCTGCACACAATGACAGATACCAGTCAAAAAAATATAGCCTGTTTCAATTATGATTAATATGGCTTTACAGTTGATTTTTAGATATTAGAGTTACTCGGAGATATACTCGGTTATTATAAAGGTACTAATTTATGTAATACATTTAGTTATTTTTAGAATAGGCCTGATGTCATTCAACCCCATATTGTGTGTTCATAAAACTGTTATGTAGGTACTGACTATGGCCTACATTTAGAATAACACGGAAAAAATAAATTCTGAGACAAAACGACTGTAGCTGCACCGATAAATATAATCATAAATATAATCTGTGTGTCATAAGTGTTGTAGATACGTGTTAGGTGTCCATTATCCTGCACCGTTCTTCTTCCCTTATAGGGTCTCTATGGCCACATATCATAAATAAAAACTCCCTAAGAGATGGCTACATACGCGTACAACATTCTTCACCAATTATTTTTCATGTATTCCGTATTTTATCATTTTTTCTGTTTATTATTTTTAATTTCTCAATAAACGATTAGATAGAACGATTTTAAATTCGAGATTAAAGATGGCTTTAAAGGAGTGTAATGTAAGAGTTTATTGATAAATGATATAACATTGGGTAATGATAAATAAATAACGAAATTATTATTTTACTATTGTAAATTTAATATAAAAATAAAACTGTTGAATTAGGAGTAGGTAGTGAATAAATTAAGAGCCAATGAATGGGGTCCATTGAAAATGTTGAAATACTATTGTTTTTAATAAAATAAATAATAATCAATTTTGGATATTATCACCCTCAATACCTAATACCTAATAAGTTAAGAGGCACAAAAACATAATATACTATAATATATAACATAAAATTCTTTATTATACATTATTTTTCAATGGACCCAATTACATAGTGCCAAATAAAACCAAGTGAACCTATGAAGTGTTTAACATTGATATTGTTGGAAATTCCAATAGCGTAGCCATTTCGTTGCGTATGTTAATTTCTACGATCTGGTATTTGAATAATCTGAAAATCATTACTAATTACTAATTCAAAGCGGTAAAATACGCTTCATGTTATAAAGAGTTGTTTACCTATTATGTTATGAATGTTTTGCCAAATTACGTCGAGTCGTTCTCCTATTGGCTGAGACTACAGCGATAAATGACAGCTGAAATGCCAAGGGTATCCTAATCCGTTAGCACTATATTTGCACTAAAGTAACGTGAACATTTTGGGTCAAAATGTGGATCGGTATTTGGACTTATGTATTCCGTCCAAGTACCACCGCATAGAAAATACGTGAAGTTTAATGTGTTGCGTTTTTAAATTAGATGTAACAGTCATCTTACATTATCGCAATAAGTACGTGTGATCAACAATTTCTGTCTAAAGTGCAAGGGTTCTATTTTCTATGCTTGATATAATACTTATTACTATAATATTAATAATTTAAGTAGAATTATGTAACATTCAATGATCTAGGTAGTGTGTTATATACTTATCTATGTGTTTTATAGTGTTTTGCACTTAATATTTGTTTCGAATAATATAGTTACTTACCTAATTTAAAGATTGTGATTTTGCTGGGATTATCGAGGTGCCAAAATGACCTAAAATGTATCCTAAATTTCAGAGATGATGTTTGACTGCTCTGGATTAAAAATGATAATTTTGCGTATAGGTATATAGTTTAGAAAACAGTTTGCCGAGATGTAAATTTTTACAGCAACGTGCTCTGTATCATTATTTGTTTAATTATGGCTCGATTAGGCCAAACGTAACGTCCAAAAACCCTTAAAAAATTGTAATAAAATACATCAGAATAATAATATTTTAGATTTATCTCAGTAACATTATTATGAAGATTATGTTGCGTTTGGTCAAATTCAATATAATTAACATAATATTGCGTTACTGGTAATCAACTCTCACTACCTATGTTTAATTAAACTAAACAAGAGGTATTGGTACCATAGAGAATTTTTATTTTAAATTGGAGTTAAAATTGGATTTTTAGACGGAGGATTTTAAGTGATATATTCCTATATTAATTACAAATTTGTTAGTAATGTTCGTATCAGTTTTGACTCTAACATGCGATTGAGGTGCATCCCTCATATGAGAGCTGTGAATATCTAATATTAATATAAAATATAGTTTGATAAACCATTGTGTGAAACTATTTCTTAAAAATTACGACTGAACAATTTTTGAACCTTTATCTAGCATTTACTAAGTGTTTGAAATCTGGCTGTTATTTTGTGATTCTTTAAAAACAATGATGAGTCGAGTCGTGCGCATATTAACTGACGTTATTACTAATACTATATCTTCCTAAAACAAACACACACATAAATTATGTAAGCACTACCTATGTACTTATATACCCAGGTATATTCAGTATGATTTATAATACAAACAACATACATATTGTACATCCCAACGAGCTTCCTTCCAAGTTAATATGTGCTCGATTCCTTAGCCCTTATCTATCTATAGTTGTAGGACGCCTTGCCTGCTCCAGATTATTCCGAAAACAAACTATGTATACCTACCTATTTCTAATCTAATAAATCTCAAACTCTAATCCAATAATAGGTTCAATAGTGTCAAAACATTTATTGTATATTTTGATATAATAGTTTGAAAAGGTAATTTCTCAATCCAAAGTACCTATGCCACGCATTCCGCATATCTTGGATATAAGGATTTATAGTGTGACTCGTTTGGTGTGGCCCGTTTATCGTTCAGAACCCTTAATCTACATAATATTGTTGGCCAAAGTACATGAACCTCCTAAGGCCCAAAGATGTTTATCGATCGGTTCGTATAAACTAGGATTTATATATATATATGTCAACCGTTATTCCGAATAGATTTCAATAAATTATTAAAGAAAATAGTGTTTCGATATCTATAACCAAACAATAAATAGGAGCAACCTTAATAACGAAAAGCCTCCAGTTATCTCCCTTTAAAGTACCTGTATCTAAAAAAGTTGCCACTCATTTTCATACTATTATCCAAAGGCTAAATTGCCCAAAAACTTTTTAATTTATGAAAAGATACCACGGAATCTCTAACAGCTTGTAAAAAGTGGAATAATAATTCCATATTATAAGTATTCAAAGAATAATTCCTACGTTCAACAGTATTTCTAAAATTAATTAATTAATTATAATCTGGAAGCTACGCAAAGCCTCACACAACTAAGTTTCTGAACTGTTTTACATTCAATATAAATCATTGGTAATGAATATAAACACGTATGCTGTATACTGTATGAAATGCAGTTTTATTTTTTACCCTGAACCACGCCATCACATCCATTAAAGCCGCTCGCAATGACAAGAAGCTAGTAGTTGCAGTGTCCTTTGCAATCAGGGGCTGTTTGATAATGCCTGGTGGCTCAAACTTCTTCAACGGTAATGGGCCGCAGACTGTCCCAGGATCCTGAACTGTCTCATTCGCGACTACATAAACAACAGACAAGTCACACAACTTAACAGAGGCAAACGCAAGCAAAACAATAACGAGGGGAGGTATCCAAGGTTCAGTCTGCGATCCGAGCTTCTGGAATATAATCCTCGATTAGCTCTTCCAGGTAAACCTTCCACCTGGCTGTCACCTGCGAGCATGCGCAGATGACATCCTCCTAGTATGTACTGCAATTAAGTGTCCCTAAGCTGGAAGATATCACACACTGCCCACACTGCGCATTGGAAGCCATAACATCTTATGGTGAATATTTTATTTTTTATATAGACTATATATATTTTATATAGATTAAGCGGTCTACTCGCATGAAATACAATACGAATAAGGAAAGAAAAATTATCACCCACGGGCGGGATTTGAACCACGCATCCTCCCCTAGAGATAAACACACGGCGTTAGGTAGAAGGGATAGAAAAATTTTACTAGTACCTAGTACGACTAGTACCTCCACGGTAGCTCAAGTGGTAGATTGGTGCGGAGGGTGCGTGATTTAAATCCCGCCCGTGGGTGAAAATTTTCTTTCCTTATTCGTATAGTATCTTATGGTGAAGATGTCAAATTCAGTCCAATTGATATTTGGACCAACCAAAACTCAGCTCAACTCAGGTTAGGTTATTATATCTGGAAACGTGTAGATGATGGGTGATCCTTGAAGACAGCAAGTTTTCTAAGAGCTTCCCGAATACATTAATGAGTCCGATCGGTCGGGAGGCGGATACATCATTGTATTTGTCATTGTTTGGTTTGGGAATCATTATGACCTGGGCACATTTCCAGGCTTTTGGGAATTATGATAACGTCAAACAGCGATTTAAAAGTCGGATGATGAGTGAGTAACCAGCACAGACTTCTGATACGATGTCCGAAGTCAGATGATCCGCTCTACGTGCCTTATTTGGGTTCATGTTTTAGATGCAGGATTACTATCCTATTTGTTGAGGTAAAGGCATAGAAGAAAGACGGGTAAAGGTATATCTGGTAAAGGTGCATCCGGAGTGTTAGGAATAAGCTGGCTCACCTGCCTAGTTACTATGTGGGCTTCAGGTGTATCTGAGTTATCTACATTGTAAAATTTTTGAAGAAGACGTTTTGTATCTTGACTATCTTCGCTGTATATACCACCGAAAGTAAGGGTGGTTGTTGGTTTTGGTGGAGGAGCACGGCCGAGCAGTCTGTTAGTAAGAGACCAAACGTCATTCTTGTGTTCGCAAGAACAGAACTGACATAATTCGGTAGTAGATGCCTTCTTGATCGCTTCGGCATTAGTAACTTTTGCTACGTCTCTTTCATCTTAGATGTTGTACAATGAAAGGCCTCTGTGTGCCATCCGTTGAACAAGATGATGGAAGCGAATAACTTCCTGTTACATTTCCTCCAAGTCCTCACTCCAGCAATTATACAGTATACTTATCACGGTTAGGCTTTCTAGGCAATACCTGCTTACATGTTTGTTGTATTATAGTTCTTGTTAATGAGTCTACAAAGTTATATATTTCATCAGAGCTGTAAGATTTTATATTGGCCTGTAATAAGTTAGTGCGTTCTATATTTGTTTGTAGTTTATTGTTAAATAATTTTCCCAGTTAGCATTCTTGGTAGAGTACGAGAAAGTAGATAATTTTTTAGCTCTCATGATTTCAGATTGATCGTATAGTAAGTACTGTGAACTCGATGGCATTATGGTCTGATGTCGGACACGCCTCAAGATTGATCTTCCAATCATCGATCACGTGTGTCGATGAATCGGAGATCATAGTGATATCGATGATCGATATTCTCCTGACGCCGTGAGTGATTGTCTTGAAGGTTGTGTAGGAACCAGAGTTAAATATGACCAAACCATTTGACGTTATTAAGTTTACAATATCTTGCCCCTATGATTAGCAGATGGTGACCCCCATAATGGGTGCCATCACTGCCATCCATTAAAATCGCCCCCGGCAATGATGTTCGTGATGAAATGGCTCTGCATGAGAAAGTCAGGTTTTTATAGTGTGTCTCCCTCGTCTGTATCAGGCTCGATATATGTTTACTGAAGCTATGATAATTTTACGCTGTCTAATGCAAAAATGGATTATTTTCATGTTGGTGCTTCAACCAATTGGTGCCTTGACTATGATACAAGCCTTGACTCGATCTCCATTTGTTGAGGTTTGGAAGACCTCATATAGGTAACCATAAATATTATTAGTCATGTTATGATCGTTATTGACATAGGGCTCCATGATCAGAGCTATAGTATAATCATTTTGTTTAAAATACTGTATGAATTCATGGTGCCACGCATAAGAGCGGTCCACGTTAAACTGGAGAAACTTAATATTTGATGTATCCCAGTTGTGGTTGTCGTTTGGCGAACTATGGCCACTAATATCTAATATAGATTTCAAGATGCAGGTCTCAGATTCCTCTCGTTATTTTGCTTGCAGTTAAAGCAAGTGGTGGTTTCGCGGTCTCTCTTATGCGGACAGTTAGTAAAAGCACTACTGTAAAAGTATGGTTGGTAGATGTGCAGTAAGAGCAAGCCGTCGTGGAGGCTGTGCAGTGATTCTTCAAGTGCCCATACTGCAAGCACTTAATGCACTGCAGCACTGGGCAGAAGTTTTCGAGAGTTTCTCTGGTGGTCAATGTTAATTCTTTGGGGTTGAGTAGCAGCCTACCATACAGCAGGTGTGGTCATTAGAACTACATTATATAGTTTCTCTTTTATTCTTATTGTTCCTTATAAACCGGATTTTGACATCAGAATTTAAGTTGGATATGGACACTTTGATGGCGGGATTTTGAGTTGCAGTTAGCGCCGTCTCGTGCTCAATATAAACACTGTCAATTCCTTCCGGAACTGTAGGGTCATCCGATTCCTTTTCTTTTTCCAACGTCCTGTAGGCATTAGGCATGGCTTGATTCCTCTGATGATGATGTGGGTGAAGTTGCTCTTTCATTCTGGAGCATATTTCTCAGTGATGTAGCTGTGTGGCAGTAAGTGATGGCTCCTTTGTGATAGTTTTCAACGTATTTTTTGGTTTTAGTAGATGCAATCATACTCATTTTTATGAAATGTTTTCTTAGGTGTATGATTTCTTTATTAAGTTCCTTTATTTCTTTGTTTTTGTTATTTATCTCCTCTTTTTTGCTATTGATTTAGACGCATATAAACGTGTAAGGTAATGCGAGAAGATATTCCTCACTAGCAGAGCAGGTGTGGCCAGAACAGCTGTTGAGCCCTATGCAAGTGTCCATTACAGGCTGCAGTGCAGGATTGTGATCAGTTTTAGTTTCTTGGGTTGATGTTGATGTGTGCTGTGGATGAGGTTCATGGTGGGCTGGTTCTGTATTCTGTGGGGACGCTGTCTTCTTTGTTATCTCTTCTAGATGGATTAAGAATTCATCCTCTATTATTTGAGATTGATCATTAGCGTACTGGATTTGGATGAAAATAAGGTCTGTAGAGTTGGAGACACCTTTTAGAATGATCATCGACCTAAGTTTGTTGTCAGTGGTGGCAATGAGTGAGTCCTTATGTTTAAGGCGAGAGGCGGTCTCGTCTCGTTGCGTCAACGTCTCGAATTTTACTTGGAGACGGTTGTTCGCCATCGTTAGAACGAGCAGAGGGGCATACGTAATAGTCTTGAAAAAGAAGCCCCTGCGCCATGCGTCACTGATTTCGCTAGTTGATTTGGCGGGGACCCCCTTCTTTTCCACAATGACTGCATAATATAATAATAATGTCGTTTGGTTGTTAGGCGAGTCCATCTCTGTTCGATGTTGCAAATGATGTGACTATGACTATTCTAACAGCATAAGACTATAAGTTAGAATGGAGTATTTAGGTTAGGTTTGTTACCTCCGAAACTAGGCTGGTAGTTGGTTTATGTTGTCAACAGATGACAACATAAACCAACTTACCAGCACGATGTGGTCAATAGGGTACTGTTGCGTTCAGATCGGCATATTTGGTTGAATTCGTTCAGTTTGTTCATTTTATGTGTTGATAAGTGCCGCAAGCTCAGAGTGAGTGGAAATTTTCTCATTAATAAATTCTATACCATCGCTAGTAGCATTATTTTGTGTGTTGATTTTTTCAGACGTGTGAGTGGTCTGAGTATATTGAATGGCACCTCTCTCAAAAAAACGCGGCTCAGTAGTTTTGGCGCGACTCTATCGCCAGGCCGACAGCATCTGCTGTCTTTGTCACACTTATTTTTATTCTCCACTGGGAAATGCTGCCCAACCATCAGTACCCTGCTGGAATTTAAGAGAACATTAGAAAAATGTACGCTTATGTTTCAGTGCCATCTATGGCTTGAGAAAGGAATTACCAAGCTGAAATCGGCATTGTAGGTACGCATAGGAAGGGACATTCCTCTGAATTTCTTTCATGATTAAAGCTAACTTTGGTATACCATAGCAGATGTCACTTTTATGTATAAATTTACCTTTGTGAAACATGAGAGAACTCTCAGCAGCCGTTTCGTAGGGGTTTATTGAAAGTAAAACCAATGTATACTACATTTATTAACATCATTTATTATTAATAATTCACAATTATCAGATGAAGCTGAAAGGTGACACAATATAAGTACAAACACCATTCAGGATTTAAATTAAAATGTAAACGTTAATAACTTGCTAATACAAATACTTATTAGTATTTATAATCCTTGACAGAATTCGTTTTGGCCAGATAAGTATAACGAACTTATATGTTAAGTTTAATGTTCGAGTATAGATACTTCAGTACTTTAATTAGTAAACTTGATAACTTTTTACCAAATATTGATGTATAAGTAAAGTACTTACCTACATGTCTAAATATATCGCAATTAATTCAGTCAAGGAAAATAAAAGGAAATGTCAGGAAACATCATAAAATATTTTGTGCTTTTCAATATCAATTCAAAATTCAGTCAGTTTTTTTAAAGTATATAATCGTAGCACATTAGAAATCAAATGAGCAGGTACATGAAGAAGAGACAAACCCCACGTGTACGCAGACCGCAAGCATTCGTATGCAAGTGTTTTTCTAAAATCCTCTACACTCTACACAGGCCGCAGACAATCGGCGACGAAAGGTCATTTTCGCCCCAGTTAACCTTACATTATAATTTCGATATAAGGCAAGGTTATCTAATATTAAATTTTTTTAATTACAAACCTATTATAAATAACTAGCTGTGACCCGCGGTTTCACCCGCGTAGTCTTCGTTCCCGTGGGAATATCGGGATAAAAAGTACCCTATGTGTTATTCCAGGGTCTAAGCTACTTACGTACCAAATTTCAGCCCAATCGGTTCAGTAGTTTTGGCGTGAAAGAGTAACAAACATCCATACATACATCCATACATCCATACTTACAAACTTTCGCCTTTATAATAGTATATTAGGATTTTATATTTTCTCAATTGACTATATTATTATAAGCAATAGTTTTAAAAACTAATATTAAAACTGGCGTCACTAAAAAAAAAACTAAGAACTTTACCTTAAAATCGTAATTTTAAATTATTTTTTTTAATTTCATAAAAACGGCCATTAATATTTTCTACTATAGCGCCATATTGGAGCAAGCCACGCGTGTAAATGACGTCAATTCATGCGTAGCATTTCTGTCGTCCGTGGGTTTTAGCGAACCCGATTACATAATATTATGTTCTTGCAAAGCGAAGCATGACGCACGTCGCTGCGGTGGGTTTAAGCTTTTACGCGGCGTTAATCGCGGCAATTCTCAAGAAGCGATGCCCGCGGCGGAACCATCTGCTAGTCTTGTTTGGAAATCTATGACCGCCGCGTGCTAAGCCATATACGTTAGACTCTAACGTATGGCTTAGAGCTCTAGCTCTAACGGTTAGAGGAACCGCCGCGGGCGCAGCGACAGGCACCACCAAATTTCACAACTCGCCTCTTTAACAACACCGTAAATTTCCATAGTATTATGTTTGTGTTTGGTTTACGCGTGCTATGAAAATGGCGCATAAGCGCCACCGCTCTGTAAACGGAAAACACGTATGCCACGCCTCGGGACGCCACGCCACACGCGACCCTCCGCGTCTCCGTAAATGTGGCCTAAGGTTTAACTGAGGCGACCGTCCTTGAAAACAAGTCTTTTTTTTTCATAAGAATCATGTTGGCGACATGCGCCCGGTCATAAGCCGACAAAAAAGCCACCAGGTTCTGTCGGTGGGTCGGCGGTTTGGAATGCGGAGTGTTTTAGTCCTATGTCTTCATTCAGTTTATAAATAGGTACAAATTGTAGAGTTCAAACGTTATAGGTACTCGTAATGCTCTGCATACCTACTGACCTACATTGGGCTGTTTGCCGCGGGCATAATGAAATATGATAATCAATCGTTGATAAGTATCAATAAATGATCTGTATATATGTTAACGGAAATGTATGTAATCCGTCACTGTATACAATTCCTTATACGACTCCTAAAATCGCCCGGAAATATGTGAAATAAATTATATTACACATATTTCCTAGGAAATCCATAAATTTCCTATGTAGAAATCGGAAAAGTACCCTGCAGAAATAAATAGCTTTCTTGCGGGCCTTCTTTACATATATATAATTTAGGACAATATAAAAATAGAAATACTTTTACTTATATTACAACGCATTATTAAAAAACAGACTGATTAGCTACTTACCAAAAAGTTTGAGCTTTAAATTAAATATATAATTATTAGTAGTTTTCTTTATTTGCTAGCTAGCCATAGATACGAATAAATAGGTGATTTTTGAAAATTAATTATATGCATATTTTACGATGTGATTGTTACCTAAGCGGCCGTCTCCACATATAGCTCAACAAAAAACCATGGATTTTATACTTTTTTGTATTGTTGCGTATTTTTACATTATAGATACTTAAATGAAAGACTGATTACTTACCCAATATAATGAAAGTTTGAGCTTTATAATAAAATATAAGTACATAGTTAGAGACTCAGAAGACTTCGTTCGTAGTTCTTTAGACTCTAGTGCCGTTTCTGTGGAAATAAATATATATATTATAGTTTTTGTGCTAGATGGGCCTTAGAAATTAATAAATAATTGATTTTTTGAGCTTAATCAGTAAACAACCCCTATAGAAGATATTATATATTACAGCATGATTGTTACCTGCGTGTCTCAACGAGAGCCATAATAAAATCTCGTGTTTTATTCATTTAATTTACAGAAAGTATTAGTTTTATACATTTCTTTATACGATATTGGAATTTCATACAATTCCTAGGTTTTATACATTTCCGGTAACATAAACACAAATCTACAAACTATGAAAAATAGGTACGATTTACTGACATTCCCCAAATTAGTGCCATTTGTAACAATAATTAAGAGCGTACATGGCCTTCTAGGAATTTGACACAATCCTATGAAAATTTTACCAAATCGATGTTTTGTATTCCCGTGTTTCCTCCTAATATAATTAATCCATTCTATAAATTTATATCCTGATATTTTTATAATGAAGTAACCTATGTCCCTATCTTTTTAATTTTTCTTATAAATCCTTAGTTTTTTCATAGTAAATTGTACGTTGACCACAAAAAAATTAAGAGTTTATAAACAAAAATAAAATATTTGGGACATACTTTACTTCAACTTTAAAATATCAGGATATAAATATATCAAATAGGTTTACTGTACTCGTATATTCGGAGGAAACAGGGGAATACAAAACATCGATTTAGTAAATTTTCCATAGGATTGTGTCAAACTGCTAAGAGGTTCTATCCTGTTATGTTGCCGAGACATCAATTATTATTAGTTCATAAAAGATAGGTACACAACATTTATATATTAAATGTATACTTATACCACAAAAATTAGCTAAACTGGATTATTGAATTTTTACCATAGTGTGTGACTAACTCAATCTGGAAATTGAATTTCTTTTAATTATAGGGTGTGTGTGTGTGTGTCTTACTAAATTTGGACTATTATTTTATATACTGGAGTGTGTGAGACGAAGTCAATCTGGTCTTTTTTATTTACTGTATAATGTGTGCTTGATAAACTCAGACTCGATTGTATTTATTACTTTCTGTAGTCTGTCTGACTAACTCAATCTAGACCATTGTATTTACTGTAGTGTGTATGATAAACTTAATCTATACTCTTGTATTTATGACTTACGTGTGTGTCGAACTCGATAACTATTGCATTTACTAACTGTACTGTGCGACGAACTTAATCTGTCTAGTTTATTAATAGTCCTATTGTATTCATTACTGAAGTGTGTGTCTGTGTGTTACGAACTCGATCTAGACTATTGTATTTATTACTGTAGGTTGTGTGACGAACTTAATCTAGACTATTACATTTACTGTATTATGTGTGACGAACTCAATCTAGACTATTACATTTACTGTATTATGTGTGACGAACTCAATCTAGACTATTACATTTACTGTATTATGTGTGACGAACTCAATCTAGACTATTACATTTACAGTATTATGTGTGGCGAACTTAATCTAGACTATTGTATTAACTATAGTGTGTGTGACAAACTCAGTCTAGACTATTGTCTTTACTGTAGTGTGCGCGACGAACTCAATCTAGTCTATTGTAATATAATACGTAATATATATAATATAATGTAATATAATATATAATAGTATATGAAGAACTCAATCTGGACTATTGCATTTATTGTATTGTGTGATGAACTCAGTCTAGATTATTGTATTTACTATAGTATGTGTGACTAACTCAATCTGGACTATTGCATTAACGGTGCTGTCTTTATATAGCTAGTTAAGATCTTTGTAGGTATTTTTAGGCCAAAGGAATTACGTAACTCAATCTTATAACCAACACACATTTAATTCAACATGATATTTACAAATTAAATATTATACGCAGGTTTTGATATCATTTAGTTACCAAACCAAGATATTTATTTACCGAAACTTTGTCTCACTCCAGCCATCTGTTCCTATATTATACGGTTGAAAATAAGGTTTTGATACATTTATTGTAATATCAACCGTAATTTAAATATATTTGGGTAGGGCGATGGTACATTGAAATTGTAACGTTTAACCTCATAGGAAGCGTTGTTTACTCAGATATTCAATATTTTAGACAACCTAGAACAAAAAGATCAACAATTTAGACGAGATTTTTGAAATTCCGACGAAGACAAAGTTACAGGATTACTGTATGTATAGATTTAGCTGCGTAGACAATTTTCTTACGACAATAATAGATGCCAGATTGCATTAATTCCAAACAGGACATATAAAACTTATATTCGAGAGAACATAGTTTGAGTATAAATAAATACTCTTAATATTTACACTTATTTTACTCACGATAAATGCCTTATAATAATTAATTGTAGGTAATAATTATTATATTATATAAACATAATATTGATTAAACATAAACGAATATGCATCACACAGATTTCAAAACAGGGGACCAATAACATACTACATCTACTATGGGACTGAGTCCTGGGTACACCTCTGCCTACCCCTTCGGGATAAGGCGTGAATGTAAGAATGAATGAACAATGTTTATTTATGGAATGGGTTTATAATCGATAAAAATCGATTATACGAGTAAACCCATTCCATAAATGTCCATTTTTAACTAAAAATCGATTTCAGAAATCGATTTTTAGATCTGTTTGGTAATAAGAGTGAGCTGGGGCGGAAGAGAATAAAGTAGCACATAATTTGACGTGTCCTTTTCATTAAAACTTGAAAACATAAGTTCAATTTAGTTAATATCCGCATGCCCGAACCGCTCATTGCACCTTTTTTCATACTTTTATATTACTAACGTGACAAATGCGAGACTGTACAATTGCGCAAAGAACACCTCCACTTTTGCCGAGCGCTATTAAACCGTGACGCGACCTGTAAATTGACCTGTAAATCAGTTGCACAAAAAAGGCCAGTTTATGTGCCGATCAGCATAACGCAGACATTATGAAATTAGCACTGCGCCTTACTCGCCACTTTAATAGATGAGTAGCTTACTCGGCACTTTACTTGAGGATGGTGAAAGAGGCCCTTAATATTAAATGTCAGAAAGTGTCCAAAATTTACACGTCGCTAAACCTATCAGCTATACCAATTGCGAACGGGGTGGCGAAGAAATAAGAACGCATCTGCTCTTAGGGGACATTGAAAGAATAATACTTAAGTCAAATCGGGCGTGTAAATGTACTTATCATGAACATCAAAGAAAGTCGATCGCTTCAAAATTCACACATTAACATTTAAAAATACACCATAACCAAAGCCATTGTTGTTTTTGTTTAAGAAAAACAGAGTATAAATAACTGAATTCGAATTGTTTAAAGGTACAAAAAATCACAAAGCTGTAGTAATAGGTTTGGAGGGCGGAGGGACTGCAGCTGCAAGCCGAAAAGTCATGGCAAGTTCCTATCTAAGCAGAACAGACAGCAATAATATCTTATTGTACTTATATGAGGCTTATAAATAGCATTCAGAACGGTAGTTATCAAGCGTTCACTTGCGTTACTTAAAACAAATTCACCTAAGTTTTAGATACGAGTATGTGTTTAACACTTTAACATCAAGATGTTTTAAAAACTTTACATACAATCTTAATATGCCTACTTAGATATAAGAAAGTAAACCTAATGAAAATATAGGAACTGATAGCGTAAGACAACGTCTGTTTCCCCATGCTCGACAAATAAATTTGTCATTTTCGAAAATTATTAAATAATTCACATTTAAAAGGTCGCGACGATACACCTGTTAAAATGGTACAGTAGCGTGCATGCTAGTCATCAGCACGTGGAAGTAACATGGCGTTAGACATGCCAATTGGTGTGGGTATACACATACAAGGAAGGTGGCACTTGTAAGAGATCTGTTGCTTTTATGTAAGTGTGCCATCTGTGTTGTATCGCGACTTTGATACCTACTAATATAATGCTAGGATTTAAGTAGGTACCTGCACACTTTGTTTTAATTTCTAAATAAAAACTGCCTTACAAGAATAAATATCTATAAGTTTGGTAAAATTATTTGGTACACATCACAAGATAAGAGTTAAAACAAATAATGACAGTTTTTGTATCGATTTTACGTAAGTACTATAAATACTCATATTTTTGTGATTAATATCAACACTGTGCACAAAATACTAATCATTTTTTTAACATTTTAACACATTTATTGGCACAGAAATTTTATTTTTTATATAATACATTTATTATAATCTAAGTTATATAATATAACATCGAAAAATATTTTAGATTTCGTTATACGAATTCGAATGGAATTACCGAATATTCGATAGCTTAAATTGTCAAAGATCACATCAAGTAAGTACATACTTCTATCATAGGTATTTATAATATTGTAGAAAACATAACATAGACGATGAGATAATAAGGACAACAATAAAATATAACAAGTACAGATGCCGGCTTCAAATATGAAAACAGTTTTAAATGATCTAAAGATTTTCAAAGTTGGAGTCTGTTATAGAATAGCACGGTAAAGATATCTCTACTGTAGTTATAGCAACTGCGCAAAACCATAATAAATAGAAACCATGTCTCCTTGTATCGAGTATCAAAGGTTATGACTCTGTTTTTTGGGTTCCGAACCCAAAGGGTGCCGAAGGAACTCTATTACTAAGCCTCCGCCACGGCGTCAGTCCGTTCATCCATCTGTCACAGGGCTCTATCTCATAAACCGTAATAGCTGGACACTTTTCTCACAATATATTTTATATGTATCTCTATTGCCGCTATAACAACAAATTAAATAATAAAAATAAAACCAAGTTCATTATAATTCTAAAATCATTAATAAACGTGTTCTGCATACAACCAACGTGTTTAATAAATTATCATATAATACTTTTATTGTAATAAGAATAAAGTCTTATAATAATGAGAATACTTCAAATAAGAATTTTATTTGGTAGGTCAGGAAGGTGACACCTATAAGTAGGTAGGTAATAAAAAGGTGGGTTAGGAACCCTTCATAAACACTTCATTTGCATTTGACCAGTTTATTAGTAGCTATTCACTAAATACATCTAGTCGCATTCTCTACACAAATATTTAATGTCGGCATCTGTACACTTTTAAATTAAAATACCTATAATTATAAGAATGGGTGTCTAAACAGCTTCCCAAATATTTTTAAATGAAAAAAAGAAAGTTTATCGGTCGAATGTTACATAAATCTATTAAACACACACCTAATTACAATAATAATTACATGGAACAAAGTTCACATACAGTCTTCTGCCCTATGGTAATCAGAAGGCTGATAAAACATAGGTATTATTTATATATGCATAATATAACACCCAGACAAAGAACACATGTTTGAATTATTGCCCTGGGACCTAAGGACCTGCAGGTGAGAAAGCAGAGTTGCTACTGTACTACTGAGCCAACGGGTCAGTCAAGAATATACTATACTTATTAAAATATTGTGCTGGTTACACTTCCCTACGTATACATAGTGCCAATTACTTGATTCTCTAATTTTAATATAATATTTTAAAGGTCGTTTCACATCTACAGACAAACATTGTTATTACGTGACGTACTTTTATTTTGATCGTCGTAAATATTCACAAGTACCGCGCGTGGTCTTAATAAAAATACGAGATACACGGGCACCAGTCAAAATTCTCCTGTATAAGAGATGGTTCTCACTTGTCGGATGTCGAGCCAGAAAAAAATTCGGATGCTCCAGTGGCTGCACATTTTATATGATGCTGTTCACATAATATTATGACGTTCGCCGAAATCCAAAGATCATCCGATTTTTTATCGGGTCCGACATCCGACAAGTGGGAACCAACGGTAACTGTAATGAAAACAGAAGAATTTATAGCTTATAACGGCCATGTCACATGCTAGTATTATATGAAAAGACCTTTCATTGAAACAGACGAAATTATAGATATATGTAAAGACAAAATTATATATCAGATTACTTATGCACTGTGATTCAACCCCGCCTTACAATTAAATATACTTATTTGTTTCTTGCCTTTTTCTTAAACTTTCTATCGACATGCAGTCTAATGATTTGATATTAGGGTCACCATATTTAAAAATGGCACCCAAGTCATTTCGTTCTACTAATACCTAGGTCTGTGAGATAGCAAGCTTGGCCCCACTGGATGAGGACTACAAATAACCTACAAAGGTCACGCGATTATATTCCTATAACTTCGCTAGCACTCGCAACTATTATGTACACCATTCGAAAACACCTAGCAATAGACACTCTTCGCGCAATGTAACGTAAAAACGACATTTACAGACCATACGTATCTAATATCGATAATATTATCTATATATACACAAATTTCTCTCGAGCCCAAAACTGTGAACAAAGATGTCACAATGTCAGAGAAGCGTCGAAGAACACTCCTATGATAACAATTTTCGACATACCAAATCTCTTTGTTTACTATCAGTCTCGAAGTACGAATTAGAGTTAAAGGTTTGATAACATTCACCTTACCAGGGAGTAACAAGTTACAAGTCTATAATATGTATAAATATTAAATACTTATACTGTAAAATCAGTTAATCCAATCCCCGTTTCCACTAATAGGATGTAGAACTCGCCATAATCTGTAAATTCCGTGGCCCAGCGGAGATATCCGTTCTTCGAATTTTAACTTGTGGACTTCTCGCCTGGACGCTAGTGTTTTTTTGCACGTTTGCACTATAGGGCCCGGTTGTCTCCTATATTATATTATGTAGGGGCATTCGTTAGGTCTTGTTGGAGACCTTATAGGAATCTTGGCGACCTGAAACTCGATCGATGGTCCACATAACCCGTATGAATTGACTCGAGACTATTTCCCCAATTACACTAATTACAATAATAACCATTTTAGTTCGAGTATACATTAAAATTATTATCATAATGTCGGATGGTCTCTAAGAAGACTTAGAGATTTGTCTGTCGATAAATGTGAACAACATAATATAAAATGTTCAGCCGCAGGGGTATAATGGGCTAAATGTTCAGCCACTAGGGTATAGTGGGCTAAATGATCAGTCACTAGGACATAGTGGGCTAAATGTTCAGCCACTAGGACATAGCGGGCTAAATGTTCAGCCACTAAGACATAGCGGGCTAAATGTTCAGCCACTAGGACATAGCGGGCTAAATGTTCAGCCACTAGGACATAGCGGGCTAAATGTTCAGCCACTAGGACATAGCTGGCTAAATGTTGAGCCACTAGGACATAGTGGGTTACATGTTCAGCCACAAGAACATAGTGGGCTAAATGTTCAGCCACTAGGACATAGTGAGCTAAATGTTGAGCCACTAGGACATAGTGGGTTACATGTTCAGCCACTAGGACATAGCGGGCTAAATGTTCAGCCACTAGGACATAGTGAGCTAAATGTTCAGCCACTAGGACATAGCGGGCTAAATGTTCAGCCACTAGGACATAGCGGGCTAAATGTTCAGCCACTAGGACATAGCGGGCTAAATGTTCAGCCACTAGGACATAGCGGGCTAAATGTTGAGCCACTAGGACATAGTGGGTTACATGTTCAGCCACTAGGACATAGCGGGCTAAATATTCAGCCACTAGGACATAGTGAGCTAAATGTTCAGCCACTAGAGCATAGTGGGCTAAAGTGGGTAATTTGTTTAGTAAAAATTCGTAACAGTCAACTAAGTTTATCTTGAAAGAAGCATACGTGGATTTGGACCTAGAATGGAAAGGACTGTAGGTATCAATACTCATCACTACACGGAAAAAAAATTGTATGGTGACAATTTTATTCCGTGTAGTCAAATCATTATGACAAAAAGCAGTTATTTTAGAGTTCTGTCAAATTTACCAATCAATTCAATAAATATTTTAATCTCTTCACGTCTTATCAGAACTATTTACAATATACACATACCTATATATACAAAACTATGATTATTATTATTAAAAATAACAAGTTGATCAGTTCTTATATACAAATTACATTAATTTAATAATAAAATATGAGATTGTTCGTATAGATTGATCGGGGCTATTATGATAGTTCGATTGTATGGAAAACGAAATTACACAAAATATGGAGAAGGAAAGAACAATTTTTTTCTCAATTGTTTGTGGTTGATTCTTGATCATAAGTAAAAAGTTAAAAAAAACCTTACGGTTTTTTCAACCCTTAGGTTCTTTAACCAAATATATTTCGCAGCAAATCAAGGGACAGATCCAGAACCAACCACAAACAAAAATGAGTAATTTTATTTTGTATGGAAATTGAAAGCTCTTAACGAGAGTTTTTGGTCGGATGGGGTTTTTAGTTTGTTTATACCAGTCCCTTTTTCTACGAGTACCTACTAATTTACTAATACGTAGATTTCAGTGTACCTAATTTTTATGGAGTTTATTTACGTGATTTGTTGATAAATTTCGTGAAAGAGGAACCAGTATATATATAATGTCGTGTTAAAATATAAAAAAAGCTATGAATTTTATAATGATTTATAAAATAGGATAAAAATATAAAACCTATTACACGAATATAATGCTTACACGGTTTTAGATGTATTTTTTTTTGTTATTTTGTATTTATTTGAACATTCATAGTAGACACCGAATTAAGTACTTTCTATTATTTAATAAACATAACACTATATGTCCGTCTAAGTTCTGCAGTTTTGTACTACCTATAATTATAACTACAACTTTCTGTGGGTACATTTTAGAAATTATGTTAAATTGTTTGGAAGGAGTTTATTGTGTTATTTGTTACGTTTGTGTTTATGTTTATTGTGTTTATTGTTGTGTTATAGATAAACACATATATTTCCATAAGAAAGGTACAAGAATTAGTAGTCATGATATCATATAGGTGAAAACAGAGCGAAAATAATTAATTGTTAATCAAAATCATAAAACAGCGGACACATTTTTGATAATGAAGCGTTTTCTTTAAATAAAAGAAGCTTAAAAGTTTTCGAAGCATTATTAGATGGCGTAAATGTAGAAAGCAAATTTCAAAATTTCTTACCACAGATCATACAGCTCTTAACAGTTTCTTTTCTATATAACAACGCCATCTTTCCTCCCTTTCAGAGCTATTTTATTTTTAAAGAAAACACCTCATTGAACCTCTATCCTTTTTGCTGAAAATCGTATATTTTATTGTTTATTTAATATTTCGTCTCGTTTCCTAGACGAGTTTTAATTAAATAGGAGAATGTGTAACACCCTCATCCATAATATCAATAAATTCGTAACCGTGTAGTCCTACATTTAGGCTGACTCTGTCGATCCGAGCTTTAACTTCGACCCCTTTGACATTAGTATAAAGCCCTCTGCCCACTATAACGAAAGGGAATAGGAACGTGTTTGGAGCGTATGCAGCAATGAACATTATTTTATTGAAATGTATGACTATGTCCAATAGAACCCTTCGCGTGGCATGCTAAAAGACTAAAAGCTTGTTAACATTCCCTCAACAATTTTCTATGAGAACGGAGTTGAAACGGTCCAGTGAGCAGAGTAGACCGCTTTGTATCGGTCTCCATAGCGTATACGTTCTTATAACGATCCAATCCGTTCCGCTCTATTGGACTTTTATAGATTATAATATTATATACCTTAAAGACTATGTCCACAAAATAAAATACAATTTTCTATGGCGACTTATAGCCTGCTTACGTTTTTGCACATTATTTTGTAGTATATTCTGTGTCAAATAAAGATCTCGAGAAAAGTCTTCAAATCAGTTGGGATCCAGCTTTACGTCTTCAATTCGATGTAATAAGTACTCCGCGAAAATTTAACTTTTTGATTCAGTCTTAATAAATGTGTTGTCGCATTCGGGTTCTAAAAAATCGTGACTTTCAGGAATCGCGAAATTCCAAAAACACACGATTTCGCGTCTAATCCATTGAAAACCGTAAGAAAGCACAGAACGTCGTTTTTGTATTTTACAGTCGAGTCGAATGGTGTTTTAAATGTTGAAATAAGTCCGATTGTTGTATTTACTAAGTAGTTCACTTATAAACTAGTCCATCTAATGTTTAAACTAGAGTAAACGACCCAATTATTTTTACTCTAACCATTTATTGACATTCCATCAACTTTCTGGAAACATTAAAACATCTTCGATCGATTTAATTGCTACAAATTGTTATTGAATATTTGATGAAACGGTTACGCTTTTTGGCAGATTCTTAATTTAATATTGTCAGAAAAATTATGGAGTGTCAATAAATGGTCAGGCGTCTACTATTGGGTCCATTACCTTAGACTATTTATTGTAACTAATTTAGTATACTTAATACAAATCACATCGATTTAAACGGGTTCCTCAGCCCTAGGATCGTATATCGCGTTCATAGGATTCTCGATGACATTGGCGTCTGCCGAAATCAATCTATTACGTTTCTTTCTGAATATGAAATTGGCCAGAGAAGCGGCTCTCCTGGGGCCTCTCAACATGGCCTCTAATTCATCGCTCGAACGCGATTCTGCGACCGATGGTTGTGTGTTTCTTGATGATTGAAGATCAACAGAGTATGCCCTGGAAGCAGTGAGGTTAGATAGATGTCAGAGAGATAGATGTCTGAGGTTAGAGAGACCATAGAATCGCAATTGAGTATTTGAATCAATTTTATTGTCAATAAGGGAAAGATCATATATAAACAAGTTTCTAACAACTATTTTTTGTTTTTTTAATCGCTGTAGTAAATACAAAGTTATATTAAATCAAAAATCCAAGTTTGAACGTAGTCCCGAAAATGCGCCAATAGTTCTCGAACGAACCCTAAACTACCTGTGACGTCACAATATTTAACAACCACTAAATATTTTTTACTTAGCACCAATTAGTCTGAAAGTGAGCCTAAAACATAAAAGTAAACAAAATTGAAGCAGTAATAATTAATAATAAAATTTATGCTCAAAATTTCGAATGTTTACAGTCAAACCCAGCACTAACGCGAAATTCTTATGACATAATGACGTCGCAATGTTAACGTCTAACCGTGGCGCGTTTGTAATCATCATATTTCCATCATTCAATGTTATTCGGAATGAGACACTGGTTACCTAAGTTCCTGAATATATTTCAATCCAAAAATTTAATATAAGAAGGAACTTTAGACTAAAATATTTTAAAAATGAAAAATATAGGTATTTTCAAATATAACTCCAAATTATAAGTATTTTGATTTTATTTTTTATTAGGAACCATCTAGGTTACTTTTTTTATGAACTAGTGTCTCATTACGAATAACAACATTGAATGTTGGAAATTTGGTCTAATTTTAAATAATTTAGGTATTACGTTTGTATGACGTACAAAAGTGTCAGATTGTGACCTATTTCAATAAATCTTTTTGACTTTGACTTTATGGAAAAATGAAAAAATAACTACCAATATTTATCATTGCTGTGAAAATGGCAAAACTGATACCAAAACGTATCGTGTAGTGGACGCGTTAGATTTCTATGAGACAATATAACAAAGCAAGGAATATTATGAGGAGATCCGTAGACGAACGAAAATTACTGACATAGCCCAGCGGATCAGCAAGTTGAAGTGGCAATAGGCAGGGCACATAGCACGTAGAAACTGATGGCCGATGGGGCTGTAAAGTTGGCCGGAAAGGATAAAAATCTATGAGGGAAGCCTATGTTCAGCAGTGAACGTCCTACGGCTGAGATGATGATGATGAATATAACAAGATGCTTGCCTGGAAGTGAGTAGATCCATGACTTGTGTTAGATCAGGTCCGTCGGCCAATGAATGTGGTCTCTGTAGACGTTGTCTAACGCTGGCCCTTATTGCTGCCGGAGTGCGGATGTTCTCGTGGCTCTCGTGGGAGCCGTTCAACAGCTTGTTGCTCGCTGAACCATTATGATGTTCTGAAAGTATTATAACATATAACATATAATCACGCCAGGTGTACCCAGGACTCAGTCCCATAGGAGGTTCACCCACATTTCGCCAGTATGTTATTGGTCCCATGTAATGTGGAGCGAGCCTATTGTCATCTACCGGGCACAGTTTCAGACTCCAGACAGTTATTGAGATGGTTCCGGAAAAATCCAATATTTAACACTGGCTAACCTGGGGATCGAACCCGGGACCTCATGATTGGCAATCGAGTTTGACCGAGGCAGTCGAAAGTGAGAGTATTATATCTAATTATCATATTTTTATTAGACTCATTAGGGCCTTTTTCATCATCCTCGAGTAAAGTGTTGATTAATTGTTGATTAACTCGCCGATTAGTGCTACTCGGCAAGTAGATCCAAGTAACTTTTGTCAGTTGCCCAAAAAAAGGCCAGTTTATGTGCCGATCAGCATAACGCGGACATTATGAAATTAGCACTGCGCCTTACTCGCCACTTTAATAGACGAGTTAGCTACTCGGCACTTTGAAATAGAATATGATTAAGGGAAGAACCCAAAATCCATACTGAATATTATAATAAATGTAAAAGTGTATAACCTATAGTCATACTGATAGCAGTACAATAAAATAATTTAATGTGATACCTTGTGGAATAGCGGTAGAGCTCGATTGGCCGATATCAACGTGAGTCTCTCCGTTATGTTCTGAAAATGTAATAAGAAAAATTATTAACATCACGCTTTTTTTCCAAAGAGGTAGAGGTGTACCCAGACCCTTAGTAAGTACGGTCCGCATCAAAAGTTGATGACGACATTCAGATTTTCAAAATCGCAAAATTAGTGTATAGTCTAATACACCATTTACCATATTATATTTACTAAATTATGTTTGTTAAAAATTAACTTAACACTACATCAGGGGCTGTAAAGAGCTAATTACAAATGACTTACACAAAAATGCTCACCAAAATGTCCGAAAATTACAAATTTGGGGTTTTTGAAAAATTGACCAATATAATTAAAAAAATGCGCATCTAGTAACTAGTATATTGTTTCTAGAAATATTTGACAAAAATCAGAATGATCAACCATCATTTTCATACCATTTTCAATCGTTTAAACATTTTTCTGAGGTATATTCATGATATAATTCTATGGAGTGAAAATAATGGAGTCGTGTTTCAAGAACAACCCATCCACCAACTAAAATATTTTATACCATAAATAATATCTATTTCTTTATTTGGTTTCTTGCAGTGGACTAAACATTTTTCAGGGCTAGAAAACTTTGTGTTAGCTCTTGTATGAGCCATAATATAATATAATATTATGGTATTTTTCAGAACATTTATGACATTTATGAGAACATCATGTAAGTGCGTAAAAATTTACATAAATTCAAATTAAATAGTGACCTTCATAATTTTAATACTAGGAATAAAGACAAAATAGCTGTACCTAGCTTTAGATTATCTAAAACAAATAAAAAGACATTCTTAGGAAATAGTGTACGTTTCTATAATAAAATCCCCAAAGAGATAACTGGGCTCTCTCTCAGAGGGTAAATTCAAAACCTATATAAAATCTACTTTACTAAAGAAGGCTTATTATAAAGTCAACCAGTACATAGAGGACAAAGATGCTTGGAAACTGCATAGCCGCCTCGCGGCACCTTCAAAGAAAACGAATGTAAGCAAACCAAATATTGTGAAACTATCTGTTGAAAAAATTAAGCCCTACAAGTTTCTAGTGCGTTCTTCTTGTAGAGGTATCTTTCCGAACGCACGGTAGACTCAGTACTGTCTGTCTTCATTGACGTACAAAAGTGTCAGATTATGACCTATTTGAATAAAGCTGTTTTGAGTTTGAGTTTGAGTTGGTATAATAATATAGTGTATGGCCATTTTGCAAAATAGAATGTGGTTGAAAGACTTTTAATGCTCATCACACCTAAACTTCCAACTATGTTATTGGTCCCGTGTAATAGGGGACGAACCTATTAAACTTAAATTAAAAAAGTATTGTATCCCGTTATCACCACGGAAACAACACCTACACAGGTGAAACCGCGAGATAGTTTATTAAATTCTTAAAAAACTTATTTACTTACGCAATACGAAGGGTGAAGTTGAAGGTCCGGCGTCTCCACACGAAACTGTGGGTAAATAGAATTTTCTTTAATATTAACTCGTAATTAATTGATTGTTATCTTGAAACAGTAAACCAATTATAACTCAATTATACTACAAAGAGCTAGGGATCCTCACATTGCCTGCCACTGTAATTTTCCAGGTGGCCGTGTACGTGAGAAACAACCTGGAACTACGAGTATATAGGAAAAACATTGAGAGACACTCATGCAATACGCGTAATGCAAACAAGCTAGACGTAATATCACGGTCCCTCGCTAAGACCGGCAAGCTGACACTCATCATAGCCCCAGCGGTATATAATAGGTTGCCCGACGACATCACTAAGGCCCCCAGTAAACCTTGCTTCAAATATAGACGGAAATGATGGTGGATTGATTGACGAACGTTCTATAGTTTTAGCGAATTTATAGATCACAAACTGTGATAGTATTTTTATACATCATGTAATCATGTATTTTAACCATGACATTTTAATTTTATTATAACATTAGTATGTATATTAATTAACTCATTTTGAATACTATTGTTACCATACATTTTAGAATATTTTAATACTTTAAAACAAGACATGTAATTATTTTTTATGAATAAAATAAGTTTGAGTTTGAGTTTTGAGTTAGGAATTTGATACAATCCTACGATATAGTTAACAGTTCGATATTCCGTAATCCCGTTTCCTTCAAACATGAACCAAAATAAAAGACGGACGGAGTCTTATAAAACAAAAAGCGAAGCATCATAACACAACCTCAATCCCATACAAAAAACCGCGCTATAACTACCTACTACATAGACACTACACACACTACACACATTCAGAGCCAACCACTTATGGTTGGCTCTGAATATGGCCTTTATTTGCGCGATAACATATTTTGTTAAAGCAATTTGGTAAACTTTTCGTAGGATTGTATCAAATTCCTAATAGATGGCGTTATATTGGTCTCTTAATATTGGTACATACGGCGTGTTCCGTCCGTTGAGGTCGATGGTCCAGGATCCCAGTTCGATCCACCTTCTGATCCCGACCCTGAAAAACCGATATTTTTTTTTTCTTTACATGACCACATATAGTACCTTTTAACGGGAAACTTGAGGAAGGAAGAATTTAAAATTTAGGTTTTTTTTTTAAACTATCACCGTCGCGCTGCTCCAGAAAGTTTGAGCTATGAATGTGTATGTAAGAAGATTATTATTGCGACTTCGCGCGCATATTTCTGTCAGTAGTAAAGTTTGTGACGCTTGTATTACATTCTAGTAAAGATGATTGCTTAAATTCATTGACTACGTCTAGTATGATAATATGGACCAGTGGTTGCAGTGTTCAGATAGCGTTCACGAAATCGTGTCATCGATCAACGAATGTGAGTTCGAATCCAGTATCAGGAATAATTTTGGCCTGATATTTTTTTGTTAGGAACTTTATTCTTCATTATCTATATTTATATTATTGTGATATTAATAAAAGTATAGATACTATAATATATATTTATAGTTTATATGACACAAGTCGCCCTGCGCTTGAAAATTCATATTAATGTGTATATCATCGAAAGTAAATACCTACTGTCTTTTTCAGTTCATCCTGTCAGCCTCGACGTTTGCTGAATATATAAGTTTTCGTTGTTAATTATTTTGCTATACTTACGGTTTTGGCTTGTTTGTTAGAATTTGTTTCAGTATTTTGCTCTGAAAATGGGTAAAAGAAAAAGGCCAAAGGGACGTTTATTTTTTAACGCTCCGCGAAAAATACACCATTTACGTATAAAACGTTAAGGTGTATTTTATACATTTTGCGCCACGTGCTTTGAAATCCAAGTGAGTATAGGTACTGGGTACATACTTAATTATTTTGTGTTTTTCATCATGAAATTACAATAAAACGCAATTCAAATTAATTTCCTCAGCCCAATGAGTGATGTTAGGGGTAAGCAGTTGAAATTCATGTCGACCGCAAAAAATTGGTCGAGTATTCATTTATCAATTATTACTGTCTCACAAGACAGACATTGATAAAATACTTCATGCTCAACGATTTACGAAAATCGCCATAAAGTTTTCTGCTTTTGTCAGTTATTTATACACTTACTGATCATAAAAATCTAAAGCATTTCTAGCAGACCTACAAACTTGAAAATTATTTAGGTGGTGTTTGTGCCTACCATATGATCATGAGGTCCCGGGTTTGATCCCCAGGTCAGGCAAAAAGTGTAATTGGCTTTTCTATTAGGAGTTTTCTCAATGACAGCTTGGAGTCTGAAACATTACTGGCAAAGTGTTACCTACTTACCTTTCATGAGACCAGTCTCCTTCCTTGGTCCTTTGTACACCTTTGCCTATCCCTTCGCGACAAAGGCGGTATTATTTTAACTCTGTATATAATATTCTTGTTTAATTTAATACCTACCATGTACTTATATTAAATAAAAATAAGAATGTTATATAAAACATACATAATTTGATTCGTAATATTATTTGATTTACACCACTTTTTCCTTTATCTGTAATTTGTATAAGTGGCCGAGTTAAAAATTATAAAATAATTAAATTCGATTCGCCCACCGGGTCAGTTGCCTGTGTAAAGTTTTGTTATTTTTTTAGGGCTCCGTACCCTAAAGGGGTGCCGAAGGAGCCCTATTACTATGCCTCCGCTGTCCGTCCATCCGTCCATCCGTCCATCCGTCCGTCTGTCACAGGGCTCTATCTCATAAACCGTAATAGCTAGGTACTTGTAATTTTCACAAAATATGTAACCCTAACGCCCCTACAACGACAAATAATAAAATTTAAAAAAAGCTTAAATATAATTTAAGGTACTCTCCATACAAGCAACGTGTTTTGGCTCAAAATTTATTTCTCGATTTAGTTCGTGTATCGTAAAAACGGAATCAGCTAGGTATTTGATTTTTTCACGGAATGATTATGATTGCTATACTATGAAATAATTATGACTAAATAAAATTAATAATTAACTGGAGCGTTCATACAAATCATGATTTTTTTTCAACGTTTCACGCTGTAACACCATAATGGAAATAGTTATCTACTTGAAAATCTTACAAAATATGGGTAACCATAATAGCTATAACAACAAATACTAATAATTAAATAAACACAAAAATTCAAGGACTTTCCCATACAATACCCACTTTTCCGACTTATTAAAATCAAATAAGATTAATTCTGACTAGAGTTTTCGAAGAAGAAGAGAAGTTTTTTTTGGAAGCTGGTTAGTAAGATTAAGTCTTTTAAGTGGCCCTTTGTGGGACAAATAGTTCATCGGCAGGAGGCACTTCAATGGTCAGAAAAAAAATTGACAAAAAATGTCGGTTTCAAATGGCGAAAGGCCAGATGACTATAAGAGGAACAATAGAGTCCGAACGGTAGTACAAGGAACGTGTTTTTGCCCGAAGTTAATTATAGGATGTAGCAATATAATAGCTATAACAATAAAAAAAATGAGGAGACGTGATTTATACAGGTATATGAGTACATACGGTGGAGAGTGGTGAGGAGCCCTTCACATGCGAGTCCCACTACGCATTTAACAAATTTATTTTTATGATAGTGAGTAACAAGACGACCAAATCAGGTGTCTGAATGGTAAGCATCATGATCGCCCATATCAGGCACAGTGCCTCCTAGTGTTTTAATATAAAAAATTCTGCGCGGCACTGCACTGCGCCTGTCACCCTAAGATATTAGTTGTTGAAACTCGTCATGCCCAGTATTTTCGCTGGTAACATTGCCTTTCAGACCGGAACACAGTAATGTTTGTACATTACTGCTTGGCGGATGAATAACTGGCAAAGGTGTGGTACTTTCCCAGCCCATCCTGCAAAAGAGGCCTACCACTACAATTGCAACAATCACCAAAGTACCAAAAAAAAACTTAAAATAACAGTAACAAATAATAATTTGGTCTTGTTTTGATTTTATAGTGGATAATACTCGTATTTATAGAAAACAAAGGAAGTTCTGCGCCATCAATAACTTCAAAAGAGAACCGAGAATCATTCATTCAAAAGAAAAAAATGCATGCTCCTCCTCGTTGAGCACTTCACTAGATTTGATTGTAGTTTTCACTGATGATAGAGATAATGGACATAATGATATAATACAAAATGATCAATTAGAAGTTCGAATACGTACGTATACGTAGAATACTGAATATAAAATATTTCGACTCATCCGTAGAACAAAGTCCGATGTGATCATGGAGCAAAAAAGATTTTAATAGCTAAACGAGATAAGGAATACAAACTCTACAGACGCACGTTTTTAGAATTTTCGTATCATTATTAGTTTCAGAAATATAGAATTGAATATCGTTCTATCTGACATTATTTTCGAGTAAAAACGCACCAAGTTATCAAACGACGACGCGCAGGGAACGGGCCCCCCGTCCGATCGTCAGTCAGGCCGCTGTTTATTGGAGGCAGGGCTTTTTTGTGTCAAGCGTTCAACTTATTTTCGGTTTGATGAAAAATAGAATTTTCAAGTGTTTTTCATGAAATAATCAAGTGTTTAGAGATGTCACGAACATGGAAAATATTGTACATGCTTAAAAAGATGCAGAAAGCCTGAGCTAAGTTCATCATCTTAAAATTTTCCTGCTTTTTATATGGAGAAACATGTAAATGCTGGTGAGTTTACAATTTTTTTTTTGCATCATTTTGTATACACATTATCACGTTCTAAAATTAATAAATTATGTGTTAATTGCTTTTTTTTGTCTTGGTATATAATTATGGGCGATCGATTTTAATATAAGATGTTTTTTGACGGAGAAATGATGAAACGCATTTTTAGCGTGATAATACAATTTGCTTAATGTACATTCACAGGATAATATTTTTTTCTGTAATATTAAAAAGTAAAAATTAGAAGTTCTATGAAATATTAGGACGATTTTATACGTCCACTATTAAATTGTTAAGCGTTTCATGTCAATATAGGACGTTTTTATACGGGATCTGTGATACGATTTGTTGGTTCGTTCTTACTGGGATAATGAAATCAGTTAAGACGTTGTTCATTTAAAAATATCGTTATATTTAAAGATTTATTATTTATAATTTGTTAAATTAATTGCTATGTGCATCGTGTTGCAATGTACATACTATAAATGGTATTTTTTTAATGCTTACATTTTTTTTTCCTTTAAATTTCAGTTGTGAATGTTGATGTCAACGGCATAGAACAAAAATCGCCACCTTTACCTCCTGGTACAGAAAAAATCAGTCAGGAACTAGCTGATGTATGGGCAGAACTTATACAAGAATATGGCGGGACCAAGGAAATTACCTGCGTCAGGCGACCGAATGCATACCTGATCTGTCTGCCGAGGCTGTGTACAGAAACCAACTGGTATATTTTCTTTGGAAGTGCCGTCTAGTTTCAAAAATTCACCATTAATACAGCTAAAAATGGTAGAAGTTTCTCAAAACAGATCTACTCCTGTTAATTTGGCACTGTCAGTACCAACTCATATGCCGCCTCCTACTCTATTCTATCCATTTACCTGTGACCATTCTATGTGTAATATCATATTCTGCCCTAATTATGAAGACAGTTTCTCTGTAATTTCTTCGTCGGCAATTAGCATCCCAAAGTCGCCTGCTAGTTTACACTCAAGCGATCACACCATGACTCCTAAAAGTACTAGAGAACGACAGTCACCCAAAAGAATGGAGAGATTTTATGCGCAAATGTCTACCTGCAATATGTGGGATGAATCTGTGGCAAAACGTGGCGCAAATGAGGTTAGCAGTTGCCTCTTAGGTTTTATGCTGGCTAATGTTGAGCAAGGGGCCAAAGAATTTCGCTTTAGGTCAGACAATTGTGCTGGCTAAAAGCGTAATCGCTTTGTATTTTCATGTACATTTATGCCGAATAAAGTTCAACATTATGCATACAATACCGGTTTTTACAAAAGGGACACACCCAAAATGAAGAGGACAGTGTTCACTCTATCATCGAGACAGCTTCTCATACCAAAACTATCTATACCCCTCATGAATGGCGTTAATTAGTATGATGAGCTAAGAATGAAGGAGAACCCTATGTTGTTCGCAAGGTAACCCAGAATGACGTGTTTAACTTTAAATATCTTGTTTATAATAAGGTTTAGATGCAATACATTAAGGGCAAGAAGATTAATTGTAGTATCATTCGAAAAGATCATGCTGATTGAAGTTATACTAACAAATTTTTATTTTTAATATTATCTGGCTCAACTTGATTATAGTATTTTAGTAATTCGCGGTAACAAGAGGAACTCTTAACAAAATAAACTAAAACCTGCATATTATGAACCTATTAGGGGTCCTGCTGTAAAATATAAAGACTCAATGAATATGTGCCGCACAGAAGTTATTTTCTTAGAGTACTATATAATCCGTACCTTAATTAATTTACCACATCACATCACTGGATGTTTCTGAAGAATCGGATGATGGTTAGGCGAAACAATGTTAAATATAATAAAGTACTGTCACGTATGTAGAACTGATGGATAAATTATGAAGGCTGTTTGTGATATTGACGATTTATTTTGTTTTAAGTATGTAACTAGTGCAAAGTTTAAATATCTTTATATACGTCTTTTCTCTTACTATTATAAATATTTTGTATGTTTATAAGTTTTAGACTGATAATTTAAGTCCGTGCCGTAGTCGTGTAGGCTACCTAGTTACCATGCTGTGATATTATATAAGCCATTTCATTAATATTTCAAGTTACAATACTATTACGCCACGAAGGCAATTTTATGGAAACGTAAAGTTTATTCTTGTTAAGTATAGAACCTCATCAAGGTCATGATGATTCTGATTAAAATAATTATAAAGACTGAGTGATATTTTGAAAAATATGTTATTATTGACTAAGGCGAAGTTTAAATTTCTTCATGCATCTCCTGCATTATGCCAATATTAAATAATAAATAAATTTTAAGTCCGTACTTAATTGTAATGTGATAATATCTATTTAAAGTGTAATAGTTTTGTTACCTATTTTGAGATTTTTCAAATTAATATATGATTTTAAGTAATAATTTCAGTTACGTTTAAATATATGGGAGGGTAGTCATAATATGACTAACATTGTGTTTAAATATTTCAGGGGTGTCATTCACATAGGACTCATAGAGGATGAGTAATTCCAATAAAAAACAAACCATGTTAATATAGAACGTCAATTGATTTAAACGTCTTCCTAAAACAACGTATAATGTTCACTACGGACCCCCGTTGTTTCGCCATAAAACATCCTATATTGATGTAGGACTCACTATCTCGTGATATAAAAGCATAAAAAATATAAACTACTAAGCATATAACTAGACTAAGACATTGTAACAACATACCAAAAAATCAAAATGTCAAGTCTTACCGTTTAAGAGTTATACAACAACTTCTCTAACCTCTACTGAAAACTATCAAACCTGCAAATCGGACTTTATTCTACGGATGAGTCGATTTGTTTTCATCAATTTCAAATATTAAGCATGAACACGTAGGCTGTACATTTGCTGATTTAATGTTGTTGAGAGAATGTCGTAGAGGTTTTATTAGCAAATACGTATTTGAGTGCATAATGCAGTGAAGGCCCAAAATTAAAGTTATCTGTAAACTACGCGGTTGAAGAAGATGTTCTAATGGGAAGTGGATATGCACAAGTGGACGAAATTTGCAGTGTATTAAATATGTCAAATATGGATCAATCGACATATTTAAAAATTGAGCAATGCTTGGCGCCTAAAATTGATGAATTTGCCCAAGAAGAGATGCTCACAGCAGGCGAAGAAGAAAAAATGCTTGCCATGTTAAATGGCGATAAAGATAAAGATGGCTCTGCTTTAGTAAGTAATGAGAACAAAAAAAATTTTATTTCTTATTTTTTATTTATTTATTTTTATTTATTTCTTTAGGAACTCATGCTGTAGTGTATGTGCAAAAAGTGAAGAGTTAAATTTAGAAACTCCAGAGCACAGATGCTTCAAAAACTGGCGTGACAGTGCGAATGCTATGGAAGCAGATATTGTTGCAGAAGGCTTTGCGAAAAGTATGTTAATATCGGAGTTATAACAAACTTATTGGAGATGGGGATTCCAGCATTATGAAAAAACTATTGCTGAAGTATCTACTATGGGACTGAGTCCTGGGTACACCTCTGCCTACCCCTTCGGGAAAAAGGCGTGAATGTATGTTATGTTATGTTATTGCTGAAAAAGGCTTATTATGGTCCTGATGTTATTATAACAAAAATTGAGTGCAAAAATGACTTGCTGCGAAATTTTTGTAACAAAATCAGGGCATTAGCAAAAGAAGACAAACACAAAGGCTTTGTACCAATCCGGAAAAAAGTTGAAGCAAATGTTTTGCGTTTGAGAAAAGCAATTGTTAGAGCTGTAATTTACAGAAAAGACCAAAAAGAAACTAATCATAATAAAAAAATAAAAAATCTCAAATATGATATAAATAATGCAGCAAACCATGTATTTGGCGTTCACAAAAAATGCATTTCTTACTTTTGTGATCCTGAGAAATACAAAGATGATACAAACATAGTTTCTCATCTCCAAAATAGTGCATTATGGACACACATCCAGCAATACTTGATAAATTTAGCTACTAATGCAGTCAGTGTTATATTGGATATTACAAATAATACAGTAGATTAAGTAAATAATTTTAAAGCAAAATTTACAGGTGGAAAACGAGTAAATATACACAAAAAAGGGTCGTATCAAGCACGGTACTTATAGTGCAATTACATCGTGGATTGCAGGGATTTGCATTCACGCCTATTAAAAAAGACTTAAGATTGGAACCCTGGAAAATATGTGACTAAATTTATAGATAGAAAGCGACGATCGAAACAAAGTACAGAAAAATGTCGAAAAAGAAAACTTTCTTCCCTTGAAGGCAAGCCAGATAAAAGGAGAAAAGTAACTGGTCCCGACGAAAATTATGGACGGCTGGATTTGGAGTCTGATATGCCATCTGAAGTATTTGAAGCAGTGAAATACAGTATTTAGTCAGAATTATAGCAATTTTGGTAAAGTTTGCAAGCTGCGAAAAATCCTTCAGATGCGGGATTGCTGAAATGTTTATTATATTCGCAATTCAAAGGCACTCCTGCTACCAACTATGGCAAAGAAAAAGAAGCTGAAGAAATGAGCAATTCACAAATGAGTCAGGACTATCGGTTGTCCAATGTGTTTTGTTTGTCGATAGCGAACAAAGTTTTTTGGCTGCAAGTTCTGATGGTCTTGTGGGTGAAGATTCAATCATAGAAATAAAGTGCCCATTTAAAATAGCTGAAATTACATCAGAACGAATATAATAAAAAAAAATTGACATTTGAAAATAACGTTAAAAAGAAACCTTTTTACCAAGTTCAGGGCCAATTGCATATAACTCGATGCAAGTTTTGCTACTTTATCATATGGTATACCGAGGATTTATTGTATGAAATAATTGAAAAAGACGACAAATTTTGGCAACAAATTGAACCAAAATTGGTAAAGTTTTACATTTAATATCTGTTACCTGAAATTATTGACGGTCGCTTACCGCTTTGTCTACCGGTGCGAGAAAGGACAAACGATTAAAATGATTTTAATATTATTTTTTTGATAAGACAACATTGCCAAATGTAAAATAATTACCACGATGTACAAAATGAAGAATAGTTTGTATAAGGGAACGCTGTGGCGGGTTTTCGATGTAGTGGCAAAAATAGAGAAAAGAATGCCCAGGTGGTTCGGACATAATATAAAGAGGATAGATAAAGAAAATAAAGGCCAAGGTTCGATGTGTAACAAATTGATGTTTTCCTAAGGAAAGGTCAGTTGAAAAGTACCTATAACTAACGAGCATTTTTAAAAAATTTCATGAAAGTGGAAGAAGACAAGTGGAGAGTAATAGCCTAAAAGGTCATTTAGCTAGAAAGACATGAAAGCAGAATGCCAAGCTCCAGCGTCCAGCTAGGATGACTACCTGGTAACTTTACCAGTCATCCAAACAGGACGCCATAAAAACAGAATGTGCATGTAGCAATACCAAATATTTTAAACTAACGAAAAAAATTAAGCTCTACGTTTCTTGTGCGTTCTTCTTGTAGAGGTCTCTGAACGCATGGGAGACTTATTACACACCCACACAGTTTATCTTCATTGTCGTGCAAAAGTGTCAGATTGTGACCTTATTGAATAAATACTGTTGAGTTTGAGTTTGATCACAATGAGATCCTGACTGAATGAGAATTGACGGACCTGTTTGTCCTGTGTAAACCTCTGCCTACCCCTTCGGGAAAAAGGTGCGATGATATGCTTATACAATATCTTATATCTATACAATAAACTAATACGGGATCTATGGGTACCTACTACCATCTTAAGGACGAGTTCAATTCCACCTCTTGCACGTGGTACAACCTGCTGATGTACAAAGAAGGCTCTAGAAAATTTTACTAAGTCTTCCTTCAGCCACGAACGCAAATGCCGTAGCCTGCGATAATGCTCTTGAATCATCTCTTTTCATAGATGTATCTACTCGTACAAGGCCAATAATGATAATGAGGATAAAGTAATATATTTTAAAACAATTTCATATTAGGTATATAATATTTAATAAGAAGTATCAATATAGAAGACAATGAAAGATCACCATAAAAACAAGTCCAATGCACTAGACATCTCAACTAAAGTTTTTCCGAAGGTCTAAGTCTAAGTGAACGAGAATGGGCTATATGAGAGATAGTTATTATAGTTAGATTGCATTTAAATCGATATTATTACATACTATTAGTCTTACATTTTCAGTTAGAAGTATTGGTTTAAACTCATTTTCTATGAACATTACAAATATTTTTAAAAATATTGTGTCTATGAGTCCCTTCCCTAGTTGTATTAGTGTGAGTGGGACCCCCCTCACCACCTGCCGCACCCCGAAGAATGCGAAAGGGACAACTGTCAGCTCACAGCGATTATAACTACGAAATATTGACGAAATCGATGTTTTGTATTCCCTCCGAGAGTAATTCATCTTATCCATAAATATATATCTTGATAATTAGAAAATGAATTAGGCTATGTCCTTGTTATTGCATTTTTGTTCCTGAACTCTTCATTTATTTCTAGTGAACGTCTAACTACGCGAGTAAAACTGGGACAGTTTTTCATATTTTTAATGGGTCATAACACTTCATTCATTTAACAATGAGTTTGTAGAAAAATGAAAATGACAGGGACATACTCACTGAAGACCTAGATTTTATAAAAAAAAACCATTGCTCTGACGCAGTTATTTAGGGAGGAACCACGGGAATACGTTTGTATGGAAAAATCACCCCTAATGTAACCTTTTAAGCTAGAGGTAAAATAAATATTAATCGTCTGTTAATTGAATCTGTAGGAAGAAAGACAAACAACAAACAGTACACGGGTAATATAACCTTAAGAAAATTGATCTTACAATAAAATAATAAATCAATTACAATTGGTACATACGGCGTGCTCCATTTGTTGATGTCGATGGTCCAGGATCCCAGTTCGATCCGCCTTCCGATCCTGACCCTGAAAAACCGAAGAATATTTTTTTTTTGACATCACCATTTATAGTTGACACCATTGACAGTGTTGTCCGGTGTACTATGTTATGAGTACGAGGCTTTAGCCACAGTTATACCTGTGTGAACAGCAGGCACGAGCACTCACCTCGCGGTATAGAAGATCTAGGCGAGGTGCCATCCTCTGTGTGACCTTCAGGCAAGGTGTCGAGGGGTCGACTCGGTCGCGCGGGAGGCATGTCGTCGTCAGACTCATCGGAGTCGTCGGTAGTCGGGCGGGTCATCTTAGGTTTGGTGCCACTCGTCGACGGCTTGATTGTGCCGGATGTTGACGGTTGCGGGTTCTACACATTACGTTATTTTATATTTCTGAACCTCTCAGCAATTTTGCTGAAAATATGGACGCTTGCACGATTTAACGAGCTACGAGTGGTGCGTTAAATCCCTACCATGCAGTGTATGCGCCCTCTTCCCTTCGTAGTCTATGGTTGTGCCAACATCGCTCTTATGGTTCCCTATTCATTCGCATATTATTATTAGCCATAATTTTACAACTCATAAAATTTTAAGGCATAATATATGTAATAGCTAATGATCACCAGTCATAACGCAATACTCCTATTATAACTTGTTATAGTTTTAATTGTCCTAACATTTGAAACCTATAATATTATATATCCTAACCATTGATAACCATATTATTTTATGAATTTGTAGAATTTGTAAATATACTTAATAAGCAATATTCAGGACAACACTACTATCTACAATATACCTCACTTGCAAAAATTCGTACAATACCGATTATATACAATAATAATTATGAACAATGAAAATTAGGACATAGACCAATATTATAAAAACATAACATAACATACATTCACGCATTTTTCCCGAAGGGGTAGGCAGAGGTGTATCCAGGACTCAATCCCATAGTAGATACACCCACATTTCGCCAGTATGTTATTGGTCCCATGTAATAGGGGGCGAGCCTATTGCCATCTACCGGGCACAGTTCCAGACTCCAGGCAGTTATTGAGATAATTCCTAATGGAAAAATCCAATATTTAACACTTTGCCTGACCTGGGGATCGAACCCGGGACCTCTTGATTGGCAGTCGAGCATGCGCCCGTTACGCCACCGAGGTAGTCAGACCAATATTATTAACTATAAAATTATACATAACAACCATTATGACAACTAACAATATGAATAAAAATTATTATACACAAAAATATTATAACAATTAAATTTTAGGACAATTTATCAGTATTAACACAAAAAAATATGTATTTCCAATATTATGACTAGAAGAAGTTATGAAAAATGATGAATGCAGCAAAAAATTATGACAAAAGACATTATGCGATTCAATAGGACACCCGCTCTTATACATAATCCAATCAATAAATAGTTTATAACAGATAAAGCCTTATTTAATTAATCATTTAATCAAATTTGACACAATCTTTTTTGCCAAATCTATATTTTTTATTCCCCTGTTTACTCAGAAAATATTCAACATAACATACAATCACGCCTTTTAACCTAACCTAACCAAAGATTTGACGGATTGGTTATTGTTAAAGTAAGCTGGTGCAACTCACCCTAAGTACTTAACCTCACATTTTTCTACTCAAATTATAAATTAATCGGCGTTAACAAGGCTATCTACCATGTTTGAGGATATTATTGCGAATAACATTATTCTTACTTGGGAAAATATCATGCCAAGTGTAAGGTTTTCTGGACCCAGCTTCCTTGGATTCCAGAACCGTTTCCTTTATATCCTGATATTTTGAAGATGATGTGAACTATGTCCTTATTATAGTGATATACAACGTGTAACAAAAAGCTGAAGAAATACTAAAGGGGGTGCTTAGATCTACACGTCAACTTATCTAGAAAGAATTGAAATTGGTTTTTCGCCAATTTCCCAATTTGTTCTTTTGAAATAAACACAATGTGTGACTGGCAGACGCACTTTCTTAAGTTTTACTGCACCTTTTTTTATCACTTTGTATAAGTATATCGCTTTATCATAAGTATAATATACACCACTAGAAACCGAATACTTTATGAGAGATATAGGTAGTTTAATAAAGGCATAGATTAGACGTAGGTAGCTCAAAATAGCGCAACGAGCTATGGAAAGGGCTATGCTCGGGATTTCTCTGCGAGATCGAATCAGAAAAGAGGAGATCCGTGGACGAACGAAAGCTACCGACATATACCGGCCCAGCGATAAGCAAGTTGAAGTGGCAAAGTTTAGGGCACATAGCACGTAGAAATGGTTAAAGCCACTTCATAATTACTTAAAATAGAATCACCATCATCATCATCATCTAAGCCGTTGGCAATCAATCCACTACTAAATATAGGCCTCCCCCATAAAGGGGGATTTTGCCAATACTCGACACGCTTGGCAGGCGGGTTGTCGAGCGCAGTTCGATGGTTTATTGCAGAGGACGCTGCTGCCCTCTGGATAAAATAGAATAAAATAGAATGCTACTAAAGAAATTATATCTCTTCTATCATTGTCATTGGTTCCTCAAAGTTTGTTTGGATAAAGATATCAGCCCAACCACCTTAACTGACTGAACTAAATTATTTACATAATCGTATAGCTGAACAAAGTAAAATAAAGTATTGCAAGATTCGCAAAAAAAAATGTGCAACCATATACCTACCTCAACACATTCACCGATCAGCTGATCCATTTTGTATGTAACGTCGAAAATACACTACAAAAATAAATTAACTGCAAATAGGGATGTTTGTGTGTTTCTTTAGGAATTCTATAATTCTGATAAATGCCTATTAGCTGTTTTAAAACGTTTTTTTTTGTATTATAACTAGATATACTTTATAATTACTTGTTATTTTAAAATAATACACTAATGAAGAAATTATATCTCCTCTATCATCGCCATTGGTTCCTCAAAGTTTGTATGGAAAATTATATCGGCCAAACTACCTAAAGGGGATTTCTCGTCCATACAAATTCAAAATGTACAAATATGAAGAAACAGGGAATAAATTTCCACTCAATTGTTTGTGGTTGGCTCTGGATCCGGCCCCCATTTGCGTGAAAACATTTTTAATAACATGAAAATCCACCAAACAGAAAATGCATCAGGTCTGACTTATGTGGTTAACGAAAGCCGAAAGGCTCTTTTATTTAAAAAAAAAAACATTAACATAACCTAAAAACTATTTTTTTAACAATTTTCATAAATACGAAGGAACTGTAAGTTTCTTACGAAGAAACTTTATACAGTTTCTTACTAAGAAACTTTATGTTTCACAACTTTAAGCACAAACAATTGAGTGGAAAATTATCCCTCTTTCTTCATATTTGTGCATTTTCACTTTGTATGGACGAGCAATCCCCTTAATAAGAAGTAAGTATTCACTTACATTGTAAATATCGAAGCAGGCCGGGTCAGTGGTCTCGCCCACGCCGTCCAAGAAGTAAGTGACCATGTTCCCTTTGCCCTTAACTTCGACGTTGCCCCGACATCGCATCTTGTATCCACGGGCCACCAAAATTTCGTACACCTCTTTTGTCACCTGCCACAATTATCTCTTTGGAAACTTCAACATTTTGCCATGAAACATTGTTATTGTAGTTAGCATTGTTTGTCGTTAGGTCAACAGTGATATCAGATAGGTCATTTACAAGGTCGATTTTTGCCACGTAGTCCTTGTTTTTTTTTTACATAAACACAGTTCTTGCATTTCATGATGTTAGCAGCGTGATAGCGTGCACACGTGCACTTGTGTTTGTGTGCGTTTATCAAAATTCACATCGTGTTTGTGTGCGCGCGGTGGAGAGGTAACGCACACAGAAACAATGTCGTGTAACGTGTAGATACATTAGATGGAGAGGCTCACATGAGCTCTATTATTGCGACACCTACATTTTTAAGCCTTGTTCACACATACCAAGTACATTGGCGAGACAATGTTCTCTTGACGACATGCTCACACGAGTACTTGGCTCAACACACTGTCTCGCCCATTTGCTCGGTACGTTTGATCAAGTATCAATTATAGCCTAATTAAATTGGTTATTCTTACTCGTATTCATTAAGCTACCTGATGCAGTCCCTTAAGGGAATAATCCAATTATTGCCTACAACCTGAGTGTAAATGCTTATCTTGATAAACAGACATTTTTTGTCATTGTCATTGCTCATAGTCACCTAAGTAGTAAAATAAGTCAAGTGAATTCACGAAGCCCCCACATATATGATATTATGTCAAAAGCAAAGGATTATCAATTAACTCAATTACAATTGCACTGCAGATTTATTCATTATCATTAATTAATCCGATTAAGTAATTATGTAAACACGGCGGTTCTCATTTCACATGGAAAATATAAATATTGTATGGATATACCTGTATTCATATATTTATTTGTCTGAATACAGAAACGTTGAAATGCAGAAACGCTACTATAATTCAAAATCAAAGGCTAGTTAAAACACTGATCTTTAATTAATAAGATTGAGAACACAAGTGTCAAAGTAGCCTTTAAATTTATTGAACGCCAGCACCCAGCAAATACAAAACTATGAAAAGATTGGGACCGTTTAATGAGGTGTAAAATATAATGTGAAAAATGCCATTGAAATTCCTGAAACAAAATTAATAAAGGCTGTGTAGCACTAGATAAACGACCGTCAAAACTCAGACTCAGTATAAATAATAGTCCTAACGTACAGAAATATCAGATATCGGGTTAGATCAACATTTCGCTATGCACGAAACTAATTTTATTTTTGACGTCATATTTAACAGTTCGACTTTAATAATAAAGTCGCATAGTAGAATAGTAGTATGCTTAAGCATAGTATTAAGTTAACCAACACATAGTGGACAAAGATGCCTGGAAATTTCTGCATGTCTACCACCCGCTAAATAAATATTTTTGAGTATGATAGATTTGATTTGAGTTTTACAGTTATTATTTATGGTGCAACGTGTAATATTGGTTATTGTTAAAGTCAGTTGATGCATTTAAGCTCAAGTTAATTAAGGGACAAAGACCCAATCATGGGCTAATAGAGTATCTGTGATCCCAAGTTTAATCCCATAATTAGTATTTGATCAACTAATTGACATCAGATGACTAGGTAGTGTTGGGTTTGAAATTGCAAATTGCACTGACTATTAGTGTAATTTGGCCGAAACTACATGGTAAATATTCATTTCAGAAGGAAAGGGAAGGTACTATAAATAATAATATCTTGGCCATTGCATATTAACGGGTGATCGTATCGTATCACTTTTTTCACTTTAATTTTTCAATAGAGCTAAAGCGAGAGGACGTTAAATAGATTACGTAGCTGGAGTGAGATATGGACGGTTAGGTACATTTACTACGATACACTTACAATCGGCCGAGACAATACATAATAAAATGTTCGGTAAGTTCAGGCCTAGTTGACTCTACACTTTTAACAATGTTCTTAATATCAGCCGAGATAATCTACAATAAAATGTTCGATAATTTAAGGCCTAGTTGACTCGATACTTTAAACTATGTTCTTAATATCGGCCGAGATAATTCACAATAAAATGTTCGATAAGTTTAGGCCTAGTTCTCTCTACACTTTTAACAATGTTCTTAATATCGGCCGAGATAATCCAAAATCAAAATTTTCGCTATGTTCAGGCCTAGTCGACTCGATACTTTAAACTACGTTCTTACTATCGGCCGAGATAATTTACAATAAAATTTTTGATAAGTTTAGGCCTAGTTGACTTTTAACAATGTTCTTAATATAGGCCGAAATAATCCTAAATCAAAATTTTCGGTATGTTCAGGCCTAGTTGACTCAATACTTTAAACTATGTTCTTACTATCGGCCGAGATAATCCACAATAATATGTTCGATAAGTTTAGGCCTAGTTGACTCTACACTTTTAACAATGTTCTTAATATCAGCCGAGATAATCTACAAGAAATGTTCGATAATTTAAGGCCTAGTTGACTCGATACTTTAGTTCTTAATATCAGCCGAGATAATCCACAATAATATGTTCGATAAGTTTAGGCCTAGTTGACTCTACACTTTTATCAATGTTCTTAATATCAGCCGAGATAATCTACAATAAAATGTTCGATAATTTAAGGCCTAGTTGACTCGATACTTTAAACTATGTTCTTAATATCGGCCGAGATAATTCACAATAAAATGTTCGATAAGTTTAGGCCTAGTTGAATCTACACTTAACAATGTTCTTAATATCGGCCGAGATAATCTAAAATCAAAATGTTCGGTATGTTCAGGCCTAGTTGACTCGATACTTTGAACTATGTTCTTACTATCGGCCGAGATAATTCACAATAAAATGTTCGATAAGTTCAGGCCTAATTGACTCTACACTTTTAACAATGTTCTTAATATCAGCCGAGATAATCCACAATAAAATGTTCGATAAGTTTAGGCCTAGTTGATACGATATTTTAAACAATTATCTTACAATCGGCTGAGATAAACCTCAATAAAATGTTAGTAAATTTTGACCTAGTTGACTCTACACTTTAAACAATGTTCTTACTTTTAGTCGAGATAACCCACAATAAAATAATTATGCGAAGGCTTCAACAGCGTTTTTCAGCATTTTTTTCATTATTACCTGAATATGGTCAAGTACTCCAGTAGAATCCATTCTAGAAGCGACATTCACAGCATTTCCCCAAATGTCGTACTGCGGTTTCCGAGCGCCGATGACTCCGGCCACGACTGGACCAATATTGATACCTATCCAAACCAAAACATACTCTGTGCCTATTATCTTAAGAGAGACAATTACTTTTCGACAATTTTCTTATGAAATCGCAATACATCTCATTCGCTAATGCTCAGTCGCAAAACTAAAAAAAATCTTGTGTATTCTATTCGATCCAGTTTTTAACACGCTCAAAGACAGTTACTATATTTTTGTCGAGAAACTAGAGTCTATGAGTTAAGTTTGACAGCTACTCTTACAACACAAAAATAAATTATCTACAGAAGATAAAAATAAGGAATCAAAGTAGACAAAGTGAGAGTAAGTGTTTTAGAAGAACAATAAATAGACTTTTCGAGTGAGGATTATATCAGACCTTTCTCCTTATGTTATGTATGTAATTTAACGTTCATCTATTTAAAAGTCGTAACTGGCATTCAACTTGTTAATATAATATGTAACACTCACCGATCCTGATGCGGAAGCTGTTGAACGAATGTTCGTTGACGTAGTGCAGTTGACGTCGAATGCGTAGTGCGTAGTCCGCCATGGCCGTTACGTGACGATACCCGCGGAGGTCTCTCGTACTTGTTGTTAGACCTTACATAGTTAACGACGGGATTTTACTTATTTTATACTATACGAGTATAATTAGTAAAAAGTAAAAACCCGTCGCGGCTCGCTGCAAAAGCACTTACAGGACGATTTCCGCCCGAGGTTGTTGAGACGAGTGACTCGGACGGTTTTACGATCTATTAATCCTACTAATATTATAAATGCGAAAGTTTGTGAGGATGGATGGGTGGATGTTTGTTACTCTTTCACGCCAAAACTACTAATCCAATTAGGTTGAAATTTGGTATGTAGGTAGCTTAGACCCTGGAATAACACACGCGGTACTTTTTTCCCCGATATTCCCACGAGAACGATCAACGTGGGTGAAACCGCGGGGCGCAACTAGTATAATATGATGCTTCCATTATCGGCAACTTATAATCTGCGACCCTACTCGTATAATGTTTTATAGTATATATTTGACAGCCTCGATGGCTCAGATGGTAGTAACTCTGCTTTCTGTGCTGCAGGGCCCGGGTTCGATCCCCGGCCAGGTTAAACATTTGTGTGCATGAACATGTCTGTTTGATCTGTGTCTGGGTGTTATAAGCTTATCTAATATGTATATCAGTCATCTGGTTACCATAGTACAGGCTTCTAGCCTAGTTTGGAACCAGATGACCGTGTGTGGAAGTTGTCCCATATTATATATATATATATATATATATATATATATATATATATATATATATTTAATTATAATATACCGTAGAGTCCCACTACCACGAAAATAAGAAAACCCACCGCAATACGTTCAGTGGACTTTTGATGAAAAATGTTTCAATGGAAAATAAACTTTCAAATTACGTTTTTTACTAATCGAGAAACTATTTGCAAAAGAAATAGATCAGAGCTGATCGGTAAATTTGTATGGGAATTAGTTTTTTTTTTTGCCAACTTCGCAATTATTGTCTTTTAAAATATAAAGAAGTGAATGTTGAACTTGCTGCTGTTACAGCACTCTTAGGTTGGTTAGGCAGTTTGGGAGGCTTCGGCTTCACTGCAACCTGCGCGTAAGTGGTAACGGTGGCGGGCTGTTGTGGTTTTTCAGAATTAGTATACTCTGATACTCCAGTTGCAATAGTTTCTAATGTCTGTTTAACCTCCGCCATTGTGAGATCCGTTCCAAAGGCGGGTTTTGATGTAGCAGTAAAATTAAAAGATAAGGCGTTATGTTAAGTTAAAGCATTGATACCAGAATCAAGAAATATTGTAGCTATGTTTTTTTATGTAACTATGTTAAGGTGTACAAGACGTGGCCCCCCAGTAAATGCGGGAACACACTGACGTAATTCCATTTTGCTTCAAGTTATGTATATCTAAGTGTATCCCCCGTTGGAGGTCCTAAATAACTAAATATACATTTCTTTTTATTTCTTGATTCTGGTTCACGTTGAGTCTTTGAGTGAAGTTGAGTTTCATTAACCAGAAACACAATAGTCTGGACATCTTACCAGAAGCGGCCATATAAGTAGCGCCGGTGCTCTTGATCTTCTCGATATATTTGAACTGGTCCTCGGCGAGGATCTCGTCGAAATCAGCTATGATCTCGTTGAGGAGTCGCAGACACTCCACACCCTCGTTGTTCCCTTCCAACTCCACGTAGAACTCGGAGAAGTTCGGGATAGAGGCGAACATCACGCACACTGACTCGCATTGCTCGTGATATAACTCTTGCTGAAATATTAATTTTATGTACGACTGGTATTGGACTCGTCCAATATTACTCTTCTTAGATTAACTGATATTATATTCTTGTAAGTTGTACATATAATGTCGCTCGAAACCACGGGCCATTCCCGGTATTTTAATAGGCGTACACGGAAACAATTTTAAGTCCAATATGCAGAGGCCTCTTTGAGCCTTTAATCTCAATCCATCCATCTCTCCATTCATCTCTGAAATCATCTACAGAAGATGAGCTCAAAGCCAGCCCCCGCTAGGAGCAAGGACTATTGTGAAGGGATGGAGACTACGAGTACTTGATTTGTCACTAGGTGTGATTTCTTGATGAAACCTGCCACTTCTGTCTCATGGTGAAATACATAATATTTACATTCTTAAAACTACATATGTTACAATATTTATATAATATAATATAAAAACATGGTTTTGTACCGAGTTACTGGTAGTCAATTAGCATTCACTTAATTCATTGTATTCTATGTTCCCATCATCTGAAACAACTCACTATTGAGCCAACAGTAAAACTCTCATCAGCTGTACCAAAGAAAAAGAATATATAGAACTTAGTTCACCTCGTTAGGATGCTAAGTGACGACCGGTAGCCCTGTATATAGGTAATACAGATCATATGTGATAGTGGTACATACATCGATATTCTTCTCGTTGCACAGGAAGTGTTGTGCGACGTGTTCGGGCAGAATGTTCGCGAGCAGTTTCCTATTGTACGCCTCTAGATGTTCCATCTCTTCCTTCTCATCTGATACATGCAAATACTTACTCACTACATTACTTTATGGAGTTTTATTGAAGGTGGTCAGATTTTTGCCCCAGTAAACCTCACATTATAATAACATTAGATAACATATAATCACGCCTTTTACCGAAGGGTTAGGCAGAGGTGTATGTGTGTGCCCAGAGCTAAGTCCCATAGTATAAATAATCCCAAATTTTGCCAGTATCTTATTGGTCCCGTGTAATAGGGGGAGAGCCTATTGCCATCTACCGAGCACAGTTCCAGACTCCAGGCTGTCACCTCAACAATTCCTAATGACAAAATAACACTTTACCTGACCTGGGGATTGAACCCGGGACCTCATGGTTGGCAGTCGAGCTTGCGCCCACTACGCCCTCGGGATGTATTCCTGATTAGTTGAAAGTCCTGACTGACTGACACACTTACAAACCAACACCCAGCCTGACCTTGGCCCTATAGAGCTGTAATTTTACACAAGCTTACCATTATGAAGACAACGAATAAGAAAAGTTTTTCAGAAATTGCCACGGGAACGAAGTCGCCGGAATTACTCTAGTACCTTATATAGTTAATTATCTAGGTCTTTATTAATAAGATTTCCTAATGAATATAAACAATATTTTTTACTTTAGCATTTAATTATCATTTAATAAGAAGATGGCTTTTGTTAAATTCAAATGCGCGTAGCCAAAACCAATAATCTACGAATTAACCCACACTTATCTCAAATCAATATATAAATTAAATGGCGATAATAAGAGGGGTATTATCTTTATGAGTATTATTGCGAATAATATCCTCTTCCCGGCAATATAGTTTGCATAATGTGAGATAAACCTATAGATTCCTTGAAAATCAAAACCTTGTAAAGGTTGAATTTTCAATAATAATTTAGCTTAGACGATCGATGCTTACGTCATAATAGGCATGACGACAGTAATTAAATGACAGTAAGAAATTCATTTTGAATAAACTTGGTTCTACAAAATTCTAGAGTTTAAATAAGTTTCATTTGTTTATAAAGGCAACATTATTAGTGGTGGCGAAAGGACGACAATATTGCGACAGTTCTCGGGAACAACTTGAAATTGTTGTCAAATTGTTATTAACGCATGCCCTTTCTTCAAATTAAGGAGAATATCTATAGGTGTACAATTAAGACCTGTCGTATTGTATGGATCATCATATGGTTGGGCTACAAAAATGTGGATGAAAGGAGAATGCGTGCAGTAGAGATGTGAATGTTGAGATGAATGTGTAAGTAACAATAATCGATAAAATAAGAAATGAATAAGAGGATGCCGAGCCATTCTGGGCACGGACCGTGGCGGTGCCGGCTATAGAACATAACCCACCCTCTCTAACCATGGTTGCCGTAAGAGCCGGCCGGAAAATATCAAACTGCGCTCGTCAACCTGCCTGCCAAGCTTGTCGAACATTGGGAAAAACCACACTTTCTATGTGGGGGTCTATGTCTTGCGGTAGACTACTAACAGCTGAGCTGATGATGATGATTATAATGTAAGGAGAAGTCTGAAAGTAGCACCAGTGACTGAGAAATAAAGAGTGAACACTAACATGGTACAGACATGTTAAGCGGACGAATGAAAGTCGAGGACTGTCAGGATGAATGGAAGTGGTTATGTGAGGAGGAGTTGTCCTAAAAAGACTTGGATGAACTGTGTGAATGAGGTAAAGGAGTATGCGCAGATTATGACGCATGACAGAAAGGTTTTTTTTATGATAGTGAGTAACAAGACGAGCAAATCAGGCGCCTGATGGTAAGCATCGTGATTGCCCATATCAGACACAGCGCCACCCAGTGTTTTAAAATTCTAAATTCTGCGCTGCACTGCACTTCGCCTGTTACCCTGAGATATTAGTTGTTGAAACTCGTCAAATGGCGAAATGGCGGAATGGAGGAAGAAGACGTGCTATGTGGGGCCCACCTGGTGTGGGATGAGGGCAGAAAGATGATGAGCTTGTCAAAGATGTATAATAGTCACCGTTAGCCTGCAGTTTCCATATGAAATCGAGTCTGTATCCACTCTCAGCTTGTTGCGAGTGTAGGATGAGAGCGAACGCTGCGGCCACTGCGATCACGATGTTCGTCCATTCTTGACTCCAATCCATACCACATCGAGAACTATATAACGAGAGGATTTCACTCAAAACTATTACTCGTTTCACTAGCCTGTTGCCCTAGTTATGGGAAATTTATTATCCTGGCTAAAACTTCTTTCTTGCTCGCGCAATACATTATTGAAGATAAAAAATCATTATATGTGAATTAAAATAAACAAATTTAGAATTTCTTTATTTATGTTTTTAGATTGTTCATTTTTTTCAAATATATTTTTTCGAATGACTATGTGGACTTTCCGCCTGGACGCTAACGTGTTTCGGATGGCACGTTAAACTGTAGGTCCCTATAGTTTCCAATAAGATATATAGGGGACAGTCGTTAGGTCATGTCGAAGGCCTTGTAGGAATCTGGGTGACCTGAAACTCTGACAATATGGGTTGTCCACATAACCCATACGAATTGACTCGAGCAGTGTAATTGGGGTAAGCCGCTCTGTTAAGAGTATAAATTCAAATTATAATTATTATTATTTGTTTTTTTTGTCTTTTTATTTGATAGAGTAGATCGAAAAGGTAATAATGGGGTTTTTTTCGATCTCTTCTGATAAAAGATAACAAAACTATCTTTTTTATTTTAGGTATTCGTGGTGATTTTTGAAAATTCAATGCCTATGTACCTTTACATGCAAATGTGCGAGCGAGATGGATATTTGGCTGATATAGGCGTCTTAAGTCCGTTTATACCTCATTACGAGTCTGTGACGTACACAAGAGTACAGACTGCATATGAATAGAACTTACACGTAATTATCGAACGTTTGTGCAAAGCTCTCGTTCTCCTTGATCGTGATGTAGATGTAGGTGCCACTGATGACCAAAAGCAGTACACTCTTTACCATCGTGATCAATATCTGATGGACGGTGCATGTGAACATCGCCATTAGGGACAGCTGCAGGTAATGCTACACGGAACAACACAACAAAATTAACATCAACTCATACCAACTAAGAAGAATTTTACACAATCCTAGAAAAATTGGAACACTTTCTTCCGAAAACAATTAACATATTGACGATTTTATGTCATATACAAAATATTCATGAAAACCGGGTCTTTTGTCTATATTTACAGTTTTCCACCTGTTAATTTTCTTTTATTGAAATTATCATATACTTACTTAGGTTATTTATGTTTAAAAATATAGCCCAAACAAAACATTGTTAAAAATTTATAAGAGTAGATAAAACTAGACTGGGCGTGAGTTTACCTCGTTCATGTCATAAGGGCAGTATGTGAGGTCCTCCTTGTATCGTTGGATGTTGTCAGGGTGGCGGGTGACGAGGAACACGGCCTCAATCTGTCGCACAAACCAAACCATCATTATTATAACATAAATAATGATCCAATAACATATTAAACTCCTCGGAAATAGGGAGTGACTAAGGTTAGGTACACGTCAGATTTTGCAAACTTTCCTGCACTATTACTATCATAGAAATTAAAAGAATAATTTAAAACAATTCACATTCATGACCTTGTCGCCGCATTAAGTTACTCGTCATCTGTTGCTACGTTAGTGTACTCGTATTGTCAGAACTAATCACGATGCAGGACTTAGAGTGACGTTGTTTGGTTCTACATTTACAATACATTGTACTCGTTGTCCTTGGGTGGCCACGCGACGGGAAAATCCTATTTAATCGTGTCACGTTGTTATTGATATCTGCCTATTTGATATTATGTTCGTGTTAAGTCGAATCGCGTCCCGTCCTAGGGACCTTAGGGCTTGTAGACAGTACGCGCACCGTAACGTAGTCTGTTACGGTGCGCGTAGAGTTAAACACATTCAAGTAGAATATTAAATTGATATTTATTTTTGTATGAAAGTAAAATCTAACAAATTATCAAAACTCGTACAACAAATGTTGTTGTTTATGATGTTGCTAAATACTGTTGCTCCTACGAGGTTGCTTTTAAAGGTAACCCTGTATACAAAGTTGAATCAACGTGTTGGTGGCAAGTGGCAACTTATGTATTGCGAAGTTGCCAACGGCATTGTGTTAAAATGTTCTCGGCAAGCGAAAACAATGTGTGGACAAGAAATATTAATTTAAACAAAGTCTAGCGACGAAACCAAATGTCGGAGTTTCAGGTCGCCAAAATTTCTAGGGTTCCGGCATGAGATAATGACTGCCCCTGCCCCCTACATCTCTTATAGGAGACAACCGGGACCTAAAGTTGAACGTGTCAACCAAAATACGATAGTACCCAGGCGAAAAATCCACATGTCAATAAGATTTGAACCGAGGGCTCAGAATTTTACCAATGCTTCTTACTTACGGACGTTTTACCACTGGGCCACGGACGCTACAAACAATGTTGACTAAACAATATTACTGGTCTTTATTCTCACCATGATGATCTGTATTTGCAGTACGACAGCTGTGACTACGATGAACGACATGATCTGCGCTAGTATCCTGTTGTTGTGAATACGTTGCGAGACTCGTCTTATGCGCGCCGATACATGCTATTCAAATGAAACAATATAAGGTGAGAGAGAGGTGTTTATACTCCTAAATTAATTAACTAAATTATTTGGTTGGTTAATTGGGCGGGCGCAGGACGGGTCGTGTAGCAGATAGAAGGAAACGCAGCAGACCCGCACGCTGTCAGTGATACAAATACAAGCGTTACAACTTAATCCATCCCGCGCCCTCGTTTTTGTGTAAAACAATAATTAAAGGTGATTTCTAAATTTCCAGTTAACTTCACTTACAATTTTGATGTCATAATAATAGGTTTAAGAATAAGATTTTGAAATGTAATAAATGGAAAACCAATCCATATCCTTTTGCAAAAACTATCGATACTTACAAACTAATATTAAATATTTTGGTTTATTGCATAAATGTTGGGTACCTTGATTTTAAGTGTCTTCTTAACTTCCTATTATTTTAACGAATAAATAAATTTATTAAATATATTCTAAGAACGGTGGGAACACAAATCCTACTCGTACGTTCTGACACTTTACGACTGCACGCCAGATGCCCGACTTTCATTACTTCACTTCTCCTTTGTCTTAAATTGTTTCTAATGCGTTTTCTATCCATTGTACTATTTCACCGAAATATCCTTGTCTGTTTATCGTTGCATGCCATAAAAATTATAAAACCATTATCCCTTACAACTGTACATTGTTCATTGTCTATAAGATTCTACAAGCGCAATCCTCTATTTTGTTATTTAGTATCAGCTCTCGAACAGTCAACATTAAAAGTTTCCTGACTCACAAGTGTATTTTAACGCAAACCTCCGGTCATCCTATAATTGGCTTACTAGGGCGCAGCTAGCCTCACTTAGCTCCCTTACACACAACAGCCAAAGGACTAATCACTCTTATTTACCTCTGTTCAGCTTTTATCCATAGAAATCGATTTTGTATGGAGATGCGCATGAATCCGTTCAGTTTTCCGCATCTATTCAGTTTTCACGGCAAACAGGTATAAAATGACGACAAATGCATTTTTATCATGCGAATGCTATAGAGTTTTGCCCTGTTTTTTCTTTTTTTCAGAATCTTACAATGCTGTACGCGGCTGATAGAAGCAAAACTGTATAAGTGTGACTAAAACCGTTCAGCGAAACGCGAATGGAGCTAAATAAGTGTCCCTAATGGTTTTTTGTATAATTTTTCAATTTAGGCGCACTGTCCTAGCTGGTTCACTACATTGACAAGCAGAATCACTCCGCCATTGTTTTTTATGTACATAGGTTTTTATATTTACGTACCTTGAAATGGAGGCAAATGACGATATACGATGCGCAAACAATTATTGTTCCGCAGCCGACGATGGTAATAATCCCAATGTAAGAGCTGTAACAATATGCATATTATAGAAAATTAATATAAAAAAATCAGGTTTTCGTATTTTTCTCAGTAAGTATGTAATGGGAGTGGGCAAAAATTAACTAGTCCGCCATCTTGCGCCGTCCGTCATATTGGATATAGAATGACGTCACATAGCTCATTATTAATTGTTATCGAAACTAAACGTGTATGTGAAATTTCATCTCGACCGGTCGAGCATAACTGTTTTAAAATTCAGTTGCAAAATTTAAGCCGAACATAGATAATAAAAACAAATATTGAAATTAAATGATTATGTGCCTATATTAATAAATGCTTTTAAAAAAGAAATTACTAAAATAGCTGTATTGCGCTTTTAAAAGCTAAAAAAATACGAGGAATACGTTTTGACAAGTAACAGGATAAACTGACCCTTAGAGAGAAACGTCATTAAACAGACATGCTCAGTTTATATATCAGAGGTCGAGATTAAGCTTGTCTCACCCTTAATCGACGTGTTCATGTTTTGTGCCCCCGGGCAATATAACTCTAGCCGTAAGTCATTTATTCATAATATGCGTGGAAACTCCCATGACTATTTCAAATCGGGATCCAATAATTACTGTGGAATATTAAACGAAGCATTCGATGTGGTGCTTACGTAAACAAATTTCTAACATTAGGCCCTTACACATCTCAATCTAACGTCTAATTAAGCCATTACAATTCACATTTAAGCGTAAACGTAGTGTTGCCGATAGTTGCGTCTATCGATAGTTGACCCACAAAATCAGCTACACAATAGTTGTAATAACCATCGAAAGGCGTATGTAACGATACTACCTATTATTACATGTGACCATACTTTCCACAATAAGTGTACAAATTAATTTTAAAAAACAAACTATTCTAGATATACTCGTATATAGATAAATTTCGAGCAATAGCATCATTACAGATTTAATTATCGATAGTTTGGATACGATCAATAGTATCTCTACGTGGTAATACTATCGATAGGCCTATCCATAGAAGAGTAGTATGATAAGGTTTTGTCGAGAGTATAGTGATTTTCAAGGGCACGATACTATCGAAAGACTAATGCTATCGCAACACTGGTGTAATGTTACGAACATGTGTATAATGAGACACAGGCCGCGCAGAGCAGGGTATTAACAAGTGATATGAAAACGCTTGAAAAGGCAAAAGGAGCAAGGAACATTACTGATTCTTGCCATTAGAATAATTTCTGTGCATTCTTCGCCGTGTTTTATTTAGCAAAATTGGGATTCTCATTCTTACTACATTGTTAAATTGCAAAAGTATTATACTCACATCTTTACAGTCCTACGTTCTCGCACTATCTGTTATTCAGCCACCCAGGACAATGACTTCTTATAGATAACAATATCATTATAATTAGTGATATTACGATATTAGTGGTCACTTTCAATTCATTATACGTAATGATCATCATAGGCCCTGGGAATTTAAGAAAGATGATGCAAGCAACTTCAATCTGGGCCACGGTATTGGCGCTGAATAGTCAAGTGACCTCTCCACTGCATCGCGAGGGCGTAATTTATCTGCATTTATACACTATGAAATATATAATAATTATATCATTATAAGTAGCAATACATATTCTATGTATCAAACATTTTAAAAGACTCTTCTACTCTGCGTTAAGAAGATTGAGCTTCAGTCTACGCTCGCCCTTATTATATATTCTAACATAAAACAGATTTATTACTAAGTGAATGTTCATTGCTCAAGTGCTAAATTTAAGTCTTCTACGAGTATTTACTCGTTATTTTAAAAACAAGGTTTAAAATTTTAAGCTCCTTGTAATCCGGCCACAATCTCCTTTATTCCTTTGGATTCTTAAAAGGATTCAGAAGGTATTTTAATTTAAGATGTAATTCTTTCTTTCACGAAGTTTTGATCAAAACCGTTATTATTAAAAAAATAATGTTTTATTAAGTATGTACTCAAAGAACTTAGAACTTTTTAAGGTTGTTGGTAAGGTTTTTAAAGTTGTAATATGTATACTAGTTTACTGGTGTATCCCGTTCGAAATAGGTAAAAAACAGTAGGGCTTAATTTTTGTCCGAAACATTCTAAAAGTACCAAAACCAACGAATCAAAACTATAAACGGCTAGTTTTCGGATAGATGCTAGCTCCGAGTAATTACCTTATATTTAGTAAACTATGGCTGCGAATAGATATGTAGGTGCGGTGCGGGTGCACACATATTTCCGAGTACAGGTTTTTTATACGATAGACGTGGCCGGTGATTTAAATCGAAATGCGTTTTCCTCATTTAATAAGTCTGCGGCAAAGTCAAAATAATAAACTGTCAAAATTTAAACTAAGTGAAATATAAGGAAACTTACCGACCGAATGAGGTAGGTATTTACAGGTCAACTAGCACAGAATCATCATGAAATGTCTACGTTTATCCCACAAAGAGAAATTTTATGTTATGTGCACAAGGTCAACACACGCTTGATCTTTCCAGCATTGTAATATTTTTAATTATCACTTGTGGATATAATTGCAGGTAATTTTAGTACATAATATTATTAGGAGGAGGGGAGGCCAGCTATGCTTTGACAACTGCCGTTGATTTAATACGTTCACTGATGTTACAAATGTTGGATAACTTTTATAAGATAAGATCGCGCTCCTTTAATTCCAACACATTGTTTTCATATTATTCGTTTAACTAACTCTATTGGTTTACGCAACGCACACCAATAAAGTTCCCAGCATATTTCATATTAACATATTTCAGTCAAAAGGCTAAGTCAAAAGTACCTACAACCGATGAGCATGTATGAAAAATGTCATGAAAGTGAACGAAGCGAAAGTTGTATGTCAGGATCGTAGCAAGTGGAGGGAAATAGTCGCTGCCTACCCCACCGGGAACAAGGCGTGACTGTATGTATATTTCAGTCAATTTATACAAAACCTTAATGAATTATACATATAAACCTTCCTCTTGAATCATTCTAACCATTGGTAAAAACCTCAACAAAATGTGGTGTAGTGGTTTAGATTAGGAGTTAGTGAATATACAAACTGATAAGACAACAATTTTATACCAAGTAATGATACATATTCCCATTAACAAACTTACATGTTGAAAGCGAACAGTTGAACGAAGATCACGGCCGAGTAAATGATGAGGGAGCTGATGAAGTAGACTTTCAGCATTCGATCGCGTTCCAACGTGTACTGTCAAAAAACGATTACGATTCTTTATCCTTACCTCTGGCGGCTACACTATCCAATAGTTTGAGATAAAAGATCATTTTATTTTATAATCTTTATTAAATGATATGCAAATGAAAATATTAGCTCTTAACAATAAAATTGTAAATTGTTGCACTATGCTTATAATTCAATATTTTTATTTTTAAAATTTCTTGTTTCTGGTACATCAATAACAAATGCATCTATCTATCTGAAAGACAAAAATCGCAAGGGTTACTTTCTCCAACGTATTGCTGAGTTTGGTGGAAAACAGCTTAAAAGTAATAAATAACGAAGAGATACTCCGAATTATATAAATCTTGCAGACATTTGCCAGAGGCATCGGATCATATTACCTCGACTTACCATAGAATTCATTCACGCCTTTTTCCCAAAGGGGTAGGCAGAGGTGTACCCAGGACTCAGTTCCATAGTAGATACACCCACATTTCGCCAGTATGTTATTGGTCCCATGTAATAGTGGGCGAGCCTATTGCCATCTACCGGGCACAGTTCCAGACTCAAGGCAGTTATTGAGATAATTCCTAATGGGTACATCCAATATTTAACACTGCCTGACCTGGGGATCGAACCCGGGATCTCTTGATTGGCAGTCGAGCATGCGCCCACTACCGAGGCAGTCAACCTCACTTAACTTAATAATATGATTATACTACAAGCAGTTACTCAAATCCTCTCATTTGCTAATTGTGTAAAGTATAAAGACTGCGTCGGTACAATCCAACAGCATAAAATATAATCATAATTTTACATTCAACGGGAGTATAGAGTGAAGTGCCGACTACCTAATTGGAGTATAAATGAATTTCGCTCCTACAAAGGGATACAGCAATTTCTTAGAAAAAATAATAAAAACGTTTTAATTAGCTGTCAAGTTTCGGGTGTTCCATCGCCACGCGAAAATCCAATTTTCCCCCGACTTACTTAAATGGAGTTTTCTAAGAATACTGCGAGGTCTCGAGCGAAACTTCGCGTCGTACAACTGTGCGTAAGATTTGACTCGTAATCTGACACAATTTCACCGGAGACACCTCTGTGAAGATAAGCCGTTCAAACGTCACCACTAATAACTACCTGGCGGTATGCGGGAATATTGTTTCCATATTTTCGACGGAAACGGAACGAACAGATTGTTTTCTTTGTATCTGATTGAAGGTTTCCAACAAAGCGAAGCGAAGGCTGTTTTCGCTTCCGATAACAATAAATACGTAACGTACATACTCACTTTGTGCCCCTTTCGAATTATAAAACAACCACAATTTTATTCAGCAATGTTTAAACAAAATATCTGGTGATATTTTTCCAATATCGTTCTATAAACATTTGTGACAAACCACTAAAGTTCAGTGCCTAGTACCTACGTATGTGATGCGGGTTTAGGCTTAGGAATCCGGCGCCCCTATTATGCATGGTCAAGCGATAGAAGTAAAAGTAGCAGAAGCAGTGAAGTAGCAGTAGCAGTAATTGCAAAATGTCACTTTGAATTCGAATTACGCATGCTTTCTGCACTGCTGTTTTGTCGCTTTGGCACACTAGCGGCCTAATGGAATATTAGCAGTAAATGGAACTAATTATTGCGGTTTAATTTTTTTTATCTGTGGGAGGCTGCTATAGTCTGTTCTATTTTTACCTTTGATTTCATCAAATTATTTATCTTCTATGGGCATGGGCCACTAAATCAATGAGACAGAAGGACGGTTACTATATCACCAGATATTCGAGTAATATATTTTCAACTTGGAGTAAGCGCTCTACATTTATTTTTAAGTGGGTGCTTAATTGTTATGATTGTTTTAGTTAAATATTATTTATAGTATAAACTTCATACAGAAGTCCGCAGTCTGTACTACATTAAAGTTCATATTACCTATTAACATCCAATCTATTCATATCAAAATACGGACACAATATTATGTAATAATATCTTCGGTGCGGGAGAAATCACCAATCCCCCAAAAGTGGTTAGGTCAAGTTGAATGGATTAAAACAAAACATAACTTTAAAAATATACCTTTTCTTCTTTTTCCTTACCCTTTCCCCCTAAATTCGTGGCTTGAGTCACAGTAGCGGCACAAAAATAATATCTCTTCGGCAGATGGGCGGGAAGGGTAGGAGGTAATCTCCCTTCTCCACATACTAGCTAATTTTGTGCTATTCGATTCCAATTTCTATTTAAATATACATAAAAATCGAAGCCCTGGTAGAGCCGGCTTTCTGTTTGATTATATTATGTGGCAGCGTTGATGGATTAACCTAAATTCTAAATCTGACAACAATTATAGTTATCCATTCATAATAATGTCCAGTCTTAATTAATTACTTATATCCTTGTTTAATATGATAATATCTCACTTGAACTATATTTCACCCATATTAGCTGCAAGAGAAGGTAAGTTACGAACGCATAGATTGCTTAAACCTACTCCAACTGTTGTTGTTTACATAATATTATCGAAACTAATATTACTACTTGTTAACAGGCCAAACGTAAGGCTCCAGTAGCCAGATGGAACTATATACAGAAGGATGAGGCAGAAACCAGGGGCCGATGTCGTACTTATCACCGTCGTACTGTGGCGGAATGTAAACACCTACCTACCCAGTCTGAGAGGTTGTGGCATAGGCCTCGCGTTTGATTTGGCTGTAAACGTGCTAGAAATAGTGACTGTGACGCATACCTACTAACTATCTCGAAAGAGAGCACCCTAGGGAACTAATCAAGTGTGCAAGTAACTCATTGAAACTGGCCCATAATAAAACACATATAAAGCTCCAAAATCTTTTATTTTCTCCTACTTAGGTGTGAGAAACAGATAAGTACGCGCGTGTAATAATAAATAAGTGTATTTTTAGTTAGTGTGATCATATTTTAACATATCGCACACCTAGATAAAGAGTAGCACAACTCAAAATATCTAATTTTTCAGGAACAGAAAAAAACGTTTTATTTTATATCTAGTTGTTATATTAAATTATATTTTTAATATTCTTGTATATAAATATTTGGAAATACATATCTGATTGATGGTTTATCACGAAAAAGCAGATTCGCTTGATAATTTTATTTTTTTGAGTTAGATTAGTATTCATGACAAAATTATTGTTTAATTCTGTTAATTACTATAATTGTGTTTATATTATTGAAAAGTTTTGAATTCGTGCACTGTTATTCTGTCTACTTTTTACGTAACCTTCGTCAGAAATATCGGTGCATCTGAATTATTTTTTATTTTTTTTGTATAATATGAAAATAATGACACATATTAATATGAGAAAACATATATTTATTTATTATAATTAATTGAATATAAAATCACAATCAAATAAGACAGCAAAAAAATTTTATCACCAGAAAAAGCTTTCAATCGATGTACAAGTTACATAGGTACATTTATGGTTAACATCATTAATAAAGCTCAAAATAAAAAAATAACAAGTCTTCTTTAACAAAATAAAATATTATGAAATCAATTTGTTACAAAAACACTTACAATTATTAAACAAATTTGATCGTAGTCTTCAGTCATAACAAAAATGGAATAATATTCCTTATTCATCAAAAACTTTAATTTACAGGCATGTAATAACAATTTAAAATAAGATACAATAGTTAAATAACATCTAAACCATTTTTGTTAACATAATGTACAGCATAAAATTGTATCTACATGGGAATTTTTATAAAAAAAAACGTCATCCGCTCCTACTTTTCAATGCGAAGTTGCTTGATGTTTTCATTAACAGTGAAATTATTACCCTATTCTTCTTGCGGGGCTTTCAGATCATATAACTTTTCATGTGTCAATTCTTCCACATGATATGACTTGCGTATTATTTTGTCTATTTTATTCTTGCATCTCAACTTGCATTTATCGCTATAATATGGTGGTGGCTTAACCGCTCTTTCAGGGACCCTATGTTTGGTTGAACTAACATAAACCTTTCCCGTATTCCGCAGAGATTTAACATTTAAGGGCTAAGCGGCAGGGTTTCTTACTCTTTTCCTGCATCTTTGGAGTCAAGGCAAGCTGATCTGGTACGGCAGATGACATAAAGTTGTTGCCTATAATATCTGTGTTCCTGCTGCTTGCGGAGCTACTGGAACTGTCTGATGAGCTTGACGTAGAACTTCGTACAACTTGACGAAGTAGAACTAAAAGAACGAGATGTTTTTCTTGAATTGACGATACCTTGACGATGAGTTTCCTTGCTTGGTAGGTAAATTGGAATGCGGATCCGTATCAAAATTATCGAAATCGTTACCCTCGCTGTTGATTGGTTCGATCGAAATATAGTTCGATGGTCTCACCTCAGTGGTAGTGGTCTAATCACTTGTTAACGGTGATTAGACCACTATTGTGTTCTTTTCTAACACCATGTTTTGGTTCCCTGAGATTTCTTCCATCACAATGGTGCTGCTCCTTGAAGGTTTTGAATGTTATTGAGGTTTCAACTCCATATCATTGCTCTCTGGTTCATTTGAGCTAGCTTCTATGGCCATTTTTAGCAACAGAAGGCCACGACCCTTTATCTTCTGAAAAAAAGTCACTCATTTGATTCTAATTCACCAATACTATACTAACTCAAAACAATGTCCGCAAATCGAAGTAGGAATTTTAATTTAGTTTTCTTTAAGTCTCAATCTGAAATACAACATCAACACTAAATATGTCTTGAACAAAATCTTAAATAGCATTTATAGTTTTGGAATAAAGGCGAATTTCAATTTAACCAGTAATACTCAACCAACTCAAATATAGAAAAATAATTTCAACAATAACAAATTAATTTCATTTAGTAAAACAAAAAATACTTACATTTCAAATTAATACTGCAGTAACTCCAAACAGTCAAAAGTAAGCCAATAAAATTTTACAAATGCAATCACGAAGACTACATCAACTAAAAATAATTTGGATATGAGAGTGTTGTAAATCACGAATACAAAACTAACTTGAAATAATCCAGTGTTTGAGCGTAAGTAATGCAACCAAATTTTTGGTTGACATGTCGCAACTGGTTATGTGTTACTATTGATGGCGGGGGGTGTGCGTGGAGCTACTCAGTAATACTAAATTACAGCGCCATCTACATTTTGTTGTCGGAAATATTAAAATGTCTTTGGTGTCTTTGCAGTTTATGTAGTTTTGAACGCAGATTCCTATAATAATAAAAACTTGATTTTGAATTATTTTGAGTTGTGCTACTCTTTATCTAGGTGTGCGATATGTTAAAAAATATGCATATATAAGATGCGTGGTCGCGAGCGCTACTGTTGACCATGAGGTCCCGGGTTCGATCCCTAGGTCAGGAAAAATGTGTTATTATTAAGTATGAATTTTCTCAATGACAGTCTAAGTCTAGAGTCTGGAACTGTGCCCGGTAGATGATAATGGACTCTGGAATTACGCTAGTTATTTTATGTTATTGGCAATAGTAGTTAACTACATGTAAGTAGGATTATAAATCCTACTTCTTACTAATACTGCAAGCTATTCCTACCTTTCACTATAATACAGCTTAGACCCTGAAATAACACATAGTCAAGGGTACTTTCCAGCGCATAAAACACAGGTAGTATAAGTATATTATATTCTTACTTTCCTTTTTATTATTCTTTTAATGACAATAATTATGTTAAATAAATCTATAAATTCTATAATAAGTAAAAAATAATATGATTATTATCAAAGAAATTCAATTTATAATAGCAAAACAGAATAAACTATGAACAGCTCTATTGATAGTCAGTAATTAGTTCTGGACCCTCAATCCCTAAGTACAAATTATGGGTCTGACGAGTCTTCTTAACAGTCTCTTCTCTCATGTCTACTTGTCTCCATCTATTAAGTGGACATCTCTTGTAGCTGCAAAAGTATAAAATTTTACTAAATAAATAATACTTAAAACAGCCCGATAGCCTGTTGGCTCAGATGGTAGTTACTCTGCTTTCTGTTCCGCAGGATCCAGGTTCGAACCCTATGTCCAGGTCAAACATTTGTGTGCATGAACATGTCTGTTTGATCTGTGTCTGGGTGTTATAAGCTTACATAAGTATGTATATAAGTCTTCTGGTTAGCATAGACCAGCTTCTAGCCTAGTTTGGGACCAGATGACCGTGTCTGGAAGTTGTCCCATATAATTATTATGTATAACATGGAGATAAAATAAGAATAATAAATACCTACACCAGTCACTGGGTGGAATTAAATATAAGCTGTGTCCAGTTGCATCGAACCTACACAAGCACAAGAAAGAATCGAGTGGCTGAAAATGAAAGAGATTCTTAGACCTCCTGTATGGATCTTTGAGGATGTTATTGATTGAAAGAGAAGTTGTTGTGTCGAGTGTTATATAATTGTTTAATATACTAAATGAGTCGCATGTAAATGATGAAGTGATTGATTGCGAACTGGTAAATTTAGGCCGCAGCAGTTTGATTTGCAACCGCAGCAAGACGCAGGTTTGGTTTGACCGTACACCTCGAGACATACTTATTCAACAGAAGGATATTTTATGATATTAGGTAGGTACATATCTAGGCTGAATAAAGATAATTTATTAGGTACCTGGTAAGTTAGTGTTTTATCACAATAAACGTTTGCATGTTATGAATTTAATCATTCAATAATAATTATTTATAGGCACCTACCTAGACACATTAAAACAATAAAAAATAAGGCCAAATTACCTTTCTGATGTGTCTTGAGATTCAAATACTTAATTTCTCGTTAATCCTCAACTTTCACAATGGGTAATATTATGGTTTTTGAAGCTGTAAACACACCAATAACCAAAATAAGGTGTTTGAGTTCGACTCAACGACTTGGACTCTTGTTTTATGGGTCTTGTAAATAAGTTTATGCAGGTAAAACATCACGATTTTGGTTAGAGTTTTTTTGATTTGGATAACAATCTGAACAACAATCAGCAAATAGTAGTCGCCTTCTGTCAGTCCCATTTCGCGCTGCTACTTCTATCGCTCTGCTGTTGAAACGCTTCGGTAATTCCGAAAATTCAGCCTTAGCAGCAATTTCTGCCACAGACCACAAAGATTTCTTCACTAACGACTAATTTTTGGTTCCTTTCCCGACGGTCAGAGGGCGTCTTGAATCGAGCTAGCAATCAATTGCAAGTTTTTTTGGGTAATTCGAAACATGCCGTTTGACAGCAGAAATTGAGCAATCTTAAACGCTTTCCACACTTCTGTTGCGTCCGTAATAAGCCCGCCGATCTCATCCGCGCCCCTATTATGCATGGTCAAGCGATAGAAGTAAAAGTAGCAGAAGCAGTGAAGTAGCAGTAGCAGTAATTGCAAAATGTCACTTTGAATTCGAATTACGCATGCTTTCTGCACTGCTGTTTTGTCGCTTTGGCACACTAGCGGCCTAATGGAATATTAGCAGTAAATGGAACTAATTATTGCGGTTTAATTTTTTTTATCTGTGGGAGGCTGCTATAGTCTGTTCTATTTTTACCTTTGATTTCATCAAATTATTTATCTTCTATGGGCACGGGCCACTAAATCAATGAGACAGAAGGACGGTTACTATATCACCAGATATTCGAGTAATATATTTTCAACTTGGAGTAAGCGCACTACATTTATTTTTAAGTGGGTGCTTAATTGTTATGATTGTTTTAGTTAAATATTATTTATAGTATAAACTTCATACAGAAGTCCGCAGTCTGTACTACATTAAAGTTCATATTACCTATTAACATCCAATCTATTCATATCAAAATACGGACACAATATTATATAATAATATCTTCGGTGCGGGAGAAATCTCCAATCCCCCAAAAGTGGTTAGGTCAAGTTGAATGGATAAAACAAAACATAACTTTAAAAATATACCTTTTCTTCTTTTTCCTTACCCTTTCCCCCTAAATTCGTGGCTTGAGTCACAGTAGCGGCACAAAAATAATATCTCTTCGGCAGATGGGCGGGAAGGGTAGGAGGTAATCTCCCTTCTCCACATACTAGCCAATTTTGTGCTATTCGATTCCAATTTCTATTTAAATATACATAAAAATCGAAGCCCTGGCTAGAGATGTTCAAAATAATCATTTGTATCGATACAGCGTATCGATACGTATCGCAATCAATTGTATCGATCCAGCGATATATCGCAGGGTTTTGTATCGATACTTTCGATACGTAACGATATTTATAAACTTTATAAACAGGGTAAAATAAATGAAAAAAAATACTCTAAGCAGTGAAAAGTAATATATTGTTCTGAAACCAAACCAACTGAAAAATGAAATTTTTACAATTGCCACTGAGACGAAGTTAGGCTTCGGAGAAACAAAAGTCTAGACAGACGTTGCGGGTTCAGGCGATTACGTCTGTCTGATAGTGTGTTTCCTGCCAAAGAAAACAAGCGCTCAGATGGCACTGAAGTCGCTACAACAGACAAATATCTCAATGCCAAAGCACTGAGATTAGGCCAAATATTCAGTCTTGTATTCCAATACAATATTGGATTTTCATTTCGGTTCATCAGCGGTTCTCTGAGGTACAGTTTTAACATATCATCCATGCCTACTGTAGGTAAATTTTTTGATGATTCCGAAACCAACTGTTTATGGAACTTCCATATTGTATTGTTTTGCTGTGTAGATGAATCGTTTGTTTCTTGATAGTCACTAGACGAAGTAGAAGGCGTGGAAACAGTTGACTTTAAATAATCTGATATGTCATTTAAAGCTTTAGCACAAGCCTGAGCGTCGGTGAAATAAATTTTTTTGAACCTGGGATCCAAAATCGTAGAAATGGCCAAAATATGCACTTTTTCGGAATTTTTAAATCGTTTATTTATTTCATTTAAAATTTTAGCCTTAAATTCTGAACCAATATCTGAAATATCAGACTGATTTTCCGAGTTGGCTAATTCAATTGCCTTGGTCATACAATATATCATTGGAATTACGAGGCTACTTGTTACATAATTCTGTCCCGATATTTCTTTAGTGACATGTTCAATTGGAGTGAGAATGTTTATCACTTCTTTAATAGTTGCCATCTCTGTGCCACTCAGCATAGCAGGTGCTCTAGTATTTTGCAGTAAAATATTTCCAATAAAATCACTCAGCTCAATAAATCGCTCAAGCATGTATAACTTTGAATTCCAACGCGTAATAATATCCTGTATTAGTTTTTTAGGTTCAATATTGTTATTTTTCTGAAGTTTTACAAGTTCATCATGTGCCACAACGCTTTGTTTAAAATAAGTCACAATATGTTTCACTTTGTTGAGAATAGTTTCAAGACCCCTCGTGTCATCTAAAGATTTTTGCACCACCAAATTCAGGGTATGCGCAAAACATGGCAAATGATTATTTTTGCCAAGGAAATCATGAATCGCCTTAACTATATTTGACCCGTTATCTGTGACGGCTGCCAATATTTTTTCTTTTGTAATATGCCATTTCAAACAAATATTTTCAATGACATTACATAAATAGTCAGAGGTGTGTCGTTCATCTAATTCAGTAACACCTATGACAGTTGATTTTAAGTTTCCGTCTTCTAAATAGTGGCAAGTTAAACCCAAATACCCTATTGTGTTCATAGTGTCAGTCCAAACGTCAGTTGTTATGCAGAAACTGTTTATTTTCGTTAATTGGCATTTTATTATATCAGACAGTGTATCATATTTTTCGTCTATCAATCTTGTGATAGTGCTCCGGCATGGAATCTGGTAGGATGGACACACCACTTTCATTAAATATTCAAACCCTCTTTTTTCAGTGGTGCTTAGAGCCAAATCATCAACAACAATAAAGTATAAAATGGCATTGGTTAATTTACCTTCCTTTGATCCGCCCTTGCGAAATGCGTTGATATTCAAAATAATATCATCAATTTTTGGCTGGCGTATTACGTCTTGTTTTTTTGGGGTTGAAAACACAGTAGCTTTAAATTGAAAAGATTCATCCATTTGTGAATTATTTAGAGAATCGGCGTGGCTCGTCGATGGGCCAGGGCTGATAGACGGTTCTGCCTAAAAATAAATAAGTAGAATTAATAATGTGAGTGAATATCGTCCGCATCGGCACTTAACATCAGGTGAGATTGCGGTCAAAAATAGGCATATTTATAATCAAAATATTTAACGAACAAAAAACTACTTACTTGCTCTCGTGCCAAAGATAAAGAGGACCTCGATGTTGAGCATTGATCGCTATCTAATATTTCCTTGTGGTGTCGCTGCAAATGAGTTCTCAGATTCGTAGTATTATTTTTAGTTTTCACTATCACCTGACACAGTTTACATTTACCACCACCACCGTCTATTGTTTTAATAAAAAATGACCACACATTTGACTTTTTTGGCGGCGGCATAATTGTAAATTATATTTGAAAAAACTTTGTTATCGACGACGACGTGTTACGAACAAAGACGAGAGGTCAATAATCAATAAAGCAAACAAGAATATTATTTTATTTTACTATGCTAGTACCTACCCACAAATTTTATAAACAATTTTTCGGGTAGAAGGAGCCAAAGCGTGCCGCGCGTCGCCAGCTCAGTTGATCGGTGCAAAGTTTGTTTACATTAATCTCTTCTTACCAAAACATAGAGGCAGTTTAATATTACAGGTTCTTATAATAATTTGAAGTAGACATACCTATTATACGGATTCGATATTTTAAACTGGAGATACGATATATCGATGCGTATCGTATGGTCGTGTATCGATGCAAAATATCGATATATCGCATTGCTTTGTATCGATACAACATAATATCGATTCGTATCGCGCATCTTTAAGCCCTGGTAGAGCCGGCTTTCTGTTTGATTGTATTATGTGGCAGCGTTGATGGATTACCTAAATTCTAAATCTGACAACATTAATAATTATCCATTCATAATAATGTCCAGTCTTAATTAATTACTTATATCCTTGTTTAATATGATAATATCTCACTTGAACTATATTTCACCCATATTAGCTGCAAGAGAAGGTAAGTTACGAACGCATAGATTGCATATACCTACTCCAACTGTTGTTGTTGTTTACATATTATCGAAACTAATATTACTACTTGTTAACAGGCCAAACGTAAGGCTCCAGTAGCCAGATGGAACTATATACAGAAGGATGAGGCAGAAACCAGGGGCCGATGTCGTACTTATCACCGTCGTACTGTGGCGGAACGTAAACACCTACCTCTGAGAGGTTGTGGCATAGGCCTCGCGTTTGATTTGGCTGTAAACGTGCTAGAAATAGTGACTGTGACGCATACCTACTAACTAGCTCGAAAGAGAGCACCCTAGGGAACTAATCAAGTGTGCAAGTAACTCATTGAAACTGGCCCATAATAAAACACATATAAAGCTCCAAAATCTTTTATTTTCTCCTACTTAGGTGTGAGAAACAGATAAGTACGCGCGTGTAATAATAAATAAGTGTATTTTTAGTTAGTGTGATCATATTTTAACATATGTTAAAAAATATGCATATATAAGATGCGTGGTCGCGAGCGCTACTGTTGACCATGAGGTCCCGGGTTCGATCCCTAGGTCAGGAAAAATGTGTTATTATTAAGTATGAATTTTCTCAATGACAGTCTAAGTCTAGAGTCTGGAACTGTGCCCGGTAGATGATAATGGACTCTGGAATTACGCTAGTTATGTTATTGGCAATAGTAGTTAACTACATGTAAGTAGGATTATAAATCCTACTTCTTACTAATACTGCAAGCTATTCCTACCTTTCACTATAATACAGCTTAGACCCTGAAATAACACATAGTCTAGGGTACTTTCCAGCGCATAAAACACAGGTAGTATAAGTATATTATATTCTTACTTTCCTTTTTATTATTCTTTTAATGACAATAATTATGTTAAATAAATCTATAAATTCTATAATAAGTAAAAAATAATATGATTATTATCAAAGAAATTCAATTTATAATAGCAAAACAGAATAAACTATGAACAGCTCTATTGATAGTCAGTAATTAGTTCTGGACCCTCAATCCCTAAGTACAAATTATGGGTCTGACGAGTCTTCTTAACAGTCTCTTCTCTCATGTCTACTTGTCTCCATCTATTAAGTGGACATCTCTTGTAGCTGCAAAAGTATAAAATTTTACTAAATAAATAATACTTAAAACAGCCCGATAGCCTGTTGGCTCAGATGGTAGTTACTCTGCTTTCTGTTCCGCAGGATCCGGAGCAGGTTCGAACCCTGTCCAGGTCAAACATTTGTGTGCATGAACATGTCTGTTTGATCTGTGTCTGGGTGTTGTAAGCTTACATAAGTATGTATATAAGTCTTCTGGTTAGCATAGACCAGCTTCTAGCCTAGTTTGGGACCAGATGACCGTGTCTGGAAGTTGTCCCATATAATTATTATGTATAACATGGAGATAAAATAAGAATAATAAATACCTACACCAGTCACTGGGTGGAATTAAATATAAGCTGTGTCCAGTTGCATCGAACCTACACAAGCACAAGAAAGAATCGAGTGGCTGAAAATGAAAGAGATTCTTAGACCTCCTGTATGGATCTTTGAGGATGTTATTGATTGAAAGAGAAGTTGTTGTGTCGAGTGTTATATAATTGTTTAATATACTAAATGAGTCGCATGTAAATGATGAAGTGATTGATTGCGAACTGGTAAATTTAGGCCGCAGCAGTTTGATTTGCAACCGCAGCAAGACGCAGGTTTGGTTTGACCGTACACCTCGAGACATACTTATTTAACAGAAGGATATTTTATGATATTAGGTAGGTACATATCTAGGCTGAATAAAGATAATTTATTAGGTACCTGGTAAGTTAGTGTTTTATCACAATAAACGTTTGCATGTTATGAATTTAATCATTCAATAATAATTATTAATAGGCACCTACCTAGACACATTAAAACAATAAAAAATAAGGCCAAATTACCTTTCTGATGTGTCTTGAGATTCAAATACTTAATTTCTCGTTAATCCTCAACTTTCACAATGGGTAATATTATGGTTTTTGAAGCTGTAAACACACCAATAACCAAAATAAGGTGTTTGAGTTCGACTCAACGACTTGGACTCTTGTTTTATGGGTCTTGTAAATAAGTTTATGCAGGTAAAACATCACGATTTTGGTTAGAGTTTTTTTTGATTTGGATAACAATCTGAACAACAATCTGCAAATAGTAGTCGCCTTCTGTCAGTCCCATTTCGCGCTGCTACTTCTATCGCTCTGCTGTTGAAACGCTTCGGTAATTCCGAAAATTCAGCCTTAGCAGCAATTTCTGCCACAGACCACAAAGATTTCTTCACTAACGACCAATTTTTGGTTCCTTTCCCGACGGTCAGAGGGCGTCTTGAATCGAGCTAGCAATCAATTGCAAGTTTTTTTGGGTAATACGAAACATGCCGTTTGACAGCAGAAATTGAGCAATCTTAAACGCTTTCCACACTTCTGTTGCGTCCGTAATAAGCCCGCCGGTAATCTATCTGTTAGCCGGCGTAGCACGTTCGTAGCATATACGAGTATGAACCAGAATGTACATGCGTAGCATGAGGTACGGGCTACGGATCTGCTACAGACTACACCTTTTTACTCCGAATTGGCGCAATTTTAATTCTTATTTCTTTTTCAACCCACGTTTAAAACTGGTCATGCATGAAATGTCCGGAGAATGTACAGTTCGGTACAATCAACACGAATGAAAAACGCTTGGTTGAAGTATTCAGATCAATCAGGCGCCTGACGCGTTACTAACGTTTACATAAAGAATAGTTCTCTCGAAAGAGAACAACGGAGATGTATTGATTAACTTACCTAATGTACAAAAAAAAACCATTACTAATTTAAATTGTATAAGAATTCGTATAGGTATTTTTAGAATTTTCAGATATGTTTCATATTGATTTTATAGCAACGCGACTTTTTATAAATTTTATCAAGTTTCATCAAAATCAACTATTTATAACATTATAAAAGTACCTCAATAAAAGTAGTACCTATAACATACCGTCTGTCTCCCGAGTTTTATACATTATCGTCCACCTCGTTTAATGTAATCGTATTTGCCAGTATATTTTTATTAAACGGGTAACTTATATACAGAAATCAGATTACAATCAGTCTGAGATACCTCATCCCCATTCGCTTTGTCATACATCATTTAATTTTTAGCAAGTGAAATCAATCGCTCTTTTACTTTTACCCCCTTCCACACAGCATTTCAATTTCCGGGTGCTATCGAGGGATGCCACATATTATAATAATAATTAGCAGTTGCAGTCTGGTCTCATGAAGCGGCTTGCAGCGCAGCCAGTGAAATTCATAACTCATTTAATAATACCGCAGTCATTTGTAAAGCGTGCACCGCATGTTTGTTGAGTGATATCGACACTCCACATAATAGAGTTACCTTATTGTTGTGGTTTCCATAAAATGCAACTTTATGAACAGCATTTATTCGGCATTTATTATGAGAAACATGATGTGAAAGATAATTTATATTCAATATTTTTGGTTTCAGCGAATTCGAAATTCAAGCGTAATATACCATTAACTTGTTTTTTAAATAAAGGCACGGTGCTGAAGGTATATATCTGCGAGCGATGCAATTTATTTCTACTTTTATTGGCCGAATGCTTTGATGAAACATGAAAAAATTATAAGTCAAGGTGTTTCGATAAACACCTTGACTTTTCATTTTCTGACTTTTACATCGTCTTAAATCCATTGTCATGAGTCATAGTTAACTTTAGTAATAGTTTTGTAACAAAAACTATTCTAGCTAGGCGTAAAAGTGACAAGAAAATCGGCCTAGCGACCGTAGCATGTCGCAGTGAAGATTTTGATTTTGTCACCGATGACATATTAGAGATGTTATTTGCCAGTTCCTCTGCCAGTTGCGGCGCTTTTGGTTGGAGATTAGACATTTAATACAGGTGAATATTTTTAATGTGGTTGTACCTACTATGGGACTTAATCCTGGGTACTCCTCTACCTACCCTTTCGGGAAAAGGCGTGATTGTATGTTATATTTATGAATATTTAAAAAGGGTCTTCAAGGCCATCTCGGATTTCGAAAAATGCTGAAAGGAATCATATGACCGATTAAGATAAAAAAACTTGAGAGGTGTCAAGGGACACCCGGATGGAACGAAGTTCCACACCACACTGTTCAATGCGAAATAGAAATGAAAATATCTGGCTTGCTTTCTATAAGAGAGAGAGAGACAGACAGAGAAACATGCGATGCAGCACAGCTTACAATAGCTTACTATAGCAAAAAGTGTCGTGACAACTTTTCGTAAGAATTTTTTCCGTCTAGCCTCCTTTCACAACGCGCGATAAGGAACTTCGTTCCAAAACGAAAACTGCATGTTTTGTTACTGCCCCGTGATTGATACTAATTTATGACCCTATCAGATGGTGCAATAATACAGCTGTGAATATTTTGTTTTCTAAATCAACTAGTTCGATTCCCGACGCGGGTAGTAATTATTTTTAAATGCAATGATATAGCTTTAGTTTTTATCAAAATCGGTCACATAACTGTTTTAAGCGTTTTTTTTTAAATTCGCAGAAGTTTCGGATATGGCCTTAATGAACTTTTTGAAACATTCACCCTGTACATACTAGTGTACGAATATTCTGGAAGCTCATTTGTGATGCTTGTTCGGTGAAACCTTTCAATAGAAGCATAGCTGGAGGGATCATTCAATTACCTGACGTTATTATTGCATTTAGGTACATGCTTCTATTATAATAGATCACATCGGAACAAGATTGGAAAAGGGTTGGAAAAAGGATTGGAAAAGGGATCGTTAGATATCTTCGACTTATACCCAAATAGACCAGCTGACACGTTTGTTTTATTCGAAATAAATTCTCTAGGTACATAATAATATGTAAAATATGTACTACATATTTTGACAAGAAATAACGCCTTCCTATTTATTGACCCAAACACCAGTGACAACTACGATGTCAAGGATAGCAATAACAGAATAATACGCAAAAATGAAATGAGAGCAACGATTATTTATTATTATAATATAAGATGTATAATACTGGCTCGTCATATCCAAGTGACTGACATGTCATTCCCCTGAGGTATTCTCAGAAAATATCGGATAAAAGAGCTAATGCCAAAGCTCTTTCAAAATAAAATATTTTGTTTTACGTAAATATTTATACATAATTCTCTTTTCCCGGGGAAATAATATAAAGCCGAAAGATATTATATAAGTCATCTTCATGAGGTATATTTTGATAAAAATATTCAGAGTTGAGCAATCTTATTTGACTTACGTATGGCTTTTAATGCCAAATATTTCCGCATTTATAAACGGTTACACAAATCACTTAGTGCTCGTTACACATCGTAAGAAAAATATTATAAACATAATCTTGTTTTTCGTATTGGTATTTTTTACAAGAAGCATTTCACCATGGGTTTATATTATTTGTTGTAATATTATTAAGCTATTGGCGTTTACACGCACCATTAACACCAAATATTAACGAAACCTGCAAAGACATCAAAAGGTGAGTTGTGAGAACTTATTAAGTTACAATAACTGTAATTAAATAATATTAGATATATTTAGATCCATAAAGTTAAACTAACCATTGTTGCTAGGTACTGACTACCTAGAGCTTCTTTTAGAAACTTTTCAACGTCGGTTGGTGATAATACATTAGATTTCCGACTTATATATCCCACCAAAAATATGCTGTAAAAAACTAGCCAAGTCTCGATGGAACTGCTTGATTATCTCTAAAAAGGAATGAAATCTAGACAAAGTCGTGCTAAGTCTTAGGTCCTTACTGCGATTTCTTTATTATAGTTCATGTTGTGTGACTTGGCCGTTGAAGGGTACACAAGGGTTGTAATATTATACATACTATACTGTAAATATTACCTTATTTTCTTGAACACTATGTTGATGTTTTTTATCTGAATTATCCTTTGCTGATTAACATTTGATGTATTTTGGTATTTTAGTCATTATTTCGCTTGAAAATCGTCCGCTAAAAAATTGTAAGCATGTCGTCTTAGTTTTCTCTTCATAATTCTATCGATTTTAGCTGAAATAACTGAAAATTTGGTTTGTTTACATTATTAATTTTTGCAATTTTGACTGACATGTTTATAATTGACACATTCAAATTGTCTAATGTCTTTAAATCTAAGTTATATTTTTTAAATTTTGTGAGGTTGAATACCTTTTTCAAAGGTTTCAACTATTTTTACTTGATGTCTGTAGAGGTTACATACCTTGTTAAAAAGTTTTAATTATTTTTTACTGGCTGCATGTACTTTTCTTAAAACTAAATTCAAAATTTGGGAATTTAACTGGGAAAATTTGGATAAAAAGCGGGGTCCTGGATACTTTTGGTCATTCTCCTTCTGATTCTCATTCGGATTCTCAATCGGATTCTCAATCTGAGTCTCAATCTGATTCTCATTCGGATTCTCATTCTGATTAATCGTAGTCAGGCTCAGTCGGAAACTATACTCGGTCCGGTCTGAACCTTCTACAACTTGTTTTATTGACTTGGTTGACAACTTGGACAACTTGGAGCCAGGAAACGCTGTCCCTTGGGGCCTCCAGAGGGGTACCTGCGAAGAAGATATAATTGTGCCCTCCCCTTGAATCATCGAGAGGAACTCAGGTACGCCGACTCTCCCTATTATTACGGCGTACCGAGGGGGAGGTGCACAATACCTGTTCGTGGTATTTCGTCGAGCTGGGGACCTCACCGACCTGAAGTCACATCTGCGGTCGGCGGCGCCCGGGGGGGGGGCGTCCTACGGTCCTCAAAGGAACCCTCTGCAACAGCTGCCGGCTTCACACCTCCTCCCTCAATAATTTTTTAGATTCTTTTTTTATCTACTCGTAATCTTGTTTGTAAATAAATTTTTAATGTTAATTTTATTTTTTTGTTTATATTATCTACCTAGGTAATACTTGTAGGACTTAGGTAGGTACCTACATTGTACGTTACTACCATCGTAACGTTACAGTTTGGCGCCCAAATAGGTAGAACCTCACCCCTGAATCCTCAAAATTCTAAAACCTACTTGCACAAGTACACCACACTCACAATCTTTGGCCTACCCTTTGGCAATACACTTTTCGGATACATTACACTCTTCAATACTCTTTTCTTAAAATTCTTTTTCTCTGTGACACTCCAATCTTCTACTCTTCTACTTCTGAACTTTTTACTATTAATTTTGAGTAACTTTTATTCTAAAATAACTTTTTTTTAATAACTATACTTGTAACAGCTATTCTTTTTGAATTTAATAGTTTTCTTTTCTGCTTTTTTGATCTTTATTCTAAATTGCTTTGTCTTAAAATTTCTTTAATCTACCTTTAATTTTAATCTCCCTACTTCAACTTTTACATTCTTCAACTCTAACATACTTCGACATGCTTACCTACAAATCTTCAACTCTTCAATACCTTCACACAACTTTTCACATTTTTGCGCCCTCGCTGTAAATATTTTCTTTCATTATATACCTATTCTTGTAAACCTTTTCGGCATATTTTTATAATACCATGTTTTTATATCTTGACTTGTAAACTTGTAACTTGAATTTAGACTTACTATGTCTTTATCTTATAGGGCTTAATGCTAGGCCTCTCGTATCTTTATAATGCTTAATGGGATATCTTTTTCCCTTATACTTGATCCTTGAAATTTGTAAATAGTGAGCGGATTACAACTCGATAAATAAGCCTTAATGTATGAGCGGTCTACAACTCATTAAATAAGCCTGTGTAACTTGTAAATATTTTTCTTTATATGGGTTTTCAGGACAGGTGCGGCTGACTACACCTAATCTAAATAAATAAGCCTATGTCATTGTTCAGAATTCATCCTTTGGAGTATGCGTCATCGAATGTGAACCATAGCCCCTACGTATGTCTGTGAGTGAGTGTATGAAGAAGTCTGCAAGATATGTGTGAAATTGTAAGGATTGAATTCTTAACCTTCAAAATTTTTAATGAGTTAAAAATTTTCCGGGGTTGTTGGGGAAATGTAATATTATACATACTATACTGTAAATATTACCTTATTTTCTTGAACACTATGTTGATGTTTTTTATCTGAATTATACTTTGCTGATTAACATTTGATGTATTTTGGTATTTTAGTCATTATTTCGCTTGAAAATCGTCCGCTAAAAAATTGTAAGCATGTCGTCTTAGTTTTCTCTTCATAATTCTATCGATTTTAGCTGAAATAACTGAAAATTTGGTTTGTTTACATTATTAATTTTTGCAATTTTGACTGACATGTTTATAATTGACACATTCAAATTGTCTAATGTCTTTAAATCTAAGTTATATTTTTTAAATTTTGTGAGGTTGAATACCTTTTTCAAAGGTTTCAACTATTTTTACTTGATGTCTGTAGAGGTTACATACCTTGTTAAAAAGTTTTAATTATTTTTTACTGGCTGCATGTACTTTTCTTAAAACTAAATTCAAAATTTGGGGTTTCGAAATTTAACTGGGAAAATTTGGATAAAAAGCGGGGTCCTGGATACTTTTGGTCATTCTCCTTCTGATTCTCATTCGGATTCTCAATCGGATTCTCAATCTGAGTCTCAATCTGATTCTCATTCGGATTCTCATTCTGATTAATCGTAGTCAGGCTCAGTCGGAAACTATACTCGGTCCGGTCTGAACCTTCTACAACTTGTTTTATTGACTTGGTTGACAACTTGGACAACTTGGAGCCAGGAAACGCTGTCCCTTGGGGCCTCCAGAGGGGTACCTGCGAAGAAGATATAATTGTGCCCTCCCCTTGAATCATCGAGAGGAACTCAGGTACGCCGACTCTCCCTATTATTACGGCGTACCGAGGGGGAGGTGCACAATACCTGTTCGTGGTATTTCGTCGAGCTGGGGACCTCACCGACCTGAAGTCACATCTGCGGTCGGCGGCGCCCGGGGGGGGGGCGTCCTACGGTCCTCAAAGGAACCCTCTGCAACAGCTGCCGGCTTCACCACCTCCTCCCTCAATAATTTTTTAGATTCTTTTTTTATCTACTCGTAATCTTGTTTGTAAATAAATTTTTAATGTTAATTTTATTTTTTTGTTTATATTATCTACCTAGGTAATACTTGTAGGACTTAGGTAGGTACCTACATTGTACGTTACTACCATCGTAACGTTACAGGGTACAAAACCAGGTGCTCCATGAAACCATTGCACCAATCTGTCGCCAGAACCGCTACCCATTGACGATAGAAAATTGCCACTTGGAAAACGTTGATTCAATAACCAGTCAATTGTAGGCTTGATAAAGCTGCGTATTTCAATAATACTTTTGTGTAGGCGAGCCTGCAACATACAGTATAAAAAAATATTTCCAGTACAGACGGACTTCTAATCATAGATTTGATAGAAGTCCGTCTGTACGTCTATTAAATGTTAGATCGGTGGTCGATTTGACGCTCCAAAAAGAAGAGAGCAGAAGTCAGCATTGTCAATGCTGAATGCATGTGTTGCACAATCAACAACAGCCTAAAATGAGACACTATCGTCCAATTACCAATACCAGTATGGGCTATTATCTCGCTTAACAAACATAGGTAGTTACAACAGATATAACATTATGTGTAAACAAAATTGACTTGTACCCACTAACGTATAAAGAATGTTCAACGGCCAAGTCACACAACATTAACTATAATAATAAAAAAATCGCAGTAAGGACCTTAGACTTGGCACGACCTTGTCTAGATTTCATTACTTTTTAGAGATAAACAAGCAGCTCCATCGAGACTTGACTAGTTTTTTACAGAATGGTTTTGGTGGGATTTCACTTCTTTATGTAAAAACGTGGGCATATTGATTTATTTTATTAGATTTTCTTATATGACACATTTTTTTTTCTTTTTAGTAGTTTTTTATTATTACAAATATTTCTTTTCTTTTTTTCCGGTTCTGATTCTTGTACAGTAGCAACAGTTTTTTGTTTTGCCCATTCGCGTACATTATTTATTCTTTTAGATGGTTTTACCTACCTTGTACTGAAATACAGCTAAATTAATGATATTTTTAAACGAAACGAAGTAATATCCACCTAAATAAACTAAACCTAGAATACTACTAGTACTAGTTGTAGTGGTAGGCCTCTTTTGCAGGGGGCCGCCTGGGGAAGTACCACATCTTTGCCAGTTATTCATCCGCCAAGCAGTAGTGCAAACATTACTGTGTTCCGGTATGAAGGGCAATGTTACCAGCGAAATAACTGGGCATGATGAGATTCAACAACTCATATCTCAGTGTGACAGGCGCAGCGCAGTGCCGCGCAGAATTTTGAATTTTAAAACACTGGGTGGCAACTGTGTCTGATATGGGCAATCATGATGCTTACCATCAGGCACCTGATTTGCTCGTCTTGTTACTCACTATCATAAAAAAAGAAAAATTTGAAAAGTACTTACTTAAAAACACGAACGCGATTCGAAGTACTGCCTAACTGTAAATTAAACCTAGAAAACTAAGAGTACTAAAAACTAACAATTAAATAAAGTATTCAATCACAAATACTTTTAAATATAATAATTAAGTAATATTCAGTAATCGGTTACTAATCACAAAATTCGTAACCTATTCAAATTGTTATAATAACCTGCTAATTAATAATAATAACCTCACGAAATAATAAGCGAAATCAACGAAATGCAAATATACCCTCCTAATCCCTAGCAAACGTTTTCAAGCGCAGTAGAAGAATGTCGTAAACAACTGTAACGCGGCCGGTTGCCATTTGCCATATAAGGTTATCGGAAAAACAAACGTTAGCGCGTTTTAAAATACAGTCAGCGCCATCTAGCGACGTGTGCAAGTATCACCGCCACTCATAGTCCAATGAATTATATTTAGACCAAATTTTGAGCGAAATTAATTAATATTTTAGTGTAATTTGTTTATTTAATTTGTGTAATGTTCGAGTTGAATAAAGTTAATCGTTCGACTATTTCTTCTTGTAAACTTGTAAGTAAAAGTATAAAAGCCAGTCTAATCTTATCCAGAGTTTTCCTTTAATTTTATTAATATGCGTTAAAAGCAGAAGGGGAGGCATTCGCCCAGCAGTGGGAAGCAATAGGCTAGATTAAATTAAAAGATGTGTCCCACTACGCTTGATTTTTGCAATGACAGTCGTTTTTTTTATGTACCACTAGTAGAAGGTGGCATTACCATATCTCTAATACAGCTAAGCTGAGGGTTCTTCATCAGATATTTCAGACCTTCGATTTTTGACATCAAATGAAGAGGCAAACAAAGTTGAATATTTTTTGTAAAGCCGGTATGTCGATCTTTAATAGTTTTGTTGGGCTCTTGTGTTTTCGATTAAGGGTCACCAGGTACTCCAGATCTTCGATTATCCTAGTTTTTATAGTTTTCCCTTTATGTGGCCATTAAACCCTAACTCTGTACCAAATTTCAGCTCTCTGAGTTTATGGGAAGCACTAGTTCTATTCTGATGATCATGAGTGAATGAATGAGTGTCATAAATACGAAACTTTGCTTTCACTTAACTTCGGAACTAAATGACCTATACAGACTTGAATTTTTTTTATTTTAAGTATGTGATTTATAGCTTATTGGATGACGAAAATTGCTGCGTTCTGGTCTTTTCCAGAGGTTCTCAAATAGGGGCCTGAAAATGCGGCGAAATGGTTCCAGTAAAGGATGGTACGGCAGTGTTTGCTTCGCGCTCGACTTGGCGGGGGCACTGCCGTGCGCCCCGATCCGTCCGAGCGTCTCTTTAGAAATGTACGGTTCTGTAACCATCATTATCATTCTGAAGAGACTAGGTTATGATGTCAATATCATTTTTGGCTTTAACAATGCTTTTCAACATAGAATAAATACACCAAAGCGAGCTGGGCTTATATTTATTGGAAAGTTCATTGAAGTAAGACAAAAATACGTTTTCCGAAAATGACTGCGCATTTTTTCTGTTTTTCCAGTGTATGAAAGTATCATAGGCCGCTAAATATTTATCTTTCGATTTGGGTGGCAGCAGACTATCAGTCAAGTTTCATGCCTCCATTAATATATCGAGCGGGCTTTGATTATATACTTGTCTAGATATATCGCCCTAGCGCCAAATAATTTAACAGCCAACTGTTGGCTGATAAGCTCGTCTCGCCTGCTCAGTGGCGATTCTGTCATTGAGTGGTAAACACGAGTTCTGTGCTATAAAAAAATGACGATTTGTACAATGTGTGCAGAAATTACAAAGGACAATCAAAAACAACCAAAAAAGTTACTTATCATCGGTAAGTAATAATTTAATAACTATAAGTTAAAGAAATGGCAATAGGCTCGCCCCCTATTACATGGGACCAATAACATACTGGCGAAATGTGGGTCCGACCGTCTACTATGGGACCGAGTCCTGGGTACACCTCTGCCTACCCCTTCGGGAAAAAGGCGTGAATGTATGTTAAGTTAAAGAAACAATTAAATTATTATGTGTGATTTTATCCTAAAATATAACGTAATTTTTTCAGGGTTGCCTGTTCTTTGAATTGAAAATTTCCCATGTGAGCTAAGGCTAATAAAAAATTATGTTTATCGATGATCCTAAAATTAGGTATATTACATATTTAGAGAGCCGCCATTTAACCGTAATATTTACCTGGGCAAGAGTACTTTTACTTAAATAATATATTATTATACGGATGTTCATTTTAGATTTCTTAATTTTAATTCTGAATCAATTTTGAAATGTGGATATTGTTTATTTTGTAATCTGATATGAGTGACAAAGTGGTATATTCCGAATCTGACTTCAATATCTGACCCAGTCGTAGCATTTGTAACGAAAATATCAGTTTTTTAATATCCTAACCTAAGCGGCTGTCGGTCAAGTTCCGAATATACCGTCGAAGTCGGGTTATTTGGGTGCAGATAATTATATATAAAGTGTTGAAGTGGCGTAGTGAGCGCAAGCTCAAATGCCGATTATGAGGACCCGATTTCGATCCCCTGGTCGGGCAAAGTATTATTCAAGTAATTTTCAAGTAGATAATAGTATTTTTCCATTAGGAATTATCTCTATGACAGTGTGGAGTCTAGAACTGTGCCCAGTAGATGGCAATAGGTTCGCCCCCTATTACATGGGACCAACAACATACTGGCGAAATGTGGGGATACTACTATGGGACTGAGAAAAAAGCGTGATTGTACTCGTATGTTATCTTATGTTGAAGCAGCTGTTGTGCAAACTTACATTATTATATATTTAAGTATTTTGTAGACATTGTTAATTTCTACAAATCCCTAGTACATTACTTTATTCTACCACCAATAATTTTCACAGCGCAAGCATTTAATGACTGTTTCACTGTTTCCATTATTGTGACTAAATCAAATTAGATGGATATAATGTCCGTGGATTATTTTGTAGATATTGATAAGTACTACAAACCCTTAGTACATTATTTTATTCTACCATCAATAGATTTCACAGCGCACGCAAATTAATCAATATATTTGGTAATTATGTGACACCTTGGCTCACAATTTAACAATATTGCAGTTTTCTTACTAATCCCTATTTTTTTCAAAATCTCATATAGCCTATGTTACTCACACTGAATTAAGCTGTCAAAGATATTTTACAATCCGTTCAGTAGATTCGGAGCCTTTTCGTTACAAACAAAAAAACAAAGTTTCTCTCTTTATAGTATAAGTATAGATATACCTATAGATTAGATGAAATTATGATAAAAAGTATTGTTTATCAGTTAATTTATATTTAAATTCATTCAAAAAAATATTTATTGTTTTTTGGCATATAAACTCATTGTGGCGACGTAGTATTATTATCTGTTCTGTGGTGGCGATTAAAAATAAATTGTTAAGGCATACGTACGTATGCATAGTGTAGGGCTCCATACCTAGAAGATACCAAGAACATACAGCGCTATCTATTAGTTCCTGCGCAAAGTATGGAAATATGCAGTAAAATGGTCATAACTTTTGATTGTTAACTTAGAAGTATGATTTTTTTTACAGCCACAATGGACCACAGATCTGAGTAGTTAATATTAATTTCAACTTGATACTTCCACGCGTTCCCGTTAAAAAGTGTCGATAGACAGATAGATAGATAGACAGGCAGATAGACAGACAGATAGACAGACAGACAGACAGATAGACAGACAGACAGATAGACAGACAGACAGACAGATAGACAGACAGACAGACAGATAGACAGACAGACAGGTAGACGGACAACCAAGCGATCCTATGAGGGTTCCTTTTTTCCTGTTCAGGTACGGGACCCTAAAAGTAATATTGTATGTATTTATATAATCTTAGAATATTATGTATTGGTTTATATTATGGTATTACTACTAGGTATATATATTATTAAGTATATTTGTTATGTATTTTATTTATTTAAGTACAATATAATGTGTTTGAAACCACCGTACCTTCCGTATAATATGTATTTCCATTCCCTGCATGGTTACCTGGAACAGATCGCTTTGAGCGATAAGATCGCCAGTTGTTACTTCATTCTAGTTTTAAGTTTTTCTTCTTTGTTATTTTCTGTTATATTGTGGTACCAATAAAGAGTTTTCATTCATTAATTCATTTAATTAGTATGTATCGGTTGAAAACATCTCTAACATACCTAATATAATTTATGTTCCCTTGCCTGGTATCGTGTTAGATGAAAGCTTTCGACCTTTCCTAGTTACGAAATTTAACCGATAAATTGATTGAGCTTTTAATGGAATCACTTTTGCTAGAAATGGTGTTAGTTTCAGTGAAGAGTTCGCTTAAAACAATCCGCAAACTAAGTCTACCAGAAGTTCAAGTTTAAAACTCAAATTCAGACGTTTTATTAAGCAAATAGCTCAGACAGCAGTAGGCTATACACCTCATAAGTTATTTAAGTTTCTTAGGAATTAATTTAAATCAAAATTAGAGATAGACTTCCTTGGGTGTAACTTTTTAAAGTTTTAAACTAAATGGTTTTAAAATAAATTGGCGGAGAGGTGAAGCGAGGGGAGTGCGGGCGAAGACTCTTGCGCTAGCGTTCAGTCACTTTGTGAAGTGTTTACTCGCTGCATTTAGCTTCTAAAAAGCGGAGTCACCGATATCCGGTGCTGTTTGCCGATCATCATCGGCTTTGAAGTAGCATGTCTAGTTAGTGTAGTTGAAGCGCATGTAGGTAGCCCTTTTTAGGTATACAGATAGGGATATGGACACCGCAAGCCTCTTCATGTGCATCAAAACCAAGTGTGTCATTAATTGTTTAATCCAAGTATGTAAGTAAACTGTAAATTACATGGCAAACTAAGGTGAATTCATAACGCGCCAAACTACCTTATTATTACATAGACTTGTTTTTAGGACCTCCTCGAATCAAACTAAAACGCCGTAGATCTGACATTATAAAAACATTATAAAAACTAGCCATTTTGATTCGAAAAGAAGAAGATAGAACTCGTTGTATCGAATAAGATCCCCATAATTATGGTCAAAAAGGTAGATTTCCGACCGTTGGGTTTCCACACCATTTGATTCACCTGGGACTAGTTGGGAATATACGTTTCCATGAGCACATTTTCCCTATCACAAAATTCATAAACAGCTCTTTATACAATGGTTAAAATTTGATGGACTCACAGCGAATATATTCACAAAATTATCCCAATTTACTTGTGGACGACATGTACTCATGTACTTTATCATGCACAAACATGCACCATTAGAGTATGTTATGTTTACTCGATGTGACGTGTTACTGAAGTGACAGAATGACCGGCCATTTCATGTTTTTTGTCGCTACTCTGTGACTACTCCGCGCGCGTAAACGCATAATATTATGGAATAAACATACACTTATTTTATATTATTATAAAAAGAAAGTAAATGTACGCCTAATTGTGCCTGCCGTTTAAACTCATAAACGAGTCCCGGTACGATTAAGGGTATGAAGTGGTAAACCTCGATCCCCCTGGAAAGTTGCACACTAGAAATTTCTATAATAGTCCAGGAAATACGAGGGTATTCGAGAATTCTAAGAATTCTGGAATGTTCGGGAATGTTTAGGAATAGTCTGGAACTAAAAATCTCCCAAACATTAAGTTACTTTTCAGCAGATAGAACCGATGAGCGTAACTTAGTTATATTTCGGGGCACGTTCATTAAAATCGGCTTGTACGCGTCTTTTTCACGTTGCCTAATTAATTATTGTTGGACCTTTTCAGTAGTAATTGGACCTGTTGGTTTAAGAAAAATGTACTTTAAGGGTAATTAACGATCACTACATTGTACTCCGTATAAAGAATGTTCTAATTAAATTCCCCGCGGTTAGTTAAAGAGCCTTAATATTTCGTAGGGAATTGGTACAGAAACATTTTGAAATCTATGCTATTTTAAACGTTTGATCGGAATTTGTTCCAGTCAAACGTGTAAAATACCATAGATTGACAGTATTTACTATAGTAAATAAGCCAGCCAACATAATATTAAGATAACCTCTTTTTTAAGTGAGCTTACTCTAAGCGATTAGGTATTTTAATCTGAAATTTCTCTTAAGCACTACTGCATCTTCTTACTGTTTTGCTTCTTATTTCTTTAATAAGAACATTTTCTTATTAGAAAAAATGTGCTAAGTAACTATTGGCAGTATGGATGGTAAGAAAACTGACCCTTATAGCTCATTACTTATTTAGAAGTATCTCTGCCTTATGTGTTGTATGTCCCGAGCTCGTTCCGTGGGCAAGTGAGCGATTATTTGTGCACATGAGAATGTCTGTTTGTTATATGAATACATCAGTCTCTTGGTTACCAAAGTCCAGGCTTCTCGCCTAGTTTCGGGTCACAAGACCGTGTACGTGTATGATTGTTGTCCCATATAATCATTATTAAAACCTCTTACCTGTAGCTCCTATGACATAAACCCCGGGCCATAAACGGGGCCGGCTGTTATGCAGTAAAACTGCATAACAGCTGGCACGTCCCTTTTTCATTTATTCTCATTAGATTCCTTCTCATTAGAAACCTATAAATTTTGTTGGGTAGAAGTCGATTATCAAACTAACAAAGAAGACGACTATCACACATTTTATATCACGTGATAGTACCTATTGCTCAAATGTGGCAATGTATACCAAGCTTAATAGTCAGTACCTGGATGATTTTTAAATAAAATGTCATTTTCTAAAAATGATTCCTAGCTAGATCGATTTATCGCCCCCGAAACCCCTATATACTAAATTTTATGAAAATCGTTGGAGCCGATTCCGAGATTCCAATTATATATATATATATATACAAGAATTGCTCATTTAAAGATATAAGATAAGATAAACATTTATATACATATATGTACATAGACATAATATACTCGTAGTTTTATAGTTCGATAAAATTTATATTTGTGAGTCAACTTTCCTAAACGCCTTTGAAGTTTTTACTTAAATATTTTTAACCAAAATTGTGACTCCGTGTACCAATTAATTTTAAAAAATATCCTAAAATGATTAAAGACGTGTTTTCATTTATTCTCATTAGATTCATTTTATGCGCATCACATGATATGAAATATTATGTTTGTAGTCAAACGATCCAAAAAGAACTAGCCAACCTTCCTCGCATACCGCCACATATTGGTGATTTTGTTTTCATGCTAAAAAATCATGAAAGCGGCAAGTTTAGGTTAAATTGTCTGTGGTTGTCACTAAATCTGCCTTAACATAATACATCATTCTTCTGATTGCCGGCTTTATGTAGCCTAGCCTTTCTTAGCCTAGTTTCAGACCAAAAGATCGGGAAGTTATCCCATATTAATATTAATAAATAAATCGCCTTATCTTTAAAGTTACATTAAAAACTGGAGTACCTTTTTCTCAATGCTTGGATCCTTGAATGTGAGTAAGCACGGGCGGCAATGTTCAGCTCGCAAGCGGTCGATGGATCGCGCGTCTATAGCCTTCATCAGATAGTCATTCACCTCGTCTTCTGGCTTCTTACTCTCTATAACTGGATCAACCCTGATTACACAAATATGAACTTTATACAAAGATATTACAGGCAACAATGCGAAATACATTTCAAATTTATTTAACTAAAATAAATGTTATTATAATTACACTAAAATTACTCGCAAATATCGGTGGAATTGTGTGCATAAATAATATCTTAGGTCCCAATAAAAATAAACTCATCACGATGACAGGAAAACTAGAAGAAAAAGTTTTTCTAGCATCATTATGTTAGGTTTGTGTTGTATTCCCAGTAATATCAATTATGAACGCGAATGTTTGTTTAGGATATTTTTCCGCTACTGGGGCTATTTTCAAACATTCCCTAACATACTCATTTCACATCAATATATAGTTATACCCATTTCTCATGTTCATTCTCATTTCTTAGCCGGCAGATAAAATAAAAACTTGTAGTAAATATTGTAATTCATTACCACGATAACGTAACATAAACACTAGTAACTATTTTAAAACAACAACAAACATGATATTTCAACAATAAACACCATTGTTTAAATGTAGAATCAATTTACTGCAATATCCCATGGAGCTTGAAAACAAATACAATCGGAGCGAAAACAAACAGATGTATATGTGTATGAGTAGTTTTTTAATAACGGTTATACGATGCTGGTTTTTAAACACGAGTTTATTTACTAACGTTGTTCATTTTATATGGAATAGGCTAGGCTAGGTAGGGTTGTCCCACGACTTCGTTACCGTCTGAACAGAAACACCTACCTTTTTTAAACGGTTTTTTTTTAACTATATTTGATTTTTTGGTTGAATTTTTTTGTTGCTAGTGTGCATCATGATTCAAAGATACGGAGAAAATTTCATCTTACTTTTTCCCAGTTTGAAAGTTTTTTTTTTTTTTAAATGACCTATGCTTTTTGGCTCAGATAGCCTCTTTTACACAGCTTTACCGGGCAGTGGTGAGCGCAGGAGGCGCTCGACCCAAAGTTTAATGACTTTGAAAGAGTGTGTCAGGACTTTTTTTTTATATAGCTGTATGTGCTCAAGATTTCTAACCGGGAATATCGAGATGAAAAGTACCCTATGTCCTTATCTAAAGTTCATCTATCTCTATACCAAAATTTATCGAAATCGGATCAGCAGTTTAGGCGTGAAAGCGTAACAGTTAACCGACAGGCAGGCAGTAACTTTTGTAGGTAGGTTTATAATTCTGATGAGGTAAATAAGCTACTTTATCTTGTAATATAATTGTTCTATAAATACATTTCGAATGGAACTACTGATTTTAGGGATTTGAGAGATTTCTATAATAGAATACATTTGTTGTTCAAAATTATAAAATTACCCTTTGAGAGGATGCCAATAATTGATAACCTATAACCCCTGTGTAATACTGTAACATAGATGACATTCCCCACCAGATGCAAACGTACGTTATCAAAACATTTATTTGCGTACCTAATTGAATGATGTCGGTGGCATATTAATCTGAGTGATACAGGAATTATGTGCATTGCGTCAATTTCTACTGTCAATGAATAATATTAATGGAGCCATAATTTGGATTTGCCGCTAGAGATGAAATTTACACAAACTTCATTACAAAAACTTACAAAATACAAAAATAATATTTCTTATTTAAAAATGCATTGACGAATGTTTTTTTTTTACAGTTCAGTTTTCAGTTTTATTTTCATCAGCCTCCTAAAATAATGTTAATTAATGTAGGTATACTTATAGTTGCATAAGTATTATAAATTTTAAGAGATAGATAATAAATTTTAAGAGAGAAACTGAGTTAGTCCGATTTGCACAATTATATTCAAGAATTCACAAGGAAATTTTTTACTAACTTCACTAATTTCTTTAAATTCTGTTTAGTTTTGTGACAAATGAAAAAAATTATGAAAAATCCCCTTTTTCCTGCTCCATCATCCGATCATAATCTTAAAACTGATCACTTAAAAGATTAAACCGGCAAACACCCTTTCATTTTTGATTGCGGGTTTAGTTTTTAATTCACTTAATCCAAATTGGTCTTTCAACTTGTGTAGGTATTTAAGAAGAGTGGTCTTCGATGAGGTGAGGTCACATAGGCTAAATGCGCTTTTCCGTATCCATCCCTTCGTGTTATATTTTAGTGTTTTAAATCCCGTTTTGATGTGAATTCATGTAACGCGATTCAAGTTTAAAAATGACTATTTTTATGATAGTGAGTGACAAGACGAGCTAATTAGGTGCCTGATGGTAAGCACCATGATTGCCCATATCAGACACAGTGCCACCAAGTGTTTTAAAAGACAAAATTCGGCGCGGCACTGCACTGCGCCTGTAACCCTGAGATATAGTTGACCTGAGATTGTAGTTAATATTATGTAGTACCAGTATATAACATGCTTCAAACGTTAAATTTCACCGCATCCCTATTACATTGATGTTTCCTACTCGCATGGTAAATTGGTTTCAGACTACTAATAAATTAAATTATACGTCTATTACCTAGTATGCAAGTCACATTTCCAATAATTTAGATTCTAAGTACTAAGTACTCGTATCATGTTCATACTATACATAGGTACTTAGACCATACCATACCTACATATTATTATTATAAATATTCATTATGGAGATTAAAGTTGTTAATTTCATTTGTGACTAGTGCAGCGGCTTCGTCCGTACGCAAATTCGTTTCTGTAACTAATATAAGGAGCTGAATGCAAAAATTAGGTAATTATGATACAGATCCACCCATTAACATGCTCCCCCTACCCGCAGTGCCCCCCTCACATACATACATTTATAATGCATTTATTAAATATAATAAAGCTACATAAATACCTGCCAGAGCGCCAATCACGCCTTTATCCCAAATGGGTCGGCAGAGGTGTGCTCCTGGGTACACCTCAGTTCAGTCCCATAATGGCCACATTTCGCTAGTATGTTATTGGTCCCATCTAATGGGAGGCGAGCCTTTTGCCATCTACCGGGCACAGTTCCAAACTCCAGGCAGTTACTGAGATAATTGGCTACGTAAACTGTTAGGGTAATATTTAAAAAAATATATAATAATGTATCACGAAATCATTCATGTTAAAAACTTTTTCTATACATATGCTACCCTCTACACGTGCGAAGCCGGGGCGGGCCACTAGTTGTTAATATTTTGAGTAATGAAATAAATAAAATACCCTGCCAAAAATGAAGATCGGAGAGTGAAGAGCTCACACCTCTCAACTCGCTTTCAACTGTGATATGGAATATTCGACTTTAAGCAAAGCAGTTTAGATAACAATTTGAATGGCTGTGTGCTGTGTCCCTGATGTCCAAATGTGCTAGTATTATGCACACACCCTTATCGACAATTTAAGGCCCTGTGTGTGGCTATTTTCAAAACCATACTGAAATTTACTCAAACCCTCAAAACCTCACAAGGACCCTCAAAAGGAACAAGTATTTACAAAAATAATTGAACCGGCTTTTCAAGGTGTTAATATTAACACATTAAAAGCAAAATACAACTCATATATAGGCAATCCTATTAGAACCTATAAATTTTGTTGGGTAGAAGTCGATTATCAAACTGCAAAGAAGACGACTATCACACACTTTATATCACGCGATAGTATTGCGCGAATGTGGCAATGTATACCAAGCATAATAGTCATAAACATTTATATACATATATGTACATAGACATAATATACTCGTAGTTTTTATAGTTCGATAAAATTTATCTTCATATTATTTATATTTGTGAGTCAACTTTCCTAAACGCCTTTGAAGCTTTTACTTAAATATTTTTAATCAACTTTGTGACTCCGTGTACCAATTAATTTTAAAAAATAACCTAAAATGTTTAAACACGTGTTTTATTATTTTATTTATGAAGTGTTTCTACCAAAATTGAAAAACTTTTACACCAAAACTTTGATTCCCCTTTTAAACTGCCTAGTGTGAACTTTATATTTTTTTAATAATAAATAATACATACTTAGAAGAGTGTTTCCCGTGTTGAGAGCCGTGGCCCATGACACGCATCTCCTTCGACACCTCTTTGTCGTTGATGGTCAGTGGATGCTGGGGCTTCTTGTCCTTTAGTAACAATTACATTTAATTACAATATGAAAAATACAATACGTTTCCTGTATAATATCATACATTTTATGACCAAACGGGGTTATAAACGCGCAATGCCCTAATACCTATAACATTTTATCAAAATTCCATATTTGAAACAGAATCAAAGCATGTAAACAAATATATTAATAAAATATCGAAAATACTTTGGAAAGAATAACAATGGCATTTTTTAAATATCTATCCTAATATTTTTCTTTGTCGACTCTCGTTCTGCGAATTTGTAATATGTGGAGCGATAGTTCGCAGAAAAATATATTATAAAAAAAATATTTTTTTTTGCATATATGCATGAATGCATGGTGTAGGGTTCCATACCTAGATACCAAGAACATACAGCGCCCTCTGTTAGTTCCTTGCGCAAAGTATGTAAATATTTTGGCCACAACTTTGATTGCGTTAACTTAGAAGTATAATTTTTACAGCCACAAGGAACTGTAGATCTGAGTAGTTGATATTCAATTTCAACTTGATACCTCCACGCGTTCCTGTTAAAAAGACGGACGGACAGACAGACGGACAACAAAGTGATCCTATAAGAGTTCCTTTTTTCTTTTTGAGAACGGACGGTACGGAACCCCAAAAATAAGCCAATATGTAAAAACAAAACTAAAAGAGTTATTAAAAACTGTTTTATTTCGGTAGGGTTTTTCCAGTGAAGAATATCTTTTGTAGAAATAACTGGGACATGAAATTTGGACCTACACAGTTAGCATCTGCGGATTTTATGAAAAAAAAAATTGCTCGAACGCCCTAACCAAGGAAGGAAACATAGGTATATACATTTATAAGAAAAACACCACTCAACTGTCCTGAATTAAAGTGTAAGAAGCACTGATTTATAGAAAAGGGGAGATGAGGTATTTATTGGCTTCTCTAAATTGGCAAGCTAAAATTAGGCCCCATTAGGTCCACGTACGTCAGTAAATTGGGGTCGTATTGGCGACTAATGTTCTTCACTTCGGGCTTAGGTACGTCTTTCTATCTTTGTTGTACAATAATTTGCTCTGTCCAAACTGCACACTGAGCAAATGGCAGCACGTGCCAGTTGAGTATGCGCTGGGAGAACGTACCCTATCTCCCCATTTCTTTAAATCAATGGTAAGAAGAGAAAGTATTATGTCAGGATCGAAGCAAATGGAAAGATAGGATAGATGCTGTATTTGTGGTAAACAGATTACTACTGAAACAAGGCGTGACTATAAGTAATAGTTATGTACCCATAATATGGTTCGTTCCAATATGCAGACAATTAACAGCCAAAACGCACCATGTGTGTTGAATGATTTATATACCTATATTGACCTATACCTATATAAACATACAAATTATGTATCTTCGGGTGAAATCTTGCAACTGAATTTTAAACCAGTAATCCTTGAGGTGGCTGGGCCGACATCCCGACACAATACAATAATTCTAATAAATACCTATTTGCAGGTTTAAAACGTATCTTTTGCAGTATAACTGGATAAATGCTAGTTAGTAATTATTTATTACTTAAAATAAATTCACTAATGAAGAAATTATATCTCTTCTAATAACGTAATTGGCTCCCCAAAGTTTATATGGGAAATGATGTCGGCCCATCCACTTGAACCGCCTCAAATGAATTTTTGCATCGGCACAAGTCTTGTTAGCCAAACAATGCATGTAGAGTATACGAACGGTGACGAACTAATCCGTTAAAAACGCTCCAGAGTAGTCGTAGAACTATTCGTATGGTAGTTAACGCACGTATATACGATTTCCATCATCCGATTTCTCTCCGTCCTCCGTGAATCTCTATGTCGGAGACGACATTGCCGGAACGAAGTAGCCATAGTTATTTTTATTTATATGAACACTCGCGATCTGCGTCCGGACCGAGTCAGATCTATCATATGTAATCAGGGTAATGCGAAAAGCAATATCCGAATTCGGTCAGTCCGAATAACGGATTAGGATCGGATTCGTTTCGGACGTAGTGCGTAATTACTCTAAAAGTTAAGCCGCTATTCACACACCTGCTCTGCACGGGCAATTTAACGTGTGATCCGAGTCGAACGCGACGAACAAAACGAATTTAAGATTTTTTTTATATGAAATCGTATAAAAGCTTGCACACTTTTGGTTCCGTATGAATGTGCGTTCATCTTAAATTGCACCTGCGGCAGGTGTGTGAGTAGCCGGCTTAACTGTCCTGAATACTCACGACACGGCTGGTATCGTCCGGTACAATGAGGTAAGTCTCAATGTTGTGGTCCTTCAAGTAAGAGTTACGTTGGCCACCATGTCCCGGCTCCACTTTGTACTCGTTGCCCAGACACTTCAGTGTTTCCTTCGTAATGTGAACACGACTGGAAATTATATCCACATTCAATAATTTGCCCACAGACAACTCAATCAAAAAGACCCGGTTCTCGTGAATTTTAGTACCAAAACAAAATCGACAATTCGTGGTTGGGTGCGGGTGGGCGGGGGAGGTCGGCTAGTTTTTATAGAATTATTCAGACTTCCAACGTGTCACAGTTCATGTCATGCACAAACACTGAATTTAATGAAAAGCGAAAAGGGGTGGCCGTCTGTTGTGTAGTGTCACTTCATAAAATGAACTAGCGATTCGCCCCAGCATAGTTAAAAATAACGTTTTAAGGAATTATTTTGTGATACATTGTATTCATAACATACATAACCTAACATACATTCACGCCTTTTTTCCCGAAGGGGTAGGCAGAGGTGTACCCAGGACTCAGTCCCATAGTAGGTACACCCACATTTCGCCAGTATGTTGTTGGTCCCATGTAATAGGGGGCGAGCCTATTGCCATCTACCGGGCACAGTGCCAGACTCCAGGCAGTTATTGAGATAATTCCTAATGGAAAAATCCTATATTTAAACACTGCCTGACCTGGGGATCGAACCCGGGACCTCTTGAATGGCAGTCGAGCATACGCCCTCTACGCCACCGAGGCAGTCTCGTAGTCGAGTTTAGTATTCATAAATAAGTAGATATAAACCTAATATCCCTAATGTGTATAACTCTATATGTGGCGTAGTGGGCCCAATCTCGACTGCCTATCAGGAGGTCCCGGTTCGATCTCCAGGTCAGGCAGTGATAAATATTGGATTTTCCGATTTGTCTCCCTTAAACTTTGGGTCGAGCGCCTCCGGCGCTCACCACTGCCCGGTAAAGCTGTAGAGTAGAGGCCATCTGAGGCCAACCGCATAGATTAAAAAAAAATGTGTTCCACCCAGTCCACTGAGTCTTGAGTACACCTCTGCCCACCCCTTCGAGAAAAAGGCGTGATTGCATATTATGTTATTTAAGTACAGAGAAAGCATATTCCCAGCAGCGCCCTCATTTAGTTATCTCTGAACGTGCCCAGTGCATCATTATTTTACCTTCTCAAGTGTACAGAACTACGCTACGTGTTCAGATTCCGATTTCTCATCTAAGCTAGATCATAGTGGCACAGTTCACGGCAGAACGAATTCAGGAACGCATGACTTACCTAACATGTTATCTCTTACACGTATGACTTACAGGTATAAATAGAAATGGAACGCTGTTTCATAACTAAGAGCTTAACTATTTTATAGACATGTACTTTAATAAGATATTATATTGATGTGTAAGTTATTCCTTGGATATAAAGAGAATTATATACAAAAATAAAAAGTTAACGCAAACAAAACTCTTTCTTTTTCTTTATTTAGTTATCGTTTTAAATATGGACAGGTCAACACGTCTCGCGGGTAAGATAGTAAGATAGTTAACAACTTAGAACATAAATCATATTAGGTAAATAGCTAGCGCAACTTCCAACTTTTTTTAGCCGGACTTCGCAGAGGTGAGGTAAATTCAAACTCAAAAATTATTCATTCAAATCGGTCATAAGAAGACACTTTTGCAAGTCAATGAAGTAATGAATCTATAACTACAACTAATAAATCAAACGTGCGATTTGAAAGATACCTCTACCACAGATTAAAGGGACAGAAGAGACACTCCTCAAAATCATTTTAATAAATAGCGACTCTAGCTCCGATGCAATAAAGTGCAATTCAGGTCGGACAGCTTCTAACTAATTATCGTGACATTAACCTACAAGCTGACTCTCTTTCCATCGCGTAACTCTCTGTCTGCTCTCTCTCTCTGTCTAGCCTATAGAACTTTTCCTTTTCAAGACGGGCGCCCCAGCTACTTGTAGCTTCATATCTTTATTGCGGAGTGTCCCAGGCCTTCCTCTACAAAAAGAACGCACAAGAAGCTTGTAGGTAGGGCTATATTTTTTTATACTGGTAGTTCTTGTTGAACTATAAGTATTATTTGATGTGGTTACATAATTTTTTTGTTTGTATGGTGCCGGGTGGTGGCTATGCAGACGTTTCCAGGTGTCTTTATCCTCTATGCACTAGTTGACTTCATTAACGTGGATTTTATATAGATTTCGAATTTACGTTCTGAGAGTTCTTTGAAAGTCAGTTATCTCTTTTAAGATTTTATTACAGTAACTTTTCTTAGAACTTTTTATTTGCTTTAGATAATCTAAACATAGGTACAGCTATTTACTGCTATTTTATCTTTTCTCATAATATTAAAATTATCGAGGTCACCATATTATTATTTTTTTTATAAGATTTATAAAAGGTTATAAGAATTTATAAGAGGTGCATATTTACAAAATCACACAAAATCACGCAGAAAATGAATTGTCAGTATGACAAGAAACCTGCACACATAATATACATAACAGACACACCAATAAAGATACACGAACAAATTGTTCACGTACCTCGGCAGCGAAAGAGCCCTCCCGTTCTTAATGCTCAAAGTTATATAACATAACATCACACAATCAATCTCCTTTCCCCGAAGGATTAATCTAGTCAGAGGTGTAGCCGCCATAGTATGTACCTCCACACTTCTCCAGTTATGTTTTATAAGTCGTATGTAATAAATAGGGGGCGAGCGTTTCTATCAACCGGGCACAAATTCAGAATCGCCTGGATTCTGAATGCTATTGATCTGCTATTGAGAGAATTCAATAACACTTTTTGTCTGACTGTCATTTTTTTGCTCGGCAGTAGCGCTTACGATTTACGACACCAAAAAGGCTTTAAGTTTGAATATATCTCTATATATAAATTCACAGTCCTCACAGAGACACTCATAACCGCCCGGCCCTAACCCCTGGATGTACAGAGTTGTAAAGTTGTAAGTATTTTTATTACGATGTAAAAAGGAATAAGAAATGAATTCCCGAAATTTCTGTAGGTACAAAGTCGCGGTAATTACTCTAGTAAATAGATAAAAATCTAAATCGTGCTGACAGACTGACACACTCACTCAGCAAGGACGGAGCTGTAATTTTGCACATAGTTTTTGACTACGACGTAGCAAAAGGAATAAGAAAAGAATTCTCGAAAATTGCACGGGAACGAGGTGGCGGGAATTACGCTAGTAATCTATGTAATAGATAAAATAGTGTCATATACCCAGCGATGCCGCCGCTCTCCATGTAGTTAGCTAATGTGACGTCATTGGACCAGACGTCGAACTGCCACTTGCGCAGTCCTAGAACGACGCAGTGCACGCGCCCCGTGTGGATGCCCACGCGCATGTTCACATTCACTGCCATCACCTCGCGGACCAACCTATACCCATCATATATACAAAATTTTACAAGAAAGGTAGATAGATAAATTACTGTTGAGAAAGAAAAATAGTTGATCAATTTCAGTTGGACAGTTCAGTCAGTTGGGGTGGAAAGTGGAAGTACAGTTATGAAGGCGAGTTATGAAGTTATGAGTTATGAAGTACTAATTATGAAGATATACTTTTCAAGAGATACGATACTTCGACCCCCTTTAGTATAAACTATCCTTGATTATAACCTGCTGGCCAAACATGATACGGAGTTAGAGGGAGAGTTCTCTTTCCCCAATTTTTTTTTTCTCTTTTGCGCCCAAGCAGACTGCATTTGCTGTCTCGAATTCAAATTGGTCCTAAATCCTAAATCTCTAAATATATCATCTCCACCTCCTGAAGTGTTGTTGTAATTATTGTGAACGTGTGAAACAATTCTTAGCGACAGTAGTTCTGATAACTTACGCAATGGCATCAATCATGTCGAGTCCCATTTCTACGCAGCACTTGGCGTGATCGTCCCTCGCCTCTGGCAGTCCTGACACGCAATAGTAGCAGTCGCCCAGAAGCTTGATGCGAAGGCAATGATGCTCGGCCGCCAGGCGATCAAATCTGAACCGATCAAATTTACATTAAAAAATTATAATTGATGAAGAAATCGCTGAATATTTGTCCTATAAAATATGCATACCCTACCAAAATGTTAACTTTGTTTGTTTCACGGTCACGAAGCTACTTCAAACTCCAAAACAAGCCTAGTTACTCAATATGCATTCATCTGTCCCATCTGACGCTCGAATTCGATACCGTAGGTGTATCGAATATTAGTAAAATAGCAATTGTATGAGATTGGACATACCAACCGACGATACAATTGCGATTGTTAAATATATGTTCGTGCTAAGCTTACATTACGTACGTAAGTAGTCTGACTTTTCATTTTTCATCCAGCACTGAGCCAAAGCAGCAGCCAGTTAAAAACAAATACAGATCTCCAGATACTAGAATAGCCGCAAAGATTTCTGACATGGAACTCCGCACGTGACGAAACCACGACTAATTGCAAAACCTGATGAGCCTTTGAAACCCACATTCCTGTATAATTTAATTCTAAATGGAATATTCGTACACCTTTAATTTATATGCTAAATAGAGCGCAACACTGCACGTTTTAATTATATAAGTTAATAGACTAATATATATCAGTAACTAAAATATATGCTTTTAGTATTGTGCGAAAACCATATCTGCATAGTCCCCTTATACATTTTATGTTAATACCAGAAATAATCTAATCTAGCACAACAAGCCTAAGGTAATCCTTGTAGATCAAATGCGCTGACAAGTACGCAGTGCTTACGTCTTTACATTAAATAATAAATTAAACGAATCCAATAATAAAATATTTATGAAACAAAATATACTTACTCTATAAATATACTTATGCTTTATGTGAATAAAAGATGGAGTGTAAATTAAATATGAACGGGTGTTTTAGAAAGCCCATGAGGGAGGATAAATATTGGGATCGTTGTAAAAGGAAACTTTGTTAAAAGTTAATGTACAGTGCGTTAACTTTTAGCCCGTCGTTGGTGAACTTGGATTAAATTCTTTGAGCTCTTAAATAAACAAGTGAAGAAAGCGTTTTATATCAAAAGTTGTCGGTACAAAAGCGAGATCAGAAACTCTTGATATGGCATGTACGAGTTTAGAGCAAATACAAAGTAAACGATAGTTCACATAAAGCTTATTAAAGCGAAATTAATAGAGCAGACGAGGTTTTCTGGGGAATATTTTTACAAAGATTTTTATTTTTTTTCAAAAGGAATAACAGCTTTACCTACTTAATGACTGGGTCCAATTTTAACAGTGACATATAAAGAACTTTAAACTTTAAACAGATATATTTAAAGTTCTAATCGAACGCAAAAGTGGTATTTGTCGTTGGTTTAACAAAATTACGTTAGGGAGTCAATGAGTAATTTGTGAGACGTGCAGTCACCACGATCGGCACGCGTCCTGCAGGTTTCATTACATGACCATAAAATGCACTTTATGCACCGTGAGGTAATAAACCTACGATTTACGCTCACCTAAAGACCCAGATACGTCACCACAGTCACTTGATTTTAAAGTATGGACTTATCCCACTGCCGGCGACTACCGATAAGAGATGCACAACGATACATTTTGGAAGATCTAAATAATACTAGTATTACATGTAATTACGTAAAATAAAGACAACTAGGTTCTAGAAAATAACAATACAAATTTATACATGAAAACTCGTTTGGATTAAATTAAATTTTTACTGAATCTTTATATTGTTATTTTGTATAACCTAGTTGTCTTTATTTTACATAATTATACTATATTTGACTGCCTCGGTGGCGTAGAGGGCGCATGCTCGACTGCCAATCAAGAGGTTCCGGGTTCTATCCCCAGGTCAGGCAGTGTTAAATATTGGATTTTTCCATTAGGAATTATCTCTATAACTGCCTGGAGTCTGGAACTGTGCCCGGTAGATGGCAATAGGCTCGCCCCCTATTACATGGTACCAATAATATACTGGCGAAATGTGGGTGTATCTACTATGGGACTGAGTCCTGGGTACACCTCTGCCTACCCCTTCGGGAAAAAGGCGTGAATGTATGTTATGTTTTATACTATATTTTATATTTTAAAAAATGTGAGTACGTGTGAGCGAGTGTGTGAATTTGCTTTGGACAGTGCTTTAAATTTTAATAATAATGCCGGCTTTGATCCCTAGTTAAGTCGAACAATGGTAAAAAAAATTTAGAGAATAGTTTTTCATGCCTATTAAGAATTTTCTTCTAAACGAGTTAACCACTGTTTAGGAATTAAATATAGTCAATTCAACAAATAAATAGCTTAACTATATAACTATTTATTTTGTGAGGATGTGCCTTAATCGTACCTACGTGAAAATCATCTGTAATCCAATCTCATCGCTGACTCGCCGACAATGGAACAACTGCGGTAAGGACAGATGAAATAATTTTTATTATGACGATGTTAGAAATAAAAGTTGGGAATTCAGTGAAAATAAAAATATAAATACTGTATGAAGCGTGTTAATTTGCTTTTCATTATGGATGATAGCCGGTCACGTGCGTGGGTAGAGTTAGGAATGGTCAGCGGTGGCCAGCGGCAGGTCGTTAATTCCGCTACTGCCTCGTGATGGATTAACTAATCTACACGTTATACAAGCTGTGTCATCATAGAAAAACAATACTTATTTTAGGCATCATCCTTATGGAACACGATTATCGTAAATTGACGCGAATTTTACTCGTACGAATCCACGATCAAACTACTGAAACTTGACTTTATAAAATAAATGTGTATTAGCGATGATCGCGTTGTCGCGTTCTATTAGAACGATTCTTTAGACTGGGCTCCTTTTGGCATCGATTTATTACCGTGCCATCGGTGGCTCATAATATTAATCACGAACAATGGGTTCACAAGTTTAAGCGTACCTTATTCCGGCATGCCGCTAAGATCTTGTTGAAATATGCGCTATGTGTTTTTAGCAGTTACGATCTAACTTTTGGGTAAAATTGCAATAACATATGCGCCGCCCAGTGGTTGACAGCGTAACCATTTTTTTGACTTCTCATTATATAAAATCTTATCGATTACGAGTAATTAATTTGGATCCACTGCTTCAAACAGGTTTACAATTACTCAGCCATTGAGCTTAAAAAAGGTACACATGAATAATAACTTATCCGCATGTGTCCCAAAAGTACCTCGAAATATATTATGTCCAGAAAATCATCCAATCATCTAAAGTTGAGTGTGCCACCGATGTTAATATGTAGACGTGTTGTTAGACGTTACGTGTAAAGAGCGGGGAATTGAATTGCAACATTTTTCCAAAACATTATATTCCCAGTTTCTCAGTCAAAATGTACGACAGCGTTAAGAGTAGCCACGAAATATAGAGAACAGAATGAGTCTCCGAACAACTAGAGCAAATATGCACGCCCGTGCACATAAAGTCGTACTGAGGGAATCTCGGATAATGTCGAACATCGCTTATTACTAGCGGTTCTGTAAAAACAGTAGACCTCACAATCCCTTATAACGATTAGCTCAGTCTATCTGTAGATATCACTACTTCTCACCTACTTAATGTACCTAACGCAGCAAATTATAAAAAAAAAAAAACAATCAGTTGTCGGCCGAATACGTCACATAAAAATTGTTTTGAACGTCAATTTTAAAGCAAGTTGTATAATAATCTATGGGTCTACCAACTTTATTGAATACAGATGCCACTTGACGGTTTGAATAGGTACTTTACTTGTTCTTTGAAACAAAAGAGATAAAGAATGGACAGACAACCATTAAACAGGCGGAGAGTATTTTTAACTATAAGTCACTTGGTCTAACAAACTAACGAAAATGTTAGCAAGAGGTGTGTAATTTTGAATAATGCTTATAATAATGATTACAAGAAAAATATATGTTTAAACCATATAAGCATTGCTATTCAACGTGGCAATGCCGCCAGTATCTTGGGTATGCTGCCATCTGACAGTGGTTTAGAGCACTTGGATTTTCTATAGGCTGACATGTCGGCCTGTGGATTTTCAAAGTGTTCTATCGTATAGTGTATTTAGTTAGGGTAGATAGTAAGTAGGTAGCTCTATTGTTTGGTCTTGTTTTAACCTATACCTATTTTATGTACAAATTGTCAGATATCACAGAGAAGCACGAAACTCGATTCGATTAGTTCCTGTGAACTGTGGTGATCTCGGAGCTCTGCGCTAGTTTGCTCGTGTGCTAACTTTAACAATTCTAATCTGATTGCACAAATTGGCACATCCGCTTGGACGGTCATGCTTGCTCTAGACAACTTTAAATTTGACTTAGTTTTCGAACAGGTTCAGAGGACACTTGACTTGTGTTTTCTATACAAACCGTATTCTCCTGTTTCCTCCCAAAATAAAAGTGATAGATATCAATATTTTTTCCATAAAATCTAGGTCTGCAGTAAACATCTCCAGGGTTATTACTCCTAACTTATTAATAAATGAAATATTACTCTTTAAAACTTTAAATAATACCAGTTTCTTTGAACGATTTTAATTTATTAGACTTTTACTAGAAAAAATAGAGAGCTTATAGAAGACACTAAAATGATGGGACATAGTTATATCGTCTTCAAAATCTCAAGGTATATATTTAAAGACAGGGACATTATTCTCTGAGAAAACAAGGGCACACAAAACATTATTTTGATCAATTTTTCATATGGTTGTTTTAAAATTCGATTCTAGTATTAATGTCCTCTTAACATTTCACATTATGAAATCCTAACATAAAATGAGTCTTTCTTTTTATGTTATGTTTATTCATACCAGTTATGCGGTACGCGGTAATACTAAACCAAAAGATAAACTTTTATTTTTAATATGCCATTCGGCGGCTGACTGTATTCTGCATGAAACGACTTTGTATGAAAGTCTTTCCCAAAAACAGTCAGGATATTATGTGCCCAGTTGAGAAAAGCTCGCGTCCTACATGGAACTTAAAACATAACTGGGGAAGTGTGGGTGTACCTACTATGGGAATGGGTATACCTCTGCCTAACCCCTCGGGGAAACAAGGCGTAATGTTTTGTTATGACACAGTTCTGTGCAGTCACTGTACACAGTACACAAACTTGAGCCGAAAGGCACCTTATTATCTAGATCTAACAAAAGTTAATTTAAAATTAACACAGAACTTATTCTATAGATAGTATTGCTATAAGTATTATATTCTCTTATCTTACAATACAATGCAAAATAATTAAATTTTTATGTAATAAGAACAGTGAAAGTTTCTAAATTATTGTTAGAATATTTACACAAACTAAATTATATTTCACAAGTAAAACAGAGAGAAATGTTGGAATGAAAGGTCTTGTTTTATACTCGTACACATATAAATTTCACATAACAAAGGGACATTTACTTTAAAATGTCTACGTTATTTCAGTTTGACAACATTCCTTCGTAATTGCTGTTAAACTTAGAATTGAACAAATTATGATTTGAATTTAACAAGTAACATGATAGAATGTATTTAGTTTATATCTACTTAACTATATAACACGCCTCATGTATGTTTGTCTGTCTGTTTACTGTTCTTTCATTTAGTATAAATATACGGGCGACAAGGGCATCGTTCAGCAGTTTATTCGCAAATTTATCATATTATAGCTATATAGCAAATTTTGAATTTAAATACATTTTTCGTAAGCTTTTTTTCCTACTGACCTAATCTAAAAACTTCCTGTGTGCCCCTTGAAATGCAAGTTGAGCTAGTTTTCTCCAAAATCTCAGTACTAGGCAATATGTATAAGGAGCAGGTTAATTTATAAAAAATGTAGCGACTGCGTTACGTAGGCATTCGTAGCATTTCATAGCGAATAGTGCAATAGGATAATGCCGGATCCAAATTAACTCTCGAACATTGGCGCGGCGAACTGATCTGGTTTAAACATCGCATCAAAAACGCGCAAGCTGCGTCCCGATTATGCGCGGAAAACCCTCAAACATTGGCTCGCGAGGCGAGTTTGCCGCGTATAGTCTGGACACAGCTTAAGAGCGATTCCTTCTAGGAATTTGACGCAATCCTATGAAAAATTGACCAAATCGATGTTTTGTATTCCCCTGTTTCCTCCGAATATAATAAACCCATTCCATAAATTTATATCCTGATATTTTTATAGTGAAGTAACCTATGTCTCTGTCATTTTAATTTTTCTTATTTTACCTTGGTTATTTTATAATGAACTTTCAAAAATCCCAGTTTTATTCGCTTCAATTTTAAAATATCAGGATAAAAATATATATAAACATCGATTTAGTAAAGTTTTCATAGGATTGTGTAAAACTGCTGAGAGGTCCTCTTTCCTGTTAATATTACCTGGCAAAAAGTTCGTTGAGGAGACGCACCAGCTCCTCCGCGGTGCACTGATCCGATAGAGATGTGAACCCGCAGATGTCCGCAAACAAGATACTACAACAATAAAAACCTTATCATATACTTAACCTTAAAGCTTTGCGTATTATAGTCAATCTGTTAAGAATGAGGCGGCTACGCTGGGGCGCTGCCAAGGAAACTCACACTTGCTTACATACCAGAACATACAATCACGCCTTTTTCCCGAAAGGGTAGACAGAGGTGTACCCAGGACTCAGTCTCATATTAGGCACACCCAGATTTCGCCATTCACACTAGCTTGCTCCAGGTTTATTTAATTAGTAAAATATAATAAAAGATATTGAAGAAATTGAACAGGATAAAGAATAATTATTAAGTGAGATGACTGGTCTGAGTACTGTTTTAAGAAAGAGTCATAAATGAATAATGAACTTGGGCCGCGATGCGGGCTAGGAGAGTGTCAGATCATCAAATTTGCGTGAAGTGATCACTGAGCCTCCTTAAAAGTATGGACATCTTGTTCACCACTTTACGCCAGCTGTGATATTTCCGAACAAATCGTAAAAGTCAGGAAACTTTAGTTACTCGTTCATTTGAACTGTTAAAAATGTCATTATTATCATAAAGAGTATATAACTAGTTCGAGATCATATCAAAACGGGACGGTTCAAAATTATTAAGGAACACAATAATGTAGGTATTTGAGCCATTTTCACGCAGCTAATACAATTTTGTAAAAACCGTGAGAAACTCGAATTTGGGAAATACAAAGGGTGAAAAGGTTTATCCACGCGAGATGGGAGTGTTAACATATCAAAATTATTTAAACATACACTTAGGCAACAACTAGCTTATGTGGATACAAAGTTTTAAAACTTCTGCCACATGGACTGGACCCGTACTAAACATAAATATTACATATATTCACAAATATTATTTTTATGGTTTTTTTAAATTGCTGCTTATCTGGAGGCCCCCGCCAAGTCGAGCAAAAGAGTGGCACGGCCGTACTATCTTTTCTCGAAGCAGTTCATGCCATTTTCGAATCACTATAACTTTGTTGTGGATAAATCTGGAAGCATAAATATTCAGTAACTAAGCAGGCATTGTATAAACACGGTATATTTCAAATTTCATTCAATTTGAACCAGTAGTTTAAAAATTATAACTAGTCAAAATTGCTAATTTTGTCACTCACTGGCTGACTGACCGATCATCAAAACTCAACGGCACTTCTAGTAAACAAAGAAGATTAAAATTTAGAGTACAATAAGGGTTTAGTGTATAAATCAAGGAATAAATAAAATATTTTGTAATTTCGGTCCAGTTTTCTAGATACACCAATTGCATAAATAACTTTGTAATACTATATAATTGTATATATATATTGTATATATATTGTATATATAATTGTATATAGAATTACAATGTTACATTTATTTTATTTTATTTTTTTATTTTATTAGTTTTACTTTAATTAAAACGGACAAGTCCAATTACAATAATTAAAGATAAGAATTACAATTATTATTAAATTAGAATAAAACATGAAATGAACATACAATAAAGATTAAGTAACATTAAATAATATAAACAAATTAAATTAAATTAAAATAAAATAAATTAAATCATTACTAGTCTACCAATAAATCATTCCTTCCTTTCACAAAAACGCAAGCACTCAGACAATATCTCCAGCCATCCATCCGCAAACAGATCACAACTTGGATTGGCACTCAGGAGAGCGTTGAGAGAAGATAGCGAGCGCGGTATAGGCGAGTTGGCTCGGGCTACAGTTCTACACGTCGGCACTGCAAATAAACCGTGCCTTCTAGCACGGAGGTATTTATCTGGAACGAAGAATTTGCACAGCTTCTGGTGCAGATCCGGTGCATCGATTTTACCTCGGAGTATTTTACATATCGTGACCAATTTGCAGTTGATGAAAACAATGTATCACAAGTAAAACATATTATATTAAATAAGATTGTTTAGAACGATCGCCAAGTCAATCTATTTTATTTAAAACAAAAGAGTTTTAATATTGATATGGTCACTATAAGATGTTGTTAGGTTAGCTAATTACGTAATAACTTAAGATAGAAGGTCCCTTAAATAGGGACTTAATAATCGACTTTAGTATTAAATGGATCTCACAACTTTTTACGCTAGAAGAACTGAAATGCTAGACTTGGTTTTATAACAAGTTTTGTTTTTGATGGCATTTGTTTTACTTTTACAGATATGTAATATGGTAGGAGTTATTGCACAAAGGGAGATATCAAATCTCCCATAGTATTTATATTAATAAAGGTATTTATTGCCCTTTAAAAACGTTTACGTATTTTGTATGGTGAAAGACTAACCACTATACCGATCTGTACCACCGGTGTCTCTGTCCTACGGACACATCAGTGTGACCGAGAGAGGCATGAGAATTATCTACTCTCAACGACCATACCGCGTAAAGTTCTGTACCCTGTGTGTGAGTCTCGTCAACTTGTCATAAAAAGCATTTATTTTGCATACATTTTATCAAATTTCATTAAAGTTTATTATTTGTTACGATTTTGATTAGGCTACTAGAACATTATGGCTATAAAGGAGGCAAAACAAAATTATTACAAATAAAAAACTCTCATTAATTAGTCACCGCAAGATAAAATAAGATATGAAAACAACTAGGTATAAGTTAATTGAGCTATTTATTTTGTTTTTTAATATTATTAATTATTTTCGACCCGCACGTGTTATTTAAATGTATGTTAAAAGTAAGTCCCATATCCTACTAAAAGGCAATGAGCACTTCTGGCATGTAGATCATAATGCACAAGCAATTAATGAGAGAAACCAAATGTACTAGAATCAGTGCTAAAATTGCACTTGAACAAACAAGGACGGGTCCTTGGGTTCGAGCTTTAAGTACCCGTAAAGCATTCCGAACGGAAGTTGTCAAGTGCGCACCCCTTTGATTGGATATTGAGGATTTAATTTAAACGCATGTTTCGGGCTAAAATTGGTGACAAAAATATAACCAGAATTTGTAAATCTGTACCTGCCAGGTCACTACGTACTAAATAGTTAGGGTTGGTAAGTATGTACCTAGTTCCTATATTTACTTAGTATTTGTAATAAATAAAATCTTGTTATCGTGTAAAATTATAATATGTATAACTGTTAATTACACTGTTTTAATTAAAAAATGTTTTATTTTATTGAAGGAGGAATCCTTTAAAATAACTTCAAACTGTTTCGAGGTTTTTTTTTTTAAATTCTAATTTAATTTCCAAGGGGATTTTGGGAAAATGTGGGGAACTTCACGCAATCATCCGGTAAAACTGTATGCACGGAGACAGAAACGCGGTGTGGCGCGTCTAAGTATGTTTTTAAGACCTATGTTTAAAAACTTCGTTTATGATATAGGTATAATTTTAAACTCTTATTAGCGCTCATGTGAATGAAAACAAAAGTGTTAAATAAATGAAATTATTCAAATAGTTATAAAACCCGACTGCATTAAAACAATATCACCTAGCTGAAAACCAAGAAACAAGTTTTCTGTATGCATGGCAGACGGAGATGACGGAGAACTAGCACAAGCACGAAAATAGTGACACCGGGTTTTATAATTATTTTAATAATATAATTTATTCCCGAAGTGGAAAGCAGAGGTGTACCAGGGCCAAGGACCAAGTTCATTGTTTTTTATGTCCTATATAATTGGGGGCGAGCCTATTGGGACAATTCCAGACCTGAAGTTGTCATTAAGAAAATTCCAGATGGAAAAAATAAATAACACTGCTTGATCTGGGGATCGAATCTGGGTCCTTATGATCGGCGGAAGCCCTTGCGGACCACTATACTACCGAAGCCCCCCGTTTAAGGTAAAATGATTATTAAAATTATCAGCAAAAATTAAATAAAATTTACAGCAGCAATTTTATCAAAGCAGCCGGGAATTAAATACCCTCCTACGCGCAAATAAATCGCAAACAAAACGCCGCTCCTCTCCTACGCAGGTACCAAATTACAACAAACAGAAATGGACCGCGTTCATGTGAAATTTAACGTTTAATTTAATATAAGTAAGCACCCTAGACATTAGAAACCTTATTCAAAACCTCCCAAGTATAACTAAGTAGATGTAATAAAATATATCAAAGTCTAATCGGATTAATTTCTCGTATTATAGAAACATGAGTAATTTATTTAAGGCATCGGTAACATATTAAAGCTCATAATAGATGTTACACAAAGGTGTAGTATCTACTTGTTAAAATGAACATCTTCCAGAAAGAAAAAAAAAACAAGATATGGAAAAAAAATTACATCTCCTTACTCTTACCGATCAGCTGATCCGTTTTGTATGACAAATATTTTTTCTTTCTTTATAAGTACAGTTTGACGTGTAGATGCACTCGACCTTGAGCATTAAACTACTACACGTTTTAAAGGAAAAGCTATAGACTCGGTTCAGTCGAATGGATTGCTGGTAATGAGTCGGTCGCGGGTCGTATACTTAGCTAACATTCTGGTGCACTGCCAAGCGCAACGTAAACTCGTACCTCGTTGTAGCAATGGCTCTTAAATGGTTTTATGATTGACGGAGGTGTGTTACTAACCGATTTCATAAATCCACGGCAGTCAGATTTATGTCGATTATAAAGTTACATAAGTACCTACACAAAGAACCCGAGGCGTATTTTGTCATCGCCGTCGTGCAGAGAGATGCAGCGCATTTGCGCTAATCAAACGCAAATTAAACGCTGTAGGTTCTGTTTTTCGGGTACTACGATGCTGTAAACACGTGTGTAGCGCCGTAAAAATACACCGTGTGCACCGTGTAAATTGCAATTATTATTTTTATTTTTTTTTTACATTTAATAGGTCAGCGTGTGACCCCAATCTCACCTGATGGAAAGTGAAGATGAGGCCTAAGATGGAGCATATGGGCTAAACTGCCCAGATATAACGCATTTATGGCTGCTCGTATGTCAAGAGCGTTTTAAACAATTGCTCACAAAATCACGCTTAATCAGACTTATGTTTAATACTAATATAATCACAATGTAACTATCTCAACTACCCGTCTTTGAAGTCGGCCGATGCGATGCCACCATTATACGAGGTGATACAAACAGTGTAATTATACCTAAAGCGGTCTACGCACCGCATTAAATAATTTTTAGAACACAAGAATTCGAAAAGAAAATCAATTTGACGTACTGGTACTTAAAACGTCCCGTTCAATTTTGTGTAGGGAGTCAATAATAGTCTCAAGTTAGAGGCAACCATTATTTCAAAAAGGAAGGACATTATCTCGAGCACCCACTTATCAGTCCGAGTACTCAGGACCTCACAAACCGTCTTGCTCTATCTGTATAGTCAACACTTAACATAGATCATTGGAAGAGACAAGTGCTATATAATTTATATTCCATTTTCGCGGTGAGGTATACAGCACACAATCATGTATTGTATAAACTAATGCAAAAATGTAGCGTCAATATAACAAAAAAACTAACAAAAAAACTATACCCAAACACAAAACAAGAACGCAATAAATAGCATGACCGAATTATTCATGTATCTCGGCGAACATATCAGTAAACATCTCCTTTTCTAAATGCTCCAAGGATCAGTAATACCGCGGCTGTAGGTCAGCGCTATTCAAAGTTAATAATAGCGTCTGGAAAAGACTGATCCCTGCATTTCCATTTAAGATGGCAGTAAATCCTTATTGAATTTAAGCTTACTGTAGGACTGCACGCAAATTGAATTCAGTAATAAAATATTAAAATGAGGACAATATTGTGGAAGCCTGGAAGGGAGGGTTTTTCAAGGTTTATAAATGCCTTGATTTCTGTCATTCTGTCCATTTGCGCCAGTAATGGCACATACACGTGAGAGTTTATTTGTACTAATCTTTACTATGTAAGCTGCAAATAAATAATTTCGTTTCATTTCATACAGCATACATTTATTACATAATAGATCAGATGAAGAGAATGTAGCTTCAATATAACATAATATGAAAGCTGCACATATATACAATACAAGCTCGCATATAGAGATACATAATATAAACAAATATTATTGTTCATCTACCTCGGCAAAGGAGGTAGATTTGTATAATAATATATAATCTAGTTCAGCTATGGGGAAGAAACGAATTCGGAATTCTAAGTAGTACTTTTAATTTGAAATTCAAAATAAAGTCTTTTATTGTAAACTGTAAAGTAAAATCAATCATGCGTGAAAAGCTCGGCTTACCCAGTGAAGATGTGATAATCAATATTTCAATGGCTTTATGCTTATCTCCGCCCCGATCTTTTAGCCTCTTTGAATACAATAATGGTCTCTAAAGTCATATGCCATCCGAAGGGTAGATAAGATGGTCTTCTTGGCCTCGGTTAATATTTGGATAAAACCTCTTCTCATCCCTAGTCCCTACCTGTACCTATTTAAACTATTAATGGGTATGAGAGCTTGTGTTACAGAGATTAAACTTAGATAATGTATAACAATATATAAGTAACTAGTTTTAATTACTTCATCCACTGACAATTCAACCTAGACGACGACGATGTGAAGGTTGCCGGCCCAGTTTCTTCTCATTCTTAATTAGATTCATGTTTTAAGTCAAACAATCCAATAAAACTAACCGACCACATTTTGGCGGTTTTGTTTTCATATTAAAATTCATTAAAGCAGCATCCCCAGGTTGAATTGTCTGTGTCATCCCATTTCATATACGTATAATTTAAAGACGTCGACATAATTAATTTTATTATGAAAACAAAATCGCCGGCGAATAATGCTGTATGCATATCCACTGTATACAGCATTATTGGTGACGGATTCAAAAGAACGCTATCACAATCTCAATCTATGCAAAGTGTATTGTTGTCTGATGGTATCAGTAACGTGCACCGTGGTAACCTGTATAAGGAGTTTCTCCTAAGTTCAAGCGTGCGCGGCTTTTATCGGTAATTCATCAAACTCAAACTCAAACTCAAACACATTTATTCAAATAGGTCATAATCTGACACTTTTGTACGTCAATGAAGATACAGTACTGAGTCTACCGTGCGTGTAGAAATCGGTACCAGCGGTATCGGTACCATCAGTACCAGCTACCACCGCTCAAAGCCCCTTCAGTGGTTTAAGATTCTGTTTAAAGCTGAAAGTCTGTGTATACCGTACGTGCTTTCTGTGTGTTGTAAGAAACCTCTTGGTTTCTTATAATATATATTATATATTTCGCAGCCATCTTGGTTAATAGTCTTTTAATTGGATGCCTTGGACTTTCAATAAGCGCCGGCACCCAATCAAATGGCTGAAGAACAACTAGCCAAGTCGCTGATCAAAACTTTTTAACACACGGCGGAATATCATGTAGTCATTTAATTAAATTGTATATTGATGAATTTGTGTTCCTTATTAATTAAAAAGGTTGGATCGGTGAGGTAGACTAAAGTAACCAAACCAACACAGCGCACCCTAGAGTTTTTATAAAGTGCGGGAGCCAGGACCTCAAGGGAGGTCTTGAGAGTAGTGTCGAGTAGTGACGAGAGAGCGCTAGAGCGCTCTCTCGTCTAGCTCTAGCACAGAGCTCTAGCGCTCTCTAGAGCGAGCGCTAGAGCTTCGGGCAGGAGCCCACGCAAACCGAACTGAGTTGGTTAGGTTAAATTTAAATCACTTGTCTGAGTCTCGTCAGTCATCTTCAAAGGGCCGACTTGTCATCTTCAAAGGGCCGACTTTTCAATATTATGTCAAGTTGTTAAACGTTGAGTGATTCTAGTTCAACTAGGCCTAGGCATCTAATTGGATGCCGTCGTTTAATGAACGTATTTATTGGATGCCTAGGAGCATCCAATTAACTGGCTATTTTAACCAGTTGGCTGCGACATATACAGATACAAAGTGTTAAAAAAGGTGTAGTAATACTTATAGAGGTGCATCTTCCGTCAAACTAAACTTTAAAAAAAAATTGGAAATCTGCGAAAAAAATTTTTACTTTTCATACAAAATGGATCTACTCGGCAATTTTGTATGGGAAGTTGTAAATTTTTTTTGAGAATTTTGCTATACTTCCTTTTGCATGTTATTTGGGCTAACGCGCAGTTGCACCCTCTTAAGTATTTCTACACCTTTTGTAACACATTGTATATAATTTGTAGGTATCTAAACAAATAAACATTATATTTATTGTATATAATATACGTCAAAATCGAAACTGAGCGCGTAACTGTCATTCGGTTAAATCAAGCCAAGCTACGTTCGGAGAAGTTTATCAATTTACGCGTTGCAATTAGCACCGAAGGAGATGATCTAATGTTGGTAGATTGAATATTCTACGGACGACGTACATGGGTAGCCGGCGTCATATTATGCATGAGTATGCGCAAGACGCAATGACATAACATGTTCGTCATTACAGTCGGCCCGATCTATTCACCATCATCCAATCCATCCATCATCCAACTTTACGTGCAATCCGAAATGGATAGATTTATTCAAATGCATCTAGTGACATCACCACACGTGTCTTCAAGCAAAAAATCCGGTCCCTGATGAACCACATTGTTAAACCAGGAATCTTTGATACTCGATGCTGGATGTATTCAATCGAATGGCAAAAGCGAGGCTTGCGGCATGCCCAATTCTTATTCGGTTATTCGAAAGAATTCGACCTAATTCGAATGTTGTCATATTTATGTGCCGAGATTCCTGATCCCGGAACCGTTCTAGGCCTATATTTTGTAATTACGAATATGATTCATAGACCGTGTGACGCCATTAGTCCCTAATTAGCGTGCATGGTCTACGGCAAGTATTCCAAACGTTATAACGAAAATTGACGACGGAGACCATCAATGGCAATGATGTTTATCCACTGAATCGGCGTCGATCACCCGATGATAACGTTCGAACTATTACAACGATAGCGATGGAAATGATTTCGGGGTCGACAACAGTTGGAAGGAAACGATTTCGTGGTCATCAATAGTTGAATTGTTCCATATCGCCACTTCTTTCCAAATTTATCTCATAAATAATGATTTGCCACAAACTATTTATTTGTTTAGGTAAGGTTTATAACACAATGATTGTATAATCCGTAAGGTGCAAAAAAGAATGGATAGATACGTGTAGGTGATAGAAAGATCACCAGAGCTGCTAGTTTATTATAAAACCTTAACGAATTATATATTCTCAATCCATTATCAGTCCATTAACGGGCTCATCGCTCGCTGTTTCCAAATTCCCTTTGTCACTAACAACGATTTATAACGAATAAGCTTTTACAAAACCTTTTAAGTTAAAAATCACTGATAGAGCACTGCAGCGAACATTAAGGGTCAAATCACATACCCAATGTGTCTGTGCCGAACGGACACATTATATTTAAAACCGACGCATTTGGCGCTGACAACTGAAAAGTTTTTAGAGCTCTTGTATATTAAGTAATCTTACTCGTTTAATGGGTGTGTACGGCCTGCACGTTGTAGATTAATGTCTTTTCACTTTAAAACGATTATCAAATGTGTCCGCAGTCCGTTAAAGTGTTCCCTATAATAATTTCACGTCATTAATATAAAGTACGTACTTATCATGCGCCAAAATTACTCGCAACATGAAGGTAAACTATTTTAAGCTAATAAGGTCCCGGGTGACACAAGGTTGCGGCGTGTGGGACTATAATGGGGTAAACGGCAAAACCGAGAACTTAAGACTTGCTTCTCGGTAATATACCTACTCTTAATATACCTTACTCATGCTAGTTTAATAATATTAGTAACTACAATTAATTTTAGTATTTGTTAATATACAATTTACTTATATAATATTTTTGGCAGATACGAGTAGGTAGATACTACTACTACGTATTACTCAACTTATATCCACCCACTGCTGGGTATAGGCCACTTCTTTTTTACGCCACTCTTTCTGGTCCTGTGCAAGTCTCATCCAGCAATTTCCGAAGAATTTGACGATGTCATCTGGGCCTGTGGTCTGCCTACATAGATAAGTATTGAAAAAGCCTCTTACTTCGATATTTTGTAAGAACCACCTTCCGAACCCCTCCGAACGCGTTTGGAACTAAATTTTGGAAAAAATCTCGTTCTGACAGTAGAAATATATGACAAGTAATGTATTTAACAATCGTTATTTATGTCAAGATTATTATATGTCTGATGTGCATCTTGACTCTCACATTGTTTGGCACATTTTCAATCGAACCATTTGGACATTTAGTCATGTGAACAGCCATGTCCCGTAACGAAATATTCAATGAAAACAAATAGAACTAAGAACAATTTTGTAGGGTACGATTGACAATTTATTAATTATTTTGGTTGGAGATGTCTATGGCTATTTCTCACCGCAGTCTTCAGGGCACCAAAATAGATAAGTACCTAAAAAAATCAGTAGGAAAACACCGACATTTCAATTATCGAATATCGATGTAGCGAATATAAATCAATATATAATTAATTTATTTTATATTGATACTAGCATGATATGGGCCACCATGACAGTTTGTACACAGCACAGTAAAAATATTTGATTGTAGTGGTAGGCCTCTTTAGCAGGGGGCCGCCTGGGGAAGTACCACACCTTTGCCAGTTATTCATCCGCCAAGCAGTAATGTGCAAACATTACTGTGTTCCGGTCTGAAGGGCAATGTTACCAGTGAAATTACTGGGCATAACGAGTTTCGTCAACTAATAACTCAGGGTGACAGGCGCAGTACAGTGCCGCGCAGAATTTAGAGTTTTAAAACACTGGGTGGCACTGTGTCTGATATGGGCAATCATGATGCTTACCATCAGGCACCTGATTTGCTCGTCTTGTCACTCACATTCATAAAAAAAATATATATATATATAAATAAAAAATATAGGTAAATTATATTTAACAAAAACCTAAAGCCGCAGTTTTTTTGGTTTGTATAAAAATTAGGACCAATCCTTAAAAACAGTTATGTTAGGGTTCCGTATAAAATAAAACCATGGTTGTCTGGAAGAGATCGCTCTGAGCGATAAGGCCGCCAGTTATTACTCTTAGTTTTAAGTTTTTTTTGTTATTTTCTGTATTATTGTAGTACCAATAAAGAGTTATCATTGATATCATCTATACATATAATAAATAACAAAAATGTTAAAGGCCGAGTCAGGGGGTCAGAAGAGAAATAGAACTATTTAGAATTTTTTTGTTTCCCTGTTTGTTTGTATGTTTGTACGGGCTAATCTCCGTATCGACTGGACCGATTTAAATGAAATTTTGTATGGCGGTAGCTCATATCCCTGGTCAACATATAGGATACTTTTGATCCCGAAATATTAAAGAGTTCCTGTGGGTTAATTAAAAAAAACTCAATAACTTAAACAGTTTCTTATATAACTTATGTTAGGTGCATAAGTTATATAATAAGAATTGAATTGATATTGCCGGTATCATCATACAATAAAACAATTTATACATTAAAAAGGCGAGAGTCCACGAAAAAGACGAGAGTCCACGAAAAAGTAAAACCTTACAAAAGCTTACCTAACACAGCGTAATATTCATCATCATATTAAATAAACTTAGATGGCGCTGATAGTATTCTACATCGCGATGGTGAAAAAAAAGTTGTGTAAGGGTTGTCGTTTGGTTATTCGTTCGTTGTCCAGTTTTCTCATACGTCATAACAAAGTACAATTTATTTTGCACATCTTGTAAAGAAAGCTTCAATAGCTTGCCTTTATTTTTGCTTAGAGATTTAATTTAAAATTCTAACATTGGTCAAGTGTTGGTAGACGTTTCATTTGTACACAATGCGTAGAAAAAGGTCGAATCTATCTCAGTACTCAAGAGAAGCTAAAAGATTAAGGATGATTAGATCCCAAGAATCTAATGAAGATCGTGAGGCGAGACTCAGCGACTCGAGAACACCAGGATATTGCCTGCGGTATGGAAAATTCTTCTCAACGAGAAGCTTGAACAGCTGATCGTGAACGCCATACGTTGTCTCGAGTCTCTGAAACATTTACTGAAAGAGAGGCCCGCTTCAGCTCTCAACGTAGCCGCACGGCTGCGTCTCGATCGCTGGAAAACAGCCAAGAAAGGGATGCACGCCTAACAGCTGATGGTAAACGCCATACATTGTCACCAGTCTCAGAGACCTTTACTGAAAAAAAAATCCTGCTTGAGCTCACAACGCATAAGCACGGCTGCGTCTCGAGCGCTGGAAACCAGCCAAGAAAGAGAGGTACGACTAACATCTGATCGTGAGCGTCATTCATTATGTAGTATCTCAAGTGCACTATGGCACACCGAAAAGCAGTAGAGACGGTTGATAGAACCCTCAGGGATATCCGTCAAAATGACCAGCCTATGGGCGGCGTAACGATGCTGTTTTGTGTGGATTTTAGACAAACGGTGCCTGTGGTACTACGGGAAACAAAGGCCGACGAGATAAGAGCATGCTTAAAGAGCTCAAGCCTTTGGCGACACATCACGCGGATGCACTTATCAGAGAACATGAGGGCACGAAGAGGTGGTAACACAAATGCACAGGAGTTTTCCGATTTATTACTAAAAATTGGCGAATGCACGTATCCAGAAGAAGAAAGGTAAATCGTTTTGTCTAAGAATCTCTGCCACACAGTTACACAGCAAATAACAAATCGTGAGAACTCATGGCTTTGTGAAAGAGCAATTTGACTCCGCGAAATGACCACGCCGGAATAATAAATGCCACGCGGACGAAGTCGCGGGCATCAGCTAGTTCATTCATAAAAACCCCTTAAATTCCATGCGAACGAAGTCGCGGGTAACAGTTCGATAAAATATAATTCAGACGTTTTCAAACACTGCAGTGTTCGTGGTCACAGGAAGACAATTTGTTCACAACAAAGTTAAAGAAATTATTGAATCTATCGCCTTATATGTTAATCAAAACGTTCCCGATGCACGCAGTAATCGCTAACGGTATCCAGGTCTTGAAGTCTTGTGAAGTGATTTGGATTTGATTAATTTCGTAACAGGTTTCCAGGTTTCATATTCGAGTTTATTATTTTCGATTGCAATTTGGATGTATTTAATTTCAACGCCCTCGCGTAGCATTCTTAGTATACAACGATTGTCTATAGAGATAATAGCTAGAGCTATAAGTACAATACAAGCCCAAGAACAATTCTAAGAAAGTAACAACCCATAATGTTTTCAACGTGATCTCGATTAGCATCGCACTACAGACTGAAAGTACCCTTTTAAAGTGCATTGTTTCCCCTCCGACTCTAGACAGAAATATGCAATGTATTCGAACTGCATTACATCCCCGACACGTCGAATGCGGGGATATGGTGCACACCATCACGCAGTTAAGCGATAAGGACCCAACACACGTGTCGGTGGCGTAGCGGTTCGCAAGTGCTACTGCAGATCAATAGGTCCGATATCAATCCCCAGATCAGGCAAAAAGTGTTATTAGATTTTTTCATTAGGAACTTTCTCAACTGTGCCCGATAGATGGCAATAGGCTCGCACCCTACTGCATGGGACTATAATAATTCAACTAGCCAAGTGTGGGTGTATCATATTTTGCATGAAATGCTTGGCATTGGACACTTTGTTTCACATATCAAGTCAAAAAGAACCCGCGCTTTTATGAATTTTAGTCCTCATTGTTATCATGACTGTCATGTCATATACATTGACTGCCTTGGTGGCGTAGTGGGCGCAAACTCGACTGCCGATCATGAGGTCCCTGGTTCGATCCCCAGGTCAGAAAAAGCTTAACTGCCTGTAGTCTGGAACTATGCCCAGTAGATGGCAATAGACTCGCCCCCTATTACATGGGACCAATAACATACTGGCGAAATGTGGGTGTACCTACTAAAATGACGCGATGTTATTTTTGTATACTAAAACAATTTGTAGTTATAACCGCCATACTAGAATAGAACGCAATAGGACCGTATGCATCAAAAATATTTATTTATCTGGATATTATTTATTGTATTGAAATCATATACTATGATGCAATTCCCACCAGACCTTTTAGTGTTGAAAATATTTAACGGGCAGAGTTGACGATTTGGTAGCCTACTCCGTGTCCAATAAGTTCCTATTCCGTTTCGATATAATGGGCAACGACTTGAGATTTATATATAGGTACGCAACTCATTTTCGTTCATACTATGCTACCCATAGTATGCTATTCACTTTAGTAAGTCTAATTACACTGCAGAGTGCACAGTGCACAGCTCCCGGCAAATACTTGTTTTAGGTTACAGCACATCGATGTAATAGACCTATTCAAAGCTAATAACACGAAATAGATAAGATCAGAAGGCATCACAAAACGAAAGAAAACACGTACAAACACAGACACGCAACTTTACGAATAATCTCATAAAAAAAATCTACTGGACAAGCAGTCTGGAGCGGTAGCCCTGAAAGTTGGTTGCTTTGTATTATATAGTAGTAGTATAGTAGGGGATGTATATATAGTAGTATAGTAGTATATTTTAATGTATATTTAGAAGTGTGGCTTGCGGCGCCAACGCTAGCGAGTAGACATTTAGATCCAGCTAAAGACTGACAAAGCTTCCTTCTATATGTATTGGTTTAGTGCCGATACAATAATGTCTTGTTATGAGCACCGGGACCGGGGTTAAACCGTTTCTATTGAAGCAAGACGGCATCGTCTGCATATTAATAATTCCAGTGGTACCTAATAACTAGTGTACCTACTGTAGAGGGCGTTGACACCTGATCAATTATAATAACTCCACAGATAATCAACCTAAAAACGAAGCTTTAGGAATGAATCATTGACACTGTTTAACAACTGGCCCCCAGTTTGAGCATGACATGAGGCATGACATAAACTATGACATGTTTCAAGGAGTGATGACAGAGTTGTGGTCAAGACTAGGCCACCAAAGTGCCGACAGACCAATGGCACGATGGAGTGACGATGTACTAGGGCAGCAGGCCAAATGTAGATTAGAACGGCGAAATACAGAGACAAATGGCCAACCCCCTCGTAGGATCGACCCCCTCGTAGTCCAAGCCTCGAACTACTCGACAGTTTAAGCTGGAACTCCACCCCTCCGTAGACGCCCTCACAACGTCCTGGACGATCCGGACGACTCTATCGCCACCGTAACATCGGCGGTGCTAGGCTCGCCCAATACTACCAATATACGCAACAGTCGCTCCGTTTTCGGTACTGGTGCCGGATACCAGATCCACCAACTCACACAATTACAACACCGACCTCGCCAGCGAGGTCGAAGATCTCTCAGATCCTTCAAATCGGTTAGTTTTTCTCCAAATAATCAAACAGATCAAACCATTGGGCCCTAGGACACTCCCCTTTTGGAGTGCCAGGGCAAGTCTGACCCCACGTATTCTGGCGACGGCCCAAACCGAGGTTCATACCGTCTAGGTGCCCTTGTGCTAGTCGCCCTTAAAATTTGGGTCGAGAGCCTCCTGCGCTCTCCACTGCCCGGTAAAACTGAAGAGGCCATCTGAGGCCAACAGTATAGGTCATTAAAAAAAAAGACAAATAGTAGAAATTAAGGATGGCTCGGGAGTGGGTGCTCAATGGGACTTTTAAGCTGTGTACAGATGATGTGAAACAAAACATCCAATGAAACAATAAATACATGCAAAATATGCATTTATTGGCGAGGACAATGAACACATGGAATGCGTCAGACAAACACACTTTCTTATTCATGACAGGTTTGTTACAAAGTCAAGGGAAGCTGATAAAAGAAGCACCAGGTAGGTCTACAGGACAGAAATATTATATGAAACAGGGGTGACTATGATAATAAAGTGCAGAATAAATAAAATTGATTTTAAAATTTATTGTTCAAAATGAGTTTAGTACAACATAAGATTCAGTTCAAACAGACCGCAAGCTCTAAACATTGATCATTGTTAAAATTTAGTTGGGACATCTCAGTCTAAAATACCTATTCAAGACTGGGAATGAATGTTTATTTGTCATGATAATTTTAAAGTTTTACAATTACAGCAAAATGCTGGCAATAAAGCCTTACAAATTTTATAAGTTTTGAGTGACGCGCTGTCAAAATAAACGGTATACTTACTGAGCGCGGGACGTGGCAAGAAGGACGGGAATCTATTATATAATCTAAAAATCTATAATCTAATGGTAACTGTTTTGTAGTTTTAATATTTACTGTGATCCTACGGTAGGAATAATAAATATAATGAAATGGTTACAGGCCTCCATGAACTTTATAAAATAGTCTATTACATGCGTCCCGGTGCTCGGCTTGCGTTGTTTAAGATACTGGCAAATACACTGACTTGAAGTGAATAGTAAAAATTGGCTAGAGGCTAGTACAAAAATAATTTCCTAATGCTTGACTAGACATACAAACATAAAAAACAAAGTGCACCCAATAGGAAAAGGCGGAAGTTCTAGAATCACAGCCACATTATGAATATGAACAGTATTATGAATGATTGAGCGCGAGTGCCAAATACATAGTTTAATGTCACAGAGGAAATGGAGAAACTTTAACAACCTTGACCTCAAAAATTTCCACAATTTTACAAAGGTAATCAGAGAATAGATATTTTTATAAAGAAACACTATAACAGCATCAAATCTTAGGCCAATGCAAGAAAGAAACCATAAACATCTACGTCACACGTATTCATCATCATCATCCCAGCTGTAGGATGTCCACTGCTGGACATAGGCCTCCCCCATTATAGGGGTTTTACCAATACTTGCCACGCTTTGCAGGAAATATTTAAAATCTTGTTGGCCGCGATGGTATGGTCACGTGAAGAGGGCCACCTAACTACGTAGGGAACTTGGCACTACAACTTTCCATCCCAGGGGCAGACCCAAAGCACGGTGGAAAGATGTAGTGCAAAAAGACAATTATGAGAGTGCGAAGTTTAGAATATCAGGAAGAGAGATTATCTACCATCCTAGAAATCTGATACAATTTTAATTGTTCGATCTGAAAGCAAATTGATGATAGATTTCCCTTTGCAATCTTCGATTCACTTTACGTAGTAAGACGCTATGTTATAACATTTTAATTACCAATTAAAATGCTATTTAATTGGTAACTCTAGACTCTTGAACAACGCAACGGTGATTATTTAACGCAAAGCATAACTGCTTAGTCTTAGCGAGGTAACCAGGAAGCAATCATATTTCATTAATAACGAAACTACTTTAATATATCTAAGCACACTTTTTTTAACATTTACGCTGAGTTGTATTAACTAACTTTAACTTAACTAATGCATGACCATCCATCAAATCTCTGGTTAGATCAATATTATGTATCGCGCGTTAATGTTAACGTTGACGTCTGATCTACATTAGTTGTTAGATAGTTGGTGCAATCTGGGTGAAATGGGTACACTGACTTCTGCCTAACTTCGGGGAAACAATGCGTGATATTAGATTATGTAAGCGAAGATATGCTGGTTGAAGATCCAGAGGCAGACCCAATACAAGATGGAGAGATGGAGTTTTAGCACTACTGCCATTACATAACTACACTAACAGGAACGAAAGGGAAATTCCCGAAGACGAAGTCATAAAGTCATCAAGCAGCGCTAATTGGTGGCCCAAAATTAGTTAGGCTTACGTCATCGTCATGTGGGATAAATAACTAGGAATTATTATTTTTGTAGTGGTAGGCCTCTATTGCAGGGGGCCGCCTGGGGAAGTACCACACCTTTGCCAGTTATTCATCCGCCGAGCAGTAATGTGCAAACAATACTGTGTTCCGGTCTGAAGGGCAATTACCAGCGAAATTACTGGACATGACGAGATTCAACAACTAATATCTCAGGGTGACAGCCGCAGTGCAGTGCCGCGCAGAATTTTGAATTATAAAACACTGGGTGGCACTGTGTCTGATGTGGAAAATCATGGCTTACCAGGCACCTGATTTGCTCGTTTGTCACTCACTATCATAAAAAAAATAGAGACAGAGAGTGGGAGGGTACCGAAACCAAAATGTCAACGACATTAGCCGAACAAGAGAGAAAAGGTACCCTCGATCCTAATATTTTATGCTCCACAAATTAGCAGAGGCGTATAGCGGCCGGGGCCAGCATAACGAGAACTTTTGGTAAGGGAGCACGGGACTGATTATCTGGTAACTAATTACCGTCTAATTTTATAAAATTTATATACATTTGAAATGCTAATGATGCGATGGTAAAAATAATAACAATGATTATGTTAGTTTTATAAGACAGCAAAAATAATCCTATTTTATGTATGAAACGGAACTCAATTTTATATTGACGTACAAAAGTGTCAGATTAGATCTATTTGAATAAATCTGTTTGAGTTTGAGTTCGAGTTTGAATTGTTTTTGGTAAAATATAAACCAGTTTGGTCCAAAATCTCTATCCGTGCAGTTACATTAAAATAATCATAATAAGTAAAACTAGTTACCAGTCTTCGATCCAGAATATCAAAAAATTCTATCTTTAATAGTCTCAATTTTGTGTATAGTGTGAAGTGTGTCCACTATAATGTGGATAAAGTTTTTTAGTACCCAGGATTTAGATATTATTATATTTGTCATTAAGTACTAAACAGTACTAGTACAACCAATTCGTACCTAGAAAAAATAAAAGTTAACAATAGTTGCGTGATGCGTGTCTTATATAATTCTTTGCACGATTTAAGAGATTGTACTTAGTTCCACAACTACACATAGTACAGAAAATTATCGAAAGATTATTTTCTACACATTATGCTTAGATCTTACAAAATTAAAAAAAAACTTGTAACAAAGACATTTAAAAACCGGAAGCCTTTAATTCTATTCTTAATAAATTACATAACACGATCTAAATTAGTTACCTTCTCATGGTACAGGTGTTAAGAAATACATCATGCAATAATATTTCAGAGGTCAGGATGCTTGTCGCATCTTCGTCGTCATAAAGAATTCACAAAGCATGTCGCAATATTTCAGTAAGCTGAATGCAATTTCATCATAGCCGGTGTCAAGTCCCGACTCTCGACGGCAAAAGCTTGCGAAATCGCGTTACTTCTGGATCCTCATGGAGGTTTCCGTGGCCAAGCAAACTGTTTTGTAAAATGATATTTCTTTACTCGAAAATGAAATTTTAATGTAATGTCTGTTGTTCCTGAATAGCGGCAATTTCATTTGAATTTATCGCGACATCCTTAGCTTTATAAAATACTTGTGATGTTCCTGCTGTTTAAATTAATATTTGGTACCTATGTTTTATTACGATCCGACAAAAAGGTTTGTGTCGACCACTAATTGTGTAAAAAAAAAATCAGTTGTTAAACTGATTATTTTTACATTTGCGACAGTAAGTAGAACCTTTGTTTATTTTACCTTACCAAGGCAAACCAAAAAGGGTTGTTTTTATTCAAATTATTATAGTATAATTAACATAAAATCTAAATATATTATTTAAACTGGTTACGAAGTTATTGCTATGTATAAATATATATTTATTTATAATTACTTGTAGATACAAACATAAATTACGCATTAATTTATGAACCGTATAACATCATTAATTCACATTAGTTACGCTCATTAAAATATCGTTCATTCTTAGTGTTGCTGCAAGCCTGCGGGACTGTAGGCCCAGTTCGCGGTACCGTCGAGTAAATAACCTTTAATTTCACACAATTCCATTGTTCTACACAAAATTACATTACATGTTTGCCTTTGGAAGGTTATGCCATTAATTTCTCCATACCCATCCCCCGAGATTCGGCGGCAACTTTATTTCATACTACATTCCAATTTTCGCGTTACGACTTTTCTTCATAACTGTTCCCAGTCGGCGAAGGTAATAAATAAACAAAGCACTTTGTTTTATAAGCCTCGAGGTAAGTTAATACGGTTATAAGTATTGTGTCGGTGTAAAGGTATAAAAAGGGCACGACACAGCTTCGCTCAGTAATAATACGTAATAACAATATGAGAAAAGGAATCGTTTTTGTATCGTTACCATTAGTTCGTTTTGGAACATTTACCTCATACGTTTGTCGAGAGAATTTTATCTTTTTAGTTGATATTTCAATTTCTGATATTGAGAATTGTTTGTCATGGCGCCAAAATAGAATTATAGAGGTATTTTGCAAATATTTTTTTCTTTGTATTGGAAAAAGATATAAGTACATAATAATATTTCAACAGTTCAAAAAGCAATGCCACCAGTATATTGGATAGGTCACCTACCCACCATAAATAGATCTAGTTACAATGGTTAAGGGATCCGTGTATAGCACAGTTACAACCCTAAAACTGTAGAGGCCATCTGAGGCCAATAGCATAGGTCATTAAATAAACTTGTCAAATGCGTAGTGGGACTCGCATGTGAAGGGCTACTCACCACTCTCCACCGTATGTACTCGTATACACATGTAGAAATCACTTCTCCTCATTTTTTAAATTATTATTTATTATTATAGCTATTATATTATTGTTACTTCATGAAATTAACTTCGTTTAATAGTTACAGTAACGAAATTGTTAGCAGGCGAAACCACTGGGTGTTTGAGTTTGTGATATTAGGTATACTTTTTGTCTTTGTGAAGTTCTGTTTGCTTTTTTATTGATATTGTCAATGTGACACTAGGAACTCTCTGCCGCAACGCACGTAGTAACACAAAATATATGGCCGCCAATTTTGCGGGTGAAATCGCATCTGCGACGGCAAAAACAAGTGGTCTCATGAGCATTGAAATAAAACCTTATCGCTACCGCAGCGAGCACAGGAGCAAATTGCTCTGTGAACATGTTCCGGTCATCAATAGGTACTTAAAAGGATTGGTGTCACTTTTGCTCTCAGCAATTAAGTATTATCTGCCCTGTCGTCAAGTCGATGGAATGCGATTGAAACAGTCGAAAAGTCTTTTCCAGCAATAAATACAACCAGGAAACGTATTTTTTATTCCCTGAATACACGGGATATCAATTGTACACTTTTCTTCGGAAATCTACACCAAAAGTGGTCAAGTGCGAGTCGTGCGTGACGTCACGTCATTTTGCTCGCTGTATACCAGCGACATCCCCCGCTTATAGAGATACTAGCTCTCTTCGCCGACGATACCGCTCTCTATACCAGAGGGTGGAACAGCGCCCATCTGATCGGCCGACTTCAAAAATCCCTTCGCTCTTATGGCGATTGGTTTAAGAAGTGGGCCATCACGGTCAACACTGATAAAAGTGCAGCAAAGTACTTTCATTTCACTAAACCAATCCCGAAGAAGCTATCTCTCAAGCTTCATAACCAGCCTGTCTCATGGGCCTCCCACTCCAAGCATCTTGACCCTTGGTCGTCGACTCACCTTCGCGAAACATGCCCAGGTCGTTTTAAACTGAGCCGCTTACTTTTTAGGCTGCCTAACCCCTAACGCCTAACCGCCGACTTACACTGCGACCTGGAACTTCCCTCCATTATTTAATTCATGAAGAATTGCTTTCGCCGTTGCTTTGGGGTACCAGGGAACGTCTGACCCCACATTTTCTGGCGAAGGCCCAAGCCGAGATTCGTACCGTCTAGGTGCCCTTTAGATACTCGCCCTTAAACTTGAACTTTAGGTCGAGCGCCCCTTGCGCTCACCACTGCCCGGTAAAGCTGAGGAGAGGCTTCTGAGGCCACCAGCAGCTCATTTAAAAATATATATTTACTGTGTTTACACACTAGTTGTGAGTATAATAAGTATTTATAGATGTCAGATATAATTTAAAATGGAGGCAGTATTACAATTTCAATCTGAACTGAGTGGGCGGCCAACCGCCCACTCGTTTCCAACAAGGCACTTACTTATCGATAATAATTGGGTTACTTCAATCAGTCGTACTTTCAATCAGTTATGCTATGAACCTTTAAAAAGGGCAATTGTACTTACTATGGAACTAACTCTGAAATCGCGAATAACACTAACCTGACATTTTCATATCGCTGTATATATATCTTGTGGAATTGTTCCTCCCTGGGCTGACTCGCGATATCCGCTTTCATCTCCATCGCGACGTGACGAGGCAGCACCGACAGCAACAAGCGCTCCTTTAGGACATTATAAATAATTAGTGCGATTTTCACGGTAATGGCCATGGTGACCGTGCAGTTCCAAACTCCAGGGAGTTATTGAGATAATTCCTTAACAAGATACAGGACTAATACGCCACCAAGCCAGCCATTGAAGAGGATGGATGAAAGAAAAATAACAAAAGAGGCAATTATAAGGCAAGTGTGAATGGTCAAGATAGTAGGGAGTAGGGGTCGACCTAGGAGTACTTTCATCGAATATGAGTGTTGTTCTAAGGAAAAGTCAAGTCAAAAGTACCTACAACCGACGAGCGTGTATGAAACATGTCATGAAAGTGGTAGAAGCCGTATGGATCGTAGCAAGTGGAGAGAAATAGTCTCTGCCTACCCCATCTGGATCAAGGCGTGACTGTATGTAATATGTTTTCTGTTTCGAGTAAATTAGCCGAAATATGACGATAACTGCTAAAGATTTCGTAAAGTAATGGCAACTGCAAGACTGGTAGCTTTCATAGCGTGCGCCACTTAAACCAATAGAGTTACATGAAAACCATTTATTAATTTAACGGATTTAGGATAACTTGCCCTACCAGTGAAAAACCTGCCAGTTGGTAATAAGAAGAAAGCAATTCAACGTCATTGGTAATAAGCTTTAAAATGATAAATATAGAGCGATTGACTAAAAGGAAAAACGTCAATGTTTATAGGCTTAGCCAATCGAAACGGACGGGCGTAAATACCGGTCAACGTTTGTCCTCCTTTCTTTATATTTACTTACATTTTCTTTTCAGAATATAAATAAAGGAACAACGTCCAATTACCCCGGAAACGAATTGCCCACGCCAGGTCTAAGGCTATTTTCTTAACATTACACCTTCATTATAGAACGTTAGACATTTAATATTGGATACTTCACAGCTTTCATTGTTAAACACGATATTACCGACCATGAAATAAATAAGGTCTTTAGCATGTTTAAGCAAAAGTTTTAAACTGTTTCATAAAAATACTTAAAACATGTGCCTGGACACCTACAATTTTTTTTCCTTGTTTCTTAAAAACCCACGCCACCCGCAACCCAAGACTCATAATATTATTAAAGGGTAAAAACCTATAACGCTTCGAGAAAACAATCAAAATCCTCGTAGTTCAAGTTATTGTGTAATCTAATAATCCAAATCTAAATTGAAATTAATAATTAATAAATGTTAATTTACTATCATACTGCTTAATATATAGATGGGTGTTAGAGTAAGGTAGAATTAGGTAGTTGGGTAGCAACTAGTAGAAAACAGATATACTCCGTTTTCTATTGGGGATGCTTGTATGGAGAGGTTTAAAATGTTGAGTACAGCAATGCCATTTGGTAAGGGTATTATACACGTTCCCTGAGTCCAAAACACCCAGTAGCCAGTTTGAACTACACGACAGTAGAATTACATTTGCTCCCAGCACTCAGAAAAAAAAAACTGGCGGATAAATTTGGACCTTGGAGTCAAGCTTGGTGTTGTTATCAGGTAACTTTCCAATTCATTCCCCATACCAGATTTTTGGGCAAAATATGAAGCAATCCTTAAAATAATAACTTTTAGTAGTGACACAATGCAAACAAATCCGGATATTTTTGTATTAAACTTGGTTTAAAAAAATACTGTCAGAAAGCCCATTTATTGCAATTTACTATCGATACTATCGCTTTATATCAATAGTACCGAGTACCGATATATCACATAATTTCTGACTATCGATAACGTAAAACAATAAATAGTATCGATACTATCGATTGAGTATTATTTTCAATTTTCGCAACAGCACTACAGTGCGCTAATCACTTACAAAGTAAACTCACCCCATTCATTAAAAGAAGTATTTTAGATTAAAGTCGACCCGTGTAAATCCTGTTTCACTTTGTAGGCTTAACACGTATAAACCTCTGAAACGATCTTAATGAGAATTGACACTGACAGAGTTACTGTTACTCGTAGCTAACGATATTTTTATCTCAATAATGTTTATGTTCTAAAATCCATCTAAACAAAGAGTGAGTTATAATCTGCGGCGACATGTGGAATGAATGAATGTACTCGTATGTAAATTGAGAGCCGTTGCAGGTTGCAGAGTAATTGTGATAGATTGATTTTGGAAAGCAAACCGATCCGTCATCGTAATTGACAGTTTATATCAACTACGTGCCGCGTATAAATATATTATACAGAGTGATTTTTAATGGTCTTTTATTTATTTATTAAATCAATCCAAAAAGTGACTTTTAAATGGTCTTCAACCCGCCTAGCATGGCACAGGGAAATAAGTTATCTTATTTCCCCGTTTTTTTCTCTTTCGCACCCGAACATTGCATATTTTACTTGTAGTGGTAGGCCTCATTTGCAGGGGGCCGTCTGGGGAAGTACCACACCATTGCCAGTTATTCATCCGCCAAGCAGTAATGTGCAAACATTACTGTGTTCCGGTCTGAAGGGCAATGTTACCTGCGAAATTACTGGGCATGACGAGTTTTAACAACTAATATCTCAGGGTGACAGGCGCAGTGCAGTGCCGCGCAGAATTTTGAATTTTAAAACACTGGGTGGCACTGTGTCTGATAAAGTCAATCATGATGCTTACCATCAGGCACCTGATTTGCTCGTCTTGTCAGTCACTATCATAAAAAAAATGCTGTCTCGTTCTAACCCTTTGGGACTTCGTTTTCCCTGATCACTGTGCTACCGGGGCTGGACCCTCTTAAATAAATTTAAGTTTAAAAAAAAATATATTAAAAGGATTTACGATTACTCATAACATAACATAACATACATAATACTTAAGTTGCGACATTACGTTTTTGAAAATAGAATGTGTTTCCCTGGCCAAATATTAAAAAAAAAACACCTGTACGAATATGTCAATATGCATTTATTTATTGAAGCTCTCCTTAAACAAACTCAAAGTCCATGTTCCTTCGGAATTACTAACCCTGGTATAATTTCGCTTTCAGGATCAACTTCATTTGCATTGAACCTGTTTTATGCAAATAGCTGAACTGGACGAACAGCACCACGTTCATTAAAATCACAGTGAAATGCCTTCGATCTAAGATTTAAGAACCACTTCGTAGATGATTACAATTTTGAAATTTTGGTATGTGTACTCGTACAGAAAGAGCAGTTTTGTTACCTGTTGTTGGTTCTCGCGTTGCGTGACAAGTCTCGCCTCGACGCAGTCCCTGGTCTCGAGGAAGGCGCGACGTTGCGCGAGCTCTCGCGGTTGGTGCGTCAACATGCCCGCGATATTGCACGCCACTAGGCACGCCACGCTCGAATACACCTAAACGAGACCATGTTTTAGATAGAGCCTTGTAACCATGCATATAACAGACATTTTACCGTTTCCCCAGATTAAGCAAAGCCATTGCATATTTACTATTAAAAAAATTATAAAAAGTGGTTTTTCAATTTTTCTATTAGCTATATTATAATTCGGTGGTGGCAGGTAGTAGGAGTAGATTTATTATTGTTACGTCGCGTCGCTACATCTTGTGTGCGGAAGAGACAACTACGGGAAAGACAATAATGACTCGCGTCGAAAATTTCGCAAGCACCACGAACTTCATGCCCTTTTCTCCACTCCACTCCCCTCTTTTGGAATTTCAATCAAATTCTATCAAAAGAGCGAGTGACAATTTTTTTTTTAAATCAAGGTACTTGTGAGCCAATTTCTACAAAAACGTTTGAAAAATACGACCTGTAGGCGAAAACTGTCAGAAAGACAGAAAAACAGATGGTCACGACGAAGGACAAAAACATTTTTGGCCAATCTCGAAACTGAGACGCTTCGCTCGCTACGCTCGCTCGGTCAATGAATTAGAAAAATAGTCAAATAAACTTTATGAAAAACATCGACTTCGATTTCGATAAAATCGATTCATAATAATGGGGTTGTGGACAAAACAGAAACTCATTGAATAAATAAATGGTCTTAGCATAAAATCTGTTCTGTAAGAATCCCAATACTCAAAAATACCCAATTTTAATTTTAATTTTATCACTATTATTAGGTATTATGATATTTAATATTATGAAAGCAAAATTTTCTGCCATCAGCCATTTTTACTGAATAGCAAAGTTACAAAAAAAACATAATTGGGAATCTCTACTTCTTTTATTGAAGTTAGTTAAAATAGGCTTGTGGGCGAGATTCGAACTCGCTACCCGCGCCTATCCGTAGCATGAGTAGCAGTGCCCCAAGAAAAAGCGTGAAACTATTTCTTTTTTCTACAGGGTCATCATTTATTCATACCTGTTCACCATTTTAGTGTGAAACGGATCTGAATCTATTTTCGGTGACTATCGTTGTTTTATATTTTTTGGCCCCCGACTTGTTTACCTTTACCACCTACGGCAAAGAAAAAAATCAAAATGTACCTATGGCGGTAACATTGATATGTATAATGCAAATCACTTACTTGAGTTTCGGAGACGTTAGGCAGAAGGAAGTGAGCGCCAATATTGACGGCGGCGAGGCTGAGTCCTCCAAAGGACGCTTCGTGCAGTCGCACGGGCAGAGTTGCGTATGTCAAGTATGTGAACAGCGCTGCTATACCGCCGCTTACGCGAAGACCCCTGGACAGAGACGACGCTACTTTAACACTTTCAAATATTCTGAACAAGAGTTGATATTATATTTATGGTGAGGGAAGGGCTGGGTATAAATAAAATAAAGGTATAAATATAATGCGTGACCTGACCATTTCCATAGCCTTTCAGCGTTATACTATGCTTTGAAATGTTAGTAAAGCCGTTGACCACACGTCTGGTTAATGGTTGATTTTCTATCGCGTATGTCAAGTATGATGAATAATAGATTTAAATCTTAAATATTCAAGTTCTATAGTCAAGTCAAAGTCAGGACGAGTTAAAAACTCGTCCAGTTAAAAGTCAAACCTCTAGATAATTGATGGCAATTTACTAGAGGCATGTTGGAATTCCCACTAAAAAGATATCAATGGTTCACTCATAGCCGCGAATAAACGAGAAGCATCCCCAGGCATCGGCCACTCCACCCACAGCCGTGCACGCGGAGACCTCAGGTGAGACTTCGACAGAAGCCACGGCCTCGAGCTCCTAGCAGCCAAGAGTCGAGACAGGCGCCCGCTCCGAATCACGTGAAATTAAAAATTTAACAAATTGCAATACTCCACCAATTATTGCGTGTTAAAATTTGATGAAACAATGTACAGCATGAAATTGACACGACTACTGTTACATCAATTTGGGCGGGAATCTCTATCTATACTTACATAATAGATTCTATCTGTGACCACGATCACTGCCAAGTGTATGAAGTGTCAGAAATCAATAATATGTAATTACCTCGTTATAAGTATACGCGATAAAATCTGTTAAATGTTATTTATTCAAAAATAAATATATAAAATTTGGGGTAAACGTTAAATTGTTGTTTTTAAACCTTTAAGATTTTTAAACTCCATTAAAACTTTCCTATTACAGGAGCCAAAAAAATAAATGATAAATGATACCAAATTTAGGTACAGGTAACAAAGTTACTGAGTATTGTGCAACGTTTCATGAACCAATTTCCAATTTACGATACCAATAATTTGACACACGCTAGTTTATATATTATAGGCAACGGGATTGCACGAGTTGCCTAAAGGACATACACCGCACAAGGTGCCTAGAGGACATACACGTAACTGCATGCTTGTGGAAACTCTCAGTTAACCATGGCCCCGTCAGCCACGGATGCCTTGGATGCAGTCCGCTGCAGTCGTTCATATATTTTGTTTATGCCTTATTTTATTAAAAGAGAAAAAAATATAATCAAAGGCACCGTGAGCAGTGGTGCAAAATCTGGTCAGGTATAAAAAAAACTAAATACTCATTTGAACGTATTGAGAGAATTTACATTTACAAAATTATTATCTACATACCTCTGTTACCCGCTACTTCGTCTGCGTGTTTTTTTTAAACGGAACCCAAACGATTATTCATTAAAAAAATTGGTGCTCGAGTTACTTCTCATAACATCAGCCACCTTCATAGTAAAAGTCTCATCGGAAACAGTCAAGTAATTTTGAAGATTAACGATTACATACGTACAGACAAAAACAAAATTGAAATGTTATTATTGGAGGGTAACGTAATAATGTGTTACAAAAGGTGTAGTAATACTTATGGGGGTTCATCTACTCGTCACACCCTTAACAACTTGCAAAAGAGAGAACTGCAAAATTCTCAATCAACGCTAACGGAACAGAATGAAACTTCAACGTATACCTCATTCAAACCATAGTAATAGGTGTGTACTCTTATCTACCGTTTATGACTATTTTAAGGTGCACTTTGCACTCTTTCCGGCTTTCAAACTAAAAGACATCTGAAGTGCCTTTCCGGAATATGTATCGCGAATCTCGCTACTTAGATTCTTTCTTCATTTCAAAGAAAATGTCAACAGAAAATAAAGTGGAAATATTAAGGTTAAACGTAGTCCTATTGGACGTAACTCTTGACGAATTATATAGGATGGTGAAAAAATAACGCGGCAAATATAACTTTCTTCATTCAACATTTAAAGGAAATATGCGTTTAGATGAAAATACACTTAAGTGGGCGGAGGTCGTGACGGGCACAAGTCAAGATTTAAGGATAAAGTCATATTATGAGGCTCTCGCCACTTATCCTTTAACCCTTTAATATTTATTTAACACGATGGAAAAGAGATCGGTATTCAGTAAATTGTTCATGTTCGGGTTTGTATTTAAATCACATTATTATGTAAATTGTTCATAACAAACTAGTGCTATAGTAAACTATTACTACCTTTTTACTATAGGTAAATTGAGTTACTGTAGGGTATTATTACATATCCAGATTTGATAGACTAATGGACCTGACACCAAGTTGGTTGTATATTATAAATAAAATATAATTGTTTCGAGAAGCCTGACTTTTAGGTCTCATAAGATTTAAAGTCTGGTCAGAAACTAAGTGATCGGCATGTTATCAGTTATCGTCTACGTCATTTAGCAACTTTTTTTAAGGGGTGAGTGCTTTTTTTGAAAAAAGAAAACAATCGGGCTACCTACTTACTATCTACCCTAAATAAATACACTATGCCATAGAACAGTTCGAAAATCCACAGGCCGACATTTCAGCCTATAGAAAATCCAGCTGCTCTAAACCACTGTCAGATGGCAGCGTACCCAAGATAATGGCGGCATTGCCACGTTGAATAGCAATGCTTAAACGTTGGGCCAGATAAACGCCTGCATTTTGATCACGTGTTGCCTCAACCAAGCGATCAGATAGATTTTTGATGCGGTAATAAAATGCGGTGATCTCCCGCCCCCCACGGTTCCAGTATCTCGACTCCAAACGGTTCAAATATGTAACCGCTACCGAGGTTTGTATACTTGCTCCGCTTTCGTTGTTCGGCAGAACTCGCCGCCGCACCAGCCGTACCTTGGGTCTCTGGTACATGTGACGGCGTTACTGTGTCAACGCAAGTAGCGTCCCACACTACGTCGTAACTTAATTCATCCGAAAATAGAAATGATTGCACCGAAGAGTGCCTTTTTGTAATATTAAATGTACCTTTATATTAAAGAAAATATGACAATTTTTTTTTGTCTGTCTGTTTGTTGCCTCTAATCTCTGAAACGGCTGCACCGATTTTAATGGGACTTTCACTGACAAATAGCTGATGTTATTTATTTTAAAGAAAATTTCAAAATGTTAAAACCCTTTTCAACCCGACAAATTCCACGCGCACATAGTCGCGTGGGTAACAGCTACATTCAGCCCCCATACCGGGTCCAGTTAATAACACGATCGACGCAACTCAAACCATAAAAACTTAACGGCGAGCAAATTCAATGAAATATTGCCGTGTAAAGTTAAATTTTATAACTCATCTTTGCGGTTATAAAATGGGCGATAAAATCGAAAAGAACAAAGTCAGGACGGTTATGGCAGATATCTTTTAACATTAAACAATTGTCGGACTTCCTCGAGGATTTGTCGTGAGTTTTGAAACAGTTTACCAAATGTGAAATAAACAAATGGACCCTTGCTCTGTGGTTTGTTTGTGAAAGTTTAATTTGATATCAACACAAGAACAAGAGGTCTGCGCACTCACTCGTCGAAAACAATTGTAATGCCCACAAAGGGTTTTTGTTAAGTTTGTAGGTACTGTAAATGTGGTCGACTATTTGGAGTGTCATAGTTTCGGATGCAGACGAAAATAACTGTTATATGTCCTGATAACTTTGGATTAACAAGGCTCGGCTTAAAAAATGTGAACGATTGGATTCATACAAATTCATTTTAAGTATTAAGGTTTACTATGAAAATCTAGGTTACTTTATGACTATTATTATTAATGCGAAAGTTTGTGTGGATGGATGGATGTTTGTTGTTGACTACTGAACCGATTGGCCTGAATTTGGTATGTAGGAAGCTTAAACCCTTGAACAACACAAAGGTTGTCCATGATTTCCGATATTCCCAAGGGAACGATGTCTACGCGAGTGAAACCGCGGAACACAGTTATTTATAATTGAACACACAGGAATAACCAATGCTAATGTAGCATTTTCTATCAGTTATCCTGGAATTCTGGAAATGTTACAGGAATTGGGTGAGCGCAGAGATAAAGAAATTTATAAAATGTAGGTACTTACCTGAAAACCGAGGTGCCTGATAACGACATGTCCATTATAATGAAGGTTGCCAACACGATGTAAGAGATGGTGAGCAGGTAGATCTCGTTCATAGCTGGTCGTGTGAGGCACAGGAGCAAACCTGGATACACAACGTACCTCTCATATTTATATAATACAACATTCATACATACATGCAGCCACGCCTCGTTCCCGTTGGGGTAGGCAGAGACTATTTCTTTCCACTTGCTACGATCCTGACATACAAATTTTTGCTTCTTCCACTTTCATCACATTCTTCATACATGCTCGTCGGTTTTTTGTACTTTTGACCTGGCCTTTCATAAGGATAACATCAACTTGTTACTCAACATCATCATCATCATCCAGCCATTGGAAGTCCACTGCTGAACATAGGCCTCCCCCAAAGGGGGGTTGTTGCCAATACTCACCACGCTTGGCAGGCGGGTTGGCGAGCACAGTTTGATGGTTTACGCAGAGGACGCTGCTGCCCGTCCTCTGGATCTGTTAACCCTTAGCCGGCTCTTACGGTAACCACGGGTAGAGAGGGTGGAGCACTATTCTAAAGCCGGTAACCCCACGGCAAACTCAACATATTATACAAATAAATACATCTAATATTTTATAGTAGTGTGTGTATGTGTATGTTTATTACCTCTTCAAGCCAAAACTACTGAAGCCCGATCGCTTCAGTAGTTTTGGCGTTAAGCTCGATATCGTTAAGTCTATAGGTAGTATAAATTAATAACAGTTTATTGCTTTCCACAAGTATAATATATGATTTTACTTAGGTTGATATACTTAATACATCACCCGGCACAGCAATAGATAAATTATTGGAAACCTTGTTTAATTTAAACATAACAATTTAGACACTGGAATAAGATATTATCACTTTTAGCAGGGAACACCGCGGGGCACAGCTTGTCATCATTGGGCTTTGATTGGGCCATGTTAGGAATAACATAAAGTACCCAAAAATTATAATTAAATGTACTAGGGCCGATCATTTAGTTAATAAGCAATCTCTTCCAGTAAACTGATGAATAATAATAATAATAATATAATTATTATCTTTCAGAATTTACTCACACAAATACACGATACAACTGACGCCTATAACCGAGACGTTGAGTATGTGTGCGATGCGGTCCTTCTCGTAGATCAACAGGGCAATGTTGGTTTCGTTCACGTTGATGTCAATGATATCGCTTACGTTGCGGTACAAAGTGCCACTGAGGGTTGGCAGCATGTCACTGGAACAATCAAGAACAGTTTTGTGAATTAACATGTTCTAGTTGTAAATCGGCACACACTGAGCAATGAATAATTCGCAAAACGTCATCAATATCGTGCCAATCTCAAAATGTTAGATTTGCGAATGGTAACATTCTCAATAATAAAAATTCGTAAAACAATCCTACTAATATCTTACATTTTTAACAGGTGAACTAACGCTTGCGAGTTTTAATTCACATCCAGCGCCATCTAGCGCGGTTTTGGTTAAATTGATGGATGGATTAAAATTACTGAACAGATTGGGCTGAAATTTGGTATGTAGGTTTGGTATGTAGCTTAGACCCCGGAATAACACAAAGGGTTCTTTTTTCCCGATATTCCCACGGGAACGATGTCTACGCAGGTGAATCCGCGGGGTACAGCTAGTATTATAATATTCTTAAAAAACTTTCCAAACTCTCAAAACGACACTATCCCAAATCATCAAACTTCCCCCGAATGGTGAGGTGTGTTGGCACCATATTATAGGAACACCCACATTTGCCGAACCTATCGCCATCCACATGGGCAACATGTCCAGACTCTAGGGTGTTATTGAGAATATTGCTATTGCCTGATCTGAATGAACCTGAATGGGAATCGAACAAAGGACTTCATAATCGGCAGTAGGGCTTGTGACCAGTACGCTATCGCGGCAGACCAATAACAAATGAAGATTTCAAAATACGTGCGAAAAACAGTTAAGGTTAGAAGCCAGTTCCTTACCGATAAGGTATGGTAGTGGTGACGCGGTCAGTCAACATCGCTGCGATCAAAGTTTCTTCGGTGAGTAGCTGGTGCGCCAGGTATATGCTGCGACTCTGAACAGCGATGAGAGAGGCCACCACCGTCACCAACAAGCCCAGGAGGTGCGTCATATTGTTCTGGTTCATTCGTAGGAAGTATCGTTGATACAGCATTTCCACCTGTCATAAACATACAAACTTAAGTTGAGGGAACTTGTTAAAACTTTCTGTCATGAATAAATTAAAAATACTTATAATTGTACGAGTTCTTTAACAGAAAGGGTATCCTAGGTTGTGTGGTGGTTGGCCACACAACCCATATAGCCCAAATGTCGAAGCTTCAGGTCGCCAAGATATGATTCCTACAAGGTTTTTGATACTATCTATCGACGATCTATATCTGTGTACTGCTACATTTTACTTTACATTTATTTTACACAAATTACAAAGTTTGGTTTCCTGGAAGACCTTAAGGCAATAAGGTTGCCCATTGACGACCAATAAGTGTCGGGCATAGATATTCTGGCTTAAGTCATATGTGTACATAATTTTATTATTTAAAGATGCCCACTTTATGAATACATTACTTCGATATTATAAACTTCGAAGTTCGGTAAGACAATCATGTCCATTATAATTAAAAACTGTAAAGAAATTTCGTACAGTTACCATGGAAGTTTAAATGTTTAAAATATACTGCTAGTGAGTTTTTACAATCCAAAACTCGACAATCTATAATGTTACTTTCCATGAAGAAATTTTAATAATAATCTTAACAAATGATAAATGAGAAAATTTTGTAGATCCGTACAATTACAGGTGCCGCACAGTGTTCTACAAATTAAATCAGCCAACTAGTATGACTATAATATTCTGAAATTAAACAGGTATATACTTATGACATACATTATTGGATATACCATTATTATCGAAACTCCAATTGACATTATTATCTGTAAGATCAGTGATCCAATATAAACCTCACATATCCTTCATTATGAAAATCAACGCATACACGCTACACTATTAATTATAATATTACAGAATATTGTTAGGTACTTCCCGCTGACTAGCTGTTAATTAAAGTGGAGAGACGAAACACGTTATCTCCGCCTCCATACACCCTCTGCCTCAGAGCTTGTAGAAAAATTTTTGATTAAACACAAATACGGATGAAACAACATTATATTATAACGAGTCTGTAATTGGGTAGTTTATTAGCTTACGCACTTATTAGGTATGTATATTGTATATAATTTTGGTTTGAGCAATGTAATTTGGAGTAGCTGCCTATACCTACTTCCCGCTGGTGGATGACTCACAACTCACGTTTCACGTAGAAAAACATTTTTCTCGACGATTTACAATGCCATACGTCCAAATACATTTGTGGGTTTGATAAAATGGTAATTTGAGCGAATGCTAAGCGAATTAGACGAACTGACTAGATAGTTAGGTACTCATAATTAAAAAAAAAATGCCTTTTCAACAGTACTTAATATTCCAGTAAGAGGTTGCAGTTAGACAAAAAATGGCCAATGCTGAGATTAGAGAACATGGCTATGACAGGTCCCTAAAAAGAAACGCCCTAATTAATCCTCGCAGCCTTTGTAGACCCTTCGCTTATTACTACAAATATTTGAAGGTGAAATGCAGACTCATTGTAAATGCGAAGCTTCTTGAATGTAGCCGATATTTTTCATAGATATTATTACAAAGAGACCAAATTATAAAGCCCTTTTTTGCCCCGCCCACCTTCTACTTGCTATTATAATAGATCGCTATTGAGACAATTTAGCGATTAAAAGTCTGATTCCGAACTCTGCAGCAAGCTGCAGTGCTGCTGCTGCAGTACTACTAGTCCCCATATATTTTCTATGGGTTTATATGAGTTTACATTCCAAACTCGGCAGCATTCACCACTACAGCGAGGCAGTGCTACCCTGCCAGCTCGACGGACCAGTAGTATCGCGTCCGCAGTCGATAGTTGGTACCTACGTAAATATTGATTGACAAGGAAATTGCCAACAAAAAGATGAACTTTTCAGATTTAAAAGAGGAACAATTAATGAATTTGGGGACTATATCCATTCTTTACGATAGCAGCAAGCAGCCATACTAATTATTTTAATAATTAAATTAAAGTAAAACAGCGCAGCAATGCTGCCTTGCTCGGAATTAGCATTGCAGCGGCAGCACTGCTGCTTGCTACCGAGATCGGAATCAGATCTTCAGGGGACCCTGTCTGCCTACAACAAGAGGTTTTCTCCGGTTGGATACTGTTTACTGAGAGAATATAAAAGTACAAAAAGACAAATTCGTATATTATGTTGTTTATTAGACATTATACATGAAAAAAATGTCGAAAGTGAAGCCTTTTTGTTTGAACTTTAGTAAGTACTAATAGTTGCCGTTCTACGAGAGATTATACGGCGTTTCGTGAACAAAAGATTTCCTTTGGCAGGTTTGATCTGTAGGTCCAAAGGATGGATTTCAGAAGGGGAGCCACCTGAATTTTTGATTCAGGTGATAGAGGGGTGAGGGGGGAGTTTGCGGCCGCCGCGCTTCGTATAAAAAATATAACTTATCCAGCTATGCTACTATGGCATGTTCTGTATCGTTTTCGTATAAAAGAAACATGAAGAATCTATTTTTAAGGTTATTTAGGGGCACTTTCATACAAAAAGTCTATAATTTTGGTAAAATAGTAAATTTAAATAGTTTTTTTTTCCTGTTTAGAAGTTAAATACAGCCATTTAACTTCTGAAATATATAGGTTTTGTGGTTACAAAAAAATGTATTATCGAGCTCAAACTGTCTAGTTTTTAGAAATATATACTTTACATAAACTTATTTGACTATAAGTAACCAAAAAAAATCGCAAGTGAATCGAGTCATGAAATTAAAATACTCACTCGACTCACATATTTCGTATATTTATTGATTTAATGTAGGTTTTCTCTACTTTTTTTAGGAAACCATATAAAACAGACATAATTTGACGTCACTTGGGTTAAATTAGCAATACTTAAACTTAAATTATATATGTTTTTTTTTACTTTTAGGTTAACAAAAAATAAAAATAAAGGTAAACACTATTTTTCACGACTATTCACGCCATAATGAGTTAAATAAATAAAATAATAATAAAAATACGCAAATAGATTTTACATTTAATAATAATAAATTTGAAAAAAAAAAACTTCTCCAAAAAGTTAGTCTTCGAATTCCTCCAAAACCTCAATGGCATCTTCAATGAAGGCCTCGCGGACAACAAAGTTGTAACAAAATAGAAATCGTTTAAAAATTTACAATCAACGATAACAAATTCACCAAAGTTACGTAAAAATATAAATATATACTCGTATACCTGGAATTTTCGGAGTTTCTATCACAGTTCTTACACAGCAGACGGCAAAGTGGCATAGACGTTTGTGTCTTAAAATTCCTCCGGATCCACATCATGATATCTCCGATGAGAGCCTTGCGGTCTATAAAAATCTATAAAAATAATATAAAAACTTACAATTTAAATTGACACTAAATTCACGCCAGATTGTTGTTCAAGTTATCTAACAACATAATAAATAAATATACCTGGAATTATCGCAATTTCCGTTACAGCTTTTACACAGCAGTGTGCATGGCATTCCCTCTCGCCTGCAAGAACATCGGCCCCGCCAACTGTTCTTGCATCCACACTTCACAAGCTCTCGCACCGCCTCCCAGATACTGGGCTGGGTTGTCCATAAGGGCTGCCATTCTCCTTCAGTTTCAGTGCATCCCCAGTCAGCTGGGGACGAGATGACGCCTCAGGAATCGAGAGCTTGTCCCCAGTCCCCACACGTAACCTGCTTGATAGGCTGTCTATAATGTATGCATCCTTAGAGCATCCCTCGTAGGAGGTATATTTTGCAAGCACAAATAACCACTTGCGAGCTTCTTTAACCGAAATAATTTCAGTTTCACCACAGTATAACATGATGACATACTCTTCTAATCTAATTATTAAATCATCTGTCACCTCTTCTAGTGGATTAGTAAGTGCTCTAAAGCAGATGTGGTCTCAAGACATTGCTGCCACGCCTTCCAGTGGGGCTATTGGCGTTCTTCATAATCACCAGTCGTTATCAGGCTTGAGTCTTTGTGTTCTGTGGTTTGAATTAGTTACAAAGACGTTTTACCTTTCTAAAAAGACTGTGCACTGTCAAATTTGGAGAAGAGAAAAGGAAAATGATAGACACTACGAGTGGTTCTCACTCGGGACCGACACAGTGCACAGTACTTAGTAAGTTTATCATAATGTCTTTGGTTAGTAACCGGACTTTGACATTTGTAGTTAATGTCAAATCAAGATAAGAGTCACTAAAGTGATAGTCACCGAGAACGCCAATAGCCCCACAGGTGAATGTTTTGCATTTCGAATAGAAACACAGATCGCAGAAACGGTGTCACAGCCTGTGAAAGCATGGCATCCTCTGATAGCTTCTGCTCTGTCTACACCCAGATTCTGTGCTAGGTCATGTGCAGGAATGTAGCTGTGGTATTTGCCCGTACCGAAAGATATCCAGAGCTCTTGGAGACCTAACTGCTTAAGGGCGAAAAAGTAGGATAATATGGCGATTATAACGACGTTGAAGATAACTTTTTGGAGAAGTTTCTTTTTTAAATTTATTTTTTTATGTATTTAACTCTCATTTTGGCGTGAATAGGCGTGAAAAATAGTGTTTACCTTTATTTTTATTTTTTGTTAACTCAAAAGTAAAAAAAAACCTATAAAATTTAAGTTTAAGTATTGACTATTTTACCCAAGTAACGTCAAATTATGTATGGTTTCCTAAAAAAGTAGAGAAAAGCTACATTAAATCAATAAATATATGAAATATGTGAGTCGAGTGAGTATTTTAATTTCATGACTCGATTTACTTGCGATTTTTTTTGGTTACTTATAGTCAAATAAGTTTATGTAAAGTATATATATCTAAAAACTAGACAGTTTGAGCTCGATAATACATTTTTTTGTAACCACAAAACCTGTATATTTCAGAAGTTAAATGGCTGTATTTAACTTCTAAACAGGAAAAAAAACTATTTAAATTTACTATTTTACCAAAATTATAGACTTTTTGTATGAAAGTGCCCCTAAATAACCTTAAAAATAGATTCCCCATGTTTCTTTTATACGAAAACGATACCGAACATGCCATAGTAGCATAGCTGGATAAGTTATAATTTTTTATTCGAAGCGCGGCGGCCGCAAACTCCCCCCTCACCCCTCTTTCACCTGAATCAAAAATTCAGGTGGCTCCCCTTCTGAAATCCATCCTTTGGACCTACAGATCAAACCTGCCAAAGGAAATCTTTTGTTCACGAAACGCCGTATATTGCGTTTTTTTGTCGTGTAGGATTGCCACTATAAACTGCATTGAGTTTTGGTACTTTTATTTCGCACTAATATTTTTCAGATTTTTTACATATAATATAAAATTACATAAAACGACATATTATTGGGTGTCCTATTGATTCGCATAATGTCTTTTGTCATAAAATTTTTCCGCATACATCATTTGTCATAACCTCCTCTAGTCATAATATTGGAAATACATATTTTTTTGTAGTAATACTGATAAATTGTCCTAAAATTTAATTGCTATAATATATTTGTGTATAATAGTTTTTATTCCTATTGTTAGTTGTCATAATGTTTGTTATGTATAATTTTATACTTAATAATGGTGTATGTCCTAATTTTCATTGTTCATAATTGTTATTTTATATAATCGGTATTGTACGTATTTCCATTTGTAAATCCACTGATATTTAATTTGTTGGCTCCTCTCTCTGTTTTAAATATTTTGCACTCGTTTTCCATTGTAATTATAATTTCAAAATTCGTTTAAGCACTTTATTCCAAATATTAACACTAAAATTTGACTTTGTGTTATTTTTATAATAATAATGAAACTACCTTCATTTTTATTCCTAATCTGTAATAGCGCCATACTATAATATTTTTTTATAGCAATGTGATATATCAACAGTTTACTACATAGAAAAGATGTTTACTACGTTAATGAGTTAAGAACATTCAAAATTCTATTGGTTAGGTTAGGTTAGGTTTAATTTATATTATGACAAAGTTAACATTCGAGCAATATATGATTATGGCACATAATTTTAGTGATATCAATAGTTAGGACATGTTAGGATTATGGCATAAAATAATATGGTTATCAATGGTTAGGACATAGAATATTATAGGTTTCAAATGTTAGGACAATTAAAACTATAACAAGTTATAATAGGAGTATTGACATTATGACTGGTGATCATTAGCTATTACATATATTATGGCTTAAAATTTTATGAGTTGTAAAATTATGGCTAATAATAGTATGCGAATGAATAGGGAACCATATTATTGACCTTCATTATAACATATTATTATGTTTCTGAACATAATATGATACCAATAGGGCTGCCGTAAAAATATTATGTACAACCCAATAAAAAATTTAAAAATACTTATTTCACTGAACAAACATTACTTTCACACAAAACACTGCAAGTTAATGAAAATCTCGCAAGTCTTCACGTAAAAACCTAGCGCGGTTTGCGCGGTAAAAAGATCTTGGTCTGCCCAGAGCCCAGAAGCACAAGACCGTTAGCATTTACACAAGGCACCTTAATAATCACAGCCATGTAGAAACATTCGATATATATTTTGCTCTTTGAAAATCAAGTGAACGTAATAGAATAATTGGTAAGTAAAATATACGAGTATAACAATTCCAAAGTAATTAAATTGAAGCAATGACATCAAACAAAAACGAACACTAATAAAAGCGTGAATGATGTGTGAAAATTGAAAACAATTTTCCAATTAATTTGTAGCAAGATCCAACAAATTAATATATCGCGTATGGCTGATCGCACAAAATATTTTTTGTAAACGACAACTTTCTATATGGCTTTGTTACAGTTAAAAATTATAGCGTGTTCTGTTTAACACAAAAATGTTTAATCAAAAGCGAAGCTTCGGTTTTATAAAAATGTTCTCGTATAAAATGGACAATGTCTGAGTACATTCTATTATAAGTACGTATGTCGTACGAGGGTATTGTATAAATAGTGCTAAATTTGCTTTGGACACATAATTTTTTACTTAACTTGTGCATTCGCGCAAAATCTCAAATAGTATTAGACAATATCATATATTTACTACATTCTCGTTTCTTATCTATATTATTATATAAAAAGAGAAATTATATAGAGAGTTATTTACTGACTCATCAACGCAAGGACAAAACTCTTGGACCGATGATATAATGAAATTTTGATTATTTTTATAGCCTAGACAAGTAAATAGAAAGGATTTTTCAAAATTCTATCTCTAAGTGTGTTAAATATGGGTTGAAAGTTTGTATGAAAAAACATTTTCTTTAAGACGATTTACTTGAAATTGTCTAAAGCCTCTTTCTTAACAGTAAATAAAAATACACGTGTTTTAGGATTTCTCGAAAAACAATTCCTAGCGCAAAAATAAAGGGGTACAAAAATTATATGAAGATATTAAACTTATTTTTAAGCCGATTAATTTAAGCTGTTAAACTTTTAAATGCTTAAAAATGTAAACATCCGTATTTCAGTTATCAGTATTTTATTCAAGGCAAAAATAAGGGTTGAAAATTTGTATAAGGAAAGTTTTATTATTAATTCAATTACCTTGAAACTTTACACAAATTAATGTTTTAAATGTTCAAAATATATAAATAATACGTACTTTTATTAGGGTTCTTTAAAATTCAACTGGTATGGTAAAAACAATACGTATACCTGAACAAAACGCTTCCAATCCAGAAAAAACAATCCGCCTAAATATACAACGTTTATATATATATTAGTCGTTTATTAGTCGTTTGCGCAGAATGGAAATTGAAGTAAAATGGCCATAACTTTTGATTGCGTTATTTTAGGAGTATGATTTTTCCTCAGCCACAAGGGCCCGTAGATTTGAGTTGTTGATAAAAATTTCAACTTGATACCTCGGCGCGTTCCCGATAAATAGGGTCTTGACGTGTCTGACGGACAGACAGACAGACAGGCAGACGGACAACAAAGTGATCCTATAAGGGTTCCTTATATTATCTTATATAGTATCTTACAGATATCTACAAAATAGTCTGTGGACAATTTATCTATCTGTTAAGGTTTGATCACTGTTACAGATATAGTCGTTAATGTGCATGCACTGCGTAAACCATTAGGGCTACTTATATTTATAAAAAATTAATATATCACGAATCTACTCCTGTTAAAACGTTCTCTATAACTATGTCTTCTGCTGCCCTTGCGAAGCAGGGGCGGAGCACATGTTATTAACAAAACGAGTAGTTAAGTCAGACATTTATGTATATAAGGTAAAATACAGACCCCTTTTCTGCTAGCTTAATTTTATCCTCTATAGAATAAAATAATCAGAACTCTGGGAATAGTTCAGAAAAGGCAAGAAGTCTAATATCCCTGTGACATAACTGGGAAGCTTCCATTATATTAAAATAGCTACATGTTCGAGGGCTGACTCCTTCAGATAAATGCCCTCTTATTCACGTGTGGCCATATGCCGTATAATATGTACTTACATAGTATTATTATCTGTTCTGTGCCTACGTCTTACTCGTCACTCGTAGAGCATTCCGAACGATTTGTCATATTTATACCATAAACATGAATCATTAACGGTTTGTTCAATTTGTGTGCTCGATTTGTGTTTGTGTGTGTTGGTTTTATTTGTTATATTGAAAATTTATTTTCTGCATTATTTTGCATGAATATGTAAACGTGTGGTGTAACTGTTTACCTTAATCCCCGCGAAACCAAAAAAAGTAATGGAAGTAGCGTTTGACACGTATCGTGCTCTAAGTTCTAAGGCAGGGGGTTGTTGTTACTTCTTCACAATGTTATCTCGCACCACTTTTGATTTTTCTATACATTCAAAGTTATTTGGTCACAAGCAAAAAATATGTGTTAAGTCGTCACAGGTAGGTAAGGGCTATTTATTTTTATTTTCCACACGTCTCAAAGTACTATCGGCAAACCAAGATCTAGAGAATCCAACTCGACTACATTACATACATACTTACAAACAGTCACGCCATGTTCCCGTTGGGGTAGGCAGAGACTATTTCTTTCCACTTGCTACGATCCTGACATACAACTTTCGCTTCTTCCACTTTCATCACATTCTTCATGCATGCTCGTCGGTTGTTGGTACTTTTGACCTGGCCTTTCCTTAAGATAACATCAACTTGTTCAAGAAAGGTAATTCTAGGTCGACCCGTACCGACTTGATCATTCACACTAGCCTTATAAATCTCCTTTGTCAATCTTCTTTCGTCCATCCTCTCCACATGTCCGAACCATCTAAGCAATCCTTTCTCTATCTTTGTCACCACATCTTCTAACACGCCACAGCGTTCCTTTGTCACACTTTATGGTTTCCTCACTTTGTCTATCAAGGTCACTCCAGTCATACTTCTCAAACTTCTCATTTCCACAGCATTAATCTTACTTTCATGCTTCTTCTGCCAGACCCAAAATTCACTACCATACGTAAGTGTGGGGATAAGCACCCCTCTATGCACAGCCAGTCGTGCCTTTTTAGACATTTTCTGACTGTTCATAAAAGTATGCAATTACTCGACTCGACCACATTGCTGCTACAAAATTATGGTTTACGGCTGTTGAGGTATATCTCAACTCATGATTAATAGAGAAGTATGGATTTAACTAGATTACACGATATACTGAAATTAATGTGGCCTATCGCATATCAAAACGGAATAAATTTAACATACCTCGCCATAAAATAATATCTATAGATGCGTGGCGAACTAACTTTGTGACGAAGTAACAACAACCCGTTTTAAGATGTAGGTACCTACCTACTACTCTACTGTAACAAGACATAAAAATGTCTAATCACATGTATAGGTACAGCCTACTGCGAACTTCCCTACTTATAATAATATTACATTTTTGCTATGTAAACCATAGCTAAAAAGTTCAGGAAATAAGGAGAATGTTCGCTGAGATTATAACGAGGGAGAAGATTATTTAAACTCAGACATAATGGGTTCGGTATGGACCGTGGATCCCTCGCCGAAGGTCCTGCACCAAATATTGTTAAAGCCTCTTATACAGAGAATTTAACTAGGTAGCACTTGAGACATTTTTTTTTTAAATTAAACCTTATAAGTTTCATATGCGTTCTTCTTGTAGAGGTATATTTTCGAACGCACGGTAGATTCTTTACTAGTTTGATATTATTTATTGACGTTTATAAATGTCTTTTTAAGACTTATTTAAATAAATTTTCCTTGAGTTTGAGTTTAAATTGTATCTTTAAAGTTATAGCCGTTTATCTGAAAACATACATCGGATCTCAAACGAAGACGATTATAATATTTAATTGCAGTGCATGGTATTGTACTGTCTTTATCACACTTTTAGGTACCTAACTATATAAAAAAATCTATTTCTGTCATCAGCCGTGTGGTGGCGCCTGTGAGATTTCATTACGTGTTTTCTCGAATGCTGCTTGTGTTCAAAATTGGTAAAAATTTCAAAAGCATCCTTTATTGTTTAATTTCCGTCGTTTGATGGTCTATATTCCCACGCGAAAAGTTGTGGTGTAAAAAGCATTCGTTTTGTTCTGTGTTACAAGTGCCCTTTTGTAATAATAAAGAGTTAATCTATCTATCTATCTATATTTGTCTCTTAGCAATTTGACCTATGGAAAATAAACCAAGTCGAAGTTTCTAATCCCGCTGTTTCTACCTAATATAGTATATCCATTTTGATACATTTAACTATCAACAACAATGAGTACACTGCCGACCAGAAATATTTATAATTTTTCTCCTTTCCGTTCGGTTGTCTGAAAGAAATCGCTTTAAGCGATAAGACCGCCACTTATACTAGCCTAAGACTAACTGAACCTACTTTATTTCAGTTGAGTCAGTTGAAATGGACTCTTCATTTGCAATTTGCAATGAAATTTATTTGCAAGAAACATAACTCTTCTTAGCGGTGAGGTAAGATAAAGTGAGATTATTTTAATATATTTTTCTCAAATATGCATTGTCATTATTTTCGAAAAAAGAACACGCGAAGTATCGAATTTACAGACAAAGAAAATCAAATCCATCCCCCTGGAGCGTTTTTTGATTTTGGAACATTACAACGCTCCAGCAATGCTGTATGAAATGGCGTGCTGGAGTTATTAAATAATCTTTGATATATTTTGGCATTTGGCTTCATTTTGAATCTGGCTCTTGGCTCTTTGAATTCACTGCTGCTTAGACATTTGATGCCACGAGTATGCTTTATTTAAGTTATAAAGCTTGGGTGCTATTATCACTGTTTTTCAATTGTACATTATTATATTGATTATATTAAATTGTTTTATGAGTTTATTATTATAATTGTTGCATGGACCCCCTCCGGGTAAAAGCCTCCTCAGTCCTCAGTATACATCCCACAAAATTAACTCTTGAAGTGTGTTAAATTATTGACAAATTCGATTTTAAAAATCAAAATAAATGCACTTTATCTCAATATCCACATAATATTATCTCCATTTTGTTTTTTAATATTATAATTTTTATGTCCCTCGAAAACACGGGCGGGTATTATGAACTTATATTCGCGTAGCAGCAACGGTAAAAATACCGTAATGATTGCTATCCAACGTAACTTTTTGTATAAAAAATTATATCTGACAGCAATCATAACGTTTGCTCCACTTGCAACGAAGCCAAAGAAAAGCGTCCGACCCGAGCACGTGCGTCGTTTTTCATACTAATACAATTTCGACCCATCTCGTGTCCAACCTGAGTGAATTACTAAAGTAGTTGTATTAACTGGTGAGTAGTTAAGATTAATAAAAAATATTGACCTTACGTCAGAGGAACAATACTTAAACTTAAACATCAATAAAATGCTTAAATTACATACCTTATAACGACGTCAAATCAAAAGGGAAAGCCAATTAACACAGAACTACAGAGGCAGGGGCTTCGGAAACTTCATAAGCCACAAAACCACTCTGACTGAGGTAGGTGTGAACCTGTTAATTGACTAACCGATATTTTGCTTCCAATCTGTGCCCTCAATCTAATATTAAGCGACACCTGGGACCCAACCAACGCCTTATCGGTAATAAGCGATATATTGCGATATATTGAAATACCCTAGCCTATTTTTTGAATAATAAAAGCATAATTCCGTTAAAGGTTCTTTCAAGAAACTAAACCATCTCTAAACCTTATCCTACTTATAGCTTTACCCGTGTAATTACCTAATACATTACGACATGTAATCTAATAATATTGCATTAATTAGCAAAAAATCGGACAGACGACATGAAGATTTAAAAAATAGTAAAATAATCGGCTGTTTATGCAGACTGTACTTTAGTATTTTGGACTGGCTGGGAATTAAAATATATACCTTTTTAAAGCTTTAGATCTTATTTGGAACAAATTTTTTGGACCGAAGGGAACGAGCCTTATACGAAGGTCAAAGTGAAAGTTTATGGAATATTTATTATAGTTTATCTATAGAAATAAGAACAGTAGCGAAAAGTAGCCGATGAAAAATGTATTTCAATTTCGGAACTTCGGGAATCTGTAGATGTGTAATGAATTCATATATTATTTGTCATTTGTTTTTACATATTGGCAGTTAATTATAAAGTGAGTCGAGATCAACATGGATTTGACGAGAGAAGACTTTCGTTGCGGTACTCAACATCAATGTTATTAAATAAATTGCTATAAGCATTTCATGACAAAGCTCCATCCCGTACCACTGTTTACAACTAGTTTAATGAGTTTAAACGTGGTCGAAGAAAACTCACTGATGATTCGCGAGAAAGAAGTCATTCTAACGGCAACTACTAAAGATAGGTGAGTGCTTTGCGGTTACTGCTAGAAGCTGATAGAAGAGTGCCATATCAAGATTCCGAAATGTTTATGTATTCGTATGTAAACAAATAATCTTATGAACATTTAGGCGTTACAAAACTTTGTACAAGATAACGTACGTCTTTGTACATGCTTGAAAAGTACGACGAAGGACAGTTGAAATGACATCGTCACAGGTAATGAAAGTTGGATATATTGATAAGAACCCGAAACTGAAAGACAATCTACGCAATGGATGATTCCATTCGAAGATTTGCGGGCAAAAGTAAAGAAAGGCTAACTTCTGTCAAGGGAAAAAGATGAAAGCCACATTCTTAATACGGACGGATCATGTTGCAACAATTACTGTCCTAGAAAATAAAAAGACTATTACTGATGATTGATATGTTAGTCATTTTTACCAATTGTCTTGGAAAATTTCAGACAGCAGGGACCAAGAAACAGGATCCTCCTTCACCATGACAACGCTTCAGTCCGCCAGAGTCCGCCACTCCGCCAGATGAACTACTTATCGCATATTTGTCTATGAAAAGTGTGTAGTTAGTGAGTCATCATCCTTATAGTCCCGACCTGCCACCTTGTAACTTCTATTTATTTACAATAAATAGAAGATAATCTCAGAGGAATTCGTATTGTAAATCCTGAAGATGCAGTGCAGTGACTGCGTCTGAAATAGGCGTAGAAGAGATACCTGAAGGAGAGTGGTTTAGTCAGTGGTTTCATTGCATGCGACGCCACTTAGAAAGAAACGGAGACTACTTAGAAAAGCAATAAAAACATAAAAAGGTTTCTACTTTATTCCGTTTTTTCTTTTCTAAGGACTTTCAGTGTGACCCTGAATATATTATGGTATTTTATTTTCAATAATATAATTGTTAGTTTCCATCAATTCACATTCACAATAGTCCTTGCACCTGGCGGGCTGTCCTTGAGCTCATCTTCTGTAGAAGGTTTCAGAGACCCCTATGGGTGCTATCCACTACTTTAAGATTAAAAGCTCAAAGGGGCATTTGTACTGAAAAGACTTAGAAGAACGACATAAAACTTAATATAATAATACTTTTTCAGCAAAATCTATAATAGTTAAAACTTATGCCTCAACGAGATTTGAACCCTGGCTCTTCATATCGGTAATCTGCCTCTATTACAACTGCGCTATTCAGCTATTATTTTTGTTACAGATTATATTATGTTTCTACAGATTTCCCATTTGCATGTGTGTTTGTCTGTCGTACACATAATACAAAAGATTGGTTCTTCTACTAACAAATTTTCGAAAGTGTAGATATCAAAAGGTTTAACTCTGTTTAATATTTGCGAAAAACCGGCAAAGACACCTAAAATAAGTTAATATCTGATCTGGTCAATTTGAGTAACAGTGTCATCTCGTGGGATATAATAGATACTTAGCGATACGGAATGTTTCAACCAAGTTATTTTATTTATTTCTGTTTTAATACCACAATTTGATTATATTCATATATCAGAATATATTATCTCAAATTATTTGTATTTGTAATAACAACACAAAGTGTAAATCTATATTACCATATTATACTCAGAATTTAGTATATAGGTACTTATTATAAATAATATTCTTTGTAAAATTTAGAATCGCGCGTCGGATATAATCTGCAAACAATAAAAAGGCGGGAAATAATTCTTCAGCAATAAACAAGTAACAAGAAACTGGCGAACTGAGGTCATTAAAACTTCAAAGACGAATATTAATGAGCATTAAGTTTCACTTAGTTTGATCTTTCATTAAAAGACTTAGAAATTAAAGCTGGGTCCATATTCAACATTGCCGCGCTCGAGTGTGCCGCGCGGCGAACCCATTGTCGGTTTATGTGACCGCATCAAAAGGAGCGCAAGCTGCGTCCAGATTACGTACAAAAAACCCTAAAACATAGGTTCGCGAGGCCTCTTTGCCGCGAGTAATCTGGACGCAGCTTAAGAGACACAATTATTGAAGAAGTGTAGGGACCATTAAATGGAGTTTATTTAACATACAAATCGTACCTGATTAAAAAAATAATTCGTGCCTAATATGTACTGTATGTTAAATACAAAATGGTAGACTTCAACAAGTCGCAAGATATTAACTTCTAGGTTCAGGCAAGCCAACAACAAATACATAAGAAACAGTTAACAACAGCTGCGACAGAGAGTATATTTTTCACAATTTTCCCGGTGAAAGACGAGTGCGTCATCAAGGAGGGAGGACCTTTCACACTTCAATTACTTTATTATGGCATTAAGTTGGCACCGGAGACCGGTCCGGCATCGGGACCTTACAGATCGAATTTTATTCTCATCCACGCTTTTACGGTTTAGTGTGCATTATTTTTATCACACATTTGGGATGTAGGGTTCAATTTACACAAATTATAGGTTGGTATAATAATATAGTAAATAAAATACGCCATACGCTTTAATTTCAACTGTCACCATTTAGAGCAATGATAGAGGCACAGAAATGTGTCTAACTTTTCATTAGATAGAGATCTAATGAAAACAAAATTAATTCCACTTTCAAATATAATAAAACAGATAAAATTCATTATGAATTCGCCAGAGGTATGTAACTCTTAATAAACCCAGTACTACACCTGTAATATTCGTCATATTATATCGTCATATTATATATGTCATATTCGTCAGGTGGAAATTGCAGTCATTTTATTTATAAATTAAATAATTCATAAAACCTGACTGCTTTATAAAAATATTAACTGAAAAGCAAGAAACAAGCTTTATGTATGTATGTATGTATGGCATCGTGGGTCACTATTTTTGTGCTTGTACTCGTACTAGTTAATCCCCTGCACTGAAAAGAAAAACTTCAGTTAATATTTTTATAAAGCGCCTTTTTTCCCGAAGGGGTAGGCAGAGGTGTACCCAGGACTCAGTCCCATAATAGATACACCCACATTTCGCCAGTATGTTATTGGTCCCATGTAATAGGGGGTGAGCCTATTGCCATCCACCGGGCACAGTTCCAGACTCCAGGCAGTTATTGAGATAATTCCTTATGGGAAAATTCAATATTTAACACTGCCTGACCTGGGGATCAAACCCGGGACCTCTTGACTGGCAGTCGAGCATGACCCCTCTACGCCACCGAGGCAGTCGACCAGTTTTGAAAAGAAGTAATATTATTATTATTTAGAAACTAATTTGGATTTTTTTTTTCGAAAATGTTTGAAGTGTAGGTTAATATTTTATTCTAATAACAATTCAGAATTTATAGATATCCATACCCGCGATAATACGCTTTAATATAAAGATTATACATAAATATGATAACTGACCGAGCGAGCGAAGCAAGCATAGCATTTGATGAAAAATAAATAAATAAATAAATAGCGTCTCAGTTTCGGGAATGGCCAAAAATGCTTTTGTCCGGATGTCCGTCCTTCTGTCAGTTCTCGCCTACAGGTCGCATTTTCCAACCGATTTTGACGATCTTTCGATATAGTGCGTTGCTAGTTTAATTTTTTTGTTGCAGTGTTGTATATAGACAACTAGAAAGAGTAGATTGTCTTTGGAATTTTCTTTTTGTCAGTCAATAAATATGGCCGTTTAGCCACACATACATATTGATTTATTATTTATATATTTAGCCGTGGCGACGAGGAAAAACGGAAAATGTCGGTGGGAAAACTAAGGGAGTTTTCGATTACCAACGTGAATTGGTCCAATAACATAGAAAGAACAGAGATGTATTTTCTAGCAAACAAGGTGGCAAGCGAATTGAAATTGCCTACGCTTTTAACTGTCATGGGAGAAGAAGCCTACGAATTACTCGCAACATTGGCCAGTCCCCATAAACCTGCTCAATTAACATATGATAAAGCAGTGGAATTACTGAGGGCGCATCTGCAGCCAAAACCTTCTGTGCTAGCGGAAAGATATAAATTCAGGCAACGAAGGCAACATAATGTTACTCCCCAACTCCGGCTTCCTGTAAGAGTTTGGAAGCCACCTAGGCGTTACGGATTTGAGGAGTTTGATTAATGACAGGTAGGCAATGATATTGCCATGTTCTTTATGGGTATTTAATTTATTTTGTGCATCAAGCGTTAATGTTATGTCAATTATTATAGTTATGTTCATAGTATTTAATATAATTCTTTTAGAGTAACTTTGTTAGTAACTAAGGGTGGAGATGTTGTGTATAGACAACTAGAAAGAGTAGATTGTCTTTAGATCTTCCCTTATGCCAATCAATAAATATGGCGGTTTAACTACACATACATATTATATTGGTTTATTATTTATATAGTTAGCACAAAGGACAAGTGGAGTATCTATTGAAACTGTCTTGGAAACCTTCTGTCGTCAATCCCGACTGGGCTAATGGATACAGGGGATCGCGAGGTCTACTGTTCTTACAGAAGCTCTAGTATGTATTGTAATCACGTCAGAAATCAGAATCTAAAAATCAGAACGAGGAATGCAGAGGTGTAAGTAAACAAGCGTTATTTCCGCAAGGTGGGTCTTCTGCTAGTCTCCCCTGCTCCCGGGCGCCCGCAACCATATAATATTTGCGTGCAAATTTTACGTGTTCGAACTTTTTGATTCTATGAATATTTCATGTTGAGGACGTATTTTGTGAGCAACTCGAATGTTCGTCTGTTTTTAATTTCATTATAGACAACCTCATTTGGACTACTAAATATAAAATTCAAGGGACCACTCGTTGTTACTATAGTAATAAATCAGGTTTGGCTGAACATTTCAATTGACGTATGATATATTGAATATGATATACTGTATGATATTGAATAAAATGCACAAAATTGCCATAGTACTATAAAATTCAAATTTTAATAATTTATAACAGTATTTTTAAATTTTCTTCACCATTAAGGTTTCGAATACGCTCGCGTCAATGAAGGAATGAGAAGGAAAGAGCGGGCTGTGACTAAACCTAAAAAAATACCTATATTGTTTTAATATTAAATTAATATTAAAACAATATAGGTAATTTTTCGTTAATATATGTCTCATACATTCTTACCGACAGATGGGATATGCGAAAGAGTTCAATTTATAGTTCCGCAAACATTATCAAAAATCACAAGGGAATCCCCGGCTCGACTTTCGTTTATCGCTCGTTCATCTATGGATGTAAGGTACATAGGCCATTTGATGATTCGGTAATCGTAAACTTGCCATATGCCGTATCTTAAAAAATTATCAGTGTTTTACAGTCATCATCATCATCATCTCAGCCGTTGGTAATCCACTACTGAACATGTCTCCCCCATAAAGGGGTGGTTTAGCCAATACTCAACACGCTTGGCAGGCGGGTTGTCGAGCGCAGTTCGATGGTTTTTTGCAGAGGACGCTGCTGCCCGACCTCTGGATTTATTAACTCTTCTATTAACTCTTAGCCGGCTCACACTGGGACCACTGCACTCGTATTCGCTATTCGCCTATTGTCAAAGACAATCACGTTTAGATTTCAGATCTGCCCACAAAGTTCTTCGGACAATCATAATGGAGACCGGTTAGGTTCACTCAAGTTCTTCTACTACTTAAACGCCAAAATATCTATCTCGAGCCGTACCGCCATATTAATGCCACAACAGCGAAGAAAATCCACATAAAACAATGAATTGAATGCCAAAAAGGAACATAGTCCATTGAAAAGTTACATTTGGGGTCGCGTTTTTTAGAGGACGCAATTTTATTATTTTGATGTGTAAGGGGGGTCAGTGTAAAGCTAAAACCAAGTTTGTGGGGTCGCCACCCTTATCCCACGGCCGCCATCTTGAAAATAGGGGTTGAAATGGTTTTTACGGTATATCTCTTAAACTTAAATATTAAAAACTAAAATTAAAAACTAGACTTAAAAACCAACTATAAATAAAATAATTCACCAAAATCGCCGTCGATTGGTAGCGTGCCCAGAAGGCTGGTAGCATTGCCACGTTGTATGGCAATGCTAATCCGCTGTGCTAGATATGAGCCAGCCCTCTGGTCACGTGTCAGCTCTACCAATCTCCGGCTGCACTCTTTAAAGACCCTATAGGCGCTTTCCCCCCAGGGTCCTAGAGTCTCAACCCCAAACGGCTCAAATATACATCCACTATTTATATTTGTATATTTGCGCCGCTTGAGGGAAACTCTTAAACTATTTATTTGATAAAAAAAATTTATTAACATTTTTTGTTGCAAATTAAATTGTCTACAACTTTGGTCCAGTAACTTTTTGTCGTAGAACTATAAATAAAAAAGTTATAAGCGAAAATCTACAGAAATTCGAGAAAAAAATTTATATTTTTCGATGTAACTTTTTTTTTATCATTTTACGAAAAAATGATATCTGACCATTTTTGTAGATCGTTTTTTGAGGAATAACTTTTTTTTGCATCATTTTTTCATTAAGTCAATAGCTAAGGTTTTACAGCGCTCCGAAGTGAGTACTATTTTTTAGTACTCTTAACTATATACCTATATTATACGTGTGTACTAATAATATGTCATCAGTTTTTTTTTTTTTTTTTTTTGTTATGAATATTTAATTACAAATTTTGCAATATTATTAATAATTAATTATTGACTCTTTTCCCTACCACCCACGTTGTAGAGTCTAGAGGCGCGTTTTTTTTTACGTGGTATCCCCAATAGGCATAATCCACGGTGATTTTCTAAATTAGAACTACTCCGTCCTCAGTCGTTTCGATGGATCAGTCGTTTTTTTTTTATTTTTTTTTACTTTGTTTTTCGCTTATAACTTTTGTATTTATAGTTACTACGACAAAAAGTTACTGGACCAAAGTTGTAGAGAATTTAATTTGCAACAAAAAATGTTAAACTATTTTTTTTATTAAATAAATAGTTAAGAGATATACCGTAAAAACCATTTCAACCCCTATTTTCAAGATCGCGGCCGTGGGACAAGGGTGGCGACCCCATAAACTTGGTTTTAGCTTTACACTGACCCCCCCTACACATCAAAAAAATAAAATTGCGTCCTCTAAAAAACGCAAGGTAAGGCCTAAAAAATGTAACATTTCAATGGACTAACAAGAAACAGCATCAGAAGAATGCCACTTGTTTTCAAAATTCATAAGGGATTTATTTTCGAGATCGGTTATACTATATAGGTATTTGTTAAGTGTACGCGTTACAGCGTTGATCAAAAGAATAACAATTCTCAACTCAGCTGTCTTTGTGTGTTGTAATCCGGAAAATAAGAGTGCTATCTACCGCCATTGAGCGAATTTAATTTGAGCATATTTCCCTTTTTGGCGCACATTACAAAGAATGAGGGTCCAAAATCCACCCGTTAACATAAAATGCTACATGTATATTTGAATTGAATTCCTTTCTTGTTACTTTCGTACGTGATTCATGATAAAGCGAATTGTTTGACAGTCGTTTGTTTCGTCTTGTATTCGTATATCAGGGAAATAAATATACACCCGGAAGATCGCGAGAAAACCAACGACCCTATACAACAACCGACTATAGATATGAAGAAATCGTCGAATCGACCAAAAAATCACCTAAAATAATGGAATGCAAGAACTCTTCAAGGAATCGAGTCCCAAGTCTCTTATACAACGTGTTACAAAAGAGTGTAGTGATACTTAAAGTGGTGCATCTACCCGTACAACTACTTACAAAAGAAAGAATTGCGGAATTCGCAAAAAACAAATTCTTCTTTCCGTACAAATTTGCCGATCAGCTGATCCATTTTGTATAGAAGTCGAATTTTTTTTTTTGCGAATCTCGCATAACTTTCTTTTGACAGTGTTTCAGTTTCATGTGCAGATGCACACCTTTTAGTATTACTACATACACTTTTTCAACGCTTAGTATAAATTAACAATGATGTGTCTGTAAATGGCGGGTATTATTTATATAAATATTAAATGCGTGTGTAATATTTGATATAAATTTTTTTGACACAACGTTTATCCTCCTATCCTCCTTATATTATAAATGTAAAAGTTTGCGACAATGGATGGATGTTTTTTAGTCTTTCACGCGAAACTACTGAACCGATTGGGCTGAATAATGGTATGTAGGTATAGTTCGACACAAAAGAGTAGAAACGGAACTAATTTAAAGTGTATGTGTTGATGAAATTGTTTTTACTCTTGTAAAAGACAGTGGCGCCGCCATTATTTTCTACTCTTTTGTGTCGAACTATAGTTTAGACCCTGGAATAACACATGAGGTACTTTTATCCCGATATTCCCACGGGAACGATGACAACGCGGGTGAAACCGCGGGGCACAGCTGGTTTGATATAATTTCATTTCATTTAATAAACCATCGATGTAACATGATATTTGACGTAAGATTCATTTGATATATTTGTTATATCAAATGAATCTTACGTTCCTTTGATGTAAAACTTATATAATATATTTTTTATTTGATATAACAAACTATTGATGTAATACCACAGAATACTAATAAGGGACAGAAGGGACACTCCTCAAAATCATTCAAATAAATAGCGACTCTAGCTCGACGCAATAAAGTGCAATTCAGGTCGCACGACGCCCAACTAATTATCGTTCAAGCTGCCTCTCTTTCTATCGCGTATCTCTTATTCCTTCTTACGACGTTAGGGATGTAATCTTTTTAATTTGTCTATGAAACTATATTATTATCTTAGGTTTTAGGTGTAAGCAGTGTAAGGTAATACGAGTGGCAGGTGACATGTTTGTAAGAATTAAGAATAGTTTAACATTTGGCAGTTGTAGGTATCTACTTATTTACTAATAGACATGCATTATTACCTTTCGATGGCCATTGTAATTAAGATAATTCGTGGGGTTCAGACTCTTGTAATAATTTAACCATCTCAATGCAGTGAAGCCTCGTTGGCTCTGATGGTAGTAGCTCTACTTTCTGTGCCGCAGGTCCCGGGTCCGATCCCCGGCCAGGTCAAACATTTTTGTGCATGAACATATCTGTTTGATCTGTGTCTGGGTAGCTATTACTGAGCTATAGGGTAGTAATAAACATCCATCCATTCATCCATCCTTTCCTCACAAACTTTATCGCATCTATAATATGAGAGGAATAGAAGGATGGATATAGATTATATACATTTACACCCGTATTCAAGAATAAAACTTATGTAAGGTAGCAAGCAACACTGTGCAAATTAAGGGATTTCTCACTGCTTTCATCACGGCAGGCCATCTCATTCACCGTTTGCATAACAATCTATGCGAAATGCGAACGCACAGCGTCGATTACAGATATAATACAATGTTATGATTGGTCCGTTTTTGCCTGATTTGCGGATGAAATAAAAACGTCAGTTTTCACGAAGTAGCTGACCCATTAAAATAAATAATATTCTTATGTATTAAATAAGAAATTAAAACACCGAAAAATGTGTACCGAGACAAAATATCAACATTGCCACAGAGAGGAACACAAAACAATTGATGTGCGACTGTGCCGGCGCGCGCCTGCGCGCGACAACCCACTGAATTTGTACGGCTAGACTACGCTCTCCGGGTACCTGTAGCTTCAAAGCAAAAACGTGGAGTGTCACAGGCCTGGTAATACTTAGTTGATAATATATATTACTACTAAATATAATAAATGCGAAATGTTGTCGGTATGTATATGTGTGTTGAGGATGTGAGGGCGAGCGTGAGGGTGGGGGTGTGCGTGTGTGTGGGGGTGTGTGTGCGTATGTTTGTTACATATTCACGCCAAAACTACTGAACCGATTGTGATGAAATTTGTAAAGCTTATACTTCAGAAAAATACATAGGGTCGTAACGATGACTACGCGGGTAAAACACAGCGGGGCACAGCTAGTGTCTTTAAATAAAAATAAAAGTACTCACATGTAGGTTTCTGAATCTGTTGGTATGGCATATTTCTCGTAGCGGCGGCGGGCAGGTTTGCTCGCAGATCCTGAGGCAGCCAGCCTCGACGTCCTCGACGTCAGTATCCCCGCCGCCGCTGCCCGCCCCGCCCGCATCTGGATCCGCATCTACTGATATAACCAACATACAATTACAGATACTCAAGGCACTTTCAAAGTGACATCCACGAAGTCACGGCGTACTGCCTTTTGATCATTTACTTGTTCGTGTTGATAAAAAGGCGTGATGCGGGTCTCTATGCGGGTGTCTTTAAGGTCAATAACATTTATCTAAAATATTTCACCTGGTGTGTGGTCGCTATTGAATGCCGTAGGTAAAAACGTCTCCACAAAAACATGATTATAGAGTACTAGGAAGAGATCACTAAGCCTTTGCCGCAGTTATCGCCATGATATTATGAATAAAAAAATATTTAAAAAATGTTTGAGTCTCAAGGTATATAAAATAAATAACGTACATAGGTATATAGGTATTTCGTTTGTAAAATTATGTTTCCAGTATACTCGTATACTAATGTATATACTGTATAAGCCGTAGGTAGAGATTAAAAATTTCGATATGATAAAATCGATCAAAGATACAATAAAATTAATGATTTTAACACGCCATGTCATCGCGTTACCATTTAACACATGTACGGTCCACTGGTTCACAGGTCTGCGGCCGTCATACGAGTATAAACTGTAGTAATACTGGCGAGTGACGGCCCTCGTCATTGCGTCCACTGTCGCCGGAATACCGGCGGACATCCGCCCCGACGCCCGCTGCCAGCCTATGGGCCGTCTCCTTCGACGGTTAAAAGACGGTTAAAAGACATTACCGATATAGTAGGAAATTACGTTTCAGCTACACCGATCAGTTTTAGTTATATAAATTGTACCCCTAATAGAACTAAAAACAACATATTGTATTATTCACATTCTGTTGACTCTTTAGCATAAACCATGATAATTTGGAACGATCTTATTATAAAGACAGCCAGCTAAAAATAATACAATAATACAATGTTGTGAAAATAGTAAGCAAATTTGTGAGTGAAAATACACGACAAAATAGGAAGAGATACGAATCATCCGTCATTAAATGTTTCGTCGGCTCTCATTCATATTATGCAGTTCGTCCTCAAATTACCTAGTCAAGGTCGCATAGTAGCTACTAACGCCCGTTTGCCACTGACCGTACTCTATTTTAGGCGTCTGCGGCTAACTTTGCTACAGATTAAGCTATTTTCATCGAGTTGAAAGTTTATAATTGTTACTTCAAATAGGATAACTGGCAGAAAATTCTATTTTAGCATTAAGTTAGTCCTAGCGTTGTGCTGATAAATATAAATTATCTATAATTAAATAAATATAAATTATCGCAATGTAGTACATACATAACCTACAAACTTTACACATACTAAACATATCTACTCATAAATCATGACATTTAATAATTTACAATGGAGTCCGGAGTCTGTAAAGTAATAGCTGTACTCCGTACCTATTATTAACTCGAAGAAAACTGCTTTTTGAACTAAAACCGTGATAGTCACCTGTGCGTACAATAGAATATAATATTATCCGAAGGGTCCAGTAACTACAAAAGAGTTCTTTTCACCAGTTTTAAGTAAAAGTATGTGGCTTAATTCATAGTTAAAGAGCTTTTTAATTCAACATACATTAATCTATTCGCATTGCGAATAACTTCCGAAATAATATGCGTATTTATTTTTTCTTTTTTTTTATGTTAATGAATGACAAGACGAGCAAATCAGGTGCCTGATGGTAAGCTTGATGATTGCCCATATCAGACACAGTGCTACCCAGTGTTTTAAAATTCAAAATTCTTTAAAGGTTTTATTGATTTGATCTGTTTGTTGTGTAGGTATTCTGTTTGGGTCTTTAGTAATTGAAATTTTAACCCTTTCCTGTAACAAATTGATCTGATAATTTCTTATTTTGATATCTGTTTTTTATCTGTTGCTCGTACCAAATAGAGAGTAGACATGTGTAATTAGTCAGCTAATAAATAACCCATAATATATTAATACAACGTGTTACAAAAGGTTGTAGTGATACTTGGGGAGGTGCATCTACCCATAAAACTGAACAACTTGAAACATAAAGAAATGCAAAATTTGCGAAACAAATTTACAACTATACGATATTTATTTAACGATAAATATACCGATAAAGTAGTTATGATATGGTTATATCTTTCTATAGAGTCTACTATTCTTCCTCGTAATGCGACGCTTCACTTTTTTGAAAGTGTACTTATCGTAATACTTACGGAGTAAGATCTCGTCAAACTGAACAACTTACAAAATAAAGATTTTGAAATCCACAAAAAAAATTACTTTCGTACTTAATGTAATTAAATCTAAATATGACCACTTGGAAATTTGCATCATGTTTTGTCATTTTGAGATAATAGGAAAGTAGACAAGTGGGAAAAACCTGCACATGTTCCAGCTTAAGGGTTGATCTATGGTATGTAAGTTTGATCGACGATAAATTGAGACTTGTTGATCCAATCTTGATAAAACTTTGCAGACATGCAGTTTAGAGTGAGAGTATTTTTAAAAGTTAGATAATTATTTAAATCGGCCGAGGGATTCCAGATATTACAGAGAGTTCAGAGTTACGAGGTCTTTAAGAAAGGTCTGACGATAATTTCATAATTAAAACACATATATACACGTATTTTAGGAATAGCATAAATATATTAGTCAATGTTTTTATGTATGTATGTATGTATGTTTGTCCAAATATAATATAAAAGCTGGTGATCCCATCTTGATGAATCTTTTCAAGCAGGTAGTAATAAAATAGACAGGTAGTAATAGAACAAGAGATAAATCAGTGATGGGATTCTAGAGTTGTAGGTATTACAAGATTTCAATATTTTTTGATCCTTACTTAAGAATTATTTATCTGATTTCTATTAAATTAAATACACACGTAGCATAATCAGATTTATAATTTCAAGTTTAAGATTGATCAGTTCAGGAGTTCATGAGTTGAGTTGGTTTATAAAATTAGGCAACTAATAGATATAGCCACGGCGAGATTAGTGTACTTTGCATATTTCCATAGCTTGATGTCTTATGGGATCTGTTGTGGGGGTCAGCCGCAGATATAGAAACTATCTTTATACTACAAAAACGTGCGATTCGTGCCATCTATGAGATGCGTCCACGCGAATCCCTGAGGGAATTATTTAAAGAAATAAACATACTGACCCTACCATCCTTATACATTTATGAGAACATCATGTATGTGCGTTAAAATTAAATAGTGACCTTCATAATTTTAATACTAGGAATAAATACAAAATAGCTGTACCTAGCTTTAGATTATCTAAAACAAATAAAAAGACATTTTTAGGAAATAGTGTACGTTTCTATAATAAAATCCCAAAAGAGATGGGCTCTCAGAGGGTAAATTCAAAACCTGTATAAAATCTACTTTACTAAAGAAGGCTTATTATAAAGTCAACAAGTACATAGAGGACAAAGATGCCTGGAAACTTCTGCATAGCCGCCTCGCGGCACCTTCAAAGAAAACGAATGTAACCAAACCAAATATTGTAAAACTATCTGTTGAAAAAATTAAGCTCTACAAGTTTCTTGTGCGTTCTTCTTGTAGAGGTATCTTTCCGACCGCACGGTAGGCTCAGTACTGATTATCTTCATTGACGAGCAAAAGTGTCAGATGACCTATTTGAAAAAATCTGTTTGAGTTTGAGTTTGAGTTTGAGTTTGTCTAGTTATAAAAGATACCACAATTATTTGAAAAGGGAATTAGTCTCGGTTCAAATCCACTAGGTGGCGCTCGCGCTATCGTTTTGTTGGATAAATAATAATTATTATTACCTAGTGGATCGCTTTTTCAACGTTTGTTTTTTGTCTCGGTTTTTTTTCAACTCCGCTCATATACCTCAAGAATTATGTTACAATAACGTGTTCAATGATATACATTTTACAGTGTCGTCAAAATCAACGACGGTGTTTTATTCCTTCCCCTATCTAGAAGATGGGAATCCTATATCACTCCAGTACGGTCTATAACGTTCGGCAATCAAATTTCGGGAACTTTTACTGCAGAACCCTTAAATAAAATTAGGTAAACGAGCACCTCTATACTGTTACACGATTCGCGACTGTCGAGGTGCAGACGCAATAAAAAGGTGGTATAAAAGTTTTATTTACCACGTAACTAGTGGAAATGTGACGTGTAAGTAGGGTCTGATGACCTCTCGACACAAATTATCAGATTATTCTGCTGCTCTGATTTTGGGACCTCTATTTTGAGAAATATACCGACAGTTAAATTTATGATAGTGTTATTTTAATAATAATAATCTTAACTTAATTATAACTAGAGGCTACAACATGTAGACATAGACAACATGTAGTGCAGGTAGGCCTCTTTAGAAGGGGGCCGCCTGGGGAAGTACCACACCTTTGCCAGTTATTCATCCGCCAAGCAGTAATGTGTAAACATTACTGTGTTCTGGTCTGAAGGGCAATGTTACCAGCGAAATTACTGGGCATGACGAGTTTCAACAACCAATAACTCGGGGTGACAGTCGCAGTGCAGTCGCTCAGAATTTTGAATTTAAAAACACTGGGTGGCACTGTGTCTGATATGGGCAATCATGATGCTTACCATCAGGCACCTGATTTGCTCGTCTTGTCACTCATTATCATAAAAAAAAACCTACATTGTAAAGTCTAAAATTATAATAATTCCATCTTATACTTATTATAGATTCAAATCAAGTACAAGTCGTATAATGATGTATCATCATTCGAAGATAAACTAATATGAATGAGTAAACAACTCTCTAGGGTTACGATTTACATCCGAAAAACAAAGTGTTTAATATTATGCAAGATCACGTTCACTTATACGCGCGCTTATAAGCGGCATCAGGCATGGTAAATAAGGGGGCCCTTCGATTTCCCTGCGCCGAGCTTGCGGAGAAGAGAAAAGATTGCTCTATCTGCAAATATCTATGGAGGAAATAGAAGAATACTTTTGTGTGGAAAAGAACCACTCGACTGTCTATTAACAGCATTCAATTTACGAAAGAAATATGCTTCAAATCACATGAAGTTGGATATAGAAACATAATGCTCGGACAAAATCCAAACTGATGTGCTCCGATAATTTTTCGATATCGGTAAAATGCTATAACTGAAATGGTTGGTATCCAAAAATAGAGAACAACTATTTTTAGATACCAACCACCCCCATTCGATATTCTATGCCCCAAATAAGACTTACAACCAACAAACATAAAAAAAGCTATTATCTCCAGCACCTGAAATACGAACCACGGACCACGTGCAATGTTGTTGACCATCATTTCTTATTCCCATGAAAAGTTTCAAATGGGTTGTCGGGTCGCTTCTTTTGATAAAAGTGGCCTACTCGAGAGTTGTGAAAAGCTGATTCAATGTAAACTCGAAACTCTCGAGCAATCTCACCCAAGGGATTCCCAAATAAATAGGCAAAAAGGTAAAAATAACAGTGGGGTTGTGAAACCCAGAGTTCGGAACCTTAATGGCTTCCTGAAAGTATCTTGAATCGGATACTAATTAAATAATTAATTACAATTACGGAAAATTACGAGCTTTTCTCACCGTGGCAGTGATTGTGTAAGGGAATTATTCACATTTATTAAGACGCTACCGTAAGCTACGCAAGTGGAGACCGTGCCTCGAATTGAGGCTTGTCGCGTTTCAGACGACTCGCGACGAGCCATTCGGTGTCGGTAAACTGTTCTCAAAGTTTCAAAGATCGTAAGCCATATGGTTAATTGGGACGATCTGTGACCTCGATACACGCCAAAATGGACTAAATAAAATGTATACAATATAGAGTTAATTACCTATAAGTTATACGAAGGCTCTCAGATAAGCAAATGGATCGGGTAGAGGCGAACCGCGTCGGTACTCGATTTCGTGAGACCAATGATTATTCCTCAGTTCAATCACTGCTATCGAGATGAGGCAGGCTCGGCTTAGTAAATAGTTGACCTATTTACTAAGCCGAGCCTTTAGTATTACTTGTACAAAATCGCAATTTTTCGGTTGTCATTTCCAGGCGTGCTGTCGTAAAACATCTAAATACCAGTTAAAATTCGCGACAATATGTGTAATAAACCGAAAAGCGGATTAATATTCATATAACACTAACTTGGAATATGCGAAGACGTAACGATTCATAGATGTCTCTTCCACCTGAATGCGTAACAGAAGGTGTCAAAAATTCAGCACAAAGATAATATCATTATAACGTACGAAGTTTACGGGTCACCGCTCTTTACATGTGATCCTGACAACCCGAAGTCAGGTTGGTTTTGTGATGAGTGAGCGGAGCGGGTGAATAATAATTAGCATGCAAAACAAAGCAACGGAAGCTTGCAATTTACTAAATCTTACATAATTAATGAAAATTTAGAATCTGTTAAAGAATGAGACAATCCGATCGGCACTTGAATATTATTATTGTGATAATTTTGCTTTAATTTTTTGTTTAGGTTTTTTTTATAATTATGTCGTTTTAAGCCTTTAAAATACGCCAAACGCGACACTCTTAACTCGACATATTGAAGTACCCACGAATTCTATCGACATGAAAAAATCTCACTAATAAGATCATTCCATCATAATTGAATAAAATACTAAATTACTTGCTACTTTTTGTATGAAGAAAATATGTTGTGGAAACCTTTGTCGTTCCAATCGTGTGAAATGCTGTATTTAGTGTTTGGGAAGATTACGTCTTTAAATAATTTTACACTCTTGGATAGGAAATTTAACAATATATACAAAATCATTTTTGTACCACTTTATACTATATTTTTAGAGCCAAAATGAAGGTCTGTTTAATAATATTTGAAGAATTTCGCCATATCATGCGACCGCTGTCATCCCCTAGTCGCTAGCTAGGCTCTTAGCGAGAGGCGCATCCACAGAACACATATACAAGAAGAAGTCCCACTACGTACTTCAGATTTGCGTACACGAAGCGACGCTAGCGCTACCAACGCTTCGCACTGAAACTATTCAGTAGCGCGGGAGATTTAATATTTCTAACATTAGCTATAGGTACCTACCAATATTATATGTCTATATTTACTTCTATATCTATTCATGACATACGCAAAGGGTAAAAAATAAGAGCAGGTATTAGAAGTAGTCTTTATTCAGATGAAAATAAGGTAAATCTTATATTACACAACATCTTTCTAGAAGGGGTTGGCCGAGGTGTACCCAGAACTCAGTCTCATACTAAGTATACTCCCACATTTCACCAGTATGTTATTGGTCCTATGTAATAGAAGACGAGACTATTGCCATTTACTGGGCACAGTTCTAGACTCCAGGTTGTTATTGAGATAATCCCTCACGGAAAAATCCGATATTTAACACTTTGCCTAACCTAGGCGTCTTTTTCGCACAATCGCAATAATAGAGTCTATGATCTCGTTAGCACAAGAACAAAACTTTCTATAGCACAATATAACAAAATACGAGAAACTTTACAAAACTTATTTCCACTAAAGATGTGCAAAGTGCAAATCAACTAAAAAGTGAAAATCGTAAACAATAAACAGCACAGAATAAAAACAGCCATTTCTATTATCCGGTTGCCAGATGGCAAAAAAGAAATTCTTCTAACGCTGATTCAAGTAATCATAAGAATCTGAGGTCTAGATTTAAATAATTTGAACAATATATGTAATAAAATTATTAAATAATTTCATTACTTATTTCAAGAGTGTTTATTCTTTATTATTTCTATCTTCCGAATTAATTAAATAATTCCCATAATTTTGAATTCTACTAAAATGTTATATTTTCCTTAGTAGGGTCAGTAAATAGTGCTTTCTCTGTCGTTTTAAGAGCTCCGTTTCTTTTTAACATTTCCTTCGCCGTGTTGGCATTGGCCGGGAACTAAGCTGACACCCCCTGGGCGCATCAGTCTGCTCCGGCACCTCGCAACGGACAGTCGTGCTATTGTTCCCGAAAATTATTCTAGCAGCTTTTTCAAATTTGTATAGGTATAAATTATCAATTAAACAATTTGTGGAGACTATACAGCCATATTATTATTATGTAGACCGAGAGCCCAGCCTAGCCAGACCTATCCTATATGATAGGTACTCAGGGGACCACTTGGGAACCATCCTGCAAGCTGCCAGACCAATCCCATTGGTCAAGCTTGTCGCCGTACCGATTCTACTCGCAGCAAGTATTATAGTTTCGTGATAGTATTGCTCATCATCATCATCATCAGCCCATGATCGTCCACTGCAGGATATACTCCTCTCCTATGACACGCTACTCATCTCGATACTGTGATCTCCTTCGATCTTGCGTATATCGTCGCTCCAGCTCAGGACGTTCCACATTACGCTTGTCAAGACGGTTGTCGGTTCTGCGGAAAATATGACCGACCCATCACCATTTCAGCTAGCTAATCCTCTCGACTATGTCAGCAACTCTATAAATTACAACGATATGCACCTATACTAGTAGTATAGGACCAGCAAATTATATAATTTGGGTGTACATTTTTCTTGTTTTGAACGTTTGGCACAGGAACCGCCCACAACAGAAGTCTGGGTGTGCTAGATATTATATTATATTGTACAGAGTATGTCCCAAAACATAAAAAAAAGAATATGTTAAAATCAGCCGTCAGATAATAACATATTATGGCATGATTTATTTTGCCACCTTTACTGCCTAACAGAAAATTAGCCCACTTCTAGAGTTGGCGGATAAGAGCATCATTATATAACAAAGGTCTGGCAAGGCTCAGCTCTCGGAGGTCAATGAATTTGTTAATATAATATAACCTCTTAGTCAAAGTCAAGTCAAAGTCAAAAAGATTTATTCAAATAGGTCACAATCTGACACTTTTGTACGTCAATGAAAATAAACAGTAACGAGTCTACCGTGCGTTCGGAAAGATACCTTTACAAGAAGAACGCACAAGAAACTTGTAGGGCTTAATTTTTTCAACTGATTGTTTTACAATATTTGGTTTGGTTACACTAGTTTGTTTAGAAGGTGCCGCGTGGTGGCTATGCGGAAGTTCCCAAGCATCTTTGTCCTCTATGTACTGATTTACATTATAATAAGCATTCTTTAGTAAAGTAGATTTTATATAGGTTTTGAATTTACCCTCTGAGAGCCCCGTTATCTCTTTTGGGATTTTATTATAGAAACGTACACTATTTCCTAAGAATGATTTTTTATTTGTTTTAGATAATCTAAAGCTAGGTATAGCTATTTTGTCTTTATTCCTAGTATTAAAATTATGGAGGTCACTATTTAATTTGAATTTATGCAAATTTTTACGCACATACATGATGTTCTCATAGATGTATAAGGATGGTAGGGTCAGTATGTTTATTTCTTTAAATAATTCTCTAAGAGATTCGCGTGGACGCATCTCATAGATGGCACGAATCGCACGTTTTTGTAGTATAAAGATGGTTTCTATGTCTGCAGCTGACCCCCACAACAAAATCCCATATGACATTAAGCTGTGGAAATATGCAAAGTAGACTAATCTCGCCGTGGCTATGTCCGTTAGTTGCCTAATTTTGTAAACCGCGTAAGCTGCAGAGCTTAGTTTCCCTGAGAGCTCGGTGATATGAGTGCTCCATTGCAGTTTAGAGTCTATATGTATGCCAAGGAACAAAGTTGCATTGTCGATATTGAGTCTTTCACCGTCAAGAACTATGTTTGGTTCTATACTTCTGACGTTAGGCAAAGAAAATTTCAAACATTTAGTCTTTTTCGCATTCAATAACAGATTGTTTGCTGTGAACCATCTGGATATACTTGCTAAAGTATTATTAACATGTGTGAGTGAGGTATCCTTCCTATCAACTTTAAAAATCAATGACGTATCATCGGCAAATAGAACAATATCTGCTAGACCTTGGACCATATAAGGCAAATCGTTAATATATGCCAGAAACAGGAAAGGACCCAAAATTGATCCCTGTGGGACCCCCATTTTGACAGGAGAACTAGCAGATGTGATACCATTGAGGCTTACCTTCTGCTGCCTACTAGATAAGTATGATTCCACCAAGTTCAGGGCATTCCCATGAATTCCATATACTTCTAACTTGCGCAGTAACGTGCAGTGTTCTACACAGTCGAAAGCTTTGGAGAGATCACAAAACACTCCAATGGCATCCTGTGAACGCTCCCAAGCCTCCAAGACAAGAGTCATGAGATGACAGCCCGCATCGGTTGTTGATCTACATTTGGTTTTGTTAGATTTAACTCAATGAGGCATATACATAAAATAGGTAGGTTTTACGGACTTTTGTTTGGATTTGTTTTAGTCTTTGACGGAGCACAACAATGTCCTAGAGTTACGAGCTTGTGTCACTAGCTGGCGTTTATAACAATTGTTTATCGAGTACGGTTAAATGTCAAGGTCATTGGCGACTCTTCAACTTCTTAAATATTAATTGTGTCTAAATTCAAGCTTCAAGAAAGATCGTTAAGCTTTCCAAAATATTTTAAAGATCTTATTAATCACCTATGGTAGGCCAGTGAGACCATAATCTCACTCACATGGATCACGAATCACGGATGTTGATCGCACAAATATGATTATGAAATATGATTTTTACAAACGTATCGAAAACAATGACGTTGAATTGCTTCTTACTACAGACGTACAATCCCTGAACAAGCTTCACAAAAAAGTGTCCATCACTGACAATTACGCGCTATGATATCTACTGACATCTACTGAATTTCTATTATTTGAATTTAAACTCTATTAACCTGATTGTTTTAAAGCCTAATTTGGATTGAACGATTTTACACCCTATGAAGTTCAATGTTAAATTTGACACTAAGCAACGCGGGCGAACATAGAAGCATTGGAGTAGACTTATATGCACTAAATTATTAAGTGATTTTAATATTTAAATTTTTTTAATAAATTAATCACACATACTTTTTAACTTTAATAAATATATATTACAAGAATTAAAATTTAAAAGGGTCAAAAAGTTTTAAAATTAAAATGTTTTTATGTTTGTAAAGATAATTAAGTAACATGATAGAATCTCGGTTTAATAGTGAGTACAGGTTCGTTGGCCTGATTCTAGCACGTAGAAAGAGCCTTTGACGATACTATTCTAAATTTTTACGTGATATGATTACTTTTATACTCTTAATAAATAGTCGAAAGTCACAAAAATATTAAATTTTTATCATAAATGTAAAATTAACGAGGACTATGCAATGTAAACCAATTAGAAACAAAAAGGTATAATATAATAATTGCACAGTGCGTTATTGAGATAAAATAAACAAATATTTAATTCAATGTTTAAAATGTTTTCAATCCACTAGGTAATTAATGCCAAACCTTAATTTATGTAAAGAAAATATATTTATGTTCGGATAATATTATCCAAAAATATTTAAAATGTAATCGACTTCATAGTTTTTCATTCGAACAAAGCGCTGTTGTCCATTTTATTGTGTTAATAAAATTAAAATAAAATAGAAACACGCAATGATGATACATAAATTCCTAAAATTATTGTAAATACATGCCTGAATTATGAAAAGCTATCGCTTTCACGTATGTATCTGTTGTTATTTGGTTAGCTTTTTACCTAACACTGGCAACACGCGCACGGCCTACGGTTGCCATGCAACTAACCACATAGTCTGGTAATTTTTTGATTTAGTACCAGACTCGCGGCTTGGAACAGATTTTTGCACGACTGGTTCTCTTTGGTATCCTTACTCTGAGATCGAAAACGATAACGATTGTGGCAGGAATAAACCATAAACTCTTTACTTTCTCATGTCAGACCAATCACAGAGACAAATATATAATTAATTACCTAATAATAATTTGTTACATCATTATCATATTCCCAGTAACGAGTGTAATTAATTAACGAGTATATTAATAAATCTGTTGTCGAGAGTTCTCAATTTCCCAAATGTCAAATCGCCCCAACCGAAAACCACAGACTCAGAGACAAGTAATGTACCAACTTCATCTTGGAGATAGTTTACAATTAGTACCTAAGTCTTTGTAGTTTCATGTATACCAAGTTTGATTGTTTGGTTTAAAAGGGAATGAAACTTCAAAAGCCATAGGGAAGGTTACTCGATTTTACAAACTGCTAACTTGCACAATGCAGTACCTCAAAAGAGCTGAGAACTTCATGAATATTGATAAGCAATGAATAGTTTCATTATAGATTCTTGCACAACATATTAATAAGAAAGTTGTGGTTGTGCGTGTTAAGTCGGAAATAAGTACTGGTACAATGAACGGATGGCGATGAGCGATCGTAAATTAATTGTAATCATTATAGTCAGTTGTGTCATGCACAGTAATAGAGTTTTTATTACGAGTAAGTAGATTATTAAGTGTACTTATTGTTTTTTTTTATATTACTTCGACGATAACATGGGTATTGGTATACTGGACCAGGAATTGCGTTGCTAAAGTTCTACAGGCGGTACGATTATAACGATGGCATTACGTATACGGCATTAGTTTACCAAATTATAAAACTGGTAATACTTTTAATATTCAAAAAATGATTACCAAGACCTCTAATAATTATACCTTATATCTGCTGTTAAGTAAGTTTCAAATCGTTTAAAAATAATGGGAGACTTGCGATTAATATTTTCACATAACATATAACATACATTCACGCCTTTTTCCCGAAGGGGTAGGCAGAGGTGTACCCAGGACTCAGTCCCATAGTAGATACACCCACATTTCGCCAGTATGTTATTGGTCCCATGTAATAGGGGGCGAGCCTATTGCCATATACCGGGCACAGTTCCAGACTCCAGGCAGCTATTGAGATAATTCCTAATGGAAAAATCCAATATTTAGCACTATGCCTGACCTGGGGATCGAACCCGGGACCTCTTGATTGGCAGTCGAGCATCCGCCCACTACGCCACCGAGGCAGTCATTATAGATTAATATTTTCGATTAGATAAATGTCGTCAAGAGTATGTAGTACTAGGTGTGCCCCGCGGTTCACCTGCGTAGTCTTCATTCCTGTTGGAATATCGGGATAAAAATTAATTTTTATGTTATCCAGGGTCTCAACAATCTACCGAATTTCAGCCCAATCGGTTCAGTATTTTTGGCGTGAGAGTAACAAACATCCATCAATCTTACCAAATCGCGCTAGATGGCGCGTTCTAACTCACCTCCAGGTGAGTTAGAATCGGCAAGCAATTTTTTCACCTGTTAAAAACGTAAGTTTATTATTACATTGTACCAAGATTTGAGCTTTATATATTAGTAGGAATAGTAGGACAATAGAAGTAACTATTGACGCACCTTCGTTAAGAAGTGGTTCCACCTCGACATCGGGCCGACCTGCCGGGCACAGTGGCAGGGCAGGAGAGGCAGTCTTGTCTCCACCTTCTGATTCCACCTGCAGAAGACCAACATATAATATATAAGTATACATGTATACCTATCGTTTACAATTTGTCTCTTCACATGAACAATATTGACATAAATATTGTTGTAAATTATGGAAAAATCCAATAATTATGCCTCACCTGGGAATCGAACCCGGGACCACCTGATCGGCAGTCGAGCTTGCTCCCGTTATATAACATAACATACATTCACGCCTTTTTCCCGAAGGGGTAGGCAGAGGTGTACCCAGGACTCAGTCCCATAGTAGATACACCCACATTTCGCCAGTATGTTATTGGTCCCATGTAATAGGGGGCGAGCCTAAATTTATTGCCATCTACCGGGCACAGTTCCAGACTCCAGGCAGTTATTGAGATAATTCCTAATGGAAAAATCCAATATTTAACACTGCCTGACCTGGGGATCGAACCCGGGACCTCTTGATTGGCAGTCGAGCATGCGCCCTCTACGCCACCGAGGCAGTCCCGTTATATGTATACTAATATTATAAAGAGAACCTTTGTTTATTGTTTGTATCGAATAGGCTCCGAAGCTGCGCTCAACCGATTTAAAAAAATCTTTCACTTATGAAAAGCTTAATCCAGTATGAGTAAACACAGGCTATATAGATTATGAAAAAATAGAGATCTAAAATAATCATTAATTTGCATACGCTATGTGAAAACTATTGATGGTAGAATAAAATAATGTAATATTAGAGGTTCGTAGAACTCATCAATATATCTGTTGTCCTAGATATACGACAAATGCGACGCAAAAATATACGACACACTTATAATTATTGACATCTAGGTACCTATTTGATATTTACACATCTCGTTGCCGCGTTTGTCGTTCACATACAATGCCAAACTGTCCACGGGGACAATAACATTATATCATTATGACAACTATTAGAGCACAATAACGACACTGTCTCGCTCTACAGTGCACCTGCAAGCATCTTTGCATTGCTGTCTAACCGCTAGTACACATAATAGCCTCTACAGACTACAGACTCACAGCAAGATCTCTCGACGAGGACTGAGACTGGATAATGATATTATAATAGTGCTCTTTCGCGCTAAAAATATTTTGATGCAGTCCACAATATCGACAGTAATAGGTGAATAGTCAAGAAAAGTACAACCTCTGACATTCCCGCTTTTTGGGCGTTCGCGGGGTTTCTCAGCAAGAGTCTGTATATGAGCATCAGCTATAATATTAAGGGACTGCAAATCACTCACTTTCGTACCTAAACGATCAATGGGTGCCATTGACGTGGTCCCTCATAGCTCTGATGATCCACAGACACAGGCAGACCGACATCGAGTTATACACCGTGTTAATACTCAATAAGCAGCACAGACCATACACTAATACTCGTAGCACTACATTTATTATATTTGTTTCATACATTTTTTCGAAAGATTTTTGTTTTGTATGTTTTTTTGTAAACTTTTCAATTCAATTCTTATTTTGTATTATATCGCGAGACGCATTCTTTGACATATTTATACTTTAATGACATTGGACGTTTTTTTTTTTTTGTTATTAGCTGAATTTAAGGTTAGCTCCACAGAGTACTTTGTACCCTTCGTACCGAACTCTTTGCTTTGTACACTTAGCGTCAACAACTCGTAACTTGGGCATGGGACGGGCACCTGTCGGGTCTGGAGTACGGCAATATTCGATTCAATGGTATCGGAGTTCACTATAAACGTCGAAAACACCCAGTTTTACTTCAGGTCCCGATAGACGAAAAATATGAACTAGCATATAAAAATTCTTATACATTTATGAGAACATCATGTAAAAATTTACAAAAAATTAAAATGAAATAGTGACCTCCATAATTTTAATACGAGGAATAAAGATAAAATAGCTGTACCTAGCTTTAGATTATCTAAAACAAATAAAAAGACATTCTTAGGAAATTGTGTACGTTTCTATAATAAAATCCCAAAAGAGATAACTGGGCTCTCAGAGGGTAAATTCAAAACCTATATAAAATCTACTTTACTAAAGAAGGCTTATTTATTATAAAGTCAACCAGTACGTAGAGGACAAAGATGCCTGAAAACTTCTACATAGCCGCCTCGCGGCACCTTCAAAGATAACGAATGTAACCAAACCAAATATTGTGAAACTATCTGTTGAAAAAATTAAGCCCTACAAGTTTCTTGTGCGTTCTTCTTGTTGAGGTAAGTATCTTTCCGAACGCACGGTAGACTCAGTACTGTTTATCTTCATTGACGTGCAAAAGTGTCAGATTATAACCTATTTGAATAAATCTATTTGTCGAAACCCATACTGGGTTTCGAGTTTGAGTTTGAAAAAATCAAAATTCTTTATTTCTTCAAGTAATAACTGTTACAATGTATGGTGGCAGCCCTACACCTTTGCTGTAGTTTTCACAGCTGTGTTGCAAAGGGATATTGTCTTCCCCGTGTAAATTAGGTATATTTTCTATATTAAGGTACTTAAACAATATTTACAGCACTATTATAGGTAAAGAGTAGATAATCATAAACTAATATTATGTTCTTATATTTTTTAGAGATAAGAAAACAAAGTAAGTATAAATATATATAAACTTAAATTATATTTTACTTCTTTATTAATTACTAGCTGTGCCCCGCGGTTTCACCTGCGTAGACATCATTCCCGTGGAAATATCAAGAAATATAATACTCCAGGTGTTATTTCAGATTCTAAGCTACCTACGTACCAAATTTCAGCCCAATCGGTTTAGTAGTTTTGGCGTGAAAGAGTAACAAACATCCATCCAGCCATCGATCCATCTTGATAAACTTTCACATTTATAATATTAGTAAGATACTATTCAAATTAAAATTAAAAAGCCTTTAAATATAACCTTAGAACAGCCTATCTTCCTGGGCGCCGCCACACGCTCAAGAACGTTCGCCGCGTGAGCATACGAGAAAACTAATGACTTAAATGTTAAATAAATTTAATTTAAAAAAATTTTTAGAAACAAGCATTTTTTTATGCCATAGGTGGCAAACAAGCAGACGGGCCGCCTGATGGTGAGCGGTTACCGCCGCCTATGGATACCTGCAACACCAGGGGTATTGCCAGTTTTTGCCGACCCTTCATGACTCTATTCACTCTCCTTTTGAAAAGCCCCATGTTGTAGCTCAACGGGAAGACCGCAGCAGGGAGATCATTCCACAGTTTGCACGTATGCGGCAGAAAAGAACGGTTAAATCGCACAGTGTGCGATGTCAAATTAAATGCTTTACTTTTAATTAAACTAACTTAAATTTTTGACTTTTAATTAAATGCTCTAAAATGAAGAAAATAAACTTAAAATAAAATTATTAAACAAAGCCATTAATTGATAATATTACACAATTTTTAAATCATAAAACTAGTCACAAGATTTGATCACTAAAGTTAAATTTCGCGACAAGATTTAATGATTTAAAAATTGTGTAATATCTGTGGTAAGATTATAAATTGATGTTAAATACATTTTTTAAAAGTTTTTTCTTCATTCTGGAGCATTTAATTAAAAGCTTGTCTTTAAAATATTTTATACATAAAATTTATTTTTGTTTTTTAGCGATCCTTCCAGTTACTCGAAAGGTTCCCAAAACAACAAAGTAAACGAGCCCTAACACCAATATCTCAGCACTTTTCGTAGGGTAGTTCCAATGGCTATTTTTCGGGTTCATCATCAGGCCCTCGTCGTCATGTGAAATGAAAGCTTCCCAAAATATTTAAGTAAACGAGCCCAAACTCGACATTGTCATCTTTTGGTAGGGTAGTACCGATGGTAATCTTTAAGCTTCATCATCAAACCCTCGTCATCATGAGGAATGAAAAGTACTTATAAATCTTAACATAGCTAACAACAAGCTAACATAACTAGCCCAAATTCAATTATCCTATCATAATTTGTCATCACAAAGTTCTAGTCGCTAAATTCTGTTCAATTTAAATTCTGTGCCTACACTTACCTAAGTTTAATTATTATATTAACAATATTAAAGTATAAACTCTAAACAAGCTAAAATAAACAATTCTTTACAAAAGCTTACTCATAATAATAACATTATCAGACTAGAATAGGTGTAATGTCCATCTGATAAACAATGCCCTGGGCCCTGAAAGACGAGAAGCTTATCCTATGTCTGATCATCTCGGACATGTTAATGGAAAACACGGTCCTGATTTGTAGACAATAGATCTCCTTATGTTAACCACATTATACTCGTAAGTAAGTATTTGTTTCCAAGTGATATTGTTTTGCTCGGTTTATTTATAAACTATGAAATATGAGAGGATAATGCACAGTTAAATGTATGAAGATACTTATTTCTAGACACCACAATTATGTTTATAATATAAACATTATTATTATTACTATTATTATTATTCATTGATCGAGACCTACGAATAATAATGTCGAGACTAACAGAACGTTTGTCTGATTTTTGTGAATTATAATAATTATTATCTAACATAACATCACGATTTTTTGCCACCCACCATTTCCCCAATGCAACGCCGTCCCTTCTGGATCTCATGATGGTATCCTCATTACCATATGTTGCTAAACATGGTCAGTGCTCGGCTGATGCCTTTTCCTACCATGACTTGATTTTTTTATCCTATAAAATTCATCCTCCCAAACCTAAACCAACTATCATTCTGCAACGTAATTTTAGTGGTATCAACCAGGAGGCATTCATGCCAGTAATACAGATTGGTCAGCGGTCATGAGTGCTGACAGCTGCTAATTATTGATGATCAGGTCGCCATTTTTAATTCCCTCATCACGCAGCTGTATGATATTCATGCATGCACCTTTAAGATCTATAAAAATAAAACATGTACCTGCACTGTGATATCAAATTGCTCAGGCACAAAAAAGCTGTCGCAAAGACTAAGTTCAAGATCTGTCCTAGTGATGCAAATAAGTCACGTTACGTCAAGATATGTAATCGTTGTAACGTGGTGTGCAGGGATGCTCAGCGACGTCACATCCATGATTCATTCATGGATCATTTGGAAAGAAGCAAGATCTCATAAAAATTGTGATTACTAACATGTCTGCTGTAGTTTGCAACTAGATGGCGCTGTATGTTCTTAGCAGGCGTAGCGTTTTGTTCAGGTATCTAGGTATGGAACTCTACACTATGCATACATATGTATGCCTAAACAATTTATTTTCTGCTACAATAACTTATGGACATCGCAAATGACACAAAAGTAATAAAAAATATGGAAGTAAATTGCAATAAATATGAATAAAATGATTATAAAAAAATAGAGGTTTATTAGGTGATCTGTGTGTAAATTATATAAGAGAAAAAGAAAATTAATTAGTAATTCTGACAGTAACAGACTGGAGCCTGGACTTGTGCCCGGTGTACATGGGACTTAAAACACAGAACTGGCTAAGGGCGGGTGTGTTTCCTCTACCTAACCATTATCTGAGGAAAAGACGTGATGTTATGTTACAATACCAACAGAAGGGCCTAGTTGAATAGTATTCGTGCCAAATCAACAAAGACAATACTTACAAGGTTGATAATTATTAGCGATGAACTTGCGAGCTAAACCCTTCCTAAAACCTTCCGTCTTTTAGTTTCCTACCATCTTAATGAACAGTAATTCACTCCAAGTATTTTTTAATTCTATTAAACTCCTACGCCAGGAACCAGGTAGATTGATGTCAGTAAGTTAGTCAAAAGAAAATTAAATTAATGCGCCCGGAGAAAAGGCAACTTAAAAATAAATTTCGTTCATAGTAATTTATTTGAAATAAGTCAAAGTTAGGAGATGCTGAATAAGGGAAACCAGTGGCGCTGGAGACTGTAAAATCATTAAGGGGCACTTAAATCTTAAGTAAATCAGTGCTCTCGAGGCGGTATTTTTGACTTCAGGTTTTTGTCATAATATTATTATTTATTTCCATTTGTTCTAATATCACATAGAATGTTCATAAACAATACTAAGTTTGTAAACACATTCTATGCGATTAATATAAAATATGTTATGGGCAATGTGATTAAATAAGAGTCCAGACTATGCCGTGATACATTGCCGCGCATAGTCTGGACTCTTATTTAATCACATTGCCCATAACATATTTTATATTAATTGGGCATTATTCCTAATGTCCATCGCTTACTGGGCTGAGGAATACATAGTGACCGACAGAAGATCTGGTTTCAGTTTAGATTAAAGTTTCGAAGTCAAAAATTCTGCATTCGCTTACCATCCACAATAATTTTTTAACTGAAACCTATCACTAAGTTCTTTAAGTAATGTAATAGATGAGTGTTACTCAATGATCAATGATGATGAGTGTTATTTCAATTCCGCGCGACTTTCGAAATACACCTACGTCCCTCCAAATCAAAAATCTAATCTGCCAATATATCAGACCAAATATTATTATTTTGATTCTTCACCGTTAAATAATACAGAAGATTAAACTTATCGCCAGGGCCGGACCGAGACATTTGGATAATGATAGGCCAGTACCAAACCTTGATTCAGTAAAATATCAAACATATCAGGTTTCTTCCTAAAACCTGTAATGTTAGCTTTTTACTTTGATGTTTTTTAGCTTACCTAGCTAATCTTTCGATTTATTGATCATATAAATATGTATCTCCCGTGTCAAACTGTGCTTATATATGCTGAGTAATATACATACACACTACACACATAACATAAATATCTACTAATATCTGGAGGCCAAAAGGTTTGTGTCGGACCTGGGAAAGCGTATGCAGGAGAGGGGCAAAGATCGCCGGTCTCGTCCAGTAGATCTCTTTGGCCATACAGCGGGGGAACGCTGCCAGCCTGATGAGTACCTTCGGACGTGGGGGTGCACGGGGCTGCGAACGGGAATAAGCCAACCAGGCTTGTTGTGGATTAACGACGATGTTACGGATTGTAACTTAAATTTAATTATTTAGTTTAATTGAGATTATGATATTTTATTATTAATGTGACAATATTGACTAATATAATTAACTAACGTAATTCCCACTATTCGTTCCCGTGGGAAATCCGTTCTTATTTCTCGTTAACATCATAATGAAAACCTATGTGCAAAATTTGCGCTTCCAAGGTCCCAAGAGTTAAGGGAAGGCGCCGATAAGTGGTGATGCTATCAGCAGGACGCAGGAACCTCCTCATTTCAATTCGGGGAGATGGATAAGCCGGTGCATCACGGGCAACGTTGTATATTCTTCCATTGTGGGTGTTGGGCTATCCGACGGCTGTATACCTACCTACTGGCAGGGTTTACCTCACAAGTGTGTGAAGTGTGGTCTCCAGTCTCCACCGCATACGTTCTGAACCCAGCGGCTCATGCGTCAGTGAGAAGGGGCTTGCCAGCTGGCCCAGCTGATCGGCTATCGGTCGGTAGAAAGTAGGAGGAGACTGGCCCTCCCTCCTGCTGTTTGGTAGGCTGAGAGCCGGTGGAGACCTGGCTCTCCCTTGCGACGCGCGGGGTTTGAAATCCGGACGACACCTGTCCCTCCCTTCCGATGAGCTGGCCGTCATGGGAGCTGCTGGCTCTGAAGCCGTGCAGTGGCGATCATGGGTGGCGCACTGGGAGTTTAGCCACCAACATTGATAAACCCTGGCGGACAGTCCCTAAAGGGGATCTTACCGGCCTGACATAACCCGGCCCTGTCCCCGCAGGGCCGGGCATCGTATATAATTTCCCGGACACAATAAAAAAAGGGCGTCTATAAGTAAGTGAGAGTGTCAGTAAATCAGTCAGGACATTGAGTTTATATAAAACGTGTTAAAAATTGTTAACGGCAAACAAGAATTTTGAAAGTAGGTTAATTAGCCCTCATTGGTGGATATATTGTAAAGACTGCAAAGTTGATTCGAAAGTGTTGTAAAGCTAGTTACTCAGTTACTTCTAGACCGGTAATTTTTGTTTACAAATAAGAAAATACTATTGCTTTATCTTCGATACTCAGCCTATGTGAATATGTATGTTTGAACACACACTACTCGATGCGGTATAGGCCTCCTGTTGGTCACACTTAAGTCACTCATAGTTTGGTCACAGGACTCCTGTCCTGATGAGCCTTATGAGAGTTTCATACATCAAAATGTTTTACGATATCGTTTTTCAGAGCACCACAACCACGTTAGGTATGTTTTTCATATCATTCTTTAACATGGTCGCCCTAAACAAAAGAAATGGGTGAAAAACATACGTAACATCATTCAAGGCTATTGGAAATAAACAACCGTCGTTCCTTGGAAGCTAGGGCGGCCGCTAACAGTGTGGAACACTACTAGCGTTGACACACTGGCGCCGTCAAACGTACCACAGACCCCAAGGTACAACTGATGCGGCGTCGGGTTCTGTCAGCAACGCAAGCGGAGCAAATATGCAATTCCGGGAGCGGCTACATATTAGAACCGTTAGGAGTAGCGACTCTGGGACCGTGCGAACCGGGAAATCACCGCATTTTCAAAAATCTATCTGAGCGCTTGGTCGAGGCGACGCGTGATTAAAATTCAAAATTCTGGCGTTCATCTGGCCCAACGTATAAGTATTGTTGTCCAACGTGATAATGCCGCCTGGGTATCTTGGGGATATGTGCCCTGGTCAATGACTCGCTCACAGATACGCTGCCATCTGATAGTGGTTTAGAGCACTTGGATTTTCTATAGGCTGACATGTCGGCCTGTGGTTCTTCGAAGTGTTTGAAAATATGTTTATTGAAAATATGTTTATTGAAACAATTAATTGCACAATCATTAAAATTGATTACTTGTGGTCCTCACACTAGACGCGAGTCTGTGTCGTGAGGACCGGAAAATAAATGGTTAACAATGAGAAATGTGCTTAGTTGACTAAATCTAACATGCATTTTTATTAAAACACTTACATAAAATAAAAATAAATGAGAGAAAGAAATATATATATATATATTACAATATCTGTAAACTAATAGGTAAATACGTTTTATCTTTAAATTAAATATAATATGATAAATATATACCATATAATATATATTATACGAATTATTTTAGGTATACCTATATCAAAAATTATTTATACAGAAAGGAATGTGATCAAAGGAGGGGGGTATAATATACATTTTATGTAAATTTATGGTTTAGGATAATATATGTTTGAATAAATTTTCGGTTTTGTCATAGTCAAGTGAGGATAACCATTTGATGATTATATTCTTTGCTTCAAAAACAGAGCAATTTTTAATTTCGCAAGTTTCTAATGCTTTATTATACAACCGCGTTTCAACGTAAGGGCTAAATCGGCGTGCGAAAACTGAATGAATTTGTGGCATATTAAATTGGAAGATTCGTCTACGAGTCCAAACTAAATCTGACGCAGGGGGCTTTATGAGGTGTTTATGGGCAGAAAGAACTGTTTGTAGTACGAACAACTGGCGAACGTTAAGTAATTTGGCTTCCCTGTAAAGTTCGGTTGTGGGGTACCTAAAATTCTTTTTTAACATTGTTTTTATTACGGAACGCTGAGACCTTTCCACTTGTATCATTATAGTTTTTGTGGCGCTACCCCAACTCGTTATACAGTAGGCTAAAAGAGATTGGCATAGTGCGTAGTAGACTATTCTCAATGCATCCAAGTCCGCTGAAGTTCGCAGGAGGCGAAGGTTTAGTCATTTAGTTAGAGGTGTCCGTCTATCTGTCTGTCTGTCTGTCTGTCTGTCTGTCTGTCTGTCCGTCCGTCTGTCTGTCAAAACAATTTTAACGGGAACGCGTGAAGGTATCAAGTTGAAATTGATATCTGCGGTCCCCTAGACCCACTGTAAATCATACTTCTAAGTTAACGCAATCAAAAGTACTGCATTTTTTCATACTTTGCGCAAGGAACCAATAGAAAGCACTGTTCTAGGTATGGAACCTACACTATGCATAAATACCTTAAAAAATATTTTACAATAAAGGCATTCTGACCTGTGTAAAAAAAAAAGAGATATTTATAAAGCAAGATTAAAAACAGCGAATATTATATTATTATGGTAAAAATTACGTATATGAATATATACCTATATTATATGTATATATGAATGACATTTCGAAATTTCAAACATAAAATATTCGACAATCCCGCATCTTTCGGTGCCTAAAGTACGAGTATAAGAGTCTGAAGTATCGCATTTTCTTGCTTCTTATTCTTACCCTCGTCGTATTTTCAAATTGTGTCGTTTTGAAGATACTTCGCTGTCAAGACAAAATAAAATAAATGTAGCGTGACCATAATCGTGGAATCACGACTCCCATTCAGTCAAAATCCTTACAGTTGGCCTGAATATTGACATAACTAATTCAGCAGCGGGGTCGACTCGGCATTTGCCTCGTGATTCGTGATCGAACCATCTAAAATGGTAATAGACGACCGTGACATTGTATTTTTGTTTTAGTAGCATCACTACTTCTAAATAGGGTGTTGCTTTTCTTGTTTCAAGGTATTAAAGGGGCTCTGAATACACTGCCACTTTGAGTTTTGTGTTGTGGCAACAGAATACTCGCAACTAGTTGTTTACATAATATAATACCTCTCTACAGATATTATCTCAATGACAGCCTGGAGTCTGGAACTGTGCCTGGTGGCAGAGATGGCAATACGCTCCCCCCCCCCCCCCATCACATGGGACCTATAATATAAAGCGAAATGTGGGTGTACCTACCACAACTCGGACACTCGACACGATTCCCATACAAAATCTATAGTAATCGTATAATCGTAAATCTATAATCAAGCGTTATAACTACCTACTACACAGAAACTGCATAAGTTTTGTTCACGGGCAAGAGAGTGCGTGAGGTGATTTCCTAGCGAAGCGGGGCTCGTGGAGAGCTGTATCTTCCTCGCGGGGTGAGGAAGGCCCGATGGGTGGGCGGATGACAGTGTCCATTCTATACATAGTGTTCTTTTATGAAGCTCTGGTCGACCTTTTTCAGCTAGTGAACGTAAAACCAAAACTTCCGTTATGTTATCGTGACGACAACAAATAATTTAATAAAAGGGGTACATCCAGAAGAAGCGAGAAAAATCATGAAAAGATAGTCATATAAAATTACCCCTATGATTCCATAGAATGTGCTCAAACTCGAATCATTCGTGTATGGAATTATGGAATTATTCGTAACCTACATCACTAACGCCTTCATTGTCGGCACGCCGAAAGAATTCAATGGCATCTAGACTGTAAATATTGTATAACATACCTAACTAGAATATTGACGTTTGGTTATTGTTGGGTATTTCTGCATGAAAGCAGGGAGGGAACAGTAGGTCATGAGTGATTCCATGCATAACATAAGTATAATATTATAACATAACATATCTGTATATCTATATGTGTATCTATACATTACTCTGCATCACCCTCTTTTCCCGGAGAGGAAGGAAGAGGTGTACCAAGGACTCAGTCACGGTAATGAATAATTACAGATCCATAGTAGGTACACCCATGTAGTTAGTGGTAGGCCTCTTTTGCAGGGGGGCCACCTGGGGAAGTACCACATCTTTGCCAGATATTCAGCCGCCAAGCAGTAATGTGCAAACATTACTGTGTTCCGGTATGACGGGCAATGTTACCAGCGAAATTACTGAGCATGACGAGTTTCAACAACTAATATCTCGGGGTGACAGGCGCAGTGCAGTGCCGCGCAGAATTTTGAATATTAAAACACTGTGTAGCACTGTGCCTGATATGGGCAATCATGAAGCTTACCATCAGGCACCTGATTTGCTCGTCTTGTCACTCACTATTATAAAAAAAAACCCATACTACGCCAGTATGTTATGTTAATGATCCCATCTAATAGAGGGGCGAGCCTATTGCCATCTACCGGGCACAGTTCTAAACTCCAGGCTATTATTAAGATAATTTCTCATGGAAAAATCCAATAACACTTTGCCTGACTGGGGATCGAACCCAGGATCTTGTGATCGGCAGTAGAGCTTGCGACCACTACGCCACCTGCTAGTTTTTTTTTTTTAACATATGGATTTATCATGCAGGGCTGGCATGAGATTTGGGTTTCGTTGTCGATTCGAACGAAATGACGAAGGATGAAAGATATGCTGGTGTAATAATGATAATAATTTTATATGATTAATTTGAATGTATTTAATGTAATGATTTTATATTACATTGACCTTTTATTGAGGACTTGTTTTGATTTATTTGATTTATTGGTGAAATTACTTGAATAAATGAATTTTAATTAAAATAGGAAACATTTTCGGAGAAGCCTTCAAGCAAAAACAGGTTTTGTTTTGGAAAGCATTTTGAATTATAATGATTATTTTTATTATTTGTTGTTGTAGCGATAATAGGAATACAATAATATACAATATTGTATTTCAAGCGAATAGACCGCTTAGTCTATAAAAATATAAAATAATAGGAATACATATTTTGAGAAAATTAAAAGTGTCTAACTATTACGGATTGTGAGATAAGAGCCCTGTGTCAGACAAACGGACGGACAGCGGAGGTTAAGTAAAAGGGTTCCTTTGGCACTCTTTGGGTTTGGGATCCTAAAGGAAATAAGGAAGCCGATAGAGGAGTTCGACGGATGGTCGTTGGATAGATCCGCTTGTAATTATTCATAAATAAATTGACCGTTTACTTCTCCTGCAAGTGAACATTGGCGCGGGGTGGTGAAAATAGAGACGTACTTAGTTTAAATGTTTAAACGATAAAACATTAGTATACTCACAGCAGTGGGACTTCTAGTTCGACTGCGGCTGGAGGAAAAGTGCTCGATGACCTCCCAGTTGGACTTCTTAGGCACTGGCGTGTCCGCCGGCGAGGGCGAGGTGCGAGGCGCCGCGGTGGGTGTGCTGCGTCCAGAGTCGTCCCCGACGCGTGCAGCGTTCGCCGCTGACCGCAGCGACGCGCATCGCCGTCCACGCAATGCGTCCTACAACATTAATCTGGTATGAGTTTAATGACTAAGCAAAAATTTATAAGTAACTCCACCCCTTGGCAATTTGACACAATCCTAGGAAAAAAATCTGAATCGATCTTTCGTATTGCCTTATTATCTTCCGAATGTAATAACCAATTCATGCGATAAATTAATATTGTAATACATTGATGACGAAGTAAATTATGATTTTTTTATAAAAGTATGCGAGCATTTATTTCTTAGAGACAATGGGACTAAATTATGGTTTACAAATACTAGTAACTACAAAGTAACTTTTGTCATTCACTACGAACTAATAATAATATCCGTTACCCATTAAAATATTATTCATTCCCTTTTTTGTCGCTAAATAGAGAAAATATTTTTATTATAAAACTATTTATTTTATTTATTGACATTACTGTGTTCCGGTCTGAAGGGTAATGTTATCAGCAAAATTACTGGGCATGACGAGTTTCGAAGTGAAGAAAGAGCTCGCCAGAACATTCTTTTGGAATTTGCGAAAATGTCTTGGGAAGAATTCTCCAGCAGCAGTTCATGTTCATCGCCAGTCAAAAAATAGAAGAGAAGAGTCGGCTGTGTCTCGCGAAGCTCATGATACCTTTTGAGAAGGATAAAACGCGATTGCACGTGATATTGATTCTTTTTTCAATTCAGTGCGCATTGGTCGCGATCGTGAAACGTGATCCTTATATTTGGTGGTCAGTTATATACATTAAAACATACAGTTAATTCTGTAAAATACCTAAACTTAACAAAGTTTGCTAGTATTTTGTATTATATAATAATAAATATTCATAGTGAGTTTTTTACTAATAATTTGAATAAAAATGTCTGAAAATTAAACAGCAAATAGACGTTCGGATATGGTACGGCCGTACCACAAACTTGGTTCGCTAACAAACCATATTCGATCGTGTAGCAACGGCAACATTAGTCTGGCTTACATTATTTAATAGTATTATTACTCGGTATGGTGGTACGGCCGAACCATGTTCGTGTATGTTATAATGAAATATCTTGTTTTTAATTAATATCAATTGTTAAGGGGTATTTTACAGGAAAGCAAAAGTTGACCCAATGATCAGTATATTTTTCTGAACATGTCAGTATTTATTTCAAACTGTTCAGAATTATTTCTATTTCAGACCGATTTTTCTCGCAATCTGATGCCACTAAACCGTGTAAACTGCTTGTCGCTGGTCTTATAAAACGTGGCGGATTCTTAACACCTATGGTGGTAGCGCTCCTATTACTGCTGTAAAAGTGGCGGGCGGCGGGGCGGACGACAAACGCCGATGGCTGTGGTCGGTGGCACCATTGCGCAAAGCAAGTTTCGTTTACTTAAAAATATAGTGATTTTATGAAACTTCTAGCTATTCCCAAGGAATATCTACAAAATTACAGATTAGTCGATCAATTAAATACGTGAATAGTAAGTACGTGTCGCACAGGCGGCGGCGGGTGGCCAGTACCGCCCCCGCGCCCCGCTCCCTACTGACAGCTCCCGATAGCTAGATTCAAATCTGTATATATTTTATGTAAAAATGTTTTCAGTTTTTAATATTCTTGATTTTTTTTTTGGATATTTTTCTAATTGAAAAGAAAGTTAATTATGTACTTATATCAATAAAGAAAATAGACAGAAATGTTCCACTGCGAATAAAGAGGCAATTTAAAAAATATATATATTATAATGGTTACATGGTTATTTTTTGGGTTTTCATTGTGTGATTATAAGACTTCAATAAAATAACATTCCCGTAAAAAATTCGACAGAGCAATTTTCAAGTCCAAGTTACACCAATAAAACATATGTTATAAAAAATTTGGTGTTTCTGCTGGGATATTTTTTTGGTTATTTCGTGTATTGTTTGTATAGATTATATTAATATGTCCTATGAAGAAAGTTTAAACAGAGCAATTTCCTATAAAAGATATCATAGAAATAAGAATTTAATTACCAAATACCTAACATCATTAATTTTTTTTTATATTTTTACAATACCTAATACCTTACCTTATTGAAACTTGATCATGCTATAAAGTTTTTTCTGACTGAGGAATTACTGTGGAGGTCCACTAGGTTCTTTTCTTACACTAGTAGTTATTTAGCCTTTTCGTTAAAAACATAAAAACTAAGGTTCTCTCTTTATTATTATTAGTATTAGTAAAGATACCACATTGCTCAAAGCATAGAATTCCTGTCTCCTTTAACTCACGCTATCGTTTTGTTGGATTAACAATAATATCAGCTTCAACTAATTTGGAGTGCGAATATTAATGTTATTAAAGTTGTTATTAAGTTTTTATTATTATTCTCAGTCTCAGAGTCTCAGTACAGAGCGAGGTCTCGGTTCGCGGCGAACTATTGATTTAATACGTTTTATTGACACTGATCTGGATCAACATAGTCAAATTATGGATAGATAAATCTATGGCCAGGATTGGTATATTGAAGGCTGTGAATAACCATAATACAAGACATAAAGAAATACTGACAAAAACAGAGCTGAATAAAATTATAAACAAAAAAAGGATGATAGGAGGTAAATATTTCTTTCATTATAAGCGTATTGTAACAAGAACTAGTGAGTATGTAAAGGCCACACCTACAACCCCGAGGCGAGGAAACGAATTGGTTTTTGTTCTTACTTGTAGCATACGTTCGATGCAAATGAGTTTCCTAATACGATTTTCAGGTTTCGCGAACTCCATTGTTCGTACAATGTTACAATGAGTTGTCATGATTTCTCATATACCTATTAGAACTCTTTTTTTTATTTTCTCAATATTACACTGGTAGTAGATTTATTTTTTGATTCATGAAGTTAAAGACTGGCAAGGAAAGATTCCTCTGCAGACTGATAGGAGTGCGCCATATTATTATTAGTCTAGCAGCCCCCACCTATTTTTTTTATGTTTAATAACATGCTGAATCTTCGTGAGTAAGTTCAGTTCGACGAGACACCCAATTTTTTCTAAAATACTCTATAGAGGTTCGTAGTTCTACGTAGAAGTACATAGTACTCATTTCACGGCAACACTGATTTTATTTTTTTCCCATCGGGAATGAAGTGTACATGTATATTATATATATTTCCAGAAATAGATATATTTTCTTTAATACATTTTAACTGATACGTGCGATCTTTGTTAGGGTACTGCAGTCCAATCCTAGGTTTGTTCCCGTTTGTTCACCTGGGTGAATTCACCTGGGTGAACAAGTGGGAAAATAATTTCCGACTAATTCACCTATGCATCAATTCACCTGGGTGAATTGACCTAGGTGAATTAATGGGAATAAAGTAGTTGCGTTTGTTCACCTACGCACTTGTTCACCCCGAGGCACACATAGGCGGCTTTTTTATTAGGTAGGTATATAATAATACTTTTGAACGTTTCACCGAATTAAGCAAACACTATAAAAATTTCATTTTCAGATTGGAAGTACCAGGGTATCATAATTGTAAAGAAATATAATATATATTTTTTTACTCCCTACCGAAGGGAGTAGTGCTATAAGTTTGACGTATCTATATATTTATTGTGTATAATATTATGTCTGAATGGATCGATTTTTATATGGATTTCTTTGTTTGAAAGCTGCCGTGATCGAGAATGTTCTTACATAATTATTATCTCTCATGAGAATCAGTTCAGTTATTCGAAGATTATCAGCTCCTTTTTCCTTTGTACGCTGTACAAATACACAGGCTGGAAAAACTTCAAAATCAATTCCTCTACCATCAATCATACGCCAATTATATTATATGGCTATTTTTATATGACAATAGACTCGTTTCCTATTTCTTTGGACCAATAACATACTGGCGAAATGTGAATGTACCATCTATGGGACTGAGTCTTTGGCAAACCTCTGCCTAATCCTTCGGGAAAAGGCATGTTCTCTCAAATAAATAATCATCCAGTAGCGGTCAAGTAGTTTATTAATTTTTATGAGCTCGTCATTTGGACATATTTCGGAATGGAGGACGCTCTAGTCAAACCATCCACTTTGTAGGACAAAATGTTTTGTTGATTATTCAATTTCTTCAATTATTCAGACAATTTCCAACACTCCACCGTATCGACATGTTTTATACCTGCATAGTACAGTAGCTCCTCTATTCTCTATCGAGAAACACTTAAAAACCTTGGGCATCTCGTCGAACCGAACCTACTCACGCAGATTCAATCTGTTATTAAATACTTAAAATAACAGGCGGGGGCTGATGGACTATATTATTTATTTCGGAATTAAAAAATATATTTTAATGTAAGAGCAGAAAACTATTCCTACCCAACTGAGAACCATGTTCTTGTTTCAAACGAAAGATTTTTGGTTTTCCCATGATGGGGGGAACACCAAACACTGTTATTAAAAATAACCAAGTTCATACGATGGTTAGATGGGATGCATATAACACGGTTCACGTCTCCCTCGGACAACGCGAAACAACTCTATTTCCAAGCTCTGCTCAAGTTTTAATCGAATATGTGAAAACCGCATATCCTCCACCAGCAATCAAAGAGAATGGGAAACAATAACAAAAATTCATAATTAAATTTTCCGTGTACATAAACTGTTACTGGTTATAACTTATTTTGTGATAGTGAGTAACAAGACGAGCAAATCAGGTGCCTGATGGTAAGCATCATGATTGCCCATATCAGACACAGTGCTACCCAGTGTTTTAATATTCAAAATTCTGAGTGGCACTGCACTGCGCCGGTCACCCCGAGATAATTAGTTGATGAAACTCGTCATGCTCAGTAATTTCGCTGGTAACATTCCCCTTCAGAACGGAACACAGTAATGTTTGCAGATTACTGCTTGGCGGATGAATAACTGGCAAAGGTGTAGTACTACTACTACTATGTGTAGTATTACAGGCCCTGTACCTTCGCTCAGGGATCAAATGTCTGTGGTTTTAACAGCCGCACCAATACACTCCGATTACGATTTAAATAAATAGATGTAACCTCCATTGTCCAATTTCCAAGATCATGCACTACAGAGATCCACAGTCAAAAAAGCAGTAATATGTGGTCAGGCTATCGGATCGCTTGCCGGTAGCAAAACAATATTCTTACAATCACTAAACTAATTTTGTTACGATGTTATATGGAGATAGTTGGAAAAACTGACTCCGTCACACTCGAGGCAGAGCGAATCAAAGGCATCGTCGCTACAAGGGACAGCATTATCCCGGAATTAGCTCCGGGATAACATATTCATTCTCTTATTATTAAACTATAGCTTTAGCTGCAATATGTTACGTCTGCTAGCATGGATAGGTAAGTCAATAAAACATTATAGTTTATATAGGTAGATATTAAGAGCATATCTGTTATGCGTGGGTAAGCACTACTTACCGCTAAATGCCAAATAATGGCTTTTTAAGAAGTAAGGTAAGATTTTTGTTAAGATCGTTTTGAACGGATTGTCACGTTAACTTTGAATTAAGATATCCAGGAATATAATTATAATATAAAGATATGCTTTTTCCCATTTCACAAAATAAATAAATTCTGGAACAAAGCTAAACCTTTAACCTTATCGTAAATATCAATCAATATTATTCGAAATCAAGTTGAAGAGCTTTGAAAATTGAAAGATATATTAAATCAGAAACCAGAAATCCCCATTAGGCGTTTCAATAAGTAAAACAATCGGAACTCATAAATTCAGAAAGAGAATTCCTCTCAAAACTTTCTAGGAAGTTGTTCGGCTCACAAAGTTTCGATCTTCGCCCGACTTTACTTAAGTTCTACCGACTTAGGCCAGATGACTATTATATACGTTAAATAAAGTAATATTTTTTTTTATAAAATGAATAGTTCCTAAACCTTATCGCATATAACTCCTAGTAAGCTAATATTATAGACTAATAAAACCCACAGTTTCAATGTTTTCACAGCAAGAGCTGTCACAAAAAACATAAATTAACCAAAACATCACAACAAAAAAGAGATAAGAAATCACAATATGAACAAAATTTCGATACCTACTAAATAATAAAACACATCAATCCAAATACCAATTACGTTTTTACTCATTAATAAAGATAAATAACAAGGTCCTTAACTACAAATACAAAATCAAAATTTTTTGTAGTGGTAGGCAGGCCGCTTTTGCAGCGGGCCGCCTGGGGAAGTACCACACCTTTGCAAGTTATTCATCCGCCAATCAGTAATGTGCAAACATTACTGTGTTCCGGACTGAAGGGCAATGTTACCAGCGAAATTACTGGGCATGATGAGATTCAACAACTCATATCCCAGGGTTACAGGCGCAGTGCAGTGCCACACAGAAACTTGAATTTTAAAGCACTGTGTAGCACTGTGCCTGTTATGGGCAATCATAATGCTTACCATCAGGCACCTGATTTGCTCGTCTTGTCACTCACTATCATGAAAAAAAAAACAAATACGCCATCTAAAAACTCTCAATGAGTCAATGAGCAATTATTCACCAATAAAGCTAAATTGAAAATTGAAAAGTCACCCGTTCTTAAGTAACAATTCCAATAGACGGATGAAATCAAATTCATTTCAGATAGGCACCTTAACGGGATGCAAATTAAAGTTGTAAGTGATTTCGAGGATACCTGACTATTAGCCAAACGAAGCATGCTCCCGAAACGTACCTTGGGAATATGAATTATGAATGAGATTTGGAACTTCGGAATGAGAGGCAATATGTGGGTCGTGAGTAGACAGATGGTCAAATGGATCGTAATAAGTTTATTGATTAGTGTCTTCACGATCTAAGGGGTGGAGCTAATATATGTACAACGTACACATAATTAGTGTCGTGCAGCTGTCTGATATCTGATGGGATCTACCCTGGGTCTTAAGGTTTGATTTCGCCGGATGCTGTAAACCAGCGCAACTATGGTAAGGTAAGACTGGTTGCTCGCAAAGCTATAAGCCATGCTTAATCATCTCAGCATAAATCAAGTACGTTACGAATCAGTGACGTAGGTACGTGTTAAAATAAAATTTAAAATAATTTACTCGTTTAAAATGGATTTTTCACATTATTTATGAATTTATTTTCAGAGTTAACAGACGCTTTATTATATGTTTTGAAATTTATTAAATATATGTTTATATGATGTTATACATCAATGCACTAAAAATAAACGAGCACTTACAATATTTATTTAAATTCCTTTCAACGTGAAAATAATAACCCTTAATGTCTAGAATCTAGAGGTGAAATTATTTCGAAAAGGTGATTATTATATAATTTTATGAATTATTATACAATTAGAAAATAGAATCATAAAAATTTTCGTTATGCTCGCAACTAGCTGCTCGCACCTTTATTGTTCCAACCAGAAATTTTTTTTCACGCTCGCAGCTAGCTGCTCGCGCTTTCATTGTGAGAACCATAAAATTTTCCTCGTGCTCGCATCTCACTGCTCTTGCAGTTAGCTACTCGCGACCTCATCGTTACAACTATAAAAATATCAGTCGCGCTCGCAACTAGCTGCTCCCACTTTCATTGTGTAGGGTTGATGGTATTTTGTGACGCGGATGCTACGGATTTTGTGAGTGTTTTCGTGGTTTTATGGAAAGTATTAATGGCAACATGTGGTTTAAGCAGAATCTATACGGGTGTATACGAGGGCACGTTGGCAACACTGGGGTTGGTTGCCAGGGGAGACAGTGGGTGTTGGGGCCGGAATGAAGATGGTTGATTGGAATTCAATGATATTATGATGATTGAAGAAAAGCTAGTCTCATTGCGTGGTTAGATGGAGGCCTACATATCAGAAGTGTCCAAAGAACCCGAACGTAAGAAAAATATAATAATAAATTTTATTATGTGTTGAATGTTTTGTCGTACATATTAAATAATCAGGTGGATAGAACCTGTTTATTACAGTATATAATAGAATTAAGCTAGAACTACATCTGGCACACGTGTGCCACGTACGCCGAGCTGGGCGCGTTGGACCCCATACATTTTGAATGGCGACTAGCTGTTTAGAGCTACATTACATACACGCATAAGGCGTGGATCTAATGTAGCTCTAAACAGCTAGTCGCCATACAAAATGTATGGAGTCCGACGCGCCCAGATCTGGCGTACGTAGCACACGTGTGCCAGATGTAGTTCTAGCTTTATTGCTTATGAGATATTAGTTTGGTCAAAGAGATTGCATACCTTTTCTTTGGGGTTTTATAATTTATGTTTCGATGCTATTTTGTTTGTTTGAAAGAAATAATGTCAAAAATTTTCATTCTGGCAGTTCACAAAAGAAATTATAAAATTGTTCAGATTGAGACTTATAATTTTTCTAATAAGTAATCATTACTAGTATCTACATAGGAAAAGTAGGTGAGTATAATACGTCGTCGCGATGTGTGTTTAGTAGATGAACCTTGTTTTCTAGTGTTCTTTAGAGTGAGAAACAAGTCCGGAGTTTCTCATCAAGTTTGTGTAAGTTTCAGACGCGATGGCGGACAAAGCTCATCATTCACGTTCGCGGAGCCGTAGTAGACTTCGGTCAAGCGATATTTCTCGCTGTCGAAGATCGTCGGTTTCGTAGCGCCGTAGCGCCGTATCGCCGCCGGAATCATCCTGGCGAACTATTTCATCGTACCAAGCATGTGACACAGAACGGTTTGCCAGTGAGCAGAGTGTAGGGTTATCATATGATGCGTGTATGGGGGCATACACGTTGTCAGGTTGGCCGAGTGTAGGGTTGATGTTATTTTGTGACGCGGACGCTACGGAATTTGTGAGTGTTTTGGTGGTTTTATGGAAAGTATTAACGGCAACAAGTGGTTTAAGCAGAATCTAGGGTGTATACGAGGGCGTATAGGCAACGCTGGGGTTGGTTGCCAGGGGAGACAGTGGGTGTTGGGGCCGGAATGAAGATGGTTGATTGGAATTAAATGATATTATGATTATTGAAGAAAAGCTAGTCTCATTGCGTGGTTAGACGGAGGCCTACAATTGCTCGCGCCGTCATTATTATTTCCATACAATTTTTGACGCGCTTGCAACTATATACTCGAACCTTAATTATTACAATGTTACTAAAAAGCTCAATATCATATTCAATATTATAATTTTTATAAATAAGCTTTTAGGATCGGGATTTATTATTAAATCTTACAGTTAGGAATCGGATTTCTATTGGAAACCAATGACTTGTGTCAATCAAGATAAATATGTTGAATTTTCACAATCGCGTGAATGTTTCGAGAAAATTCAAAACAGCCCACCTATCAGACTCGTTAGAGAGAGTTAGCAGAGATAACTCGTTTTCCGCGGTTTTTCTCTCTTTCGCGCCCGAACAATTCATATCCGCTATCTCGTTCTAACCCCCTGGGACTTCGTTTTCCTTGGTCACTGTGTTACCGGGGGTGGTTTTACGAATATGCAATCGCGTAACAACAGCAGCAATTTTTTATGTCAAACGTAAATTTTTTGTATGCCGTTTGACAGCAGACATTAAGCAATTAAACGCTTTCCACACTTCTACTGCTGTTCGTAATAAGGCGGCGAGGCAGGATAATTTTTTTCATACAAAAATGACGTTTCACTATCACTACGTAATTTTACTTCTGTTGCTACGCAACTTCAAGTTCACAATACCCGCGCCGATGTAACTTGGTCTCCGAGATATAGAGTAATACAATTCCATTTGCTCAATGTACTTTTTAACATGATTTTACAGGTAATATGTTAAATAAATTGATAAACATTGTATTGTAATATATAATACTGAATACATGCAGTATACACACGGTTGACATTCAAATACAATAAGTAAACGTACAATAAGTGAACGGTTGAAAACTCGCGAGGCGAGGGTGAGGGTATTCTTCATTGAAGGGGGAAGTTCCGCCGGAAGACATCACCCGCCACCCGGCCTACCCATCACACCCCCAAGTCACACGGAAAAACTTCAATATTTTTCACAGTTTTAAAAATATAATTTTCTATGAATTTTGCAACAATCATTTACTCATAAACGATCTATAATTCGTATATCACATACTAAACATGGTTCAGAAGCGAGATGAACCTGTACTCCTTCAATAAGGTGTTTTTGAAGAATAACACCAGCAAGCCTATGTTCCATGCTTAACACCTTTGAATATAACAGCATTAAAGAGTGTCTAAAGAACTTCAAGTACCGGTGTCCCACCCGTTTTCAGAAGCTCTATTGAGAGTCATCACTCGGTGCCTTGTAAACCTTAAACTGTTTTAGGGTCATTCTAATCTCGTACAGGCTAATGTCCGGGATATCTTTGGTATAGTCGCGTCAGTTCGGTTATAATAAGTCATTGTTACAACAAGTGTCGAAGTGGGATCGCACCCTTATATTGTATCTCTATTTTTACAGTACAGTAGGTACTAGGTATAGATATTAGCGGTAACCGTTGCAAAAACGAACCGTTTAGAAGGACCGTTCTGTGTTCTGTAACGTTGGAACCGTTTTACATCCTGAATCAAAGCTATCTTCACTTTCATTATAGCATGGTGAGCATTTACATTTTTACTGTAAATAATTCATTAATAGGTAATTATTTGGAGTAATTATGTGTAGGTTGGTACGTAATATTATTATGGTGTACACGTGTACATATAAAAAGTAACGTTTTTCTATGGTGAACAAAACGCTACAGAGTTAAAACTTAACTCCAGCGCCACCTAGATAACATGAAAAAACAGCGCTAGCACATTTTTTTTTTAATGTATTTTTGTTCCCTATTCAGGCTAAAACTACCGATTTGGCTAAAATTCGGTGTGTAAGATAGTTTAGACCCTGGAATAACATAAAAAGTACTTTTTATCCTGATATTCCCACGGTAACGAAGACTATGCAGGTGAAACCGTGGGGCACAGCTAGTATTAAATAAATTCGAAAGGTATGACAAATGGAGACTACGGATCGGAAAGCGCAGCGTAGGACCATCAGCTACAAGGTGGACAGACGCTCTAATAAAGACAGCTGGAACACGCTGGATGCAAGCCGCTTACAACCAGACTACAAGGGAATCTAGTCCGGTTGTAAGTAGATATGAGGAAGGTCCTATGTCCAGCAGTAGGCGTCCTATGGCGGAGATGATGATAATGAAAGGTGCGTGTGTGTATGTTTGTAACGTCTTCACGCCAGAAATACTGAATATGATACTTTTTATCTAGATACTTCCACGGGAACGATGATAACGTGGGTGAGCCCTCGGAACACAACTAGTATATTATAATCAATACCGAACCAGAGATCAAATATCCGTTTGTAATGTAATGGCATCTTATGATACAAAGCATTTTGTCTACCTCACAATCGATAAACGGATCCACCGAACGACAAAATAAAAACATTCATTACGATCAAACGGGAGTTGGGCTCAGAATTAGCTTTGGTTAAACTGTTTACAAAACAACTACGATTGGAATTTGGGTCTTGTTTTCTGAGTCGTTAAGCGTATAATTAGGTGAGAATGGCGGTTTCGCGGTGACCAGTGTCGGTTATAGTAAAATTGCCCTGTAAATCACTCCAGTGGATATAAAAGCGTAAGCGAATCGATCAACTGCGTGATTGCGGCACAAATATCTTGGATACTGCCCTAGATGCAAACTCATTGATTATACGAGTAGCAAATATCCATCACTTATAATGGCTTCTCAATGACAATAATTGGAATTGGGGTTTACTAAAAAGGTTTTTAACCATATAAAGAAAAAAAACTAGAACGATCGAAAATCTATACATATTACCTACAAAACCAAATTAATGCTAAAGTGACATTGAAATATTGTCTGCATACATAATACATAACTATTCGTCTGGGTGCTGCCGACATGTATGGATATAAAATTGATTTGCAAAAATGACAGTCAACCATCGGATAAACAACAGCCAAACCCAGTCGTTTCAGTTTCTAATGAGGGCATAAACGAATAATATTGCCTGTTAACATATTCTATGTACGTGTGACGTGCGGTATTCCATTATTTAAATTACCTGGAATATTCCAGAATCCAGAATCTTAGACCGTGGACATAAATCGATTAGATTGTAACGAGTAAAAATTATTAAATCATATAATAAGCCTCGTACACCTCCTTTTACTATTTTTTTCTCATAATGCACTCCATATTCCATCATCACTACTTTGCCGCCGTATTTCTGCTTATCTACCTATTCCATAGAGTATATTACATCTCAGTACTTCTAATATCAAACCAGTTAACCTTCTCCCCCAATCATTGGCACTTTCAACTTTTAATCGTAATATTATAACACAACACGACTGTAGCCATTTCTTATATTTTTTCCTAAATAGTATTTTAAATTTAGCGTCTGCTAAAACCAAATTGTAAGTGACATTGACAGTTAAATTGGCGGGATTTATTTTTTTCATAAATTTGCGCGCCATTGCTGCTAATGATTTGAAAAAAGTTAAAGTAGTAGAAAAGAAAACTGCGTTAAATTAATTATATTTATGTAAGTATTGTTTAATGTTTGTAATTTTTACGTAAAATAAGGTGCATAATTTGGGATATTTGTGTAAGATTTGCAATTCAATGATTACTTTGCCAGTTTTTGATATGCCAATAATTGCACTATGAACTCTATGACGGTGTAGTCATTGGCACCAATGCCAATCATTGTACTTTTTAAATGTTTTTTAAAATGCGACTTATTTTGTGTTGAAATTCATTTACATTGTAATGGAATTTATATCGCATGGATTTAACATATATTATCGATCAAATCCAATCATTGGCAGTGCCAATGATTATACCGTGGCATGTGCCAATGATTGTACCTTGGCATAATATTGGCCATTTTTGTGTATTTCTTTGGTTGGAATAGGATTTACTGTTAACCAAGGTAAAGTATTTTAGGTAAAAAAAACCGCAAATGCATAGGTAAATAATAAATTAATAATTATCAGGGTGGCATGCCTACCTATTTCTGATTAATGTAGGGTTCAATACCGAGCTAAAATAATAAGTTATGATTAAATTTAGCTAAGGATCGAAGAACCCACATCCTACTTTATATTTAATCGCCGTACCTTAGTTTGCGTACAAATCAAAATTTTATTTTTGCGTAGCTCAAAGGCAGACACGGCAGCAATTGCAGACAAACTAGGTATTAGATATTAACGTTTTGCTCATAAGCAATATAATGTTATAGTGCCCCATATTTATAATAAACTAAATAAAGAGTTAACAATAAAAAAGAAAAACAATAATGAAATTAAAAAAATAATAATATCCTGGTTAGCGCAATTTGATTATGAGGGTTTAGAGAAAATGCTTAATAGTTTTCGCTTTTAATGCTGACACACATAAACAGACAAGCACGCACACACACATACATACACACACGCACACACCCCCACACCCACACACACACTCACACACACACCCCCACACAGACATAATGCATGCATATTTATAAACAAAATTACAAATTAAAATTAATTAATTGTAAAATTTTTAATGTTATTATTAGTTCAATTCTGTTGACATAAATAGTTAGTTAGATATAATGGAGAAGCCATGGCTCCTGACACACAGTTTCTAACTAGTTCGGGAGTCTATGGATACATTTAAGTGGATGTAACATTTTTATGTCAATAAAGATTATTTATTATTATTATTATTAATTGACACTTCATACTCTTTACCATACCCCATACCCATACCCCTTTTTCCTTTGAGGTATGGAACCTTATATGTAATAAAATGAAACGGGGCCAGGATCTAATGTGATTTTTAAAAGGGTCAACACGGTCGAAGCTAAGCGAAGCGAAGTTGTTATATAGGTAATAGTTTGTCCACCATTTCAGGATTCCCGCGATACAGGCTAGCCCTAGTGCGGAGTCCACTGGAAATCATATGTCACTCAAAATTTTAGCAAATAAAGATTTTTGTATTTTTGTAAGCCTTGCGGTCAAATTTTAATAATACCGTTCGAAAACTGTTGACCCCATACAATGAAATAGGTCGTGGTCAGTTTATCAACTGCAAGCTTACCGTAAAAAAACCTTTAGTTTTGTATACGGATTAGTAAATTATTACGTCTGGGTAGTATTTCCCATTACACTTCTACCTCTAGCCATTGTTCACCTATCTACCTATTTAAAAAAATTTTTGACTAGATGATTGTATTGAAATCTGCAATAAAGTGTTTATTTTTATTTTGTGAATTAACTCAGTGTTTTTCTAGTCAATGCCATTTATTTAATACCCGTATTTCGGGGACTTTGAAATACGTAAGTAATCCGCCATTTTGTGGCGGCCGCCATCTTGAATATGTAATGATACCAAATATATTCAATTGTATTCTAATTAGAACTAAAAATAATGTGTACTTAAATATCAGATAAATCAGTCAACAGTAAAAAGAGGTAAAATTTAATTTATTTTTAAGAAACAAACAAAAATGCCACAACAAACAGATCAAGTTTAATAAAACCGTTTAAAATTTTGATTATGATGTTTTAGTTACTATTGAAATCGGTCAAATAAGTTGTTTTTTCGAAATTCCCGGTAGTTTCGGAAAACACCCTAAATACCCATTTAAAAAAATCAACCTGTATACCATAATAATTGACAAATTTTAAAATGTGCAGGCATAAATCCAATCAGAGACGAGGATATTATCAGAATAAAGCAAAAAAAAAAATTTTTTTTGTGCTAATGATTGTACATTTTTTGAGTGCCAATGATTGTACTTGAGTGCCAATGATTGTACTTTTTGACCACTGCTGCTAAAAATGTCGATTTTGAATACATATTAATAATATTCGAACTGGAATTATTTATTTAATTTATCACCAATAATCAACAAATCAAATGACATGAGTATATTTAACACTATTAACGCATTATTGAAAATATTTCATATTGAATGACATCTGTCACCATTAGGTGCCAATGATTGTATAGGTTACCCTACGGCCCTTTAATTTGTTTTTTTTTTGACACAAGTTGCAGGACTAATTCTATTATTATCCACTTAAATACCCTGTAGCTCCTAAAGTTTTGATTCTAAAGTATTGATCCCACAGATCAGGATGATTGATCCTACAGTAAAAATGTTTAAAAATAATTTATACAAGATTTTATGAATTTAATTATTTTAGAAGTAACTGCTGTAACTGTAATATGTTTCAAATAAAAGAGAGCTGGTAACCATAGTTAATAGCTGGTCAACAGTCTGTTCTGTCTATAAAAAGTCTGTTGTCGCCTTTAGGTTGCATTTTTCAACCGATATTGACAAAAATTGGCACACACTTTCCATGATTTATGTAATTTTTATGGTAGATCGTGATTATTGATTGAGAGAAAAATAGGGTGGGAAAAGGGGGAAGTTTGCTGTAGCGTTATTTATCGACGGTTTCAATCAAATTTGAGAGGTAGCACTAACAACTTCATTCTACACAAAGTGTTGCAAAAATTGTCCAAGAGGGTAGTGGAGGGAGAAAAAGGAGAGAAGTTTGTAGTAGCGTTACATATGAACTGATTTAAATTCTTGTCTTTTTTTTTTGGAAAGATTTTATGTATTTACGAGTATACTTACCAAACAGAAAACGTAGTCCTCTCTGCCTTCGCAAGTCGCAAGACGAACCCGTAGATACCGACTTTCTAGGACCAAGGGAGCCCGCGTAATAACTAAATTTTATAGCCCTACTTTGCTCAAGTCTACATAGGTAAGCCCTGTTGGCCAATTCAAGCACCTAAAAATTCGATTTCAAATAGGACTTTCCCTGTGAATTTTGTTGCGCAAATTGCTTTTTGCATTCGCATTTATATTCGCATTACAATAAAGAATACCCATTTTTATCTGAACTAACTTTGATATATTTTTAAATTTTGGGACTTTACAATGTTAAACAAAGTTGGCAAATAAAATATTGTATAGAATTTTTCTGTAGAATTAGTTTTTTAAAATTTATCAAAATAAAGGAGCTATGGGGCGCAAACATAAATTTTAAATTTCCCGAGACACATCAATTATTATGATAGTCGTGATATCTACAGCTAACATATCCATTAGTTTAATTTTCTCAGACTAACTACATTAGCCAACGGATAATTTGGCCATGATACAGAGAAGGAGAAGATTCATCGTGATCCGCGATACTATAGCTCGTAGCGACTGATATTGCATCATGAATAACCCAGTTATGTGCCTATTCTCTTTTTTTTAAAACAGCCTAATTGGGTGCAGCGGGATGTACTCATATTTGAAGCCTTGGAGCTTACTGCTCACTGCTAACCAAACATTCACGTACTGAAGGCTGAAGGACCCGTGCCGCACTATACCTATATGTTCGAGTTCTTAAACTTTAGACGTCCCTGTTCTTTAGATATAATATATTTTTAAGATCTTTAATTGGCTGATTGTTGCTTATTCAAAAGTGGGTATGACCAACAGTAATATATTGATACAAGATTTAATATATATATATATAAAATAAAAGTTATTAGAAAGATGATATAATATCTCAGAATCAGTCAATTTAATGAATATCAGAGCGTATGTGTATCAATCAGCGAATCACTTTGATCCCATACTCTGCTGCGAGACCGGTGACCGGAGACCACATAATAACGAAGACCAAAGAGTCACAATCAGACCGTGACCGATGTGACCGGTAACCAGTCGTAGGGCGACCCTTTGTTCACAGCATTAAATACTATACACACCTAAGCCCGGGCTATGTCGACGGGTCGGCGTAACCTGACCACTTAGTATAAGAAATTTAGATTGCTACGTGCTGTAAATTTGTCAAAATTAACACGTTGTATACAAAAACTTTAATACAACGTGTTACAAAGTGGTGCATCTGCTTGTCAACCTTAATAACCGCCACAACAAAAGATAAAATAACTTAAAGAAAAAAAAAGATCGGCCAGTTTATATGGAAAGTAAAATTTTTCTTTTTGGAATTTCGCAATTTTTTTTTTGCAAGTTGTTTAGCTTGACGGTCACCCCCTCAAGTTAAACTACACCCTCCCCCCTAAAAAACGATACTCCGTCTCGTCTAAATAAATAGGGCGGGTTACTTCGAAATTATCGAATTCATCAAAATAAAATGAGCGGAGCCCGTTAAGAATATGAACCATTTATAGGTTTTGAGACTTTTTTATTATAAATGGGTTGGCGAACGCAGCTTGATGTTATCACGCAGAAGACGCTGCTGCTCGTCTGGGCTGCTAACCCTCAGCCGGCTCTTACGGCAACTACCGCCAACCACGGGAAGAGAGGGTAGGGCACTATCCAATTGCCGTTAGTCCCACGGCTTACAATCAAACATATTTTACATATAAAAACATACATTCACGCCTTTTTCCCTAAGGGGTAGGCAGAGGTGTACCCAGGTCTCAGTCCCATAATAGATACACCCACATTTCGCCAGTATGTTATTGGTCCCATGTAATAGGGGGCGAGCCTATTGCCATCTACCGGGCACAGTTCCAGACTCCAGGCAGTTATTGAGATTTTAACATTTTGCCTGACCTGGGGATCGAACCCGGGACCTCTTGATTGGCAGTCGATCATGCGCCCTCTACGCCACCGAGGCAGTCTATATATTTTAGGGGAATAATATTATAACTAATAAGTCTATTAATTTATGCTCGTTAGAGTTCAACCTATAACGTACGGTTAGTAGGTATTATTTCGCAGAAAACGTCTCCGTCCTAGCAAATTGTACGAATTATGTAAACGAAATACGGAAATTAATTTCGAGTATTCAAGTCTTCAAGCTCGTTTCTATTATAGAAAAATAAAGGCATTCAATACGTTTACAGTTAATTTGCTTTTGGCTTGTACGCCATTAATAAAACCAATACCGATATAATTGTTTGTTTCCAAATTCCAAAAATATAATTTAGTTTGTTAATATTTTCCGAAGTCTGGATATTGAGATACACACCTAACAATTTCATGGAATTCTACTCATGAGAAGCAGCCATCTAAATATACCCGTATATAATCTATGACTCACACAGAGCGAAAATAGGTATATAGATGATGGACAGCTGTATTCTTTTAGGTGTTACCTGATGGTAAATGTCTGCTTGACTGTTTGCGGCGCGGCACCCGGCTGCAATGAGGTCATCATAACAGAGAAGTCATGTTTGTGACAGGCAAAATACCTCCATAAAATAGTATTCCTACTAATGTTACAAGTTAGTTTGCCAGTTATTCATCCGCCAAGCAGTAATGAGCAAACATTATTGTGTTCCGGTCTGAAGGGCAATGTTACCAGCGAAATTACTGGACATGACGAGTTTCAACAACTAATATCTCAGAGTGACAGGCGCAGTGCAGTGCCGCGCAGAATTTTGAAACACTGGGTGGCACTGTATCTAACACTGTATTATATACTATAATAACACTGTATCTGATATGGGCAATCATGTTGCTTACCGTTAGGCACCTGATTTGCTTGTCTTGTCACTTAATATCATAAAAAAAAAGAAATATAGCAAAGAATTATCACTCGGAATCCTGGCGACCTAAAACTGGCAATATACGTTGTCCACATAACCCCTATGAATTGTCTCGAGCAGAATAATTTGGATTAACCCGTTCTGTTAAGAGTGCCTCGGTGGCGTAGAGGGCGCATGCTCGACTGCCAATCAAGAGGTCTCGGGTTCGATCCCCAGGTGAAGCAAAGTGTTAAATATTGGATTTTTCCATTAGGAATTATCTCAATAATTGCCTCGAGTCTGGAACTGTGCCCGGTAGATGGCAATAGGCTCGCCCCCTATTACATGGGACCAATAACATACTGGCGAAATGTGGGTGTATCTACTACGGGACTGGTTCCTGGATACACCTCTGCCTACCCCTTCGGGAAAAAGGCGTGAATGTATGTTATGTTAAGAGTATAAATTCAAATTTATATTATCACTTATTAGAATTAATTTAAAAAAGATAACAATAAAAGTCAAGAGAATATAACTAATAAAATAAAAATTATTCCAAATTATTGTCAGTCATAAACTCATTGACTGTATAAAAATACCCCCCAAAGTTTTACTGCTTGATACCGATGTAGGCTTTGCCACAAATGACGTTGAATTGCTTTTTTGCCACCTTGCCAATTTTATTAATAATACTGTTTGTTTATGTTGACCTATCCAGTCCATATAGACATTAATCTCCTTTTCTTATATAATGGTATATAATGTGTTAAAATAAGGTGTAGTAGTACATCTACTTGAATCTACTTTTCAAACTGAACAACATTCAAAAGAAAGAATTTCGCAATTCGCGATAAAAGATTTCGACATCTCATACAAAATGGATCAGCAAATTTGTATTTGTATGGGAAGTCGGAATATTTTTTTTCTAATTTTGGAATTCAACTTTTATTTTGCAAGCTGACGGGTTGACGGGTAGATGCGTCTCCTTTAAGGTCTTGTTCACACTGCGACTTTCAGCTGCGGCAGCTAGCTGCTTGGCTGCTTTTCAGCTGCTAGATGCCGCGACAAACGCTGCACCCCGCACACTGCACCGCGACTTTTAGCTGCGGCAGCTAGCTGCTTAGCTGCTGCAGGCTTCCAAACGCAAGGAAGTCGCCAAAACGCACAGCTGCGGCGCAGCAGATCAAAAACGCCGATCGCCGCTGCAGGCTTCCGAACGCAGGGAGTCGCCAAAACGCGCAGCTGCGGCGCTGCAAACGCAAAAACGCCTGTCGCGGCAGCTCAAAGTCGCAGTGTGAACAAGATCTTATAGCGTACATGGCCTTTTAGGAATTTGACACAATCCTATGAAAAATTTACCAAATCGATGTTTTTTATTCGCGTGTTTGCTCCGAATATAATTAACCCATTCTTTAAATTTATATCCTGATATTTCTATAGTGAAGTAACCTAAGTCCCTCTCATTTTAATTTTTCTTATAAACCCTTGGTTTTTTCAAAGTGAACTTCTAAAAATAGCAGTTTTACTCGCGTGACTACAAAAAAATGTAGAGTTTATATACAAAAATAAAATAATAGGGCCATTCTTTATTTCAACTTTAAAATATCAAGATATAAATATATCGTATAGGTTTACTGTATTTGGAGGAAATAGGGGAAAGCAAAACATCGATTTAGTAAATTTTCCATAGGATTGTGTCAAACATCTAAGAGGTCCTGTATCCTATTAAGTATTACTGCACTACCTTTTGTAACACGTCGTATAGTAGAGAAATACTTCTCTTGTAATTATAATTTGTCGTTTAAACTTCAATAGGATCACAAACCTCCATCACATAATAAGAGATTTCACTTAAAAACAATTAAATTATTAGATTGCAAAACAATTAAATTATTAGATTGCAAGTGAAACAACACATGATTTTAGATTAACATTATTCTACTGCCGATAATATATGCCACAATCATTGTCCTCGATTGGTAATCTTAATTCTATTGTTGTCCGGCATCGAAAAATAAATAGATATTCGATTCGACTCAACGATATTTAGTAACAATCGCCCATCACTTTTTAAGTAAACTCTCCATCCGCGTCCATCCATCACGGGCGCAGGAAGTCCACTGCTGGACAGAGGCCTTCCCCAAAGGGGCGTTTTGCCAATACTCGCCACGCTTGGCGGGAGTGTAGTTGATGGTTTTTACGTAGAGGACGCTGCTGCCCGGCCTGAGGATCTGATAATCTGCTATAATAGCTTACCCCGTGTTGTATGGAGTTTTACGCGTATAAAATAAAGCCGAACTATGATATCGATAATACTTGTAGTTTTATAATAGGTTGTCAACAGACAACATCAAAATAATATTACCGAATACATTGCTATCTAATCGAGTTAATGTAATCGGTTATCAAGAGATATCTCAAACAAGCATATGCATATTACTATCAATTTTCTATAAGCTACATGATTGATCACCAATGTTTTTATTGATAGTAATTTTTTTTTATTTTCATCTTCATTGTCTTTCTCAAATAAATTATGTAGTGATATCATATCTAAATCTACGAATACACTTACTGTAAATTGTCTTCACTGTCGTTACTAGATAAAGAAAGTGTTATTACTCATTAGCCTAACGCCGCCGTTGCGAGGGCGTCTACGGAGGGGAGGAGTTCCAGCTTGAACCATCGAGTAGTTCAAATTTGGACTACGAGGGGGATGGGGTGATGGAAGCCGCGTCAAAGTAGCGGCGGGAGCAATCCTTCATGTATTGAAGGATGGAGGGAAGTTCCAGGTTACAAGACAAGTGGGCGTTTCGCTGCCAGCTAGCGCCGACCGCCTTGCTAATGAAACGGTTTTAGATGACTTGGAGCTGGTCCAATATGATGGGGGAGGTGTGAGCGAACTCAACTGAGGCGTAAGTCATGACGGGGCGAATGCAAGTTTTTAAAATGTCGCCTTTTTCTAAGGGACATCTTACTGCGTTATCATAGGAGTGGGGTGAGATGCCCTAAGAAGTAAGCCGCTCGGTTTCGAACGATCTAAACTTGTTTCGCGAAGGTGAGTTGACGATCAAGGGTCACGCCAAGATACATGATGTGGGAGGCCCAGAGAACAGGCTGATTGTGAAGCTTGAGAGATAGCTTCTTCGGGAGATAGCTTCTTCTTCTTCTTCTGAATGTACATTGCTGCACTTTTATCTGGGTTTACCATGATGCCCCCACTTCTTAAACCAATCGCCATAAGAGTGAAAGGCTTTATGAAGTCGGCCGATCAGATGGGCGCTGTTCCACCCTCTGATATAGAGAGCGGTATCGTCAACGAAGAGAGCTGTCTACTAATGGGGATCGGGGGATGTCGCTGGTATACAGCGAGTAGAGAAGGGGAGAGAGCGCGGAGCCGTGAGAGACTCCTGCTCCTATGGGGTAGAGAGAAGAGCGTCTCCATCGTCTCCATCGCCTCGATAGCAAAAGCTCTTGAGAAAGACTTGTATGGTGAGTACAAGACGGTCTGGCACACCGAACTGGTATAGCTTGTATATCAGACCGTTATGCTACACCCGAACTAATGCTGTCGCCACTTACGCTATAGTCCCTTGAAGGCAAGGGTGGAAGTGGGTCGGTTTCATGTCAAAACCTTTTAGGATGTACTCCGTGATGCGGTGTGGTGCTCGTTGAACACATATGTGTTTGGCTCACAAAAGCCAAACTGTTCTTTGGGAAAGAGATTTATGCACTTAGTGATTGACCAGAGACGCTTCACGAGGAGGCGGTTATAGATCTTCCCCAGAGAGCCGAGGAGACTAAAAAGACGGTAGCTAGAAGGCTCTGATGCCTTTCTCCCTAGCTTGTAAATGCCGATGAGGTCGGCAGTCTTCAAAGCGTCGAGGAAAATACTTATGTTGACTATGAGGTAAGTTCTTCCTCATCCAGAGCAAAGGTGACATAAGCTCGCAGCGTGCACTTGCCCTATGTTTGTTATCATCGACCAATGACATGCAGTCCCTGATTTCCCTATTAGGTATTCTCAGCGAAAAGAGTATAGATGGCAATAAGGCATGGCGCTCTAAATGTCAAGCAGTGGTAGGGTGATGGTTAATGGTGATAGAATTGTCAGTATAACTTACCACACTGTGTCCGCTTCGGCTTCGCAGGCTGAGTCTCATCTTCCAGTCTCGTTTGGAAGAGGAACCTCCCTCCGAACTGAAGGAACGCTTCATCGGGAGCGACATCTTGCCGTCCCCCTCACACTCGCGATACTAACCGTCACTAATCATTGCGTCTCTGTCGCACTATTACATCAACTGTCACTGTGCAAGTCACATCGTTGCGAATTGATCCCTACTCTACTCATAAAATAATACATAAAACGAAGTCACTGAGTGTAAAATTGGAATAAGCACTGACACTAGTACACTGAAGCCACGGTGAATATTCACAGGGATCTGAAACAAATAATATCGTGTCAGAAGATACCATCACCTCTGGACCCGTGAGAAACAAGAGCTCACCACATTTTCAAAAATCTCTTTGAGAGCTTGTTCGAGGTGACGCATGACCAAAATAGTTTATCTGACCCTGTATAATACCTATTAGAGCTCGAGAGTGTTTTGGTTCTACCGTCAGCTTATTTATTATTTTCTTATATATGAATTGAATTGAATTCAATAAGCATTGCAATCCAAAACGGCAATGCGGCCCGCATCTTGGGTACACTGCCATCTGATAGTGGTTTAGAGCACTTGGGAATTTCTTTAGGCTGACTTGTCGGCCTATGGATTGTAGTAGTGTTTTATAGTAGTGTGTATTTAGTTAAAGTAGATAATAAGTACCTAAGAGGTAGATAAAAGTTTGGTAGAAGGCATCTTGTATTGTATTTAATATTTTTCTTTTTCTTAACAAATGTACTTGCCCTGTCACAGCATTTGTGGTATTAATATAGATAACTTATAATCTTCTACAGCAACGGTTCTTAAATATCCCGGCAAGGAGCGAAGGAAATATTTTATCTTCAATTCCTTTGTAAATTATTCCCATAAAATCAGATTGTTTAAGGAAACGGGCAGTACGAGTGTTCAATAGACTTAATATTAAATTTCTCGCCGTTTTGCTGACGTCATGAAGGAAAGATTAAAGGGAAGTACTGAGAAGGTTTACGTTTCATTTGTCGGAAGTAAGTGGGTACCCCGTCAGAGCAGTATTTTTATGAATATTCATGTGAAAGACGAATTGACTTATTGGGAATACTACTTACGTCGAAAATTTAAAAAGCTCTTTTGAAATAGTTCTTGTGAAAATCATTTTTCCTGTCGCCAGTGACTAGTAAATGTTGGCTTATTTGTGTAATAGTATTAAAATGGAAAGGTTAAAGGTAATTTATTTGTAACTGTCCTATTTTTCTATTATAAAGGAGTTGTACAGCATTCTAATTAAATCCAATATTTCTAAATTATTTATCATCATTTGAAGCACTTGCGTTACCTGAGATATCATTTCAAATTAAACGTAAGGGAATATCCAGGAAATTACATTCTCCTCATTTCTTTTTGGATGGTTTAATTTTTGTATTTATTTTATTAGCACGATATGAAAAGCGAGATTTCGATTCATAAATTCATACGATATATTAAGCCTGTAGACTGTAAATTCTTAGTTGATAATTTAATTTTAAAATGATTTTAGGTACTCGCATTGTGGCACATTAATAGTATAATCGTTCCAAAAATGAGAATTGGTTGGGATTATAATAATAGGTTTACCTATCTAAGGTCCCGATAAAGATGCAATCTTAACAGGATACAGGACCTCTTCGCAGTTTGACACAGTCCTATAAAAATTTACCAAATCGATGTTTTGTATTTCCCTGTTTCCTCCGAATACAGTAAACCTATTTGATATATTTATATCCTGATATTTTAAAGTTGAAGTAAAGTATGTCCCCATCATTTAATTTTTGTTTATAAACTCTAAATTTTTTGTGGTGAACGTCCAAAAACGCGAGTATAACTGCGATTTATGGAAGGTCACTATGAAAAAACCAAGGGTTTATAAGAAAAATTAAAATGAGAGGGACATACTTTACTTCAACTTTAAAATATCAGGATATAAATATATCAAATAGGTTTACTGTATTCGGATGAAACAGGGAAATACAAAACATCGATTTGGTAAATTTTTCATAGGATTTTTTCAATTTCCTAGAAGACCATGTATCCTCTGTATGGTGTTCATGTAACTGACCTATTATTGTTATACTTACTAAGTTGTACTTAGTTCAATATCAATAAATGCAAATATTTTATATCAAACTTGTCATAATATTTAGGTATCTTGTAATCTTTGTTCTTTTTGTCGATGTTTCGAGGACGTGAAGACTTGCATTTTTTACATTCATACTTTGTAAAGTGAGAATTAAAAAAACATTATATAATTAGCACTGCCATGAATTCTGTTCCGACCAAAGGAAAAATAATATAATAATAAACATAAAATTTTAAGAGTGTGTTTTATAAATAACGAAGATTCTTAAGAATGTGATGTATCCTAAACCTGTTGATGAATTCCTAAAGTGAACCGTTGATACATTGTACTTCTCCACAACGCGCACAAATTCAAAGGTAATCCTTTATTAATCATACTCGTATCTATATTAATAAAGTTCCTAAAAGTTAAACCGCTACTTCAAACAACTACATACACAAGTATAAGCCGGCAAAATAACATGCTTCATAAAACAGTGGAAATTGCGTAATGACGTCAGACGTCTGAATCTGAATAGACTGCCTCCCGCCTCCCACACGTAAGCTGAACACGACGAGTAGGTACAGAACAAAATACCTTCGTCTGTTACCCCTAAATAGAGATAAATGAACAAGCCGGAGTCATTTTCGCCGTTTATGTGAATCCGTCACATTTCTTATACTTTAAGTCCTTGCGAATGTATTCATTTGCATGCTTTTTTCTTTAGATGTTTTTCGGCGAAAGGCCATAAGAGCATTTTGGGTTGAGCAATTCTAAGAGCCGCTTTGCATATAAATTATGTATAAAATATGCCTTTGAGAATCTCTTGAACGTTTTCAGTGACACGCTGCACATTTACATAGTTTTTTCAATAGTAAGTATATTACAAATTTTACATTCGAAGATCTATGTTTGTGTTTATATAAGTATAGAAAAGAATAAATGACCTATCAGTATTTAATTAAATTGAAATTGAAAATATAATAAACTTAACATAACATACATTCACGCCTTTTCCCGAAGGGGTAGGCAGAGGTGTACCCAGGACTCAGTCCCATAGTAGATACACCCACATTTCGCCAGTATGTTATTGGTCCCATGTAATAGGGGGCGAGCCTATTGCCATCTATCGGGCACAGTTCCAGACTCCAGGCAGTTATTGAGATAATTCCTAATGGAAAAATCCAATATTTAACACTTTGCCTGACCTGGGGATTGAACCCGGGACCTCTTGATTGGCAGTCGAGCATTCGCCCTCTACGCCACCGAGGTAGTCTAATATAGTATAATAAACTTAGCAGATCAATTTACATAATTAAATTGGTACTAATTTATTTACAAATCACGCGACAAGTTTTTATGGTCATATAAATTGTACTTATATGTTGAGGATAACCTCAACATATACATTTTATAAGTTGATAGCTAAAATTTTGAAGGAAAAAAAAATTTTCTTCTTTTTAGAGCGTTTAAATAAAAGCTTCTTTTAAAAAAGTTTTTTTGCTTTTTATTTATTTTTTACTTTTTATTTTTTAGTTATCGCTGGCTAGGTTTATCTTTTATTTTTTAAGCACAAGCTTACTTGTGCCTTACGAAACACGGTTCCAAGTTAATTTTGTAGTTGTCCTTCTCCTAGACAGGTTGCAGACCAATGCTGATGACGCACTTCTCGCCAAATTACACAAGTCAAACTTATTTCAGCTTGGAGCTCACTTTTCAATTGACTCTCAATGACCCCTTTCATTTGATACCCATATTGCATTAAAAATAACTATTCCTCTACCTTGGATGATCCGCCACATTGGATTTAGAATGACGTCACATTATTTTTCGAGTTACTTTCAACCATCCCTTTCATTTGATACCATTATTGTAGCAGTGCATTAAAAATCACTACTCCGCCATCTTGGATGGTCGCCCAAATTGGATTTAGAATGATGCCAATTTATTTTTTTCGAGTTACTCTCAACAAGCCCTTTCATTTGATATCCATATTGTAGAAATGCATTAAAAATAACTATTCCGCCATCTTGGATGGTCCGCTATATTAGATTTAGAATGATGTCACACACCATATCGTGCATTGTCATCCAAACTAAACGTTTATACAAAATTTGAGCTCAATCGGTTGAAGATATCTACATCAAAATTGAGTTCCAATATTTCACCCGAACAAACATACTTATATACATTGCAAGCTAAAAAAATACGTACTTGGACATAAAGGTATAAATATAATAATACAATAATGCCTCTTTTAAATTGCGTGTCAAATCTCATTACATTTCTTTATCTTGTTAATTAGCTATATCATTATTGTCTTACTTGTATTGTACCTATATTATGTTTATAGGTATGTTTATGTATATAGGTGATGTGCTGTTATAGGTAAGTATGTTTATTATCATTTAATTTTTGGTATGGATTGTTAATTTATTCATTTGAAATGTGAAACCAACATCTAAGTTTAATCCCTGTCACACATAGTTATTTGGAAGATATCGCTCGGAGCGATATAAGGGCGCCAATTGTTACAAGTAATTTTTTTTTAAACTTTTGTTCATTTCTGTATTGTGTTACCAATAAGGAGTTATTTGGTTCTATTGATATTTTCTACTTCCCACTAATCTATATTATTAAAATGCTTTGACGTGTCTGACCGACTGATGACAAGGCACCCGAAAAACGGAAACGTTGCATAAAAAATAAAACTACAGACAGACGACGAGACTAATTATATTTAATCCAAAACAGAAGTTCTTTGGACTAAAATATGAGAGAAATCCAAAATATAGGTAATTAGAAGTATTAATACAATTAGGAAACTAGATAACGAGTCTCATTCCGAATAACGTCATTAAATGTTGGAAATCAGAGCGATTTCAAATGATCTAACTACGAGATGGGAAATTCTCCAGTTGCCGCCCTGTTAAATTATTTATCATTGCACCGGAAAATTTGCTTATCAGAGCATTAAGTTGATAAGAATAGGTACTAGATATTGCAAACTCTACAGAAAACTGCTTATGATTGCTCAGAGCCGTTGAGAATTAATTGTCACAGTAGACTGAGTTGAACTAGTAGAATCTTATTCTATTTTAAAAAATAAAATAAATAAATAATCATGAAATACGACTGTAGGGAACCCAACTGTATTATAAAATAATTTACTGGAAAACAAGGAATAAGCTTTCTATCTATAGGTATAGTATGTAGTATGTATGTATGGCAGCCGGGGACTGGGGACACTATTTTAGGCTTGGATTAGTTCTTCTGTTCTTCCCCGTCTACCTTATATACAGAAAGCTTGTTTCTAGCTTTTTTCAATTTTTATTATTTTTATTTCTTATTTCACACTTTTTAGTACTCGTTCGAACAGGCGCTAATTAGAATTAAACATTATACCTGTAAAATATATAATGTTTTCAAACAAAGTTATAATTATACAACGTGTTACGAAAAGTGTAGTAATACTTAAAGGGTGTATCTATCCATGAACCTTAACAACTTGCAGAAGAAACAATTATGACATTCACAAAAAAAAAACGATACAAATATATGTACCGATCAGCTGACCTATTTTGCATGGGAAGTCGAAAATGTTTTTTATGTTATGTATGTATATGTGTTTGTAAGTACCAACTGAAGCTTAATAAAGAGTACATATTTAAAAACAGCTTTATCTAATAAACTGCTAAATATTTTATATATTTTTGGAAGCTGCATAATAATCTCTAGCTAACGATATCAATTTTGTCGTACTAAACAAAGTTAACTTTTTTATTGTCTCTCTATTTTAGTTTTTAGAGACGAAATTCGAAAATGAGGTAGGTACCTTATATCATTCCCACTATAAAAGATGTTTATACCTATAAGGTATAAGGTCTTTGACCACTATTAAGACGAATCAAATGACACCTCGAATGTCAAAATCCATCAAGCCGATTAGGATGTAGGCCGTGACAAATAAATCTCATATATACCCACAACCTACATGCAGCCGGGCAAAAAGACTAGAATTCTAAAATCTGACTGTAACAATGCAATCCCATTAAACGTTTTTCATGTTTATTCAAGAAACCGTTTGAATTCCCATAATATATACAAAGCATGAAGGACCGAATAATAGGTATAGAAAATGAATATAAACGAAGAAACATCCACTAGAATGGGCACTTAGCTGCCGGGTAACAATAAAACCGTTTTATATTGAAACATAACGTTAAACAAGACCTCGTAAAATGTACATAAATATGAAGGATTATGGTGGTCGTGTCAACACGTTTACAACTGATCCCTATTAATTAATAAATGATCTCTATTTCTTGATTAACTGATGTTTTTATTATTTATTATATACTATGGTATAATCACTCAATCGACATCAAAATTATTAATAAAGTGCAATGAAAATTACTTGATATTTGTTCCTGGTTTTCGGCGCGATACATACATCCACCGGCACAACGATGTAAGCATAAATTTATTGTCTTAATCAACCTTAGAATCAGAGATATTAAGCTGGATTTTTGTATAAACCTTCATTTTGGCGTTCTAAATTTTGACTCAAAAGTCTCATAAAATCATGTGCTGTGGGGTGTATCATGTGGGGTCGTAAGTCTCTATCTGATCTATCTACAGTTTTTCGCGAATATCGCGGTTTCAATTGTTCCAATGATGTTAACCTCCATAATAATATTGTAGACCATAAAATGAACGCAAAATTTTATATGCCAAAAAATTTTCATGTGCTCAGCCGTTTTTTGGGGTGAGTGGCTAAAAAGGTCTCCAAAACAACAAAGTAAACGAGGCTAAACTCGTCTATCCTAGCACTTTTCATATGGACTACCATACGAGGGTCTGGTGATGGGACTAAAAAATTTTTAATTGGAGCTATCCAATGGTAATCTTTTGACTCCATTACCAGACCGTCGTCACCATGTAGAAAAAAAATCATTTGCCATCACGGAGTTCCAGTCGCTGCATCATGGATTCTTCATCAGATCAGCCAACTCAATGGTAGGTACCATAACATTACATTGTCACATAATAAAGCTTCATATAAGCAATTAACATAATACTAGGACGACTGACGGAGCCATGGTTCAATTGAGTTTCCACAGGCATACAGTTTTACATGTGTGTCCTCTAGGCAACTCGTGCATGCCTGACGTTTATAACTGTACATTCATGCCTGTCCTACAGTAGGACAGGCATGAATGTACAATGTTGAAGAATGTCAGCGACGGATGACTTGGATAGATGCAATCGTCCTAGTATTATGTTAATTGCTTATATCAAGCTTTATTATGTGACAATGTAATGTTATGGTACCATTGAGTTGGCTGATCTGATGAAGAATCCATGATGCAGCGACTGACAACCTACTACATGCATACTTACTATGTATACCTATATACTAGTGTAATACATAATGCGATATATTGGATTAATTAAATTGAATTAATCCTCGTGCTGTAGAATTTAGACATACGTCTTTAAATAATATATTTGTAACTCGTTTGGTATAATAGATGCATTTCCAATAATTTAACATACTATCACGCCTTTTTTCCGAAGGGGTAGGCATAGGTGTATCTCTGCCTACACCGTCGGGAAAAGGCGAACCACCCAGGACTCAGTCCCACAGTAGGTACACCCACATTTCACTAGTATGTTATTGGTTTCACGTAATAGAGGGCCCCTTATTGTAATCTACAGGGCACAGTTCCAGTCTCCAGGCTGTCATTGAGATAATTCTTGATAGAAAAATCCAATAATACTTTGCCTGACCTGGGGATCGAACCCGGAACTTCATGATCAGTAGTAGAGCTAGCAACCACTACGCCACCGAGACATTTAATTTTCCAATAAATCAAACCATGAAAAAGCTTATGGATACTCGTGTACATAGACCTCTTCGTAATATGCATAATTCCTAATGCTCAGTGAATAAAATGATTTAAATATCCGAGGAAATAATCAAATTTCCAAACTCGATAGAAGTAATTATATTTGTCAAACATCGCTTCTGAAACGTGAGAGGGAAAGCGCTCTGTATACCTCTGTGTCCTTTGAACTTTTTGTTATTTAACGAGTCTGTAATTTTATTACGTCCGGCACGGCACACTGCCTAAAGGGAATTTAATATTTATATTGCTTATCGCTCTACATCTTGCCAAAAATATTAGGGACAATCTTATTATTATGCCCATTTACACAGCATTTGTTTTTTATTATTGTTTAATTTGGGCAACTCTTAAGTGATATGGGCCCTGTCAAGCTCTAATTATAATTAGCCTTAGTTTAATTTATTATCCATATACTCTTACACCGCTACAGAGAGTATTATGCAGAGTTACTACTGGTAACCTGATTGCGGTTTGTGTCCACCTAAAAGGTCGTTATTTGTTTTTGTATAAACTCTAAAATCGATGAAAAAATTGGTCGTTCCATACATTGGTTTATTCCCGTTTGTTCACCTGGGTGAATTCACCTGTGTGAACAAGTGGGAACAAAAAGTCCCATCAATTCACCTCGGCATCAATTCACCTGGGTGAATTGACCTATTAATTAGTCATTTTGGTCCTCTTTTGGTGAAACAGCGTATTTATCGCGAATTTCAGAATTGGTGAGAATTGGCTCAACCCAAGTGAAAGTTATGACAAGTCATGAATCCAATGCTCCTCAAAGAAAGAATGGTGCTACCTGATTACCACTTTGATCCTTATTAGCGATACCAGGTATGTTAACAATCATACAGAAAGTGTTTTTTAAATCAGCGCTGTTTGACCCTCAGAGGACTTTCGATCATTGAGTTCCATCCACGTCCACGATATAAAATTCAGTAGGTACCGAATGTCTAAGGTTTTTCTGAGTAAAACATTCAAAGACTAAATCTTTAAACGTTTAAAATATATAAAAATTCCGAATTTCAAACAATGTTATCGCGAATTATTGAGTAGTTGTTTATTATCAGTCAGGTTAATTTTCAGATGTTGGCTGATAACGCGTAGATTACAACTTGTAAATGTCGATCGATGTCGCTCTATTACCAAATAACAATCGATTGGAGAATTAATTATCTCAATATGACGACTTGTGATAACATTTATCATTGAAGCAAATACTGAATAGGCGAGGAATCGTAAACGGAAGTAACTATCAGTCTTTAGTTGAAATAAAAAATGCTTCTCAGACTTACTGTATATTTCGTCTTGAATATTAATTACCACTCTTTGAATACTGCTGTCAATTAACTCTGAGTCCCGGGGTGGTATTACGAACATGCAATCGCGTGACAACAGCAGTAAATTTTGCTGTCAAACGTCATTATTTGTATGCCGTTTGACAGCAGACATTAAGCAATTTAAACGCTTTCCACACTTCTACTGCTGTTCGTAATAAGGGGGCCGGGTCACTATATCAATAGAAAATTACGGTCGTTATTTGTTTGTCTTAGTTTTTTTAACAACTTATTTGACACAACTGTAAGTATTAAACCCATCTGGATGAATAGACCTGAGAACAGGGCTGAGTGGCACAAATTAGGAGAGGCCTATGTCCAGCAGTGGACTATCACGGGCTGGTGATTGATGATGAAACTTAAAAAACATAATACACTTATTATGATATAATAAGTACTCAGGTAAAACCTGTGGTAAAACTGAAAGTAATGTATTAGTATTTTTGTTAGTCTCGCAACATTATTCAAACGTACACGTTATCTTTGTTGGGCGTCATGTTACGGGTCGAGAGGTAATTAGAGCAGCTTCAATTCCACCCTCACCGGTGAAGTAATGCTGAGAGCAGTGTTCAGCATTCGTAAATCTGTTTTTGAGAGATTGACTAATTATACGGGATTTCCGGTTATCAGCATGGCATCTCTTCTATGAAACATTTGTTTATATTCCGCGATTTTTGAGTTGGAATTGGTTTGAAGTTGTTCCAAATGATGAGTACAATGTCCCTTACGGTTTTTTTGACAACCTCGTTGGCTCAGATGGTAGGTAACTCTGCTCTATGACCCCGGATTCGATCCCCGGCCAAGTTCAAACATTTGTGTGCATGATCATGTCTGTTTGATCTGTGTCTGGTTGTTATAAGCTTATAAGTATTCATATCAGTCATCATATAGGCCATCATATAGGCTCACCATAATATAGGCTTCTATCCCAGTTCGGGATCAGATGATCGTGTGTGGGAGTGGTCCCACATTATTATAATTCTCTTTATTTATATTTGTACTATCCGCTATCCCATGTCAGTTGCATTTAATCACAGTCATTGTTCATTGGGCCTGAAATAAAGAAGCAAAAATTTGTGATCTCGTTGGTAGTAACTTATGTGAACCATCAGCCACTTAAAGAGCTGATTTTTATTAGACATACCTAGTTCATAAAAACACTCCTCTATCAGATCACATTTAATAACAAAAATAAACTACATCGAATCGGTTCATCGGTTTCAGAGTTGCAAGGCCATAACCCAGTCAAAAAAATTTCTTCATTTTCTTAACAAAAAGGGTTAAAACATGGCTTATTTATTACTCTGCCTAATTGGCAATGGGCAATATGAATAATGTCCGGGCGAAATGATTATTTCAATCATTGTTATCACATTGTCCGCCGAATCACACGAATCACGTCTTTTATAATAACATTTTCACATATCGAAATATATGTCTGCTATAATATATTATTTTCTAATGTGTTTCCTATCTTTGTTCTCTCAATTGTATAGGTACAATCAGGTACAATTGAATAATACTCGTATAAGCAGAAAATTGTGAATTCTTTGGGATTCTATCTGGTACAATTTAACAATTTAAGCACGAGACATTATATACCAAATGTGTTAGTTATTAATAAGTTACGAGCCATTGATTTTTAAAAAAAGGGAGATAGTGTACGTTTTCCCAGCGCTTACTCAACAACTGACACGTGCAATTTGCTGTGTGAAGTTTGCACAGTGTATAATGAACAACAAATATAGAAAGACGTACGACCGAAAAAACAATATTATTCGCTCGTACGACCTTACTTTACTGAAGTATGTGGACCTAATGGGACCTAATTTGAGCTTGCCATTTTAGAGAGTATCTCATCCTCCCTTTTATTTATATCAATGCTACGAGGATAATAATTACGTTTAATAAAACTCTAAAACGAACTCTGTTTTTGGAAGAAATGGCGAGAAAACTTAAAACGCAATCAATACAGTTCATCCCAAAATAACATTTTCACGAATGTTTTTTTGTGAATGTTTTCATAGGATAGTCAAAACAGACAGATTTTTATCTTGGAATACCACAAAAGAAATGTTCCGAGCTTAAGCAGTACCTCAATTTAGTCTTATAGTTTAGCGACCGTCAATATTTTGACTTTACCGACAGTTTCTTGTTCTTCGAATAACTTATTTAAACCTTCATCACAGCATATGACAGGTAGGCACGGTCGCCAGTACTCTGAGATACATATAAGTACAGCAGTACAAAGAAATTGAAGTTGACTATTCGCCCAAGCTTTGGTTGTCCCGATCTAATATTATTACAGTGAGTTTTGCAAGAGTCGCCTCAATTTCGTTTCGAGCCAGTATGACGTCCCATCTCAATATGAGGGAGCTTAAATCTTCGTGGCACAATAACGGGCGGCCAACTACAATAGAACCCTGATCATGAACAACGGACGCCGTGTCAGGCCTCTAGTGTCTATTGCCCTTACAAAGACGCGTAACAGTAATACAGTTTATATTTAATACGCATGCATCCAGTCGGATGCATGCGCCTCGTTATTTCACCTTCTTAAAGGTGCAGTTATATTATCATCCCCGTCTGCGTCAGTTGCGTCGTGACTGATAATATCATCCCAGCTTTACAACTCACTCGTTGCATGTGATGTGCCTACATCTCAAAATGTTGGAGTACTCCATTGATTTAAAAAAATAAATAAATCAAGGAATCTGTGGGCCAATTTTCGTCAAAATCGGTTGAACAATGTCACTTGTCACAGAGGAGAACTGACAGAAGGACAGCATTTTTGGTCATTCTCGAAACTAAGACGCTTCGCTCGCTCGGTCGATTAGAAAATGCTTCGGTTGAGTTGGATACCACTGAATCACAGACTGAGTGGACAAGTTCTATAATATAAATGGTAGGCATCATGCAAAACATGTGGGCCGTGAGCCATGGGCCGCGGTCGCAATGCGCAGGGTATTGATTCAGTGCTCGTGCCAAAACTCGAGCCACGGATAGTGACAATGGGCAAATGATACAATTCAGATGCCAGGGTGACGGCCGGTGATGTGGGACCGGTACCGTCGGTACGATCAATAAGGGAGGGAAGTGACGTGTTTTATTTACTTATCATCATCTAATACGGAGAAAACAATATATTTACTTAGTTGTTCATTTTGATAGTCAAAATGTTTAACTGTATTACGTTACTGTGAAAAACAAACTGTGGCAAATAACGTGATTGTAAAAGGTACACGTTAAACCAGATTCGCAAGATTTTATTTTTCAATTATACTTGTGTCAAGGATCCATTCTTTTTTACTGTTTGCTTTTTTTTGATATAAAATAAATTCGAAATTGGGATTTCTAAATAATTTCACTGGTGATATAAATACTTATAAGGGAAAGTCTGACGATCCTAGGTCGGTCTTCAGCTATTCATTACACTACTTCTTCTTCTTCTCAGCCGTAGCAAGTCCACAGCTGAACAAAGGCCTCCCTCATAAAGGCGGGGTTTGCCAATACTCACCACGCTTGGCAGGTGGGTTGGCGAGCGCAGTTTGGTGAATTTTATGCGAAGGACGCTGCTGCCCATCCTCTGGATTGCACTTTTTATACTCTACAAACTGTGATACTCGTTATAACGCTGCCGAAAGTAAAGTTGTTCTTTTCCCGGTACATCTGTGAAACTTTGAGATGTAAAAAATCCCTTCTCTATCGGATAAATTCTGAACATCATAACAATGAGTGACTAACATCATAACAGAGAGACAGAGAGTCCAGGGATGTTGCATTTAGGCACGTTCTGTATTATTGCAGCGTACCGGGGTCTATGTCCAATGCCCTGCAATAACGTCCAGAATCCAGCTGCGAGGTCCCTGTAAAGGGCGAGCCTCCACCTCGCCCACTAGTCGCTACAGGTACAATCCACGTCTAGTAAAACCACACCACCTCAAGGTGCCTGCTCCACCCTCTCTACCCCTGGTTGCCGTAAGAGCCGGCTAAGAGTCATCAGATCCATAGAACGGGCAGTACAAGCGTCTTTTGCTGGAAAACCATCAAACTGCGCTCGCCAACTTATTCACTCGGATTTATTATGTAAAAAGAGGTTATATTTAATTCACGCATTATAAATTTGTAATAAATCATATCATTCATTGGGAAGCCACGAATCCACAAAACAAATATTGCATGGATTAAAGCAACATCTATCAGTTTCATGACATAGAAATATAGGCAGGTATTAAAACGGCAGTCAGAAATAGACGAATTAAAACAAGCTAAATTATAGAAAACGCGTTTAAATATCTCAAGTACTAACCAACCGAATCTTGTTCAGTTAACGATTCCGAGTCTAAACATCTAAACTGGTTCAATGGTCTGATGATCATGATATTGAGAAAGGATTGACAAAGCATTAATGGATGGACCTCATAATTGTAGACATGCTGCCGTATACTTCAGTAGAATCAGTATATAACAGTAATATCAAGAGATATAAATAAATATTTCTTAACATACTTCAATTATTTTATTTCGTTTAACACGTTATAACCGTCTGTGTAACTAAAATATAAAAATATAATATAAAAGCATAAAATGGAGAATTAGTCAATGCAAATACCATATCTATCATAAACAAGCAGCCAGGTTTCACGTAGTACTAATTTGTTATCATTTACCCGAAAATCTGTAGAGTGGCACAAACATTTTAGCCGATACATTATTCGGAACAAAGTTAATCGACGAATACAGAAGACATGCGTACCGTTCACCGCAATGAATGGGGTTCCTGTAATCCTCCTTAATTGGAAATGGTCCTTTTATTACTCCCGCACACCGCTTCTTCTATTAATGGAAAACAATACAAACAAAGTCAGTCTATATATATAACACGGGACGTCAAATGTTTTAAGTCATAATAATATATTATAACGTACGATATGTATCACAGAAAAGTGCCATATAACCGAAACCGCGAAATAAGCAACTTTTGCGTAGCGAGCCGAAGCCGCGGCTACGAGCTACGAGCCGTAGCACTACCGTTATTTATAGGCTGACAAGATCCAATATATTCAGGGTTATTATTTATACCGCACGCAGGGTACTTTCATTCACTTTCAAACAAACCTTTTACTTTACGGAGACGGCGAGTTTTGCTCTAAAAATATTGAATAAAAACCACACTATCGAACTAAATTTGATCAAAATAAAAATGTTACATTGTATATAAAAGTTACTTAGAACTTGTACATAAAATATGTACAATTATTGCTAGTAACTAGTAACAATCTCTTCTTAATCTACGAGTAAATGAATCTGAAATTTGAGTGAAGCATTGCGGAAAACGTGTAGATACACTCGCAATGCATCCATTAAAATATCAATTTTACATTATTACATCAGATGCAAAATATGGGACACTACTATTATAAACGTAGCCATCCGAATTATCTGGGAGAGGTCTTCCGCCGGCACCGCAAATGGACCGAGTGGTTTTATATAAATGTTAACATCCCACCACTTTTCTACACACAAGCAACATCCGCATCCCAAAAGAAATTCCAAGCACAATTCAAGGTATAGCAAAAGACTGGGTCAATTTTGACTAGATGTCGGAAGAAGCATGTAAACAAATATATACCTATATACAAAACAAGTGAACGAAGCTAAAGTTGTATGTCAGGATCGTAGCAAGTGGAGGGAAATAGTCTCTGCCTACCCCACCGGGAACAAGGCGTGACTCTATGTATACAAAACTGTAATAAATGGATAAAAATACTATACGTTTTATTGATAATTATAACTTATGAAATAGATTTTTGTATAGTAAATCGTTAAATACGTAGATATTAGGTAATAATATGTTATACTGTAAATAGCTCATAAAACCAATACCATGCAAGAGTGGTTTCGACTGGAAATAAGAACTTGAGCTTTATAGTTTTAAAGTGGTTAACCTCATCTTTCACGTGTTCAGTTTAAACTCCTCAGGGAAAGACACCAATTAATAATCTCGCACAAGGCTGGTATAATTCAATCGCTCTAAATTCCCTTCAATTATGATCCCTCGGCGCTCAACCCCTTTTGTTTCTCTTTCTTACACACCACCCGTCTCCTATTACCCCCCACACATGCTTTTATGTCGGCAGCTAATTAAATAAGTGTTTGAACAAGATAAAAGCATTATAAATTGTACAGAAACTGCTGGTGACCACATCCGTTTCCGGTACAAGGTTTTAATTTAGTTCTCATTCTATTTGAGTAAAATCAAAGACATGGACATAAATTGTGTTGTAATATCAGGTACGGGGAAAGCGTACCTACCTCTGGGGAATAAATCAATGTAAGTACATAGACTGAGTCCATCATGGGTTAAGGTATGAAAACGAGAGTGCGAGATCTATAACAAAAATATTAATATAGGTATATTCTTCACCACGCACCGAGACGTTTACGTATATTATGTATTTAGCATTTTTAGATAAGACAGATCAGATTTATACATACATACAGTTGGGAAAAGCATAGACCATTTATTCTCTTTCACTTTCATCACATTCTTCATACTTACATGCTCTTCGGTTAACGTCTGTACTTTTAGCCTTTTCTTAGGTTTTATACCAGACTTTTGATCACAACGGTATTTATATACTATAACCGGTTACCGGTTGGACTCACTGTTATTATTATTGCTAAATTGATACATAATATAAAGCTGTAACTAATTATAACAACCTCGTCGATAATTTAAAACGTCAACTAAACAGTAAACAGGACTTTATCTCAAAACCTGCCATTTACCACCGTTATGATAAGCGCCACTTTTTTAGTGCCAACGGCCACCCCGGTGGCGGGCTCGAGGGCGGCCATGGTAAATAAACTAATCGATGACCTCTACAATTCAAATAATTCAGACAAAATTTCGCATCCTGCGACAAATACATGATTTGTCGCAGGATGCGAATCGAAGGAGGATCGGAAAAGGCGTATCGTGGCGAAAAACCTATGACGACTGCGAAGGTATATGGAAACTAAGCAAGATTTCTCGATCTTCCTAGCTTTTTTAAAGTCTGCGAAAATCCAATGGAACCCAACATTGGAATCTTGAACGCTGCTAGGAAGATCAAAAAATCGTCAAAATTTCCAGTCCGGTCTTTCGAAATCGTCTAAAGTTTTTCGCAATGATCCACTTTATCCGAATATCCTACGACATATAAAACTTGTTGAAGTAATACTAAAACAAAGGAATCAACCCATCAACCTAAGCAACATGCAAAAGAAAGAATTACAAAATTCGCAAGAAAAAATATCGACTGCTCATACAAATTTGCCGATCAGCTGATCCATTTTGTATGGGAAGTCGTATATTTGTTTCCAAATATCGCCTATCTTTCTTCTAAAAATTGTTCAGTGTGATGGGCAGATGCCGCAACCGCCTTAAGTATTACTACACCTTTTTTAACACGTTGTATATTCCTCTAGTTTTATGATAAAAAGTGTCGAATGTATCGTATGCAGCCTCAGACAGGACTATACTTCTTATCAACACTCACACTCAATCATTATTATTAGGAAATGTGGTACAATTATTGGATCTATCTGCGGCAAAGCCGAATCGATTCGATACAGAGTACAAAGTTACCATCTGTAGGTATTATATTATATAGCTAATAGCTGTAATTATAGGTCATGATGTGACGTGAACACAAATTGATATTGTTTGCGGTATTAACTAAATAAATACTATGATCCAAGCATCCAGTTTGACCTCTAATACGGGAACACACTATTGACGATTTGGGTATCTGTCAGGGTCAAGAACTTTTTTATGCACAGCTGTGTCGAAATGAAACACAAGAAAAAATAAGACACGTACCTTACTTATCAGTAAATTCAAATCAGCATGGGATATTGCATAGAAAACCTGTGAAATTTGTAATTTGTATAATACGATTTAATTGGAACCGTATCCTTTATAATTACGGTAAATATTCTTGAATTTTTTTTTTTTATGATAGTGAGTAACAAGACGAGCAAAACAAGGTGCCTGATGGTAAGTATCATGTTTGCTCATATCAGACACAGAGCCACCCAGTGTTAAAATTCAAACTTCTGCGCGGCAATGTGCTGCGCCTTACACTGTATCGTCATTAATTGAAGTATAATTAAAATAAATAGAAGACAAAAAATATACTTTTACCTATATTACCACAAAACGGAAATTAATAAAGATTAAAGAAAAAACAACATTACATCAGAAATAAACTCCCTAAAGGACAGTTTTTATTAAAATTTGTTTTCAGCCCCACCGGATGTAAAAGAAAAACTTTTACGCTCGCTGGGAAAAAATCACCAAGGATAGTGGTATCATAGTGAGCTTGTAAATCGCATTAGCCTATCCACTATCAACCCCTGGTCGGTTCAAGGCTATCTGGCCGCTTGCCAGCGGGTCAGGGTTCCGAACTTCCGAACCACGCATAAAATGACGGTAATAAAATATGAACACGTAATAGGATCAATACTCAAGGCTGGTTAAATGCAGTTCCGTTTTGGTATACATTAATTGATTAGGGAACAGCCGGATTGCAATAACGATTACAATCAGCGCCGCAGTTTGAGGCGCGGGAAATGGCGCATGTACTCCGAAGATCTAAGTTAGGTACAGACTACACACTACTGATCAAATAACAAACGGTTATAATTATTATTCTGACAACAGCTTTACAAATTACAAACACACTCGCGTCTATCTATCTACTCAAATTTCAAATTTACGCATTCGTATTAGATTCTTTATAATCCGCCTAAAATAATTTCGGATAAGAAATAATTAAATTTTTCAGGAATACCTTAGTAAGTATGCCTACCTTATTTTAGAATATAGGTAGATACCTAAACAAAACACTAACGTGTTTTTAGAATATTCATCTTCGTAAAGTCAAAATTTATTTATTGTGATATTTTACGGTTTTGGTATTTCTTCCTTTACTTTTGGTATAAGATCTTGCTTATACCTATATATAGGCACCTACCCTACGGTTCTCAGTCCGTTGCCCAGGTATGGTAAAGTGCAGTAAATTAGCCGTTGTAGCATACCATTATTTTATAAATATTACGCGCAAAGGGCATCAGAAAGCGCATGCATCATTCGAGATGACCCAACGTAGGTAAAGCCCTATTTGTCTATACGCGCTGCGCGACCACTTGAAATGCGCACATGTGGTCACCAACGATGAAGCTTTGGGCGCGAACGAGGAAGCGTCCCCACGCCGCTCTTAGTATAAAAAGGCCCTCCAGGATCATCTCGACACAGTACCGAGTTGGCCCTCAACTCAGTAACTTGCCCTAGGCACTAACCGTCTGGCTCTCCGACTGGTATGCTCTATGGGTTTGTTCTGAGTGAGTGACCCTAACGGCTTACCGTGACGCTGTACGCGCTCTCCTGCAGCTGATCTGGACCATATAGCCGTTGGTGGATGCTAAACTCTGGTACGCCGCCGGTAACCGTGATGCTGTACGCGCTCTCCTGCAGCTGATCGGAACCAGTATAGTAGTCGCTAGTGGAGGCCGTCCTCACGTACTAGCACGCCCTATAAAGGCGTCGCGTCGCGCCTCGAGTGATACTACAAAGTGCCGCGTATCCCCAGTGTAGTTCTTAGTGAAAGGACTCTGGACTGTACTGTGTAGTGAAATAAGGACTGTACGTATAAGACATCAGTGTGAATGTCCACGTATAAGTGTTAACTAGTGCTAAGCCGTTTTGTCTTGTGAATAAACGTGATTCCTGTTACATCGTCTGTCTGTATTTAATGCTGCCCGTGCCCGTATCTCACTAGCCAGGCCACGAACCCTTTCTGACATAGAGCACCGTCCAATTGGAATCCACTAACCAGTTGCACGCTCCGCTCCAGAAAATCTAATAAGAAAAGTAAGAAGAGGTTGTTACAACTGGCGCCCAACGTGGGGCCCTGGCTACGGACCCAAGAACGCGGGTACTACAGACAACGTCACTCAGAAGTCGATACTTATGCACTAGAAGGAGCATCACCGCCTGGATCTCCGACGGTGGAAGCCAACTCGAGATAAGAAAAGTAAGAAGAGGTTGTTACACCGTATAATTTGATTGAGCTGACTTAGAAGTAGAAGTTTTTACAGCAGCAATAAATAAATGAATCGTTTCTTTGCCATAATGTTGGCAGGTAGTAGATCTTAATTCAGTCAACTTATTATAGTATAGAGCCTGTATATTCTGCCTCTTTGAGGCGTGCAAAAAATACAAAATAATAATAGGTACATTAAAAAAATCAAAACAAATACATATTAAAAAAATATATAAAGTAATTGCACGTTCCAGATGTCAAGACAATATTTATATTAATTTTATGTATTTATCACCTTTCAGTTCAGTAACGTTTCAGTTCAGTAAGAATTATTAAACATTGTGTAGGAATAACATTGACAAAGTTTACGATAAATATGTAAACAAATGTTTTGTATAAAAAGAAACTCGTAGTACTCGGGCTCGGGCATAGTTTAAAATCTAAATAGTATTTTGTCCTATTTAACAAACTTTATTTTATAATTTACCCTCTATTTTGGTTTACAAGGACGATTTTTGAAAATGAGGTACCTACCCCATTGATTTAAAGAATAGGGGAGATAGGGTACGTTCTCCCAGCGCTTACGCAACAACTGGCACGTGCAATTTGCTCAGTGTGAAGTTTGCACAGTAACAGATAATAAACAACAAAGCTAGAAAAACGTACCTAAGACCGAAGTGCGACCGAGACAACAATATTATTCGTTCGTACGACCTTACTTTACTAACGTACGTGGTCCTAATAGGACCTAATTGACATTGCCATTTCGAGAAGCCAGTACCTCATTTCCCCTCTTCTTTAAATCAAAGACCTACCCTATGTCACTTCCACTATTGAGACGAATCAAATGAGAGCTCTCATGTCAAAATCATCGTTTAGGCTGTAGAACGTGCCAAAGAAACGTCATATATATCCACATACGAGTACATACATACATACTCTCAAAAATATTCGCAGTCGGGTTAAAACAATAGAATTTTGACAATAGAATTTCGTGTCTTAAAAATTCAAATTAATGTTTCATGGCCAAGTATTCTTTAACACTATATAAATAGTTGTCCAATAACAATCTTTTATTTTTTTTTCTATTGTTCTTTGACACTATACATTACAAATTTAGTCAATGTACTCTTATGATCTCTATTCCGGTTAACAACGGCTTGACGACATGGAGGCACAAAGAGTCTATTTTGTGTGTCGTTTGTCTAGTCAATAATACTTCAGCTTTTTTTTAAGTATGCTGATATTGCTTTACGAATATAAACATTAATCATGTCCTTTATGTACATGCAGACCAGGGGAATACGAAACTTTTTGAGCAAGAGATCGTAGACCTGAGTTTTTGATATCAGTTTCAACACGATACCTACATGCGTTCCCAAGAAAAAAGGTCTTGACAGATGGACAACGAAGTGATCTTATAAGGGTTCCTTTTGAGGTACGTAACCCAAAAAAACTAAAATTCCACGTGCTGCACAGTGTGTCTCATCACTGGATCAACATAATTTTTTAGTATTTTATTATAGGTACACAGTTTACGACGTCCTGGTAAAAGATAGAGTCAGAGGGTCAAGGTTAAGGATAATGCTTATTCTTATATCAAAGTTATGGATATTTCCAAACTTATTCCCGAGCACAAAAGAACACGTCATTCATCAAGACAAATGTTGCCGAAACAGGATGAAATGCGCGAATGGTAAGGTGCAGGTTGCCTGCCAAAACTTCATAATTATTCTTCTCGTATACGGAAACCTAAGAAAAACTCGCTCCAATAACAGACAACTTCTTTTCGAAGTGTGAGAGATATCGCAAGAAAAGCACTTTTAGAAATTGACGCTTAACTCGAGTCAGATCCATCCCCGACTCGAATTTGGGCTGGCAATAGTATATAATAAAACGAATAAAACGAGCATGTACGCAATTATTTAGCGCATTTTGTATTCCTTCTAATAGTGTGTCGACGAAATGACACAAAGTAGTCAATCAAGTGCGAAGTGTAACGTACGAAGTGTAATGTCACAAAATGTCATATTTGAGTTTATCATTCTATTTGCGGTTTTCAGTTGCTATTGTTATATTGCATGACAAGAGTAATAAGTTTAACGTTAAATAAGTACCTAATCGAGTTGCGTAGCTCATTTCAAATTAAGTTGATTCGAGTCGTGTGTATTCCGAGTGTTTGTAAGTAGTGGAGATAGTAGCACATTTCCATGCATCTATTAACAGGTATGGAGGTAACTAGTGCCAATCACTTTTCATATTTTCCGGTTCTTTTTAATACAAAAAGTCATAGCATGTAATCCAATACTTGTCATGGCTAGCTCTGCATTTTATAAAGCTGGCGCAGCCGGACTTCCGACTTTTTGGCATAGTAAAAATTTAAATTCTTTTCCGGTAACAATATTTACCAGTTTAATAGAGTTATTTTTTGTTCACTGTCAGTTATCGTCCTCTCCTAGAGTAGGTATGCTACTTGTACTATTATTATATTACATAATTTCTTTCAATTTCAAGTATATTATTTGAAGGAAAACCTTAACTGATGTCGCTCTATTCAAACAGAATTCACACACATAACCGTGACCAATAAAACTTTTAGCACTTTAATATGAACTCCTTGGGAACTAAAAATTGATTTTAATAAACTAACTAATAAACAAGGGTGGATCGAAAGTTTTGTGTGATCACAACGGCGAGACACCGCTTGATTAATTAACTCAAATATTTTTCTCAAACTATACTAAAATAAAATATACTAGAAAGTACTTTTGTTTTTATTTTGTTTGTAGCAAATAGAAATAAAAAAAATTAAATTTAAGAAAAGTTTAATTCAGTGAAAGTTACATAGCATAAACATATTTTATTATGGAAATATGACTACTGCACTTTTGTTAACCAAGGTATTGACAAACATTATCATTATTTTGCGTGCGCAGTGAAAACTATTGATGGTAGAATAAATAATGTCCTAGGTGTTTGTTGTATTTATTAATATCTACAAAATTAGATGATTTTTGATAATATTACATCCTTCTATCTAAAGTTAAGTCTCAATTACAGATATTTTAATCATTTTTCGTGTACAATAAAATTATATAACTGGGAGTTTGTGGTACTTATCGATATCAAAATAAAGTATACGGGGCACTAAATCCATCTATTATAGTTTAGCCATATTTTCAAACATAATTTGTATGCGCTGTGTAAAACATTAGCATTTAAATTATTATTATTGAGTTATGTGTAGGTAAATAAAACACAATGTATTACAAAATTATTTCTCTTAAAACGTTCACTATAACTATATGCATTCTGCTACCTATGCCTATCTGTTGCGGGTCGCTAGTATATTCTAGCCCAGCAATCTAGTTGAACAGTGGGGAAGTAACGATATTTATATTGAGCAAAACAATATTAAATCTCCTATTTAAGTAGATAAACTATTAACTCACTATAAACGCATTTTGATAGGCCAAAATATATCGTAACTTTTCAGTTTGTTTTCGTCTTGAACGAATTAACCACTGTTGGTTAAATCGTCCTAGGTTTTCGTATTTCGGAGTTAGGGGGACGATATAATTATTTCTGCGTCTAAACACATGGGTGTGGCAATTGTAACGGTCACCTACAGCGTTATTTCTACGTGTGAACTTTTTTCGGGTACATTCCACTTTTTTGGTGACATTTTTCATTATTTAACGGGTTCCGGGCTATAGAATAAGTACCCCACCATCTCCACTCGTGGTTGCCGTTAGAGCCGGCTAAGGGTTATCAAATCCAGAAGATGAAGTAGCGTCCTCTGCGTTATACCAGCCCGCCAATCTTGGCAAGTATTGGCAATACAAAATAGGGAGGCCTGACCAGCAGTGGACTTCCTAGGGCTGAGGTGATGGTGATGGTGAGGTGAACCCAATCTGGTTTCCCTTCCCTCCGTAGACGCCCTCGCAACGTCTTGGACGACCCGGATGAATATCGCCACCGTCACATCGGTGGCGCTAGGCTCGTCCAATCTTTCCAATATACGCAACAGTCGTTCCGTTTTCGGTACTGGTGCCGGATACCAGATCCACCAACTCACACAATCACAACACCGACCTCACCGGCGAGGTCGAAGATCGCTGAGATCCTTCAGAACGGTTAGTTTCTCTCCAAATAATCAAACAGATCAAACCATTGATATGGCCCTAGGACACTCCCTTTCTGGGGTGCCAGGGCAAGTCTGACCCCACGTATTCTGGCGACGGCCCAAGCCAAGGTTCGTACCGTCTAGGTGCCCTTGTGCTAGTGCCCTTAAACTTTGGGTCGAGCGCCTCCAGCGCTCACCACTGCCCGGTAAAGCTGTAGAGGCTATCTGAGGCCAACAGCATAGGTCAATTAAAAAAAAAACCAATCTGGTTTTCAGTGAAAAGGTCTTTCTCACTGCGTTTTCTTGTCTAAACCGGACGGCACGGACGGCACAGAAAAAAGTACAGTTCAATATTCAATATGCAATTCGTCTTTCGCCCCCGAAATAAAGGAAGTCAAGCTTTATTTAGGGGGCAAAGTTCCTAGCACAAGTAAAAAGTATAATGACCTCATAAAGAGTCAAGAGTAACAAAATCAGCCTCAAGGGCTAGGAGACAACTAACTACTAATAATTAATGAATTCATAAATTGCCGGCCGTGAGGACACTTCCATCGGTCCCCTTTAATTTAATTTATCAAATTAATCCATCCGTTTGACTGTCAAGTACTGCTCTTAGTGTCTCTCAGTTCTACTCTAGGACGATTTAACCATTACATTGTCCTAGGTTCTACTGCTTAATAAACTGCTATTAATTAGATATTATTAAAATCTTTATAAAACGACGCATTTGCGTTATTTGTAGTTGTTTTCTGTCGCACTCTAACTTAAGAGAGTTGAGATAGTTGCGTTATTGGAATATAGTCACAGAACACATATACAAGAAGAAGTCCCACTACGTACTTCAGATTTGCGTACACGAAGCGACGCTAGCGTTACCAACGCTTCGCACTGGAACTATTCAGTAGCGCGGGAGATTTAATATTTCTAACATTAGCTATAGGTACCTACCAATATTATATTTCTATATTTACTTCTATATATGCCTATTCTATATGCCATACGCAAAGGGTAAAAAAATAAGGGCAGGTAATTAGAAGTAGTCTTTATTCAGATGAAAATAAGGTAAATCTTATATTACACATCTTTCTAGAAGGGGTTGGCCGAGGTGTACCCAGAACTCAGTCTCATACTAAGTATACTCCCACATTTCGCCAGTATGTTATTGGTCCGTCCTATGTAATAGAAGGCGAGACTATTACCGGGCACAGTTCTAGACTCCAGGTTGTTATTGAGATAATCCCTCACGGAAAAATCCGATATTTAACACCACAGTTTAACACTTTGCATAACCTAGGCGTCTTTTTCGCACAATCGCAATAATAGAGTCTATGATCTCGTTAGCACAAAAACAAAACTTTCTATAGCACAATTTAACAAATACGAAAACTTTACAAAACTTATTTCTACTAAAGATGTGCAAAGTGCAAATCAATGAAAAAGTGAAAATCGTAAACAAAAAGCAGCCATTTCTATTATCCGGCAAAAAAGAAATTCTTCTAACGCTGATTCAAGTAATCATAAGAATCTGAGGTCTAGATTTAACTAATTTGAACAATATATGTGATAAAATTATTAATAAATTTCATTACTTATTTTTTGAAATAAGTAATGAAATTTATTGTAGTGTTTATTTCTATCTTCCGAATTAATTAAATAATTCCCATAACTTTGAATTCTACTAAAATGTTATATTTTCCTTAGTAGGGTCAGTAAATAGTGCTTTCTCTGTCGTTTGTAGATCTCCGTTTCTTTTTAACATTTCCTTCGCCGTGTTGGCATTGGCCGGGAACTAAGCTGACACCCCCTGAATATAGTGAAGACAAGAACTTCACGGAGTTTGACTCCGATATTGTAGTTACAAGTACATACATTCGCTATTCGTGTTTTGCAATCCACACCGAAATGCGAATCAAGTGTGTCAGCCGGACAGAACTTCGCAGAATAGACGTAAATACCAAAAAATATTTATAATATAACTAGACATTGTTCTTTATTATATGCAATCAGATTCCTGTCCTGCTGTCATTAGTCTCTTCAGTGAATAAATAGATACACCGACAAATTCGATTGCGGAATCTAACTCGGCGAAATCCTTTCATATCCGAAACGCCTCCAGAGGAGTTAGTCAGGACTCCAGAAATGTTGTGAGCCTGGTATTTATTTACCTATATAATATTTTAACATCTATTAAATAACCGGGATTAAGGATTTTACAACATTGAAAAACAGCAAAGTAATTTTTTTTTAATTTGACCAATAAATTAGAATAAAATAATATTTTTTTGCGGACCAAATTAAATAACAAGGTTAGAAGTAACAATACAAAAAATATTTATCACGGTAAACGGTTTCTCCGGTGGTCTTATCGCATAAAGCAATTTCTTACAGACAACCTGGGGAGGGAAACCGAGAGTTAAAACACTAAATGACGGAGGTGTGCAATAAGTAGACAATATCTGGATAATATGGCATTTTACTCATTCGTATTAGTAACAAATATCATGTTACATAAAACAGATACATAAAGAGTAATACCTATCATATATATATACCTATACCTATCATAATATACATATTAAATATTAATTATATTATACAATATATAATAATAATATAATATGATATATACTTAAAGCTGCAAGCAATTTTATGAAATTGATGATAAGTAGTGTTCATTTTCTAATTTTAAGAAAATGTGGATTGATGTAGCGTGCCTAATGGATACAGGGAGAGTGTTCCACAGCCGAACAGCTCGCACTGTAAACGACTTATCAAAATGTTGAGAGCTGGGCAAGGTATGCTGCAGCAGCTGCGTGTTTGTGGAGCGCAGATTAAATGGGTGGGAAAAGTGAACATATTCAAACCGCTCTTTGAGATAGGAAGGAGAAGCAGGGTTGAAAAGTATGGAATAGAGCAGGGACAGGATGTGAGCATTCCGGCGAAGTCGGATGGGTAACCATTTCAGCTAAGCACGAAATTTGGATATAGGGTCGTATTTACAGAGACCAAAGATAAATCTGATAGATGTTATATTTTAAAAGTGCTAGAGCGATCCTTTTACTTCTCATTTCATTCCATAACATAATTGAAATTGTTCATATCCTATATATATATGCAGGTGTAATTTTGATTGGTCAATAAATCTTTTGATCTGCCATTTATTGACCAATCAAAATTACACCTGCAGTCATACAAATTAAAGCCATGGTTAACAATATTTAAGATCAAATGTAGAAGTACGTAGAACAGAATTTATAACGAAACCTACCCTACTAGAAGTGAGAAGTGGAAGCATACTTTTACCTACAGATTTTAAAACTTTAAATTTATTTTTTAACTGTGTGTCTAACGCTAAAGTTTGATGATGAATATATTGCAATTTAAGAAACAACATAATCCTTTTTTTGTAGATATTATGCAAAATTCACAGCAGAAGTCACTAGCCGATATTGAATACCATTTCAGGGGCTTCCCTATTATTGGGCTTAATTTACTTAATGTACCTTTGCCTTTTGTGCCTACATTGTTCTCTCCAAAGATATGGGCACGCGGTTGATGATTACAGTAACGTTGATTCGAAATACTCCTTTTGCTCCTTTGATTTTATTGATAAAAAAGATTTTTCCTTAGCGATGTCTGTTGTCTTATAATGATAATATTATATTAAAGAGATTATTTGCCGAAACTACGAAAAAACGAGTTCTTCTGTTAAAGTATACTTTTAATAAGGAATACATATTTAAAATGATGAGTATTATATTTTACATAATACGTACATAGAACGTACGCTCTACAGTTATAATTGCATTTCAAAGGAACCTCATTCTATTGTTCGTATAATATAATTGTGTTTGTTGGAGCTTTGTCATAATATCATGGCCGTGTAATTTTTTCGATTTATCCTCATAAATAAAGTAAAGGCCCCTTACTGATAAGGAAAACCTGATAATTTCATTCAATTTCATACGAACTGTTCATGGCTTTGGAAAAAAATATTAGCGCTCACTATAAGCGGTATTTACTTGTGGGTATTTACCTATAGAAATATTGATTAAATAATTATTTGTAAATAATTATTCTAACGGCTACATAGTAACGAAAACGTAATCGTTACTATAATAATGGTTTTATATAATTTTTCTTCAATTTAAATATTATTTTGTTTATTTATAAATACAATTTCACAGAAAAGTTTAAATTCGTAACGCTTTAAAAATGTCTCCTAATCAATATTATTTCTATTATTTTTGAAGTATAATTAATAATAATAATAATATGGGACAACTTCCACACACGGTCACGTGGTCCCAAACTAGGCTAGAAGCCTGTACTATGGTAACCAGATGACTGATATACATACTTAAATACGATTATAACACCCAGACACAGATCAAACAGACGTGTTCATGCACACAAATGTTTGACCTGGCCGGGGATCGAACCCGAGGCCTGCGGCACAGAAAGCAGTTACTACCGTCTGCACCAACGAGGCTGTCAAATGTAATTCAATTAATAATAAATGTGTGTGTGTGTGTGTGTGTGTGTGTGTAATTCGGAAGCGTTGGATTTTTTTTTTAATATATATATTTATTTATTATAATATGGGACAAGTTCCACACACATCTGGTCCCAAACTAGGCTAGAAGCCTGTACTATGGTAATCAGATGACTGATGTACATACTTACATAATCTTATAACACCCAGACACAGATCAAACAGACATGTTCATGCACACAAATGTTTGACCTGGCCGGGGATCGAACCCGGGGCCTGCGGCACAGAAAGCAGAGTTACTACCATCTGAGCCAACGAGGCTGTCATTATTGGATGTGAAAGAAAAAGTAGAAAATTTAATTATAAAGAGGAGCTATCCACAATCTTTCAGAATATTGACTACCGCATAGTCACCCACAGTAGCGGATCATTTATTGTGAATTGATACAAAATTATCTATTTGTATAGTGGTAAAATTACGCCTAAAAAATAAAGTAATACCAATTAATAAAGGATGTAGCGTAATATAATAAAAAACATACCGGTAAGCATAAACGGAAATAAATCATAAAATTATTAAAGCGCAAATAAATTTAGGTGCGAAATAAAACACAATATTGAAAGGAAACGACTCACCTAAGAAGTGAAACAGATGGTGAAGAGCTGAAGCTGAAATGTATGTAATCGCGCGAAATCGGCACTGTTGAACTTCGTGCGATAAGAGGACGCAACCGGTCTGTGAGACGGTCGCAACGCGAATATCGGGTGACTTCGGGAGACGGGAGAGTGGAACAACGTTAGTCCGCGGCCAATTGTTGCGCTGTGACGCGCGTGCGCGCCTCTCCGGGACCCCGTGATGCCTGCTGCCCGCCTACCTCACTATACTTGAATAGATTATTACGTTTTGTCAACAAACATTACCTTAATCTAAATAAATAAATAAATGCAAAACTGTTAACGTTAATAAAGGCGTAGAATCGTCGTTCTTAGGATAAATTATAAATTATCGGAAAAATATAAGAAATTGAGAAAAGCAGTTTTCTTTGGTGTTTTTACTAAGTGACGATCCAAATCTAACCGCGAGATCACCACATCACACTTCCTCACTTATAAAAGATTCTACTCAAATAAGTAGGCATACTACCAAATAGTGATGTAATATTTTAGTTGTGATGTTGAGAAATTGAGAACATAAAAACATACATTCACGCCTTTTTCCCGAAGGGGTAGGCAGAGGTGTACCCAGGACTCAGTCCCATAGTAGATACACCCACATTTCGCCAGTATTGAGAAATTGAGAACCTATAACAAATTTGATATTACTGACTGTAATTTGGTTGATAACTGTTAACAGTTCACCAAGTTATTGTAGTTAATTAAGTAGAAAGCAATATATTTTGGGCTGTATCAAACCTTATGTGTTCGATACGGAGTAACGCGGGTACTTCACCTGACATAGTAACGAAACGTTACTCACGAATGCAGATCGTTTACGATAGACTCGAACGAAAGACAGCTCAACTTGTATTTTAACCAGTTTTGAAAAAAAATTAATAATACCCATATAGATTTCAGTGCTCCCGCAACGCTATAAATCGCCAGAAATGGCGTAATATCGCAAAGGCCATCCGAGGGATCGAAAGTGAAGAACACGCATAGCAACCACGACCACTCTAAAAAAAATCTGGTTATAGAGTTTATTGGAGTGAAATAACAAATTATGTACAGAGAGGTCAGTGTCACGTCAACTATCGACTTCAGTCTTCAGCGTAAAATTGTTATACAAGGACATCTCACCTCATTTACCTACTTCTAATCTTAACAAACAAACACTTAAAGGTAAGGAAAGGTCATAATGTTTGTTTCGATGCCGGTTTAATTTTAAAATAACACAAATTTACTTTTCGTTCATTTAAAATAAACAAATATCAGATTGTGACCGATAAATACATTACTAAAACCAGATTTTTCTTTAGACAAACCACCATTTACAGACAACCTGAACGGACCTCTCAGATTAGATCGGCAATATTGTCTTCATCCTTAAATTCCACATAGCTAAGAGCTTTCCATCGTTCAAATATGATTTTAAGCTTTCTTTCGCAGTGAAAAGCAGTTACTTTCAAAAAGTCTCGTTAATTCTCAATTGTTTTCTGTTAATTATTAAGAACTATCTGTGCCCCACGATTTCGCCCGCGCAGTCATCGTTCCTGTGGGAATATCGAAAAAAAGTAAGGTTTTGGTCATGTCGTCTGACTTTTAATATGTGCTAAAATGTCCACATTTCAAAGTAGCCACTCACATAATCTACATTTCTTAAATAAACTGCTTCATTAAAAGAACATTATACTAAAATGCCCACTTATTGCTTAATGGCGAATCTCTTAAATGTGCATTTCATAAAATGTCTTCTCTTAAAAATGTCTATCATTCTGAAACGACTTGATACTTATTGATGAGATTGTGTCCACTTGAAATGTAATTTTTCCATTACGTAATAGGCTCGCCTATCACTTGGACATAACATACTGGCGATTTGAGTGTAGCTATTATGGGATTGAGTCCTAAGTACCTGCAAGGCGTGATTGTTCCCTTTTTTACTTTCGGGTATACTTAATGCATGATTTTATGGTATGTTATCATTGTCAGCCTTAGAAGGGCCACAACTGGACATATGCCTCCACCATAAGGGTGGTGGGGAGAGGATTTGCCAATAATCGCTACGCTTAGAATGCTGGTTGGAGAACGAAGTTTAATCTGATAACCCTTAGCCGGCTTAGGGAAACTACGGGATTCTGACCAATATATAAAAAATATGTTTTATTTGAATAGAAGACATTTTAGGAATAGGACTTAAAAGTCAGGCGACATGCCCTGAAATCGCCAATAAGTTTCAAGTCGTTTAAGAAAGATAGACATTTTCGAAAAAAAAGACAGAAAGAAAAATGCATTTATTGAGACACACATTGCTCCTCAGTAATTCTAAGTAAGAATACAAATAAAAATGTTGGTTACCTATTAGAAGGCAATGTGTGTCACAACACGGCCGCAACTCAGCATAATGCTGACTGTGAACAGTCAGCGCTGGTCTCCCGTTGGAACCGCATGGTGATGGGACGGACGTACATTACGTCAAATTACAATCACACAGACATCATAATATAATAAATAGGACATAATAATTATAAATATAATATATTTATATGTATGTACATAAATTAAATGGAAGGTGCCAACAATATAATATGCAGTTATTACATTATATTATTATATTATACCTGTAATAAATTATTACTCATAAATAGATAGGTATAAAATGAAAAGAGAAAAAAAAAATTTATAAAATTCCTTCCACCTGAGACTCGTCTTAGCCTCACCAGCTCTTAGCCAACGATAGATCCTCACGTATGTCGGCGTTATAACAACCACTCGAGAGCATTGCGGTCGGTGTTTCACTATGGCTGTGGACACGCGTATTCCCACCATGTCGAATTCACCTAGTGCTAAGAATTTTTAAAAAAATAAATTGTTTTTAAAGTGCCAAGTTTACCATTTAAAACTTTAAATATTACATTACTTATCACTTGATCATTAATTACATCATCATATTATATTGTGCTCGTTTCATGTATAAATGTTTCCTCCAATGTGCAATCTTTGGTGAGATAGTAAAAACTTTTTTAGCTTTATTCTAAAAGTATAAACGTTTTGCAGATTCCGCATCGGTAGTGGTATAATATTCCAACATTTGGATGCAGCATAGCGGAAACTACCTCTAAACCTGTGTCCTGTGATCATGCGCCACAAGTTGCACCGCACATTGCCGGGACCCGTGAGATGTCTTCGCGTTTGACGACCAAGTTAATTTGCCGTATAAATACGCGGATGTCTTATTTTTTATTATACCGAAGAGAAGGCAGGCTTAGTGCAGCTTGCGACGATGTATCATTTTAAGAATGTGGTTGTTTTATTCAAAAATGGAGATACATGAGCCCTTAACGGAATGTTGAAACAAAATCGAGCACAAGGACAAGCATTCTGAACCTTTTGAGTTAATTTCTGAGTTCAACAAATAATCGAGGGTCAAAAACTACATCCATGTAATTAAGTTTACATAAAACCAATGACTCTGTCAACTGAATCCTCAATTCTTCGCTAAGGTATGGCCTTATTCTGTACAAAACTTTTAGTTTATGGATAAATTACCCAGTGAGGCGGCAATAGGCTTCTCATACCTTAGATCGGAGTCAATTAGCAAGCCCAGATTTCGTGATCTTCATAAACCTGTTCTAATGTTTCCCCCATAAGTTTACGTGCACTGATGGAGCTTCGCTAATAGATTTTTGCTGTCAAAGACCAGATATTAAGTTTTAGCGAGATTGAATATAAGGCAATAATTGTTTAAGGACCATTGTGCTATACTCGTTAAATCCGCATTTAACTTAGTTATAGCGTTGTCTATTTCGGTAGGCTTGCACGAAATATGCACCTGGATGTCATCTGCACAAAGGTGGAATTTGCAATGTCTAATAATCGTTCTTATGTCAGCAGAGTACAAGGAAAAAAGGGTAGGGACCAAAATAAATCCCTGTGGCACTCCTCTATAGCAAGCTACTCTATCTGACAACAGAGGAGATCCATCGTTGCGGCTTATCTTTACATACGAGTCTTGTTGGCGATTACTGAGATAGCTGTTGAACCCCCGAAGAGCGTTATGGTCGAAACCGTAATAACTTAATTTAGAAATGAGTAAATTGATATTTATTGAGTCAAAAGCGATAGAAAAATCTATTTGCGATAACATTCCTTCGTCTATGGAGCATATGATGTTATCTGTACCGTTCAATAAGGCAGTTACTGTGATACGACCTTGCCTTAAACCAGATATTACTTCCGGTAATATCATGTTATTTTCTAGGTAATCTGTCAATTGTGAAGTACCGCCTTTTCCATTATGTTTGACAAGCATGGTAAACACTAATTGGGCTAAAATCCTTAAGTACGGCTGGATTTAGTTTGATTCCTCTTCCCATCCTTGTTTGTCTCCGGTATGGTCGGGCTTCTACTAATTTTGCAATATTGTATGCTATTGCGAAATTTAGTTGACAATCCCTCGGCACTATCTCGGCTGAGCTATTATGTTCCGCAAAACTATTCCCGCGCAGGGGAACGTCGTCGGCACCAGCTGCTGGCATTTCAAGGCAAGTTACGCGCCCGATATGCTAGCAATGCGCCACGGAAAGAGCAGTATACATTATTAACTGTTTCCTCGATGAGGTCCAAAGTGCTGACATCCATGTGGACCTCATTTGGGCTATTTATAAGAAAATTATATTTAGTGTAACATTGTAAACGCATTGGCTATGCTGTAAGTTTACTTTTGTAATTAATAAATAATAAATAAATAAATGTTAGTAATAGCACATAATATTGAAAGTCAGACGACATGTACCGAAACCAAAAAAAAGTACCTCATGTGCCATTCCAGGGTCTAAGCTATCTACATACAATTTCAGGCTAATCGGTTTAGTAGATTTGTCGTGAAAGAGTAACAAACAAAATAAAATATAAAATTTATATATAGGTATAAAAATCACAGTCCAGACTGACTGCGGCCACAATCACTCTTCAACGGCCAGCCTCAGGCCCAGCACGTTGGTTAACATTATGATGCAGAATGTAGCCAGTCGCGGGAATTACGCTAGTTTTTAATATTGGAGCAGAACATACATGAAACCACGAAATTAAAGCTGGGATATTTGAATACTAAAGTCGGAAACCCATAGAAGCAAAATGATGATAATTTGTGATATTAAGTGTTATTAATATAGAAAGATTAATTTAATAAAACATAATAATATAAAGATATTATGAAAACTTTATGAATTTATAGCCGATTTAAGGTGGTTCAAAGTAAACAATGGCTCAACAGAACGCTCTTCCCCGTCCGGTATATAAATAAATTGCAGTAGGGTTGTGTTTGTCTCAGATGTGAGTAATATTACTTTCGAGATAAAAACTAACAAAACCATAGGATTTCCTATATTCATAGGCATTCCAATTTTTATGTGTAATTTTGTAATTGCCTACTAACTCGTTCTCTCTACAAATGAACAAATAAAAATTACCAAAGTTTGACAGTATCATGGAATGTTAGAAATAAAAAAGGGATTGAAAAGGGTTTAAGGTTTTGAAGAAAATTTTTGTTAAACTTATGATGTTGGATAATTTAAGCGTAAAACTGTAAATATGCCAACCCTAAATACAATGAGTACCAGTCGGTATGATATGCGCTTGTCTAAGCAAATTTGATGGAAAATAAATTGCCTGTTTGTAGTATACATTTAAAAATATTTTTGAATACGCAACCGAGTAACGATAGCTGGCTGAGTGTTACAGTTTTATGTATGTCGTAGGATAATCGGAAAACAGATTCATTGCGAAAAACCGGATAATTATAAACTATAACGAAATATTTTATAGCCATAGATGCCGGCTGTTGTTAAGATTTTTGCGAAAATCCAATACTCTACCAAGCATAATCGCGAATTACAATCTTTTGATGAATGCTCAGATTGGTGAAAATCTTTCTCAGTTTCCAATTATCCGGTTTGTCGCGATCGTCCTAGGATTTTCACAATAATCCGTTTATCTAGCGGATTATCCTGCAACATACAGTACAACATACAGCAGGCCGATTGCAGTTTTCTCAGCCCCAGCAAAGTTATTTAAGCGCATAATTCATTCATATGTATACTCCCAAATAAATACCTTTGCAAGGACCAGCATGGATTTAGATCATCGACAAGAGATTTTTATTCACAGATTTGAATACAAATCTCCTGGCGATGATCTAAATCCTGATTGTATTTACTGACTGATAAACTCTACGATCACTCACTCACTCTCGTCATTCAAATCAACTGGGCTTGACCGCATCCAATTAGACATCCTCTATTTTTGGGCTTTACCCCATAATTACTACGGCTACTTGCATATTATCTAAGAGACCGCCAGCAGATTGTCAAACTCGGACTCTATATCTATTTTAAAGAAGAAATTTTATATATCATCATAATTTATAACACCCTACCAACCGCAAAATACGAAAATACTTTCTTTGTACTACATGTGTGAATATAGTCCACATAAGTAAATATTTAAAAAAGTGGCCCATGTTCACCATGAGGGATAGACTACAGAGAACTAGGTGAATTCACCCAGGTGAAACAAAGTGGAATAAACGTAAACCGTGAATCTGATTTCACAAATCACAACCTTGAGTGTATGACTGTGTAAGTCGGAAAATCGAATAATAGTAATCTCTACTTGATTCTAATCGTCAGATTCGGAATCGGTCGACCTCTGCGACCGTGACCCAAATCACATCTCTCACCAATAAGTATAATTATAAACACAGTGACTGCAAATACCATTCTTATGTTAGCGCATTTAGATGGAAAGTTGATAGAATGAGCGCCTGAGCGAATGAGCGCGTAATAGTGTTACGTCGTTACAGTCAAACGATATCCATGGTGCCATGGCGATGTAAATCTAGAGGAAAGCGGGAGAACAGAGATATGATAAGCAGAGGCGTGCATTTCCAAGTGCTGGCGTCGTAGCATATTATTACAGTTAACGTGCAATTCAATTCTGGAATCAAATAGTTATGCTGTAAATGGCTGTTCACATGACAAAGTCTAATTGATAATGTGCTAAAACTAGTGGAGTACCTCGTGAGTAGAAACTTCGGAATACAAAAAAAAACATTGTTATTTTTATAATCTAACACCATTGAGCACCAAATTTAACAATATGGCAACCCACGTAGTTTTATTAATTAATATTTTATTATCTATCCGTTAGTGTTTTTCCAATTTATTCCACGCTGAACGCTAAAATGAATATATTGACAATGAACAACCAACAATAACACACAACCCAAACAACTTCATCTTCATTAACACCTGAAGAACAATTGTTTGCTTTTGATGACATTTTTGTAACGCCATCCGTCGACACGGGACCTGACACCCAGAATGTTGAGCCTATGTTATACTTAGAGAGTCTCGACTCGAGAGTAGCTGCAGCTCTAAATGCTTCTAAAGGTTTCACCGACCTGGTCAAAGTCGCTGAAGCGTACGAGGATGATTCAAAGGTAAATATCAGACTTGATACTACTCCTGTATCGTCCAATGACTTCAGACGCCTTGATATCCGGAATGGAGCGTAAAGAAGTGGTAACCGTAAATACATCTCTAGGTGAATTTTAGGTTCTTATTCCAACCGCAACCGCTGTTCCAAAGTTTCAAAAAGCGTTTAGTGCGGCAGCAGCCGCTAGCATCCGAACTCTCAGAGACATGTCTCTTTTGATGTGTAAATCTGGACTGGATGTTAAACAGGTCATAGAAAACGTGAAAAGAAGTAGTAGACAAGCAAGTGCCACCCAAAGAACACCGAAAAGAGCTGTTACGAGTAGAAAACATTCATAGAAAACATTACGGTACTTATGGTGGAACGTATAAAGGATAGGCAAATCGCACAGCTGTGCGACGAATATGCTATTCCAGAAATGTTGATTGATCTATTAACAACTGGACTATGGATAGTCAATCCTCCTGAAAATCACCCTGCAATTGCAGCGGCGAGAACTAGGAGAGTCGTTTCAAAAATTATCTGAAATATTCTTAAATACTCTTCGGAACCTCGACTGCAAGTACCTATCTCCAACTAAAATCTTCAGAAAGTGAACCATCACACGTTCCACAGCCCATAAAATTATCTTGCCTATATTTGAAATTATAAAATAATTCTAAATTTATATATTATTATTTTTACTTTAGGTAGAACTTAGGACTTCTCAGTTACTTATATTGAAACGATTCACTATACATAATAAAGATACATATGATTAATAAGATTTGAGTTTATTTTATGTAACAGATAATCAGATTAACTAAATTCATAAATTTGCTGTGTGGTTTGATAGAGCCATATAGGTGTAAAAATCTATTCCTTTTGCGGTTTTAATACGGTAAAAATAAACTTATTTTGATGTATAATGCTTAGAACGACGTAATGAAAACAAAATACGGCCATGGTTAATAAACCAATGATATAGTTAACAATGAACCGACATGAAAAACCAATTTTTACGCTCGGCGAGTTCTTCAATACGTTATTTACACTTGACCGATTTGTGTACACTAGCAAAACTCTACCGCCGTTTATTATACTTTATAATTACCTCTAACCCTATAAACCTATAATACCTATAAACCACTCTATCCGTAATTTTCGGAATGTAGAGAAACAAAATCGAATTGAAAACAAAAAAAAGAATTGTAAAGTTGCACTTGAAAACCTTGCCATGTTAACCCCATTTTTGTTTATCGCACAATCATACAATACAATTTGAATCTTTAAACGAGGCGCCGCACCTCGTCTACGGACAATAGGAGCATGTAAAGTTATCTCACTCTTGCGCATCTTTATAATTTTGTAACGACCTCGAGTACACAATGTAACATAATATTATTTGAATGGAGGTACTGCAGATGACAGAGCGGCGCGGCGGCGTAAGCGCTGCCGTCTGCCGACACTCGATCGAGTCTCACGCAATATTTGTCCTCCGATCACAGAGCCTCGCGCGCTCTGACGAAATGCAGGCTTCTCGGGACGACCACCGCACTCGCTGATAACGATATCCGATCTTACAGGTCTTATACATTAAGACGATACAAATTTACATAAGGATGAGTCGACCTTCATAAGTTTCCATGAGTCACGAAAGAAATTTGGAGTTAATTGAACGAAAAAATCTTTACAAGGGAATTAATTGATCTTATCGAAAGAGAACATTTTATACTTACGGATAGTTGTCGCGGGTCGGCAGATGTGGGTCGTTGAGCTCGGGCGGGAGTGTACGGCGCGAGAGTCGAGCGGCCGGGATCGTCAGTGATTCGAGTGAACGTCACAGATACGCAGCGAGCGCGCGCGGCGGCCGAGAGCGCGCAACTGAGCCGCGAGGCTCGCGGGGTGATAACCACTGATAAGCGCCGCGTCATCACTTACGCACTCGTACGCTAAAATGACGCTCGGTCATTGTTTCCTAACCACTTTAATAATTGTTAGAAGCACTAGCACCTTCACTACGGAACCAACTGCAACCGCAAAAAAGAAATGAGCTTTTCCTCAGTTCCAAATATTTTGTCAAGAAGCTAATTGGAATAATGGTAAAATCCTAAAATGGAGTAATTATATATATATACTGTCAGAAGCAGCTTACGCGGTTTATAAAATCAGGCAGATTAACAGATGTGGCTACGGCGAGATTAGTCTATTTTGCATACTTTCATAGTCTAATGTCATAGGGGAGTTGCAGATAAACAGATCAATTTCAAACAGATTGTCAATGGGGATCAGCTGCAGATAAACAGACTATCTTTATACTGCAAAATCGTGCTATTCATGCCATCTATGAGATGCATCCACGCGAATCTTTAAGATATATCTTTAAACATATTTTACCTTGCCAATCTTATACATCCATGAGGACATCATTTATTTACGTAAAAATTGTTATAAATTCAAATTAAATAGCGATTTATACAATTTCAATATTAGCAATACATATAAATTAGCTGTACCTAGTTTTAGATTATCAAACTACAAACAAACCAAATATTGTAAAAGTCACAGTTAAAAATAATTAAACCTTACAAGTTTCTTGTGCGTTCTTCTGGTAGAGGTATATTTCCGAATGCACGGTAGATTCTTTACTAGTTTGATATTACTGATATTATTGATTGACGTTTAAAATTTATTATTATAATATTAATATTTTTAAGACTTATTTAAATATTTTTACTTTGAGTTTGATTTGAGTTAGACGCATATTTTTGGTGGTGGTATACTTTTAAATCTTGCCCTTGTCCATTTAAACCAAACTTACACCAACCAAATTTACACCATTTATTACGATGCTGGTAGTACCGAAACAGAATCAAACATCGTACCATTTGCATACGCATTAATGTCCATAAATTTCTATAGATATTTGTTTTATGTAATAAAATCTCAATTACCGGAATTTGAACCAAACAAATTTACATGTTGTAATATTGTACATACTATTTTAAATATTACCCTGTATCCTTGATCAGTGTGTACCAATCTACAATTTCTACAACGGCGTTTGGCCATATCCGTGACGCTTTGCCAGCGTCCAGCATCAAAGCCTCTGAGGGCATCCTGCGACGACAATCCGGACGACGACGTCCAGACGGCGACCTTCAAGTCAATATATGTCAATAAAATAGTAACGTTACAGTTTGGCGCAAGAAATGTAATATTGTACATACTATTGTAAATATTACCTTATTTCCTTGATCAATTTTATGTTTTTATCAGAATAAGCCTTTGATTGTTGATGAACTTGAAACCTGTATTTAGATATTTTACTTATTATTTTGCCTGTAAATCATTCGTTAAAAAATTTCTAAGCATGTCGGCCTAGATTTTCTTGTTAATTGCAACGGTTTTAGTCAAAATAACTGAAAATTTGGTTTATTTACGTTATTATAATTTTTTATTTTTGACTGACATGTTAATAATTTAACACATTCATATTGTAGAATGACTAATTTTCAGTCATCTTTTATAAATCTTGTGAGGTTGTATACCTTCCTTAAAGGTTTCAACCATTCTTACTAGACTTTTGTAGAGGTTGCATATTGCATACCTTCTTAAAAAGTTTCAATGTTCGAATTTTGATAACTGGCCATTTGTATTTTCATAAAACTATTAATCCGGTCTAATTAGCTTCAAATATAGGGGTAAGGTTACATTAATTCGCACCTAGCTAAAAATTGGCATGGATATTGGGAACCCTATTACACACAATTTGTCAATTATCCACATCGATCCGAGGTGTGGAAAAAAAATTATTCAAGGTCAAATGTAGCAAATATCGTTTTTTTTAGTTTTCCAGCTAAACGGTAAGTTTTATCATAAAAATAGGTGAGACAAAAATTATTTATCATGCAATTATCTATAAAAATTGTTCATACACTATTTTTCCTAAGAATCACCATTTCGGAGATATAGCGATGCAAAATGTTGATAGTTGTATTCTTCATAATATGTATGTCAATTACCATTATATACGTTACAGAACGATAATATAAGTAAAAATATTAGTTTTCGTGGCGTATACATACATATTATACAATTGTAAGAATATAAACTCGAAAAAAACCCAGTCCCTAATTTTATATAAACGTACGGCCTTGAGCAAGATCTGTCTGCTTTTCAATTGTCCGCGTGGCGACGCTCGTATACCTGCTCCTTTTTCAAGGGCTTAGCTAGATAGAATAGTATTAGTCTCAAGCATTCCTTCGTAGTAAGAACACGTAGTTATTGTTTATTTTTCCAAACAAAATTTGTGCAGTTTTGTGTTTGTAATAGAAATGTCGCAATTGTGCTTTATTTGTAATAAACTATTGGCCGAAAGCGAAACAGTTACTGTTGATCGTGGCCTAAAGACGTTAATTAATGCAAGTATTGAAAGAGGTGTCTGCTTCTGCTCATCAACATCTATTTCGGGTATATTATCAAGTTCAAGTATGGCTCGGTAATAAACTAAACCCAGAAGACTAGGGTTGGAAGTTAATTGACAATATATTGGAACCAGTTCAGACTTTACTCCCTCCTGCACCGGAAAAACTCCTCAATTCAATTTTTTGCAATTGCGAAACGGGGTGTAATGCTAAACGCGGCTGTAAAAAAGTTGGGTTGTTTTATTCATTAGCATGTATCAGTTGTCGAGGCCAATCGTGCTCCAATGTTCAATCGCCAGTAGAAGAGATTCTTACGATATAGGCGAGGATACATCTGATGCATCGCTCTTTGAACAATTTTTGTAGTGGTAGGCCCCTTGTGCAGGAGGTCGCTTGGGGAAGTACCACACCTTTGCCAGTTATTCATCCGCCAAGCAGTAATGTGCAGACATTAATGTGTTCCGGTATGAAGGGCAATGTTAACAGCGAAATTACTGGGCATGATGAGATTCAACAACTCATATCTCAGGGTGACAGGCGCAGTGCAGTGCCGCGCAGAATTTTGAATTTTAAAACACTGGGTGGCACTGTGTCTAATATGGGCAATCATGATGCTTACCATCAGGAACCTGATTAGCTCGTCTTGTCACTCACTAAAAAAATTATTTGTACCCAGCAAGAAGAAGAAGAGCAAGAGAGTATGGATTATGTTCCATTAGAAGAGTATCAATCAGACGAATAATTTTCTCAAATTACTCATTACTTACACAGCTCTTGTTATTTACAATATTACCATTTTCAATTTAATACAATAGCTTTTTAACTCAACAGAACCACAATAGATCGTGGAATAGGCCTACTGGGGAAACCACGTAAAAAAAAACGCGCCATATACTACCTCACGGGTGGCACGGAAACGTGTGCATAATAAGAGTAACACAACTTTTTCAACATTTTGCATCGCTATATCTCCGAAATGGTGATTCTTAGGAAAAAAGTGTATGAATAACTTTTATAGATAATTGCATGATGAATAATTTTTGCCTCACCTGTTTTTATGATAAAACTTACCGTTTAGCTGGAAAACTCAAAAAACCGATTTTTGCTACATTTGACCTTTAATAAATTTTTTTCCACATGTCGGATCGATGTGGATAATTGACAAATTGTGTGTAATAGGGTTCCCAACATTCATGCCAATTTTTAGCTAGGTGCGAATTAATGTAACCTTGAATGTCTATCTTGACCGGCGGGCTTATTACGGACGCAACAGAAGTGTGGAAAGCGTTTAAGATTGCTCAATTTCTGCTGTCAAACGGCATGTTTCGTATTACCCAAAAAAACTTGCAATTGATTGCTAGCTCGATTCAAGACGCCCTCTGACCGTCGGGAAAGGAACCAAAAATTGGTCGTTAGTGAAGAAATCTTTGTGGTCTGTGGCAGAAATTGCTGCTAAGGCTGAATTTTCGGAATTACCGAAGCGTTTCAACAGCAGAGCGATAGAAGTAGCAGCGCGAAATGGGACTGACAGAAGGCGACTACTATTTGCAGATTGTTGTTCAGATTGTTATCCAAATCAAAAAAAACTCTAACCAAAATCGTGATGTTTTACCTGCATAAACTTATTTACAAGACCCATAAAACAAGAGTCCAAGTCGTTGAGTCGAACTCAAACACCTTATTTTGGTTATTGGTGTGTTTACAGCTTCAAAAACCATAATATTACCCATTGTGAAAGTTGAGGATTAACGAGAAATTAAGTATTTGAATCTCAAGACACATCAGAAAGGTAATTTGGCCTTATTTTTTATTGTTTTAATGTGTCTAGGTAGGTGCCTATTAATAATTATTATTGAATGATTAAATTCATAACATGCAAACGTTTATTGTGATAAAACACTAACTTACCAGGTACCTAATAAATTATCTTTATTCAGCCTAGATATGTACCTACCTAATATCATAAAATATCCTTCTGTTAAATAAGTATGTCTCGAGGTGTACGGTCAAACCAAACCTGCGTCTTGCTGCGGTTGCAAATCAAACTGCTGCGGCCTAAATTTACCAGTTCGCAATCAATCACTTCATCATTTACATGCGACTCATTTAGTATATTAAACAATTATATAACACTCGACACAACAACTTCTCTTTCAATCAATAACATCCTCAAAGATCCATACAGGAGGTCTAAGAATCTCTTTCATTTTCAGCCACTCGATTCTTTCTTGTGCTTGTGTAGGTTCGATGCAACTGGACACAGCTTATATTTAATTCCACCCAGTGACTGGTGTAGGTATTTATTATTCTTATTTTATCTCCATGTTATACATAATAATTATATGGGACAACTTCCAGACACGGTCATCTGGTCCCAAACTAGGCTAGAAGCTGGTCTATGCTAACCAGAAGACTTATATACATACTTATGTAAGCTTACAACACCCAGACACAGATCAAACAGACATGTTCATGCACACAAATGTTTGACCTGGACAGGGTTCGAACCTGCTCCGGATCCTGCGGAACAGAAAGCAGAGTAACTACCATCTGAGCCAACAGGCTATCGGGCTGTTTTAAGTATTATTTATTTAGTAAAATTTTATACTTTTGCAGCTACAAGAGATGTCCACTTAATAGATGGAGACAAGTAGACATGAGAGAAGAGACTGTTAAGAAGACTCGTCAGACCCATAATTTGTACTTAGGGATTGAGGGTCCAGAACTAATTACTGACTATCAATAGAGCTGTTCATAGTTTATTCTGTTTTGCTATTATAAATTGAATTTCTTTGATAATAATCATATTATTTTTTACTTATTATAGAATTTATAGATTTATTTAACATAATTATTGTCATTAAAAGAATAATAAAAAGGAAAGTAAGAATATAATATACTTATACTACCTGTGTTTTATGCGCTGGAAAGTACCCTAGACTATGTGTTATTTCAGGGTCTAAGCTGTATTATAGTGAAAGGTAGGAATAGCTTGCAGTATTAGTAAGAAGTAGGATTTATAATCCTACTTACATGTAGTTAACTACTATTGCCAATAACATAACTAGCGTAATTCCAGAGTCCATTATCATCTACCGGGCACAGTTCCAGACTCTAGACTTAGACTGTCATTGAGAAAATTCATACTTAATAATAACACATTTTTCCTGACCTAGGGATCGAACCCGGGACCTCATGGTCAACAGTAGCGCTCGCGACCACGCATCTTATATATGCATATTTTTTAACATATGTTAAAATATGATCACACTAACTAAAAATACACTTATTTATTATTACACGCGCGTACTTATCTGTTTCTCACACCTAAGTAGGAGAAAATAAAAGATTTTGGAGCTTTATATGTGTTTTATTATGGGCCAGTTTCAATGAGTTACTTGCACACTTGATTAGTTCCCTAGGGTGCTCTCTTTCGAGCTAGTTAGTAGGTATGCGTCACAGTCACTATTTCTAGCACGTTTACAGCCAAATCAAACGCGAGGCCTATGCCACAACCTCTCAGAGGTAGGTGTTTACGTTCCGCCACAGTACGACGGTGATAAGTACGACATCGGCCCCTGGTTTCTGCCTCATCCTTCTGTATATAGTTCCATCTGGCTACTGGAGCCTTACGTTTGGCCTGTTAACAAGTAGTAATATTAGTTTCGATAATATGTAAACAACAACAACAGTTGGAGTAGGTATATGCAATCTATGCGTTCGTAACTTACCTTCTCTTGCAGCTAATATGGGTGAAATATAGTTCAAGTGAGATATTATCATATTAAACAAGGATATAAGTAATTAATTAAGACTGGACATTATTATGAATGGATAATTATTAATGTTGTCAGATTTAGAATTTAGGTAATCCATCAACGCTGCCACATAATACAATCAAACAGAAAGCCGGCTCTACCAGGGCTTCGATTTTTATGTATATTTAAATAGAAATTGGAATCGAATAGCACAAAATTGGCTAGTATGTGGAGAAGGGAGATTACCTCCTACCCTTCCCGCCCATCTGCCGAAGAGATATTATTTTTGTGCCGCTACTGTGACTCAAGCCACGAATTTAGGGGGAAAGGGTAAGGAAAAAGAAGAAAAGGTATATTTTTAAAGTTATGTTTTGTTTTATCCATTCAACTTGACCTAACCACTTTTGGGGGATTGGAGATTTCTCCCGCACCGAAGATATTATTATATAATATTGTGTCCGTATTTTGATATGAATAGATTGGATGTTAATAGGTAATATGAACTTTAATGTAGTACAGACTGCGGACTTCTGTATGAAGTTTATACTATAAATAATATTTAACTAAAACAATCATAACAATTAAGCACCCACTTAAAAATAAATGTAGTGCGCTTACTCCAAGTTGAAAATATATTACTCGAATATCTGGTGATATAGTAACCGTCCTTCTGTCTCATTGATTTAGTGGCCCGTGCCCATAGAAGATAAATAATTTGATGAAATCAAAGGTAAAAATAGAACAGACTATAGCAGCCTCCCACAGATAAAAAAAATTAAACCGCAATAATTAGTTCCATTTACTGCTAATATTCCATTAGGCCGCTAGTGTGCCAAAGCGACAAAACAGCAGTGCAGAAAGCATGCGTAATTCGAATTCAAAGTGACATTTTGCAATTACTGCTACTGCTACTTCACTGCTTCTGCTACTTTTACTTCTATCGCTTGACCATGCATAATAGGGGCGCGGGTCATATATTCATAATTTGGGGTTTTGAAATTTAACTTGGAAAATTTGGATAAAAAGCGAGCTCTTTTGGATTCTTTTGGTCAGTCTGAATCTGAGTCCGAGTATGGTGTTTTTGTAGATCATGTTTTTAATTAAATAATATCGTAATATTTTGTCACATATCTGCATTGATTCCAGCAAGCACACTTGTGAAGTAATAATATTTTTCTGTTTAATATAAATAATAATATACCTTTCCATCCAAAACCGGCAAAAAACTATTGATATGACAGTGTCAATCAGAAAGTAAAAGAAAATGCTTGATATGAATAATGAGATCCCAAATGAGAGCGAATATCTAATGAATATCTCACGCTCACCACCAGAACCCGCCTCACCGTCGGCGAGCTCGGAAGAAGAGAATGCGACGTCTTCGACTCCGCCTGTAACCAGCGCGACGAGTAGTGAAAGCGGGCCGCCGACACCTCCGCCACACGGTTCGGTCACATGGTTCATAGCTTCTATTTTTTATCCATTGAAAATTGTTTTTACAGTAAAAATCATGTAATAACAAAGTGAGTGATAACTTCTGTGCATATTATAAAGAAACCTTTCAATTCAGTGGATAGAAGGTCCCTGATGACTATCTAATTACCTATATATATATAACCTTATTTTTCGCTCTCTCTATTCGAATCTCGCTATTTAGGCTTGAATTTTTTTCTAAAATCGAACTTTTTATATCTGATACCTGTAAATATATTCAACCCTGGAAAAAATTTCATTGGCATATTCGCCTTCTTGGCTATCGCTAGTTCCTGGCGTTAATCGCTAGCATACGAGTACAAACCGAGAATACAGATATTTCATAGGCACATAAGCTGAAGAAATAAAAGTATAGCAGTACTCAATAAAGTTTTATAACAAATCACGCTCGTGTATCAATCAATCAATTATTTCAGGCGCTTAGAAATTTCTGAGTCTACGCCGCGCGGCCACAGAATAACAGTTGCTTACGACGCGGCGCGGCACGATAAACAGTGCGTGTGGATTGGTCTTATATTATCATCATTTTTTTTTTTTATTCTAGTTTTTGACAAGGCTTTGAGCACACTTATTGTAGCTATGCCAGCCTCATAGGTTCTAACAATTTTAATTATAAATCTAACTTAATCTGTAGTTCTTAACTTCATACATTTCTCCATAAAATAGTAAATTAACTTTGCTTTGTCTGCTAACGGGTCTCTTAATAAAATGTTTATGCCACCATTATATAGCATATTCAATGGGTTATTAGTTCTTAAATCGTTGTACTTAGGACATTCTAATAATATTTATGTAAGAAATCTTCGCGCTCACCACAAAAATCGCAACACGGAGACGATTTAAATCATCATCATCATCATCATCGTCATCAGCTCATATCATCCCACAGCTGGGCATAGGCCTCCGCTCCCCTCCCTCTTGTGCACTTTAAGTATTATTGTCTCATACCTAAAAGATGATAATAATATTATTATTATTAAGTCAGCAGTCATTAGCTCATGTTGAAGCCTGGACGAAATCTTAGCGACACAACACTTAATAGATTGACTCTTATATTCTTTGAGCAGCCTGAATGAGTTTTTTGATTATAAAATTTGAGCATGCACTTATTTCCTAACAAATTAATGACAATTTAATTAGATTATGACATGATGTAATAATTATAAATAAGTACTTATTATAATTTAATTTCCAACGTCTGAAAAGACAGATTTAGGCTGGACTTTCTAAAGTCAAAGTCAAAAAGATTTATTCAAATAGGTCACAATCTGACACTTTTGTACGTCAATGAAAATAAACAGTAACGAGTCTACCGTGCGTTCGGAAAGATACCTTTACAAGAAGAACGCACAAGAAACTTGTAGGGCTTAATTTTTTCAACTGATTGTTTTACAGTAATAATAATAATAATAATATGGGACAACTTCCACACACGGTCATCTGGACTTGAATATTTGGTTTGGTTACACTCGTTTGTTTAGAAGGTGCCGCGTGGTGGCTATGCGGAAGTCCAAGATGTCCCAGGCATCTTTGTCCTCTATGTACTGATTTACATTATAATAAGCATTCTTTAGTAAAGTAGATTTTATATAGGTTTTGAATTTACCCTCTGAGAGCCCCGTTATCTTTTTTGGGATTTTATTATAGAAACGTACACTATTTCCTAAGAATGATTTTTTATTTGTTTTAGATAATCTAAAGCTAGGTATAGCTATTTTGTCTTTATTCCTTGTATTAAAATTATGGAGGTCACTATTTAATTTGAATTTATGTAAATTTTTACGCACATACATGATCTATTAAATGTTATTATATTACCTTTATTTTTTATTATCTTTAGAATAAATGATTTTTGATTTTGATTTGTTTTTGAGTGCATAACAAAATCGGGGAACACTTTGTGCTCTTAGAAGGTATTTTTTTAAAGAATGAATTCGTTAAAACTTCGATACTTTAAAAGTAAGGCCAGAGTTGACGAAAGTTTGCGAGATAGTAAGATCCTTCAGGATGAAAATGATGCGCCCGATCTTGGTGATGAACTGTGTCGATTGTATATTTCGAACAACTAAAACAGAACAAATGGAATTGTTTGAAAAGTAAATATTGGCGATAAAATAAGGAGAAGAAATAACGGAATACTTTTAAGAGCGGAAAGTTTCTTTGGCGGAAAGGATCCAACCATTAACTCCGTCTACGTTCTGAAATCTCTTCGGAACCTAACCCGCAAGTACCCCACTTATTTTATTATTTTCTACTACATTCTCCTGAAGACTTCCACATGAACCGTCAGAAAATGAACAATTTCACGCTCCGCTGCCGAAAGTATCTCTTCTTTTTTACTATATCCTCCCCGAGATATCTCCAACTTAAACCTTTAGAAAGAGAACCATCACACACATCTACTATTCTAATATAATAAAGAGAGAACCTTTGTTTTTTGTTTGTAACGTATGGGCTACGAAACCATTAAACCGATAAAAAAAAATTTCACTTATGGAAAGCTTTCAAAATAGCCTATGTTACTCATATACTGAATTAAGTATATGAGTAACATAGGCTATTTTGTAAATAGGGATCTGTAAGATAACTGCAATATTGTGAACCAAGGTGTCAAATATTTGCCAAAAATAATCATTATATATTGCGTGCGCTGTGAAAAAATTGTATAACCATCTATTTTGGTTTATTCACAATAATTGTATCAGTCATTATTGCGGTGTGAAAACTATTGGTGGTAGAATATGTTGAGGTTGAATTATTCAATAAAAACTCATTTTGTAGAAAACAATAAAGTGTTAGTTTTTCTCCTTACTCGTATATTCTTTTTGAAAGCTGTCGTAAAAAGTAATGTCGATAAATTAAAAGATAAATTAAGAGAATTAAAAGATGTGTATTGATCTCTTAAATGGATTTTATTGAAGAAAATAGACCTAGGGACCGTACTCCTGTTAAAACGTCCTTTTTTTTTTTTTTTAAATGACCTATGCTGTTGGTCTCATATGGCCTCTACAGCTTTACCGGGCAGTGGTGAGCGCAGGAGGCGCTCGACCCAAAGTTTAAGGGCGACTAACACAAGGGCACCTAGTCGGTACGAACCTCGGCTTGGGCCGTCGCCAGAATACGTGGGGTCAGACTTGCCCTGGCACCCCAGAAGGGGAGTGTCCTAGAGCCCTATCAATGGTTTGATCTGTTTGATTATTTGGAGGATTATTAGGGGGGACTAGCCACGAATGAACAGACTTGTGACGTATATGAATATGTATCAATAATTAAATTTAATAACACTTTTCACCCGGTAATATATCACAAAAGTAGTAAAGTAACGAAAAAAATCTTAAACTTTAACGTAAAAGGATATTATCAGAGTTACTATTCGATTCCGCCATTTCAACATACTTCCCTTCAACCAAAAATATTTTTATCGTTTGTATATTCGTAATTGAGTATACTATTATGACCAATTTTTTTCATCAAACTCATAGGTGCTATTAAGATATAAAAACTGTCATGGTGGCTCATATTATCGTAGTCAAAAGCGGACATACCGAAAATACATTTTATTTATCACTTATTTATCTTTTGGCTGGCTAGAAAAATATTAAATGAAAAATAGTTCGTTGCAGAGACAGATTTTGTGGTATAATTGTCTTTTTGCCAACAAGCTGCTCCTTTGTGGCCTGGGGTGGACATTGAGCTTTTTTTATTATTATTTTTTTGAATTTTTACTCTAGGTAGAACTTAGGAATTGTGAGTTACTCATATAGTACCGTTACAATAGAAGAAAGCATCATCCTTTAGATATTTCACTCAAATATTGGTTTGGATTATAATAATTTATTAGTTCCTAATACTTAATTTATTTAGGCCAATAGTTAGGTAGATGACGTGGAAGTTTACTTTGATTTGGAAATAGAACATTGTGGCCAATAGCGAATGTCAGACACGTTTTAATAATAGCTGAGCAGTGGTGGCGCACGCGCCTCTTGCTGCGCCTCTGCGCTCTATCTACGCCTGGAAAAGACCGGTAAACAATTTATTATTTCACATTTAATCAAATTCTGTGAACAAAGCTGTATATCAGCTTTAAATGAAAAAATAAGTGACAAACCACGTGTCAGTACGGAAGCGATAATAGAGTGAACTTTAGTGGTTTATATCATTAGGATAGTCGATACTTCCTGGTAAGTATTATAAATATACCAATTGTGAGAACGTTACGTAAAACTAATGCAGATGGATTATATTTATAGACAAGAATGAAATCGCTTTACATCTTTTTACTATTAATATACCTAATTAAATTAAGTCCTTAGAAATTCAACAATTTTCAATTAGACGATGGGGTTGAGGTTACTGAATTCGTCCAATATTTCGTGACAAACAGCGAAAGAATATTTATTATTAAGAGTAACAAGATGAATATAAAGTTATAAGCACCGCTGAGAGACAATTTTATTAAATAATATAACGCGTTGAAAAGTTGCCAACAAAGCGTGAACCTTTTCTGTTCTTGACGATGAGAGCTTTTGCTTTTAATGCAAACTCTAGGACTTAGGTTACCTTCATTTTATTAAATAAAAAATAATTTCTGATCACAACAGTAAACGACATAACCCGTAGTAATCAATCAGAAATCATTACATCTGTAGACGAACCAAAGTTACTGACATACCCCAGCGGATTAGCAAGTTGAAGGGGGTTTAACAGGAAAGAGGACCTCTCAGCAGTTTGACACAATCTCATGGAAAATTTACTAAATCGATATTTTGTATTCCCCTGCTTCCTCCGAATACAGTAAATCTATTTGATGTATTATTATTTATATCCTGATATTTTGAAAATGAAGTAAAGAATGTCCCTATCATTTAATTTTTGTTTATAAACTCTACATTTTTTTTATTGAACGTCCAATCACTCGAGTAAAACTGGGATTTTTGAAAGTTCGTCATGAAAAAACCAAGGGTTTATAAGAGAAATCAAAATGACAGGGACATAGGTTACTACACTATAAAAATATTATGAGGATATAAATTTATAGAATGGGTTATTTATATTCGGAGAAAACAGCGAAATACAAAACATCGATTTGGTAAACTTTTCATAGGATTGTGTCTTCTTAGAAAGAAGATTGAAATTCTTAGAAAGCCGCGTACTTTCTTAAGAACTATTTCTATGGGAAAGTTAAAAATCACCTAATACTTGAAATAGAGATAGGAGGTTACGTTCACGTTGAATCACTACATCAAGAAGTCAATTTGCCCAAAAACACTTAATTGTCCGTCTGTCAAAACCCTTATAGCAAAATATGTTTTTCACGTTTGTGACTATGGTATATAGTATATAATCTCTTTTGTATTAATTGAATAATACATTTTCATAGTGTAAAATGTCGCGAGTATACGAGATGGACTCTAAGTACGCGCGCACATGCAGCGACATCACCCTCTGCTCCAACTCCAAGGGATTCTTCACCGGACTGGTGGAGGAGATCGTCTCCATACCCTCTACCAGCTGGCTGCATCAACTAGAAGCACTCAGTGAGGGGAACAAGGTCGCATTCGTTTTGGATAATAAGGAGGTATGACAAATTTTAATGACCATAATCTTAGATAGATAGATAGTTAAACACTTTATTGGTACACCACAACAAGAAGTGCTTAAATCTAATAACCTGCCTACCCCACCGGGAACAAGGCGTGACTGTATGTATGTATGTAATGAATAATAATAACTAGTGTAACTATGGGCGGTCTTATCGCTAAGAGCGATCTCTTCCAGACAACCGTGCAGGGAGAGGAGAGAACTGTAAGAAACATTTGGTCGGTGGTGTTACAGAGACTTCTTAATAAATAAATATAGAATTTTCATATTTTTATTTCGCTTGTTCCACATATCTTTACTAATCTCTGAGTGACCTATCCCTATCACTGATAGGTAACAGGATTTTTTTCACCCATTACTACAGGGCACTTTTTACCACTCATAACCACTACTAAAATCATTCAAGAAATAGGTATCATTATATTATCATCATCACCTTACCTGCAGGAGGCGCCCTTAATGATATTTTTTATTTAGAATTTAAGTTTCTATATAATTTGTGGTAAGTTATTGAATTTTTGAAGGTGAAATAATAAAATTATAATATCTTTTTATGAAAGCTTCTGTTTATTATTCTATTGTAAAACAAAACTCCTTCGTATGAAAAAGAAAGTCTCAACATGTAATCTAACAAATTGACATTTATTTGTTATGTCATTTTTAATTATTACAATACTGAAAATAAAAAAATATTCTATTTTATCATCTAAATAAAAATAAGTGTAACGTGTGCTTCTGCCGCCTTCCACTGCGCGGAAGGCCAAGCCCAGCCAAGCCAAGCCAAGCCATGCCAAGCGTAGCCACGCGTACACATGCCGTCGGCAAGCCTGCCAGCCGACCAGCCGTGCCAATCAACCAGAACACCAGCCACCATGCCACCTCTGATGGCGCTCGACATTCAACCTTTGTCGAGCGATGCATCTGACGTTACAGTTGCCTATGGACACCTCTGGAATTGTCGATGCCGTATTCGAGTTCAGAACGACCGGCGATTGTTCGGGTGGACTACGTACTTTTTTACTTGGGTTATTGTGGTGAAAAGGGCTGATACACATAATTTGATACTATTAAAAATACAAATACTAATATACTTTGTCTTCTTTTTAGCCTTTAACATAAGCGAAGAACTTATTTTTTTATCAATGGACGTTTTATACCCCATGACAGTTGTCAATTTCATTTAAAAAAGAAATATATCATCAAACTAGAGTATTGGAAGTGTGCAACAACAAAAAGAACAAGTGTGTTGGATCACTCACCACAGATTATCTATAGGTAATAAATAGTTTCATACGGCCCTTACAATCAGCGGGTAGGTACTTTATTAAGCATTTCAAAAGACTTAGAGAAGATTTAGACTATAGCCTAGTAATTCTTGCTTGATTCATAGGAGGATTTGTATTCCTTGGATGTAAAATGGAACAAGATTAAACTACACAAGTTAATCATTTGGTAATGTCACATGATAGGATAAAGGGTGGTTCTCATGATTACGTGACATAGCCAATTATCATATTGTACATAGTGTCATAGCAGAAATATGTCAAAGTGAAACATCCGTTTCCCCTCTAGTAGTAATAGGTGGAATATATCCGTTTTTCCCTACCAGTAGCGAGATATCAGTAAGGATAGTAATGTGAAGTGGACCCCTTTTCCGCACTTAGACTTATTTGATCTACGTGCCGTAAGGCTGTGTGAAACAGGCGTTTTATTTCCGTAATATAGTAAATCTAACCTTACTCTAATACTTTATTTATTTTCAAGTTCAAATAATAAAAACCTATATGAAGCTGGTCGTACACGACAGGGTGTACGATTTAGTTTACCTGTGTTAGTTTACCAAACTAAAACGTGAAGTTTTCCATATTAGTAAACTAATGTGAAAACTTGCGCACTAGACCACACATAAATGCTTCAGTTTGTTTGTATACCTCTACAGATAAACCTGATGGCCACGCCACACCCTAGCGTGTATGGCCAGGTTTATATTTTTAACATTATAGAGAAATAATGAGACTTGAAGGAGACCCGTCGCGGAGCTTCAGGTTTTCGTTGACCTCCTAGCCGCGGCTGTGAGAAGGCAGACGCCACGACAGGTCTTTTTAATGGGGTATCTGAACGCCAAAGCCCGGGACTGGGGCAACCTCTCAACTAATTCTTGCGGGGAAATAGCCAGGGAGTGGGCGGTCGCCACAGGGCTGAACTGCATGAAAGAGTACCTATACTTAAACAACGTGTTATAAAAGGGTGTAGTAATATTTAAGGGGATGTGTCTCCCCGGCAACCTAAATAACTTCTAGAAGAAAGAAAAGTCGATCCATTTTGTATGGGAAGTCGAAATTTTTTTCGCTAATTTCGGGATTCTTTCTTTTGAAAGTTGTTCAGTTTGACGAGTAGATGCACCGCCTTAAGTATTACTACAGCCTATTGTAACACGTGGTATATACACCTATACTATGTACTTGTACATATTATGTGTGTATAATAGAATAGAAGACGTGCTGTGCCGATCCCACCTAGTGTTTGGGCCTCACCACTGTTCCACCCCTCACTTTGGGCAGAAAGATGATGAATCTTTTTATCCAGAATTCTAATGAACCAATTATGTTTACTTTAATCACAGATATACTACGTATAGAATAGACACTGTCATCCGCCCACAAATCGGGCCTCACCCTGCCAGTGAGATTGAACTCTCCACAAGACCCGCTTCTGTGTGCTATAATACATACATACATACGTTCACGCCTTTTTCCAGAAGGGGTAGGCAGAGGTGTACCCAGGACTCAGTCCTATAGTAGATACACCCACATTTCGCCAGTATGTTATTGGTCCCATGTAATAGGGGGCGAGCCTATTGCCATCTACCGGGCACAGTTCCAGACTCCAGGGAGTTATTGAGATAATTCCTAATGGAAAAATCCAATATTTAACACTTGCCTGACCTGGGGATCGAACCCGGGACCTCTTGATTGGCAGTCGAGCATGCGCCCTCTACGCCACCGAGGCAGTGTGCTATAATATAACCGATAATTACACATTACTAGTATTCTTATACAAACATCCATAATAAAATTCCCATTAAGCTGGCGGGAGCCATTCCGATAAAGGTACAATCACTACGTAATGAACTAGTATTTTACTATAGGTACTACTGTCACATCTATGCACTTATACTGTATACCATATACTTTTAATGAAACATCTGTTACTGCAATTTAAAATCTTATCTATAAAACAACTTTGAACTTTAACGTTTAAAGTAACGTTTTAAGTTTAAGTGTAGGAAACTATATAAGCTATATTAAGCTGTGTGCTTTTTAAACTGAGGCTGGTCGATGAGCAACTTAAAGACTAATACGTCAATATTGCAGATAATGAGTGCTCTTTCCGAAGTTTTCTCCCGCATCCAACCCCTACACCGAGGCAAGAGTGCCAGGGTATCTCTGGAGAGGCGCACATCAGCTCAGAAGGCGTTTCAACAAGGAGATCACAATAAATCCCTCGCATTGGCCAGTCAAGCTGTGCTAAGGGCACCGATGACAGGTAATAAAGCCTACGATAATAGGCTTAGATAAAAACGGAGCAGCAAAAATAGGCAACGAAATGCAGGCTCAATCAAATTATTGTCACACGTCAATAATTTTTATTGTCAGATTGTAATGTTTTTGGAGACATACACAATTAGCATAGATGTTGGCAGGTCTCACCGCGTGCATTCCGACAAGATACCGCTGTCATATTATCAAATGCGGAAAATCGGCGTAACCAGCACACCTAGCATGGCACGGGATAAATTATTTCCCCCGTTTTATTCTCTTTCGCACCCGAAAATTGCATATCTGTTGATTCGTTTTAACCCCCTGGGACTTTATTTTCCCCGGTCACTGTGCTACCGGGGCTGAGCAACATTTTTTCACGGACACTAATAAACTCCTTGCTAAATGGTTTTTACGCGCACTGCAATTTTAAAATTGCTGCATTGTCGAAGGTGTTGTTTTTAGATAGGGCGCCATCTGGTCAGAGCGCGAGCGAAGAGTTTATCATTTATCTAAGACAATAAGCTTAAAATATTGTAATATTATACCGACTATTAATGTAAATATTACATTCTTTCCATGGTCATTTTTATATTTTTTATCAAACTAACCTGTAATTGTTGAATAACTATAAACCTAACATGTATTAAGGTATTTCATCATGTGTTTATACTTCTCTTTATCCCTAAGCTTATAACTAAGCATGCCCATACATTATTATTTAATTTTGACCTAATATATATAAAACGTTCACAGCTGAACATAGAACGCCATATACTATACCTATTCATATGGAGGAATTTTGCCGTAATCACCACACATGGCAGGCGGCTTGGTGATAACAATTTTCTAATTTGATGAATTATTCTTGGAACGGTATGCTTGTAATGCTATCACTTTCATATTGTCATTCCCAGTTCAAGGGTGGTCTAAACCATATACATGGTTTTATACATGGTTTACACAGTAGGTATATGTGTACTGAGAAAAAATATTGTATTGTATTTTTAGGTGAAGAAGAAGTAATAGAAAGTGGAGTATCCCTTGCCCTGGCGTTGTGGATGCGGTCCGAAGTGCTGCTACATAACAACCTGTACACGGCAGCTCTGGAAGACCTCAAGCTTGCCTTGAAAGAAAGACTGCCGGCGAAGATGCGACCACAGTACTATTGGCGTATGGGGCATTGCTACAAAGGTAGTGCCTATACAAATCTCATTGACGGTTTTGACACCGTGTTTACATGTTTAATTTTTTTTATTGAGTAGGTACATATCATGACCAACGTTTTTTTATTATTCTCCATATGTCCATGGATGTACTCCATAGATTAATAAAACTGTCCTGGTCGCTTATCGTAGTTAAAAGCAGATATAAATAAAAGTTACGTTAAGTTTGTACTTTTAGTTTTTTATTTTTTTATCTTCAGGCTGGGTTACAAAAATACGTACTATAAGTACGTTAGAGTTGGATCTGTTTTTTACGGAAATTGAGAAGGGTAAACCCGTTATTTTAAAAGATTGGTATAGATACTACTTAGGATGTCGTGATAAGAGCGGTACAAACATAATATTATGGAGATCAATGGAGATGTGCTAAACGTATAAGGGAAGGGCTTCATAAGGGAAGAGATAACTGGGCTAGGGTAAATTCAAAACCTATATAAAATTTACTTTACTAAAGAAGGCTTATTATATAGTCAACCAGTACATAGAGGACAAAGATGCCTGGACACATCTGCATAGCCGCCTCGCGACACTTTCAAAGAAAACGAATGTAACCAAACCAAATATTGTGAAACTATCTGTTTAAAAAATTAAGCCCTTACAAGTTTTTTGTGCGTTCTTCTTGTAGTGGTATCTTTCCGAAGGCACGGTAGACTCAGTACTTTTTATCTTCATTGACGTGCAAAAGTGTCAGATTATGACCTATTTGAATAAATATTTTTGAGTTTGTAATTGATTTTTGTGCAAAAATAAAGTTGTAACAGCTATTCTATACTGTAAACAGAGAGCAAGAGAAGAATTTACTCCTATGCCCAAAAATTTTAATCAATGTTTTGATGAACTCATAACGAATTCTGGGGTTAATTTCGTTGAAAATATTCCAATATTTGATAACTTGAAGAATAAACTTTATGCATGCAGGAAAAAGCATTGGGTGTAAAAGTAAACAGATTCATGTTCGAGAGATTATAAGCTGTTCAGATTCCTGAACCACTCACTGATGGGTTCCTTGTAATCAACGATGGTACTGATCATAAGATTTTGATTTTTATATCCAGCGAAGCCAGAAAACTGCTACCTACAATGAATTTTTTTTTTTTTTTGCGAATGGTTCAAATCCATCATTTTATCAACCTTATAGCATTCATGCAGATGTGTATAGTACCGAGACAGCTACCCATGTGATAGATACCCCTGATATACGCATTTTTACTGGATAAGAGCCAAAAGACATACCAAAAGGATGCTGACGTTGATATTGAAAATCCCTGAATGGAATCCTGCCTTGTTCATTGAGACTTCGAGATTTCGTTGGTGAAGTATTTCGTCAAGCAATAATTAAACGCTCCCTTTATTATTTCACTAATTCAATTTGGCGAAAGGCAAAACAACTTTCCATGGAGTCATTTGCTGAAAAAAAAAAATTGCTCTTTGACATGTCTGGCTCGTTTACCCATCAATTATGTACCGGAAGCGTGGTTAGCCCTACAAGATATTGGTCCACAAACAGAAAATAAAAGACAGCAAAATAAAAGACTTTATCATGTACATGCAGTACTAATAATTTCAAAACAAATAATTTCTAGAAAGCTTTGCTTTATTTTGACCTCTATTTCAAACTTGAAGGTTATTGTACGAATTCATGACAAAAATTGTGTGAATTAGGATTTTTTACCGATTGTAAAAATTAGGAATTGCACGTACTGCCCCAGGATCCAATAAAATTCATGTAGCTTATACGATTTTCATATTATTAAAAATGTTTGATTATATTTGTGAAGATAATTAACTGTGTCCACATAATATTATACCCTCCACCATAAAGATAAGTATTTAGTATTGAGTTTTGTGTTTCAGGTGCCGGCGAACCAACCAGGGCGAAGGTATCGTATGAACTAGCTGGAAGACTACTAGGCAATAACGAACAAGCAAAAATACAATTGGAACAAGATATAAAGGCACTGGACTACGGTGTAACGTCTAAGCATCCACCTGACAAGAATGGTAAAGATTTAAAACAAATTCGTCCATTATTATTTTGGACCGAATTGGACGTAGTTAAGCGAAAAGTATTCAACCCACATTATAACTGAAAGCTGTGTGTATACGAAAACACTATTCTTTATTTTCTATACAGTTTGGTACATACAGCTCATTTTCGGTCATAACGTGGGTTGGAACTTATTTGTTTAACTACGTCCAAATGAGAAAACAAGCTATAACCAAACAATATCAATTTTGTAGGTATATCGCTTACTGGAGGGGCTAAACAAAACATGCCATCACTGTCCAAGCTGCTCAAAATCTGTGAAGAAGAAAATAAGGTGGGAATGTGAAGACTAATCAATAATTTTCTCCTTTTACACGTTTTAACCGACTTCCAACAAAATGGTGAAGGTTCAAAATTCGTCTGTATTTTTATGTACCTCTCTCGTAAAGAAAGTATATTGTATTTAAGACAATACCTTTTACGCACTAAAGTTTAAAGTAAAAAAGGATTTGTATATAAGCAACCATTATAGCATATAAAAGCATCTGATGTTTTAGACCAATATTTCTGACTTCAATTGGAAAGTTTAGTATTTAAGAGATCGCTCTGAGCGATAAGGCTGCCAGTTTTTACTTTTTCCAGTTTTAGGTTTCCTTCCATGTTATTTTCTTTATTATTACGGTACTAATAAATTATTCATTTATAATCCTACGATGACGCTTTTAGGGTCGGTTCGCGGTAGCAGATTCTGAGATAAGAACAGGCGACGTGCTCCTAATAGACAGCCCTTACGCTGCATGTCTACTTTCTGATTACTATGGATCGCATTGCTTACACTGTTTTAAAAGGTATAATATTTAATAATACAAATAAAATTAATGATTTACTTTCCAAAAAAATGCAACTCTTTTGATAAAGATTACTGCTAAAATTAACAAATACTAAGTTACTAGGTTTTTGAAACCAAAGTTCAAATGGCTAATAACTGTATGGCGGCCTTTATCAGAAAGTTCAAATGGCTAATAACTGTATGGCGGCCATTAATAGAAAGTTGAAATGGCTAATTATGGCGGCTTTTATAAGAAATTTCAAATCAGAATGTGATGATGTAAGTTGAAATTTGGAAAGACCACATCATAATCCATAAAATTACCCATTTTAAAATCTCCCCGAATAAAATATGGCGTATATTTACCATAACACGGAGTAGCTTCACTGGCCAATAACTATACAGCTCTTCGGAATAAATCTGGCTACTGAATTTTAAAGCAGTTATCCTCAACCGATTGATATGCAATGTTGCATACACGTTTAGTTTAGATGACAATGCATTGTTAACTAAGCGACGTCATTCTAAATCTAATATGGCAGACAGCCCAAATGGGGAACTTGTTATATTTTGTGCACGCCCATGACATAGGTTGATACACATTTATCATGATATGAGTAATCAACCTACACCATGGGCTTGTATATTCTTAGAAAACCCTTTCACTTGATAATGAAAAGGCTTTCTGAGAAGAATACGAAAGAGCTTGTTTTTTAAATTAAATATTTATTAGACTGGAAGATTGCGAAGACTCCGCTCCGATCTGGTGCCCCAAGTGCTCAGGAGTTGCTTTCTGCAGCGTCCAATGCCGTGATGCTGCAGTTTCCACTTACCATACGTACGAATGCCAGTTTTTGGATCTTTTTATCGGTAATAGTAGTTTGGGGCACTTGGATTTTCTATAGACTGACAAACTTGCCACTGGCATCTCGGGCTGTAGATTTTCCAAGGGTTCTATAGTATAGTTCTATATTCTATAGTGTATTTAAACGAATATAAAATTTTATAGTGTATTTCTATAGTGTTTTATAGTGTATCGAAACTATACGTAGTTACGTATAGTTTCGAAACTATACGTACGAAACTAAACTTAAAAAAAAGAATTTGTAATAAATTACATTATAATATAAGCAGATGCTCTACTTCGCTCTGCTATGAAAACCATCAAAGCCTTCATAGAATACCTACATACTCTCATAATAGTTGTACTAACCCATAGGATGGCCACTACAGAGTGGCCAACCCTCGCGACCAATGAGCATTCTGGGCAACTTCTTAAAATCATGGTGGGATTTCGACCAAAAATTTTGAAATCTTTCAGGATCTGGCATGTCAATCTTAAGCTGTATAGCCCTTCGAATGATAACACAAGCAGGCCTCGACACCAGCCTCTCGATACATGCGAAATATTTATCAAACGAAATCAAGACTGTGGAGGGAACTGTTCTCAATGACGTGGAAGGTGTTTCCAAAAAATCCAAAATGAAAAGTAGAAAAGAGAGACTTAATCGTTCCAAGAAAAGCTTAAAAAATTTTGCCGAAAAGAATTTAAGAGAGGAAGAGAGAGATGAAACGAAGGAAAGTTTGGAAGACACAATGAGTTTCGAAGAGAAACTGGAACTTAAAGCGGCACAGATTTATTCTTTGTGCACACATTGGGAGCAAAGAAACGGCGAAGACTATCTGAAGAGGATTGTGATGGCTCTGTTTTTGAGTGAATGCTTGAAGAGAGCAGGTTTTTTTAATAAGTGCAAAAAAGAGGATGCTGTGAAAGGTGCGGTACTGTCAATATTATATTATAGCAAATAACTCTTCAAGCTGTCATCTTATATTTTTATAGACCTATATAGTCCTTTCGGGCGTTATGTTACGCAATCCTATTAATATTATTTATCTCAAATTTCAGTACAATGTAAAAAACTTACGTTTCTAACAGGTGAACAAAACGCTTGCGAGTTCTAATTCACTTCCAGCGCCATCTAGCGCGGTTTTGGTTAGATTAATGGATGGATGGATGTTTGTTACTCTTTCACGCCAAAACTACTGAACAGATTGGGCTGTTATGTCATATGTATAAGGTATGTCTGTAGCTTAGACCCTGGAATAACACATAGGGTACTTTTTTCCCGATATTCCCACGGGAACGATGTCTACGCGGGTGAAACCGCGGGGCACAACCAGTATTAAATGAACTGTGTTACTGAGACAATTTCAATCCATTAATTATATACAGTATCGTTGTTTATAAAATCACATCTTTCATTTGAACAAAATTATTGTATTTTACTTGATAAATGATTTTTATGCCTTTTTTATGACTATAATTAATAATATTATGAATCAACAAGCCAATCTAATTTCGATCTAAAATTCACCAGACAATTCTATTTCACTACTTTTAATGTTGTATGCAATGCTATTATTTAATTAGAGGGAAATTGGATTGAATTCAAACCGATTTGCAAACTTTTTCAAGTCGAGTCCACACAGTGTTATTTTCAACAGAGTTGCCCATCGACACCTTCATTATCCCCAACAATTTACCCAAAACACTTTATGACCGTTTTTAGTGCATCCAGTGAAGCCAGCATATTACGACGTCACTTTTTGCGAACTCTTTTGGAACGCCATGAATTTTGAAAAGGTTATTATCACCAGATGATCTAAATTTCAGCCCAAGAATCAATCAGCGAACTGATATTGAGAAATCTTCAACTATTACAATTCAACGCGCACGAGATCTACGAAACGCTCCGTGGCCAGCATATGTTTAGCGGTTCGAAGCCGATATACATCGCTGTGGGTATTTACCCTGTTGGAGCACTCTTCAACCACGAATGCTACCCTGCAGTTGCGAGGTAACAAAGAACTTTTACAAGTTTAGATGAGAATCTTGCGTCAATAATCACGTCGGTAATTTGTTGAATTTGTTCAGTTTTGTCAATTAGGAAAAAAGTTAAATAAATTAAAAGAAAACATTAAAAACACAACATCAATGAGTAGTAGAAGACATTTACAAATCCAATTTATAAATACCAAAGAATGTTTAATTCCACTGAATGGAAACATTTGGAAGCGACCAATAGTGCTTTGGAAGCCAGCACAAGAACAAAAGGCTTAGCAAAGTAATTATACAGTTAGTTTGGATATGTTCTAAACTAAATGTAAATATAAGTAAGTAAAAACGTAATAAGTCAATAATCAGGTCATTCATTTTGTAATTTTCGAAGACGATGCTTATCCTCTTACTTGAACATAGCTCACTGATATTATACAATAATCTCGTTTAATATTGGTATTAAAAGTACTGTGATTTTATCCAATAAAGAAATAAACAAATTCAAAATAATTAATCGACTTCTTTATATAAATTGTTATTTATTTTAATAATAACATTTATGAGCAGCCGCCCCTAGGACCCAAGTGAATGACCAATCAGAAGAAAGTTTTATCAACATGCACGTCCATTTCATGTTATAAATATTGCCAATTACCAGGTACTTCGAAGGGCGCAACATAGTACTAAGAGCAACGCGTCCGCTGTCACCAGGGGATGTCGTCTCAGAGAACTATGGACCTCACTTTATGATGCGAGACGTTAAAGAACGCCAGAGATCGTTGGCGTGTCGATACTGGTTCAAATGTCAGTGCCAAGCTTGTACGGAAGATTGGCACACTTTGAAACAAATGCAGGAAAATCTGATCTATTTACGGTAAGTATCGGAAAAAAACTCAAAGGAATATCATAATTTGTCATTATTTCTATGGAGCGAATGCATCATTGAAATAATTATGTTAATATTTTTTGTAAAACTGAATTGCCACAATAAATACCTACTAAATACTTTACTGAACTGGTACTCCAGGGAAAGGTAATATTTTGAGATACATTTCGGTTTATTTCAGCCTGTAAGATAGTATTCTATTTTCGAGAGTCAAACGAACCGATTGCTATCAACCCTATGAAGTTAAATTTTCTTTAAAAAACAATGTGCAACAAAGCTTCGACTTAAGCGGATCATGCTTTGGAAATAAAGATAGTGCGACGTGGCCGAGGAAACGTTTTGTTATCTGAAGGTTTTTGGGTATTATTTTCGTGCCAAATATGAAAATAGTTGTATATACTGTATCTGGCGATGTATTAATTTTAAAATTTGTTTTATTCTCCGGCACTGTTACTACAGTTAATAATGTAGTAATGCACATTCGAAAATCCTTGTTTTAGTGTAAATTATAAACTTCTTAGGTTGTATAATCAATAAAATTGCAGAATACTAGTCACATATGATCAATTTCAAGGTGACAAGTGATTTAAACTCATTTGTAATAATCCTCTTGTTATGAAACTCCACAAATTGTCACACTTTTTCAGAATAATTAATATTGTTTATTAATATCAAATAAATTTAGGTAAACCAATGCCAAGTGGAAGCACAGCACCAGATCGCAAACGGTAACCGAGAATATTGCTTGTAGGAAAAACTTACTTTTTGTACGACCTGGGGATCGAACCCGGGACCTCGGATTACGATTTAAGCCGGGCGTAAAACTTGTTGTATAATACCCAGCCAATTTCTAGCAGTGGTTGTGCCTACGCGCTGAGTAGATAAGATATCATAGTCCGCGCGCGAGCTTTATGACATCGACCTTGTGCTATTTTATTTCATATCTTCTATAATAAATTTTAATGTAATATTTAACTAGTTAATTATTTACTAATAAATGTTATTTTATACTAAAATCACACTTCTAAATTAAATTATCATAACCAAATCGTGTTACATAGCTCGCGCGCGGACTATCTACTAAGTACTCAGCACGTAGGCACACCCACAGCTGGTAATAGCTGGAAGAGACTTAAAAGCTATTACTGCCATCAGATGTCCCAACTTGTCGTGTTCGTGGAAGTTTCGAGTGCACCCAAAGCGATTGCCGAGTCGTTGCAACAAGTGTTCCGTCAATATTGACCCAGAACTCGTTAAGATTAATCTGGAGACCTTGGAGAGATGTGTCGCGAACTATCAGGTTAGTTCTGTTAATCGAGCTTTATTGCTATTTGTCTACAGGGTTATTGGTATTGGTAATCAGTTAGCATCCTCTTAAAAACCATTGTTCATGTTATTCATTATTTAGATACACTTTAATTATGGTGCCAACTCTGAAATAGCGAAAAAAATCACCTGTCCCTATATTTAGTTGGCTTAATTTCGTTGCGAAAAACAGCCGCAGGGTTACCGGCTTTAGAATAGTACCCCACCCTCTCTACCCGTGGTTGCCGTAAGAACCGGCTAAGGGTTATGAGATCCAGAGAACGGGCAGCAGCGTCCTCTGTGTAAACCATCAAACTGCGCTCGCCAACCCGCCTGCCAAGCGTGGCGTGTATTGGGGGAGGGCTATGGGGGAGGCCTATGTTCAGCAGTGGACTTCTAACGGCTGCATGATGAAACAGCCAGTAATAGCATAAACAGCAGGGAAAGTAGCCACTAATGCACACCAGACTATAAATAAGAATGTATTAGTTTAAAAAAATAAATATTATACAAAGTAAAAAAAGTTGTTGACGGCAGCCATTTTCTACTATTATATTCTAGTGGGAAAACCTAAGAATTGTCAAATAAAATAGTTCTTGTTTTATGTCACAGATGTATGATCGATTTATTTTGTTCAATAAAAAGATACTCAGATTTTAATAAGTTTTGCAAGTATTGCTTCCGAAAATTGTTAGTGCGTTTTTTTTTATCTATTCTCGCAATATATAAAATGAAGAATTGGATTTGTAAATACCAGATTTTGTTAAAGAAATTCCAGAATCAAAGAGCTCTCAATACCCCTAAATACATATCGAATTCGTATCGTCGCGTCGTGATGTCGAAATTTTTACAGATAAGCTCGAATTCTATAAGTAATAAAGCGATTGTTAAAAATCTCTTTCTAGGGGCTAGCAAAAAATTTATTCTGCTAGTCGATAAAACTAGTTTTACCACTTCTTCCGAAGTAATATCCGATTGCTTTAGAGATTTTTGATTGATGGCACCAATGCCAAGATTGCTTCGGTATGAAGAAAAAAGGCAGTACTAAAACAAGTTACCCAAGTCTTTGTGGGTACCTTTAAAGTAGTACTAAAACCATTTTACCAAATATACAACGTGTTAAAAATGGTGTTGTAATACTAAAGGAGGAATCTACTCATCAAAATGAACGACTTTCAAAAGAAAGAATTAAATGCTAAATTCGCAAAAAAAAAAAAAATATATATATACTACTTCGCATGTAAAATGGATCAGCTGATCAGTAAAGTATTGCCTAAACTTTACTGATCAGCTCGTCGTCGTAGCCTTTTGATGCAAATTTCCCAGTTCTGTATTTTGAAAGTTGTTTACTTTTACGAGTAGATACACTCCATTAATTAAGTATAATAACTCCTTTTTTCTACACCTTGTGTATACTTTTCACGATTATTTATATTAATAAAAGCCTTGGTGGCGTAGTGTGCGCAAGCTCGACTGCCTATCATGAAGTCCCGGGCTCGATCCCCAGGTCAGACAGAGTGTTAAATATTGGATTTTTCCATTAGGAATTATCTTAATAACTGCCTGGAGTCTGGAACTGTGCCCAGTAGATGGCAATAGCCTTGCCCCTATTACATGGGATCAATAACATACAGGCGAAATGTGGGTTTACCTACTATGGGACCAAGTCCTGGGTACACCTCTGCTTACCCCTTCGGGAAAATGGCGTGATTGCATGTTATGTTTTGTTTCCATGGGCTTAGTGCCATACTTGCAAAAAATTGTTGCCATCACTTACAGAACAGACTTAGAGAAGAAATATACTTTGACGACGCCAATCTGCTATCTACTGATTACCATTTCAAAAACCGACATAATTTCAGAAAGGAGCCAAACTGATGGACGCCGAGCAGCCCCATGAAGCGACGAGGGTCATCACAGAAGCAATAGACTTGTTCCACGAAGTAGGACGTCCACCACATCGCGAGACACATTTAGCTCAGGAGGCTCTAAGATCTTGCTTCGCTACACAAGGGAACTTTCACATTGTGAAGCCCACAAAACTGAGTACTGACCAACAAAATTAAAAGTTATCAATACCACCAAACAAGCTTAAATTCAAGACGTCTATTACCAAACAGAATCAAGCATTTTTCCAAGACCAATATATAAGACACTTGCTATGGACCTGTTTGTGTGTTGTCTAATAAAATACTAGGAATTAGACCCGCCGTACTCCGAACTCCGTACGCCCGACCCGACGAATTTCGTAATATTATATAATACTAGCGATCCGCCCCGGCTTCGCACGGGTAGCAGAAGTAGGTATAGTGAACGTTTAACAGGAGTAAATTCATGATACATTGTATTTTAATAGATATAACTCTAATGGTTTTCGCAGCGCACGCAAATTAATGACTATTTCTGTTACAATGACCAAACCTTAACACATGTATAAATTTATCGTGGGCTATTTTGAAGATATTGATAAGTACTACAAACCCCTAGTACATTACTTTACTCTACCACCAATAGTTTTCACACCGCATGAAAAATAATCACTTTTTCCATTATTGTGACTAAACCAAAAAAGATGGATATAATCTATGTATACTGTTTTGTAGGTATTGATAAGTACTACAAACCCCTAGTACATTACTTTATTCTACCTCCAATACTTATTACAGCGCATTCATATTATGTCTGTTTCGATTATTGTGACTAAACCAAAATAGATGGATGAAATATCCGTGGACTATTTTGTAGATATTAGTAAGTACTACAAACCCCTAGTACATTATTTTATTCTACCATCAATAGATTTCACAGCGCACGCAAATTAATGAATATATGTGGTTCACAACACCTTGGTTCACAATATTGCAGTTATCTTACGGATCCCTAATATTTTTTAAAATCTCATATAGCCTATGTCACTCACACTGAATTAAGCTATCCATAAGTGAAAGAATTTTTAAAATCGGTCCAGTAGTTTCGGAGCCTATTCGTTACAAACAAAAAAACAAAAAAACAAAGATTCTCTCTTTATAATATTAGTATAGATAGTATAGATGAAATCCTATATAAATCCTCGCACATCTGTCTGCGTCGAATAGTCCGTCCGTTCGGCGCGGTCGTCTCGGATAGATGTTCGTTTATCTTAAAGTTGATCGATCGGCCTGCACTTCTTTATAGCCTCTTTATCCATTAGGGAGGACGTCGCCTAATTTTGCTTAGGAGTTCACTCGACATGCCAAGCGACCCGTGTCGTGAGACATTTGTCCCCTAATGAATGCAAGGCTTTAACTCTCTAATCTCAATCTTATTTTACTTTTCTTGCATCAAATTCTACTACCATCTCTAATCGGCAGAGGAACATCAGCCTAACCTATTCTTAGAATTTTAATTTCTTTTGATATTAGTACTGTTAGTTTGTTTTTATTGGGTTAGAAAAATAAATATACTTACCGTTGTTAAAATAGCAAGTTTGATTCATTATTGACCGAGCCAAGTGAGGTCAGAAGCTTACGAGTTGACCTCTGGTATGTAATTTTGATCGAAGGAAAATTGGGAACCCTTCATTCAATCTTGATGAAACTTTGCAAAAAGATTATGGTGATAAAACTATTGACCAAGCGAGTGCAGCGTATCAGTTTGGAGATTGGTCAAAAATGCTTTTGTCCGTCTGTCTTTCTGTTGTCGCCCACAAGTCGCATTTTAGAGACAGCTTATCCTTGGCACATATAATAATGTAGCCCTGAGACCCAAACTAATCAAAACTGAGGTAAAACTCGCCGTGACATGTGCTGTATATTCCAAAAACCAATTAATCCAAACTGTATATAATATAATAAATTCAACAGTTTCAAAATGTAATTATCAAAAACATTTCATGAAAAATAATCTATAAACTCACCACAATTTCACTGATACTTGGAGGAGCCAAGGGTCCTTAGTCGTCGAACATGTTCATGCAAGCGCACATCTTCTCATCATCATCACCATCACCATCGGCTTCATCATCAGCAGCAGCCCTCCGAAGGTTAGCAACTTGCGTTTGGAAATCGAGCATACGTAGGAAAGTCTGCTGATACAACCCGTTTGTTCTCTCTACTTGAGCCTTCATGCGGCATATATTCTACACATGAAACAATGAAATGTAGTCTTATGGAAAGGCCAAGACAAAAATTACCTACGAGTAGTACCGACGAGCATGTATGAAGAATGTGATGAAAGTGGAAGAATCTAAAGTCGTAATGTCAGGATCGTAGCAAGTCGAGAGAAATATGTAAGTAGTCTATGCCTATCGGAAACTCATGCTTTAGGCGGCAACTTACACGTGCAATAATTCACTCGATTTAATTCACTCGATTTGGCACCTAAAGGGTTTTTCTTTACTTGTTGGACCACAATCACAGTAATAGCTTTTATTTTGAGTGATTCATTATTAATAATGTATTTTAATAATCATAAGAATTTAGAAACAATCGAATGTACATTAAAAATTTTCACGTCCAATTTGGTGTGACGAAATTGTGCGGACGGATTTGTTTACAAGTTCCAGTATAAGCACAGAATAGTGAAGAGACAGATGTGACACTCCTAAAACTCGGAACAGATAAATCTACAAAGAGTAACCCATATTACTGAGAATAATTTCATTTCCTGCGTAGCGCAGGGTTTGAGCATAATATTATAAATATTCTTATTACAAGCATCTTCTTCTTCCCTCTAGACCTTATCCCATTTACTTGGAGTCGGCCTTCCTTGTCCTCATTTTCCATTTAGCACGTTTTTGTGCTGTGTCAGTTGTTAGGTTAGAGGCTTTGAGGTCTTTTTGAACCGTCGTCAACCATGTGGCGGGTGGTCTTCCACGCGTACGTTTCGTTATTGGCAAGTCTAGGGCCAGCTTTACCATATGGTCTTCAGGACGTCTCTGAACATGTCCAGACCACCTGAAGCGTTTCTCTTTGACCTTCTCGACTATCGGGGCAACTTTAAAACTTCCTCTAATGTACTCATTTCGGATTTTATCTAAAAGGGTGACACCCGCTGACCAGCGTAGCATTTTCATTTCAGTTGTGTGCAGTTTATTTAGATGGTGCTTACTGGTTGCCCAGCTTTCTGATCCGTATAGTACGACCGGTCTAATAGCCGTTTTGTACATCTGCCCTTTGATTTTAAGGGGCATTTTTCGGTCACACATTACACCTGTGAGTTGTCTCCACTTCATCCATCCAGTTGTTGTTCTATGAGCCATATCATTATCTACATTATTTGAATTTTGTCACCGTAGAAAGGTATGTACCTCCTATGGAAATTTTAATATTGTTCGGATTTGTGACGCTGTCAAAAATGCATGACATATATTCCGTCTTGCTTCTGCTGATTTTTAGTTTATTCGAAACAAACGGCCTAAAAAATTCTCATAACAAGCATGACCCTAGAAAAACAGGCGAACGGAGTCTTATAAAACAAAAAGTGAAGCACCATAGTAACCAGCTCGTTAGTACAAACATGAGGGCACGCACACATACCCTGGCTTTTTTTTGTATTTTTTCCATGGTGTGAATGTTTATAAGACACCGTTCGCCTTTTTTTCTAGGGTCATGATTACAAGCTTTTACTTAACTTGCGATGTTTGAATGATAATAATATGTATGTTTGGGCACAGAACAAATAATAATACTACGTATAGAATAGACACTGTCATCCGCCCACCAATCGGGTCTTCTTCACCCCGCGAGTTAGATTGAGCTCTCCACGAGCCCTGCTTCTATGGGAAATCACTTCACGCACACTTGCACGTGTGCAAAACTCCATGTGTGCAGTGTCTGTGTATTAGGTAGTTAGAGCGCGGCTTTTGTATGGGATTGAGTCGAGTGTCCGGGGTGTGGTTCGGATTTAAATAGTGCATATGAATTTAAGCAGTTATCCTCCTCAACCGATCGAGATTAAAGCGGGTTGCAGACCAAGAGCTAAGTTAGTTTAGCTTAGCTCTTGGTCTGCAACCTGCTTTATAAGTGTTGCATAAGCCTTTTAGTTTGATTTGCATAGTTAGCCAAGTGACGCTGTTTTAAATCAAATATGACTGAAGGTCCAAGATGGCAGATTAATTATTTTCGTGGCACGCACATAACATCTAATCACATAACATCTAACATTCTGTTTTCAGAATATGAAAGATGTTTAAATAAAATATTATGTTAGCTTAAAATTGTCTCTCATAAGTTTGGCGTAATCCAACTAAAGGAAATAAATCAAACCTAAACAGATTTATGCAAATAGGTCATAATCTGACACTTTTGCACGTCAATGAAGATAAACAGTACTGAGTCTACCGTGCGTTCGGAAAGATACCTCTATAAGAAGAACGCACAAGAAACTTGTAGGGCTTAATTTTTTCAACAGATAGTTCCATAATATTTGGTACAAATGGTTTCAAAGAAAACGAATGGTTACATTCGTTTTCTTTGAAGGTGCCGCGAGGCGGCTATGCAGAAGTTTCAAAATAACAAGATAATATAAATGTCAAACTCACAAATTACATGCAAAAGCTTGTCGCCTATTTTTGTCACTACTGAATAGGTACGCATATTATTTTCAAACCTAAGGGACTAGACTTGAATGAATCTTGAATGAGTCACCTGTTGCGCCAAGGTCACTCGTGTATGTGTCTTCTAGTACCTTGTTATTTACATTTCTATGAATCGTACTTACGAACATTATGATCGTACCTCATCTCGGTCAGTTTCAGCGGCCTTCACTTGTTCCTTAGCCAGTTGCAGCTGCCTTTCCAACTCTGTTACAGCCGTATCCATGCACCTAGGAATAACATTTTATTTAAGATATTATTTTAAAAAAGGAAAATAGTTGTCATTTCACAAATCATCCTACTTAATATTATGCAGGTGAAAGTTTGTTTACATAGATGTATGGATTCATAAAGACGCCGCGTGTTTTCGGTGGAGTCTGTGATCATAGAAAACTCACTGCTTTATAGTGTCAACTCGTTCGCTTGCCCTCTGTTGAGCTCTTCCGGCTTCATCTCTAATCTGATCCAGTTCACCCCCAAGCATGGTACATTCGTGCATCTTCTCCATCAACCGCTTCTCGTTCATTAAAACTGCGTTCTCCATGCGGAACACGTTGCTCCTGAAGGTAATGTTATCGGAACGGAATACGTACATATACGACAAAAAAGCTTCTTAGAACTGATATATATGTGACTATGCTCATTAGACGTTAGAGAGCGTTAGCGTTCCTTCAACAATTTTCCAAGAGAACGGTGTTGATACGTCATATTGAGCAGGGTACACCGTTTCTTATCCGTCTCTCTGTCGAATACAGATCTCAACGTATCGGTCTAGTGGGCAAACAGCTTTACGTTTTTTGTGATTGGCTGATATATATTATAATCAGGTAATCACAGATGTGACACACTGCATCTTATGAAAGGATCATTGCATATATCGTATGGAACTTTCACTATCACTATGCAACCAAATTTATACGCAAATAAATACTGTTTCGTTGAAAAAATCTTGACCTCTATCAAAATATAAGGAACGGCTGGTTTATTCCTGATTTCAGAGATTGTTTTATACGATGACTACAATGACTCTTTAGTATCAGTTAACCATGTAGCTAAAATCATCAATTTATTATCCTATCTTCACGTAATTCAGTTTACCACTTACTTGAGCCTTTCGATGTCCCGTTTCTGAGCGTTGTTCATTTCTGTAAGCTGATCGATTCTCTGCTGCAACAAGATACCCATCCTATCCTCGGCGCTGCGGTCCATTGGCTTCGGAGGTTTCATCGCATTGTGCAAAAGTGCATGCACCTAAAATAGTTTAATCAGTTGCCCTCATATAAATCTTAATAACAAGGTAATAGAAATATATAAAAGTATAAGTATAAATAAAGTATAAAACGTCGTTTATGACACATAACGCTTGTCGCCTTCTTTCCTGTTACTACTACTACTACTAAGTACGTATATTGTACTTGAACGCAGAAACACACGGCGACACAAAAAGAAATCTGCACGGTGCAGAACTATTTTCGTAACTACAGGTGACTCATGAATCACATGTTGCGGCGACAAAGTCACTTGACTATGTGACTTCTAGAATGTTGTTATTTAGATTTCCATGGCTGCCAAAGCCTGGTAAGGTAAAAATTGTTGTATTGAACATATATTATTATATTATATTAGATATTTTGCACTGTCAAAAATAGTAAGAGAAAATAGGTGAGGTGAAATAGTTTGTATGGATGAATGGATGTATGTTACTCATTCACGCCATAACTAATCCAACCGATTGGGCTGAACTTCGGTATGTAGATAGTTTAGACGCTGGAATAACACATGATACTTTATATCTCGATATTCCCACGGGAACGATGTCTACGCGGGTGAAAGCGCGGGGCACAGCTAAAATACCTAATCTATAAATATATCTCTATTAAAAAAAGCAAAATCCTTACTGACTGACAGACAGTCAGACACACTTGACTCATTCATCAACGCCCAGTCTAAACCCGTGAATAAGCTGAAATTTTGTACATAGGTTACCACTATAATGTAAACAGGGAAAAAGAAAGAATTTCCTGAAATTTACGCTAGTAATTACCTAACATGTCATTCACCTTCTCCCTAGCATCTCTGAGTTCCTTATAGAGTTATCATGTCCCTTACCTTCGTCCTAGCATCTCGGAGTCCCTTATATAGTTAACATGTCCTTCACCTTCTCCCTATCATAGCTGAGTTCCTTCTAGAGTTAATCTCTGAGCAACTCTGAGTTCCTTATATAGGTAGAGTTAACATGTCCCTTACTTTCTCTCTATCATAGCCTTCTAGAGTTAATATGATGTCCCTCACCTTTTCCCTAGCATCTCTGAGTTCCTTCTCGAGTTGCGCTGCATTATGTTCAGCGATGGCTTGCGCTTGTTGAGCTTCAGCCAGTTTCAACTGCGTCGCCTTCAGTTGCTCAGGAATCGGCGCGTACTCTTTCAACTTCTCTTGGAACTTATTCTATTTAACAGGGCAAGTTCAATGCATGTTAATTGTTCTTAAACCGCGACAGGCGTGAACCTTACATGATACAGCAAAGGATGACTCAAACCATAGATATCTAACAATGTGCTAGAAGTCACGTCCCTGCATGAGCTTGTTGCCGCAACAGATAATTACTAATGAGTCCTAATTAACCTTTTGCTATGTTTGTACCTATATGTATAAGAACTAATGAAGTGCAGGATTCTTTGTGTGGTGCCTGTTCGGTTCTGATCTGATAAAATTTGGAGTTCAGTCTGCTCCAAATGCAGAGTAAAATGACCATTGATCTATCATGTTCGCACCAATTAGAAGGATACTCGTAGTATCGTTGTACCGGTACTTTGACATATCGCTTGCTGGTCGTTTATCCGCCTCAAGCTCACTATAGGGCTGCTCTGTGCCCTGTACCTCAGTATTTGTGATCGACTATAACGAAGTATAAGATAACATCGGTCTGTCGGAAAGTCTGCCTAAAACTTTACCTTCCTACAGCACAGTGTCGTCTTTGGGATGAATTATCTGTGAATACAAAACACCATTCCTGTCCGTTCTGCTCCCTTACTTTCTAAAACTTACAACGCTTTCACAAAGTGAGTTCACAAAGCGTAGATCTTTTGGCAGTATTTGTACACACTCTTGTACATTTTTAAACACTCTTTTTTAAAACTTTTACAAATTAAACAAATCATCTACCTAATCATCTAGAGGGTTTGGACATGTAAAGGGGAAGATTTAGATATTTTGGACATGTAGATGGATGAAAGGAGAAGACGAGTGAGAATGGTCAAGGCGGTAGGGGCGACGTAGGCAAACTTTTCGTGACCAAATTTATGTTGGCTTAAGGTGAGGCCAGGTCAAGAGTACCTATAACCGACGAGCATGTATGAAGAATATGATGAAGCGAAAATCTTATGTCAGGATCGTAGAAAGTGGACAACGGGAACAAGGCGTAGGTATATATTTACCTTTATTCTCTGTATCTCGAGGTTAATTTGGTCGGCAACCCTGGTGTTGTCCATGTCCATAATGTCCATTTGCCGACGTTGCTCCTCAATCAGTTGTTGTGCTTGAAGAAACTGCAAATTAGACTTTCAATCTTCTAAAACTTACAGAACAGAGATTTGGTTCTTGCGGGAAGACCATTCTTAGTTCATCCAGGGGATCTAAAGAAGTTTCCCTCCAAATTCAAAAATATTGCCTACCACTAACATTAAGACATAATTTATAATGTACTAGCAACCCGTCCCGGCTTCAGGAAGCAGGAAGTTAGCTGAAAAGCAAAGCTAAAAGGCGCAATTCAGTAACGTAGATCGTTTTCATATTATTATAACTTTATTAATTAAATGTTAGTTGTAACGAATCACGCCAATACAACTACCAACATCACGATTTTTCCGGCGTTTTCAATATTTATCTTCATTTTTGACACAATTTATACTAAACCTTAACATTACCTTTCTTGAATCACTCAAACGTTTGATCTTCCCGGGAATTGAACCCTGGCCCTGCGGCTCAGTCAAAAAGATTTAGAATAATAATAACTTGCCTTACAAGTCAGTCTCCTTAAAAATATGTTAGGTATACAATCAGAATTGAACTGAACATTATTGAAGCTGTAAATTCATGCTATCCATAATGTTCTACACGTATACTCAGTGATTTTGATGCTTTTTGATTCGGATCAATAAGGAATGCATTTGGGTTGACAAATATTAGTTAGGTTGAGGAATATACTGTTTGTGATTTTGGAATTAGGAATATTATGCCCAATGCGATAAGATCTCATAGAATGAATACAGAATAACCGGTTATGAACCTTATTCTTATAATCCAAGAGCTGATTGGTTTGTTCTCTTAGAAGGCCGCGTAGTTCATCGGTCTCTTCCCTCGCTTCTCTGTAACATTGCTTGAGGGATCGCACGCAGTTCATCTGTTCCATATATTGAGCTCGCGTGGTGACTACAACGTTCGGAGTGGCTCCAGTGCCTGGTGGGTTGGCTTTTGTCACAACACTAATAACACGAATAGACGAACGAACATGGTACGGCCGTACCACGAACTTGGTTCGCCACCATACCATGTTCGATCGACTATTAGACTATCTATTTTTCTTTCTTTCTTACTATGAATTTGTATTGATACGTACGCCCATTACCGTCGCGAGCCGTGCACAGAGAGTTTGCGTGCCGTCAATTTACTTTGAGAATGGTATTGATACGTTGAAGAGGGCAGGGTACACCGTATCGTATCTGTTTCTGTCACAAATATGGCCCTAATACGTTCTAGTCAAGTGAGAACACGGCTTAAAGATCAACATGGTAAAGATAAAAGACTGAAGAAGGAAAAAAAATGATATTACTCCTCCATATCAGTCCAGAACAAGTCAACTAATGGACCTTTTGGGCTGTTTTGGATATATTTTGTATACTATGTGATATAATAAGTACTTAGCTCGAATTATCACACAATTGAAAAACAGCGTACATTTTTAAAAACGGATAAACACCAAGGTGGGCTAGAATAACTTTACCTTCATATTTCAATTCTAGCTCCTTAAGTCTTTCCCGGACATCACGGTTTTGATTACGTTCCTTGTCCAACTCAGCCTTTTTCTTGAGGACGTCTGTACGAAGCACTGAAACCTATACAATGACCATATAGAATGGAGGTAGTCCGCCTAAAGTTAAACTATATGCAGACCTTTTGTTGCGGAGTTCTAGGTAATACTGTCCAGGACTTATGATTCATCGTCCAAGGTGTGAAATAAAAAATAAAATTTTTTTCGCATAACGTCTCGTCCTGTGTCCACGTTTTATTCAGATTGGACAACGCCTCAGACATGACTTGCTAACTCGTGTGCCAAGCAATTTCCCAGGCTATAACCCTTACAACGGAAGCTAATCACGGCAGAATGTCGGATAAAATCAGCACCTTCTCCAGTATTAAGTAGGTATATATTTTTTACAATAATAATATCTATTTTAAAAATCGCCTTACTGACACACTCTCTCATCAACACCCACCGTTTGGACCTAGATAACTAAAATTTTGCACATAGGTTTTCATTGTGCTGTAGACATGGCACAGGAAAGGAAAATGACCACGGGAACGAAGTCGTGCAATTTTGTTGATAAAAATTGTAATGTACATACTTACCTCTGCTACTTTCGACCTGTAGTTCTCTTCCAGTTGTAGAACTTGTAGAGTCAACTTTTGTATTTCCTTCTCTTCTGGAGTCTGCAAACAAAATCACTGTTTATTAACTTATTATAAAAGGAACGGGCCGATTGGCTCAGTTGGTATTCCACCTGTATTCGCTAGTCCCCGGGCATACTTCCATCACTAAGAAAATTCTTAAAGTAGTTTTTTTTTAAATAAACATATGTTAATGTCTGACCTGAGAATCAAACCCGGGACGTCATGATTGGTAGTAGCGCTTGCGAATCACTTCTCACTACGCCATCGGGGCAGTGTCTATCTCAGTATAGAGATAATGAGTCCTCGTAGATGGACATTTATTATTTTTTATCCCGATATGTCCACGGAAACTATCGCTACGCGGGTGAAACAGCACGACACCGTTTGTAATCTATAACTAGTGAAACTTACCAATGGCTTTGGGTTACATGGCGCCGGACAAGGAGGGCAAACGCCGCACTTTAAAGAAAAAAAATGTGTTAGAAATCGGAAACTTTACTATAAATAAAAGCTTGATATTGATATTCTGTGGCCGTACACACTTATGTACACGGCTACAGAACAGCAATAAAGTGCGAGTCTTTCTATCGCTATTTGTCTCTTCCACAGGTCTCTTCATAAGAAAAATGTATAATCTCCCAGGCCTCGGCTTTTTTTGATTTTCAATGGTTTTTCTTAGCAAATGCTGTGCAACTTTGCATGCACTTAACTCCTATGTGTACCGGCGTTTGAATATTGATATCCCCTGTTCGGGTCAGCGAACACCGGACATAGCTCTCGACACACATATTGCCGATTATTGCAGTCGCTGCAGTTTACGCGGCTGCAATACATTTCGACCAGTGCGATCGGTGCCATCGGCCTAAAATGTCAATTATCATAATATCATTATCAGTTAATCTATCAATCATATGACTGCCTCGGTGGCGTAGTGGGCGCATGCTCGACTGCCAATCAAGAGGTCCCGGGTTCGATCCCCAGGTCAGACAAAGTGTTAAATATTGGATTTTTCCATTAGGAATTATCTCAATAGCTGTCTGGAGTCTGGAACTGTGCCCGGTAGATGGCAATAGGCTCGCCCCCTATTACATGGGACCAATAACATACTGGCGAAATGTGGGTGTATCTACTGTGAGACTGAGTCCTGGGTACACCTCTGCCTACCCCTTCGGGAAAAAGGCGTGAATGTATGTTATGTTATCAATCATATGGTCATTCATAGACTATTCATAGTGTTAGTAATAAACATCAATATTTCCTCAACTCCCACTCTTTTCAATCATATCTTTAAGTGTGCCCTTACACCGCACATCCCCTGTTGATATTCTTTTCTAATCTTTTCCCGCCTTTTACTCCCCAAAATCCTTTTTTTTATTAGATAGTTTTATTGAAAATTTGATTGAAAAACATTTTTTAATAAATTAGATATAATTTAATAATTACCTGCATTTCCTTTATTTATCCTACTAATCATCATGTCAGCCATAGAACCTCCACTGCTGAACATAAGCCTCCCCCTTAGATATCCATCCAGTCCGGCTGTCCGTGGTCTCCATTCGAGAACTTTACAGCCCCATCGGCCATCAGTCATAATAATCATCGGTTATCATCATTTATCCTAATAATACTATAATAGATGCAAAAGTTTGTGAAAATAGATGGATGTTTGTTACTCTTTCACGCCAAAAATACTGATTCATACATACATACATACTGTCACGCCTTGTTCCCGTTGGGGCAGAGACTATTTCTTTCCACTTGCTACGATCCTGACATACAATATTCGCTTCTTCCACTTTCATCACATTCTTCATGCATGCTGACTCAATTGGACTGAAATTCGGTACATAGATACCTTTGACTCTGGAATAACAGATAGGATACATTTTATCCCGATATTTCCACGGGAACGATGACTGCGCGGGTGAAACCGCGGGGCACAGTTAGTTACTTTTATATCAATCACATAATCAATTTTGGACATACTTACAATACGAGGTTTCGATTTAGCAGCTTCGACTCCATGCTGCAAGTAGTAAATTGTTCAAGTAGTAAAAACATTAATCATTCAAGTTCAAGTTGTAAAAACATTCAAGAAATTTGTAAAAGAAGAGCGGAATTAGTGAAAGAGAATTAGATGCCAAAATTATTAAAAAAAAAAAAAATAACATACATTCACGCCTTTTTTCCCAAAGGGATAGGCAGAGGTGTACCCAGGACTCAGTCCCATAGTAGAAAAAATAAAAAAATATCACATACATTCACGCCTTTTTCCCGAAGGGGTAGGCAGAGGTGTACCCAGGACTCAGTCCCATAGTAGATACACCCACATTTCGCCAGTATGTTATTGGTCCCATGTAATAGGGGGCGAGCCTATTGCCATCTACCGGGCACAGTTCCAGACTCCAGGCAATTATTGAGATAATTCCTAATGGAAAAATCCAATATTTAACACTTTGCCTGACCTGGGGATTGAACCCGGGACCTCTTGATTGGCAGTCGAGCATACGCCCTCTACGCCACCGAGGCAGTAAAAAAATATCGTAAATAATATATATCAATAATAATAATATATATAATAATAATATATCGTATAATATATCCCGTATTATAAAAAAAATTAAAAGATATTATAAATGTTGTTAATGTACACTGTTCTTATTGTACCCACTTTTCCCAGAACAAAAACGTCGGAAGCTCTAGAAACTGACCATTTCGTATGAAGTTCACATTTATTGTGCGTCCTACTTTCGTCGACGGCTAATGAAAGTTTTACTACTTTATCTATAATTTTAGTAGTTTAGAGCAAAAAACTAGAATATCGCATACTTAGTACTTATGTAAGTTATATGATATATGATAGTAGATTAGATAATTGATAAGTTTTCGCTAGCGCTCTGACCAGATACCGCACTACCTAAAAGGAACAGCTTCGACATTGCGGCAATTTCAAATTGTAATGTGCGTAACACTGCTAGTATGCGTTAAAAACATTTTTCAGGGAGTCCTAGTGTGCGTGTTCCGCCGATAATTTGACAAGTATGACAGCGGTATCTATTCGGAGCATGTACGGAGGCCTATCAATTATCCATGATTGCAAAACATTATTACCGGTGTTTCAACGCATTTGATATGCCCTCCTGCTGCGTGACACGAACTTTTTTTCTTATCCATATCATGCATTACGAAAAGAGAAACCACAAACTTAAAATTTAAGGTTTTAGAACTTGGAGTATTCTTTGCACTGAGATATCGACTAACGCAGTTCCATCACACTAAAAACACATTTCAACATAGGTACCTACAAAGAAACCCAAATTAATTTCAAAACTCGTTTTATCTCAAACATCATCAGTCATTTTAATCCTAAATGAACACATGTGGCATGTAGGTATGATTTTTTTCCATAGATAGATATTTTTGCTATTTATTACTTATTAATTTACTAATTTTAGACTTTTTATTTTGACAAACGCACGTTTCTAGTGACAAATATGCATTTTAATTTATGTTTGGGCTTTTCAAAGAATTTGAACCTACTTCCAAGGAGTTTTTTTCTATTTGCTATGTAAGTCATTGTGTGATGTTTAAACTCCTTAGTTTCTAAATCATGATACTTCTTTGTCACAGATCACTATATTACTCAAGGAATTTCTACCCATAATATAGAAGAGGGAGGGTAGAAATTCCTTGATATTACTACTTCTTTATCGATAGCTGTCATTAAGATGACGCGTCTTATTAAAGCTTAATAACGATGCTTGTTACGTGGTATTTATCTTTATTACAATTTTTGTAAAAACAGCAGTAAATTTTGCTGTCAAACGTCATTTTTTGTATGCCGTTTGACAGCTTACATTATGCAATTTAAACGCTTTCCACACTTCAGTTGCGTCCGTAATAAGGGGGCCGGACTCACTGTTTCTCAAGCCAGCGAATGAAATCTACTCCAGCCTCAGTAGCACAGTGACCAGGGAAAACGAAGTTCCCGGGGGTTAGAACGTGACGGCAGATATGTTGTTCAGGCGCGAAAGAGACAAAAGACGAGGAAAATTAGTTATCCCCGTGCCATGCTAGGCGGGCAGGTATAAACTAACAAACAAGCGAAACTGTGGACCAAATACAAGTTCGACAAGCCAGCAGAGGTCAATAAAATGAAATAAAAGTGAATAACTCCAAACATTTAAGCCGTAAAGATCAATATTTCCAAGAAATAAATGCAATGGCACAAATATTAAGCAACCTGTTTCAACCTGTGTTTTTCTGTTTTAATATAGTGTAACGCGCGCAAAATAACCGACTGCCAGCTATCCACCACCAGCCTTGGCCAAGCATACCAACCTCATCGCTTCAGAGTATACCTACCTCCGTCAAGCCACCAGCCAGTCCATGGACTTGTCTATGGAACGCATCTACATTTATCTACGCCGTGGAGATTCAAATAGAACGTTGGAAGGCAATGACACATTCTTCGACAAGCCGGCAAAGGAAGCGGATCGTCAATAAACTCCTAGTGAAAAGCGCTAAGCATATATGACGTAAAGTGCAAAGATCTATATTTCCAAGAAATAAATGCAATGGTACAAATATTTAGCAAACTGTTTCACTTCTGTTTCAATCAGAAGTGGGATAGACCCAAAATATCCTGATAGATTAGTGCTTGGAGCTCGCCATAGTTTCAGTTCGTTTTTCATAGATTTTTTGTGCCATGCCACATTAATGCGTTGCGTCGTCGCTTGCGATGTTTCAACGGATCGACGGACAAGAGACGAAGCGGGAGGGAGGGTGATGCGCTGAGCTGTTCGTTGTCGACGCAACGCAGATGTGGCATACAATGCGTTGATACGTTGCGACGACGCGACGCAACGCAGCGCATCGCACTAATGGGGCATCACCCTAAAGCTACTGCCGACCACTACAAATAAAAACAGTTTCTAAATTAACCAGTTTTATTCAGAGAGGATTATAACGTACATATTTCGATAATATGATGTGCATTTAGGGCGATGCAAAGGAATTACTACAATATAAATTAGCAAATTAAATACAGTTACTGGTACTATGTTGGCATCCTCTTATAGGTTTTCCTCGATATCAAAGAAGACTCCTAGTGAATTTGTTCAAAATTATGACGAGAACAGTTATAACCGTCTATAAGGATGTGAACTTATTAACATTTCAAGTAAAAGAAAAAAATGGAAGAAAGAATGAAAGCAAGGAAGTGACGGGCAATGAGGATTTTCCCCCATGTTCGAACGAAAACAATCGTACCATAATGAAACAGGTATTTTTCGTTTTACCGAGAAATTCCCAGGCCAGTGGTAATTTTCGGAACGTTTTTCCATAAATACCAACAAACAATGAAGTAGCCCTTACGGAGTGGAAGTGAAAATTCTAATATTCCCGAACCGTAGGCTAAATAAAGGTGGAGACTGTCTTGTACCACTTGTCTGTAATGTAACATTATCTCTTCTTGGTTTGCTACGCTGACAGCAAGAACGAAATGGCGGCCTAGAATTACACGGGGATATATTATTTCATACCACGTTGTGAGAACGTGATAGCAGCTGCAATATTTTCGAGCGTCAAAGAGTAAAAAGATGGAGAATAAAATATATCCTCATATCATGCTAGGCATGCAAAAGAGAGAGAATGTTATATAATATAACAAATGTTACAAATAATTTAAGGAATCATATCGTATTCGTATCGACGGTACAATAATATTAACTTTATTTTTGTGAAAGATGAAAATCGATTACAAGTAAGCATCTGCGGTTGCCTTAAAATATGCCGAGGTATATGCTTGCCTCGTTTGGTCAGTACATAGGTAGTTATTAGTGTTCAGTATTTTGTCAGTGTATATTTCAAGTTTCAAATAGAAAAGTACAAAAACACTAGTGGCATCATTCATTTTTCAGCAATTTCTAGGTAACATCGTAAATTTTATAAATAAATTCTGGGTCATCAAATTATAGATGGACGAATCAAAATTTACGCATCTAAGAGGCCTTTTACACACAAGAGCTTGATTGCCGGCATGGTTTACTATTTCGGGTCGAATATTATGGAATGAAAGACAATCATACCAACCAGCGATACGGCTCTAGTGTCTAAGGAGCTTTAAACTGAGTCACAGGTGATACAGCTGTCGTTTTTAACCTAATCAAAGGTTAAAAGGCTCGGCCTTATTGCCCTACAATAATATGCAACGTTTAGTCTGTCCAGTAATTTCGCTGGTAGCATTGCCCTTCAGACCGGAACACAGTAATGTTTGCACATTACTGCTTGGCGGATGAATAACTGGCAAAGGTGTGATACTACCCCAGGCGGCCCCCTGTAAAAGAGGCCTACCACTACATAACATAAGTATCAAAATATATATTAAAACCAGACTTTACATTCATTAACCGAGTAGACTTCGCACACGACGTCTGGAATATCGTGTGCAAAACCCATTTACCATATAATAATACCCATTTTTATAGTCAAAACCCTAAATCAAGTCTAAAGCAGTAACAAATATTACATCAAAGAGTAAGAAAATCCTTTGGAGTAAACCACCAGCAGCATTTTTTAGACGACATTAGGTATCTCTGTTTACCATTAATATTGATTAACAATCGTGTAAGCTGTGTAAGACAATAAAAAATCACAATACAAGCAAATAAAAAGAATTGGAGATAGGATGAAGGATTTAGCCCTGCGCAACTGACAACGGGCATAATATTACAATCATAATAGTTAAATCACTAACCCCACCGGGAACAAGGCGCGACTGTATGTATGTATGTATGTAGTTAAATCACCATAATCTTCTTTACCATTAATAGTAATTTACAAGATTAACAACAGTATATTATAATTTTTACATAAAACAATAAAAAAGAAAATAGAAAGAATTGTAAAGAGGATGAAGGATTTAGCCCTGCGCGACTGACAACGGGCATAAAATTATAATAACAATAGATAAATCACCATAATCCAAGTGTCCTATGTTTTAAATACTTGCGCCTAGTTTCCCGCAAAAAAAGTTTTGCAGACGCATTCTTGTTGGTCGCCGTTTCCATCCACGGCGGTGCTAGAATCCGTTGGCTTCAGAGATTGTACTTGTGCTTGTAAGCCGAGAATGCGGTATTGAGCTTGCTCGAAGTTATCGTTCAAACGCCTGATCTGACACTCCATGCGGTTTTGAATCTGTATTAAAATTACACTTGTTAAACCATAAACAAAATAAACAGTAAAAACCGACCATACGGGTCGGTTTTTACTTTCATGAACTTATCAAACCATAAAATTCGATCAATTCGAAATTACACTCATATTTAAATATATTATATAAATCACTCTAAATAAAAGTTATATTATAGCTGTTATTGTGTTCCGACATGTAGGAAAATATAGACTTAATAATCAGAAGTCATCTGCTGTGCCAATGATATGAATATACATTGTGAGCGTGAGACCTCGCGAGTCTGTCTTTATATAATAGGTTTATAAAGACGGACTATGTGTGAACCCCTCTTGTGACTTTATTTACCTCTTCTCGATTCTTCTCGGCGTTCTTGACTTGAGCCCTGGACGACGCCAGTTGTCTCTCCAACTCTGCTATGGTCGTCTGCATGCATCTGAATTCAATGGCATCATAAATATACAACGTAAATACAACATCTAGCCCAGTCTCGACGCTGTTATATTTGTCATATTGTGTAGTTTCGTTTAATGACTTTATTATATCACAATGGACAACTACAAATATAGCAATTAACGGTCGGGACGTTAGGGGTCAGTGCCTGAGGTAGCACCAGCAGTAGTCAGCAGCCAGTCAACGAGCCAGTAATGTCCGTACGCCCGTACACAGGCGCACGAGCAACAACTAATATCTCAGGGTGACAGGCGCAGTGCAGTGCCGCTCAGAATTTTTAATTTTAAAACACCGGGTGGCACTGTGTCTGATATGGGCAATCATGATACTTACCATCAGGCACCTGATTTGCTCGTCTTGTCACTCATTATCATATAAAAATAAAAAAACCTGCCACTTCCGTCTCATGGTGAAATATGACGGCAGGCGATGACTCACCGCTCACTAAACGAGCCCCTATAAAGGCTCCCTCCTTCCATAATACATAGGCATATATAAAAATGAAGGCAACATGATTGTTATTATTATACTGACTTGCGTAAAGTGTCAGTTCGTTCGTTGGCTCGCTGCAGAGCTCTGGCTGCCTCGTCCCGAGCTCGGTCCAGTTCGCCTCCGAGCGCAGCACACTCGTGCATCTTCTCTTGTAGGCGACGCTCGTTGGCCAACGATAGCTCCTCCACTCGTATCACGTTAGTCCTGGATGGGACATATTAATTTTGTAACAACTTAAATGAATAATTACAGAGATTTTGATAAGACATTAATTTTATTAAGACAACCCTTTTCCGACTCAAAAAAGTAAAGCGGGCGTCGTCCAACTTGGTAAGTCCAACTTTGAGAAAGATCAATCGACGAATCCAACTAGGCTGGGCAGCGTTCGAATACCTACGCAATGTCTTCTCGTCTAAAATACTTCAGTGCCTCAAGTCGAAGGTCTTCGACCAGTGTTACCAGTGATAACTTACGGATCTGAAACGTGGTCTCTGACTGTGGGCCTTATCAACAGGCTCATAATATCGCAACGAGCTATGGAGAGGGCTATGCTCGGAATTTCTCTGCGAGATCGAATCAGAAATGAGGAGATCCGTAGACGAACGAAATTTATCCACATAGCCCAGCGGATTAGCAAGTTGAAGTTTTCCAAGGGTTGCTAGTCACATGTTGACAACTCCCTCTTTTACACAATTTGTGGTCGACCTACATATTTTAAAAACAGTGATTGTCTATGGTTCTACCAACATCTCAACATGTGAAAAATCAAGATAATCCATGAAGTAGACTGACAATAGACCAGCCGGTTGCCTTAGTAGCAGTAATATCTACCTATCCCAAAAGTTAATTTCCTGCACAACTCGCACGGACCGCTTTTCTTTTTTAGCTTAGACCCTGGAATAACACATAGGGTACTTTTTTCCCGATATTCCCGCGGGAACGATGTCTACGCGAGTGAAACCGCGGGGCACAGCTAGTGTTAATATATAGATACTATGTGTCCGATCATCGGTTTTGGAAGACTAAGGGGTCATTGTACTGTCATCATTTATGAAACAACTTTCACTATGGAGACAAATCATTGTATGTGACATGTATGCCAAAAAGCTGCTTTTTGACACCCGAAGTGCCAAAGAGATACAAAAAACCGAGATAGTATATATAAAAACATACTTGAGTCGGTCTATATCACTCTTCAAGGCTTGATTGGTCTCCGTGAGCACGGAAATCCTTTGTTGGAGTAACGCCAGTTGTTTATCATCGCCACCGCCTCGTTCCTGTCCAGTCTTCTCTGAGGGCTTCACGTTTCGTTCATTTATCATAGTGTGCACCTGAGACAACCATATTTATACTTAAAATAAATGTGTAAGTCCGTTCTATTGCCGTGGGGTTACCGGCTACAGAATAGTACCCCACCCTCTCTACCCGTGGTGCGTGGTGGCATGTCTGATTGTTGCTGATGAAGATAAAAAACTTAATAATAAGGAAGATAGAGCTGATCTTGTGACTTGGACCATTTATTTATTACCTACCTACATTATGTTTAGTAAAATAACTTCAATAATAAAAAGTTTTAAGTAAGATGCTGTTAAACTTATCTACTCGTATGCCTACCGACACCTAAATTATAACTATACTTGCTTTCAAATTGTGTTTTCCCGACAAGTGAATTCTTTTGAGAATAAAAATCATTAACCATAAAGATCAACAATGATAAAATTGGCTAGTCATTAAAAATAAAAATTATAATAATAAGATAATGTTGACGACGATGATGATTATAATAATGAAGGTAATGATAGTTTTACCTTTTCCCTAGCAATGTTGAGTTCCCTGGCGAGTTGTTCAGCGTTGTGTTCTGCGATGGCTTGCGATTGTTGCGCATCTTTCAATCTCAACTGTGTCGCCTTCAATAAATCCGGGATCGGTGCCAATTCTTGCAGCTTCTCTTGGAACTTCAACTGAATTATGTAAACAGAAGATGGCAATGTTTATACTAACATAATAAACAAACCACTTGCATGTGTACCTAGGTACTATTCCTGGCCAGGTCAAACATTTGCGCTCATGATTGTCTGTGGTTGTTATAATATGCGTATTAAGTATATATATACATCATTGTACTGGTTACCATAGTACAGGCTTCAACCTAGTTTGAGACCAGAAAACTGTATGTGGTAAGTGGTCCCATATTATTTCCCAATTAAAATAAAAAATTTAAAAAATTATAATTAAGATATGTATGGTAGCTTAAAACGTAGTCGTGTGAAAGAATTATATATAAACATAACCGTTGCGAGGTTTAGGAGTTAGCGGATATACAAACAGACAGACAGACAGACGCGGAAAATGGAAAACGACTTTATTTTATACCATGTAAGGATAGCATTAAACCTTATATAAATTAAGAGAACACCAAAATGTGACATTACCTTAACCTTTTGTATCTCGAGATTGATTTGTTCGCAAATTCTCGTGTTATCCATGTCCATCTTCTCCATTTGTCGACGTTGCTCCTCAACCAATTGTTGTCCTTGCAGATACTGGAACAGACAAATGGAAGATGGTAACGGGAATTATATATATAGACAACTCGACCTAAACAAATAATGAACAATTCATTAAAGTGGCGTCTTTATGTATGAAACCTGTGTGATTTTGCTGTAATACCACGCTTGTTGTGCGGCTTGGTGATCGCAGTACTTGGAATATTTGGAATTGGAGAGCGCTGCTGCCCACTCTCCGAATATGTCCCTCTGCCGGGTCTCACGGCTCCCACAGGATGAGAAAAGGGTGGCCCTATTATGTAGCCAAGAATGGATCGTATGACTTCAAATATTATGTCATAGTTCATGTCATGGCATGCGCAAACATTGAATCTAATTAGAAATGAAAAGGGGGCGAGGTGAAAACTGGCTGTTGCCATGGACTTGGCGCATATTGCTTTAGCTAAAGCATATTCCCCTAAACTCTAGGCGAACCAAGGTCATTTCTTTGGTCGTTCGAGTAAAACCAACCAATCACCTCGATTGTTGATTTACAAAGACATTTTAATAGTGAACCGTGGGTGGTATTACGAACATGCAATCGCGTAAGAACACCAGTAAATTTTGCTGTCAAACGTCATTTTTTGTATGGCGTTTGGCAGCAGACAAAATAATTAAACGATTTCCACACTTCTACTTGCTGTTCGTAATAGGGGGATTCTTGATGGGCTTGTATTATTGATAAATATTGGATTTTTCCATTAGGAATTATCTCAATAACTGCCGGGAGTCTGGAACTGTGCCCGGTAGATGGCAATAGGCTCGCCCCCTGTTACATGGGACCAATAAATAACATACTGGCGAAATGTGGGTGTATCTACTATGGGACTGAGTCCTGGGTACACCTCTGCCTACCCCTTCGGGAAAAGGGCGTGAATGTATGTTATGTTGTTGTATTATTAGCCAACAAGTACCTTAACCCTGTAGTCCTGAAGCTGGGTGTTTTGTTCTTGCAATAAGCATCTCAATTCATCGATCTCCTCTCTCGCCTCTCTATAGCACTGTTTGAGGGCGCGCACATTCACTTCATTCTCGAATGCTTGTTCCTTTGTGCCCATTAACATGTTCGTCTGCGTCGCCAGACCTGTGTTATCCAAGGCATTACATAAACGGTGTAGTAATAGCACACCCCGGACACTCGTTTCAATCCCATACAAAAGCCGCGCTATAACACGCGTTATAACGCTATAACACAGACACTGCACACATGGAGTCCACGTGCAAGAGTGCGTGCGTCAGGTGATTTCCCATAGAAACGGGGCTCGTAGAGTTGCTGGTGGGGTAAGGAAGGCTCGATTGGTGGGCAGATGACACAAATGTGCTGACGATCAAAACAGAATTAGAATTTGCATAGTCGCGCGTGGATCAGCGTTCCGGCATATGGGTTTAGACCACTTTCATTTTCAGAATTTGGTTATACATTTGGATTGTTAAGGACTAGTAAGATTTAACCTTCAAATTTCATTTCGAGCTGGCGCAGTTTGTTCTGTGTTTCACGATGCTGACATACTTCCTTCGCCAATTCTTCCTTCTTATTCATCAGCTCAGAACGTAGCATGGCACACTACAAAATACAACACTTTTAGTTTAACGTTATTTAACACATTGTTATTTTACAACACTAAACCAGATATATCTTGTTAAAACCATCTCGATCATTTCAGCTATCAAACATTAAAAACAACATCATGATTATTACACATCTCTGAAGTATAACCTGACCTATCAAACTAAAAAGAAGGAGTAATCGCGTAACAAATATACAAAAACCTCCCTCCGTGAGAACCTCCTCCTTTTCTGAAGTCGACCTATTCTTTGAGAAGTTACGATGCCACATTACCACATATCATTCCTATTTCAGTCGGGGGTCAAAACATACCACTTTTAACGTTGTAACCGTTACACCCTTATATTTTACTACGTTATGGTACCTTCTGGTACGTTATGGTACCTTCTGGTACGTTATGGTACGTTATGGTACCTGACTGCCTCGGTGGCGTAGTGGGCGCATGCTCGACTGCCAATCAGGAGGCCCCGGGTTCGATCCCCAGGTCAGGCAAAGTGTTAAATATTGGATTTTTCCATTAGGAATAATCTCAATAACGGCCTGGAGTCTGGAACTGTGCCCGGTAGATGGCAATAGGCTCGCCCCCTATTACATGGGACCAATAACATATTGGCGAAATGTGGGTGTATCTACTGTGGGACTGAGTTCTGGGTACACCTCTGCTTACCCCTTCGGGAAAAAGGCGTGAGTGTATGTATGGTACCTTCATTTGCGTTTCAGCTTTGGTCAGGTTGGATAAATAGTCGTCGTCAGGTCGTTTAGTCTCAAGTAAATACTAGTATATCCACTAGGTATAGTAGCAATAACAATGGTTAAATACAGGCCTATGGTACTGTTTTTTTTTTTTTTCAGTTTTATGGAATTCCTCATTTGTATTTAGTATAAGTGTATTAATTGTTACATATTTGTACAAATAAAATATAAAATTGGTGATTAAACTTACCTCTGTTACTTTTCCCTTGAACAATTCTTCAGTTTGCTTCAGCTGAACTTCAACCTTAGCCAGACTCTTTTCTGCTGGTGTCTAATTAATCAAGGTAAGAATAGAAAAGATAACATGGCCGCCTATGACATAATAAACCTATGAATTGCTACTCTTTAATAACCCAGACGAGATAGAATTTAAAATTGCATTAATTACCATCCCGACAATTATTACGTCGACCTTTAGGGGGGGTTCAGTTGGAGTCTAAATTTAAAATGGCGATCAACCTCGACCCCGACTGTTCTGTTGGCAGAACAAGTAACAAGGTTGTTCTGACAGGAGACGACATCGCAGAGCATTTTAATCTTAACGTAAATTTATACTTGTTTTTTTATGATAATGATTGGACATGACGATCATCATGATTGCACATATCAGACACAGTGCCACCCAGTGTTTTAAATTTCAAAATAATGCGCGGCACTGCACTGCGCCTTTCACCCTGAGATATTAGTTGTTGAAACTCGTAATGCCCAGTAATTTCGTTGGTAACATTGCCCATCAGACCGGAACACAGTAATGTTTGCACATTACTGCTTGGCGGATGTATAACTACTGGCAAGGGTGTGATACTTCCCCAGGCGGTCCCCTGCAAGAGGCCTACGACTACAAAAAGTCTAGTATCAGTAAGTGTCTTGTGGAAATGCTAACAGGTCAGTCATCAATTTATAATTAAACAAACATAATGGTCAGATTAAGTTAACCGACAGCCTCGTTGGCGCAGACGGTAGTAACTCTGCTTTCTGTGCCGCAGGCCCCGGGTTCGATCCCCGGCCAGGTCAAACATTTGTGTGCATGAACATGTCTGTTTGATCTGTGTCTGGGTGTTATAAGCGTATTTAAGTATGTATATCAGTCATTTGGTTACCATAGTACAGGCTTCTAGCCTAGTTTGGGACCAGGTGACCGTGTGTGGAAGTTGTCCCATATTATTATTATATATTATTATTATAATTTGTGAAAATACTAGCTGTGCCCCGCGGTTTCACCCGCGCAGTCATCGTTTCCGTGGGAATAACGGGAAAGTACCACATGTGTTATTCTAGGGCCTAAGCTACATACCAAATTTCAGGCTAATGGGATCAGTAGTTTTGACGTGAAAGAGTTACAAACATCCATCTATCCATCCAAAGATGGATATCGTCACAAACTTTCGCATTTATAATATTAGTAGGATTAAAAAGAAAAACAAGGGTTTTTCATTACCATGTAGTTTGTGAAAACTTACCGGTGGAGCATTGGGGTTACAAGATGCTGGACATGGAGGGCAAACCCCGCACTGAGAGAAAATTTAACAATTTAATAAGGACCTTCAAGATTTTTTAATCAGTCTGGGTCCTAAACATGTTCTTTAGTCACGCTGTTGACTAAATTAAGTAGTACATTTTTGTACAACGTTGTTGCGAAGGTAGCATATTCTTAATAATCCTATTTGCTACAAGGTACCTAAGCATTAGACATTGTACATTCTTATAATGCAAATCACCATACACATTTTTTTGTTAACAATGCACAATTAGTACCTAAGCTTATCAAAAATACTCACAGCTCTTGTCATGGGCGGGACTGGAGGACCAGCGGGCTGTTACAAAAAACAGTATTTGTTCACATTATTTTATACATACATATTCTCCGAAAATAAATGTAGTTCAGGTAATAAATATATTTAGCCGTTACTATTCTGTATTACTATGTCATGATTTCCTTGAACAGTAGGCTTTCCTGAAGGTCTGCGCTGCGCAAAACCCATAAGGAGAGGAAGGATTGTAATTCTTCCTCTTTAATCACTCCCTTCGATTTCGGGGCATGTCACTTACTTAATTTTATTTTACAGACAGACGGAACCTAGCGACCAGTAATGTATTTAAGTCGTCTCACGTCCGCTTCTTAAAACTCCGACTTAGAGACTTAAGACTTAGAGCGGATTTTTTAGTGTTTAACATATTATTATTATTAGCGATTGGACCGCTGTCTATAAAATATTAACAAACCTAATACCAATTATATATGGATTGTTGCCAAACAAATACATTTTAGGAACATATTAAAATTAAATGTCAGACGATATGCCTTAATCGCCAATAAGTATCAAGTCGTTTCATAGTAGACATTTTCTGAAATGCACATTTCAGAGATTCGGAATAAAACAGAAAGTGGACATATTAGGAATAGCATATAATAAAATTTTATATAATATGCTATTCCTAAAATCCGGCGTATCGTCTGACATTTAATGTCAGACGACATGCCCCAAAATCCTCTCATTCTTAGAATAAAACCGCATCAAAACCCGTTACGTGGTTTAGGCGTTTTCAAGGCCGGAGGCGAACCCATTGCTATCTATTGGGCACAAATCCAGACTCCTTGCTGATTCTGAGTAAATCATCATGAAAAAGCATATATTTTTTTATGTCATAGGTGGCAAACAAGGAGATGGGCCACCAGATGGTGAGCGGTTACCACCGCCTATGGATACCTGCAACACCAGGAGTATTGCCAGTTTATTGCTATTCCTTCAAGAATATATTTACTCTCCTTTTGAAGAGCCCCATGCTGCAGCTCAACGAGAAGACTGCAGCTGGGAGATCATTCCAAAGTTTGCACGTATGCGGCAATATTTATATTTTTTGCGACGGTTTGTCTGTCTTGGGAATCGAACCTCGTGTCAGCGCTCGCACTTGCGGGCGCTTCAGCAACGAGTCAGTCTGCTTAGTAAGGGTTAGGTGCCTCAACAGATGATTGTTACAAGTTACCGATTGTTTGAAGCAGCTGTTTGGTCCGCCTCCACCGCGGCAGGCTCCCTTGGAATCCATCTCGATGCGCAACTTTTGAACCTCTGACTCAAGCGCACTTACTAACTTCTCCTAAAAATAAGTATATTATCTACTAAGGCCCACTGACACGCAAATTATGGTTAAATGTATAAACACTGTGTTATATAAATAAAACTTATGGTATTTCCCCGTAAATTATATTGATGGCGCAAAATAAATTACTATCTATTTACCCTGTGTTATCTGTAAACACCGACATATTAAGTAACGAACGTCCTCCGTTCGAATTTGAAGTACCGACTTCAGTCCTCTCAGAATTTTACTAGTGCTTCCTCCGTACAATATAAAAATGGTGAAAGGAAAATAACTCACAATTTCTATTGTAGAACCTTTGTAATTTTCGAGCTTGTCTAATAACTCTTTTGTTTTTTCCGCGTCAAAGTTTCTTGAAGGCTGCAATAAAGAATAATTCTTAACGAAACCCCATAACGTTCGCAAAGAATGCCTCCGCAAGTCGCCTTTTATGAAATGTTGACGGCGCAATTATAGTTTATAGTTCTTCCTAACAAGTAGGTAGTAGATACGCTACGATGTAAAATAATGCACATAATAAAGCAGCTCCGGTCTCGCCTGTGCAGATATCCTTAGAAAAGCAAACTCGTTACGTTCTGTACCTGATTGTATTCACGTGAAGAGTCCTTAGCATCATTTAATGTTGTTGCATCGCCCTAGAAACGAAAACATAGCAATAATAGGAATACATTTATTTTAAAAATAAGTCCTACTGACGTGCTCACTTGGCCCAGCGCCTTGGACCAAGAAAGCTGAAATTATGCACATTTTTTTCACGCACAAACAAAGTCGCAGGATTAACACACCTAATACTATTCTGATTTAGGGCGAGAGGTATCTAGGTATTACTGCTCGTCTTTTTTACTTACCAGGCCAGTCAGAAAGTATTGCGAACTAAAATTTTTAAGTATGTAATCTATTATGTAATATATAAATTTTTATGTATATAATCTATTTTGAAAATATGTTTATTTATAAGTAAAAGTAGGTACGTTCCAGTTTCAAAATTTCGCTCCACGTTGTTAGCGAGATAATTTAAATTATCGTGTCTCATTGAAAAATGGATCTGCGCCTGAAACCGGACGAATTGTACGAAAGACTCCAAATGGCATTCATGGATGAAAGCCCTTCTAAGGCAACCGTGTATCGTTGGTATAACGAATTTAAGCGCGGTCGACTAACTTTGGGGGAAGAAGAAAGAAGTGGTCGCCTTTTGACGGCTGTTATGTAAGAAAACGTGCTATTAATGAAAAAAAAAATACAGGACAATAGACGAGTTACTTATCAAGAGATTCAGCACATACTGCAAGTTGGATCGGGAAGCCTTAACGAAATTCTGGACGTGCATGTTTTATTGACTAGGATAGTTTTCCGCTGGGTGCCGCACAACCTCACCGATGCTCATATCACGGCACCATTGATGCAGGCTCGTCTCGGCGTGTTTACATCATTACAGGTGATGAGTCCTGGATTTATCAATACGATCCAGAAACGAAGCGCCATACGACGTATTGGGTCAAACTCCTGCGTCACCCTTCGCCACAGCCTGACCTAGCAACGTGTCACTTCTTTTTATTCCCGAAAATAAAAAAATAGCTCAAAGGGATACAATTTTCGTCACAGGAAGATGCGCTGTCAGCGTCCGAGCAGGCTGTTAACGAGGTGTCTGCGGCGGCCTAGAAAATGTTTCGTTATCTGGTTCAGACGCAACAAACTTTGTAAAAAAAATATTTGCCTATAGAATTTTTTTTTTATCATATTTGCATCCTATATTTGCATCCTATTTCCACTAACATTTTTATAATATTACGAAAGTTTGTCATCCCTTCTCGCCAAAACTACTCATTTGTAAGTAGCTTAGATCGTTGAATAGTTTTTATTCCAAGTAGTAGTTATTATACTTATAGGGTTGTTTTGCGCAAGTGAAACCACAGACAGCGGTTACTATAATAGGAAAAGAAATGGATAAGAGCCTGGATTTTTGCTTTGTACACGTTTGATGACAATGGATTGCCCCCAAATAGGACTAAAACATAACTGGTAAAAAGTGGATGTGCCCACTATTAAAGTTTACCTCTGCCGTCTGCCTAACCCCGGGGAAACAAGGTGTGTCATGATTAGTATGACGCTAGCCACCCGTAGCCAAGTCGGTGGGCCGATGGCGCTAAAGAACATAAAACATACAATCACGCCTTTTTCCCGAAAGGGTAGACAGAGATGTACCCAATACTCAGTTCCATAGTAGGTAACACCCACATTTCGCCATATAATAGGGGACGAGCTTATTGCCGTGTACCGGGCACAGTTCCAGACTCCAGGATGTCATAGAGATGGGAAAATCCAATAATACTTTGCTTGACCTGAGGATCGAACCCGGTACCCCAAGATCGGCAGTAGAGCTTACGCCCACTAAGCCACCGAGGCACCGAGGCATTTGCGCTGAAGAGAAGTGAAATATGTACCTGCGGGTTATTTTTACTCAATTTCTCCTGCAAGAGACTGTTCTCCTTACTCATCAGCTTGAGTTCTCCCTGAAGACGCTTTACCTGAGCTCTACAAGTTTCCAAGTTCTGATCTTTCGTCATCAACTCCTTGTACAAAATATATCTGAAAAAGAATGCAGTTAACATACCTTGATGTTTCCATTTTGTCTGCCTTTTTGTTATTTCTTTCTATAAATATTTTCCATAATTTATTTCATCTTGACGATAAAATGGAAAAAGCCGACATTCCTGTCAATCATGAATTGTAATTCTATATTTAAATATTATATTACTGACAGTTATATTTGACATTGTAATTTGACAGTTAAAAAGATAATTGTAATAACACCTAAGGAGTTTCGCAATAGGTATTGTTTTTCGATGTTTGTTGTTTGCCTCTTTGATATATATATCTAGTGGTCGTACACCGAAATTTTATACCAAAATTTATTGTGGTCGTAATCGTTACTGAGCAATGAGATTTAAGGTTCGATTTCCAGCTTGGGCAGTGATTATCGATTTTTCATAAGGAATTTATCAATATCAACCTGCGGCCCTAGCACGCCGCGGAGAGAACGCCTCAACCCCGGGTCTACCCCACCCCTTCCTGATAGTAAATCTAATCAAAAGAACGAATTTTAGTGTCATTATTTGCTATATTTTCTTTACGAAGTTCCTTGAATGCCCTGCATGTAATGTATACCATAGAGAACGTCGTTCCCGGCCAAAACTCTATCTATTATGGGTTGTGCACTCTCCACCTCTCGCGTGCTCGCAAAAGGGGAATACTCGGGATAACTTTGACAGCAAAGAAAATGCTTTTTGAACCCCATGGGACTATACTCCCTTGCTCGGTGTGCTAGAGCCGCTGGAGTCTGAACATATTTCATTGGATTGTGCCCGGTTGATGGCAATATGCTCGCCCCCTATTACATATAGCACTTTAAAAACATAATTGGCAAAATGTGGGTGTACCTACTATGGGACTTGTACACCTCTGCCAAAAAAGGCGTGGATGAAAAACATAATGCCGTATGATCACACGCCCAAGACACGCACAAGAAACGCCTGTTTAGTCCAACACATAACTTCACGCTTTTTTAAACAGCAGAACCATTTTGAATGAAACTATATAATTATCTTAGGTTTTAGGTATAAGCATTGTAAGGTAATATGAGTGCCGGGTGACATGTTTAACATTTGGGAGTTGTAGGTATCTACTTATTTCCTAATAGACATCATGCATTATTAACCTTTCAATGGCCATTGGAAGTAAGAAACTTCATGGGGTTGGAACTCTTGAAATAATTTAACCAGCCGATTGCGATGAAACCTCGTTGGCTCTGATGGTAGTACATCTGCTTTCTGTGCCGCAGGTCCCGGGTTCGATCCGGCCAGGTGCTATGGTTAGCTAGGTACCCAGTTTATATTTAAATCTACATAAACAAAATAAAAAAATCACCTCTTCACTTCCAAATCAGCGTTATCGGCCACCAGTTTCTCCTGCATGTCGTAACTCTCACTCAATTTGCGGGTCAGGTCGATCTCCTTCAAAAGAAAACACTATTTTATTTCAGACTGCAAGGAGGTTTAATATTAATTTCTTTTTTTTTACAAATTTGTCTTATGTGACATTTTGCTTTTTTATGTACGAGAAAATCGGCAAGTGGACGGTTGACGTACTGATTTGCTCCTGGCTGGTTGGATTATTAATTCTGTCGGTTGTCTTCCTGGTGCTAGCAGAACTGTCGGGTGGTTCATCTTCATCTCGTGGTGAACAGGAGGTTCTACAAGAAAGAAGAAGAACATTAAATGGGCTATTGCCGAGATTTTATTTATGGATACTGTTAGCGCACTCTATTATGGCGAAACTATTGCTCAAGGCAAATTACGTCTTGATTTGAGCGCAATATATGATTACCATCAGGTAAATAAAGGTAAAGTGTTTTTGTGTGCAAGTATTATTAACTCTTCATGCAAATACTGATCCCTTTGGGCTGAAAGGAGTTATAAATTTTAGGGCCACGTCGACCTTACATTATAATTTTGATTTTATTTGATATAAGATTTTCAAATAAGCACTAAAAATGATATTTTTAGGATCGCCATAAATTATAATGATATAAGCAAATGTTCTATTAAAATTAGAACGCTCGTCGCCATTAAAATAATACTTCTTTATTCAAATGAAATTAAGTATAGATTTATCGGCGAAAATAATAAGTAGGTACTTTATAATAGGCCTGCTTTGTTTGGGAATATTATTGCGAACAACATTCTCTATCCGGCAATAAAGGATATGCAGCGGGTTAAACCGTGGGGCATTGCTATTTAATAATAATGGAAGGTGTTTCCGAGCTACGGACAACACTTTAGGGGAGGGGAAGGGGCTTAGTGTTAAATTTTTACCATTTAGTACCTACTTCTCTCATTCAATTCAATGCTATAGCGCATGACATGACATGGACTGTTGATATTATAGTCTGTAACGATCTAGTAAAATCTGCGCCTGCACCCCGCCACGCATTCGCGATTTTGTTTCCAATAAACTATTTATGAAAGCGAAGTGTTTTAGGTTGAATTGGAGTTGTCTACGTTCCAAGACAATATGTAGGTACCTAACTAACCATAAATACTGCCAGGAAAGTACTGTATGTTGGAAGGTTCTTCTTTAGGTTTCCTTACTTGCGCCATCACTTCAGATCCGACCAACCTCTGCAGGTTCCTGGTGAGCCTGTCGAAGCGGTCCATCTCGCGCAACAGCAACTCGTTGCGTTCACCCAGCTCTTTCACGTCGGCTTCTGTCATTGCTGCTTTCTGTAGGTCACCATCATCGTCATCAGTTTGTTGATGGAACCTATGATCTCATATCTCTAATGGTATCTTTTTAAAATAAATGCATTATTTTCCGGGTTGACATCACAAGCGACTAACATAAGTAGGTACTGTCTTTTAGCAACTAAAGGGAAATGTTACCAGCGAAATTACTGGGCATGACGAGTTTCAATAACTAATATCTCAGTACGCAGAATTTTTAATTTTGAAACACTGGGTGGCACTGTGTCAGATATGGGCAATCAATGCTTACCATCAAGCACCTGGTTTGCTCGCCTTGTCCACTCACTATCATAAAAAAACAATGATGGGACGGTACCCCTGAAGTACCACATAATAACACCTAATAATAAATAGATCAGGTACTTACACAACCTACGTGCTGAGTGCCGAGGGTATATTATAGGTATATAACTTTTAACTTTGCTCGCTCAATCGTGTTGGAGCATTTCAGTGGACTCAGAACTTCTTCTGAGTGAAGGGATATAGTTGCTAAAATAAAAATCTGCAAAGACGCGGGTGGGAAGACGTTGAGTTATAACTTTTTTCAAATGTCAAAACATTTATAATGGTACCTACTTGATGTGCTGATAATAATATTATGACTAAACCTTTTGTATGTCCAATAGTCTGGCTCTGGAATCCCGGATGACCCTGGCACTCTTGCGGGTGTCGTTGTGGATATCACGGATCTGTCGTGATAGGGAGTCGTCCGTGTCGGAGCCGAGAGGTGAACCTGGAAGTGTACCATAATATGCTGCAGTGTAAGGTTAAACATGACATGGGGATTTAATTCTTTCCCGGTTGTGAGATCGAAACAGCACATGACATATTGTTCAGGCGCGACAGAGAAAAACAGGGATAAGAGTTGGTACCTATAGTATACCTGTGTCATGCTATAGACTGCAGGAGTCTACACTAAATTTTAACTAAATTATCAAGAAACGAAATTGACTCTCACCCATATTTATTTTTTATTAACTCGCAAAGTTTGTCCCCCATACAGTGCGTCCAGCGGCACGCGGCCACATCATTACCGTGACGCGGCAAGAAAAACACGAAAAAATTGAGAATTACAATAGATAATAAGTCTATCCCTGGAAAATTGCTCGAAGTTACGGGTTGTATGGTTTTACATGAAGTTACCTACGCTGCGCGTTTATGAGTATCATTATCGATACTGGCCGGCATTGGCCAGCATTGCATGATACAGGGACATAGGCCTCCTCCCTGGTGTGCTAGGTATGTGAATCTACTAGTTTTCCATCGTTGTATGGCAGACAGTTTCCTCATGTTTAAAGTTTCCAAGTACAGACCTGCCAGTTTAAGGTTGTTAAGTCCGCATTTCGCGGCTCGATCCTGCTTGAACATGGTCTTCTGAACTGCCACCTGTTCCCCACCATGTTTCTGTGTGCACCTCCTGGCGTCGTCGCGCCTAGGGCTTAAGGGCCGCATATCTCCGGAATTCAAGTTATCGTGGTCTAGTGTAGAATGCTTCACCAAGCGTACGGGCTCTTCATTTCGGGATTCATTGTTCCTTGCTGACTGCAAATACGAAAAGAAAAATATTATGTAATTATGTACCTACTCGTATCTCCTATAAAACAACTTGAAGGCGGTTCCTAATAGGAATAGATATTAATTAAACAAATACCATTGGTACGTAATAGTTTTTGTATTATAAAGCAATATATCAATAATAATGCAAATAGATCTGTCGTACCTACAGGAATTTACTTAGCTATATTTATGAGTTATTACATTCACTTTTTGTACAGGCACTGTATGTAGATACTCAATATTTTTATATTAGATTGCGTGATTTCGGAATAAAAATATTTCATAGATCACATATTTTTACATACATTCACGCCGTTTTCCCGAGGCAGAGGTGTACCCAGAACTCAGTCCCATAGTAGATACACCCACATTTCGCCAGTATGTTATTGGTCCCATGTAATAGGGGGCGAGCCTATTGCCATCTACCGGGCACAGTTCCAGACTCCAGGCAGTTATTGAGATAATTCCTAATGGAAAAATCCTATATTTAACACTTTGCCTGACCTGGGAATTGAACCCGGGACCTCTTGATTGGCAGTCGAGCATGCGCCCTCTACGCCACCGAGGCAGACATATTTTTATACAAAAAATATTCACCTGAGGTCGCCCGAATGCGCAAATTGGTAAACGTAGCTTCATAATTTAAAAAAAAACTTTATTGCTGGTAAGGAAAAATGAAAGCGCAAATATATTAAAAATGCGTGTTGAGAGCACTGATCTAAAGAAAAGGGGAGATGGGGTACGTTCTCCTAGCGCTTACTCAAAAACTGGCACGTGCTATTTGCTCAGTGTGAAGTTTGCACAGTGACATATTAATGAACAACAAAGATAGAAAGACGTACGTAAGACCGAAATGCAACCGAGACAACAATATTATTCGCTCGTACGACCTTACTTTACTGACGTACGGGTACAGCGATCTAATGGGTCCTAATTTGAACTTGCCATTTTCGAGAAGCCAAGATCTCATCTCCCCTTTTCTTTAAATCAGTGGTTGGAAGGCACTCGAGTAGGTATCAAAAGTGTCAAGTAAGACGCAAGATGGTACAATTTAATTGGTTATGCCTCATGTTGCCCTTAACTCCTAACTAGAAAAGTTTATTCTAAGATCCGTGTATATATAATGATGCAATGGAGTTTTATCTAGTATTCAAAGAGACAAGAAGGCATATGAAAACATGCTTGCAACATAGCATTGGGATCTTTAAACTTTTCTTAAGAGCGTACATGGCCATCTAGGAATTTGATACAATCCTATAAAAAATTAGATAAAAATAGTTTTGTATTCCTGTGTTTCCTCCGAATATAATTAACCGAAGTTTATATTCTGATATTGTTATAGTGAAGTAACCTATGTCCTTGTTATTTTATTTTTCTTTGAAACCCTTGCTTTTAACATAGAGAACTTCCATTATTCACAGTTTTACTCGCGTGATTGGAGGTTCACTACAAAAAATGTAGAGTTTATAAACTAAAATAAAATGATAGGGACATACTTTACTTCCACTTTAAAATATCAAGATATAAATATATCAAATAGGTTTACTATAATCGGAGAAAACAGGAGAATACAAAACATCGATTTAGAAAATTTTCTATAGGATTATGTCAAACTGCTAAGAGATCCTCTTTCCTGTAAAAGTGGTACATCCCGTTAAACCCGTCAAAATGAAGACTAACACCCCAAGACCACTTGCATGAGATTAGCAGAAAATTTTCAACTTTCCATACAAAACCGATTAGCCGATCTCAAACTCAAACTCAAACTCAAACAGATTTATTCAAATAGGTCATAATCTGACACTTTTGTACGTCAATGAAGATACAGTACTGAGTCTACCGTGCGTTCGGAAAGATACCTCTACAAGAAGAACGCACAAGAAACTTGTAGGGCTTAATTTTTTCAACAGATAGTTTCACAATATTTGGTTTGGTTACATTCGTTTTCTTTGAAGGTGCCGCGAGGCGGCTATGCAGAAGTTTCCAGGCATCTTTGTCCTCTATGTACTGGTTGACTTTATAATAAGCCTTCTTAAGTAAAGTAGATTTTATATAGGTTTTGAATTTACCCTCTGAGAGCCCAGTTATCTCTTTTGGGATTTTATTATAGAAACGTACACTATTTCCTAAGAATGTCTTTTTATTTGTTTTAGATAATCTAAAGCTAGGTACAGCTATTTTGTCTTTATTCCTAGTATTAAAATTATGAAGGTCACTATTTAATTTTAATTTATGTAAATTTTTACGCACATACATGATGTTCTCATAAATGTATAAGGATGGTAGGGTCAGTATGTTTATTTCTTTAAATAATTCCCTCAGGGATCCATTTGGAATGTATGAAAAATATAATTTTTTTTTGTTTCGGTAATTTGCATTCCTTCTTTTGCAAGATGTTCAGTTTACCGGGTAAGTACCTTCTTAGATATTAATACACCTTTTGTTTCAGATTGTATATTTAAACAAAATAAAATAACGACTATGAAGATGAATTTAATTGTTTATGTGAGAAGGGAACGTCCCAAAAAGACTTGGATGAACTGTGTGAATGAGGACATGCATGAAAGGGAGTATGAGTGCAATAGACTGGTATGGCGAAATATGACGTACTGTGCCGACTACATCTAGTGTGGGATAAGTGGGTAGGAAAATGATTTTGAGGTAGGTACCAAAGTAGTTTGAGAGACGGAGACGGCGGGCTCCTGTTGATTCCTGACGCAGGTATCGGGTCCTCTCTCCTGCTTCTTGGATCCTTGCACAGGCAGTTCTGGACTGCTGGCGGTGTGATCCAAAGGGCTTGACTTGGGCGAACGGTCCGCTCGGGAGGCCACTCGCTGACGGAGGAACGGCTTCACAGCCTAATAATAGACAACATTTAAAAACGGGTACTTATGATAGGTACTTAACAAAGGTAGGTACTTATTACTTCATAATGCGTAAAAGGTGATGTGACTGTGGGGGCATCCGCCAGTGAGACTTAAAAAAAATGTTAAAAGCATACCTTGGTAAGTTAAGTATGCTTATTACTGTGGGGATCCATACCTACCTATATCGCAAACATGTTAGTATCACACACACAATTTTTTTTTGTATTATTTTACAGTTTTGGGATTTTTCCTTTACTTGTGGTATAAGCTCTGGCTCCTTGCCAAATTTTATGTTGCTGGGCCAACGGCAAGTAAGCTCGAGGTTGTTGGCTCGATGCGCAAAGTATGGAACTGTACGGCAAAATCGCCGTATCTTTTGATTTCGTTGACTTACAAGTTTGATTTTTTTACAGCAGCAAGGGGCCGTAGATCTCAGTTGTAAATATGAGTTTCAACTTGATACCTCAACGCGTTCCAGAGAAAAAGGGTCTTGACAGACGGACAGATAGACAGACGAGCAACGGAGTGATCCTGTAAGGGTTCCTTTTTCCTTTTGAGGTACGGAACCGCAAAAACAGTTTATTTAATTATTAGCTTTTTCTTTAATGAGGTTAATTTATAATATATTAATGTTATAAATCGTTACGTTAACGTAACTGTATTATCAATTATTAGTTGCAAACAAGCAAGGTACCTAAACGTTTTTAAAGTTAAGTTGCCCTCCCATCGTACTTTATTTAGGCACAGGCTTAGAACTGACAAAGCTACTGATGGGTAGCGACCGTGTACTAGCTTAATCTATAATAATATCTTAAAACTTTCAAACTGCTTCAATACTTTCAAATCAAGCGTTAATTTGGAGACATTGAGTAGTGAAAAGAATTATGTACTTAACAGGTTTAGAGTTTCAACTGGAAAAACTGTTAATATGCACTAACTAATACAAAGCTGTTAAACAAACGGTTGAATCAACGCCCTCCTCTAAGTCGTAACAAAGAACATACCCCACCAGCTCCAGCTAGACACTGATTTAATTTCCTACATATTTCCTGAAGCTAAGTAGCAAGCTAGCTTCGTAGCGTAATTGGCAATCAATTCCGCAGTGAAAGGGCTTCTTTCCATTGGGACTGACTCGGGACACAACACCTCAAGAGTCCCAAGTACCCTCTCCCCGGATAGAAATTGAGAGGTCAATATAGTTAAAATGAATACGACTTGCCTTTATTGGTGATTTAATTACAGGAAGTATTTTAAACTGAAATGATAGTGATTATTTGCGTCGCCAACTGGATACTATTATACACGGATCGGTTTGACAGTAACGTACCAATAGGTACAAGAAGTTTCTTTTAAAATAAGGAAGCCAACTCTAAGGCACAACATAAAAAGGTTTAGAAGGCCACCTATGTTCAGGTGTATACTAGGTATGGGGCTACTTGCTACTGTAAATCGTTGAGCATCCTCCGAAAGCTACGAGAAATTTGACACAATAAAATCAAAAATTTACGAAATCGTTATAATATTACTTGTATTTATTGATTTGAAGAAAGGGGAAGATATGGTACGTTCTCTCAGCGCTTACTCAACTGGCATGTGAAATTTGAAACAACAACGATAAAAAGACGTACCTAAGACCGAAATGCGAACGAGACAACAATGAACTTTACTAACGTACGTGGACCTAATGGGACCTAATTGAGCTTTCCATTTTCGAGAAGCCAGTAACCTTAACTCCCCTTTTCTTTAAATCACTGCATGTACTCGTATTACACCACTCTGTTTGTACATTGTAGGTAGCAACGAAATATACGCTTAGGTGCGTAGACCAAGGAGAACCTATACCAGTTCAGTTTATATAGTTTAGTCATAAGATCTTATATTAAGAGTAACATAATGTATACCCTTTTCAACCCCTACTCCTCCTATCATGCCCTATCCGTCTAAAGGCTGGTTGCCTGGAAGAATTCGCTTAAAGCGATAAGGCCGCCCATTATCGACCAATAAGAATAATTTAATTTTTAAGTTGATTGTATCATATATTCTTTTTTTTTGTTTTTTTTTTACACCGCCATGTGCAGTGTCCACACACTGCTCCATGCCATTTGTTTTAATTTTATCTTAACTACTATTACTTATAACATATATAGTACACCTGTATTCGCAATAAATGAATTATGAATTATGAATTATGAGTGTGACAGGAATACCACAACGCTCTGAGGAATTTTTGCTTAAATTATACCTAATTAAGTTATATTTTTATATATATTAATAGTTATTATGAAGGAGCAAAAAGGGAACGCTGTTAAAATTCTTTAATGATCCCCAACAGTGACATCTTATTATTATTATCCGGTGTTCTATATCTTATTATTCTGTGTACAACATATACATTCACGCCTTTTTCCCGAAGGGGTAGGCAGAGGTGTACCCAGGACTCAGTCCCATAGTAGATACACCCACATTTCGCCAGTATGTTATTGGTCCCATGTAATAGGGGGCGAGCCTATTGCCATCTACCGGGCACAGTTCCAGACTCCAGGCAGTTATTGAAATAATTCCTAATGGAAAAATCCAATATTTAACACTGCCTGACCTTGGGATCGAACCCGGGACCTCTTGATTGGCAGTCGAGCATGCGCCCACTACGCCACCGAGGCAGTATACCTTGGTCATAATCAAGAGTATTCTATTCTATTCTACCAGTCTTTAGCCAGTTTCGTTTCAGATCACATTTCAGCGTCATACTTCAATGGTAGGTACATGAGTTTATCTATTCAGTGAAATAGGAAGTACCTACTTACCTTCATAATAGGTAGTATCTCACAAGTTCGAAACTAAACGCGTTTTTAATAAAATCACTAACAATAGAAACAAAACATCAAAACATACTCGTGAAGTGATGTCAACTTTGCAATTATTATTGGTAAACGACAAAAGATTCCATTGACAGAAAAAATATTTTAATAGACCGGTGTCAGGTGTCATAGACCAACGTCATTTATTGTAGAGAAACTAAGAACTGTTTTTTACAAAAAGAGTTTCAAATGGAGATAAAATTCGAGTTCAATAATCTACATCATCCAATGACATTGAATCGCTTCCTTCTACAGACACACAATCCTTGAACAAGCTTCACAAAAAGGTGTCCATCACTGACAATTTCGCGCTTTGACATCTACTGAATTTCTATTATTTGAATTTAAACTCTATTTACTTAATTGTTTTAAAGCCTAATTTGGATTGAACGATTTTTCACTCTATGAAGTTCAATGTTAAATTTGACACTAAGCGACGCAGCCGAACATAGGAGCATTGGAGTAGACTTATATGCACTAAAATATTTAGTGATTTATATATTTAAATTTTTTAAATAAATTAATCACACTTATACTTTTTAACTTTTATAAATATATATAACAAGAACTAAAATTTAAAAGGGTCAAAAAGTTTTAAAATTATAATGTATTTATGTTTGTAAAGATAATTAAGTTACATGATATAATCTCGGTTTAATAGTGAGTACAGGTTCGTGGGCCTGATTCTAGCACGTAGAAAGGGTCTTAGACGATATTATTCTAAATTGTTACGTGATATGATTACTTTTATACTCTTAATAAATAGTCGAAAGTCACAAAAATATTAAAATGCTATCATAAATTGTAAAATTAACGAGGACTATGTAATGTAAACCAATTAGACACAAAAAGTATATTATAATGCACAGTGCGTTATTGAGATAAAAGAAACAAATATTTAATTAAATGTTTAAAATGTTTTCAATCCACTAGGTAATTAATGCCAAACCTTAACTTATGTAAAAAAAATATATTTATGTTGGGATAATATTATGCAAAAATATTTAAAATATAATCGACTTCATAGTTTTCCATTCGAACAAAACGCTGTTGTCCATTTAATTGTGTTTAAAAAATTAAAATAAAATAGAAACACGCAATGTGGATACATAAATTTCTAAAATTAATGTAAATACATGTCTAAATTATGAAAAGCTATCGCTTTCACGCACGTATCTGTTGTTATTCGGTTAGCTTTTTACCTAACACTGGCATCACGCGGTCGGCCTACGGTTGCCATGCAACTAACCACATAGTACCAGACTATATTGTGGCGGTACCAGACTCGCGGCTTGGAACAGATTTTTGCACGACTGGTTCTCTTTGGTATCCTTACTCTGAGACATCATCAAAAACGATCACAAGATAGATATTATGGCAAGCGTTTTATTTCGTTGATGCCAAGTTATGATATAATGTAATGATTTATTGGTGTAAGTAGATACTACAGTATTACAGTAAAATTAGGCAACTAACAGATATAGCCACGGCGAAATTAGTGTACTTTACATATTTCCATAGCTTGATGTCTTATGGGATTCTGTTGTGGGGGTCAGCCGCAGATATAGAAACCATCTTTATATTACAAAAACGTGCGATTCGTGCCATCTATTAGATGCGTCCACGCGAATCCCTGAGGGAATTATTTAAAGAAATAAATATTCTGACCCTACCATCCTTATACATTTATGAGAACATCATGTATGTGCGTAAAAATTTACATAAATTAAAATTAAATAGTGACCTTCATAATTTTAATACTAGGAATAAAGACTAAATAGCTTGTACCTAGCTTTAGATTATCTAAAACAAATAAAAAGACATTCTTAGGAAATAGTGTACGCTTCTATAATAAAATCCCAAAAGAAATAACTGGGCTCTCAGAGGGTAAATTCAAAATCTACTTTACTAAGGAAGGCTTATTATAAAGTCAACCAGTACATAGAGGACAAAGATGCCTGGAAACTTCTGCACAGCCGCCCCGCGGCACCTTCAAAGAAAACGAATGTAACCAAACCAAATATTGTGAAACTATCTGTTGAAAAAATTAAGCCTTAATGTTTCTTGTGCGTTCTTCTTGTAGAGGTATCTTTCCGAACGCACAGTAAACTCAGTACTGTTTATCTTCATTGACGTGGAAAAGTGTCAGATTATGACCTATTTGAACAAATCTGTTTGAGTTTGAGTTTGAGTATCTACTTACACCAAACAAACACAAATTTGACTTTGTCGATTTTAGTACCTACAACAATATTAAACAATTATTAGCTAAGCTGTAATATAAGTATCTACCTAGTACCTACTCATTATCGCTATCGCTCGCGTTTTACTTCTCAGTTCATATAAGTGACTTTAATTACAAGGATTTAAGATTCATTTTCATGGATTATAAGGTATTGTGAGTGTTTGGTGGACAGTAAGAGCACAAAATAAAAACATACAGAAGGCTTATTCGATTCTTCTCATAAAAAAACTTACTAGGCTTGGCGCCTTTGCTCGATAAACAGCACACATTTACATAATCACGTAAATAATAAATGCAGTAAACCTTACCTTCAGCAGCTGCGCGTTAAATAGTTTTTGATAGCAAATATGGGCTACTGCGCTCCAGTGCAGCTGAGGGGAAATCCTAGCGATGAAACTTCCATAGTTCAATATTATATTCATTAGCTCTTGGTATTATGATAGCAGGAAACGTGAATTTTGTACATTAAATACTTGCGGTTACGCGTCCATTGGTTTTCCCTGAGATATCTGTAAAGTGACACGCCTATAATATGTGTCTTTTAGTGGCCATACTAGCCTTACCGGCCATAATATGAGGCTAGCGCGGTAACGACAGTGGCCGCGATGTTTCTGTTGTCATAATATGAAATCGCCGGTACGTGTCCATACCATTATCATAGAGACTAAGGCGGGCGGCTGGCACGATGGGCTCGAGCGACCCTGCGAGGCTATTTTTCAAACGTTTATATCCACTCGTTGTGGCCACACTATGGGCCTAGGCAACAGGCGCGGGTGGCAGCGATTTCTTTTAAAAGTTTTTAAGTGTCATCGCTCGCTATATTGTTTTCAAATTTAAAAGTAAATTAAATTCTTCTATGGTCTGAATTAGGCCCTATCACTATTTGCCGGTCGCTTAGGAGGATATGGTTAGCTGGTCGTTTAGTGTGGCCACCGAACGCCCCCGCCATAAGTGCTTTATGCACTTGTCTGGATTACAGCGTCTTAATTCAGCAGTTACTGAATTACGTCAAGTGTAATTGCATTCAGCAAGATAGCACGCTAAATTCAGAAGCAAGGATGATATCAGACTGACTGAATCATTCGGCAGCTAAATTTAGGAAGGTGTAATCGCATTAAGTTACTTAATTCTATTTCATTCTTTGCGAGGCTCTCTGTAAGGACGTATATTGCTATTCCACTACTTACCTAATTATTTACTTACTACCTATAATTACGTGAAGAAAAAATAAACATATAATTTATGTTTAATATTTAAGAGCTGTAAAAATAATAAGCGTATCTTTTAGAAAAAAATTTCATAAACAAAAATTTCCCTATGAAATTTGAGTTTTCAAGTGCTGAATTTCTTTCGGTTCTGAAGCGTGGTCTCTGATCTGTGACTATTTGGAGATAGTAGACGTAGACTAACAAAAGTTACCGACATAGCCCCGGGGACTAGTAAGTTGAAGTGGCAACGGGCAGGGCACATAGCACGTAGAACTGATGGCCGATTATGAGGCTGTAAGGTTCTCGAATGGAGACCACGGACCGGCAAGCGCAGCGTAGGACGTCGACCTACATGCAAGCTGTTTACAATCGGACGAGATGAAAATCTGTGGGGAAGCCTTATGTACAGTGGATATTCTACGGATATAAGATGATGAAGATAATAAATGATATATTTACTTCTTTTTTTAATGTTAGCTAGAGCTAACAGCCAGGGCAAAGGTCACAATTTCAGTGTCTTGATCTAAGATCCAAACGAGTGAACGAATTTAAAAGATTCGCAACTATAAAAAACTGGAATCCTCATACACGCCACGCCCGCCTTCGCGCTCGTGCTGGTTACTGATTCAGTTAGGTACTACGAGAAGGACAGTGTGATCAGAAGCTTCTAAATTGCTTTTAAAGGTGCTACTGATAAGGAATCAGCAAAGTGCAATAAGCAGCCGCCGCGCTATACTTGCTTATTATATTAGATATGTACAGGAAAATGTGCGTGCATCTTTTCACTTATCGTTTGTAAGCCCTTTCTTCTAGTACCTATCTTCTGTAACTATGTATTTAGAGGTGAGAGACAATACAACTAACCCAATTAAGATGGTTTATAAGTTATAAGGTTTCTCAGCTACGGTTTTACGTAGTCTAGGATTTTACAGTGCTCTGAAAACACATTAAAATGGCTAAGGCAGGTGAGCGCAGTTATATTTATCAGCACATTTTATTTATCGTATTCTGAGATCATGCTATTAATTTATGTTATGTAAGATTGCACTTCACTATATTTTTAATGACCCGTTAAAGAAATTGTCGTCACAATAATACAGTTATTTTTGTCTTAGAGTAATAAATTTATGATAAAAATGCAAATTTATCTGCGACTTTTTTGCATAAAAAATTATCTCTTTCATAAAAGATGTGATTTTAGCACATGAGTTTTGGTCACGTGTCTGGTATCATTTGAGTTTATTCAGGGGCGCAACATATCAAAGGATATATGAGTATGTACATGTTATGTACCTACCTTTGTATTCGTATGTACAGTACATGTACTTAAAGTAGGTACGTTTTTATATTATTATCTATCAGTTTCAAGGTTTTTTTGTGTTCTGTAGAGTAAATAAATGTAAAACTATTTTCTCGAGAATTAAATGACTGATTATTTACTATAATGCTCTTACCTTACCTACAACATGTATATAAATTATTACCTTATATATTACTGGCTGTTTCATCGGCGTAGTCTTCGTTCCCGTGGGAATATCGGAATAAAAAGTACCTACGTGTTATTCCAGGGTCTAAACTATCATACATACCTACTGAATTTCAGAGCACAATCGGTTCAGTAGTTTTAGCATGAAAACGAAACGGTCATAAGTACAAACAAAAACAGCGCTAGATGGCGCTGGGGTCGAATTATAACACGCTAGCGTTTTGTTAACCTATTATACCTATTCCAGGGGTATCTTTTTTACATTGTAGTAAGATGTGAGGTTTGAGATTAATATACACATAATATACACATACACATTAATATACATATAACATATATATGTATATTAATGTGGATAGTAATCTAATGACTTCGTTTTCTTGGTTATGTTGGATAGTAATTTATTATTTCCTTTTGTACCTACAGTAGCTACCTACTTAGAGGTACATCAGAATGAAAAATAACATGTTTCAGTCCAAGTTAGGTCCAAGGTTCAGGATTAGACGTTGGTTGGTGAGTAAATAATGTGTCAGTAATTTTGAGTAATCGTTTATTATTATCAGGCACCTGATCTGCTCGTCTTGGCACTCACTATCAAAAAAAAACTGTTCATAAGTACCTAGGTATAGTTTAGTTTTAATTGAGTTAAATATTATTGTTATTTTTTTCATTTATTTCATTAACGCACTTGATATAGGTACATATTATTTATATTGCAATTTCAATATTACTTCCTTTACAAAATAGATCAGATTGGTCAACAGATCACCTCATGTAGTATTACTACATCTTGTAAATAATATAGAGCCATTATAGTATAAATGCAGGTAAAATACCTACCTATATGTTTTTTACAACCAGAATCCAGACACGGCGCTTGATTCTATGAAAACATCAAGGGAAAATTTATTAAAATATTTAGTTCCTATTTTCGTCTTTCGTTTATTCGAGTTTCAGAAAACGAAAAATCACACAGTCACAACGAATTTACAACGTACCAGGGACCTGATGGAAAAAGTTTATATATGTATATGTTTTTTAAACCAATTCTTCAGTGTAAATTTTTACATCATAATCCAAAGAAATATAGCTTCCTGAAGTCTTTGATCCCGACGCTCGATGTTGCAATAGACGTGTGTGTAGGTACAAATTCTGATGCTCGTGCGCAACGGCTTACGTAAAATATGGCATTAGGTTTTAGAGTGTAAGTATTATTTAAATTATTTTTAAATAAAGTAGATATTTTAAAAATTTGACCACTTTTGGCGGTCCTGAATTCGAAGATACGCGGTCCGCCTGTTGCCGAACCCTGGTATCGTTACGTGAATCATTACAGTAACACGAAGCTACACGAAGGCAACGAAGCCTTTATTTTTAGCAGACAAATAATAATATAATGATTATGATGTGCTCTACCTATCGAATTCAACGGGCAATGGAATTGTTTCTAGGAATAAGCCACATGCATAGATATCGATATTACAGTCAAAAATATCGTAATATTAATCGTGTAATATAACCCACGCCCGCTGTTTTGGGAGCTTGTCGGACACACTGCCGTGTGTCAAAATAGGTATCGATATAGATTTTGTTTTTTTAGGAAAAGTATCTTGAAGTTCATCCAAAAATATTCAATTATATTTGTACAACTAGCTGTGCCCAGCGCTTTCATACGCGTAGACATCGTTCCCGTGGGAATCTCGGGAAAAATTTCAGCCCAATCGGTTCATTAGTTTTGGCGTGAAAGACTAACAAACAGCCATCCATACATCCCCACAAACTTTAGCATTTATAATATTAGTAGGATGTGTTAAAAAAGGTGTAATAATACTAAATGGGGTGTATCTACTCGTCAAATTCAACAACTTTGAAAACAAAGGAATTGTGATATTCGCAATAAAAAAATCGACTTCCTTTACAAAATGGATCAGCTGGTCGGCAAACTTGTACGGGAAGTCGAAATATATATAGCGAATTTCGAAATTCCTTCTTTTGATAGTTGTTTTGTATGATGGGTATCTTGGTGCACCCATTTAAGTATTACTACACCTCTTTGTAACACGTAGAATATCCCAGAATAGTAGATATAGGTACCTAAAATTACTAATTAATTCACGCTTTAATTACGTTATGAATTACACTGTTTACGTTTTCTTATATATTGTATAATATACTATAAGTACCTACTTACTTAGTCATTTCTTAATTTTGATAACAAAAATGTTTATAATATCCATATAATTTCTTGGATAATTTAAGTGCATAAATGACAGTTATCATAGTTTTCTTTCATAAACCCAGCATACTTAAGTATTGATAAAAAAATCGATATGATAAAATACCCACCAATATTTTGTTGTCGATTATATCATATATCGCAATATCGATATTTAGCTATGTTTATTAATATCGACACCAATATCGTTAATTCATTAATATCGCGCATCCCTAATAATTATTGTTCTATCAAAGCTGTTTTATAAGCAGTATATTACAGGTTTCGCTAGCGATTTTTTAGATCAAATTGAAAGGTCAAATGATTATTATGAAACCGGTTACATTAATTTCTTTTGTATGTTTTTATTAACAATTATGGGTACTTGGTTACTGATATAGCCTGTATTTAGCACTACCCAGAAGTTCAAAAGATAAAAACAGTACAAACAAAATAAAAACAGAAACAAGGCCGGTGGTACTGTTTTCTGCTGAGGTGACCCTTATTAGTGCTATCAGGAAGCTAGATTACCTTCTACGTACCTACGACCTGCTTATAAGCTACAACAGATGAAAATTATCAAGCTTCTGAACGGAAACCATTATATACCTATTTAATATACCTACATATTATGACTATCTGTATATACTATATATAATCTACTTATTATGATTATCAGCTGTTTTACGCCTTTTTACCATCAACGTTTTACCATGCAATTGTCGATTTGTCAATAATTAAATTCGCCACGTTTTTGAAAATCCATTCATTAGTAAATTCGTCGCATGCTTAAAAAATATGTGTGAATTAGACACAGTTAACCCTATCTTTAGCAATTTTGGCAAGCCTTATATAATACAAAAAAATCTTTTGTTGGGACCTGTTTTAACCTTATTTTTCAAAATATTGTTAGGTACTTAAGTATAGGTATAGGCCATAGTAGATATTGACAGGTCTCCGCGCACGTTCCGACTTTAATTCGTTCAAGTTCCGACTCGATGCAGCTGTCATATTTGTCAAATGCGGCAACGGCATGCCCGAGCCTGTCCGACACAATTTTTCAAGCACAGGAGCAACACTAGCATCTTTGCGAACTTTTTTTACGCACACTAGCATTCTATTACGCACACTATAACTTGAAAATTACCTCATTTTCGATGCTGTTGTTTTTAGGTAGTGCGGTACTTTTCTGGTCAGAGCACAAGCGAAGACTATAATCAGTAAGATATGAGAGGCGTTATTATAAGATTTACTCTTACTTTAGAAGAATCCATAGCGTAATTAACCAGTATCCAAAACAGATTTATTTTTCTTGATTGGAAACCAGGTAACAATTAAAGATGAATAGCTGTTTTGGAAACTGGTTTCGAATTATTAGTTTATTAATCAAATTTCATTTCATTAGTAAAAAATTACTAAAAAGGAAAATTAGCTAAGAGCTTGGCCACGCACCAAAAATTAACATGGTGTAAGGCATAAGGTAAACCGCACAGGTACGAGTATATCATGAATTATCATGTAACGTAGGTACCTACCTACAACTCGATTAAGCTAAGTTTGCACCTCGCGTCGATTACGTCACACTGACGCTTGGGTACGGTCTGCAAAAAAGGATTTGCTATGACTTATAAAAGTAAACGTTTGTTAGATTTTACTTTGCATTTATTGTTTTTTACATTATATTATACATAGGTAGGTACCTACATAAACATATAGATACCTCCAGCGGGATGCAAACTTAGCTTGATGGAGTTATACTATAATATTATACCTACGTGCAGCGTATGTTTTGTACTAAAATATTCCTAGCGCAGTGATGTTGGATAACAAACTCGCAAAGGAAAAAATTGCATGATTCATCAAAATAACTGAGTTGATATGTATGAAGCAACCTTATAGCCTGCTTCTTGGGCGTTCGGCGTTTGTTAGAAATAAAAACAAGACGCTTCAACCAAAGTCCATTTAAACCTGCTCAGTGTGCTTGCGCATGAATACTAAAAAAGTGTATACCTATACCCTAAAACCACATTTAGAAGTAGACTCATACATATAAATCATACCAAATTCTATGTTTAGCCGTGAACGAGTCCTTCGGGTATGCAAATCAACATTCAATTGACAGCTGAGTTCGAATCCAGTTTCTAAAATATCAGAATTAATGAGTGTTAAACAATTATGCGCACGTAGGTACGTACATTATACCAGGCTTAGAATTCCTTAGGTAGTTCTATTTTGTGCCAGTTGTTTCATATTAAAGGTGGCATTCGGTGGACTACTGTAGCATGTCTCCCGCCGCATCGGCACTTCACGTAAAACGTGCTCAATCTTCAAAAGCATATCTTGTGAACTCAAACTCAACTGTGCTATTCTCAAAAAATATCCCATCTCACTATCCCCGAATATTATATATGAGAAAGTTTTGATGTGTGCATGTGTGTTTGTCGTTTGTTACCTTTTTCGCCAAAAATACTGAGCTAATTGGGCTGAAGGGCATGTAGATAGAAAGGATAGCCTAGACTGGAAGGCCTAGACCCTAGAATAACACAGTACCTACCTTTACTTATTGTCAAGTGATATGGAATTGTCAGCGTATGAAATAGCAGCTTGTTTTTGGATAATACAAATAAAGCAATATAGTTTTGTTATACGATAGTGAGTAACAAAACGAGCAAATCAGGTGCCTGATGGCGAGCATCATGATTGCCCATATCAGACACAGTTCCACCCAGTGTTTTAAAAGTCGGCCTCAGAATGGAATCTTTAACAACCTATTAGCTAATTACTTATTAATAAAGAACTTCACTATATAACATCTGAGTAGATACGAGTACCTGTATTTACCTAATTACGTTTGCGTGTGCGGTGTGCCCAATAGAATTAAGATATTAGTTACAATGATTCAACATCTAATTATGTTATTAACTAAGTTCTAGCTGCATATCTCAGTTTTACCGCCAAGTACTTATTATGAGTCTCTATCATTCTGTCAAATTCGAAGGTGTATTCGCCAAACTTGGGCGGTGCTTGAGTCTCTCCGGCGATGCCATATTATTGACTATCGGTATATATCGAAGTGTTAAAGTGCTTGTATATAGGTGTATAGTAACGTCACTATGTCGGTCCGAGTATAGGAGGAGAGTGCGAAGGCGATTCCGTTGAAAAGAGGCGACAATGAGACGTTATATCCCCGAAACTGTTTACTGCCGTTGTGGAGGACGCCTTCAAGCTTCTGGAATGGCATGTATGCGCTATCCATATTAATGGCGAATACATCAACTCACCTTCAGCTTGCCGATAGATGATCTCAGCACGATGCTCGAAGACCTCAATCGAGTTTCGAATGAAGGTGATAGCCAATGCCCACATTGTGCCCACCGTTGTGCCCAGCAGTAGCAGTCACAAACTCGGTTCGATAAGCAGTCCAACTAGGTAGATAGTAGAACTTCGAAAACGATATCACTCGTAGAATTCAACTAGACTGAACAGCGTTTGGAAATAAACGCAACGTCTTCTCGTCCAAAATATGGTCACATTACTATGACCCTTATTAGTAAGCTCAAATCAAAGTAGCACAACGATCTATGGGAGAGGGCTATCTCTACGAGATCGAATTAGAAATGAGGAGATCGTGATAGACGACCGAAAGATACCGAGACCGACATAGCGACGGTACGCACGGGGCACGTAGCACGTAGCCCATGGCCCATGGGGCTATCGGAAGTTTCTCGAATGGAGACCAAGGACCGGCAAGCGCAGTGTAGGACTTTCACCCACAAGGTGGACAGGCGATCTTATAAAGACCACAGGAACACTATGTCCAAGCATTGGACGTCTTGTATACGTATACAGTGTTTCATAAAGTTTTGATTCAAAAAAAGGTGTTGTAATATGTATATACTTAAGGAGGTGCATCTGCAAATGTGGGTATATCTACTATGGGACTGAGTCCTGGCCCCTTCGGGAAAAAGGCGTGAATGTATGTTATGTTATGTTTTATTATTATTTTATAAAGATTGTATAGGTATATTTATACAGCAGAAACATGCTAGATGCAGGCCGCTTATAACCGGACTAGTAGATGGAAATCTATGCGGAAGGCCTATGTTCATCAGTGGACGTCCTATGGCTAAGATGATGATGACGATGATGCTGTTATATTTATACAGATATAGCTTTTACCCGTGACTCCTGGTTTTTTTGTGTAACTTCTTAACACAACATAAGCTATATGCCAGTGAAAGTCCTATTAAAATCGGTTTAGCCGTTTTGGAGATAAGCGGCAACAAACAGTTTAAAAAAAATGTATTTTTGTTATTTGTTATCTATCGTATTTACTTTCATTCAGTTAAAACCTTGTAATTTTAATATTACAAACAGACAATTCAATTTTATTCAGTTGTATAGATGTAGGGTGGTATAAATAGAGGCCCAAGGAAGCCCTCACAGAGATAAAGTTTTAAGGATGTTAGTCGCGGAACCTTGACATAGAAACCTTATCGTGGTGATAGCTCACGTCGTTGCTAGCAGATCACGATACCTACCTCAACGCCAATACCGTCACGAGTCATGAGTTACATAAAATTAACTTAGAATTAACTCAGAACATTGAGCACGGGATGTGAAAAGATTTTCGGCCGGTTTTCGCGGGTGAGATGAATAGTACAGCACTCATTTTAATGAAACGTAGGTTAAAAACTATAATTTTGATGTGAACTATCCGACATTCATCCATTCTGGCTGGTACGTTTCGAATTGAGTAGAAAGCGAATGATAGGTATATTATGTTATTCATTAAATATAAGGACGGGATTCTTATACTGTGCCATGTGCCTGAAAACAGAATATTTGGTAATCATTTTCCAGATTGCTCAATATTCTGCCCTGTTCTGCGTGACTCGCTCCAGTGGAAGAATAGTATTCAAAGAAATTACAGGGCGCCTGACTGAGCGTAAATAACTCAGTACATGTCACATGTTCTAAAAAATATGTACAACTTGTTACAAAAAGGTGTAGTAATACTAAGGGGGTGCATCTACCCGTCAACCTAAACAACGTGCGAAAAAAGACTGGCGATATTTGCAAAAAAAATTTGACTTCCCAAAGCCGATCTGCTGATTAATTTTGTATGAGAAGTCGCAATTCTTATTTGCTGATTTCGCGGAAAATGCATATTACTAAGAACACCTTTTTTATGATGTGATTTTTTATGAGTAAATCAGGTGCCATCATGATTGCCCATATATGACACAGTGCCACCAGTGTTTTAAAATTCAAAATTCTGCGCGGCACTGCACTGCGCCTGTCACCCTGAGGTACGCTGGTAACATTGCCCTTCATTTCGGAATACAGTAATGTTTTTGTAAAACATTGTACCTATTACATTAATTTTTATCCTTATTTTATCATTTAATCGAAAACCAGACCAACTGTTGTTGACATGTAGTAGGATATTTGTTGTTTCTTAGTATAAGACATGAAAATATATTATGAAAACCAGCATCCGCCCGCGGCTAAGTCCGCACATTTTGATTTTCCCAGGAAATTAGAAACGAGATATTTACCGGGTAGGCAAGATTATAAAGGAAAATTATTTTAGGCGGACTTGTATTTCCAATTCCAAAACAAAAAATAATGGCCATTAACGAGGTTTTTGCTCAGTATTTTGAGATAATTGTTCAGTTTTGTTAAGGATTAGAAGATCTACATCTGGGTGACTGGCTGCAACTAGTATGAATGAATAAACTCTAACTCGGCCCTTGACGTCTTTGCCTGCATGCAATATAGAGGTCAATCCCAATTGTCCCCACCTCCTAGGTTCCCAGTCCCCACCATAAGTAAAGATAGAAGTAAAGTCAACTCCTTAGTTGAATACGTTGTGAGAAAATCCTATAAACCACTATAGGTATGAACTAATGAAGATAATTTGGCAATTCTGAATAATTTACGACTAACTTTCCTCAATTAATATATTCTGTAACAGACGGGCCATACGGGTCCGCTTTACAACAACAATCAAATATCAAACGCCTTATCGAGGTAGCCCAATAAAAAACCAAAATAAATAACCTGTTACCAAACCTTATTCCGTGTTCATATTGGCAGATATTTTATTTAGTACACAATTTAAGGTTGATTTGATCACGCTGGAGTCACCACTGCCTCGGTGGCGTAGTGGGCGCAAGCTCGACTGCCGATCAGCAGGTCCCGGGTTCGATCCCCAGGTCAGGCAAAGTGTTAATTATTTGATTTTACCATTAGAATTATCTCAATAACTGCCTGGAGTTTGGAACTGTGTCCGGTAGATGGCAATAGGCTCGCCCCCTATTACATGGGACCAATAACATACTGGCGAAATGTGGGTGTGCCTACTATGGGACTGAGTCCCGGGTACATCTCTACCTGCGCTTTCGGGAAAGACGCGTGTTGAATACAGCTAGACCGATCGATTCATTGGGTTTGATCCGAACGATATGCCTGTCGTCTTGTCACAGATTTTATACTTATATCCTATATTATACGATGGCCCGTATTCGCAGACTCCCCGTATGCGGTATGACGGCGGAGTTAAGGACCAAACACACTTAAAATGAACCTTTCAAAATGTAAGGGAAAACTGACCAAAACGTAAATGCTATACAGGTATATAGTACATATGTGGTCCTACATAACGAGAAGATTCATACATAAACATATAAAATAACATACGTATTAAAATTTATTTACATAGGTATGTATATATGCGTACCTACTTCTACCTAATAAGAAATAAAAACCTATATTGGAAGGAAAATATGTTAAAATATAGGTGAGTACATAAGGTTTTTAACGTAACGACGACACAGCGGTAATCACATAATAAATATATACGTAATTATTATGTTCAGTTTCTGTACAGTCGTACAGGTAATTCTATTGTTCTCAGAGAAGTAAAACATATTAGGTAGGTAGGTATATTAAAACCAACTCTTTGCCCTTGTCTCACGTGTTTTTTTTATAGAATTAATATAAGTTAGTTAGTAGAGTTAATATTATTATAGTTTTGTTAATTAAACTATAATAACTCAAGATATATTATTAATTATTATGATCTCTATTCTCACCATCATTAGTCTCATCTAGAACAGACGATGTTCATATCGATGATGTAAGGTGTATAGGTAAGCTAGCCATGTGTAAGTTCACGAATGAATGAAGGAAATGAAGTACTTCAGATGTGTCGGGATCCCACGTGAACGATGAAAACTCTCTTTTGTGTCACTGAACTAAATGAACGATATACTTCACAGAGGTGAAAAGATATAAACATATCTTTTAGTGACACATTCTGCGCTGTAAGCACTTTCTGACGCTTAGAACGCTTCTGACGAAATACCAATGCAGATTTGGGATTTGGAATAGGTACTTACTAACTGCTATCATATATTAAGTAACTATAGTAAGAACGTAGGAAAAATATGAAATTATGAGAAAATCTGAAGGTACTTTTTCCATGGAGTTTGTGCTTCTAATGTACAACAGCACATCTGTCGGGTCAGCTAGTAGATTATTTACCATAAATAAAGTTAATACTTACTACATAGGTACATTATATTCTATAAGGTATACCACCCAAGAGTGGATTATACTTAGCTGCATTATAACCTATTAAGGGCGTGCTATACATACTAGGCGTGCTACATAATTTTGACTACATAATGCCGCTTCAGCACTTCCATGGCTTATTTCCTGACTTCCATCCATTGATCATCCAGATAATCTAATTATCATAGAAAAGAAAATCCATTCTATATAATCTATTCCCGCGACTACCTAATACTCTATAATTTTTTATACCACGACGGGTCATACGGATACAAAAAACTTATTAAAAGTATGTAGTATGTAGGTTATCATCACTGACTTATAATGACTAGCAAAATAAAATAAACGATAATGATAAACGAAATTAATTAAAAATTAACATTGAAGTAATAAGATAACAAAATGAAGGCCTCCCATTATGGACACAGCATTAGTAACATTATCTTTTTTCTAAGCCGCGATATTTTCCTATTCAGTGTGGTTATATAGAGCCAGTATATCAGTTTGGGGCGTGTGTGATGGACACACTTACAGTGTGAACACGTATATACTCGTCCTTGTGAATTTTCAAATTAACGTGTAAAGTAATCACTGAAAATGCGGTCTTTGACAGTTGGTTTCCTACTTTTGTTCGCTATTATTGGTATGTACTAGTTTGTTTTTGCTTGCGAGACGATTCTTTGAGTCCTTGAAAGAATTGACGCTTTTAAAGTTTAGTGTACTATCTACCCTATTGCAATTTTGTGTTCCGAGTCTCCAGTTCAAGGCTCAGCAAAATTTAAATCCTGGGGCAAAACTATAATAAATTGAGTATATACTTATAATATAATACGTATATACTGACTGCCTCGGTGGCGTAGAGGGCGCATGCTCAACTGCCAATCAAGAGGTCCAGGGTTCGATCCCCAGGTCAGGCAGTGTTAAATATTGGATTTTTCCATTAGGAATTATCTCAATAACTGCCTGGAGTCTGGAACTGTGCCCGGTAGATGGCAATAGGCTCGCCCCCTATTACATGGGACCAATAACATACTAGCGAAATGTGGGTGTATCTACTGTGGGACTGAGTCCTGGATACACCTCTGCCTACCCCTTCGTGAAAAAGGCGTAAATGTATGTTATGTTTAATACGTATATACCTTAGGAATGTCCCCTGGCGTGTATTTTGATGTTCTTCTTATGTCTCGTTATAGCCAATAACTGTAGCGTCAAGCTGGGTTTCGACTTTCGACGGCTGAAAGATTTCAGGTCGATATCAGGCTGACACGAGTATCGTTTATAAATAAACTTTATTATTTAATTATATTTTCCATTGTGCACGTCAATTTTAATATTTATTTTATTATAATATTAATTTACATTTAAATTGGATTTACCTATATTGCACATGCATTGCGCATCCATTTTCTGCGTTATTACGTGATTTACTATGACATCATGATATATCGGTAACAATAGGAGAATGATTTCATTGACTGCTTTAATTTCGATCTTACCTTTTTTATAGTAATGAGTGACAAGAAGAGCAAATCAGGTGCCTGATGGTAAGCATGATGATTGCCCATATCAGACACAGTGCCACCCAGTGTATTAAAATTCAAAACCTTCCGGGTTATTCAAAAATATTGCTTTGCAAAACTGGTTGCAAATTTCAAAATGTAACTAAATAACACAACATAATATTATAATACTCGCGGGATCGGTTTCAAACGTCACCATTTTAATATTACCTATAAGTCTTCTATAAGTATATAGGTATCATCATACGTCATACATTCTGGCCTATATTTTGCCCTGGTTCTTCACTTCGACAAGAAAGGCAACAATATAATACATTCCCAGTAATTTGCTCATTATGTTAGTGGTATGCCAAAGACAGTGAACGTTGCAAAGGACTTCGAATAGTAGTCCGGCGATTCTTATCGAACGTCGCGTCTGGTCTCTGGTCAGATTACTTAACATAAAAAAAACAAAAAGTTACATAATCACCAGACAACCAACACAAGTTTCCAGAACGTTGCGAATATATTCGTACTTACATTATATGTAGGTACCATATTATTAATTGCGCGTTAATCTATAAAGGGTAATAAAAACGTTATGCCAAAACGAGATCGGACATTTCGGTCACGTGTTTTGTAGTCTTTTTTATTCATCTTTTTTATTTATATTAAAATAGTACTTACCTGAGCAGTTACAAAGAAATTAAACAAATGTATACATATTTGTAAGGTATGTTTTATATTTATAATGTTATTAGTACCAGTGCGCGCTTCGCAATAAGGTCCCCGTGATTCTCACAAAATAGGGTGGTTGTTCCGGTATATTTTTAAACATAGTGTAACATAGTGGCGTATTTTTAATTATAAAAAAAACATACAATCTAGCCTTTTCCCCAAAGGGGTAGGCAGATGTGTACCCAGGGCTCAGTCCCATAGTAGATACACCCACGTTTCGCCAGTATGTTATTGGTCCCATGTAATAGGGGGCGAGCCTATTGCCATCTAGCTGGCACAGTTCCAGACTCCAGGCAGCTATTGAGTTAATTCCTAATGGAAAAATCCAATATTTAACACTGCCTGACTTGGGGATCGAACCCGGGATTATATTAATTTTTATTTATATTGTTTTAATATAATTTAAAAATAAAATAATTACGAATAAACCACTTCATTCATACAATTATTAGTTAAGGATATATTTTTGATGACTTATTTTTTTGTCTATATAATTGACTTAGATGTTTATTATAAAAAGTATTAACAGATTTTATTATAATAAAAAAAATCTTACGAGATCTGAGACCCTGTCTATTTTACCAGCGGTTACCTTACTCCACAATTCCGCGCGGGGATGCTATCTGCAATCTGCATAGAGATGCAGATCTGCAGACCTCCTAATGTAGTCCTGAGGACCAGCCTTTGGATGGGGCTGGGCGTTTACGTGGGAGTCAGTCAGTGAGGAATTTGATTTTTGTATAGATTGTTATTGATATTTTGGTTAGGTTCTCGGGTTATTGACCCTAAGAAACAGGAAACCTTGAAAAGCTGACTGTCCAGTATTTTTACAACCAAATAATGTGATAGTGCCAGGTAAGATCATTACGTATTAATGCAATAAATCACAATCTCCGAATTTGTTTTATATTAAGTATAATAAATAGCATTATGATTAAAAAAATCACGAATCTAATTCGACCTTTCTTAAATTACATATTTAACCCAGGTACTTAATACTGAAACTATTGTATTTTATTATATTTTAGAATATTGGTATCAGTAGAAAGTAGAAAGGAACCAAAATTGCGGTTATAAATTTTAAAAGAATTAGTGCCTTTAAAATTTCCCATCGTTTTATCTGGGTTTAAATCTGAAAAAAGTCTTTATATCTGTCGCCTTGACGTTTTTCGTTATACGAGTATGTGCAAATATGAAGAAAAACCCAAGAACCGTTAGATTGCACTCATTGGTTAGTAGGCGCCACGTGATAGGTCGGTGCTATGTTTTCGTAAGGTCAATATGTCCTTCCTCTAAATCATACAATTTTTAAACTTCACTTAATGTATTTTCATTAACGAGCCCAATTCAACAATAACAATACTGTCGCGTAATAATGCCGCACAGAATTTTGAATTTAAAAAACGGGTGGCACTGTGTCTGATATGGGCAATCATGATGCTTAGCGATTTGCTCGTCTTGGACCTCACTATCATATTATAATAAATATTATCTTGTGGTTTAGAGCACTTGGACTTTTCTATAGGCTGACATGTCGGTAGGCGGACATGTGTATTTAGTTAGGGAAGATTGAAGATACTATGTAGGTAGCTGTATCGTTTAGTCTTTTTTTTTCATAAAATATATATACGACGTGTTACAAGGTGTAGTAATACTTTAGGGGTGGATCTACCCGTAAACCAATCAACTTTAAAAAAAAAAGAATTTGGAAAGGAAATATTGACTTCCCATACAAAGCCGATCAGATGATCTATTTTGTATAGGAAGTCAAAAATTTATTTCACGAATTTAACAATTCTTTCTTTTGAAACGTTCAGTTTGATGGGTAGATGCTTAAGCATTACTACACTTTTTTACCACGTTGTATATATAATATATAAATCCTTGATAATTTCAATATCTTGACATTTATTTGCTGGCCTCAAAATTTTGATACATGCATGCATAGTACATTTAAATTTTGAAAATGTCAACATTTATTTCAATTATATTTTTTAAATACATCTATTTTGCATGTGAGTACAGGAAGTTAAAAATAATTGTACCTATATTATGGAATAATATACCTACATACTACATACACTGACGTCTTGTGGATTTAAACTTTTATTCCATTCTCTTACGAGACTCCTTATTCAAGTTTTTTAACCTAAGGTTTCACGCGGTTTCACCCGTGTAGACATCGTTCCCGTGTAGACATCGTTCCCGTGGGAACATCAGGGGAAAAAGTATTGTACTTACCCTATGTGCTCAGATAAAGTAGGTACAGATTGATTATACGCGCTCAGTAAACGTTCCGTTTTGTTAAAGATAAAAGCCTAAGTTAAAAACCTCAAGTTGGAGTTTAGTGAGAAGGTAGTATTAATTATTTTTGGAAATAATATTTCGATTTTTTTTTTTTTTTTTTTTTTTTACAACCCATAGTTACATTATACAGGGTTATTGGTAATTGCCGTGGGGTTACCGGCTTTAGAATAGTACCTCACCCTCTCTCCCCGTGGTTGCCGTAAGAGCCGGCTAAGGGCTATAGGATCCAGAGGACGGGCAGCAGCGTCCTCTGCGTAAATCCATCAAACTGCGCTCGCCAACCCGCCTGCCAAGCGTGGAGAGTATTGGCAACAACCCCCCTTATGGGGCAGGCTTATGTTCAGCAGTGGACTTCTAACGGTTGGATGATGATTGGTAATCAGTTAGAAACCTCTTAAGGGGTCATTGTACTCATAATGTGGATCGACTTTCAGTATGGTGCCTAATCGTGAAGTCTGCTGTTTCATAAAAAAATATTATTTTTGCTCGATTTCAGAGTTGGCTCCATTTTTATTCATTATTTGTATCATCTTTCAGAAAGTTGTTCCAAATTATGAGCACAATGACCCCTTAAGAGGTTTTTAACTGATTACCAATAAACCTGTATAGAATATAATAGAATTCATTTATTTCATAAGTTTCGGGTACATTAGGTCATACTTACAACTATTTTAGTCCTACCTCCACCTGCCTATTCTAGCGTATACCATTAAATATGATTATGTATAGGTACTAGGTCATAGGTCCTAGGGTGTATAATAAATTATACACCCTAGGACTACACCCTAGGATAATATTATTTCCAAAACTTATTAATATTTTACTATCTTCTCATTAAGCTCCTACTTGAGGTTTCTGACTGATAGTCTATAACCCGGCCTGTATAATAAATTATAGTGAAAATCATAATATTATAATATCCATTAATTATTATTAGAAACTCCAACTGCGTACTAAACACCTTTTTTGCCAATAACCTGTATAAATTGTTTCTAATGTCGTAATTTAATGTCGTCTGTTGTTTTAAATGCCATTATGAATAAAATTATGCATTAAGAAAATAATTAACACACATGTTTTTGTAAAGATCTTTGCGCGTTTTGTTAACCTGTTACACTGGTAACTTTTTATAGTGTATCTGTAGCATGTTTAAAGTTACTTGTGTCGTCTCAGTACAATTTCTACAGAGATTTGACATTTATAATACCTATTAGGATTTGTTACAGCCTACATATACTACTAAGTACTATTACTAACCTGCTAATTTTGAAATTATTTTAATAATAAGCTATTAAGACACTGTTCTGACTGTAATAATTTGCCCTAATGGTCGAGTGACTACCAATACAGCTAATAATATCAACTAATATGTAGGTATGTTATATGTACCTATAAGCTTATTTCTTTGATGAGATTGTGCGTTATGACATACAGATCGGAGATGGGATTACGGATACCTACCACTAGTTATCCGGCTATCCGTTAGTAGTGGTGGTAGGTTTTGAAACTTTTGAATTAATACTAGGTACGTATAGAACTGGCCGTGGAGTTACCGGCTTTAGGTTAACCGATCCAGAGGACGGGCAGCAATGTCCTCTGCAACAAACCATCGAACTGCGCTCGACAACCCACCTGCCAAGCGTGTCGAGTATTGGCAAAACCCCCTTTATGGGGGACGCCTATATTCAGTAGTGGATTACCTACGGCTGAGATGATGATGATGATGATGACGTATAGAATGGACTCTGTCATTCGCCCACCAATCGGGCCTTCCTCACCCCGCCAACGAGATTGAGCTCTCCACGAGCCCCGCTTCGCTGGAAAATCACCTCACGCACACTCTTGCACGTGCACAAAACTCCATGTGTGCAGTGTCTGTGTTGTAGGTAGATATAGCGCGGCAAAGTCGTGATATTTATTTATTATAATTTAGCACAACGCTAGGACTAACTGCTAGAGTAGCATTTTCTATTAGTTGTTCTAAAACTAGAAAAAATTATACAGAAATATTATACACTATTTATGATACTATACGGTATTTATAATATATATTAGTAGGTATAATAAAGCCGGCTACTCAAACACCTGCCGCAGGGGCAATTTAAGGTGAACCTACAGACCTGCGTGCGATCCGAGCCGTCACCGATGCGATTCGGATGATTCGACGCGGATACAGGTGTGCAAGGTTTCGTAGGATTTCATACAAAGAATTCTAAAATTTGTTTTGTTCGGCACGTTAGGCTGGGATCGCACGCACATATGTAGGTTCACCTTTGCCCCTGCGGCAGGTGTGTAAGTAGCCGGCTTAACATAGTATTAGTTTTCTAGTAATAATAATGCCATCATAAACAAAACTTGTTTAAAAAAAATAACTCTTTAATTCTGCCGTAAAATGTTGTGAGATCCATGTATGTATATATACCTAATAATACCAAGTCGGTTACTTTATTTAGTCCTTAATTAAGGGACCTATCCTAACAACATCATAATATAGTGACCATATCAATATTAAAAATCATTTATGCTTTAAATAATGTATTACTTGTGAGATACATTGTGTTTTCATGCGATGGCCAAGTCAATCTATTTTATTTAAAACATAAAAGATATTTAATATTGATCATAGTGTCACTATCTCACAACTTTTTACGGTAGAACTGAGTTGCGAGACTTGTTTTTAGGGCTCCGAACCCTAAAAGGGTGCCGAAGGAGCCCTATTACTAAGCCTCCGCTGTCCGTCCGTCCGTCCGTCTGTCACAGGGCTCTATCTCATAAACTTGTAATTTTAATTGTATTGTATTATTATTTTAATGTAATTTTCACAAAACATGTATTCCTAATGCCGCTACAACTACAAATAATAAAAATTAAAAAAAGTTTATTATTAAAGGTACTCTCCATACAAGCAACGTGTTTTTGATCAAAATTTATTTCTCGATTTCGTTCGTGTATCGTGAAAACGGCATCAGCTAGGTATTTGATTTTTTCACGGAACGTTATTGATTATGATTGCTATAATATGAAATAATTATGACTAAATAAAATTAATAAATAACTGGAGCGTTCATACAAATCACAATTTTTTTTCAACGTTTCACGCTGTAACACCATAATGGCAATAGTTATCAACTTGAAAATCTTACACAATATGGGTAACTAAAATAACTATAACAACAAATACTAAAAATTAAATAAATTCAAAAATTCAAGGACTTTCCCATACAAGACACTTTTCCGACTAATTAAAATCAAATAAGACTAATTCTGACTAGAGTTTTCGAAGAAGATTTCAATCAATATTTGGCAATACACATATAACATTATCATGATTTACCTTATATTGTACGAGTAAGATACAGTATCCTGTGTAATATTTATAATCTAGATACCTATCTATTGCATACCATCATCAGGTTATCTGTATAAAAACTCCTTAATGTGATGAGACTGCCGGTTACTTACAGTCTTCCTTATTATTTCAAGTTTTAACAAAAATCATTGCCACCTACGTTCCCTTAACTAACAACCCTTAAAATACCATATCTCTAAATATTTTCAATACGTAAAAATCATAGATAAACAGAGTACCTATTGAACAGCAGCAGTGAGGTTAACCTATGTAGGAACTGTTAAATAAATAGATAAAGAATACATAACATAATATTACATCTAATCCACATATTGGTATTTTTGTAAAACGATCAGTTACCTCTTAAAAACAAAGTAAAATACTACAACATCTGTTCTTTGTTTTTTTTGGAAGCTGGTCATTAAGATTGAGTCTGGGACAAATAGTTCATCGTCAAGTGGCACTTCAATGGACAAACAATGTGTGAAGATTGGTTTCAAGAGGAACAATAGAGTCCGAATAGTACAAGGAACGTGTTTTTCAATAAAAGTGGTAGACCCGCAGATTATTTATGATACTTGCTTTAGAAATTGACGTTTGAAAAGAATTTATTATGTGACTTACTTGACCGACAGTTGTTTTTTTTATTAATTTGCTGTGTAAGGTACATTAATTTGATGAGGAGATGCGTGATTTCTATAGCTACGTCAGTACATACGGTGGAGAGTGAGGAGCCCTTCACATGCGCGTCCCAACACGCATTTGACAATTTTATTTACATGTTTTGGTTTTGATGGCATTTAATTTCTTTTTGTAGATAGAGTATTAACTTGAACTAATGTGCGGTATACGGTTTTGTATATAGAATAGGTGGATGGTCATTCACTAATATATAGTATAGTATAGATAGACTATAGTCCAGTGAGTCGTATTTTTTAAGTTTTATTAATGAACAAATAATTTAACCCATTATTTCTCTATAGAATTAGATTTATCTAGAGATGATTTAATTTTTTATACTCATACTGACTGATACAATGTGCGTAAGATAAATAAAACGTGGTTTTTGTTTATATCTACTTGCGATATCGCAGTAAGACTCAAAGGTTGCCTGGAAGCAAGAAGCCGCCTTTCTGTGACGGACGGGAAGCGTGGAAGCCGCGGCGCGGGCAAACCTCCTCCGCCGGCCGCAGTTATGATTAATATTATTGTTCTTTCTTACATAGCAATATCGGGCAATTTAGTCTACTTAATACTTTGCGGGATTTTGGTACAACTTTATAATCATTCATGTCCCATAAAGTTATAAGGGAATGATCGATGGTACGGCCGTGCCGCATTTTTGCTCGACTTGGCGGGAGCACTGCCGTGCCCCCAGATGTAGTTAATTAGGTGTAAATTGGTTTATAGAGTACTAAATGTTCGTTCATAAAACGTAAACATAATATTATACTGGCACACACGTCATAATGAAGTCAAAGTGTCCTAGACCGTAGGCAAGGTCATGGATTCGACTATGAATGATAAATAGGTATTAAATGATTTAGGTACGTTTGTCTTGTGTTACGTTTTACAAACGATGTGCTGTTTTATATCGTATATAAAATAAAATTTTCTTTTTAAATTAAGTTAACTAATTTAACTACGTTCTTAACTACCCCTGATGCAAAAAAGGGAAGTCTAAAAATCAAAACATAGGTTAACTTGAGGTGAACAGACGATCTAATAAAGACGGCATTATATCCATATACGAGTACATATTATGGCCTCTCCATAGGAGGCCTATGTTCAGCAGTAGTACACGTCTTGCGGCTGACACGTCTTGCGGCTGGAGTGATGATGATGATAATGATGATTACTGCCTATAAAATAACATCATGACATTGTTTTAGACCAACCGATCCACCGATCCACTGAAAATTCCGGATCTAATAGACTTTTTCATTTATAAAAATATATCTTCTAGCTTTCTTACTATCAGAGAAGGCACATGAGTTCAGATCACTCACCAATAATTTTAACCTTATATGAAACAGTTGTGGAACGAGAAAATATTCCCACTTTGAGCAGCAAAAAGACTGACTGGGAAAGTTTTAGGCTAGATTTAGAGGCAGTTACTATTTAAAAGTCCCCCTAAAAAATTCTGAACAGTTATATGAAGATGTGAGAACTTTTATAGAGAATATACAACAGTGTGCTTGGAAAAATACACCTGAAGCCAACACTCGAGTGAGAGACATGTACTACCCAAGGGAGATTATAGAGCTTATCGCTGAAAAAAGATAACAGAGACAAAAATGGCACACAACTAGAGACCCAAAAGATAAGAGAAAATTAAATAATCTGACAAAAAGAGTTAAAAGAGAAATCCAGGTGTTTACCGACCAAAATGCGGAAGATAGATTAAGCCACCTGACAAGTGATCGTACTGATTACTCGTTATGGAAAACGGTCAAAAATCTAAAAAAAACCTATTGTGGCAACCCCTCCGATGAGAGAAGCCCACGGAAGCTAGGCAATAAATAATAAACAAAAGGCTATACGATTCGCGCAACATTTAGAACACATATTTCAACCAAATGACGACTCGCCAGACGATAGTGTGATGCTGAATGCACAACTGAACCCTGAGATTCATATAAAACTTGCTACACCGAGGGAAGTGTACAGAGAAATCTATGAGTTAAGACGAAAAAAAGCTCCTGGCTTCGACTTTATCACTGGAGAAGTTCTAAGAAACCTACCTCGGAAAGCCATAGTGAAACTCACCAACATCATCAATGCTACATTCAGGCTCCAACACGTCCCGGAGTTATGGAAAGTAGCTGAAGTCATAATGATGCCTAAGCCGGGCAAACCACCCAATGAAACAACCTCTTACAGGCCAATATCACTGTTGCCTATTATGTAAAAATTGTTTGAAAAGCTCTTATTAAAGCGACTGAAACCCATATTTCAAGAAAGAAATCTTATACCTGATTATCAATTTGGATTTAGAGAACAACATTGCTCAATAGATCAGGTACACAGAATCACCAATATCATTAAAAAATCGTTAGAAGAAAAGAAAGTCTGCTCTACTGTTTTTTTGGACGTAGCCCAGGCGTTTGATAAAATGTGGCACGACGGCCTCTTATTTAAATTAAGAAACATGCTTCCATCAAAGTATGCTGATCTTCTAGAATCATACCTGACACAAAGAATGTTTAGAGTACGACAGGAGGATGCCTACTCAACACTCAAACCTATAAAAGCTGGAGTACCACAGGGAAGTGTCTTAGGTCCAGTTCTGTACTTATTATACACATCTGGTATCCCAGAGTTAGAACAAAATACAATTGCAACCTTTGCAGATGCCACAGCAATTATGGCAACAGGGTTAACTCATGAGGAAGCAGTTGAAAAGGTACAAACAGCCGTAAATATCATTTTTGATTGGTCAAAGAAATGGAAAATCAAGCTCAATGAATCTAAGTCTATCCACATAGATTTTACCAACAAGAGGACAAGCTATCATCCGGATTCCATATGAAAATACAGCCAAATACTTGGGAATGACTAGATGCAAAGCTCCGCTAGAAGGCACACGTTAAGAAAAAACGCGATGAACTGGACCTTCGCTATAGGTCAATGAACTGGCTGATTGGTAGACACTCCAAAATGTCAGTTCACAATAAACTGATAATTTATAAACAAGTCCTAGCACCTATTTGGAATTATGGCATCCAGTTAAGGGGATGTGTCAAAAATAACAACGTGGAAATTATTCAACGGTTTCAGAATAAAGTACTAAGGAGTATAGTTAACGCTCCTTGGTACGTTAGAAACGAGGACTTCCACCGAGATCTCAAAGTGGACCTCGTCGCTAAAGTAATTAAAAAATTCGCGGAAGCCCACGAGCGTCGGCTCCACCATCACGTGAACGTCGAGGACATCCAGCTCCTCGACACCACGCGACTAGTGAGAAGACTAAGAAGGAAAAAACCTTTTGAGTTAGTTTAAGTGTTGTGAACAATTAATGAAATGTAGTGTTAGTGCCGCGTATAAAGAACACATAGTGTCTTCCTCGTCTTAATAGAGACCATAAGAATAAGTGTTAATGGACACATTATTAGTTTTAGCGTTTATCTAGCAGCTTAAGTTAAATATAAATTACTAATTAGCCTCCAAAAGGCTAGATTGTAGTACGATGACATTACATTATAGGCATGCCATTTATAAAAAAAAAATTGTTTTAGACGGGTTTTCCAAATTAATTTGTAGAAAAGTGGAGGTGAGGTACAGACGTTTCGAAAATGGAAACCTCAAATTAGGCCCATTAGTTCCACGTACGTCAGTAAAGTGGAGTCGCACAAGCGACTAGTATTGTTGTCTCGGTCGCACTTTTGTCTAAGGTACGTCTTTCTTCTATCTTTGTTGTTCATTACATTGCACTGTGCAAACTGCACACTGAGTAAATTGCACGTGCCAGTTGTTGAGTAAGCGCTGGAAGAACGTACCCTATCTCCCCTTTCCTCAAATCAATGGTTTTCGGCATATTAAATTACTAATTTATAATGTGCATAATATAAAAATAAAATAATATTCCTAACCTATACACGTTTTATTTGAATATTTAATCACGTGCCTAAATATTATACAAGCAGCTTAATCACAGATATTTACTTTAATTTTATTCGCTATAATAAGAATATTTTAATAAAAATGTAATAAGTTAATAATGGCGAGTGACGTTCACCTTAGTTATGGTGACTCGGCCCACGTCCCACCGGTCCCACATGACTAAGATTCATTTGGGACGAGTTTAAAAAAATCTAAAACTTTATATGTATGTTCATTCTGCAACTCGTCAGATGTGCAAAGAATAAAAAAAACATACATTGACGCCTTTTTCCCGAAGGGGTAGGCAGAGGTGTACCCAGGACTCAGTCCCATAGGAGATACACCCACATTTCGCCAGTATGTTATAGGTCCCATGTAATATGGGGCGAGCCGATTTCCATCCACCAGGCACAGTTCCAGACTCCAGGCAGGTATTGAGATAATTCCTAATGGAAAAATCCAATATTTAACTCTGCCTGACCAAAGAATAGTCAGAAGAAAAGATGTTAGCGTAGATTAGATACAAGAAACGGTGCGTTGTTAAACTATTTATTATTTATAGTTGTTATATAGCAGGTGTACAAGTAACTAATTAAAAAGTTAAATTGTTACATAATATGTTAAAGTAAAAATTATAAGTCAGTTTAACTATTGACCGATCAAGAATTATGACATTTATTTCTAGTTATCTGATCTAATGATCTCATCTCAAACTTGCCAAAAACGTATCTAACGTAATTTTAAATAAATATAAAATGTGTTTATTATTTAAAATTACATATTGATGTATCATTTTGTATAATACCCGGTAGTAAGACTCTATAGTCAGATTAGGCTCGTTTGCTAAGGACAACTAGGCCGGCGGCCGGTCGATATTATTAGTCATTATGCAGTGCCTGCCTATTAGACATTTCCAATTTTTTTTTTCCAAAAGGTCACATACTAAGTTTGAAGTGTTATTGCGGAAATATTATATGAAATAGATTAACATTTTTTTTATTAGACCTGGTTTATAAAAACCAAACCTTCTGTGATGCAATCACTAACCTCATTGGACTTGGAACATAGAACACGGGAAGTGTTAACGACTACTTCCAGTAGTGGTATAGGTACGAAACATTTTTGCCAGCTTTCGGGGGTGAGGTAAACAGCCGTGGTGTTTACGACTTTAGAATAGCACCCCACCCTCTCTACCCGTGGTTGCCGTAAGAACTGGCTAAGGGTTATGAGTACCAGAGGACGGGCAGCAGCGTCCTCTGTGTAAACCATCAAACTGCGCTCGCCAACCCTCGTGCTAAGCGTGGCGAGTATTGGCAACAACCCCTCTTATGGGCGAGGTCTATGTTCAGCAGTGGACTTATTTATTTATTTATAATTCAGCACAACGCTAGGACTAACTTAATGCTAAAATAGCATTTTCTACCAGTTATCTTGGAAACTGGAGAAAATGTTACATAAATCGGATGGGGTGCAAACAAAGGGAAATGCTGGCCAATGATGGATATGCCAACGGCTGGATGATAATGATGATGATGCGGTAAACAAGTACATTTTTTTTTATGATAGTAAGTAACAAGATGAGGAAATCAGGTGCCTGATGATAAGCATAATGATTGCCCATATTAGACGCAGTGCCAGTGTTTTAAAATTCAAAATTCTGCGCGGCAGTGCCCTGCGCCTGTACCCTGAGATATTAGTTGTTGAAACTCGTCATGCCCAGTAATATACCTTAATACATTTACATAATTACGCAAACGAATGCAGAAAATGAAGCGCCAACATACAACAAGCACACAAATGAACAAATTCTCATGTCTACCACGGCCGAGGTAAGATAGGAACTGTATTGATGAACTCCCGTTTTAAATGCTCTAAGGCGGTACATACTCAATCGCCTTATCATTTTAGGCTAATTGACAAATTTGACAAAACTGGTTAAAACTTTAACTTTATGTAGGTATATATTTTACATAACTATTTAATCACAGGTGACTTCTACCTACATTGCGTGATGCTGTGGTTTCTGAATCCACTCTTAGTTTAACCACAAATGCAAAGTTCAAACATATTATTAAAGTACCATTATTTTTGTTTCTAAATTAGAATCAGTTCAGCGTTTCTACTACGCGCATTTCAGCGGTTCTATACTACTCGTAGATGTAGATAATAAATTGACTGTAAAAACAGTATACTTATATAAAATTAAATTTCCACAAAACTCGAACGTCCTACTCTATACTATAAAGACAAGCAATAATAATAATTTTGTATTTTAACCGAAGCTGACAATGACTGTTTCACACATTCGTCCTACAACAAAGACAGAAAGTTAGGGTTAGCGAGCAAACGATATTTACAAAGTTCCAGGGACTGCTCTTTGATGTATTAGGATCTAAGTTCTATTTGTGAGCCGCCCGAGGGCAGGCACTGTGCTCTCGGGCAGTTTCTGCCAAACTAGCCCTGCCTACATTCACAGACAACTCAACCTAAAGACGTTACGATTAGGAGGGTACGGTTTCGCTAAGATTATGCAGTGATAATGCATAACAACCGGCCATCTCCATATCTCCTTAACAGGATAGAAGACCCCTTAACAATTTGACACAATCCTATGGAAAATTTACTAAATCGATGTCTTTTATTCCTCTGTTTCCTCCGAATACAGTAAACCTATTTGATATATTTATATTCTAATATTTTAAAGTTGAAGTAAAGTATGTCCATATCATTCTATTTTTGTTTATAAACTCAAACTTTTTTGTACTGAACGTCCAATCACGCGAGTAAAATTGGGATTTTTGGAAGTTCACTATGAAAAAACCAAGGGTTTATAAGAATAATTAAAATGACAGGGACATAGTTTCCTTCACTATAAACTATCAGGATATAAATTTATAGAATGAGTATATAGGTATTATATTCGGAGGAAACAGGGGAATACAAAACATCGATTTGTAAATTTTTCATAGGATTGTGTCAAATTCATAGAAGGCCATGTACGCTCAATGACTAATGACATGATATGTTTTAATTCAGACTATTCAGTAAAGTAGCCTTCCCCCGCACACCTAATATATACACATTATAATACTGGCGATCATATAGTACTAAAAAAGGCGTCTTTAGGTTGAATCGTCTGTGCCAAAGTGCCAACATGAGGTACACGCATTACATGTCTACCTACCGCAAGTAATATGAGTGACACGGCCCCTGACATAATATATTGATACCCACTAATTAATAAAGATGAACGTACCTATACCTACCTATGTCGTATGAGTATATACTAATAACTACTAAAATATAATGTAAGTAATGAGTACATAAGTAATGACTTCAATCCTTAATTTAGTTTTACATACACAAATAATTTTATCATGATAATTTGTACCTAATCGAATACCGCAAGCTATAAATACCGTATGTATGTTTTATTATTTTTTTTTTATGATAGAGATAGACAATTCGAGCAAATCAGGTGCCTGATGGTAAGCATCATGATTGCCCATTTCAGACACAGTGCCACCCAGTGTTTTAAAATTTTAAATTCTGCGCGGCACTGCACTGCGCCTGTCACCCTGAGATATTAGTTGTTGTAACTCGTCATGCCCAGTAATTTCGTTGATAACATTGCCCTTCAGACCTGAACACAGAAATGTTTGCACAGTAATGGTTGTAGGTTCCAGCTATCCTAACGTAATGTTATAAGAGGTACCACGCGACAGACGAGCTACCCGGGCACGGGCATATTAGTGCCTTACTTCCCAGTTGTTAGGTGCTTTACAATTACTTTTCGTCTCTTCTTATATATTTTATGGAAGACCTTAAATTCTTGTTTCAAACTAAGCAGGAAAATTGGCAAATCGAGGTCATCCGTACACAACACGTGTAATTGCTCCAAAATAATTTCAATTGTAGTTATGATAATGTTGTCTACAAATTATTCATAGTGCAATCCCGATAAGGTGTGTTAATTGTCGCCAAACATACTCGTAATAAATATCACCTTGGATTTATGGTCGAGACCGCACTAGAACTGTTTGCTCTTTATTATGTTTGGGAACCAAAATAAAATGAACGGGAACAGTTATTTACACGATTTGATTTTCGTAGGTTTTGAAACCGCCTGACTTAAGAATAATACACATATTTAAATGGGTCTTTTCGATTGTTCGTATTTACAGGGGTTTTTGCGGTTTTCAGGACACACAGTGTCTTGAAAACAACAGTTTTGGCCTCGGTAGCGGTTACATATTTGAACCGTTTGGAGTCGAGACTCTGGGACCGTGGGGTCCGGTAGCTCACCGCATTTTCAAAAATCTATCAGAGCGCTTGGTCGAGGCGACGCGTGATCAAAATGCTGGCGTTTATCTGGCTCAACGTATAAGCATTGCTATTCAACGTGGCAATGCCGCCAGTATCTTGGGTACGCTGCCATCTGACAGTGGTATAGAGCACTTGGATTTTCTATAGGTTGACATGTCGGTTGTAGATTTTTGAAGCGTTCTATATTGTATGGTGTATTTAGTTAGGGTAGATAGTAAGTAGGTAGCTCTATTGTTTAGTCTTTTTCAATAAAGGCACTCTGCACTTTAAATGTTGAGGATATTATATAAATTTCGATTGAATATTTGTAATGTGAAAAATTATAATAATGTACTTAGGTATTAAAAAGTTCCCGGAATATATAGAAAATTTTGGATTTAATCTTTTTTCTAAGAAAAATATAAAGAAAGAAAGAAAATACATTTATTGCGACACACGTTGCTTCTAAAAATACTTACGTAATAATAATAATCTAACAATAGATTATATTTACCCATTTATTTTTATTTTTTCACCTACGGATATTTAGCTACTAATGAAGTAAGATATCTTTAAACAGGACAAAGCTAGTTTTAGACAAAAAAGAAAGATGACCTCCTTAGGACTGACTCTCAATCGTATTTATATTATATGAACCCTTTTTAAATGTAAAGTTCCGGGTAAACGTTTTATCTCATCTCAGATCACAAAAAACTTATTTTAGGTCCATATCTCTTACTAAATCGGAGGAAAAAGAAAATTATTCTCGGAATCGAAATGATATTCTTTGAGTTTATGTGATTACCAGACATCAGATAAAATATATTGTATTGTGGTAGTAATTTTCTTTACTTTAGTAGGTAAATAATATACGTACCTTATAGAAGTAAGTACTTGAATGCCAAATAAATAAATGCTGGGCGAGGATAACCACTGTTAATCCTACCTCGGAAATGCCCTACCAACTACCGGTACTACCGGTACCGGTCCGGTAGGCCATATCTCTGATTTATTCGGACCTACACAAAGAATCTTCCCCAAAAGTTGAGCAAGATGAGAAAAGAGAGACGTTATGGATTGCGATTGGACACATAAAACTTACATAATCCAATAACTAACGTGTTAAAAGTTAAAAGACATCGTCGGTAATCGCAGTCGTGTTCCGCTAGGTAGACGAACATCGTCAGCATATTTTAGAAGAAATTATTTAATATACAGGCCATGGGTAATGACCCATAATGCGTAATGACGCAGAATAGATTCAGATAAAATGTGTGTATGGTAGATTGAGACTCGAATACCTACTCGAATTTACTAAACAAATACATTAGGTAGGTACTTACTTCATTATATAGACCATAATTAGTAAAACGAGATAACTTAACTAATGCACCCGCTCTCAAATTATTGTCGTCAAATAGTCATTATGTTTAGGACAGAGTAAAATTGTCTCTTTCAAGTGGTGAATGCATGCTACAACTAGGTACCTTCTACCTACTAGGGTATTAATATAGGGTGCAAAGCATATCTAACAATGCATTATTGTAGGTAATATATTCCTGTTTAGTCTTTTCTAATAGCATATTAGATGATAATAATAATAATAATAATATGGGACATCTTCCACACACGGTCATAGAAAGCAGAGACCCTACCATCAGAGCCAACGAGGATGTCAAGTTTTCTTGTATAAAAACCCTGCACTAAGACAAAAATCTTAGAAAAATAAAAAGGCACTGAAAATTGTTTGGATTAAATTGATTTTTTTTACTGAATCTTTGTATTGTTATATTCTAGTTCCCAGTTGTCTTTATTTTACATAATTACATGTAGTATTTTTTATGTCTTAAAAATGTGGATACGTGTGAGCGAGAGGAAGAATTAGCTTAGCACAGCGCCTTAAAGAAGTACAATGTATTATTCACAGTGGGTATACAACTTGAAGGACACAACATATTGAGACGCAAATTGTATACCTACCTACCTATTACAGAAATAAATAGTTATCTACCTATACCGATTTAACATATTTTTTTATGCGCTAAGACTATGGAATTTGGATTGTACGAGTAAGTATACCTAAATCATAAATATTCTATAAGTATTTTAAAGGTAGTTATTATCTGCAACTTTCAACAAATGCTGGTTTCTGCTAAATCAAGCGGTCGGAGTGTATCCTTGATCGTGACTGCCGGATGCCTGCAGAGCTATTATGATGCTATATTAGATACTAAATACTATGACAACGCACAGTGCTTGCCGCGCAGCCGTTGTGCCTATCGCGTCGTTTCGTTTAAACGTTTTCGGATTCGCTATGAAACAACTTAACGGTGAGTCTTCGTAATCTGTAGCCATATTCACGGTGGTTAACGTTTCGCAGCAAATCCTTTCCCACCTACTTACAATGAATAATATGTTCCTAATTATCTGAGTGACATAATTTAATATACATAATATTATAACACGTTTGCTTCAAGAAAACATGATTTTTCATTTCCATTATTCTTCACTCAATATCTACATTATATTATTTTATTAAATAGTTAACAGGATATAGGACCTCTTAGCAGTTGGACACAATCCTATGGAAAATAATAATTTACTAAATCGATGTTTTGTATTAAGTATGTCCCCATCATTTTATTTTTGTTTATAATTTTAACATTTTTTTGTAGTGATCGTCCAATCACGCGAGTAAAACTGCGATTTTGGAAGTTCACTATGAAAAACCTAGGGTTAATAAGAAAAATTAAATTGTCAGGGATTTTGTAGTGAAGTAACCTCTATGTTACTTCACTACAAAAATATCAGGATATAAATTTATAGAATGGGTTAATTATATTCGGAGAAAACACGGGAATACAAAACATCGATTTGGTAAATTTTTCATAGGATTGTGTGAAATTCCTAGAAAGCCATGTACGCTCTTAAGAGGTTACATGAGGGGTGATTTTTCCACACAAACGTATTCCCGTGTTTCCTCCCTAAATAACTGCATCAGAGCAAGGGTTTTTTTTTATAAAATCTAGGTCTTCAGTAAGCCTGTCCCTGTCATTTTCATTTTTCTACAAACTCATTGTTAAATGAAGTATGACCCTTTAAAAACATGAAAAGCTGTCCCAGTTTTACTCGCGTAATTAGACTTTCACTAGAAATAAATGAAGAGTTAAGAAACAAATATAGTAATAATCATCTTCATCTTCATCTTCTAATTTTCAAAATAGAAATTTATGGATAAAATCAATTATTCTCGGAGGAAACACGGGAATACAAAACATCGATTTCGTAAATTTTCCATAGAATTATGTCAAACTACCTAAGGGTCCTGTATCCTGTTAAGTACTTTTAAAAAGTGATTTCACGGCATAACAAACACATTTTTTCTAGGATGACCCGTTTTAGCAGCTAATAAACGATACGAGTATACCTATTCGAGTATGCATACCTACTTACGTCATTAGTTTTTAGCTATATTTATTTAACCCGTTGTTTTAGTTTCATATTACGATTATGTTTTATTATTTTAAATGACTATGTTTTAAGTTTTTTGGGTGTTAATGTTTCTCGTGCGATCGTGTTCTGTTTTTATTTATGAACGAATACGAGTTCAGAATATTATGTAAAAAAAAAACCTGACCTCTTAGCAATTTGACACAATCTTATGGAAAATTTACCGAATCGATGTTTTGTATTCACCGTTTACTCTGAATATATTACCTATTTTATTTTATTATTTATATAACTTTTTTATATTATTATTTACTCTATTGCTACATCACAAACAAGAAATTATCTTAAAAATGAATAGTTTAAAGACAGAATTATATATTATATTATAAGTGCATCATTTAAAAAAATCCAATTAACAATAATAACAAAATGTCAAACTTAAACCTAATTAAATAACCCACCCCGAATCGTACCTGATGCAAGGTATACCCATAACGCTGGCGGCATTGCCGCGCTCTATGGCAATTGATAGCCTTTGTAACAGGGTCTCCCGTTATTTAAATTATATAATATATTATATTTATTATTTTGGAGCAGTAAGTATGTCTCTTTTGCCGCCTGGGGAAGTTCCACACCTTTGCCAGTAATTCATCCGCCAAGCAGTATTGTGCAAAAATTACTGTGTTCCGATCTGAAGGGCAATGTTACCAGCGAAATTACTGGATATGACGAGTTTCAACAACTAATTTCTCAGGGTGATAGGCGCAGTGCAGTGCCGCGCAGAATTTAGAATTATATAATACTGGGTGGCACTGTGTCTGATATGGATAATCATGATGCTTACCATCACATCTTCCCATGTTTTAACAAAACTTTCTGAACTCAGATCATAGTAAATGGAAGCAATCAGAACAGAAGGTTTTAGAATGAAGGTTACAAAATCTACACAAGTGTTGGTATATATTTTCCTGCTACATCAGCAGACTCTGTCAACATTTACAGATTTATAAACAATACCGATATATTTCACCCTGGCACAGTATCAGGTCAAGGTTACCAAATCGTTGCAATATTGAAGTGAAAATCAGTGAAAATCTTCAAACGGCTTTCTCGGTCGGGGATAAAACATTAATACATTAGACCAAAATACTAAGTATAATAATTTATGTTTGTTGCAGGTACCGGCGCAGAGGTGTGCAACAAAAAGATTGGGAGACGTAAGGTGGTCCCAGTCATATATGTCTCAGGAACTCATTATGAAGTTGGCTACGATGTGGTAAGTCTAAACTTTACTCTGACTACTTTTGATTTGTGTGTGGAACCACAGGCTAGTTGTAGATGCAATTTTTGTGAAGTATCTCCGATTAATGCCAGTCGTTTTGGGCAATCGATATGTTTATTTGGGGTGCACTTCAAAGAAATCATGGCGTTAGGCTGTACACATTTATTATCAGCACAGAACAGATAATTTATGAGACGGAAGCCATCTTCTGCTTTTTTCTTAGAACGCACAGTGCGGTCGTGGTTTGCATTTACTTCGTCAACTTTGACGAGGACGTCTTCCAGTTCATGGCCTCCGCCCGAAAACCATTTAGTCCCCATCTGTACCCATCGCCTGTCTGTTATGGAAGCGACGTGGCCTGCCCATCGTCATTTCAATTTGCTTGTTCTGCAAATAATTGCGTGCTGTAACACCTTGGTAGTGGCTAAAGGACTACGATAACGACTGCGTACTTATATGTGATATTTACTTACAGGAGCCTAAAAAAATAACTTAATAAGAGCACAAGCTTGTGTAGAATACTTCCGGGTACCTGAGTTCCCGGAAGTAAGAAAGTTTGAATAGACGTTCAGACGTAACTTCTATGCAAACTTTCTTACCTCTTTCTAAATTATCTAGTTCCAATTTATCCGTATGCTAATTAATATTTGATGGAATCCACTGTAGTACTCGTATTTTAATATCCACAGGGGCGTAACTATGCCGCACTTATCAAAAACTTCGTAGCTACGTATGAGAACTTGCGCGACTTCGAGCGCGAATACAACACTAAAGCTGGCAGGGAAGTATACGACACAACCTTGGACAACATGAACAAGAGGTTCCCTTACTATGTCAAGGAGATTCAAGGACTGGCTGATGGAGCCGAAGTGCCTTTCTACAAGGTACTAATAAAACGTTAATTAGGTTAGGTTTGTTAGGGTTGACGTTTTGAGACGACGAGAGCCGAGGAGAATGCGTGAGCGTGCCTACGTCTTCGCTCTACACAGAGAACGGAGACTGGCAGGTCCCCGGGATTTTAGTAAGTTCACTGGCTCAGAGTCCCATATATCCACCCGGCGCCTCCCAAGCATTGTATAGTGTGCTTAGAACATTTCCCCGAAAAAGAAAGGTTTACTTTTCGTGTCACATTTATGGCGTACTAAAGAAAGGTCAAAAGAACCCACAACCGACGAGCATGTATGAAGTGATAGATGGAGGTAGAAGTAGCGAAAGCAGTATTCGTTCGTAGGTAAGTATGCCGGGATCGTACCAAGAGATAAGAAATTGTCTTTACTTTGCGTGGCTACTATGTATAAGGTGTTAAGTACCAGTACTTTGTAGGTGCCTACCAGGTGAAAGATAAGTTTACAAATTATCTATAGAAGTACTTTACTCACTTTTCGTTTATTTGCGCCAGTTATTCCTGCTCCAAATGGACGACCTGATCGGAAACGTGAACGACAACCACGTTCCCAGGAATGACACCGGAGGCTGTACATCCGTCGGTATCATGAATGCTGAATATGTAAGTTATTATTGATATAATTTATATAAATAATTATATATCATCTTATTAGTATTATTTCTACCTAACTACTAAGAACTTAAGTTCGTACACATCTCTTTTTGTAGCTGGGCTGATAAGCCGACAGGTACCATGACGGTCCATGGCGGTTCCACAGTTTGATTCCCGGGCAGATCAAAAATGTATGCTCATGTTTGTATGTACATGTTGTGTGTTAATATTATGCATAATATTACATAGAGGTAGGTATAATAAAATTACTAAGTACCAGTGTGTAGGTCAGTATATCAGTAGTCTGATTAAAATAGTACAGGATCCTAGGGAGAGTTATAAACTTTACCTAGGGGGATATTTAAAACTCAGAAGACCGTGTGGGAAATTTGTTCAATAAACTTAAAAAATGTCTAAAGATTAGTATTGTTTTTTTTTTCAGACAGTGCTCGGGCATACTGAAGATGCATTCCACGAAACTCTCAACCACTTCTACATAATGTCTGCCCATATTACACCTACTGAAGAGGACAGGAAGTTTGGAGTAAGCTCTTTACTTATTATTAGATAGATAGACGAATCATTAAAAAACAAATAATTTTCACGCGCCGAGAATCGGTTGAAATGTCGGGCAAATACATCGCGTACATGTCAATCCGCTTTAGACAATTGTTCTACCTCAAGGGACTCGATGATAAATTTATGAACGAACTAGCTCAGTTATATCATCTGGACGCTATACTTGTTAAGGTAGGCACGTAGCACGGTAGGCATGAGCATGAGCATGTAGGCATGAGCAGGTAGGCATGAGCACAGCCCGGCTGTGCTCATAGATGCTAATCGCTAGGTTATCTCAGATGCCTTCAGCCGACCGGACAACTCTGACACTGCGGTTGGCCACCTCACACCTCACCGGCCACAGACTCGACGAGAGGTCCTCGTAATACTAAATACCTCAATATTTATAATATTCAGGCAACAGAGGAACGATTCTCGTCCCTGTGCTACGCGGGGCACATGCCAGGCTACACGATGCAACACAACGAGAACGGAATGGTCTACTCCATCAACACACTCAGCCCTTACGCACTCAAGTTTGGAAGTACACGTAAGTTACACTTACTTTAGATTTTTAAAGGCAGGGCTTTTTAAAGGGTCTTCAGTGCCTATGGCGAATTTCGAAAAATGTTGAAAAGATTCATGTGACCGTTTTCATAAAAAACAAAAAAGGATTTTATTTTTTCTAGAATTAACTTATTCCATTCCTGACGAGAGTACCTTATTATTCTTTCAAAAATGTAATGTTACAGTTATCACATCTAATCACATCATCAGCCGCAAGTCCACTGCTGAGCATAGGCATCCCTCATAGAACGCCATAAACTATTCATATGGGGGGATTTTACCGAAACCAATTCGCTTGTTGTGCGGCTGGGTAATCGCAGTGGTTGAAATACTATACCTACTTGGTACTTACCTATCAGAGAACGCTACTTTTCCCACTCTCCAAGTGTGTTACAGAGTTACAGTTATTATAGTTTTCATTAAATCGGTAACGTGTCCTTTTCTAGCATTTTTCTAAATTCACCGTAGGTCCAGAAATGGCCTTGAAGATCCTGAAAAAAATCACCTGTAGGTATACATATTTACTGGTAATCAGTTAGGATCCTCGTAAAGGTCATTGTACTCCTCATTTAGATCAACTTTCACTAGGAAAACCATGAAATCGCAAAAAAAAATCTACCATTTCATAGAAAAGTCTCTTGGACCTTGATTAAAATGTATGGAACAGCTGCCGCCTTTCACGATTTCAGGGTTGATAATAAGTAAGACAGAATAATAAGTACAATGACCCTTTAAAAAGATTTTTACCTACCGTACACCTAGTATCCACTCTCTTTTTTTATGTTTTTTTGACAAGGCTTTGAGCACACTTATTGAGGCTATGCCAGCCTCATAAACCACTCTCTTAAATTTTGTACTTACCTAATAAAAGGTAAATTAGTAGTTATGAAAAACATAGTCGACATCAGCACCTACATACATTTTATAGTGATACCTTGCACATTCATTAAATTAGTAAAACTGAACTGGAATAGTTGATGGAATTTGTTGGCGTGGCCTTCATAGCTGTATAGGCACTTGGTAACTAGACATAGATCAGACATTGGACATTATTAAACGAGTTATGGTTAAACTACCTATAACATTGTCCTTTGTCCTTTTTAGGTTAAGTGTCGGAAATATATTTTTAAAAAAGAAACCTAAGATTATTTCTATAAATATGACACAGTGAAAGTACCACACCATCGTTTCCGAAATTAGATGTAACTCTACTACGCAGTGGGGTTTAAATTAAAAAAAGACATTAAATCACATTGACCTTTAGTCAAGGGTCAGTGGGAGTCCAAATTGTAACCTGTAAAAAAGCAATTCAACGTCATTGACAAACCTATATTTAAATTTTTATTAGTCTCAATAAAGTAGTATAGGTACATTAATATCATTGCAATGAAGCCTATTTATATTCTACATTCTACTGTGCTTTGGTACCCGTGCAAAGTCGTCGTTATCGCCGTATGCTAAGCAGTGTCCTGTTTGGACATACCAATAATAATATATAATACGATATACGCCCAGTCGCTGTCACTACCTAAATATGCTTTCAGCTATAAATGCACTACTTATTTGATTTCTCAGCGAGAACGTTCATAACCCGCAAGCTCCTGAGTGCCAAGAGCTTCGCCGAAGCGGAGAGAATCCTAACAGACGAGGGTTTGGGCACAGGCAACGGTTTCTCAGTGAATATGATATGGTCAGACGCGTGGGGCAGTCGACAGATGTACAATGTTGAAGTCGCGCCGGATCTAAAGGCTGAACGATCTGTGGTCAATGTCTTGAAGTATGATAAGGATCCACTCGTGCATTGCAATTTGTAAGTTTGATTTTATATACTTGTAGTATTAATTACCCTGGCAACTCATGGAGGATCGGCAGACTCAACCAGGCGGTTTTTTGTCGGTGACGTGGATTGGTATGCGCAGGCGCGTGTCGCCGAAATGATTTCAGTGAAATTTTGTTGTTTATATGTGGCTTCAGTGTGTAGGGTCATTCATGAACCGCGAAACTTTGATGTGTGTATTTGTGAAATATGATGTGTATAATTTTTATATATTCATCATAATATTGTGTTTATTATTAAAAAAGGTCGAAACAAATGATGACGACTGAGCTTTATTGGCATGCGCTACGTAAACCAATAGAGTTATGTGTTGCTGCTACCCGTGCGAAGCAGAGCGGCTTGCTAGATTATTATAAAAGCAACGTACTACCTAATGTCAGGTCTATTCAGGTGTACCTACCTATATATAGTCAATGGTCTCCATTCCAGATACCAACGTATAAAAGTGAGAGAAGCGGAAGGTCCGCTAGTGGACAGCAGCGTGGTCCGCCTGAACACCATCAAGGGTCATCCGACGCCGCGCTCTAGGCAGGACATCAAGAACATTCTCTCGGACACCTCGGCTGAAGTATTCCAGATCTTCCAGCAGGACCTTAACGCTACCATCAATACTATTGCTGCTGGTATGTTTGTTACATAGTCTATGGTGAATCTCACACTGGCCTGTACCACATAATATTAATCTATTAAAAGTTAAGGCGCCTACAACGGTTATGTAGAAGGGAATCCAAAATACCCACGCCACAATCAGTTGAGCATAGTTACTACTAGTTGTGCCATGGGTCCGGAAGGGTTCGAAACGCATTCACGACCACAAGCGCGCGCTTTACTAGCGGCTCGCGACTAGTAAGTTTTTGTAGTGGTAGGTCTCTTTTGCAGGGGGCCGCCTGGGGAAGTACCACACCTTTGCCAGTTATTCATCCGCCAAGTAGTAATGTGCAAGCATCACTATGTTCCGGTATGAAGGGCAATGTTACCAGCGAAATTACTGGGCATGATGAGATTCTACAACTCATATCTCAGGGTGACAGGCGCAGTGCAGTGCCGCGCAGAATTTTGAATTTTATAATACTGGGTGGCACTGATATGGGCAATCATGATGCTTATCATCAGGCACCTGATTTGCTCGTCTTGTCACACTTTATCATAAAAAAAAAAAAAAAGCCTACCTCCGACTTTCCCCATCTTTACGCGTGACGTGCCAGGTCTCGTACTAGGCCCAGATAAGCTAGATTGGGTTGTTTTAGACGCAAAGTTGCCCTAAGTTAATCAAAAATCAAAATCAAATCGCCTTTCATTATAAATTCGCCTACATAACCAACCTACATAATTGTTATTTTCAGGAGTGTTCGATTTGGACAAGAAGTCGTGGAGTATCTACATCAACCAGCCTAATGCCTCGGAGCCGGTCACAGTGTTGCCATTACGTTTCACACAACTATACGATGATTTGTAAACATGATACTATTAAATATTACCTAATTATTTATTAAATAATGTCTAGTGTGAAGAGGTAGATCTAATCGAAAGGAATTATCTGCCATGTTTAACTGCACCGATCTACTTACAGAGTTGCTGGTGACTACCAGCAACTCTGTAAGTAACTCTGTAAGTCAGCCTGCTCTTAATTAGTCATTGTACTCATTTGGGATCACTTTCACGGAACCAAACACAATCATAAATGCGGAACCCTATAAAAGATCCTAGACCTATAAAAAAAAAATGAATCAGCTGATTTTTTAAAGATTTTAATGTTGTCTCCAAAGTGAAAGCTGTTCTATTCTATGAAACTACAATGACCCCTTAAGACCTTAAGGGGATGCTAACTGATAAGCAATTATCTTGTTTAATTGGTTACCATAACTACAGTCCATCAAATCTAAGAAGTACCGTTTGACGTTTCATCTTCTCAAAGCGAAATAACTAGCTTAGGCGTAACTCACACAATTACAATATCGCCGTAAAACCATGGAATTATGAATTTTATCACAAGATATACAATTCTTACACACTAAATTTAAATCCTAGACTAAATATAAACTGCCAAAGGTACTTCTTAAATTTGATGGATTGTAAGGTGGCCAAATTTGGTATTATAATTTCATTTAATTGATAATTAATTGAATTTGGCATTAGATTATTTCATTTTCCGCCATACTAAACTGAGGTCAATAAACGCCCTCGAGAGACTAAATAATTAAGCTCTAGGTATTAAACACCTTCCTTATGATGGCATTGGGACCATCGCAGTGTCCTGTTTTTTAAGATTTAATGAAAAAAATTAAGATCGCTTTTAAAATGCCCATTGACGAAAATATATTGAAACGTAATATCTACCTTCTCTTCTCTCTTTCTTCTTTGATGAAATCCTAACTTGTCGAAAATGGGACTTCCTCTGGGAAAATGGGAGGAATTTGTTTTTTAATATCGATGAAGATTATGTACCTACCTAGGTACTAACTTATACATTTATTGAAGGGGGTAAAAATTACCATAATTCCTATTAGATACATAAATATCCTATTAATTATAATATTTGATTATGTTTTAAACGGATTTATGAAGTTTTAACTTGTAACGTAACGATTAGTAACTATGAATATGTACTTAAATATATTATTTGATTGAAAGTATATTCTTGTTTTTTTTGCTTATTATAATACATCACATCATAAACATACATTCACGCCTTTTTCCCGAAGGGGTAGGCAGAGGTGTACCCAGGACTCAGTCCCATAGTAGGTACACCCACATTTCGCCAGTATGTTATTGGTCCCATGTAATAGGGGGCGAGCCTATTGCCATCTACCGGGCACAGTTCCAGACTCGAGGCAGTTATTGAGATAATTCCTAATGGAAAAACCAATATTTAACACTTAGCCTGACCTGGGGATCGAACCCGGGACCTCTTGATTGGCAGTCGAGAATGCGCCCCCTACGCCACCGAGGCAGTCCTCTAGTAGCTTATTATAATAAGATATTATATATACCCCTTATAATAATAATAACAAAAAACTTGCATATTATGTTCGATAAAGGAAAGTGCACAAATAATAAACATTTTTCGCTTTTGGATAGATTTATTGATTAATTGTATAAATTACTTCCTAATGAGATTGATGTAGTTAATATATATGTTTATTGTAAATAGTATTATTAGCATAGATTATACAAATATGTGGTAAGTAAGACCAAAGTCCACTTTTTGTGAGAAGTGTGATTTCACTGCGAATAAATAGTTTGACGATATTAATGTATAATAAGCATCAAAGAATTGCAACACAATATGTTATTAAACACACTAGCAATATATTAAGCTATTATTGATTATATAGCACACAATATTGTGTGCTTAAAGGTTCCAAAAATAAGGTTTTTAGACTGTGGCTTGTACCAGGATACATAATTATTTATTAAATATTTATTATCGAATATTATGCACAAAATTCTATATGACACAACAAAACTAAAATCGCGTGAGTACCTATATATGAGGAAATTTACAGTTGTAATTTTTAATAAACTTTGTGTTGAATATTTGAATTTGTTAAATGCTCAATTATTATGAATGGTTAAATAGGTAAATATTATAAAAATTTTGCAACGAACTGGAACGTAATAAGTATTCCATTACTAATAACAATGTACCTACTTTTAAAGACATAATACTTATTATGTAAGTGTACATAAACTTGCACATTTGCAATTTAAGATGCATTGTCACATCTATACAGGCCGCGTCACGCTCGGCAAAAGTGGAGGAGGGCTTTGCACAGGGGTCTTGGGTCTAAAAAGTCCTAACAGAGATCTAAAAATCGATTTCTGCGCATTCAAGGTCAGCGCTATTAAACCGAGACGCGACCTGTAAGTATTGGTATATTTATTTATTTATATATTATTTGCACTTTTTAGATTATTAGGAATAAGAATGACCTCTAATAGATTCTGTTACTATAATAATCATATTATAGTCTAGTCGTATTTATACAGAAAGGAACCAATCCACCGCAAGTTAGTTTCGAGATAATGAGCCTTGTGAAGAGTATGCAAAATTAACAGTCAGCGTAATAAATAATAAAAACTTGTTAACTTGTTACTTAATAGTGAATATTATAAACTTTATATTCATAAGTAAATTTAACAAGTTAATTATCTTTTATTATAATAAATATCAATAAACCAGGGTGCTATTACGAACTTACAATCGCGTAACAACAGCAGTAAAATTTGCTGTCAAGCGTAATTTTTTGTATGCCGTTTGACAGCAGACATTAAGCAATTAAACGCTTTCCACACTTCTACTGATGTTCGTAATAAGCACGCCGGTTGGTTCTTTTTTGCAAAAAACAATTTTGTGGGATAGTTCCATCCTGAAAGATGGCTGAAGGCTGTTAAACAGAACCATGATTTTTTAGTTCCATTTTGCGTATTCTGAATGTTACCTAAGTGTGTTCAAGTTGTAAGTTGGTTCCTTTCTGCATAAATACATCCATTATTATCATAGTTAAAAAAAAAACAGTTGTTACTTACAACAATATTATAAAAATATGGTAAATTGTTATCATATTAACTCCAATGACATTTTACATTATGCCTATTATAGATACGTTTTGCCGCGCCATAGCACACCCCGGACACTCGACTCAATTCCCATTCAAAAGCCGCGGTCTAACTACCTACTACACTGCACCCATGGAGTATTGTACACGCCCAGGTGTGCGTGAGGTGCGTTCCGAGCTCACGCGGGCTCGTCGAGAGCTCAATCTCGCTCGCGGGGTGAGGAAAGCCCGATAGGTGGGCGGATGACAGTGTCCAATCTATACATAGTATCATAGTACATGACACTTGTCTATGATCCACAGAACTAATAAGGTATAGAAGTCACATGACTAATGAGCTACGTTTGTGTACTCGTATATCTGTTTCTTACAACAAACTAATCGCGGTGCTGCAGTCTTCGTGTGGCGGTGTTTATGTGTGCTTGTGGCTCTACGCTTGAATATAATATGCGTATGTAGTAGTGACGGTATGGGTGATAGAAAGGTGACGGAAAAGCTTAGGATAAAGTAATCGTAAGTAATTGGCGACTTGGACATTATTAGGCTTGCACAGTACCTATCTATGGCGCGGTTGCAAATTATAAGTGTTTTTGCTCCTTTGATTTGATTTTTGTTGTTTCGATTCTACTTATGAATCTCTCACACTCTCAGCTCCTTTAAGCATAAGCTAAAGCGCTGGCTAATCGAGACAACATTCTAGTTTATGACACATAAATCAAAATAAAGTACTTAATAATTATTAATAATTTGATTATTTGTTTATTAGGTACTTACTCTTGTGCTTTATTGCTTTTGTTATTTATTTGTGTTGTGTAATTTTTATATCCTACTAATATATCAATTTGAAAGTTTGTTAGAATAGATGGATGTTTGTTACTCTTTCACGCATAAACCATTGAATGGATTGGGCTGAAATTTGCTATGTAGGTAGCTTATACCCTGGAATAACACATAGGGTACTTTTTACCCGATATTCCCACGGGAATGAAGACTACACGCGTGAAACCGCGAGGCACAGCTAGTTATCAATATATGTTTATATGGGTCTATGCAACCTGCAATAAATGAATTATAATTATTAATTTTTTTATAAATAGTTTATGATTCGTATTATATTATTATACCTACAAACAGCGCCACACGAAGAATTTTGCACCGTGATTAGATTTTACACATACACAAACTGTTAAGTCACCTGCTGCGCCGACAAGATCTCGCGGGAATGTGACTTCTAGTACTTTTCTATTAAGATATCTATGGCAATATCGTACATTGTAAAATGTCATTGGTTACATTATAGGCTAAGGAATAAGGTATGGTTATAGGTTAACCTCCGCAGCCACAGCCGCCACCCATCGGAGGCGGCGCTGGACCGGACCCTGATGGACCGAAACCTCCGAACTTCCGCGACGGTGGCTTGGGAGGCCTGTAATCAACACGATTTTAGATTACATAATGTAACATCTCACACCTTTTTTCCCCAAAGTGTAAAGCAGATGGATACACCATTCACCTACTGTACACCCACATTTTGCCAGTTATGTTTAAAATCTCATTTTATAAAGGATGAGCCATTGACCGGACACAAATCCGGATTCCAAGCTGCTATTGTGAAAATTCCTAATGGACAAAAAAGCCTGTTCTAGGAATCGTACCTAGGACCCAAAGTTGTTGTTGTGTTGTTGTTATTATTGTTTATCAGCCTTTACCTTGCCACTACTAACCAATAAATAAAAACATGATAACAAACCTATTATTTTAAGGATAGAGTGAACATGGTACTACAAAATGCAATAAACAAAGGGACAGACAGTAAATTTACAGGCTTTAGTTCAATAGCTCGACTTTTAATAAGTAGAACATAATGGTGGCGCCACTGTATTATAAAATAATAAAAACAATTGCATCATCACTTACACTTTAAATTAGTTCAATTTCTACTCTTTTATGTCGAGCTAAACATCTAATTTGGTTAAGGCTGCTACTAACCTCGGTCACTCACATGCGTAAAAATATTCGTACATTGTACAAATGTTTGCACGCATGTGAGGGCAGTCAGATATACTATTCGCAAACTCAGCGGATATGCGAATGGGTTCGCAAACTCATTATGGAAACCCGTTTGCATTTCATAGATAGATAAACACTTTATTGGTACACCACAAACAAGAAGATCTAAAAACTTATAACAATTCATAATAACTAGTGTAACAATGGGCGGTCTTATCGCTAAGATATATAAAGTACTCTGTGAGCACAACTGGTTGCACGAATGTGTAGGAGACTACGCGAAGGTTCGAGGTTCGCGCCCTTTGATGTGCGTCAAAAATCCGACACAACTTGGAAAACCACGAATGCAGCGAAAACTTTGCATAATTATTTGCGAATGTCGTCCTACACTTGTGGGTTCGCGTATTCGTACGCATGTGAGTGACCGGCATAATGATAGTGCAACCATGTTGTTTGTTGGGGTGGGCAAAAAATTGAAACTAAAGTCTGACAGCCGCCATTTTAAAGGAACATCATTGGTAAATTATACATGTTGTTGACATAAGAGATAAAATGGTGGGAGCTGCTAGTAAGTGTAATACTAACCCACTGCCCGGTGGTCTGAAGTCCCTTACATACTTGTCACCGTACTTGTTGTAGTTTGGATAGAACATTGTTCTAAACCTAAAAATTAGATAATATCATTAGATATAACATAACATACAGTCACGCCTTTTTCCCGAAGGTGTAGGCAGAGGTGTACCTACCCAAAACTCCGTCCCATAGTAGATAGGTACACCCACATTTCACCAGTATGATAAAAAGGGTCGAGCCTATAGCTAACTAGTGGACACAGTTCCAGACTCCAGGCAGCTATTGAGATGATTCCTAATGGAATAAACCAATACAGCCTCGTCGGCTCAGACGGTAGAAACTCTGCTCTCTGTGCCGCAGGCCCGGGTTCGATCCCCAGCCAGGTCAAACATTTGTGTGCATGAACAATGAACATGTCTGTTTGATCTGTGTCTGGGTGTTATAAGGTAATATTAAGTATATATGTATGTATATCAGTCATCTGGTTACCATAGTACAGGCTTCTAGCCTAGTTTGGGACCAGGTGACCGTGTGTGGAAGTTGTCTCATATTATTATTATTAAGTCGCTCGAAAACACGGGATATACCTGGTCCTTTGATAGGCTTGCACGGAGACCTTTTTTTTTTTGAAGTCCAACGTGCAGAGGCCCCTTTGAGCTTTTAATCTAAAGGTAATGTAAAGCACCTATCAGGGTCCATCTCTGAAATCATTTACAGTTTTTTTTTAAAGATACGCTCAAAGACAGCCCCCACTAGGTACAAGGACTATTGTGAATGGATAGAAACTACTTGATTTGTCTATAGGTGTGATTTCTAGGTGGATGGTAACCGGGCTATTGCTAGAGACTCCGGCACCTGCCACTTCCGTCTCATGGTGAAATATGACGGCAGGCGATGACTCGCCGCTCACTAAACGGAACCCCCGTAAAGGCTGCCGATCACAAGAGGGGCAACGTTGGTGTGAGCGGCTAAGGGCAGGAGAGGTGTCCCTGGACTTAACGGCTAAACGGCGATCACTTGCGTTACCCTCGGGTCGCATCACGCTCGCCCACTCGCCACTTATGCTTCACATATTCCTTCGAGCACGAGGCTCTCGCGACTCCACTCTGGCCGGCCAATGAAGGCAAGACAGAGGTGGGGGGCTGTTCCTCGTCAGTGTTCACTCCGGCCGGCCGGTGAAGGCAAGCCGGAGATGAAGAACATAAACCTCCCCCGGGAGCACTCAAGTACGTGGGGTCGCTACTCCCCAACAGCTCGCCATAAGCCGCCCTATTATTATTATTATTATAAAATGACTACGAAGTTCAGTACGTCAGTCTCTTATTCTTTAAATATGTAATGATGTAGTTTTAGTTATTATCAAAATCAAAAGTCACATGACTTATTTCAGCGTTTTTTGAAATTCGCCATTGTATGGGAGATAGGCCTGAAGAACCTATTAAAAAAAATTCACCCTCTATGTAATAACGTATTATTACTGTCATTATTATTATTTATGATAGGTAGGTAGTAGTAAGTATAGGTGTGGGTAGTGTGTACAGCACCTAGTTGAATCATTAAATACTTACAAGAGGTACAAGAAGTTGAGAATACCCCAAAACCAACCAAATATGCTGAATGGATTCTGCTCCACCACAGTGCCATCTGAAAATATATAATCTATTTAAGTTCATGCCCATTCAAAATATGCACAATCAGACCTTGGTACTAAGTACATCAGAGCTATAAGCCCAGGCTAAGGAAGCCCATTTCAACATCCTTTATCATTATTAATCTTTGTGATCTTACCACCCTCTTTAAAAATAAACTACCTAGTTGTAGTAGTCATTGTTGAACAAAAAGTGCTATTAGATTTTCCATTAAGAATTTCCTCAGTAACAGCCTGCAGTCAGGATTTGTGCCCGGTTGATTGGAACAGACTGCCAGAATGCCTCGGTGGCGTAGTGGGTGCATGCTCGACTGCCAATCTAGTTCGATCCCCAGGTCAGGCATAGTGTTAAATATTGGATTTTTCCATCAGGAATTATCTCAATATCTGCCTGGAGTCTGGAACTGTGCCTGGTAGATGGCAATAGGCTCGCCACCTATTACATGGGACCAATAACATACTGGCGAAATGTGGGTGTATCTACTATGGGACTGAGTCCTGGGTACACCTCTGCCTACCCCTTCGGGAAAAAGGTGTGAACATATGTCATGTTTATGTTTTTTGATTGACATAACTGGCAATTTGTGAGTGTACTTCTATAGGAATGCTTCTGGCATTTCAGGGAAAGGGTGTGATATTATGTTGTGATAAAATAAGGCAAGTCTCTGAATATAAGGTATCAGTCTGGATTAAGAAATTTTTAAAGATAATTATGATGTAGGACTTGTACCCTAAAGGCATGAAGCTACAAGTACCCGGGGTGCCTGTCTTGGCGGGAAAACTCTATGGGCTTCACAGAGAGAACAGATAGAGAGATATGCGATAGAAAGAGAGAGAGCAGTAGATTAATATAACGACAGTTAGATGCTGTGCTACCTGAATTGCACTTTATTGCGTTGGAGCTAGTGGCTATTTATTTAAATGATTTTGATGAGTGCCTCTTCTGTCCCTTTAGTACATAGTATTCTGTGCTAAAGTCTCTAATTAAGTCTCAGGAAGACATTTTTACAAGTCAATAAAGCTCTTAACTAATGAATCTACAATATATTATTACAAAAACATCCTAGAAGAATTATAAGAGGCTTTATTAAGAACTTAATATGTGGTATGTATGCAGTATGTACCTACCAACCAAGTACCAACTTGAATTTTTAAGAGTTGTGATGGAATATGATAGCATACACATCCTGTCCTACAAACAGAATTCAGATAACAATTTATTTACGTTCACTGACGTGGCCTATTAACTATTTCATCATAACGACAGCTACACCTAAATGAAATTTATTACATGTCTAAAACTTACCTCCTTTAACGTAAACCATTATAGAACAAAATCAACTCCAAGGCTATCCAAGTTTGAAAACATAGGTATATTTTTTAATAATTGTATCCAAAATAAGATGTATTATTAGTCAGGGAATCAGGGAAATGAAATAATGTAGTTTTGAGTTTTGACACATTTGACTTGATTTGGCCAGTGCTGCCAACAGTTTAATTAGCTTCCCACCAGATTTTATTTCTAAAACCACCAGAAACCACTAAAAAACGACCCTACACTGATAATCACTAAATTTTCCACTACATCAGTTTTTAATGCATAACTTCAGCCATAGCACGTCCATTGCTGGACATACTAACCCCCTTTAGTTTTCCATCTAGTCCGGTTGTAAGTGGCTTGCATCCAGCGCAGTGGCGGATTTAATTATTTGCCGCCAGTAGGCTATCAAAAGTTTGCCGCCCCTTACCGGCAAATGATATAATTGTATTTTTTAAAATATAAAAGATTATGTAAGAATATGGAAAATAGCAGCGCCAGTACTAGGCGCACTTTGATTTAACTTTTACCCACGATAGATGATATCCTTTACTTTCTATACTTCTATTATTTATTGGGTATGTTAGTATTTCTTTGATAAGACTCAATTAACATTTAAGACAACAAAAAAGACATTTATTTTGGCTCCGGGTATTTATTTTAAGAAAGTATCGAAAGTCTCGAAAGTCCCGGGAATTCCCGGGACTGGGTCAGTATCGATTTAAAATTTCCCGGGACTGAAAATGCGTCGATACTGCAAGCCCTAGTCCAAACCACCAGTTCTAGTGGAAAATCCACTAAGATGGCAACACAGGATTTGACAGTTCTTTTGTTCTCAGCTGACTGACGGCATAGACTATTTTCTTCTTTTTTTACTCCGAGTTTTAACTTTTTCTTGGAGTATTGCTTGGCCGCAGGTTAAATATTTGCTAATTTCAAGCTTCTTACTGGTCTTGTATTACTAAATTATGGATCCGTAACAAAACTGCAATATTCTGAACCAAGGTGTCACATAATTATTACCAAATATATTCATTAATTTGCGTGCGCTGTGAAATCTATTGATGATAGAATAAAATAATCCACTTTACGTACTAGGAGTTTGTAAAAATAGTTCACGGAAATTATATTCATCTATTTTGGTTTAGTCACAATAATCGAAGCAGACATTATTTTTTATGCGGTGTGAGAACTATTGGTGATAGAATAAAATAATGTACTAGGAGTTGGTAGTAATTAGTAATTATCAATATCTACAAAATAGTTAGGCGGATATCGTATCCATCTATTTTGGTTTAGTCACAATAATCAAAACAGTCATTAACTTTCATGGGCAGGGAAAACTATTGGTGTTCAGGTTGCCGACAATCTCGGTGAGCGACCCCAGGGTTCCGAGGTACTGTGCCCGGTATGCTGCTACTCCTGTACACTCGAGGACATGAGCAAGTTGTCTCCTCCACTTCCATGCACGCTCGGTATAAAGGGCTGTCTGTATCAGCGCCTTTGTGAGCCGACAGTCTAATCTGAGAGCGCCAGCTTCGTCTGTCTGCACTCACCGTTATTTCCCCAGTAGGTGGAATATTTGCTCCTGATTCGTTGTCTTAGGAGACTATAGATTTGAGTGAAGGGTATCGGTACTCGGAACTTTTGATTCCGGTCCTACCGCCTCCTTTTCATTAAAATAATAAAATTGAATTATTGCTACTTTAATGAAATTTGTGTTTATTTATCACTAAAAACAGTAAAATCAATTTATAGACAAAAAATCAGGTAAGTAAGTAAGCCCTTTGGCGACCACCTATAATATTGACAATAACTTATGTACTTATTTAAAACATAATATTAAGTAAGACTATAATCCAACTATTTATAACACACCAAACACAAAATACAATAATATATTATGCTTAACAAACTTTCACATCCTAATATATATATACTATTATAAAGGCGAAAGTTTGTAAGTATGGATGTATGTATGGATGTTTGTTACTCTTTCACGCCAAAACTACTGAACCGATTGGGCTGAAATTTGGTACGTAAGTAGCTTAGACCCTGGAATAACACATAGGGTACTTTTTATCCCGATATTCCCACGGGAACGAAGACTACGCGGGTGAAACCGCGGGTCACAGCTAGTTTATAATATTAGTAGAATATTAGCTTTACTAAAATAAAGGTATGCTTCCTCACTTTTCCTTTACTTATTCATTCCTACAATTTTGATGTGTGCACTCTGCCTTGTATTCTTTAATTTATTATGCAAAAACGAATCAAATAAAGCATAATATTAAATTAGTACAGAAATTAACCAACACATCCACCTTACCTACTTTAATTAGTCATAATGTAAATTTCATTATAATATTACTTATGATGATTGCAGAAACCTCTACTGATCTCAAACTAGTTGTTTAGGTACAATGGTACTAAACAGACTTTCTCTTCATCATTTTTGTAACTTTATCATATCTTCATCATCTTAGCCTACTTAACATAATATGCCTGCCCATAGTTCTCCATCTAGTACAGTTGTAAGTGGCTTGCATCCAGCAAGTTCCTGCTGTCTTTATTAGATTGTAGATTTTTGTTACTTCAACTGGGAACAAATTATTTTCTGGTGCACTAGACCTTTCTGGAATAGACTTCCTGCACAAATTTTTCGGCTGCCTGGGGATAAAACCCTGGGACCTGCGAATCAGAAGGCAGAGTCGGAAGGCTAGTCAAGTAGTAATAAATAACTTTTTTTTAGTGCTAGTATTCTCATTTAGTTATAAAAAAATTATTTTTTTCTGTTCAAGAGCTCCATGCAATGCTTCTATACTATTGAAGACATGGTCTGCGTCAAGTCCTGGTGGGGGCTCACTGAATTTTGAACCAACCAAGATAGCATGCCAGCCAGCTCTCTTTGCTCCATTATAATCCTTTTCCAGATCATCTCCAATGTGAAGACACTGTGAAGGTTTCACTTCTTTCTTACAAGTCTCCAATGCATTCCTAAAGATCCTTTCATCTGGTTTGGTGTAGCCAACATCGTAGGATGTTAAAACAAAATCAAAATTATCATATAATCTGATATTTCGTAATATATCTATCAAACGCGGATCAAAGTTTGATATGACTCCAACAGTTATTCCATTGTGTTTCAGATACTCTAGAAGTTTGTAACTACCCCCTGCCACATCCCAGCATTTGGTTGTACGAAACTCGCTTATCAACTTGCTAGCTATACGGTCCACATTAGCATATGACGGAAGCTGCCCCTCAAACGTTAATTTCACAACCTCCTTCCACCAATTCTCCCAGGCAACATCATTCTTTCCGAAATTTGGGTGTTTTGCATTCATTTTGATGAAACTTTCTTTCATTTGAGATTTCAAGACTTCAACCGTGCCCAGAAATCCGTAGTTCCTACCCACAATACTGTAGTACTCCCATGGAGGTATTTTAAACCTAAGCAGTGTGTTTGTGGCATCGAATGTTACTAATTTTATGCCCTGCATCAATAGATGATATTTTCTGTTGTGGTCAAAAAATTATTTATTATATTATAGTTCTTAATCTTTTTTCCTGGAAAAACAAAACACATTTACATATATATATTTTTTTATTAAATAAAATTGAAGTGTGCTTGAAACATTAAAAAATACCGATTTTTACTAAACATGCATATTATGAAAGTATCGATATATACGTTATGTACTAGTCTATCAAATCTAAGAAGTACCATGTGACATTTCATCTTTTCAAGCCAATAAAGCCTTGGCCGTAAACCATGGAACTATGAGTTTAATCACAAGATGTACAAAATTCATAATAATCACTAAATTAATATTATTAATGTGGATTATGTGGAATAAGTAAAAATAACAATAATTTTATGAAAAACAATTACCTCCAGACCTCTTCTTGTTATAAAATAATCAACTTTCCTATAATTAACTTTATTAATCGATTTTTTTCAATTCAATTCTTATTTTGTAGCTTGTTTGAAAATTTTTTAAATAATGAATGGATTGATTTTTAGAAAATTGACAGACTAAAAATGTGTCAAGAGTCAAGTGTCAGTTCCTTTTGTTCTGTGGTCAGAGTGAGTAGCACAGAACATGGACCATAGACTTAGGATAGAGGGATTGCTGCGATGGATAGAGATTATTCAAGGATTTTCTACCCAAAGAAAATTAGGTTTCCAAATTAGGCTATAAAACCGTCAAGTAACTAGAGTTTCAATTCTAATGTTATTAATTCAGTTTAAGTGGTTTACTTCAGTATGTGTGTTCAGCGTGTAATTATATTTTTATTTAGTTACGCGCTTGTGCGTCTCATAGATAATAATCGTAATATAAACTGTGCGTCTGTAGTTAAACAATTCAACGTCATTGGTTGTGAACCACATGCAAATACGTTATATGTTATATCTATTACACATTGATAAAGAAAAAGGGAGATAGGGTACGTTATACCCGCTTACTCAACAAATGGCACGTGTTAGTGGCAATTTGCTCAGTGTGCAGTTTGCACAGTGACATATTATAATGAACAACAAAGATAGAATGACGTACCTAAGACTGAAGTGCGACCGTGACAATATTATTCGCTCGTACGATCTTACTTTACTGACGTACGTGGGACCTAATTTGAGCTTGCCATTTTCGAGATGCCAGTACCTAATCTCCCCTTTTCTTATTATCATTGGTCAACCTACATTGAATAATTGGCAGCAACGCGACGCGATGTGAAGATAACAAGACATTATCATGGTTATAAATTCAGTTTAAGGGTCAACTCTTAAAAAAATTATAATATTTACTAGGAGATTGTTTTAAAGCCTAATTTGGATATAAACATTTTTCTCCCTATGAAGTTTTATGGTAAATTTGACGCAGACCGACGCGAGTGAACATAGGAGCATTGGAGTAGTCTTACCTATTCAAATAAATTTATTCAAAAAAGTCTTACCTATTCAAATATTCAAAAACTTTTTGAGTCTTTTAGACTCAAAAAGTTTGACGGTGAAAGACTCAATATCGACAATGCAACTTTGTTCCTTGGCATACATATAGACTCTAAACTGCAATGGAGCACTCATATCACCGAGCTCTCAGGGAAACTAAGCTCTGCAGCTTACGCGGTTTACAAAATTAGGCAACTAACGGACATAGCCACGGCGAGATTAGTCTACTTTGCATATTTCCACAGCTTAATGTCATATGGGATTTTGTTGTGGGGGTCAGCTGCAGATATAGAAACCATCTTTATACTACAAAAACGTGCGATTCGTGCCATCTATGAGATGCGTCCACGCGAATCCCTTAGGGAATTATTTAAAGAAATAAATATACTGACCCTACCATCCTTATACATCTATGAGAACATCATGTATGTGCGTAAAAATTTGCATAAATTCAAATTAAATAGTGACCTCCATAATTTTAATACTAGGAATAAAGACAAAATAGCTATACCTAGCTTTAGATTATCTAAAACAAATAAAAATCATTCTTAGGAAATAGTGTACGTTTCTATAATAAAATCCCAAAAGAGATAACGGGGCTCAGAGGGTAAATTCAAAACCTATATAAAATCTACTTTACTAAAGAATGCTTATTATAATGTAAATCAGTACATAGAGGACAAAGATGCTTGGGAACTTCCGCATAGCCACCACGCGGCACCTTCTAAACAAACGAGTGTAACCAAACTAAATATTGTAAAACAATCAGTTGAAAAAATTAAGCCCTACAAGTTTCTTGTGCGTTCTTCTTGTAAAGGTATCTTTCCGAACGCACGGTAGATTCGTTACTGTTTATTTTCATTGACGTACAAAAGTGTTAGATTGTGACCTATTTGAATAAATCTTTTTGACTTTGACTTTGACTCAAAAAGTTTTTGAATATTTATTTATGTTTGTTACGATTATTAAGTAGAAATGCTGCGATCATTAATAATACTACATTCTGTATTACATGTAAACAAAGTTAAAAAAAAAATTACTAGATTATTATTAAACTCCTATCAATATACAAAAATATCGCAACGTCATAAAGTAGATAAATAGTAATCAACTTATAAAACAAACATAAACATACATTCACGCCTTTTTCCCGAAGGGGTAGGCAGAGGTGTACCCAGGACTCAGTCCTATATAATAGTAGATACACCCACATTTCGCCAGTATGTTATTGGTCCCATGTAATAGGGGGCGAGCCTATTGCCATCTACCGGGCACAGTTCCAGACTCCAGGCAGTTATTGAGATAATTCCTAATGGAAAAATCCAATATTTAACACTTGCCTGACCTGGGTATCGAACCCGGGACCTCTTGATTGGCAGTCGAGCATGCGCCCTCTACGCCACCGAGGCAGTCAACCTTATAGTTATATCTTATGGTTTAATTTTGACTAATGCGCAATTAACATGCATCCTTTTAGCCCCGATATACTTACGGAGCTCGTAAAATTTTATTACCCTACGTAGCGCTTAGAAAATTCAACCTTATTTCAATGCTATAACGCTTAAAATGACAAGTCATGACATGCTACTCATAAGTTGTTTTGATCTTACCTTGAACAATAATAGCAGCTAATATTATCACACGGCAGTCGGTCGGCAGTGAAGTCGCTTTGTTGACTAAATTTATAACAGTTTACCTCAGGCCTCAGTCCTCAGAGTAAGGATACCAAAGCAATTCAACGTCATTGCAGTTTACATAAACTTACATTTCACTTAAAAATAAAGTCATTTGATTACCCCTCGTCCACATCTAAAGTTTTAATTAACACAATAATTATCGGAAGAAAATTGCCTTTAAGAATTCTGTTGTCTAAAACTTTAATCATAGAGAATAGATGATTTAGTGTTCACACAAACCAAGCAGTGTTTGTGTAGTGTTGCCAGCACATCGCCTTTTTATCTACATGGACCGGAAGTTGATTATAGAAGGGCCCAGTTGCATTAGTTTAGAAATCGAGTTGTAGTAAGCGACTTACACTTAATACGTAACAAAACTGAATGGAAATCTGTGGGGGAGGCCTATGTTTAGCAGTGGACGTCCTATGGCTGAGATGATAATGAGATGACGAAGTAGTAGGTAGAATAGTTGTGGAAAATGCTTTCGGAATAATGTCTTGTAGTGGTAGGCCTCTTTTGTAGGAGGCCGCCTGGGGAAGTACCACACCTTTGCCAGTTATTCATCCGCCAAGCAGTAATGTCAAAACAGTACTGTGTTCCGGTATGAAGGGCAATGTTACCAGCGAAATTACTGGGCATGATGAGATTCAACAACTCATATCTCAGGGTGATAGGCGCAGTGCAGTGCCGCGCAGAATTTTGAATTTTAAAATACTGGGTGGCACTGTGTCTGATATGGGCAATCATGATGCTTACCATCAGGCATCTGATGAGCTCGTCTTGTCACTCACTATCATAAAAATAAAGTCTGCCCTTTTTCATGTACTCCATAAACCAATACCGTTACTTAAAATTCGTCTATTGAGCTGCCTATATGACTGCATCATCGGGAGACTGCAATCGTAGCAAGCGTCGCTCAGCCATGAGGTTCATGGTGTGATCGGACTATTTTTGAGGTCTATTTGTACGGCGGAGTTTATAGAACTTAGAGCCCTCCGTTCGCCAGTTTCTACGAGCCTGTTATTAATTTATGTTATCTATGAATTTAAGAAAGAGAAAATATAATAAAATCAAAGAGTATATTTAATAAGTATTTATTTTAAAAAGGCAACTGCATTTCAAAAGTTGAAAATACTTTAAGACTAGGAATTGAACAAAAAATAAATAAAAATTTCAAACATTATCCCATCTTATTGTGTACCTTATTAAAGTAAAGCTAGAACTACATCTGGCACACGTGTGCTACGTACGCCGATCTGGCCGCGTTGGAGCCCATACATTTTGTATGGCGACTAGCTGTTTAGAGCTACATTAGATCCACGCCTCCACGCTTCTAGCTTAAAAACTATTATGTATATTATTATTATGTTTTTTTATGTTTTAGGTGTATCAAAATCATTCTGATAGAAGTATCGCTATAGAGAGAGTAAAAAATAACGGAGAATTCGGAACTCCTGCAAAACACAGAAAAGTCCGGCCAAAATACAGTTATACGATTTTGACAAGTGCGCCATTCGGCAAAAAAATCATTATTTATATGCTGTGAAGAAAGAGATCCCTACACTCTCTATATTATGGAGTGTATTACGAGACGATATTTTTTACGGTGGAAGCAGAGAGCATTTACGAAACATTTTATAAGAAATTGGGATTAATCTCCTAAAAATATTTTTTTTTTAATATACAATTTAGTTCAGTTAAAAGTTTTATTTCAGTATACAGTTTAATAGATTATGAATATTATATAATTAAGAAGATATCAAGTTAAAAAACACAATACCGGTAATACATAGCTCGCGCGCGAACCATACTTAATGTACTTGTATTTTTTTTATAACTTTTACAGTAATCAAAAAAAAGTTCTTACAAAATGCTTTGTTAAAATAAAAATACTTTTATGAAAGAACAGTTCTTTGATATTTTTTAATTATTAGAAGAAAAAAATCTGGGCAGTGGCTTTTATTCATTAAAGACTAAACAATACAGCTACCTTCTTACAATCTATCTACCTTAACTAAATACACAATGCTAAAGAACTCTTCGAAAATCCATAGGCCGACATGTGAAACTATAGGAAATCCAAGTGCTCTAAAGTAATAAAACATAACATCACGTCTTTTTCTCATGTAATAGGGGGTGATATGCCATCAAATATTGCCATCAACCAGGCACAAATCCAGACTGAGAAAATTCGTAGCAGTAGCGCTTGCGCTCACTATTGAGGATATTACCAATCCTTATCCTGATCCTAATTTTTATGAAATAGGATTCCAAGTTCGATTTGTTATTTATTGACTATAATTTCTAGATGAACGAGTTATATAGACCCCTTTTTTCGTCGGGTAGTAGTTACTTGTATCCATATCTACTACCAGAGAGGTAAAACTATAGAAAATAAATTAAAATTGCAAAGTATCAAAATCGTTTATAAGTAACAAAGTATTTTTTTTTATGATAGTGAGTGACAAGACGAGCAAATCAGGTGCCTGATGGTAAGCATCATGATTGCCCATATCAGACACAGTGCCACCCAGCGTTTTAAAGTTCTAAATTCAGCGCGGCACTGCACTGTGCCTGTCACCCTGAGATATGAGTTGTTGAATCTCGTCATGCCCAGTAATTTTGCTGGTAACATTGCCCTTCAGACCCGAACACAGTAATGTATTGCCATACATAGAGCAAGTGGCGCCCTCAATTAATTTCTACCCGTTCCGGTGCTCACCCACAGTGAAAAATTTGTTATTCAGCTATGCTCCCGGCCGAGAGGCTCCCACTGTAAAACAACCGTATTATTATGTGTAAAAACGATAACAAGGCTATATAGGGCCTTGTTCCCTGTAGCCTTGTTCCCGTAGAGGTAGGCAGATACTATTTCTGCCATAATTTTGACTAATAGAACTTTACTAAACTTGAAAATTAGTTTAATTTGACACTGGCAAATACTTTTAACGTGTGAGTTTAATTGAGAAGAAAGAAAAAAGCAGACTACCGTCTATGGCAGCACCGGAAGTCAGTCAATGTGAACACTATTCTGGCCGAAACACAGGGACCGGATCGAGGAATTTAAATGGGGCATAATTAATAATATTGATCGTATTCTCACCCAAACTTATTATATAGTAAATTTAAGTTTCTGTGTGAGACGAAGAGGTAAGCTTGATTAAACCAAGTTTAGTTTATGTATGTTTGGATTTGGTGCTGTTACATAAAGTCATTCTCGAATAATTAATAATTTGTTACACCTTTTTGTACCAGACTATGTACCACCAAAGGTACATAGTAAATTGAAATAGCATCGGTAATAATGAGCATCGGTAAATCTGTTTTTACCTATGTTTTGGCCGCCCCCGTGTTATAATCAACAAGTGTCAAGCAGTAATGTGCAAACATTACTGTGTTCCGGTATGAAGGGCAATGTTACCAGCGAAATTACTGGGCATGATGAGATTCAACAACTCATATCTCAGGGTGACAGGCGCAGTGCAGTGCCGCGCAGAATTTTGAATTTTAAAGACTGGGTGGCACTGTGTCTGATATGGGCAATCATGATGCTTACCATTAGGCACCTGATTTGCTCGTCTTGCTCCTCGCTTTAATAAAAAAAAAAAAAAAAAAAAATATGCAGCCGGGGCCATTACCCCCCGGTTTGTCTTAATGCAGATCTGGGTCAACAGCATAATTCTAGGCATAATTATGGTGTTAATTAAAACTTTAGGTGTGTACGAGCCTTTACAAGTTTAAAACCTTTACTACTTTTTATAAAAATCTTACCATCAACATCATACAACCAATATTATTTTATATTATCAGCCGCGTCCGCAAACGCATCAGACAGACGCGACTGAAAATATATTCGGCGACTAGCGACAAATGGCAACACTGAACTCTGGATAAAAATTGCTGCGCGTCCATGTCAATTCTCATCTGTGTAGCACGGAATCAATAGAAAATAAAAATGAGGAATCCTCACTCGAAGTAGTGTTATTTGTGTTAATTAATTATCATAATATATAAACAGAAACATCGCAAACTTTAGGAAGTGTGAAATCACAGTAATCGTTCACGAATCGCTCGCCTAATCGCAATACATAACTACATCGAAAAGAGAAATGACTTCCATTCTGTGAAGTGTGAAGTGTGGAATGTAAAGTGAACGTCGTTGAGGATGCATTATGTAGTGTGATCGCGGCGTATCACAGTATAAATATCGCGTCGCGAGGCAGTAGGTATAAGGGTGTTGGATAGTGATTATGCGGAGACGATGATGATGTGGTGGGTGTGCGCGGCGGTGGTGTTCGCAGCGGCGGCGCACGGCGCGAACGCGGAGCAAGTGCTGCTCCTCGACACCACCACGGAGGCCACGCTCGGCTGGACTCGGTTCCCGTACGGCGCGCAGGCCAGCACTCCCGGCTGGCTCGAGGAATCATACACCAATTTCGAGAAACAGATCAACTGGCGCTCCTACGTAGTCTGTGACGTCGCACATCACAACGTCAACAATTGGCTCTGGACGCCGTTCATAGAACGTCGAAACGCTAATCGAATCTATATTGAGATTAAGTTCACGATAAGAGACTGTTCATTGTTCCCTGGTAATGCACTGAGCTGCAAGGAAACATTCAGTTTGCTGTATTATGAGTTTGACGTAGCCACGCGTGAGCAGCCCCCATGGGAGCCCGAGAGCTACAAGTTGGTGGGGCGCATCGCTGCCGGCGAGGGAAGATTCAATACTAACTCTGATGTGGATATTAACACAGAAGTAAAGAGCATAGCAGTCACTAAAAGAGGTGTTTATTTTGCATTCAGAGATCAAGGTGCATGTATTTCCATTCTTGCTGTAAAAGTATACTACATCACCTGTCCTGAAGTGACTGTTAATTTTGCAAGATTCCCAGCCACTCCCACAGGGCGTGAAGTGACAGTCATTGAAGAAGCTAATGGAACATGTGTTGAAAATGCTGAGAAGACCCTAGAAGAGCCCCCTGTGTACATGTGTAAAGGAGATGGGAAATGGACTCTTCCAAGAGGGTCGTGCAAGTGTCGAGCTGGATTTGAGCCAGACCATGAAAATCAGGTCTGTAATGAGTGCTCCCCTGGAAAATTCAAATCTCGCACTGGTGATGAGCCCTGTATCCCATGTCCTGATTACTCTGAATCCAAAGCATCGGCAGCAGCTGAATGCAAATGTGTTCCTGGATTTTTTAGAGCAAGTAAGGATCCAAAAAATGTGCCTTGCACTCAACCACCATCGGCACCTGACAACTTGACTGTCACATTTGCTGATCAATTTTCAATATCACTAGCATGGCAACCACCTCACCAGACTGGAGGGCGCAATGATGTCACATACAGAGTTCACTGCTCCAACTGTGGTCCCAGTGTAGAATATAGACCTGCTGATTCAGGTCTCAATGCCACCAGGGTCACAGTTATGGGCCTAGATCCAGTTACTGAGTATAAGTTTCAAGTGTTTGCTGAAAATGGTGTCACAGAATTGACAAAAGAACCTTCCAGAAAAATTGAAATAACCGCAGTTACTGAAGCTTCTGTTGTCAGTGTTGTTTCTAAACTTAGAGTAACAAATGCAGAAAGTGACAAGCTAACAATAGCATGGAATCCACCACCTATAGACTCCACAGATCCTGATGATGCTATAGAGAGCTATGAAGTGAAATGTTTCCCAAAGGACAATATGGATAGAGCAGCGAATGCAACACTGAAAGTTACAAAGGAACCTCACGTGACCATAACGGGACTTCAAAAAGACACAGAATATGGTATAAGAGTGAGAGCAAAGATGAAAAGGGGATGGGGTGAGTTCAGTGGGATTATTTATGCTCGAACTGGCACAGTGCTTGAAACTACGTATATAGTGGGCGAAGAAGAAGGTGCACAAGTTCGACTCGTAGCTGGAGTTATGGTCGCGTTAGTGGTGCTCTCGGTCGTAGCTATAATTGCGACCGTTTTAGTATTACGAGCGCGCGCCGATGACGAATGTGATAAGAAACAACCTAGCGATTGCAACGCGCTGAATTATCGCAACGGTGAGGTTTACACGGGGCCTGAGAGACCTACCAAAACCAGTAGTAACGCCACAACTCCACTATTTGCGGGTACCGGTTCTCGCACGTATATAGACCCACATACATATGAAGATCCCAACCAGGCCATAAGAGAGTTCGCTCGTGAGATCGACTCTGCTTGCATCACCATAGAAGCAATTATCGGCAGTGGCGAGTTCGGGAATGTGTGCCGCGGCAAGCTCAAGTTACCCACCAGTTGTGGTCAAGAGATCGATGTCGCCATCAAAACCCTTAAAGCAGGTTCAATAGAACGCGCTCGTCGAGATTTTCTTGCGGAGGCCTCTATAATGGGACAGTTCGAGCACCCTAATGTTATTTTTCTCCAGGGAGTTGTTACAAAATGCAATCCTATAATGATTATTACCGAATTCATGGAAAACGGTTCACTGGATACTTTCCTCCGAGCTAACGACGGAAAGTTCAGAGTATTGCAATTGGTCGGCATGCTCCGTGGTATAGCTACCGGTATGCAGTATTTATCCGAAATGAATTACATTCACCGGGATCTCGCCGCACGCAACGTACTGGTCAATTCGCAACTCGTATGTAAGATTGCAGACTTTGGATTGTCGCGAGAGATCGAATCGATGGCTGACGGAGCATACACTACGCGCGGCGGTAAAATTCCGGTCCGGTGGACTGCACCAGAGGCAATCGCGTTCAGGAAATTCACGTCCGCGAGTGACGTTTGGTCGATGGGCATCGTCTGCTGGGAGGTGATGAGTTTTGGCGAAAGGCCCTACTGGAACTGGAGCAATCAGGACGTGATCAAGTCCATAGAGAAGGGTTACCGGCTCCCGGCACCCATGGAGTGCCCCGAAGCAGTGTACCAGCTCATGCTGGACTGTTGGCAGAAAGAGCGCACTCATCGGCCTACATTCGCGAGCATCGTCAAAACACTAGACAAGTTAATACGCTGTCCCGAAACGCTACGTAAGATCGCTCCGAACAGATCTGCCGATCCTCTAGCGGGAGACACACCGGACATGATCCAGTTCACGTCTGTAGAGGAGTGGCTGGATTGTATAAAAATGTCGCGGTACGTGGAGAAGTTCCGCACGGCCGGCATCAACGATATGGATGCGGTGGTGGACTTAACGGTACACCAGCTCGCCTCGCTCGGCGTCACGCTCGTCGGACATCAGAAGAAGATCATGAACAGCGTGCAGGGCATGCGCGCTCAGATACGTGGTAATGGCCCTTATGGCTTTCTCGTCTGAGTACTCTGTAATATTGTGTTGTGTTGACAAGTGAAAGTGCTAACTATTGGATATGATCTCACATGGCAACTATCTCCAGTGCAGTGCAGTATTTGATAAAGTAATGAAAAGGATGCATTTTGTATATTTTTTTAAAAGGAACTGCCATAGAATTAGATTATAGGTTAATTAAGATCCAGGAAAAAATGAAATTATAATATGTATTGATAATGTGCCGTTTATATTCATATTTTAATGTATAATAGATTGTAATGTAAGCTTAAAACAACTGAGACATCGTTGGGACCGGCCTAACTCTAAACATGCTCTGATCTACTTCTGTTCTTCACATTACATTGTATATTAGTATAGCTTTACTGAATTCAACCGTCTTATAGATACTGTACAACGAATCAATAACAATAGCCATTACTTATTTTAGTATACTGACTCTGAAAGCAACTAGGTCCCATTGACATTGGGGTCAAGATGAAAGAACTGTAACAAAAACCACATGTTGATAAAACATAATTGTAGCTATTTTAAGTTAAGACTAGCCAGTATTTATCAGTCTGATTGTATATCATCAATTCAGCAGTGTCTGTGTCATAGTGTTCAGATTAATTAATAATTTTATAATGCTTTTAAAAGAATAATTTTATAATGAAATATATAATAATCAATAGTAAAGTACAAGAATTTAGAAATAACAATGTGGCTGTGGCCGATATTGCACATGCAGAATATTCCATAATATGATGTATTTATAGTATAATTGAATCATCCAATTAATTAAAATGTAGGTAGCTAATTTATCACGAATGAGATTAATATCAGAGCAGACTATTTTAAATAAATAATTTGGTTTATCATGAAATTTTTGTAATGTGTCAAATACTCTTGTTTTATAACTTGGACTTTATTATTAGGAACTTTTACTTATGTTATTGTGATGGATAAAAAGTACTTAATTAATTAAATGTATGTAGATGATAATGCCACAAAATAATTTATCATACATTGTTATAATATTATAATATAATAGTTACTTTCATCCCTTTTAAATCGCATGTATATAAGGCTGAATGTATTGAGTACTTATCATTATTTTTATTAATATCATATTGTTTGGTAGTGTATGTACCTATAGAAAAAAATCTGAATTTCTTTTTAGGATACCTTCACACTTTAATGGTTATAAATATAATAAGACAACATTATGCACACTGTGTTCAATCTGACATCATGTCGATAAATATTTGCAATAAAGTAAAACAGGCATTTTATAGATTTAAAAAAAAATGGTACATATTTGTCACACAGACCGATGACCGCCTTAGCTACCAAACATCAATTGTAATAGTTAGTTTGGAGTATAACTAAGCTTTAGTTATAGATGAACACTGAAAACACTTAGTGATAGAGACTATAATGAGATATTGCCAATATTAGTTTAAGGTGCTTTGCTTATAATTTTTTTACCTTAAGCTTTTTATACTGCCCACTATTTTAACATAAATATATTGAATAGTTTTATAATCCATCCATTTTTATTTTAAAACTAGCTGTGCGATACCTTTCCCTTATTTTTATTTTTATTATCATCTATTTCATCATTTTCACTGCTCAAGTCATCAAATTCATTATTGAATTTTTGGTTCACAATTTTGATCAGAAATGTGTTCAAAACATAATAATAGTCCAATAGATATTATTATATGAACATAGTATTATAAAAACACTGTTAATTATAATTTTGTCTTAGTCTCATTAAAATACAAAAGGTAAATAATTATCATAGATATTTTTACTGAGATTATCTCATATTGGACTGGACTGAATTAGATTTATGTGTATTGGCTAAGCGTATTTCTTTTTTTATATGCTATGCGATTTTTAGGCTCATTAACAAATATTTGACTAGAACTTCCTATTATAATAATCCACTTTTAAATTAACATTATTAAACAGATTTCTTATTATTGATGAGTTGAGACTGTTTCACATGATTCTCTCACAGGTGGCGCTGTAACTACACTATAAATATTTGTTTGTGTGCTCATTTAAATCCATGATAAAACAAGCTGAACCTGATAAAATGTTTAATATTAGAACATTATATTATATTATTTTTGTTTGACATACAAAGCAAGCAAATGCAATCGCAATGGTTAATTAAGTACCTTACAATTTGGATATATTTAATAATATTGATCAGTCTTCCATATAATTTTCTAGACTAATAAATTTATATCTGGTTTGAATGGTTTAAAATATCTATAAGTCTATATTTGTTATAGTTTATAGTATTAGTACAGTCGTTTTTTTTTAAACTGATAGCACAGTTACCCACCGAGCGCCTACGTGACACAGTCAAACCTGCTGTGTCCTTGAATGTACCTAGGTACTTATGGCCCATGTTTTATACAAACTACCTCGTCGTTTTGTTACATCCTTCTATCCTTCTAATATTTTAAATCTTAAATTTCAGTACAATGTAAAAAGCTTACGTTTTAATAGGTGAACAAAATGCTTGCGAGTTCTGACTCACATCCAGCGCCAACGAGCGCGGTTTTGGTTAGATTGATGGATGAATGGATGTTTGTTACTCTTTCACGCCAAAACTACTGAACAAATTGGGCTGAAATTTGGTATGTAACTGACACCCTGGAATAACACATACCTAGGGTACTTTTTTCCCGTTATTCCCACGGGAACGATGACTACGCGGGTGAAACCGCGTGGCATAACTAGTATTATATTTAATAATCGCTGCCCAGTGCCGAGTGTTGCAGAATACCTTTGAATTAGACGAACTCGAGTTCACTGCAAAATATATTTTACCCAAACTACCTATGCCTATATTCCAAACACCTATACGTATTATGTTATGTAAGACTAGCTGTACCCCGAGGTCTCACCCGCGCAGTCATCGTTCCCGTGGGAATATCGGATAAAAAAATAATTCCATGTGTTATTCTAGGGTGTAAGCTACCTATACATACCAAATTTCAGGCTAATCGGTGCAGTAGTTTTGGCGTGAAAGAGTAACAAACATCCATCCATGCACACAAACTTTCAGTATGTATGTACGTTACCTCCAAAATTGTGAATTATTTAGTTATTTTGATTGCATTTGCTTGTTGCTGACACTAACTGATTATGTATGTAGTACCAATTTATATTGTAATTTTGAGTATAAAGGATAATATTATATATATACTTTATATAATAAATAATTTATTTTTTATTTTTATAAACTTAACATAATATTATAATAATTGTTGGATTACTGTCAATGTCCTTTGACCATCAGCAAATCAATTAATGCTAACCTTTTCTAATATTTATTTTGTTTCTGTGATATTTTGTAATATTTGAAAATGAACATACCAACATATACTTATACCTATCCCATTGCTGATTTCTTACATAAGATCAGTTTGACTATTAATGTTATTATAATTTAATCTCAAATTGGTAAATTATAATATTAATAACGGGGTATCGTAATTATTTTTACATTTATTGTTTTTAAAAATTAACATTTACAAATATTTTATATGTGAATTTTTCGATGGTAGATTGTAATTTAAATTTCCTCTGCACGTACCTAAAGCCGAGATCGTATGTTCACTGTTTACATTTTTTGTTACAAAGTTCGCGTAGGGTCCATCTCACTAATAGCTACGCAATCGACAAAAAATGGAACTGATTGTTACCAACAGTTCTTCAGTACCGTAGAGAGTTTGTCAAAGACACTAGCGTCTCGTCTGTTATATATGCGTTATCTGGGACGGACCTTAATAATAAACGAGCTCTCCATAGCTTGTCTATGGAGAGCTACTCGACTGACTCGTGCTAAACGAAGCATACTACCTACTAGAATACTAGACACTAAACGTATTAAATACAGTCAGTAATGCTTTTAAACGATTCATATTGAAATAAGATGTTAAAGACTGCAATGTCTATATTATGAGCTTGCTTTGGACCAATGCAGAATGTAAGAAATGAAATCTATGGAAAATTTGGCAAAATTAATGCAGTAGGTATACTTTTATCTTTTTGGGATATGTAGGCTGTACCTAACCTATAGTGAAGTTTAATTTTGTCCACTCTCCGTGACTAGTGACCACCCTGGTGAGTATCCCTCACCAGGGTGAGCAAATATCGTCCCTCGACGCGCCCCTAGAAGTGTCCCGAAACGCGGTTTTTCAATTTTTTAGAGAACCATAATAAATCCATATAATCCACAATAAATTAATTTTGCCATTTTTGAGCTAAATTTCTTGCACTTAAGTTTCAACAAAAAATGATTTCGCTGTTATTTTTTTGTTTTAAGTATTTTACCTAGTACAACTATTAGTTAAATAATATGCTATGAAAATAATCTGGAGGATCCAAACATAATGCTCATATATTTTTTACGATGAAATAAACATAAAATACTGTTCTTAAAGAGTGTAGAAAACAATTTATATCGCTATACCTTGTCTAATTGAGTTTGATCGATGACAGCTGAACAAAAAACAATTTTTGTTTATATTTCCCTAAATTAGATACATAAATGTTATCTAATCGGGTAATTTAATATTCAATTGATAAATTAAGAACCCTCATATAACTTAATTTACGGAAATATGGCCAAAAATTAGATTTTTGTTCAGCTGTCATTGATCGCCCTATATTTGACAAAGCGTAGTGAGAATTCTGTAAAAATATATTGTATTATTAATATTATCGTTCAGATGCAAAGAATGTGTTGAATTGCTTTCTTACTATTCAGATGACAATACGATCTTGGCTTACAGTGCCACTAACTTAGCTGTTCAGGTGGGAAAAATTGGTACTACAGCCTGTCAGCCGACATTTTGAGAAAATCATTCCGCTGTCAATTTTACTAGCGACGCTGTTTACTGAACAGAGAAGATGATGGCACTGTATTCGAAATTAATATAATACGTATTATTCATTACTATCAATATTTTGTCATTGTACAAAACCACTGTCCAATAACCAATAGATAGATACGAAATATTATTTATATTACAAAATTAAACCAATACGAATTTAATATAAAGCAATATTGTCGTAATAAAGCGTCAGCTTAATTACTTCACAGATCACAGATTCACACACAGACTGTTTCACAGATCAATGCAATAATGTAGGGAAATAAGTACCTACGTATGACTTATGACTCAACAAATTAATGATAATTATATTCTTAATAAAAGCTGTGCGAAAAGGGAGTGGCCTCGCCAAAAAATATCTCGCTTATTTTATACGCATGCACTTTTGCATAGAAACTAGCGCCATATCATACCATAATTTAAATCTGCCGTCTTACAAATACGGCTCCTTCGTCGTTTCGTCCCATGACAGGTTCGTCCCATTGGGACGAATCGATATAATAGTAACCAATATTTACACCAATAACATTGGGTTCAATACATTACATAATGTGTGGAGTGTGGATATATAGGTATATTTATTAATACTATGTTGGTACTTGGACATATGATAACGGAGTATCGGACCAACATTAACATAGGCGCAAATATGGTTAATATGTGGCGCCCGCATACTGAATAAGATATCCTGTAACATTCACAATGCATATTAAGTTCCCATCAGACTACATAATCCTTATCCAAATATTGAGTTTGTTCTACGTTTTACTAGGTGCTACAAAAAGGTGTACCTAGGTCTATAATATCAATCCTAACAAACTGAACAAATTGCAAAATAAACAATAGACAATTCAAAATGGATCCGCTGATCAGTAAATATGGGAAGTCAAATTTTTTCCGGAATCTTGCTATTTTGAGGTTTAGGGTTCCGTACCTCAAAAGGAAAAAAAGAACCCTTATAGGATCACTTCTTAGTCCGTCGGTCTGTCTGTCTGTCTGTCAAGACCGTTTTTCTTGGGATCGCGTTGAACAACTGACGTCCACGGTCCCTTGCTACTGTAAAAAATCATCATACTTCTAAGTCAACGTAATCAAAATATACGGCCATTTAACCGCACATTTCCTTTGCGCACCGGGCTAAAAACCTATACGGTTCATCCCGTTTGCCTAGCATCATGAAATTTGACAAGAAGCAAGATCTTATATCACAAGTAAAGGAAAAATTACCAAAACCGTAAAATAAAAAAAAAGTGATTACTATCAATTTTGCGGTATCTAGGTATGGAACCCTATACTAAGCATACTTATCACGGTACTTAACAATTTATTTTGTAAACCATGTAGGCTAATATCTGTGCCCTTTCTCGTGATCTCTCCCTTTTTGCACATGCTAGTACTTAGTAGGTACTTACCGTTTCTTCATTATTGTTTTATTAGAAATATTATATTTAAATAAAAGTTTATACAAGTTTGATATATTTTGGATGTACGTAAAATAATTGATTGTCTAATCTTATTGATATATTTTTTTTAATTGGTCTGTTTTCACGTTTCACAAAATGTTCAAGTAAAATAATAGGAAGGCGTAAAACATAACTTTAATTTGTAATATTGTCTTCTGTTATTCTGTTTCTTTTGTGGAAATGTAAGTAAAGGACGACGAATAACGAAAACTGGCGCGAACAACACATAAACAATGTATGTGAATAAGTGCACTGCATGATGAATAGTCTCTCGGAGATGGTTATTGTTTTGTTTTTATATTTCATTAGTGTTAGTACTTTGAACATGCCAGTTTTTGTTATCCGACCTGTTTGTAAGTATTTTTACACTATAGTTGTATCTTGTATACTCAATAACTGACTGGAAGCAATAACATGGCCTAGTTTAGATCGGTTATAGAATTCGTTTTGAAAATAATTATAATACAAATACGTTTTATTGTACAAGCAGTGTTGGTTCTTATCGCTTTCATTTTCACATGTCTCGAACACTCACATATTAACGGGAAATGCAGCCTCCTAGCAATTTCAGACAACCCTATGACAAAAACCAAATCGACAGGTAGCCGGTACTTTGTATTAACCTGTTTCCTCCGAATATAATTTGATTTATTTGATACATTTTTATCTTGATAGTTTGAAGATAGGTGGTAGGCCTCTCTTGCAGGGGGTCGCCTGGGGAAGTACCACACCTTTGCCAGTTATTCATCCGCCAAGCAGTAATGTGCAAACATTACTGTGTTCCGGTATGAAGGGCAATGTTACCAGCGAAATTACTGGGCATGCCGAGATTCAACAACTCTATTATCTCAGGGTGACAGGCCAGTGCAGTGCCGCGCAGAATTTTGAACTTTAAAACACTGGGTGGTACTGTGTCTGATATGGGCAATCATGATGCTTACCATCAGGCACCTGATTTGCTCGTCTTGTCACTCACAATCATAAAAAAAAAAAAAAAAAAATTGAAGATGAAGTAAAATATGTCCCGTCCCTATCATTATTATATAAACTCCTTAGAAGTTTACTAAAAGACGAAGATGTAAAAGAAATTAAAATGAAGTTTAATTTATTTTTAAAAATTCGAAGTTAGTTCATCGAGTGGAATAAAAAACATCGATTTGGAATTTTTCATATAGGCCAGGAAACGAATGCTCTAATGAAGGTGTAGAGGGAAATGCTTGGAACATAATTTTCGATTTCGAATCTTTGAAGGAGGTGAACATATCAAGTCTCGGACCGTAGCCCTTGAGCCGGGGGAAGGGGCTGCTCTGATTTTCAAGAGCAGATATCTCGAAAACTATACAAGATATCGAAAAACCTAACCGAGTAAAACTTGTGGAAAATTTATTCAGCTTTCATTTGTGTGAGTGGTCACGTCGCTAGGACGCATAGTTTCTGAGATATAAGTAAAAAACCGAAAAATGGGACCTTCTAAGGGGAGATAAGGTACGTTCTCTTAGCGCTTACTAGACAACTGTCATGTGCAATTTGAAACAACATAGAAGGACGTTCCTAAGACCGAAGTGCAAAAGAGACAACAATTAACTTTACTGACGTACGTGGACCTAATGGGACCTAATTTGAGTTTTCCATTTTCGTGAAGCCAGTACCTCGTCTGCCATTTTCTCTAATACGAAGTCAAAAATTGTGTTGTTTTCCCTCTATACCTTTTAGCTGCCTGGCTTAATAGGATTGTGTCAATTTCTTGTAGCTTTGATATGTTCTCAAAGGTCTAAATTAAATAAATGCATACGTCAATATTTCCTTGAAAAAATGTAAAAGAGCGATGATAAAAATAATCATAAAGATCATTAAAATAAAAATTATAAAGTGATAAAATATTTTTTTTCACTTTATCGATCTTTATAAGTTTAGTCGTCAGTAAAAATAAAACTAATGCGATAAAGAAACAAAGAGATATAATATTATAGTTTTATGTAAAATTAAAAGCATTTGATAATTCACTTTATATACGTAGATTATGTTATCTATTACGAAAAATAAGTACGTAATTATCGTATAATAGCTTCATATACATAGAATATGGTGCCATCAAGTTAGTTGTTTTGTTAACAGCGTCGCTAGAGGAAATTTAATTTATTCCGTAGAGATATACCTTTCCCGTAGATACATTTATAAAACTACACTTTTAACAAATACATTTTTTTAAAACCCCACCAGTTCCATTTCTCTTAGGTAGGTGGTATACACTTAAATTTGTATTCCTAAAAAGTTCCTCTAAATGGCGGCTGACAGGCCGTAGTTCCAATTTTGACCACATGAACAGCTAAAGTGGCGGTATAAGATGCCTAGTTTGGGACCAGATAACCATGTGTGGAATTTGTCCCATATTAAATATTTGCTTCAGCCGTCTACGTAACCGGAGCTTCGTAACCAGTTACGAACTAAACATATTTCGTCCTCGTACGATACCAGTTACTTATATATTATTATATCAGCAGCTGCAATAATAAATATAATCTATACGTTGTGTAAAATACCGAGCATAAAATTATTTATTAGTGCGTTGGGTTACGTAGATATTAGTTTGTTTTCCCTGATTCCCTGCACGTCAAAGAGATAAGAACCGACACAAACAATGTGATATACTGATTTTTTTATATCCCTTAGACCTAATTCTAAAATACTTGTATTTAGTTTTAAAGCTTACGCAAGTCGATACATACTTAGATGTAATTAAACAACATTAGTTGAAATGTAGTAACACCAATCATAGCCTAAATGTTATTCATAGAGTGATGATAGATTTTATTTATAAGATTTTTTATTTTATACACGGGGTGAGGGTCGGGTGCGACGCGGCGGCGCGTGCGCATGTAGTCTTGTTTCTTGACAGGCTCCAATATATTTAGCGTCGCGCCTTCGTGTCCTGTAAACGTAGTAATAAAAACGTTAGACAGTTTCCGTGAACTCTGATCATTCGGTTTAGATAACAATGAAAATGTAAGCTTGGCTATAATTTATGTAATAAACTATTGATATTTAGCCATGGTGTTGTTATTCGGATTCGCCCCATGCTTAACATTTTGTTTTTAATTCCAAATTATCCATGATAATCAATGACTCTTTCAAACAGATCTTTTGAACTGTTCAGGGCTTTTGAACACGGCACACTTTCTTAGCCGAGTGTGGAATATATACCATCGGCCACTCTCCGATGCCCACTATCAGCGTAGGCGCGGTTGTCAGTTTTGTGTGGATGTATTTATCCATTGAAAAGCGGAGACGAGGTACTAGCTTCTCGAAAATGGAAAGCTCAAATTAGGTCTCATTACGCACTTCAGTTTTAAGTACCTACGTCTTTCTATCTTTGTTGTTTCCAAATTGCACGTGCCTGTTATAGAGTAAGCGCTGAGAGAACGTACCCTATCTCCTCTATTCTTTAAATCAATGCATTTATCGATGATTTTAAAATAATTTTCTGTATTATTTGACGTAGCATGTGGATGTTTATGGAACTGTAGCGTTATCTTAAACCGGCTTGCTTGAAGTCATCGAACCTGTGACAGACGATTCGTAATGACCCTCGAAATCAACTTATAAACATGGCTCAGAAGCGAGATGGGTCTAAAGGTGGTATCTCCTTTTTTGAATAATAGCACCACAACACTTCTGTTCCAGACTTAATACCGGTGTTCCACCCGCTCTCAGAAGCTCTGACGTGATTCCGTCATCTCCCGGCGCGTTATTGTTTTTAAGTTGTTTCAGGACCATTCCATTATTATTATTATAATCTCGTAGTCTGATGTCCGGGTTATCATCGGTAGGATATTGTCGTGTCAGCTTGGCTCTTTGGCCGTTCTGCTAACAGGCTTTGCGACCAAAGCGTATAACTGTCCATAGAACCTCTCCATCTCCTCCAACACCTCCGCTTTGGTCGACGCTATACTGCCATCTTCTCTCTTCAGCTTTGTCAGCTGGCTTTGCCCAATATCTAAACCTATCTCTTGCGAACACTTCTTAGATCCCTTTTTCCGCTCTATCGTCTCTTTAATATTATTCATATTGCTATTCGACTTTCTTTTACTTTTATAACTTTTACCGACGAGCTTAGTGAATGATGCGTCCCTGAGTTCTGACTTCCGCCGTTCAATCTCGCCCGAGATCTCGTCATTTCATGCTAGGGGAACTGATAAAAGTGATACATTTTAATTTTATAAGAATTCACATTTATGAAATCGTCAAATTTTTATTAATAATGATCAATCATTATTAATAATTTTCAATCAAATAATAGATGAAATCTAACACGTCAGGATTATGTTATTACATTATTATGTTATTATTACCTACATCTTTGGGACGGCTTGGCCAAATACCAGCTCAAGGCTTTGGACTCCACTGAATGACGTGCTCGAAAGCTGTATAGGTGATGAGAGACTAACAGAGTCTAAACTACAGTCTTGCACATCGACGTACAGTTGCCAGTCTGTGTGTATTTTACAAAATACATCTAACATCACAGAGAATGCGCCACTGAATTCATTGATATAAAGAAATCGGGAGATGTGTCGGGAGAGGGTACGTTCACAACTGGCACGTCCAATTTGCTCAGTGTGAAGTTTGCACAGTGACATATAATGAACAACAAAGATAGAAAGACGTACCAAAGACCGAAGTTCGACCGAGACAACAATATTATTGACTCGTACAACCTTACTTTACTGACGGACCTAATGGGACCTAATTTGAGCTTGCCATTTTCGAGAAACCAGTACCTCATCTCCCCTTTTCTTTATATCAATGCACTGAATTGCATGAGCTGATTCCACCATTGCCCTTCTCCTACCGAACCTCTAAACAAACGGCAAAGCATCACCACTATTTGGTAGATTTACCAATAGCTCGCACGAAGCGATTTGCCTCTTCATTTTTCATGAGGATGACGCAGCAAAAAAGTCGCTGCCGTCGTCAGTTTTTCCCGAAAACTCAAACTCAAAAAAAACTCAAACAGATTTATTCAAATAGGTCATAATCTGACACTTTTGTACGTCAATGAAGATACAGTACTGAGTCTACCGTGCGTTCAGAAAGATACCTCTACAAGAAGAACGCACAAGAAACTTGTAGGGCTTAATTTTTTCAACAGATAGTTTCACAATATTTGGTTTGCTTACATTCGTTTTCTTTGAAGGTGCCGCGAGGCGACTATGCAGAAGTTTCCAGGCATCTTTGTCCTCTATGTACTGGTTGACTTTATAGTATGCCTTCTTTAGTAAAGTAGATTTTATATAGGTTTTGAATTTACCCTCTGAGAGCCCAGTTATCTCTCTTGGGATTTTACTCAAAAAGATTTATTCAAATAGGTCATAATCTGACACTTTTGCACGTCAATGAAGATTAACAGTACTGAGTCTACCGTGCGTTCGGAAAGATACCTCTACAAAAAGAACGCACAAGAAACTTGTAGGGCTTAATTTTTTCAACAGATAGTTTCACAATATTTGGTTTGGTTACATATACGTTTTCTTTGAAGGTGCCGCGAGGCGGCTATGCAGAAGTTTCCAGGCATCTTTGTCCTCTATGTACTGGTTGACTTTATAATAAGCCTTCTTTAGTAAAGTAGATTTTATATAGGTTTTGAATTTACCCTCTGAGAGCCCAGTTACCTCTTTTGGGAAAAGAGGTAACTATAATTGAGTATGATCAAATCAAGAAGTGAATAGGTTTTTACTGAACAAGCGGGCGTGCTTCAACTTAGGCCGCATCATCACTTACCAGCAGGTGAGTTTGCAGTCAAACGCTTGTTAAGTATTTTGGCACATAAAATATATATATACTATCCTTTTCCTATAAGGATTAAGGATTCATGACGAGGACGTCTGTCACAAAAAAAGTGTGTGAATTTGCCTTAAACTTCTCAAATAAACTGCCAAAATATTCCATCTATCTGTTTAGCACACTTTCCTCTCCATTCAGAATACTTCCATCCTGTATGCGATAGCAATATTAGCCGTTCAAAATTAGTAATAAATTTGGATGTGTTCCGTAATATTACAAATTAAACTTAAAGTATTCCCAATTTCCTTAATATATTCTGTGACTACAATAAAATCTATGTCACAAATTACTTTTTAATTTATCTGATTACAATATAAATGGTATTGTTTTTACAAACAAACTAATTAATAATAATGATTACATAATTTTTCCTGTGAAAATGTGCAAAATGCAATTCGCTTACATTTCGTTTCAGATGAGTAGTTTGGACTGAAATATAATTTGTGACCTAGATAACTAGTGTCTCATTCCGAATAACATAGTACCTATGGTGAAAATATGCTCTGATTTCAAATTATTTTACCAATACGTTTGTATGAGGAATTCTCCGGTCGGTGCCTCCTTGAGCTACAACATTAATATAGTTTCTGATTTCTTATTATTATTGAGGGAATCTTAGACATAAGTTAATAATAAACAGTTTTATATTTCATCATTTATTATAATAATATGGCGTCACATTACATAATAAAATTTAATTATAATATTATTTTTTATCTTACATTTATTGCAAATTAAATGCATATTAAAAATTAATTTAGAATTTTTATTACATTGAAAAGGAACTTTCCTAGACCCCGCTCTACGTAAGAAGACCTGCGGAAGATATAGGAACCAAATCCTCACATTCATTCTGCATAGATACTAGCGCCGACGCTGCGGGGCTTCTCACGTGTCACGGAGAATATGATGTGGTAATTAAATGAAATAAATAGCCAATAAATATATGAAATATTTGGAGCACAGCCACGTTATGATCACAAAGAAATGATCACATTCCATTAATCCTATCAATATGTAATGTACCTACGTAGACATTTACTCGTATAATACAATTCTTAAGTCGTGTACTGATCAACTTCTGTGTACAGTATACTTATAATCATTATATAAATATATAAGAATTTTGTAGTACTTTTAACTCTTCTATGACAAACTTAAAGATTCAGTTATAATATGAATCATTTATTATTTTATAAATAATTGTCTCCTTTTTATAGTCTAACTTATTAGGTAAATTAGTAAATATTTATTGCATTGCACAGTGAAAATGTGTTTATTTTAATAATACCTATGTATAATATACAACATATTATACTAATATTACAGCTATAAGTATATAGATTCGTTCGTTATATTTTACACAAAGGTAAAGGTTATTATAGGTACATACTTTAACCAACTAATAATACAAATGAAGATTCGATTTGTGCTCTGACAGTGTTCTTTTTATTATGTCGTAGTGAGGCTATGATCTAAACTTTGTTTCAAAAGTACAGGAGTAAACGCTCATTGACCCCAGGCATTATGGTACAGGTAGATAACATAACATACAATTACGCCTTTTTCCCGAAGGTGTACCCAGGACTCAGTCCCATAGCAGGTAGATATGAGGTAATCTGTTCTATGGGTACACGCACGGCACAGGTACGTTAGTACTATTTGTTCTGTGGTACAGGGTAGAGCGAGAGGCACTAAGCCGTCTTTTTACATCCCGTCTAATACGCCATCTGTGCAACACAAGTCTGTACAAATAGACAAGATATTTACAAAAAATATCAATTGAGAAGTGTGAAGAGAAAAAAGCAAAAAGTAGCAGGAATTAGAGAAAGTTACATACATTTTTCATCAACCAAATATATTTTTACGCAATTAATAGCCAGATTAAGGGCCAACTACAACAACACAAACGTGGAAAATTAGTCTCTATTTCTTCATATTTGGAAAATTTCATTTTGTATAGACAAGGAACCCTCCTAAGGGAGTGTTACCTATTACCTACCCACATATTATATATAGTTGTTTTTACATAGCATAGCCACATAATACTAAACCCAAACAAGGGACGATACACTTGTCACGGGTTATTTTCGGTACTTATCATTTTCACGCAGAAACGATATGCATCAGGTGTCTCTTCACAAACTCTCTAGCTAGACAATCGAAAGTTGCGTATCCTTGTTCTGCAAGTTTAATTTTGAACAGAACCTAAAAGGTCGACAGGAGCCATTTCGGGCATATATTTTAACTCTATCTTTGGAAATACGAGAGCACTTTAAGAATACTTAGTACATTTAACTTTTTATTTGGTAGGTATACATACGATATAAACCTTATTGCATACATAATACATGTTCTATTAATTAAATAGTACTAGTTTTATTAACAACACTGGTAATGGATCTTGTTTATACAAAATACCACAAGTCATATTTTAGGGAACTTAAAAATACGTACATTCAAGTGTATTAACACATTTATTCCTTTAGATTCTGATATCCTACCAATATGTCAGTAAAATGAAACATTGATAGAATAACAGATATTAAAATTTTGTTAGCATATCTTTATACATTATACACAATAAATAATCGATACTTAATTATGGTAGGTATAATTAAGTCGTGCCATGAGCACTAGGACGGGGCCAAGTGGCATGATATAAAGGGAGTCCTATGCCCAGCAGTGGGATGTAGTAGGCTGTGGATGATGATGATGTGCACATAAGTGTTTGTGAATATTTAGCATCGACAGCATAAACAATTAGGAAGGATTTATGATAACAACTGCAATAGTAGATTGTGACACAAGTCACGGGCGAGAGCGATTGTTTGAATTCTTCGCTTCGCTCTGGATTCTAGAATAGAACCCGAAGCGTAGCTTTAGCGTAGATTCGCGTATGCTAGATTCACCCAGTACCCCAGGGGAATCTATGGGGGAATGCATTTTGTAAGTTATTGGTTTCATGCATCATATAAGTCAGACCTGTTGCATTTTCTGTTTCGTGGAATTTCAATAAGAACAAGTACGTCGCTAGAAGTGAAATAATTTGGTACCGTGTGGAACACTTTGCTTTTCATCCCACTTTATGAGAAAAGATATTTTTCCTCCCATCTATTCGAAAAGAGGCCATTACTTTCTCGATAAGAGCGCGCAAAATGGGTCACTCCGGCGACAAAAGTAATAAAAAACGAATATTCCGGCATATTTTTTTTTTTTATTCGTTAACTCTTTGCCAACCAATCAGGCGCGCTTAAATTTTGAATTAAACAGTGTTTCAAATTCAAAAGTAATTTCGCCACGTATTAAGTGCGCCGGAAGGACCCATTTAGCTTGCACTCATCGAGGAAGGAATCGTCTCTTTTCGAATACTTAGATGGGGTGAAAAATAAGTATATTATTTCATATAGAAAATGTTTATTAATGTACCTTGAGTGTGTTTCGATTCTCATCTAGCTCATTCTCATCTACTTATAAAACACTTGACTGGCGTGATCTATAATAAACTTGAGTCTATTTACAATAAGTAACATAATATTATACATTTAATGTAGTAAACGGAGATAAATAATGCTCATCGGGTTTAACAAGGAGATAGTCGGCTAAGTTCGGCTTGGTAGAGCGCTTTTTCTATCGAACGAAACACTAGTATCTACAGTTACAACTTACGACCGAAATTTTTACAACATACTAAAAAAAAACATACATTCACGCCTTTTTCCCGAAGGGGTAGGCAGAGGTGTACCCAGGACTCAGTCCCACAGTAGATACACCCACATTTCGCCAGTATGTTATTGGTCCCCTGTAATAGGGAGCGAGCCTATTGCCATCTACCGGGCACAGTTCCAGACTCCAGGCAGTTATTGAGATAATAATAAAAATTTTAATTTTACAAAATACACGTACACAACATATTTTTAAGTACGAGTAGTCCCGTTTTAATAAAAGCAAAATAAAATATGACGTTGTTTCCCACGATAAGAAATAACATAATCCTACAGTAGGTACAACAAAAATGTTTGTGTATATTCAAACATTAAAAACTTTCAGTTAATGTGACCACTATTGATAGATCAGTTATTTACTAGAATTTCGTGGAATAGTCATTATTCGTGTGCACTACAAAGCCGAATCTACGTAAGTTCACCCTTTTGGGCCCAATGTGCATTATTGTATGTATGTAGTGTATGTAGATATCATAAAATATATTATATTTGAAATCTGCATCACACCAGAAAGAAAACAAGTAAGAATTACTTAAAATAAGAATTCGAGGATAAACGATCAAAGCAATCATAATAATTATTGACCTTCTACTTCTATAGGTACATAATAATAATATTTAAAATGTTTTAAGAGATACATCGTTTATATACAGGATTATAATCTTATTAAAAATCTTACCAAATCGATGTTAGAAATTCCCTGTACTTTACTTTATAATGTCTTGTTCTTTATTTTAAGCCGCATGATCTTATTCTTTATTTTAACGTGCGTATAGCTTGATCAAGGACCACCCCTAGATAATCTGAAAACGTTATTTGTACCAACTACTCAATTTAGCGTTCGTGGCCCATTAAGAAGTTGTTAAAGCTACCTGTTGAACTTAAAACTGACAACTACGGCTGGCTACAGACCGGCTCGACATGAAGAAGATTCTCTTTGCTTTCTTTTGATAATACCTAATATGACGACAAAGGACGTCGAGTTTTTCATTAAATATTTTTCCACGTTAAAAATAAACAACGAAAGTTATTGGAAAACATCTCAGACTGAAATATAAGTGACAATAAGCAATGAGCATGCGGACAAAGGGACTACTCTGAAGAGCGGCATCACAGGGTGGTCCGATATTTTCTCAAAATCAGATCTTTATGCATTACCACATTAATATATTATATTTTTAAAACACCAAAATACATGTTATGCCGTGCCTACCATTGGATATTAATATGCAAAAATGCGAAGCGGAATAATATTTTTTTTGTGTTGAATATGGAAATTACGTTTATCTAATTTAGGTAGGTATTTCTTCGTTGAACTTCTGTCTAAGTACTAACATATTATTACGAGTAAAATACTTAGTATTAAAATTTATACATTATGATGTCTCAGTCGCAGGTTCGATGACTTCCAACCTTTCAAGCAAGCCGGTTTCCGTAAAGGCCTTCAATCACATCCACAAGCTACGGAAAATGATACAGAAGACCTAAGAATATATAAATCCAGGGACAGAGAAGAGTGTAGAAGTTTAGGGGAGGCCTATGCCGAACAGGCTATTTCTTTTGATTAATGTTATTAAAACTACACATCTTTATACATATTTAACACATTTTATAATTTTTTTTTGTAGAAAAATTTGTAATTTAAATTTGGATTGAATAAAAGCTTTTTTATTTTTATTTATTTTATTATGTTTAGCGATTCGGGACTATAATAATAAGTCATTTATTTCAGGCATAAGAATCTTAAATGGCTTTACATAAACAAACTAAACTCATATAAGCTAATAATATAATAACATATTTGTTATTTTGTCAGCTTAAGAGCAAGGTCTTCTAATAATTTGTAACAATCCTATGAAAAATTTACCAAATCGATGTTTTGTATTCCCGTGTTTCCTTCCGAATATAATTAATCCATTCTATAAATTTATATCCTGATATTTTTATAGTGAAGTCCCTGTCATCTTAACCCTTGGTTTATTCATAGTGAAGTTCCAAAATCGCAGTTTTACTCGCGTGATTGGACATTCACTGCAAAAAAATGTAGTTTGTAAATAAAAATAAAAAGATATGGACATACTTTACTTCAACTTAAAAATATCAGGATATAAATATATCAAATAGGTTTACCTACTGTATTCGGAGGAAACAGGGGAATACAAACCATCGATTAAGTAAATTTTCCATAGGATTATTTCAAACTGCTAAGAGGTCCTGTATCCTGTTAATGCTATATTCACTTTAAGGTTAAACGTCACCCATACAAAATAAAAATACACAGATATGAAGAAATAGGAAATAATTTTCCACTCAAATGTTTTTGGTTAACTCTGGATCTGGCCTTTATTTGCGCGAAATGATATTTTGTTAAGAAAAGCGTATGGTTTTTTGTTATTTAAAAATAACATTAACATAACCTGAAAACTACTGTTTTATAATTTTCATATATACGAAGAAGCCAACCATAAACAAAAAAGTGAAAATTATTCCCTATTTCTTCATATCTGAGTATTTTAATTTTGTTTGGGTAACCTTAAGGTGAACAGCAGTCCAATGTTTATATAAAGGTCTCTGAACATTGTCAGAGACAGCCCCTCAGTATATCGTTGTCGAAACGTCTCATCCGATGATGCACTACAGAATATATAATCCGAATATTTAGGTATATATAGACCAAGTATGTATTTTAGTCACCTTTATGATTCTATATTTTTTTATTAAGAATTCTGTAACACCACCGACCAAATGTTTATTAGGGTTCTCTCCTCTCCCTGCACGGTTGTCAGAAAGAGATCGCTCTTAGCGATAAGACAACCCATTGTTACACTAGTTATTATTAATTGTTATTAGTTTTAAGAACTTCTTGCTGTGCTGTACCAATAAAGCGTTTATTTATCTATCTATCTATCTCTTATTATGTTCTCCATGGTTTTATTGTGAAGTTGAACCAAAGTTGGAAGGTAAGCTTTAATTAAAGTTTTCTTATCTTCTTCGGTACACTTCACAAAACGTCTATAATATTGCTACGCACGGCGAGGGCACTGCGTTTTCGTTCTATGTCACACTATGAAAAAGATTTAAATTCGATTAAGTAATGGGAGGTTCTGGAGTCTCTCCAACTATATAATTTGATAATAATTATTTGAATTTATACTCGTAACAGAACCGTGGTGGTATTACGAACACGCAATCGCGTAACAACAGCCGTAAATTTTTCTGTCAAACGGCATACAAAAAATTACGTTTGACAGCAGACATTAAGCAATTTAAACGCTTTCCACACTTCTACTGCTGTTTGTAACAAGGGGGCCGGTTACCCCAATTACACTGCTCGAGTCAATTCATATGGGTTATATTGTCGGAGTTTCAGGTCGCCAAGGCCTACAAGGCCTCCGACATGACCTAACGACTGCTCCCTACATATCTTATAGAAAACAGCCGGGACCTACAGTTTAACGTGCCATCCGAAACACGGATATAGGCGATGTTATATTCACAGTACAATATCCATTTCTGACGAAATCTCGAGCAAAGCACGAGAGTGCTTTTCTTAACAAGAACGAATCAGAAACGAGTCTCCTTGTCTCCTTTCTGATAATCATATATGAATGAAAGCCATAGATGAATGAAAGTTACCATTAGCAAGTTGAATTGGCAACGGGGTACATAGCACGTAGAACTGGCCAATGGGCTGTAATGTTCTCGAATGGAGACTATACGGACCGGTAAGCGCAGCGTAGGCCTTCCACCCGCAAGAAAGACAGATGACCTAATAAAGACCGTAGGAACATGCTAGATAGGTAAGGTACAAGCCGCTTAGACCGTAGCGTACGAGTAAATTATGTACTTATTATATGGAGTACTGTTGTACTCCATATACATAATGAGTACATTATGTACGTATTAATATGGAGTACTGTTGTACTTCATATAATTCCAATGGAGTTGTGTTGTACATGTTGTAGTGCGCTGTTGCACACTACTACACCACACATGTGTACTGTAACCTTTATTCTCTATCATGTCCATCTATAGAAAATACTATGTCCATGCTGCATAATTCGAATGTACATAATCTGGAGACGTTGCGTGTACTTTTGTTAAAAATTTAAATGAGTACCTAATAAATAATTTAAAACTTTGGTGCTATTGAGCGTAATCTTATCACAACCTAAAACTAGTTATTTCGTTATTTAAATGGCAATTCCGTTTGCAATTTCAGATAACGCATTATTAACTCATTAAAAGGTTATTTCTGCATTTTAAACCGATTAAAAAAAAGGATGAGGTTCTATGTACGTCTGTATTTTATTTTTTTCTACATAACCTTACATCCCGCATTTTCCCAAAGGGGTAGCCAGAGATGCACCCAGGACTCAGTCCCATAGTAGGTACACCCACAATTCGCCAGTATGTTATTGGTCCCATTTAATAGGGGGCGAGCCTATTGCCATTTACCGGACACAGTTTCAGACTTCAGGTAGTTATTGAAATAATTCCTAATGAAAAAATTCAATATTTAACTCTTTGCCTGACCTGGGGTTCGAACCCAGGACCTCATGATCGGCAATCAAGCTTGCGCCTACTACGCCACCGAGGCAGTCTTTTCTACCGAGGCTTTTTATTATTTTACTACATGATAAATAATACCTACGTATGGTCAACAGAAACATAACATCAATAAATAACATATTTTAAGGTAAATTATATAGAATTACGTTATAGGTATAACGCACTCGTTTCATTCCCGGCTCGAGTAATTATTTTAGTTTTTATTTAAACCGGTCACGACATGACTTTTCAGCAATTTTCAAAAATTGCCGTAGTTTCAGAGATAGCCCTTAAGACCCTTTTAAAATATACACCCTGTATATAAAACCTCGTAGTGCCTACTCATAAGATAGATAAACAGAAAACTTAGCAACCTTTTTATCTATTTTCGATAAACACAAGTAATAATTATTTTTCCATTAAAATCGCCATAAGTGAATGTTATAATTGATTATATGCTACTTATTCCTTTTTTTTACGAAAGTGAATTGGGGGAATTTCGTCATATATACTGAGTTGGCCACGTTTTAACCCAAAGGTTAAATATTTAAACAAATTCTATAATTGGTGTTATTATTGATTTGCCTTCGTTTATTTTATGATTGTTTGATTAGCATTCATTGAATTCCATTAATGTTACTAGGTAGATTCTATAAAACAACTATTTGAAAAGTTGGGTCATTAATTTATGCAGCCGCAATTACGAACTATCCCGGAGCTATTCAGAAATCGTTTAAAAATTGAAGTTCTTCATTTATTTTCCAACCATAATTAACATAAATATAACATATCATCACTTTTCTTATTAGTATAAATCTTGTACTTTACAAGTCTAGTATTTCTGAATTAGAATTACCCCAAAGAGAGCAAACAAGAAGCAATGCAAGAATCGGAAGCTGTAGAAACTTCATCTCCGTTCTATTTTTTTTTATGATAGTGAGTGACAAGACGAGCTAATCAGATGCCTGATGGTAAGCATCATGATTGCCCATAACAGACACAGTGTCACCCAGTGTTTTAAATTTCTGCGCGGCACTGCATTGCGCCTGTCACCCTGAGATATGAGTTGTTGAATCTCGTCATGCCCAGTAATTTCGCTGGTAACATTGCCCTTCAGACTGGAACACAGTAATGTTTGCACATTACTGCTTGGCGGATGAATATCTGGTAAAGGTGTGGTACTTCCCCAGGCGGCCCCCTGCAAAAGGTGCCTATCACTACAAAAATAATTTTAAATGAATTGATACTTAAATGTACTTACTCGCTATGGATTTTCGATTAAGTAACAAAATTACCATTAGTTAATAACCCCCAATGGCATATTTCCGATTCATAATGAATAGCATAGATGCAGTTATGTGCTCCCCAATTTATTTAAAATATAATAAACTATATAACCTAAATATATATAACAAGTCATACGGAACATCAAGGCTGAATAGGGCATCATTTGCCTGCAAAATGCAAGCATTCAACAGCAATGACTTCGTTTCATTCACGACATTGAAGGTACTAGTTGACGGGTTTTGTTGGCGTTGGATCAACTAACGCTTAGCGGCTGTATACAACAGCGAGGATATCGAGGAGATATAGTTATCGTGTAAGTTGACTAGTGACCCTACTTATTCAGGGTGAATTTTAAAATGGTCTTCACGGCCGACTTTCGAAAAATGCTAATAGCTTTTGATAATAATTAAAACAGCATCATTACATTTTTTTTAAATACAATTACCCCCGATTGTGATTAAATATCAAAGCCTATGTTATATATCAGATGGTACAATCTGATATAGTGTCGTTAAACATGATCAATTTCTGTGTTAATCAAGTTCTTCTGGATTACTCATCTAAAAATAGTTTTTCATTGCATTTCTCGTGCACACACTCGGGTGGAGCATCTTCTTCGATACTCACCTCAGCCATGGGCTGCGCCGAAACGCATTCTTTGGAAAATCAACACAAGGTACATTCTCTAAATCAGTATTTTTTTGTTTCCCGCGTAATGTTACTTCACAGAAAATGATCCTTATTAGCGACACTATCAGATGATACAATAATACAGTGTGATTTTATTAATTAACGTATTCGATACTCAGCCTGGTTTTTTATTTTCGAATGAATGACGTCATGATGCAGTTTCAATAATACCTAATATTATTAAAATCGGTCACATGAGTCCATTCAGCATTATATTCTGGGGAATTAGACTTTCCAACAGCTTTTAAAGCGCAAAAACGATGTATTAGCGCCATGTTTGGGGTTCAGACTACAGACTACGGACAGCTGTAAGCCATACTTCACAATATATAACATTTTAACACTTCCGACTTCCATCCTCATATATTTTTAAAGGTGTAAATTTTTGAGCGCAATAACTGTCACTTATTTCCCCACTAATGTCAGATTTTATATACCGAAATAGGCGCTTTGACTAAAGGTGTCTGCAACCGTCAAAGACAGCATTAATGCACTGAAGTATAATAGCTACAATAACAATAAAATACCAAAGAACATACAAGGATTGACATCCGAATTATTTAAAAAGAAATTTAATACTATATTGGCAAATAAAGCTTATTATACAACTAATGAATTCCTTAATGATAAAAATGATAAAATTTTGACTTATACGGGTACCTATTAAATAGACATTCAATTTAATTTCGCGTACCTATGTTGACATTTTGATTTCTTTTTATCAGACTGTAATTTTAATCCTATAATTTTATTAAGATACATACAAAACATTTTAATAATGTACCAACTCACACATGTTAATTGAAATAAATATTTTTAATTTGTTTTTTGAATTTTCAGATTTCGCCTGAAGACCCTTTTTAACTAATTCACCTGTAAATTTATGACCTGATTTACGGGACTCAAAGCAAAAACGGTCAAATTTGCTTTTATTTCATGGACATGGTTGACTGTTACATGACATGACATAAGTAGTTATTTCTGAACGGCTCGATAGGTTGTGTAGTCATTTACTAATTTCATTTTGCAGTTATTGAAGTAGCGCTTCTGTTGCCATGATATGCAGTGACGCAGATGTATCCTAATTGTTATCAATTATACATTGAAACTACTACCAGGCCCGGGACTCCGCTGAATCTACAAGTAGCCGGGGCGCCCGTATTGACGGTACAATTTTTATGGGCTAGACAGACAGATACGCGATATAAAGAGAGGCAGCTTGTATGTTAATAAAACGATAAAATTCAAAAATATTTATTTAAATAATTTTGTAGTGTCCCCCCATCTGCCCTTTCGTATTCTGCACCACTACGCAACCATAAAACAGATAATAATTATACTACGTATCATAGAGCCGTTCTAGCGTTAGGGAAAACTAAACGTCAAAAACTACAAACATGCAACGCACCTACCAGGTAGGTATAGGTACATACTACATACGTAGAGATAAAAAATACACGTACTCATTATAAATACTATAATTTGAATTTATAATAATTTGAATTTATACTCTTACAGAACAATTACACTGCTCGAGTCAATTCATATAGGTTATGTGGACAACCCATATTGTCAGAGTTTCAGGTCGCTAAGATTCCTACAAGGCCTACAAGGCCCCGGAAACAGCCGGGACCTACAGTTTAACGTGCCATCCGAAACACGGTAGCGCCCAGGCGAAAAGTCCACATGGTGAGATTCGATCCAGGGACTCCAGATTTAAAGCCGGGTATATTCCCGCTAGACCACGGACGCTACAGCTATGAAAGTAATGCTATGAAGGTAATCAATAAACTTAGATATAAGTCAGCTCGACAAAGACGTAAGAAATATCACAAAATAATAAAACTAGCTAGTAGGTACCTTCGATTACATAAAATATGTGTAAATAAATCCAGATAATTTTTCAATATAGATAATAATGATTAAGATAGGTACACCCCACAATGTTTAATTAAGCGATACGAGTAAATTGTGCGAATCAAAGGTTTCCGGTACACGTCTAATAGCGTCATTAATTTCACGGCAACTAGATATCACGATTACCGTGGATTACCTCATCATATTTTTGTTTCCACAATAGAAAAGATACACAAATAGACCTGACCACTTCACTCGTATTTATTAGAAATAAATTCTATAAGTAAGTATCATATTTTTTCGGAATAAGGCTTTTATTGGTTAAGATTTACTTTTATTGGTTGCGGTTTTAGCTTCCCCGAATTTCCGGGTATCTGCAAGCCTAGCATAGACCGGAGATAAAACTAGGTTTTCCCGTTTTTAGGGTTCCGTACCTCAAAAGGAAAAAAAGAAACCTTACAGGATCACTTTGTTGTCCGACTGTATTTCTGTGTGTATGTCCGTCTGTTAAGAAACTTTTTCACTGGAACGCGTGGAAGTATCAAGATGAAATTTATATCAAACACTCATGTCTGCGGTTCCTTGTGGCTGTAATAAAATAATACTTCTAAGTTAACACAATTAAAAGTTATTGCCATTTTGCTGCTTATTTCCGTACTTTGGTGAAATACGAATTAAAATGTTGTCATTAACCTTTAACCTTAATGTTTTCGCGGTCCAGATGTGCGAGGCGTTGGATCACGAACAGGCAAACCCCTGCCTCTTAGTTATGAGTACTACTCTTAGTATGAGATAACTAATTGGATTTTATCTTATACCTATTAAAGGTTTTTATAAAACGGTTTTGCCAATAATTTATTATAATATATATTTATTATTGATGTATATAATTTATTATATAAAATATAATAATTTGGCAAGAAGCAAGATCTTGTATCACAAAAAAAGGAAGAAATCCCAAAACCGTGAAATTTCCATAAAAATATTGTGATTACTAACATGTTTGCCGTACTTTGCTACAAATGTATGTATGGCGCTGTATGTTCTGAGAAGGCGGTATGGAACCCTACACTACGTATACATAATATGTATGCCCTACATGTATTTGTATTTTTCTCTTTCGCGCCCATCAATGTATATGCTGGGTCGTTCTAACCCCCTGGGACTTAGTCTTCCCTTGGTCACTGTGCTAGCAGTTTGGGTCGTGCGCCTTCTGCGCTCACCACTGCCCAGTAAAGCTGAAGAAGCCATCTAAGGCCAACTGCACAGGTCATTAAAAAAAATATATAAAAAAAACTGTGCTAGCAAGGCATGTCATTTAAAAGTTTTTTTGGCGAATTTACATGTATAAATTGCGAAAAAATCGTGTCAACCATCTCTGTATACTATGTAGGCATTCTACAATTCTCGGTAACACAAAAACCCTAGTCGAGGCACAATGACAGGCATCATAATGCCGAGTCCAAATTACGGACGGCCAATCTTCGAACATTGGCTCGCCGGCGGTTTGCCGCACATAGTCGTCTGGAGAGTGGAGCTTTATACTACGTATTAATAGAAAAAGACGTTAAGTGGGAATGGGCGCCGCGATCCTATAAGATCTATAAGTCTGTCTAGTTTTAGAATTTATGTTACTAATATTTCATTCCCTGGTTTCTAATAAGATAAAAAGGTGAATATTTATACTAATAAAATTCACCTGCCTTGACTTTAACAAATTTATTATTATTAATCTCTACTAATCTACTACTAAGGCGTAAAAAACGTACGCCTCTGCGTAGGTTTTTTTGGGTGGATAAGTAACTTGCAAGTTAAAAATACAGGTCTGTGGATTAATATAAAACATATAAAACGACGTCCGACCTCCGCGCCATTCGTAATTTGAGAATCTGGTTAAGAATGGGGTAAATCGTAAATAATTTTTTTTATGAAAAGGTACTAGATTATATTGTATAGATTTTACCTAAAAGGTTATTGAACCAAAATTACAGGCACTAAGGATTCATTTTAGCAACCTATATTTTTTTGGGCTTTGATTTTTATGACCCATTTTTCCAGTGATACTAGCCCTTTCTGCCCGTACCATCTATATTGGCAGTAGCTTCTGAGGTGTGCCAGTTAATTGACACCTTAATGGCGCTGAGAGGTGGCAAAGAATAGCCAAATAATATGGGACAACTTCCACACATGGTCACGTGGTCCCAAACTAGGCTAGAAGCCTGTACTATGGCCGGGGATTGAACCCGGGACCTGCGAACAATACTTTGTGATAAAAGTTTTAGAAGAGCTTTTTTAACTATCCACAAATTACATATTGATTTGCTGTTGTTACTACTACAGCATAATCGCTAGCACTCTGGTGAGGCAGAACACAGGATACATAAAAAATATTCATATCTTGTAAATCTATTAAATTATGTTTTATAGCTAATAACTAAAAATCATAATTTATATTTTTCTGGTTTATAGTTTACAGTCAAAAGATTAATCATAGCCAACCTAAGCTTATTCTGTTCTTAATTAGCAGATAAAATTAATTCATTACAAACTTTTATTTATTCCTACAGGTCAACACAAAAAAATATTTGTTCTAAAACAGTCATTATTGTTTTACACATTTTTACAACAAACTATTATTAAAAAAATCTAACATATTAATTATAACATAAGTCTTATGGCATAGCTGATTACATGCACATTGCTGTTTACTCTGTTAGAACATCTTTGGTAACAATAAACATAATTTATCAAATTATGTCATTGATCCAGAGTGTAGGCAGCTGGTACCAGCGCCTCAGGCATGTATGAAGTGTGTGCTATACTGTGTCTACTTTAGCATTGTGTACCAGAACATAAGCAGGGGTAGGCCTGCGCTTGAATGTAACATATGTGTACACCAAGCTTCCAAATACACTAATGTTCAACCCTACAAAGTTAAGCCACGAGAACACATAGTCCCCTCCTATAACCATCCCCAGATAAGTGACCAGTATGTTCTTCAAGCAACCTATGATTGTAGTAGTGAGAGCACTGTTATACTGTGTGCACACCATCATGCTGTATGACAGCACAAAACCCATAACACATGACATCAAGAACTGACCGAGAAACAGTGGATCATGCCAGTGCTCATATGCAGCAGAACTGTCCAAGTCTCCCATACACCATGCCACTACAGTGGCAGGAATTATCATGAAGAGTGAATTATAAAACATCAATCCATACTTGCCCAGCTCTTTTGAGTCCAATTTCTTCTTCATGTAGACTCCATTAGCAGCTGTGAAGGCGTCATTGAGTAGGACTAGAATGTAGCCAGTGGAGGAGAAGGTAACATCGTCTGCGGCTGCTATGATCGCTCCCCCGACCATAGCCACCACGCTGCTCTGCACGGAGCATGATGCGTGAACTCCAAGAATAACTTTCTCTAATACCATGGTCATGAGTATGCTGAAGCGGCGCAGAGCGGTAAACATGGGCAAGCTGAGCTCTTTGGTCCCTCCGAGGCCCGTCGCCATGTTGCCGAGGTAGATGATCGGCAGAGGCCAGATGCGCTGCGCAACGCCGCGGTCCAGTGCCGGAAACTGCACCGCGGACACACGCCGTCCGAGCCACAGCACCACGATCGTCGCCACCATCTGACCGATACCCAGCACTTGGTACGATGGAAACGCGTACGTTGTCAACACAGTTTTATTCACGACTGTGATCATAAACGATGACACGCCATAAAACACGGCGCTGAGAACCTTCTTTAAGAACGCCGCTCTGTTCTCGTCGTCTTGATCCATTGGACTCGACATTTTTTCGCTTTCGGATGTGGCAATTAATTTACCGATAGGACAATAAATGAGACCACGTCGTCTTAACTCTTCACGATAGCGCCAGCAACACACTCCTCATGCTGTTCAATACTTGCACTTGCTCACGCCCTTAACTACGTTTTTATGCTCATAAGTTTATTCGTTTCATTGAAGAAGAAGGAAAAACATTAAAATCAGTAAACGCCGTGCATAGGAAATCAACTCAACATCAAAATCACAGAGTACTGATCAAAATAAATGGAGGCTGAACGTGAACGTCGTTCAGTAGACGAGGAATTTATTTGTGACGTTGACTGCTTTCTGACATAGACTTTTGACAGCAAGTATCTAGTGACATTTTGATTGACAATCACATATTTAAAATCGTAGAAAATTTTTTACTATATTTACAACTCCCCCTTGGAGTATGCATTTGCCTATTTAAAGTTTTCTATCCGATCCTATTACTAGACTAGTATTTCTCAAAAGAAATATATATATCTAGTTTAAAAAAGATTAAGCTCTAAGACAAAGAAACAGGTGCTACAGTAGGTACATTGCAGTGATCATTTATTTGCATTTTTTTGTTGCGACCACTCGATATGGCAACACAGCAAGAAAAATATCTCTTTCTATAAGTTGTGGAAAGTCTTTTACCCGAAAGAGACAAAAAATATAGTTTTCAATGATTACTAAAAATTATTGTCTATGATTAGTTTGCAGTTTATTTTAGTACTATTTTATTATTTAGCAAAATAGTTGATTTTATTTCATTTACAAATAAATCCTATTATAATTCCTGAAATTATCTATTCGTTAATTAAATTTTAAACAATATTTTTAAAATCTTTATTTATAAAAATTTCGCACAATTTCAGCTTTTTCATAGATGCTGTCATCGTAAACGTCGTTTTGTCGGACAATGAACGGTTCATTGTGAAGAATTCGTGTACACCTACAAACCAAGCGACATTTTGATATTTATCGCCTCGATTTGCGATGTCAAGCAATAATAAAGATTAGATTATTAACAATCGAGGGTGGAGCGATCGTGATGCATTAATATTGGAGCCATGAGGGTATAGATTGGAGAGTTCTAAACGTATACGTAGGCAGTAATACCCGTTTGCGTTTCAGTGATGTACCTATTATCTGGGGGACGCGTAGTAAAACTGAAAGTGTTACAGGTAGCTTGTTAGGGCGTCGACAGGTCGTGTGGTGGTTAGTGGGGACATTAGTTCACTATGGCGATGCCGGAGCAGTTTTCGTTGCGATGGAACGACTTCCATTCGAACTTGTCGCAGTCTTTTCACGCGCTGCTGGAAGGCGAGGACCTGGTGGACGTGACCCTTGCCGCTGGAGGACAGTACGTGCACGCTCACAAGCTCATCCTCTCTGTGTGCAGCCCTTACTTCAAGGAACTTTTCAAGGTATGACTCATTGTTATTTATCATAATATTTCTACGTATTTTTACCCGACTACGACACAGCCGAAAAGGAAGGATCGTATATCAAAGATTATTATATCCAAAGGTCTGGTATGAATGGCAAGAAACAATAAAGTTAGCCAATACCTACATAGAACACAAAGATGCTTAGAAACTTCTACATTATTGCTTCCTCATACCTTCCTAACCAACAATTAATGTTATCCAAATCAATTATTGTAAATGTAGGTTTAAACAATTAAGCCCTATGAATTTATTGTTTGTTATTCTAGTATAGGTTGGCTAAAACTCCTATACTTATGCTAAAAGGCCATAAAATGGTCATGTTTCTTAGGGAGATAAATATGAATGAAGTACTAAGGGTTCCTTTTTTTATGGCCTGAATTCGTATAGTTGCTTGAAGTTTTTTTTTTTTTTGAATTTGTAGTCCAGAAAATCTAATAAGTTATGTGACAGTCCTTAAATTGCTTTGTTTGAAGGATTTTAATTTATATATCATAATGATAACGAGTTGTATAACTTATGATAAAAATTCATAATTCAATAGTTTTACGGCGAAGCTTATTGAAATTGTGAGGGTTACAAATATGTAAAGTTTTTTTTATAATAGTGCAAGAGCAAATCAGATGCCTAGATGATCTGATGGTAAGCATAATGATTGCCCATATCGGACACAGTGCCAGTGTTTTAAAATCCAAAATTCTGTTTGGCACTGCACTGCGCCTGGCACCCTCAGATATTAGTTGTTGATCTCATCATGCCCAGTAATTTCACTGGTAACATTGCCTTTCAAACTGGAACACAGTTATGTTTGCACATTACTTCTTGGCGGATGAATATCTGACAATATTTCTTCTCTCTCAATGCTTGAAAAGATAAAATGTCAAATGGTACTCTTTAGATTTGCTGGGCTATAGTTGTAATGGTAACTGACTACTGACTGATCAGTCCTTTGACCAAATAATACAATGGCATAGGTTCACAATTGCCTGTTATCAAATGTTTGAAATAATTAGGTAAAAGTGGATAATACCTATTTTCAAGACTTCCTTGAGTCATCATTATGTATATATTATGTAAATTTTATATCTTGGCGTGTGTTTATCTATCAATGATGTCATTGATTTAAAGAAAAGGGGAGATAGGGTCTCATTCTCTCAGCGCTTACTCTACAACTGGCATGTGTAATTTTAAACAACAAAGATAGAAAGACGTACCTAAGACCAAAGTGCGAACAAGACAACAATTAACTTAACTGACGTATGTGGACCTAATGGTACCTAATTTGAGCTTTCTGTTTTCGAGAAGCCAGTACCTCATCTCCCCTTATCTTTAAATCAATGAATGTTGATAGATAAACACTTTATTGGTATACACGACAACAATTAAACCTTAAAATTAAAACTCATAATAAATAGTGTAACAATTGCTGTTTTGTTATCACATAAGATACCTAATATTATTATGTAGCAAGTTCTACACACAGTTTGCTAGTCCGTGATTTATACCAAAACTTTGATCACCTATTTAGACCTCTTAGAATGTGAATTTTTAAAAATCCAGACAACGAAAAGAACCTACATTCCAAGTTTCAAGTCTTCTAGGATCAGTGGTGCATTGTATGTCAGTGAGTGCGTCACTTAGGATTTTATAATATATAGTGATAGTAATAACTAGAAGGGAAGAAACATTACCCAAGGAAACATGTCTTGCCATACCATGTACCAAAATTGTGGAACAAATTGCCAGAGACTGTTATTAGTGCTACATCAGTAAACAGTTTATAAACATACTAGATATACATTTAGAAACTACCTAATATACTTTTTAATACATAAGTGCAGTGCATAAGTTTTTAATGCATCAGAGTATGCTGCTATGAAATGAAATGAAATAACTTTATTTGCTTTAAATGTTGTACATAAATTTTCAGGTGTTATAGAGTTGTATTCTTAGTCCAAAACATTTAGTCAATTAATAGTGACATGCAAACATGTGCTAGTGCATTATTAAATAATAATTATTATTTACTTGCATGAAATAATTTCTAAGAAGATATTTGATTAATCATTTGAATTAGGCCTCTCTCTACTTACCGAAATTACTCGTATACCTTTATATACCGCGTCACGGTTTATACAGCGCCCGGCAAAAGTGGAGGGGTGTTTTGCACAAGTGTACCCACTGTACAGTCGCGCATATAATTACCTAATTTGTCAAGTAGTTTAAAGGTATGAAAAAAGGTGCAATAAGCGGTTCAGGCATGCGCAAATTAAATAAATTGAACTCGCATCTGCTCTAAATTATTGCAAATGTTCCTCAATATTGCTCATAAGCAGCACAGGTTGTCCGGTTTTCAATTTGGTATAAGCTTTTATAATGACTGTTTCCAAGTTTTTGTTTAATGTTATTGTCGCTCCTGCAGTTGTATTTATTCTTCACGCTTTAAATTAGCAATGATTTCATGGGTCTCTTTTTAATGAAATAAATCACATCGTAAACTTTTTTTCTAGCTTGCCTAATTAACACTTTTTTTTCGGCATCTTTATTCCCTCTACGAATAATGCGCGTGACTGTACGCAGGGGGCTTGAGATGCATGAGCGGGGTAAGACGGGGTGAAGACGACCGAGCGACCAATGCAGCGCCGACGCCGCGGGCCTCTACCGTCGCACCTCATTCCTGTTACCAAACATATCTAAAAATCGATTTCTGCGCATTCAAGGTCAGCGCTATTAAACCGTGCCGCGACCATACAAATATTATTATAATCTCAATTTCATAAGTGAACAGACATGATAAAACCATTTCTCCTAATATTGCAGTTGAATCTCGATAGCTCATGCAGTAACACTGAATAACAAAACGCCCGTCCCGCCCCTTTAAATTTCTCAATAGATTCAATGTTTGGGCATGACATAACTATAACATGTTTGAAGTTGAATTAAAAACTAGGCAACCTCCCTCCGTACTCACGAAAAATTAAACGAGATTATGCCACCTATGAAAAATTTACCATATCGATGTTTCGTATTCCACGGATTTCTCTGAATATTACTAACCCCAAAATGTTATAGTGAATGTGCCACGAGTAAATCTGGGAATTTTAGAAGTTCACTGGAGAACCATGAAGGGTTTACAAAAGAACAAAATGATAGGGTAGGTATATAGTTTACTTCATCTATGAAATATCAGTAAATAAACTTATCAAATGAATTAATTATATTGGGACGAGACAGGGGAATACTAAACTTTGATTTGATAAATTTTCATAGGATTGTGTCAGATTGCTTAAAACTACATTTAAGCAGCTATTTTTACAACTTAATGGCATAAATATTAGGTACAACAAAACTATTGAAATAAGTTTTGACCAGTCAGAATGGTCGTGTCACTTTTTATTGTTTTTATTCTGTCTAGCATCAGTTTGGCTTTATAATATTATCCTTACATTTACCCCTACAAAGTATTTAAAATTAAAGTCGCTTTTCGCGTCCGTCTGTATATCTGCTAACTCCTAAACCACGCAACACGATGAAGAGATTTAAGGAGAAGGAACCAATTACTTTATAATAAATATATTTTTCATAAAAGTTAATATAATATAATATACATTTTATAAAACCACTCTTTTGGTAAGCGATGGTTAGGGTTAAATTGACAAAGTATAATAACTACGACATAATATAATACTTTACTTTCCCGAGTGTAAAAATAATGAGTTTCAAAACAGTGTAATCAATTAAGGTTTAATAAAAATGGCTGAAATGTGATGATGAATGACGTAAACGTCGGAAAAATCACGCTGACTAGGAGTTTTATTGTTACAATACAGTTATATGCCTATATATATGGGCCAGTAAGATTCTCGATTTATTTTTTACAAATATAAGTTATCCTTAGAAACGCTACTATTTTTTGTTAAATAACTAGCTGAACTGACAGACATTGTCCTACCTACCAACTACTTTGTTAGTATCAAGAACTCCATAGAAATAAATTGTTAAGGCATACGTATGTTTTATGCATAGTGTAGGGTTCCATCCCAAGAACATACAACGCCATCGAATAGTTCCTTGCGCAAAGTATGGAAATATGCAGTAAACCATAACCATACCCGCATAGTTAGCCATAGTAGTTATAGCCATAGTGGCCATAACTTTCGATTGTGTTAACTTGCTAAGGGACTGCAGATCTTAGTAGTTGATATAAATAAATAAATAAATTTTAACTTAATATCTCTACGCATTCCCGTTAAAAAGTGTCTTGACAGACGAACAGACAGACAAACGGTCAAACAACTAAGTGTTTAAGTGATCCTATAAGGGTACCTTTTTTCCTTTTGATGTACCTTCTAAAACACCAACAGATTTTCTTAACATTTTCCTATTTTTTTACTCTTTTGAATAATAACCTGATCAGCAGAATAACATACATTTTAAATATATGTACAATAATATAGCTATATCAACCCTTTCCCGCTGAAAAGTTTTGCGCTAACCAAAAATAAACGTCTATTAGGGTTCATAAGGTTTTCGCAAAGATTTCGCTGGGAAGATCGAGAAAATATTTCTTTGTTTCCAACTATTCGGTTTTTCTCAATTGGCCGCTCTTTCCGATAATCCTGCGATATATGCATTGGAGTATCAGTACGTAGTATTATTATCAGTTCCGTGATATAGGTACTGCATTCTGGATATTGACTTCGCGTTACCAAGCAACCAGCAGTTAGTAGTTGCTAGTAGACTATAGAGGTACCTAGATTAATATGAAGATAACACACACTACATACGCAATGTTTGCTTGTGTATCGTAAACAATAGCCACTGCGTGCGCGTATGTCGTAGTTCTATGCGAATGTGTGAGTGACAGAGTGGAGTAATAAATCAATATTCACTTTACACTGGTGTAAACCCGGCTCCACATGCTTGGTGTTTTCCACAAACACCAACCGATCGGCAAACACGTGCCAAACACCGACCACAGTCACCAAACACAAACACGGTATCCCCAAGCTTGGTTGTATGATAGTAACTATTTTTTTCATCCTTTTAATTTGTCAAAAATACCGACAGTGACACCGAACACTGACAAACACAAACAAAAACAAGCAAACACCCATCCACACGGTCGTGTTTGTTGTTTGGTGCCAATCGAGTGGAGCCGACTTAAGGTACCCGTACACACGGCAGGGCCCAGATATTTCTGAAAAGGTCACTTATCCATGTACGGACCGGTAGGACGTTGTTTAACTGAGCGAGCAATCTACACTATATCTGCTATCTACACACAAACTAATGTTTGTTTAAAAACCATCCACCAAAACCCTTGTTTCTTACCTCCTGTAAAAGCTTACAGTCCAGCGCGTACTAAGATCATTTCAGTTACTTGATACATGAGAAGTAGGTAGTAGGTACCAGGTAGGTACACACATACACTGGTTCGTCCATTATTAGGATAACAGATATTATGTTATAGTATTTTATATACTGTAGGTTTAATAAAGCTAATATTCCAATGGGTGAGCAATTTCCCATTGACTACTCTCACAGACCAGCGAAATTACTGGGCATGATGAGATTCAACAACTCATATCTCAGGGTGGCAGGCGCAGTGCAGTGCCGCGCAGAATTTGGAATTTTAAACACTAGGTGGCACTGTGTCTGTTATGGGCAATCATGATGCTTACCATCAGGCACCTGATTTGCTCGTCTTGTCACTTGCTAACATAAAAAAAAAAGACACCTAAAGCACCGAATAAATAATAGTGTAAAAAAGACGACGCCACGTGTTGGCTATTATGATTTCATACTAAAATTCATGTAAGTGAGGTCTTTTAGGTCAAGTTATCTATGATGACTCCCAATAGCCCACCTGTACTAGTTTACATGTGTGTATATGTAATTACACAACCCAGGACTCCTCCAGGCTTGGATACGATTTGCTTGTGTGTGTCAATATGACACACACAAGCAAATGTTGCGCCCTGATTGCATTTGTGAGCTATTTTTATGTTGTCAGGTGACAATTACCAGCATTGACGTCATATTATAAACTGTAACAGTAAGGACTTTCGTGTCCCTAATATTCCTATAATTCCAAAGACAGAAAGAAAATAATTTTATTTATAATTCAGCTCAACGCTAAAACTAACTTAATGCTAGAATAGCATTATCTACCATCGGGTACCATCGGATCGGGCCATATTTTCTCATGTTATTGCTAGACAAATATTAGGTACAGAACTTAGGTGAGCTAAATTTGTACAAGCGCAGGTCTTTCCTTTCTTCTTGACTATGAAAACTAGCTTGAAGCGAGAGAGAGAAAGCGTGTCGCTTCCCTCGTTCAATGAGGCATTAGTAATCTGACTTACCTGTGACACATCGGTTACCAGATGTGAGATTCCCAGGTCAGGCATAGTGTCAAATATTGGATGTTTCCATTAGGAATTATCTCAATAACTGCCTGGAGTCTGGAACTGTGCCCGGTAGATGGCAATAGGCTCGCCACCTATTACATGGGACCAATAACATACTGGCGAATGCGGGTGTATCTACTATGGGACTGAGACCTTGGTACACCTCTGCCTACCCCTTCAGGAAAAAGGCGTGAATGTATGTTATGTTATGTTTATAACTACGGTTGTTAAACAGGCAGGTCATATTGATATCACATTAAAATTATATTTCTTATACTATTACTTTGAATTATTAATTAATAAGTGAATATTGCAATAATTAATGTAAGAAAGAGAGCCGCGATATAAAGTAGTAGTAATTAGTAAAATTACACTCACTACTCACTACAGCCATATAAGATGAAATTGTTATCTTTCGGATCAAAAACAGATGCTCAATAGGTTCATCTGTTTGAAAACAACAACCTCCCGGCATAGCCTGGACATACTTAACAATTTTCCGGGTCATAGAACAGAAAAAGAGGTAAAAATCGTTGTTTTATAAATAACAATGTTTAGCCGTTAGCCAATCCTTCACGTTTATTATAATAATATCTATATAATCATAGAATCCAGGAATGTACATTATGATTATGTGTATAGAAGTGATCAGTTGAATTAGGCTTTTTAAATTTGGATCAACAGTACATTTGCACAAAGTTGTCGTACTGTTTGACCCGTATTGTGTTAATGGCTGGACGCATGCGCGGATCTTGAAGAGGCTGTGAAAACACGAGAGAGTTATTTTTTATTAGCCCTTTAGCTGCTCCCTGACGCGCTCTACTGCAACACCTGCATTATACGCAACTGACATATTGTGAGTCCTTACACTTTATTTAATATTGTTTTTGTGTTTATATTTATCGATATTACTAGGTAGGTAAATATAATTGAATTCGGATTTTTTAAAAGTTTAATTTGATTTGGTTTTAATTGTAACTTTGACTAACAATAAATGAGCATAATATTGAGCATGATGAGGTAGGTAAGTAAATTAATTTATACATACTTGATCATCATCTCAGCCGTAGGAAGTCCACTGTCGGACATAGGCCTACCCCATAAGGTGGGGTTTTGCCAATACTCACCACGCTTGGCAGGTGGCTTGGCGAGCGCAGTTTGATGGTCTTTATGCAGAGAACGCTGCAGCCCGTCTGGATCTCGCCTTATGCCCGATTCCTATAAACATGAAACGGTTAGTTTTACCTACGGACAGTTAAATAAGCTACCAGGCGTCTCGTAGGTTGAACTACCAACAGTTTGTTACTTACGGATGGAAGGTTACCTTTAACGCTCCGTAACAGCTATGTATGGAAAGGACACTCTGTGGTGTTTCTATAACTTTTTTCAAACTGTCAAACTTACCATCCGTACCAAACTTGTCTACCGGTCGATTTTGGTCGGTTTTGTTGTACCGACGGATTCTTTAGAATTTAAAACATAAAAATAATACATGTCTAGTTAACATAATTAATGTCTAGTTAAGAAAGTGATCAAGAATTTATGATATTTTATCTACTACTGAACGATCGATTCGAACGTAAATAATCACGCAACCTGATAGAATTTACTAGCAAAGAGTGAATGATGAATGATATTTAATTATATTTCAACTGAGATTTCGGCATGATAAATGTTCTGAGCAATAGCTACTTGAAATAAGTAAAAAGTATACCTACTAATAAGAATAAAACGAGCCTGAATTGATAACTGGGTAATAGGATTATATATGCTTAGTTTTAATTGTAATTTGAAATTTACTAAGGTAAAGATAAACACTTGTAGTTTTACAACAGTTTATATTTGTTATTAAACACTTCACACTCAAGCACTGTTTAATTTTTGTATTTTTTTTATTTTCTTCACAAACTTACGGATAACTGAACACGACCACACACGACGCTTGCAAAAGACAGATTGGCAGACATGACGTGACAACTGATGACAGTGCAGTCAAGATGGCGCGTTATTTTTTAATTAATCTTGCACAGTAGTAGCGCCAAACGGGACATAAGGAAACAAACTGTCTCAGGTGTGGCCGAGTTCCGAGCACAGACCGCCACAAATATTAGTAATTAGTACTACGTAGATCAGTCAAGCTCGCTCGGGCGTTATAATGTTGTGTTTAACCTTCCATTATTAGGCGGGCCGTGACAGCTTAAAGCGTAACCGATTAATACTCGCACGCGACGATGTAGCTGGCTTGCATTTAACTGCGTCTAGTCTCGATGGTGGCGCCACTCGTCGACACCGGATGTCCGTCGCGCTTCAACATACGAAGAACTGGTATACTCAGTTAATTCTGACTAAACTCACTTCACTGGAAGAGTTTTATTTCAACTAATCCTTACGGGATAGAATGCCCAATAACCAAATATTTGTTTTCAAATGAAATATGACAAAGATGGAAAATAATCCAAGCTACAAAAAATACTTCTGAAGTATCATAGTGGCTTAAGTCAACGTTTTATTGCACTATTACTTTTATTGCACACTGTTACGGGAAATCAAAAGCGACCCTAAGTCACGGCTCACCAGCCGACGCGTCCGTTCAGCTGAACGGAGCTGAACGTATCTCATACAAAATCGTGGTTATCTATGGACAAAAGCTGAACAGAGCTAAATAAGTGTGGTTGGTCCCTAAAACGTAACCGATTATAACTCGCACAAGTCGCTATAGATGTCGCTTGCATTTAATTTAACTCCGTCTAGTCCCGATGGTGGCGCCACTCGTCGACATCGGTTGTCTGTCGCGCTGTAAGAAGCAATTCAACGTCATTGGTCGCACTTCAACAAATATAATATTTCAGAAAACAAAAAAGGTTCAGTTCAGTTTATTTTGCATTCATTGTTAGTAACAATAATTGCAAACAAAATGCGGTTTAGTTAACTTTATAACTTAATTCAACAAAAGATGAATTCATCAATTAGTTGCCACTTTGCAATTTTTGACTGCCTCGGTGGCGTAGAGGGCGTATGCTCGACTGCCAATCAAGAGGTCCCGGGTTCGATTCCCAGGTCAGGCAGTGTTTAAATATTGTATTTTTCCATTAGGAATAATCTCAATAACTGCGTGGAGTCTGGAACTGTGCCCGGTAGATGGCAATAGGCTCGCCCCCTATTACATGGGACCAATATCATACTGGCGAAATGTGGGTGTATCTACTATGGGACTGAGTCCTGGGTACACCTCTGCCTACCCCTTCGGGAAAAAGGCGTGAATGTATGTTATGTTATGTTTTTGCAATTTTAATGCCTCATTATCAGAAAGTCAAGTTAATTTTGTTAGACACGACTTGTTCATACTTCTAATTTTAAAGCTATTAACTTGTATTCATAACGATGTGCTATCACAAAAGGGAAGCATAATCTAAATAAATTCTGTCATTGTATGTGTATGTATTTTGCGTGTCATATGTTAGTTAAATTTTCCTACATTGGCGCTGTATTTTATTGTCCGCGCTTCACCATTACCTGGTATAATAGGTAGGCAAAAAGTGACACGCTCTACCAAATGAAGATGGTTGCGGTATCAATTTTGGTCTAAAACCGAAGTATAGCTTCACGGAAAAACAGAAAATTATGAAGTTGTCTTTTTCAAAAATAAAAATAATTTAATCAACACTTACACTTTAATTAGTTCCGTTTCTACGCTTTTTTGTCGAGTTATACGATTTACGATGAATAGAAAAAATATACCTATAATGTTTGGGACTCGAAGAAAAAACAATTTCGTAAAAGTCAAGGCTAAGATTTGTGGCAAGAAACTATTACAAAACATTTATTTTGATTACGAAGCTGTAATATTCTTCAACTCATATCTCTTCACTTCATTTAATTATTGTACATCATAATATTATTATTATAAAATAAAGTAGACCCAACGCGTCTGTCTGTAAGTTCGCGATAAACTCTAGAAACTACCGAACAGATTTTTATACAGTTTTCACTATCAACTACTACTAGGTACATACCCTTCATTATCATACTACTTTATACATAATATCAGGCATCCCAGTCGGTATAGGTAATGTTCAGACGTGAACACATACACACCCCCACAAACATACACATCCCAGCCTCCACATATTTATAATATTACTAGCTGATACCCGCGACTTCGTCCGCATGGAATACAACCAAAATGAAAAGGGTTTTATTAGGGGAAGGAACAGATATACAAAAAAAAAAAAGTATTTTGGCAATCAGTATCGTATATTAATTATACTTTCATATTATGCATTTAGTACTTGAAATGTTCAGATTAAAAACATAATTTAATATATTTATATAGTAGATATCTAACTTAGGTATTATGTGCATCCAAATGCCAAAGACTCGTATATAAATGGAGAAGGGTTATCAGTTTCCAAGGGTAGCCAGATCAGATCACCGACGAGTAGGGCCGACGCGACGGCACGTCTGTCACCTTGGCAACGGAGGCAGGGAGCTAATGCACCCCCTTACAGAATACAGACCCTATGCGCCCTGTCTAGACGTAGGTATGCGATTTTTGCTATCATTAGGGATCGCATTTTCCGTTAGTACCTCTAATTATAATAGGTCTAAACATAGCAAGATTTTATTTAAGGCGTGGTGCACACCTAATTCGCCCTCTCGCTTACACGTAGCCATATTTTTGAGGATATAATATATGAAAAGCAAAAAAACATTTTTAAAAAAGCTTTGAACTACTCCACCATCGTGGATGGTCCGCCATATTGGATTTAGAATGACGCCATATTATTTTTCGAGCTACTCTCAACAAGCCCTTTCATTTCATATCCATATTGTAGAAATGCATTAAAAATAACTATTCCGCCATCTTGGATGGTCCGCCATATTGGATTTAGAATGATGTCACATACCATATCGTGCATTGTCATCCAAACTAAACGTGTATACAAAATTTCAGCTCAATCGGTTGAAGATATCTACTTCAAAATTGAGTTCAAAGATTTCACCCGAACAAACATACATACATTGCAAGTTAAATAAAAGCTTTTAAAAAACACTACACGTAAGAACACAAAATAAAGTCTACTAGGAACTATAAAATCACAATAAAAACTTTCGGACAATATTCAATTTAATTTAAACAAGTTTTCATGTATAAAAACCTGCACACAGAAAAAACAAAAAAAAACAAAAGACACCGAAAACTTGATTTGGATTTTTACTGAAAGTTTGTATTTAGACTTTATATTACGTAATTACCTACATGTAGTATTTTTTATATATTCAAAAATGTGGGTACGTGTGAATGAGAGGGCGAATTGGGTGTGCACCGCGCCATAGAGTCCAGGATGAGTTGTCGGGTTAAAGAGGATTAAATTAAAAATTATACTAATATGCCTATATTATATAGACTTTGGCTTTTTTTTTTATTATTAGGATAGATTTTGTTGGCTCAATTCAGTAGGGGAAAAGCATAGTAGCATAGTAGGGAAAAGCATTTCAAGGGCATCAAAATGTAGAAAAAATAATTTTAATTCCAAAGAATTAAAATTGTATCGCCTCTTCAAAACTTTTAATAATCTGTTAAGTACCTTCTAGCTGCAGGTTCAAGTAAAATTGCATTTGGCCTGCAGCCTAAATATGGGATGCAGTCCGATTTGGCAAAAGCTATAAAACTTTACAGGCACGTAGCTCTTATGTGTATGTCTGAATAATTGATATGGAATACGAGTATAGAAACACCCCTGTGGATAAATGTTTCCATATCTGTCCCCTCGTTTTGTTTCCTAGTTCTAAACATATTCTAGGGTTTATTTCCTAACAGCTTTCTATCCGAACGCACGGTAATCATTATTTATCAGCATTATTGTCTTTACAAGACCTACTTGCTCATTTACTTATTACGCATTTTTACGGAAAGTGACTTATAGGTATGTTATTATTACAGGTTCTGTATCGACCTATAATAATAACCCTTCCCGGAAAAATAGTCCCTTTCCGTAAAAATGTGTATAAGTATATAAAAATTGTTGCAGACAAATCCGTGCGAGCACCCCATAGTGATCCTAAAGGACGTTGCGCATCAAGAGTTGAAACAACTGTTGCAATTCATGTATCGAGGGGAAGTCCACGTACGGCAGCAGGAGCTCTCGGGCTTCTTGCACACCGCTGAACTGCTCCAGGTCAAGGGCCTCACTGGAGGACGGGAGGTATGTCAACTTAACAATCTTAAGTACTTGGTATGTCTTCTTATAAGGTTGCTTCACACGTCAGGGCAGGCGCAGGACGGGCTCGTAGCGTGCGATTGTGTGAATCAACCTTTAGTAGCTGCAGTAGCTCGTCACGGTTTTTTTATTCTCCTTCGGAGTTTTCTCTCTCGCATTATGCTTTCTTTTTAACTCCAGGCCGAAGAAAATAAGTTTGACCGAGGCCATCTGTATGTCTCTGTGGCATCGTAACTCTTAAACGAATGGAGCAATTTTAATGCGGTTTTTTGGCTTCTCTGGAGCTGCGATTTCGAGATGTTTTTAAGAGTTTTATTTTTATGTAGAGGATTATTAAATTTATATATCGTTCTCACACACTAAATAATAATAACTAGGAAAGGCGAGGTGAAATACCTACTTGACTAATTATGACTCCTATAGGTGGGGCGGTCAGAGCGCGTTCACAGCAATATCCTCATTGCGAACTCATTACTTGGACTTGTCTCGGTCATGATCTTGGACTGTCAGCTGACATAGTCTAGTTAGAAATAGGTTGCATCGATCATCGATGAGTCAAATATTTAAATTGGATGGGATATAAACTCGTAGAACGTACAGTGACGTACAAAATAGTACAAATGCATAAATGAGTAGATATTATTGTCATTTACAGAAATAATCAATAACTGTTTATTGCATCAAGCTGTGAAACTGTGTGTCATTAGCAGGGCCTCTAGCAGGGCCTGAACCGATAGAATTAATAGTAGATAGCTTTCACCTGGGCTGTGAATGGTGACGACTCAGACGACGTAAATAATGTGTAGGTTACATATTATTATGTGGCCACGCCTAGTGCTAGTCAACACGTGACGATGAGATTTTATATTAAATCTTAGCAGTTTGACACAATCCTATGGAAAATTTACTAAATCGATGTTTTGTATTCCCGTTTCGTCCGAATACAGTAAACCTATTTGATATATTTACATCCTGATATTTTAAAGATGAAGTAAAGTATGTCCTTATCATTTTATTTTTTATTTTTAAACTTTAAATGTTTTTGTAGTGAACGTCCAATCACGCGAGTAAAATTGGGATTTTTGGAAGTTCACTATGAAAAAGCCAAGGGTTTATAAGTAAAAATTAAAATGACAGGGACATAGTTTACTTCACTTTAAAAATATCAGGATATAAATTTAAAGAATGGGTTTATTATATTCTGAGGAAACATGTGAATACAAAATATTGATTTGGTCAATTTTTCATAGGATTGTGATAAATTCCTAGAAGGCCGCGGTATTTATATGTATTTATTTGACACAATTCTATAAAAACTCACTACTACTAAACCAATGGTGATAATAACTATAATTATTTGTTTATATATTATAATTATTACTATTTTATTGTATAAATACATTAGCAAAAATACAGAAAATCATTCTAAGTCATTGGATTAAATGTGCAATAACACATAATAAAATCCCTAACACTAAGCTACCAACGAAATGGATAAAGGCGATATTCTTGATCGACGTAGTCCGCATTAGTAACTTACTATGCAGTACCTATTGAAGCCAGTCTCCCAAAAAATCTGACTAATGTTATTGTTAGAAAATAATTCCCTTACCGTCACACTATAGTGGAGTGTTACAAATAACAAATTAATGAGAAGAAGTCAGAGTTACCTATAATTTCTTCCTTTGCATTAACTTAAACCAACATTCAAACTTGATAACAAACAGCCCTTCAGATTTGCGGACGAGGGTAAAAACAGACTGTATATAATATTTGTATCGTAGCGGAGTGAATCCCCGCCGCCAAGCAAGCCGAAGCTGGAAGAGCCTCCACGGCCCTCGTCGGAGGAACAACCGGCCGAGGTTCAGGGGGAGTGGGTGCCTGGAGGAGAGGATACCATCGCCACCGAGTCCTCGCCGGAGGCCGATGTGCAGATCAAGGAGGAGGCACGGAGCCCGCTTAAGAGGTTGGAATCTTCATCTATTTTGACATTAACTAGTCTTTATACTAAGGCGTTCTCCTAGATCCTAGGTGAATGATAAAGGATGTTGTTTTAAGACACTTCTACCGTCTTCTTCCTTCTAATAATAAATGCGAAAGTTTATGAGGATGGATGAGTATTTGTAATTCTTTCACGCCAAAACTACTGAACCGATTGGGCTGAAATTCATAAGTAGATAGTTTTCAGGAGTTTGTAGGTAGCTTAGACCCTGGAATAACACATAGGGTATTTTTATCCCGATATTCCCACGGGAATTAACTACGCCGGGTGGAGATATTAATACTATAATAAAAATATTTGATACAAGCTGCGCCACGAGGTTCCACCCGCGTAGCCATCGTTCCCGTGGGAATAACAGGAAAAAATACCCCATGTGTTATTCCAGGGTCTAAGCTACCTACATTCCAAATTTCAAGCCCATCAGTTAAGTAGTTTTGGCGTGAAAGAGTAACAAACATCCATCAATCCTCAATCCTCAAACTTTCATATTTATAATATTAAGTAGGATTTTACCATAACAGAACGGATTTCCCCAATCACCAAATCAATTCATATGGTTTATGTGGACAACCCATGTGGTGAAGAGTTTCAGGTCGCTATATTAAAAATACTTATTGTATTGTCACCTTGTATTGGTATCAGATCCATCTGTCAACAGAAAAGGGATAAAATTAAAATTTGGTACTTGTACATTTACTAAATTTGACCCAAACCACTAAATAAACAACAACAAAAAACAGGTAACAAAATATATGATCCCAAGCAGGTTGTTGAAGAACACTCCCAACAAGAACAACTACAGCATGAAGAAGAAGCCGCGTCCCGTCAACGACAGCCCCACACACGCTGAAAACTCCGAGTATGCATACGACAGGTTTGTACTTTGACATTTTACACTTACCACGATTATAATGAACGTGGACAATAATAAATGTGGTGCTACTTTGCGATATTGAAACGTCGATAAAAAGTGACCTTTTAGGAAGTTGACACAATCCTATGAAATAACTGGCTATATAACTATAAAATAAATAAAATAAAATACCATTCGATAAACTATTATATTTTAATATGAAGTAAACCATGTCCCTGAAATGTCAAGGATGCGGCATCAATTTATTTGGCGAATACATCACAAGCTTTCGGTTTGTTTTCTCTGCGAGATCGAAATTTACCGACATAGCCCAGCATTATAGCAAGTTGAAGAAACAATAGAACTGATGGCCGTTGGGGCTGTAAAGTTCTCGAATGGAGACCACGGACCGACAAGCCTAGCGTAGTACGTCCACCCACAAAGTGGACTGACGATCTGATAAAGACAGCAGGAACACGCAAGCAGCTTACAACCGGACTAGATGGAAATCTATAGGGGAGGCCTACGTTCATCAGTCGACGTCCTACGGCTGAGATGATGATGATGAACATGATGTTGCCATCGTTTTATTTGCTTTTTTGAACTCGGTATTTTTTTCTAGTGAACATCTAATCACGCGAAAAAACAGGGATTTTTAGAAGTTTTTTAAAGAGCTTATAAAAGAAAATAAAATGATAGCAACATAGTTTACGTTATCTTTAAAATATCTGGATCTAGATGCATCAAATAGATTTCTTGTAATCGGAGGAAACAAGGGAATACAAAACATCGATTCAGATTAGATTACTCTTTATTTCGACCATTTTTACATAATATTACAAAGTACAACATAATAACTTAAAATTTAAGCTATAACTAAAAAGTGATTGGTCGACAATGGGGGGCCTTATCGCTTTAAGCGATCTCTTCCAGGCAAACAATCTGGATGGAAAGTCCAGAAATTTAGTATTTTTTTTATAGGATTGTGCAAAATTCCTAAAAGGTGTGCGCTCTTAACTCGTAGTCGCCAGCGCCCTCGTCCACTTTCATTAATATTTTGGTAATAATAAATTTAGGTATCGGCTATATGCCCTCTACACAACCTGTAGTGGCTAGTTTTCGGTTTGCTTTTTTATTCAATAAGATGTTTCCTACCAGTATTATCTATACAAGTGTATTTTTTATTTTAATCAGTGCAGGTACATTATTCACCTATGAACTTCAGTTTAGGACGCAAATAGATAGGTACAGAAGGCAGAGCGAACACATAGAGGTGATTCAGTGACATTTTCACTAAAAACCCACAGCAAAGAATAGTTCTCTAGCTAGCGATTTACATAAATTTCCATCCAGCGTTTCCATGAAGACCTTAATTGTCGAGATAGAACTTCGACAATACTTTTTCTTGGAGATTGAAATTTAAACTAATTTTTTTGTTCGCAGTTTTGCTTTGATTTGTTCTATGATACAAGATTGAAATAAACATTTCTAATAAAATTCGAAAAGTATTTTGTTGGGCTGCATTTCGTAATATAAAGTAAAGCTTTATAAAACTTTTAGTGGCGTTCTCTGAAGTTTATTTTAATATAATAAATAAGAAGTTTATTTTAAGTCATTTTAGGAACGACTTAAAAAAATTGATATACCTATATAATACAGTCTTCTGTAGTTTCTTTCTGTATAATGTATTTCTGTAGTTATATATTGTATCCAAAATAAAAATCTATTATAATAATGTGCATATATTATTATCACAATGTTATTGATTGAAGGTCGTTTGATGACTCATGCCCGAAACTTTCCTACAAAATATTGATAAGTACTGCTGTGGAGGGTAAAGTACAGAAGAAGCCACAGACAGATATGAATCTAAGTAGGTCCCGTAACTTTAGATGATTAACGTGTCCATAATTTTGTAAATTTAACTTAGTTTAAGAGCGTACATGGCCTTCTAGGAATTCAACATAATCCTATACAAAATTTATCAAATCGATGTTTTGTATTCCCCTGTTTCCTCCGAATATATTAAACCCAATCTATAAATGTATATCCTGATGTTTTTATAGTGAAGTGACATATTATTATGTCCTTGTTGTCATTTTAATTTTTCTTATAAACCCTTGGTATTTTCATAGTGAACTTCCAAAAATCCCAGTTTTACTCGCGTGATTGGAAGTTCACTACAAAAAAAATGTAGTTTCTAATAAAAATAAAATGATAGGGACATACTTTGCTTCATTTTTTAAATATCAGGATATAAATATATCAAATAGGTTTACTGTATTTGGAGGAAACTGTGGAATACAAAACATCGATTTAGTAAATTTTCCATAGGATTGTGTCAAACTGCTAAGAGGTCCTCTTTCACGTTAACATAATAACATCACGCGTCGCTATGCAGAGGTGTACCTATTCCCATAGCTGTATATATTCCTTGCGCTCAGGTAATACAATGTTATAAGTTACTTATGCCTAACTACTAACTACATACTTAGTGAGGGTAGTCAACATGTGTATATTAGGTATATCTATATTATGTACCTTTATAATAACTCTTTTTTTATAGTATAGTAAAGATAGGACGAATGGATTACATAGTTTAGTGGTATACATAGTTTTTGCACCAATGTAGTTTTTATATTAAGCTTCTTAATGCCACCATTGTAAATAATTTATTGCATAATATATTTTTTGTTTTTTTTTTTTTATTTATTATTTTATTTTGCGTATTTGCAGTGAACCGCTAATTGATTTTGACAACGACCTTTATCATAGCGTGCTTGTGCTGCCAGAATCTGCCAAGGAATCCGGTAAGTGTTGCAAGGTTAAAATAAAACATATCTTTTTAATTAAGGGGTCATTATTATATCCGAACCCTATATATTTTTTTATATAATTATGTTTTTAAACCAATGAGGTTTTATACTAAGCACATAGTGACGTATGAGCGTATGTAGGATTGTAATAAAAATACCTAAAAAGATGCGGTATCTAAATATAGTCTTGCTTGTCTTGCGTTACATTCGGTTATATCCTAGAGGATATTCTCCTGGAGGAGATAAAGTTATCAACGAGATTATATTTTTTTGGTGAAGCACGATATTAGCCAAAATGTTGTAACGAAATTAATCATTTTATTTACTCGCAATCGTACTGAAAAGTAGAGTGTAACGCCAAGCCTCCGTCACTCCATACAAACGCTCGTATTTAAAAGCCTACTACTACTAAATAGAACACATATCGTGTCTGCAAGCGTCAAATGTGTGCGTGAACTATGTAGGGCCGTCGCGTCGCCGTCGCTAGTGGTTCGGATTGTATCGACTAGGTGGCGTACGCGATGTATAGTAACTTTGCAAGTGCGTTCAAATTCATCTTCAAGAATGATACATAAAGGAAACTTACTTATGTTAAACACAATAATATTGATACAAGACTATTCCCCGCGTTGCATGATTCAAAAATTATATAAACCATACGTTAATCCAAGCTAATCACCTATCTACCTACCACATTTCATTCAAAACCGTTCAGCCGTTTTTATGTGATCTTAGTACAAACTGACAAACATACAAACGGACAAACCAACATTCAGATTTATGATATTAGTACGGGAGCTCAATTAAGTTTTTATTGACATAATTAATTATTAAATTCGAACACTGACAACCGTGTGACGTAAGCACGTCGTTTCCCTCTCGTTTACTCGCTTCTTTAGTATTCTTTGGTAACGCTAAAACACATTATTTTGGTCTTAATTTACTCCCTTGTAAAGCTCGGCGGTAATACTACCTCGTATAGAATTGGTCTTTTTAGCCCCTTGTGAAACATACTATACTATACTATAATAATTCTTAGCCGGTAGGTACGTAGTTCCTTGGGTTAACTAGTAAATGTATAAATATATACAATATTATATGGTTAACCGCCTCTTAAGGCGCGGTGCAAACTTAATGCGCCCTCTCGCTCACACGTACCCACGAGTCTTCAGTGTCTTTTTTTTTTCTGAAATATTATTTCTCTGTGCAGGTTTTTATACATAAAAACATTTTTTGGATTAAATTTGATTTTTACTGTATTGTTATTTTCTAGTTCCTAGTAGACTTTATTTTACGTAATTTCTTGTAGTATTTTTTAAATCTTCAAAAATGTGGGTGTGTGTGAGCTAGAGGGCGAATTAGGTTGGTACAATGAAGATATTTTCGTATATAAAATCTCATGGTTTAAACTTTATGATATTTGTCTCTCCCAAGATTTCACAATGATTTTATGATTTGAAAGATTTTATTTTCTATTTTGTTTTTTTTTTTCAATTCCACCTAAGGCTGGAATTGCAAAACGGGCGGAGTGAAATGTCCATCGTGTCACCGATTCTTCGCGAACCGATACAACTTGAAAGTGCATATTCGTGACAAACACGACACGCGAGAGGGCACGCTACAGTGTGAGATATGTCAGAAGCGTATGCGGAACCCGTCGTGCTTGCGCGTGCATATGTACCATCATCGTAAACAGGCCGCGTATCTAGCGCAGCTGAGCACGCAGGGCGAACAAATGAGGCACGTGTGAGTATTACACCCTGCACTGCGTTATAGGGGTAGGTTACACCGTTTTGTATCCGTCTGCGTGTCGAATACGGGCCTATTACGTTCCGGCCTAGTGGGCAGATAGCTTTACATGTTAGCACGAACATGAGCACAGTTTTCAGCACGAACACTAATCATCGATATGACGAGTGAAATTTCGTGCATTCACAATTATAGTAAAAGAATCGGTTTGTAGACTTCTTAGAACGGATTAAAACGGTGTCTTGTAGCTTACATCAACGCTCAGATTCTGTTTCTTCATAATTACAACTGTGCTCAAAATTCGTGACAGATACTCTACTACTAAAGGACTCTACACACCTGTGCTGCTGACAGTGGGCGACCAAATTTCACAAGAATCATGTCGTCATCATACGAATCCACGTTTGTGACAGAAAAGCTGCCGGATTTTGTTTGAAGGGTCGGCAGCTTAGGTGTGTAGTAGAGTCCTTTAGTAACAACCTGGCGATCTTAGAACGTCGAATGTTGGTAAGTAACGGTCTTCTCTCCAATTACAGTGTCAAACTGAGGAAGACGAGTGAACGACTATAGTTAAAATACAAGTATTTTGTGCTTTCACACTGTTTCGTATATTTTCGTCATCTTCGCTCAATAATAGCGAAGAAGATAAATATTTTAATGTTTAAAATAATTTACAAGTGTTATTATTTATTTACACATGAAAAGTAATCTATTGAGTATTATGTTTCTTCTCGGAGTGATAAATAAGTATACTTTTTAAACATGCAAGCAGGCGTGATGATTGATGATGTCTATTTGGAACTCAAAATGAATCACGGGGATACGTGCACTCAGCACTCACGACATATTGTCAAGCGCGCAGCGCGACTGAAATTCAAGCGTGAACGGCGGCGTACGCCGATACCGCGACACAGCACAGTACAGTAGAGTTACCATTGCAGTTGTTCCAATGATTATGCAAATGATACAAAATGATAACCCTGCGCCCAGTTAAGTAGGACTTGAGGAACTTTCAAAGTAAGTCACTCTTCTTCATCTTTTTAACTGTAATTGAGCCTTCCCTAAAATTGTGTAGATTTAATTATTGCCACCCGCAAGAGTACTCCAATCCTTACAATTAAACTGCAGTATAAAGAAGGTAAGGTTCGTGTCTTTGTGGATGGCAGAGTATCTATTATTAGTAACGTAATGCTAAGCTCACTATATGGCGTATTTTATAATATTTGCAACAATTTTATTTGCATCCCATCACCAATAATAAAGAGTTTATATCCATGAATAATTCAGTTCGATTAATTTGAATGGTAATAATGTTTAAAATATGTTATTCTGTCGCAGTGTTCAGAATATGGTTGGTGGCAAGTGGCGCCCTGAAGGAGCTCTTGGATCTGGCGACTATGACAAGTAGGTGTATTTTCATTGTTACTTGATTTGTAGTCCGTTCCAAACGCAGAGAGAAAAACGGCCATTGACCTCTAGGCATTATGTTATGTGTTGAATCTCGTAATGTTGCCTTTTTTGACGTACATCATTCAATACTGACCTAACAACCCTAACAACGGGTAACATTGGAGTAGTTGAGTCTACCTGTTTATTGCAACATGGTGAAGGTTAGAGTGAGAGGAGCGTCTAGACCTTTTGCTCTGTCCTGTACCTATAGCATTTAGTCACACTTTACTCGAGCTATGTTAGCTCACACGACACTAAGATATAATTCATAAAAAAAATTGAAATAAACATACCTACAATTTGCTCAGGCAATTAAGTTGCTCAATAACAGATTTATAGATAAAACCGATCGAAAGAACGTACAGGAAGGAGGAAACAGTGGTAATGTTGGGCTTCATATCATGTGTTAGGACGCTACCGTGCTTCGGAAGACACTGATAGCCGTATTAGGGACTAATCACACTTATTCAGCTCTGTTTAGCTTTTGTCCATTGAAAACAACGATTTTCTATAAGTTGTGTTCAGCTCCGTTCATCTGAACGGATCGGATGCTGTACTCATTTCATCAAACCTCTAAAAAGTCTAACTTCTAAGGCCGTATCTTGGCCGCATATGCGGCCATTTTTACGACACATTTCTATACTTTGCGCAATGGACTGAAAACCTCTAGGGTACTTCCCGTTGGCCTAGCATCATAAAATTTGGCAATAAGAAAGATATATCACAAGTAAAAAAATAAATCACAAAACTAAAATTTTACAATAAATAATTGTGATAACTGACATGTTTACAGTAGTTTCCTGGTAGATTATGTATGTTTCTAGAACGCGGTAGCTAAATGTTTACATATCTAGATACCTAGGCATGGAACCCTACGCTAAGCATACTTACCAAGGTATGATTGGATCGTTTGACTGCTAACCAACATGTCATAGTTCGGTCACGCCATGCGCAAATTACTGAGAAAAAAGGCCCGGGCCGGCGGTTAACCAGCATCATTAAACACTGCATAACCCTGACGAAAGCATACCCCCTAAAGCGTCGTCTTTAGGGTGATTTGTCTGTAGCTAACCTTTCATTATCATCCTCATCATATCAGCCATAGGACGTCCACTTTTTTTTTATTATGATAATGTTAGACAAGACGAGCAAATCAGGCGCCTGATGGTAAGCATCATGATTGCCCATATCAGACACAATGCCACCCAGTGTTTTAAAATTCAAAATTCTGCGCGGCACTGCACTGCGCCTGTCACCCTGAGATATTAGTTGTGGAATCTCATCATGCCCAGTAATTTCGCTGGTAACATTGCCCGTCAGACCGGAACACAGTAATGTTTGCACATTACTGCTTGGCGGATGAATAACTGGCAAAGGTGTGGTACTTCCCCAGGCGGCCCTCTGCTAAAGAGGCCTACCACTACAAAAACCACCACTACAGAACTTAGGCCTCCCCCACAGATTTCTATCCAGTACGGTTGTAAGCTGCCCGCATTCAGTGCGCTACTGCTCCTTATCAGATCGTAATAATCCTTATCAGCCGTTATTTCTGCAAAAATCTTTATTGTGATAAAAATACATTAAATGTTGAATACCTCTATTGAACTGAAGTTGGAAATTGCTATAGCTACAGGAAGGTGAAGGTGCTTGTATTAAAATGCTATTCAACTGTCTGCGCTTCGTGTTTTCACCCGCTAAATAGTAAATCTACGTACTGTGTATTACAAAAAGGTGTACATAAGGGGGTACATCATACCTGTCACACATAAGGACACGCCTTATTCCCGTTGGGGTGGGCAGATGCCATTTATCACAATTTGCTACGATCCTGACACACGGCATTCGCTTCTTCCACTTTCATGACATTCGACCTGAAAATGTCAGTCGTTCTCACTCTAAGAGCTGGATTTTTATTGCTAGCTAAAGTTAAGCTTACCATTAATTAAACTAACTATAATGGAATTTCTAACCAATAACAACATACAATCACGCCTTTTTCCCGAAGGGGTAGGCAGAGGTGTACCCAGGACTCAGTCCCATAGTACGCACACCCACATTTCGCCAGTATGTTATTGGTCCCCTGTAATAGGGGGCGAGCCTATTGCTATCAGTTATTGAGATAATTTGGAAATATACAATATTGAACACTTTACCGGACATGAGGATCGAACCCGGGACCTCCTGATCGGCATCGATCGCGCTTGCGCCCACTACGCCACTGAGGCAGTCTAACCAATATTTAACTTATCTATACTAATATTATAAAGAGAGAAATTTTGTTTTTTAGTTTGATTTGAATAAATAGCTAACGAGTTAACGAGGGATAAACAAGAACGGATTATGCCGAAGTTTGACTATTTATTGAAAAATTAACCATTTATCAACTTAACTAGAGGTCAATAAACCTGGCCGAAACGTACATATATGATTTCTTAGTTAATTTTAGTCGGTGTAAGTCTAAATCGATACGTGTATCACATTCCAGTTTCCCATCACCTACAATGGCGCCGACGGTGGAATCATCCAACAAGGTGAACATGAGCGACCCGTCGTTCCCCGGGCCCGCCGAAGGCGTCACTCCTGCCGGGGAGGCCGACCTTGAGAAGGCATGATTACTGCGACACATAGTCCCCGAGCGGGACTACGTTGACCCCGATATATTGGTCGAAGTATTCACCAGGCGATGTTATTGGGCCGACAATCTCTTGTGGACTTTGCAATGAACTTGATCAGCTTATTCATGTAACGTTTTCTCGAAAATATTGCGAATATTTTTTAGATGTAACACACTTTTGCCGATTGTCGATAATATCTTGAAATCCTCCTAGAGTATTTTTATAAAAACTTTATTAACTACCATCCATTTGGTATGCAAATTTTTCAAAATTCCTATCGTAGTCTCTTGCAAGGTAAAAGAACACACCCTCATTTCAAGTCTCTTCGTCAAGCGATTAAAAGCCTTTGCTTTGTCTGTCAGTCAAATTCTTTTCTTCATATCATAATATTATAGATTGTTGAAAATGTCCCTCTGTAGAAGATGAAAATGTCCCTCTATAGTAGAGATAGTAGAATAATAATGTAATGATGTATTGTATATTTTTGTACACTAAGCGGTCTCTTCGCTTGAAAAAAATTATATTCCCGTTTTATATTGTAATGACGTAGTTGTAAAAAGTAAAGTGGACTATTCACTGTACCACTTGGTTCTATTATATTACAATTGCATTATAAAATGTAAAGGCGGTCGGCTCTGCGAACATCGCGTTTGTCCAACATACATCGGGGCGTATTTAAAGAATTTTCAATGCTCGGTGCATATAAAAAAGAGATTATTATTGTTCAGTGTGCAAAGCATACAACGAATTCTATTCTCAGATATGATTTGCACCGTTTAATATCTAACTTTTTAATTTTTTCTATAAATATACATTCCAGAACACAATTCCCTAAGACTGAAAACATTTTTATTTGATTTTATACGTATTTTTAAAATCTATTCAAATAGTGCACTGATTTTTGACTCACTGTTTAAGTTGTGCTCATTTAAATACCTATATTCATTGATTAATTCATGGAATTGATAATGAAATCATATAGTTATCAATTAGAGTTAAGAGTCAGTCAGCACCGACAAAAATGATACCATAATAATATGAGAATAATATGATATCAAAAGTACAAGAGTATTAGGCAGCTGAGCCTAACCTAACAAGTTTAGTTTATAAAACACACAAATGTTGCCATTTAAACGACGGATGTACAAAAATATTTGAACACGACTCTTTTATTGATTTTATGCTAAACGCGTGTTGTTATCACCGAATGAACAAAAGCATAACCTCACAGTACAAAATACTATATTTTTTGTATATTAATCAATAATTGTATGCTTTACTTAATTTTAAGTTGATATTTTAAGTTTTCTCTATATATAAGTACCGTTTTATACATATTTGGTAACAAATCTATACGTACAATTTTAGTCGAGTAGTTCATTATTGCGGACACGGTTTTTGAATTTATAAACAAGGGTAGTATAGATAATGTTAAGGTTATAAAATTTATACCTCAATATATTATCATTTGAAACGACTGTTTTTGTAAGATATTTTGTGGTCTTTTTGGTTCACCTCGATCTGTTGCCAAAACTTAAGCCACGAATTTATAAATAAATGGAGGGTATATATATCGTTAATTATGTGTTTTTAAAACGGATATTTATGGAATGTAACTGTCGTGTTTTAAAGTTGATGAGAAATTGTCTGGTCTTGTCTCAAAAGGCGAGCTTACGATAGCTTTAACGTAAGGTGTAATGATCCCATCGTATCGAAGTCGAAACATTAGTCACTAGCTCTCTTTTTAATAATAATATTGGTGAACCTATTGACGTTATATTATATACCACACAATCTGTGACTTCGCGGGTATAATACAAGCTCTTACTAAAAACATGTAGTAATACATTCATGTTCATATTAAAATTGTTGATCTACAATGTTTTTCATGTTATAAAAATGTGACTGTTTTGTACTGCAACGAACTAAATAACTTTTATTTTTGTAATTTGAGATGATTATTTAGGATACTGATAGACATAACATTCTGATTTCAGTTTAAATTGTGACAGATCACGAATCTGCCGTTACTTATACATGCTCGTACAGTACTACTACATGTTTTCATTTTATATAATATGTATATAGTTGGACCTCCGATAGACTCGGTGTTATGTATATTTATGTGCGATCCCGCGTTCACATTATGTAGCGAACATTATCGAGTTAACCACATTCGATATATTTTACAAAGGTTTGGGTAATTTAACCATTAATAATAAGGTATAGTTAAACTAACATTCTCTAAAATAATTTGATTATTACATTCCATTAGCGAGTAAGCATGAATAATCAACTGAATGGTTAGAGTTTTCTCTCTCTCTCAATATATTATATAAGCTATAGAATTAAGTTATAAATGGAGATTATATTAACATACACAGTTTCGGTAGCTGTTTAGATGTAAGCATTTATTTTAACATGTTTTTTACCAAATTTGTTTCATACCAATGCCGTAACGTATAATATCTATATGAAATAGGAAGGATGCAGCTAACTCAAGCTGTTATTATTAATATAATATGCGCTCATACGTTCTTCTATATTATTATTTCAATTAAATTAAAGAGTACAAAAATGTTTGTACAGTACTGCAGAATAAGTAGGTGCAGTCCAGGCAATCTTACTTGGCCGGCTTGAAATTAGTTACGAATGGCTGCGCAGATGCCCGATTTTTAAACTAAATAACGGGGTGCGGGGGCGGTACACATAAATATCCCACGGTTACAATAATTATTATTACAGTCGCTAATCTAATCAATAGCTTAGCGACTGTACATGCGCGAACGTCTCCGACAGCTAACTTCGGGCCTCCGTAAATACAGTAACATTGCCCGGACTTGATATTGAAGCATCAGAAATAATAGTATTATATTAAAAAGCAAATTAAAGCACCGATTTCGAGCGATATAATCTCGATGCACTCAGACAATTTCGACAATAGGAAGTTAGCCGATGTACAATCTACTACTAATATCATATTCTGCAGTACTGCTTTGTTAATTTTTTCAATAATGAATAATTTGTGAGCGCGTTTAAGTTACAAAGTAGCGTCAATTAGAATATTTCTGTTTTATTTTATACTAATACTCAACACATTGTGGCCAAATAGATATTTTTTATATTATTATACTCCTTAGTATATTATCGTCCGACCGTCGTCTACGATTTATATCGGATTGATAACATTCAAAATGATATAAAATCTTACGTGATTTTTTTAAATGACTATAAGGCGGTCCTTATAAATATTAACTAATCTCTTACATTCCATTGTTGACGAGTACATTCCATGATTTGTATTTATAAATAAGTATTTTACTGTAAACTTGTGCTCAAATATTATTATATTTTTTATTTTTAGTATATTATCATATCAGATCTGTTTCCATGACAAATTCTAGTGTATTCTCTTAGCTTGTAAGCGTATTCTTAACTTGTGTATTGTCGTATTTTTGTTTGGCGTACTACGTAATACGTAAAATATGCATATTTGGCGTACTGAGAACTGACTACGTAAATTGATGTTATGCTATGAAACTTTCTCATTAGTTTAATTTCAATAAACATTTTGTTAGTTGCGTATTGCGCGTCAAATAAAAATACCTCATAAATATGACCACCTATCTATTTTGGTCGTTAATATTAGATAATGTTCACAGTTGTCTTAATAACAAGGCAAAAGTAACAGTAACGGAATCGTCATCTGCGTTCCCATATGCATGACTGGTGTCCCCTACTACCTTTTTGAAATTGAAATGGTATTGAAAATTACTGACGAATGTTACAGTAAAGGCACTATTGTTTTATTATTAAGATTTCTGTGATCATAAAATACTCTTATGCCATATGATTGGACTGTAACTAATTGTATTAATATTTTATACTTGATATACTTCCCATTTCAATACTCGATTTAAGTATTTACATGATAAAATTTTGATGTTTATACAAAGTTCAGACGTATTTTTGCATGATACATAGTCGTTGTAAACGAACTCATAAAGTTAGAAAATTTCGAATAAGGCTTTTACTCGTATTTAAATCTTACATTAAAAATATATATGCATGGTTATAATGACAAAATCTAATAATAAGTATGACAATGTTTCATCATCATGTTGCCCCAAAAAAACTTCCGTAGATACCGTATTATTTATGAACTAACAGCCAAATCCTTCATATATTTTCAAAGGGAAAATGGCTGTTTTATAAATTGTTATTAAAAAAAAGTGAAGTATTTCAAACCGCCTGAATGATTTGTTCAATGATATATTTATAGTAACAATAAATCACAATATCTCATCGAATTACTTATCCTCATTAGAATCGGATGATTATGAAGTAAAGTATTCGAATATTTGCGATTAACAATTTTTTTTATTGTTTAACAATAATTGTTGGCCAGTATTTTTACAGTAATTTACAATAGTGGGGAAATACAAAAAAAAACTATTATTTGTATAACACATCTATTATTCCATGAATACCTTCGTCCATAATTATCGCGTCCATAATTTTTTTTATAGGTTCACCATCTGGGCTTGTCAAAAAACCATAGTAGGAAACATACGAACTAAAATCTAAGAACGAAAAATAGCTGTGCTATAAAATTGAACATGTTCAGTTTCGAGCAGCAGTCATACGGTAGCGATTTATAAAATATTTTAAGATTAACAATACAAGCTACGTACAAGCTAGTACTCTCAATCAGAGAATATACTCTGCTGATATAAGTCGCTACGTGTGACTGAGGTTTTAGTAATGCCAGTTACACAAACGAGTTAGGTGGCACGTGCTAGGAGCTTGTTATGCAAGTGTACCAGCTTACAGCTTCAGGCATGTGTATTACGACCGTGAGCGAGAAAGCATGCATAGCATAGTGCCCTAACCCACGTATAGTAGAAGACTGTAAAATTAAAATTTCGAATAGCTTCTCCATTTATTTGATTATTGACTGTGTTGATATGATAGAAAAGCCTTGATATATTAGAAATATAATATAATCGTATAGGTGCTGTTTGTATCACGGATAAGTAATGGAACAACAGTGATATTGAATTCGTCCGTAGAGATAGAATCTCGGTAAAGGCTGCTTTTGGAATTATTAACGCAGTTATGTTATTTCGTGGTTTTCATAGATTTTTTATTATATTTTACTATATTACTCTCCACTTGCTACGATGACATACGACATTCGCTTACACTTTCATCATATGGCAAATGACACCCAATATTAATGTATAGATATTGAGTGCCTTCATTGCCTTCTGAGCCGCAGGTCACGGGCTGTGCAAACATTTGTGCACATGAGCATGTCTGTTTGATCTGTGTATGGGTGTTATAAGCGTATATAGTAAGTATGTATATCAGTCTTCTGGTTACATAGTACATACAGCCTTTGCCTAGTTTGGGACCAGATGACAGAGTGTGGAAGTTGTCCTATTTTAACATATTATTATTAATACTAAAAGATATATAAGGTACATCATTATAAAAAACTTTCACTATGTAGCAAACTGCGAAATCGCAAAAAATGTATTGACTCGCAAAATGTATATAATACCAGTAACTCATATAGTTGAAATAGTCTTCAAAAGGTATATAACTACATTCGAGTACTTATGTTTGTTTTTGTTGAGGATCACGAAATAATTTAACTGGCCGTAAGTAAATTAAACAATGAGATTTCGTATAAAGAGGCGTTTTAAAAATTTTACTTGTAAATTTGACTTGAACGTCTAAAACGTGGCGATCCATCATCAAGAAATTAAAATTCAGCGTAACCATGTCCCTTTGCAACAACCGTATTCTTTTGTGTAGTAAAGTCTGCATTTAATAACGCCCCTATATATAAAATCTCCTTGACATTAGAGAGTTGTGATACGAATATATTATATAATAATCATTAATTGTGAAATGGATATCAATGGGTTGTGTATAATATGTAATATGCGCGAGGCAGTGCCACATTTGGGAGTATACGGCACCTTACTGTGACACATTTTGGTTAAAATATTTTATAATTCATAAAATATAATGCTTGTCGATTAAAATTCACTTTAAACACTAAATAACATAAATATTGCGCGCGTAATTGTAATGTGCAGCTAAATAATTATATTGTATTTTACACTCTGAATATACTTTACAACCGTAGTATACCTATTATTAAGGATAGGTAGATCGTTTAAAACCCGGGTATACATTTAAATCATATAATCGGACTGGGTCGATATTCATAATTTATTTAAAATCGAATACATAGTTAGGTACTACTTACCTAAATTATTTCGATAATATAATATTCATTTTTACAACGATTATTGTTTTTGTCGATAAATCTGTCGCATAATGCTCTCTATGTTGTGATTTATTTTCTTATTTAAGCCGAACTAGTAACATAAATGTATCTGAAGGTTGCTTCAAACATCAACGCGGGCACGGTTCGGGTCCATATGTATAGAAGACAACACACTACACAGCGTGTGCGGGTCGAACGCGTTTCCTTGTATCTGACACCCTTCCCGTGCCCGACCAAGCCTGCATATGTGTGCATCAACCTTTATAGTATTCGCACACGACTCGTGGCGTAAGCGTAACGTAAGTGTAATTCCACAATATCCCTCTGACACTGTCCAATCGCTTTCCAGTTATCAAATGATGGGATGAAACAAAAGATAACAATTTCGACGATACGATTACGTTAAGTGTAACGTCGTGTGTGGTATGCTCGTATCAGTAACGTAATGCACTTGTATTTTCAAAATTCAGAAAACTTATTGTCTCGGATGCGCTTGATTTATTACTACTTTTAATACTGCATGATTGTTATATTTTTATTCGATGGACAATGTTACATTAATTGACAATAACTGTGAACTACTCATAGTTATTCATATTCTTTTGTTACTTAAACATTACACAGAATTGTCTAATTCGAAGATCTTGTATGACTTTTTTCAAATTTAAAGTTACTATGTTATAAATATGCAGTCGAATAACATATTGGCATCTTCACAAATAATAAATATATTCATATTATTTCACTGCCCAGCAGGCCTAGCATGGTACGGGGATATTTAAGTCCAATGTATGTATGTCTGTTTCTTTCTTAATTATTTCTCTCCACTGGTAAACGCTGACCATGTTAGCCCTGCTGCTGAAGGTTTCCGAGCATCAAGTCTCTTTGTTTTCCATAATATAATGTGTATCTACGATATATGTATAATTTACGTGTATTGGCCTTGCGTCGATCGTTTATACTCAAAACATCTTTTTTGTATTTTTATATTCTGTAGCTTTACGTGACATAATAAATTATAATTTTGTATGTAAGTTGTTTTATTTATCTGTGTAATGTACTGCATTGGCGAAATTTGTAGCTATGCTTCATTTTACGTGTGCGAATGTCTTTATTTTTGCTGTAGCTAAAAGACTAGTATATCGCGAATTGTATACATATACTTTAATAACCTGATATAGATAAGTAGGTACAACTACGTAATATTAAAGCACGCTGTGTGAAGATTTGTCGAGCTTCAAATTGTAGATCCTAACTTCGTATGGGGTGCGAAATCATTCTTAAAACCGACCCGTATCAATCAGCAGAAACTACTGTTCTAATAATATTGAGGTGATCTTGCGATTTTACTTTTTTTGCTGCATGGCGCATTTATGAAGCGCCTTAACACCCGGGCTCTGGGGGACGAGTGGTAGGGACTTCCACCTATCAAATATATATAATATACTCGTACGTGTTTTAAGATATACCCTATAGGTAATATTTAAGGTACATATTGTAGTAAGTAAATAAAACAATAAATTTTAAGAATGTACCAACATGTGTTGATGCAATGTTCACCTTCATAAATGTGGTTAATAAAATCCGCTTTTTTTTGCAATGACTTTTAATCGATTAATACGCATCCAAATAAAAACGCTACAGCAGCAGCAAGACGTGCTGGCGATTACTCTAAAGTAAGTAGGTAAATGAAAAGGTACTTTGTAAAATTATTATACTCTGAGCCAGTACATGCCGGCTCTAATTCTTGTATAGTCAGGGAGTCCCTCGGTGGGTCCGATGGCGACCACCACGGGACACTTGTCGTATATGTACCGCTGGCAGACGTCCCTCACGCGCTGCGCGAACACATGCTCCACGGCGGTGATGCGCTCGTACAGTGCTGGCATGAACCCCTGGTACAACACGTTCCGACCAATATCGTGGCATGAGTGCGTCGAACTCTCGCTTATAGACAATATTTTCGTCTTCAGCATTCGCTTCGCCCGCTCGAGCTCAGCGTCCGTCACCATGTTGCACAGATTCATCCATTCGTTCTGAACCACGTACAACATGTCGTCCAATTGCATCGTATGTCCCATATATTGTACACCCCAAAGCCCCGTGTCCTTGTAGTTGATATTGAACGCCTTGTACGAGTCGCAGCAGGGTGCGGCCGAGGCGGCTCGGGCCACGTACGACGGATGATCTAATCCTCCAGGCTGAGACCTGTCCCAGCCCCCTACCATGTTAGCTGCTATCTCCATGACGACGCAATCTTCGTCGCACATGGCCGGCCCCTCCACCGCGATGGCGACGTTCGCGAGAGGCAGCGAATCGTTTCTGTAGCGCACCTCCGAGCCTGTGTAGCGATACGTGTCCGCATCCATGCATTTAGTCGGCTCCAGTTGGCTCATGTACGTGCAAGCCAAATACACAATCTGTTCGTGCCTTATACCGCCGACAGCGACCAACACTGTCCGGCTCGCGTTGCAGAATTTCTGCATATATTTAGATATTGAAGGGCCGTCAATGTTCGGCAGATTACATTTGAGTCCCATAACAGTCTTCGCTAAGGCAGTACCCTGAAATGCAGTCTCGTGCATGTAGTCGTCGATGAGCCCGTTAGTGTCCTGATCGTGTTCTATCATCTCTTGGAATACGACTGTCTTCTGGTGCTCTATCTCCTCTTCGACGAGGGCGTTATTGAATACGCAGTCCGACAAGATATCGAAAACGACCGGCACGTCCTGCGTCATACACGTTGCGTAGTAACCGAGCATCTCTCGATTGGTGAAGCACTTGAACTGTGCTCCCGTACTCGTCATTTGCTCCTCGAGAGCTCGTCTGTTGCGAGCTTTGGTGCCTTTAAATGTTATATGTTCGAAGAAGTGCATTAGTCCACTCTCGCAGTCGCTCTCGTACCTGGTACCTGCGTCCATGTAGATTCCGATGCAAGCGTTAAACGATTCTCTTTCTTCAGTAGCGACTGTGAGCCCGTTCTCCAACTTAGTGTATTGAACACTATTCATATTCTTCAGGAAATGTTGGAATTGTACTGGGTAAGGATTGTGCCTTACGTAAGATTTAAGCGGACTCAAAATCGATCTCAGGAATGGTTTCGTTCGTAACATATTCTCTAGTCTGGAAAATTATATCAAGTACCTAGTTATTCTTTTAATAAAAGTATATTATGTGTACGGTGAAGAAAATATTCCTTATTTAATATTGATAGTGATCTGAGTCTTGAGTGTTCCGCAAAGTGCATTTAGTACATAATCTGCCAATGTCTGCTACCATAGCTTTGTCTACTGCCGCTACCTGCGATTGTGACGTTGTCATTAATATAAATTAAATCCAAAGATAATAAATCTTTTATGTAACTACATCGAAACATATTTCCATAAAATTATTTTCATAAAAGCAATAACTTATTGTGTTTAAAATCATCCATCATAATGTTTTTAAGAATGGTAAAATCCATTCGACCACTTTCGGTACTGAAACATAATTTAATGAAGAGATTGTGCTCCAATACATGCGTTCCCGTGGGCCCTTGCGATGAAAACACTCAAGTATCTGTCCTTACCAACGGAGTCAGAGTAGCCACTGAGTGGCTGCCGACAGAAATCTCATGCATGTCACTTTTTGCCGAGGCGGGCCCCAGGTTCGAATGCGCCAACAATAATGGTATCTCGCATTTTATCGAACACATGGCGTACAAAGGATTTGTCGATATGAAACAGGCTCAAATCGAAGACTCCCTTCTATCGATGGGAGCAAAAGCAACAGTCGACACCACGCGGGAGCTCCAATCCTTTAACATCACTTTCTTATCGGCACACGCGGCAAAAGTAGCCGAAATACTGACGAACATCATCTGCAAGCTCGAGATGAACAACGATACCATCGAAACCGCGAAATACAACATGTGCATGGAGATGGTAGACGAAGACAACAATCCGCGAGCCGTCACTTTCGACTATCTTCATCAAACCGCCTTCCAGGGTACGCCTCTGTCTCAGCGAGTAATCGGCCCCTCTAGGAATATTCGAAAGTTTGACAGTAGCTTCGCGGTTAATTTTATACAACAACATTATCAACCTTACAAGCTATGTTTGGCGTGTGCGGGGTCAGTTGATCACGAAACCGTGGTGGGTGCAGCGCAGAGCTCACTCGGCGGGTTGGTCCCACAATTAGGCTGCGAGCCCGACGACGGACCGAGCCGGTACACTGGATCTCAGATTATTTATCGGGATGATTCGATGCCCTTCGCTCACGTCGCCATTGCTTTCGAAGCCCCCGGCTGCACGAGTCCGGATTATCTGACTTTGCTTGTAGCGAGTAACATAATGGGGAGATGGCATAAGAGTCAAGGTTTAGGAGAGGCGAATGCGTCGCCCCTGGCGCAAGCAGCGGCCGTGGACGGTATATGCGAAAGTTTCGAATCATTCTACATCGCCTATCGAGATATCGGCCTCTGGGGTGTTTATTTCGTTGCGAAGAGAATGAATTTAGAGGATATGGTAGAGAGAATACAAAACCAATGGATGCATTTGTGCACTACCACAATCAATTCTGATATGGAGAGAGCTTTGAACTTGACCAGATTAGATCTGGCGAAAAGTATGCACGGTGTGGTGAACACGTGCCACGATATTGGAAATCAGTTGATGTACACTTGCACCAGACAGTCTGTAAAGACTAGATTGGATTGGCTGAAGAGAGTCGAGAGCAATTCGATCAGAGAAAGCGCCGATAAGCTTCTGTACGACAGGTGTCCGGCGGTGGCTGCCGTAGGACCCACTGAGAACTTACCCGATTATACCAGAATTAGGGCAGGCATGTATTGGCTAAGACTTTAATTAATTAGAATAAAGTATTATTTGAATAACTACGCCATAATTCGTTATTAATGTTGGTTTAACACTAAAGCCGGGACTACAGCTAAATGTTAGTAACAAAACGTTGTTATCTAACTGTGTTATATTATAACAACTCGTCCACAGCGACTTGACACCGAAAATGTTTTTGTTAGCAATTATCATTTTCTAATATAAGCTCCGTACAAGGGCAAGTGTTTTCTGGGTTAAAATACATTGATTCCGACTCACAATATGCTACAGTCTCTAAATAATGATTATGTTTTCCATCCGCGACGGATAACGTGTTAGCGTGATAAATAACAATATTTTGTTATATAACACCAAAGCCACGCCCACTTTTCATGTTATTGTGTTAGGTAACACAATAACATGCCGCTGCGGACCCGGCTTAACGTATAATGATAAGTAAGTACTTACACCCAAATTACGCCAATATATGTTATTAGTGCCATATGTAATAGGGGGCGAGCCTATTGCCATCTACCGGACATAGAGATCCAGACTCCAGCCTGTCATTCCTAATGGAAAAATCCAAATAAAACTGCCTGACCTGGGATCGAACCCGGGAACTCATGATCGGCAGTCAAGCTTACTACGCCACCGAACCAGTAAAAAAAATAAATTAAGTTTATTATTTACTAGTGGCCCGTCCTGGCTTCGCACGGGTAGCAGAAAGCATAGGAATAGTAAACATTCTAACAGAAGTAAATGCGTGAACTGCTCGGTAAAGCTGTAGAGGCCATCTGAGGCCAACAACAAAGGTCATTTTATTTTTAAAAAAATGCGTGATACATTGTATTTTTATAGATATAACCCTAATGGTATCAGCCAAACATTAATGTTTGCACATTACTGATTGGCGGATGAATAATTGGCAAAGGTGTGGTACTTCCCAAGGCGGCCCTATGCAAAAAAGGCCTACCAATACCACTACAAAAGTTTAGGTGTAAAGATTTTTATTATCATCAAAGACATAAACAAAAAATCAAATCAAATCAAAGACTGCCTCGGTGGCGTAGTGGGCGCATTCTCGACTGCCAATCAAGAGGTCCCGGGTTCTATCCCCAGGTCAGGCTTGGTGTTAATATTGGATTTTTCCATTAGGAATAATCTCAATAACTGCGTGGAGTCTGGAACTGTGCCCGGTAGATGGCAATAGGCTCGCCCCCTATTACATGGGACCAATAACATACTGGCGAAATGTGGGTGTATCTACTATGGGACTGAGTCCTGGGTACACCTCTGCCTACCCCTTCGGGAAAAAGACGTGAATGTATGTATATGTTATGTTAAAGACATAAAATGTCACTAACAATATTTCAACAAGTAAACTCGACAGAAAAGAGTAGAAAATAATGGGGCGCCACAGTCTTTTACAAGAGTAAAAACAATTTAATCAACACATACACTTTAAATTAGTTCCGTTTCTAGTCTTTTCTGTCGAGCTAACAACATACGAGTATATATATTTCATGGAGAGTTAATATCAAACTGATAAAACATTTGAAACAGAAAAAAATAATAGCTTCACAAGCTTAAAACTATGAAAGTTATTATTATTATTATTATCAACATATTAAAGTTAGATTGTGAAGCATGTACCTACCTAGTTCTTATTTCCTAACATAAAAAAATGAAACTAACCCATAAACCAAAACTAATGATTTTGTCTCATAGAAGCTAAACTTAAATAATTCAATGTTGTAAATATTCAGCTATTGTTCCCTATATGAACGAAATGAGTCAACATTTTTTTTAAGTCGTAAGTCGTAAGGGCTGTAGTGAAGGTATTTAAGATGTACAGTGTACAGCCGTGCACCGTTCGTTGTCTGTTGTCATAGATTTGCCCACAGATCACTATAATAGTACTAGATTTGCCGTCTGCCGTATGAAGTAGGATGCTGTTTTGGCGGGAGACCGAAGAACACAGTTTGGCTCCCGTATCTTTATCAATTATCGGTGTATTTTCGAGTGTTTAACGTATAATAATGGTGGAATATTACGTGTTGAGTGTTTTCGAAGATGCACAAGTCTCTTGGCAAGTGATGCGGGAGTTGAAATGTGATTTTTCGTGGTCCCGCCAAAACTCCGGCAGCTTCTTGTAAATACCACCACTTTACTAAAGCTGTGACTTGACTGAGCTTGCCCTGACTTTAAATTGACTAATTGACCATAATATTAACTTGAAAATTTATATAACTTGACACTGGCAATACATTCGTGTGGGTCCATAAAAGAAAAAAAAAAAAAAAAAAAAAAAAAAGTAGGATGCTTGGGTATCGTACGTCATACGGCTATTTCTTTTATGGACCCACACAATTCTATTGCAGTGTCATGTATAATGAAAAATTTTAAATTTTTATAATTTCAGTTGTTAGTCAAATCAAAGTCGGGACGAGCTTTTCAACTCGTCAATTATTACAGGTTTAAAGTCGAAATGAATCTATAAAATGCACACTTTCCATAGTGTCTTATACTGTGCGCCATGAATATTGGCGCCAAACAAAAAAATCAACTTTTTGTTTTTTATTTTCACCTCTTTATGCTAGAACTACATCTGGCACACGTGTGCCACATACGCCGGATCTGGGCGCGTCGGAGTATGGCGGTATGGCGACTACTACGAATAATAATAAGTCAGGAAATGTAAATGCACCCAAAAAATAACTCAACGAAAACTAGGTACAAGTGGGTGGTGCTTAAAAACTATTATTATATATCGTTCGACACAAAAGAGTAGAAACGGAACTAAATTAAAGTGTATGTGTTGATGAAATAGTTTTAACTCTTGTAAAAGACAGTGGCGCCCCCATTATTTTCTACTCTTTTGTGTCGAACTATACACGCGGTACTAAAGCTTAACTACATCTAGCACACGTGTGCCACGTTCGCCACATCTGGGCGCGTCGGAGCCCATACATTTTGAATGACGACTAGCTGTTTAGAGCTACATCTGGCACGCATTAGGCGTGTATGTAATGTAGCTCTAAACAACTAGTCGCCATACAAAATGTATGGGCTCCGACGCGCCCAGATCGGCGTACGTGGCACACGTGTGCCAGATGTAGTTCTAGCTTTAGTCAGCCATTTACATTCACAGAACACATATATTTACATTGCAAGTGAGCACACGTTAATACGTTTTCGTTTTTATACTGAGCAGCAAGAATAAAATCATGCCAGGATGTGTTGCGGCGTGGTGCAGGAGCCAAACAAGATTGAAATGTCCAAGGATCTTATTTCACAGGTCTCTCCTAGTCGCTAAATTATAATTTTAAACAAAAATATTTAAATACGCCATTAAATCAAGATGGTCAATATTATGCAAAATGAAGTCTCAATAATTGAGTATTTTTGCATAAATGGAAAGATTTATACACCTTATATAAAAATTATATAAAAAATTATATATAAAAATTATATAAAAAGTTCGCCGGGTCAGCTAGTATTATATTATAATATAAGATTCGTTACAAAACTATTTTTAGTATTTTTTATTTGCAAAGAAAATTAATTACAAAGTTATATCTAATTAAAAATTCTATTTTAATCCAGTACTGAAAACAAGCCGATAGTACCCGAACGAGATCGTGACCAGTAGTGACGTCACAATGTTATAAAGTACCATACATAAAATCATAACTGACATAATGACGTCACAATCATGGCGACCACTCGTAGCGCGGTCGTGATAAAGTGATTCTTATTGGAAGTTCATCCATTTTGAATTGCTTATGATTAAACTAGTGGCCCGCCCCAGCTTCGCACGGGTAGCAGAAGTAGGTATAGTGAACGTTTTAACAGGATACAGGACCTCTTAGCAGTTTGACACAATCCTATAGAAAATTTACGAAATCGATGATTTGTATTCCCCTGTTTCCTCCGAGAATAATTGATTTTATCCATAAATTTTATTCCGAAAATTAGAAGATGAATAAGGCTATGTCTCTGTTATTTTATTTTTGTTCCTTAACTCTTCATTTATTTCTAGTGAACGTCTTATTACGCGAGTAAAACTGGAAGAGTTTTTCATGTTTTTAAAGGATCATACTTCATGTAACAATGAGTTTGTAGAAAAAATAAAATGACAGGGACATGCTCACTGAAGACCTAGATTTTATAAAAAAAACCATTGCTCTGATTACTCTGATGCAGTTATCTAGGGAGGAAACACGGCAATACGTTTGTAAGGAAAAATCACCCCTCATGTAACCTCTTAACAATGTGAAGTAAATTCGTGATACACTGTATTTTTATAGATATAACTCTAATGGTTTACGCAGCGCACGCAAATTAATGACTATTTCTGTTACAGTGACCAAACCATAACAGATGGAAACATTTTCCGAGGCCTTTATTGAAGATATATAAGTACTACTACAAACCCCTTGTACATTATTTCTACCACCATTAATTTACATACCGCATACTTACACGTCAAAATAATGACTTCTTCGATTATTGTGACTAAACCAAAACAGACGGATATAATGTCCGTGGACTATTTTTTGTAGATAGTGATAATTACTACAAACCCCTAGCCCTAGAACATTACTTTATCCTACCACGAATAGTTTTCACCGCATGCATATAATGACAGTTTCGATAATTGTGACTAAACCAAAATAGATGAATATACTAATGTACGTTCACTATTTTGTAATAAATACTAAAAAAACCCCTAGTCAATTACTTTATTCTACCACCAATACTTTTCACAGCGCATGTATATAATAACTGTTTCGATTATTGTGACTAAACCAAAATAGATGGATATAATGACCGTGGACTATTTTGTAGTTATTGATAAGTACAACAAACCTCTAATACATTATTCTACCACCAATACTTTTTACAGCGCATGCATATAATGTCTGTTTTGATTATTGTGACTAAACCAAAATAGATGAATATTTTGTCCGTGGACTATTTTGTAAATATTGGTAAGTACTACAAACCCCTAGTACGTTATTTTATTTTACCATCAATAGATTTCACAGCGCACGCAAATAATGAATATATTTGGTAATTACGTGACATCTTAGTTCACAATATTGCAGTTTTCTTACGGATCCCTAATATTTTTCAAAACCTCATATAGCCTATGTCACTCAAGCTGAAATTCATCACTGAATTAAGCTTTACATAAGTGAAAGATTTTTTTTAATCGGTCCAGTAGTTTCGGAGCCTATTCGTTGCAAATTAAAATACAAAGTTTCTTTCTTTAGGATATTGGTATCTGGTATTGATTGAATAATCTAGAGACATTATACGGATTCACTGAAAACAGTAAGAGCATCGATAATTCGATGTCGTTGCAACCCAGTTTAGAGGGGCTAAGATAAAGAGAAGCGAAATAATCATAAGCGCATGTTAATTATTTGCAGAACTCCATCTATTATGCAATGTTGGAACTAAATTACCTATAAACGTTGCCTTAGGGTAGTTATGTCTTGGAAGAAAATATTGTCAGCGAGTTCTTATATATTTTTCTGTAGCGCCATCTATTGAGCATTGTTGGAACTAAAATATTCATAACAAACTTTAAAACTTTATTATTCCTCAAAAGGGTTGAAATTTATGAAAACGCTGAAACATGTTTTTAATTATTTTCATAATAGAATGTTTACAAAATTTGAAATTAATCGGCCGAAAAATTAAGTCTACTCCATAAAAACTTTCAACCCCTATTTAATACACTTAGGAGTAAAATTTTGAAAAACCCTTTCTTATTACTTGTCTAGACTGTAAAAATAATCTATTGTCAAAATTTCATCATCATCGGTCCAGTAGTTTTGGCTCTGGGTTGATGAGTCAGTCAGTCAGTGAATCACTTTCTCTCTTTATATAATAGTACTAGAGTTTGGGTGGTGCGCGAGCTGCGAGCAGCTCGCGAGATATGCTTTCGTTTGGTTTTGGTGGGTGAATACCAAAAAATTTGAAAAAAAAAAATTGTTGGTGAGTTGGCGGATTGGCGAATGGGCTATCCCAACTACAGAGGGTGCGCGGTGCGCTTCGCAGCAAGCTGCTCGCGTGGGGGCACTCGCGGTACGCTCGCAGCTTCGCTGCTCGCGTACCAGCTCGTGGCCGCCATCTTGAAAAAGTGGCCGGATACAAAAAAACCATTCCAAATTTGAAATCAGAATCCCCAAATACCCCCGAATCCAAAATTTTATCCAAACGAAGCAACTGTGGATTCAGCCGCCATCTTGGATTTGAAAAAAAAAAACCGTTCGTCCTTCCCTCCATCATATTTCCCAAGAAACCTGTCACCCATCCCTTTTGCAGCGAGCGTGTCGAGCCTCTAAACGAAGTTTTGTAAGGCGGCCATTTTTTTTGTACGGCGGCCATCTTTTTTTTCGCCCGGTCCATCCCATACCAGGGTCCTGTACAACTTTAGTTTCGGCACCCCCCCTCCAAGTCACACCGTTTCGGCGGGCCGTCGACCTGTTCCACCGGAACAGCCCCCGGAAGACCTCCCTCCAGTTCTCGAGAGTTACTTTTAAGATTCTCTCTCCAAAGGTACCACGCAACCTCACCCCCGATCGCCCTACCGGCCTCTAGCCATTAGAGTAAAATTTTGTATGGCGGCCATTTTTTTTTGTATGGCGGCCATTTTTTTTTTGGCGCGGTCCATCCCATACCAGGGTCCTGTACAACTTTTGTTCTACGGCGTAACGGAAAATGTGCACTGAATCGGCGGGCCGTCGAGGTGTTCCAGGAGAACAGCCCCCCACACCCCCCCCACACGTTTTCGGAGGGTACTCGTAAAATTTACTATCCAAATACAACAAAAAATCTCACCCCCCCACGAACCCCCGACCGCAAACCTCGATCATATGTGAGTGAATCAATGAATCAGTGGACATCGAGCTATATATTACTAGGCACGCTCGCGCCTTCGGCGCGAGCCTGCCTAAATAGATAGATAAAATATATATTTTTGAATCTGATGATACACAATTTTCATTTAACTTTCATAATAAATTAAAAAAATATATATTTTGTGTTTCAAATACTCAATTGTCTTAATTAAGCAGGTTTTTTTGTTGTTAAAATATTAAGATTAAAACTAAATTAGAATAAAATCAATAACATCACCATAGATATTTTTATATTTTAGTATCGTAATATATATATTTCAAATTCCTATATATATATAGCTCGATCCCCACTGATTCATTCACTCACATATGATCGGGGTTGGAGGTCGGGGGTTTGGGGGGGGGTGTGATTTTTCAATTCCATCGTATAATAGACTTTACGAGTACCCTCCGAAAACGTGTGGGGGAGGTGTGGGGGGCTGTTCCGATGGAACTGCTCGACGGCCCGCCTAAACTATGCACATTTTCCGTTACGCCGTAAAACAAACGTTGTTCGGGACCCTGGTCTGGGATGGATGGCGCGAAAAAAAAGATGGCGCCCATACAAAAAAAAAATGGCGGCCATACAAATTTCGAACAAGATACTTGTGACGGGGGTTACGGGACGGAGGTGTCGGTCATGAGTGAGGTTCTGTGGTACCTTTCAATAGGGAATCTGGAGGGTACTCTTCGAGAACTGGAAGGGGGTCACCGGGGGGCCGTTCCGGTGGAACAGGTCGACGGCCCGCCGAAATGGTGCGACTTAGGGGGGGGGTGCCGGAACTAAAGTTGCATAAAACCTTGGTATGGGATGGACCGGACCAAAAAAAAGATGGCCGCCGTACAAAAAAAAATGGCCGCCGTACAAGGTTGCTCCGATTTGGATGAAATTTTGGATTCGGGGGTTTTCGGTGGTCCTGATTTCAAATTTGGAATGGATTATTGGATCCACGATTGCGGCCACGAGCTGGTACGCGAGCAGCGCAGCTGCGAGCGTACCGCGAGTGCCCCCACGCGAGCAGCTTGCTGCGAAGCGCACTGCGCACCCTCTGTAGGTGGGATAGCCTCATCGCCAATCCGCCAACCCGCCAACACGCCAATCCGCCAACCCGCCAACATTTATTTGTTTTTTTTTTGAAAAAATTTTTTTGAAATTTTTTTTTGAAAATTTTTTTTTTTTTGGAAAATTTTTTTTTTAAATTTTTTTTGAATTTTGTTTTTTTTTCAAATTTTTTTTTTGAAATGTTTTTTTTGAAATTTTTTTTTGAAATTTTTTTTTTTTTTTTTAGCTGCACCCTCAGTAGTCGGAATGGGAATGACACGAGCTGGTACGCGAGCAGCTTGCTGCGAAGCGCACAGCGCACCCTCTGTAGTCAGACTGGGGGTGGCACGAGCTGGTACGCGAGCAGCAAAGCTGCGAGCGTACCGCGAGTGTACCCACGCGAGCAGCTTGCTGCGAAGCGCACAGCGCACCCTCTGTAGTCGTACTGGGGGTGACACGAGCTGGTACGCGAGCAGCAACGCTGCGAGCGTACCGCGAGTGTACCCACGCGAGCAGCTTGCTGCGAAGCGCACAGCGCACCCTCTGTAGTCGTACTGGGGGTGACACGAGCTGGTACGCGAGCAGCAACGCTGCGAGCGTACCGCGAGTGTACCCTCGCGAGCAGCTTGCTGCGAAGCGCACAGCGCACCCTCTGTAGCCGCAATGGGGGTGACACGAGCTGGTACGCGAGCAGCAACGCTGCGAGCGTACCGCGAGTGTACCCTCGCGAGCAGCTTGCTGCGAAGCGCACAGCGCACCCTCTGTAGTCAGACTGGGGGTGACACAAGCTGGTACGCGAGCAGCAACGCTGCGAGCGTACCGCGAGTGTACCACGCGAGCAGCTTGCTGCGAAGCGCACAGCGCACCCTCTGTAGCCGCACTGGGGGTGACACGAGCTGGTACGCGAGCAGCAACGCTGCGAGCGTACCGCGAGTGTACCCTCGCGAGCAGCTTGCTGCGAAGCGCACAGCGCAACCTCTGTAGTCAGACTGGGGGTGACACGAGCTGGTACGCGAGCAGCAAAGCTGCGAGCGTACCGCGAGTGTACCCTCGCGAGCAGCTTGCTGCGAAGCGCACAGCGCACCCTCTGTAGTCAGACTGGGGGTGGCACGAGCTGGTACGCGAGCAGCAAAGCTGCGAGCGTACCGCGAGTGTACCACGCGAGCAGCTTGCTGCGAAGCGCACAGCGCACCCTCTGTAGTCCGACTGGGGGTGACACGAGCTGGTACGCGAGCAGCAAAGCTGCGAGCGTACCGCGAGTGTACCCACGCGAGCAGCTTGCTGCGAAGCGCACAGCGCACCCTCTGTAGTCGTACTGGGGGTGACACGAGCTGGTACGCGAGCAGCAACGCTGCGAGCGTACCGCGAGTGTACCACGCGAGCAGCTTGCTGCGAAGCGAACAGCGCACCTTCTGTAGTTGAAACTGGTCTACGGATTTCGGAAACTAAAAGACTTGGAAGTACGATTCTCTAGACGAAAATGTTTAAAACCCTGAGATGATTTTGGGTAATATTTTGAAATCCAAGATGGCGGATGCCAAAATTCACTTCCTTATAACTCCTAAAGTAAAAGAGATAGGAAGGTGGTTCTTGAACAAAAATAAACGAGGTCAATGACGACTACAAATTAAAGTTGAATAATATCCAAGATGGCGGATGCCAAAATTCACTTCCTCATAATTCCTAAACTATAAGCGATAGGAAGGTGGTTCTTTAACAAAAATGTACGAGATCGACGATGACTACAAATTGAAATTGGAAAAAATCCAAGATGGCGGATTCAAGATGGCGGCCTTTTACCAAGTCACTCCGATTTGGATGATTTTTTGTATACGGTGATATTTTGAGGTTTTGATTAGAAAAAAACTCATTTTTTTTGGAATTCACCCACCAAAAGCAAAGGAAAGCATATCTCGCGAGCTGCTCGCAGCTCGCGCACCACCCAAACTCTAGTTTAATATATATATATTATATTTTATTTTTTTTCTCTCAGACAAGTCAAACCTTAACCTAACCTACAGACGACGGAATGTTCTAAACTCTATAATACGGTTAGTCGCATCTGTTTCTAAATATTATGTTTATATCAAATGCAGTAACAATTATATGAAATAAAAGTTTATAAAAGTAATGTCAAATATGTTTTTATCAATCGTTACAGTATATGAAATGAAAATAATATCAAATAAAAATGATACCAAACATGTATATATATAACACATAAAACATAATATACATTCACGCCTTTTTCCCGAAGGGGTAGGCAGAAGTGTACTGAGGACTCAGTCCCATAGTAGATACACCCACATTTCGCCAGTATGTTATTGGTCCCATGTAATAGGGGGCGAGCCTATTGCCATCTACCGGGCACAGTTCCAGACTCCAGGCAGTTATTGAGATAATTCCTAATGGAAAAATCCAATATTTAACACTGCCTGACCTGGGGATCGAACCCGGGACCTCTTGATTGGCAGTCGAGCATGCGCCCTCTACGCCACCGAGGCAGTATATATCAAATGCAGGAGTATACCAAATGAAAATAAATCAAGTGAAATTATATGTTATAACTTTATATCAAATAAAAATATATGAAATGAACGTTCTATCAAGTAAAAGTATATCAATTATTTACATACCAAATAGTACGCACCCCCTTTACTCATATCAAGGATGTTACGGAGGTGGTTTTTATTGTTTTGGTTGTATATTCGCAATCGTAGTGAAAAGTCTCTATTTTTCACTACGATTGCTTGATAAAAGAACTCTTTCTTTGATTCATTGTGAAGAGTATAAAGCTCTTCTTTAATAGGTATACCTATTTTTATGTATCTTCTTATAAATATACCTATTTTTATGTAATAAATTGATTACATCTATGCAGATGACCTCATAAGGTTTTCATTATATTTATAGCGAAACAATAAAGGTTCTATTGCATTGAAATGCAATAAAGATTCTATTGCATTTAAATACCAATTTAGTATCCATTCGTATGTCATAAACAACAAATAATTATGAATAACACATTACAAGAGAAGTTTATGTTTATAGTACAAAAAATATTGTTTTAATAATTACTTGGTCCTTTTCACTTATTGCATAACATCGTCCACGCCGCTTGACGCAACTGATAAGACATTGCAATATGCTCGCGAACCAATCGCTGCCTTTGTTCTGTATTTACCAATCACAAGTCATGTCTACTAATTACCTTCTTATTTGATTATTGTTTAAAATATACATAATTTATTTCACGGAGGACCATTTTTAGAGTGACATTTGTTCCTAGTTACATTTCCTGACATTATTATTCGTAGGGCGACTAGGTGTTTAAAGCTACATTACGCACACGCATTAGGCGTGGATCTACGTGGCACGCGTGTGCCAGATGTAGTTCTATTCTAGCTTTATCCTTTTTAATGTTAATTGCTCGGAGCTCTTTAGTTTCTTTAGTAGTCTTAGTAGGTATTCCATAGAGTTTATAACTCCTGTGGAGATTTTTTTGGCGCATGTTGTGCACTTGCCAATTACAAGTTTTCAAAACTACCTACGTGATTTTGTTACACCTATGGTTACACCACAAGTGACAGTGTTACCACCTAAGAGTTTTTCCTCTAAATTAAGAGAAATCTTGAATATTTCCCATGGGAATATCGAAAATAACAATCTATCTCTATGCAAATAAATTGTTAAGGCATACATATGTATGCAAAGTATAGTGTATGCAATATGTATTATGTATGCAATATAAACTTTTACTGCAAGTATTGGGATTTTTTCCTTTGCTTGTGATCTAAGATCAAATTTTTTTGCCAAATTATTTATATATGTAATTTTTGTTTTGTTTTGTTTTGTTTTAAAAAAAAAATCATACATTCACGACTTCTTTCCCGAAGGGGTAGACAGAGGAGTACCCAGGACTCAGTCCCATAGTAGATACACCCACATTTCGCCAGTATGTTATTGGTCTCATGTAATAGGGGGCGAGCCTATTGCCATCTACTGGGCACAGTTCCAGACTCCAGGCAGTTATTGAGATAATTCCTAATGGTAAATCCAATATTAGACACTTTGCCAGACCTGGGGATTGAACCCGGGACCTCTTGATTGCCAGTCGAGCATTCGCCCTCTAAAAATACTAACAATAAGGCCGCAGGGCAGCTTACGCGAAGCTGTTGGGGAGTAGTGATCCCACGGACGTGAGTGCTCCCGGGAGGGTGAGGGTATGTTCTTCGACTGTAACGGCCGGCCGGAGTGAACACTAAAGCTAGAACTACATCTGGCACACGTGTGCCACGTACGCCGGATCTGGGCGCATCGGAGCCCATACATTTTGTATGGCGACTAGCTGTTTAGAGCTACACATTACGCACACGCATTAGACGTGGATCTAATGTAGCTCTAAACAGCTAGTCGCCATACAAAATGTATGGGCTCCGACGCGCTCAGATCGGCGTACGTAGCACACGTGTGGCAGATGTAGTTCTAGCTTAACAGTCCCCCATCTCTGTCTTGCCTACATTGGCCGGCCAGAGCCTCGTGTTCGAGAGAGGATGTGAAGCATAAGTGGATATTCGGGTAACGCAAGTGATCGGCGTTTAAAGTCCATGGACACCTCATAACATAATAATAAATATGTACTAATATTCTAAAGCCGCTTCCCCAACAATTTTCTGTAATATAATATGTAAGTTTTTTTTGTAAGGCTACATAATGAATTTTAAAAGAGTTTTTTTAAGTATGTGAAAATAAATAGGTTGATTTAAACTTCGTATGAGTTGATTTTAATAAATTAAAGATTTTATTTATTGCGTTAGGGCTACTCAAGGCTACAGAAATGATATGAAATGAAATTCGGCTACTTAAGGAGGGAAAAATGGCGACATTGGACTGCGCGTGAGTGTGGAGCGCTCACGTGACAATAAAAAGTACTCTTTGTGACAAGCGCAGCGGCGAAGAAAATAGATTTTATTCCTACCTACAATTCCAAGATTCATAAAACTGACTGACTGTAGGTATCCATTACCCATACTTTCTAATGGAAGCTTGCTGTGTGTGTGCTTTAAATTTTTTCATATTCACTTTTCACCATGTCTACTGATAAGGAACAAGTGATAAAAAAACTTTTCGCACTCGACTTCTACAAAGATCAGAAACGCTGGAAGTTGAGTGAACGCAGAGAGCGAAATAAATCGTAAGTTGAGACATTTTTAGGGAGCTGCCTATTTAAGTTCATTTTCCCCCTAAGCCTTATCCCATTTACTTGGGGTAGCCCTTCCTTGCCCTCATTTTTCAATTAGCACGATTTTGTGCTATGTCAGTTGTTAGGTTTAAGTATTTGAGGTCTTATTGAACCGTCGTCAACCACGTGGCGGGTGATCTTACACGCGTACGTTTCGTTGGCAACGTTGGTTTTCAGGACGTCTCTGTGATGTCCAAACCACCACAAGCGTTTCTCTTTGACTTGCTTGCTTAAAGCTTTGCTTAAAGGCTGAAACTCATCGCTGCGTAAGCTGTGCACGTGCACGCGGCGCATTTTAGCTGCGTGGGTTCATTTGTTTGACAATGTGGGTCTACCTTTCCACTGCTGGACATGCTATAAACACATCCGGAAGCCACGTGCACAGCGTGCATGGCGTTGACAGCGTTGAGTTACGTGAGCACCATATTCGAGCAAGCTGTACCAGTCGCTTGTACCGATTTAAGCAGCTATGTGGAGCTATATTCAAGCAAGCCACGCATGTACCAGTGATGTCAATTCATGCGTAGTGTGTCATGGTTGTAGTGGACACAATTACGAACATTTAATTGTAAAGCTAAAACTTGACGCATGTATAGTCTATCAGTGCGCTGCGGTGGGTTTCAGTCTTTAAATTTTCTATAATGTACTCATGTAGGATTTTGTCTAAAAGGGTGACCCCGCTGACCAGTATAGCATTTTCATTTAAGTTGTGTGTTTTATTAAGATGGTGCTTACTGGTGGTTGCCCACCATTCTGATCCATATAGTATGTCAGGTCTAATAGAAGATTTATACATATGACCTTTGATTTTAAGGGGCATTTTTCTGTCACACAACACCTGTGAGTTGTCCCCACTTCTTCCATACAGTTGTTTTTATTGAGCCTAGATATTTGAATTTTGTCACCTGCCTACCTATTTGTTATGACAATTTTATTATAAGTGTCTCTGAACAATTAAGACCATGAAAAGCCATATTTTATTGAGTTTTCCATGATAGATTAATTATTAGATGATATCATGTTACATTGAGTCAGAGGTTCAAACTCCAGCAGCAGAGGCCTAGCATGAAATGGTTTCAACAGCCCCCACTAAAATGGGCACCAGTGGGCAACATTAGGACAAAATATTAATATGTGTGCTGCCAGTCACAAATTTTTGCCAATAAAATTTGTGCCAATGAAATAGGTAGGCAGGTGACAAAATTCAAATATCTAGGCTCAATATTGAGCACAATAAAAACAACTGGATGGAAGAAGTGGAGACAACTCACAGTTGTGTGAAAAAATTGTTTGTAAAAATTGTGAAACTTAAACTATTATGAATGTGTAGGTTATAACTTTTTTTCTTGAGTATGCGGCCCAGCAGATATGCCCGACTGCAAATCAGGTAGTCTCTAGGTTTGAATCTTATATGGGAACTTTTTATTGGGGTACTTTCATGTTTTGGATTATACTGTAGGTCACAGCTCTTTTCTATAAGATATGTAGGGCACAGTTGTTAAGTCATGTTGGAGACCTTGTAGAAATCTTACCGACCTGAAACTAGACAATACAGGTTAGCCACATGACTCATGACCATCATACTGGTCATCAGCATGACTCAAACAGTGTCTTGCCTATGGTTAGAGTATTTTCAAATAATTATAATTATTTCGAGGGTATCGCTGACTGTAGCAGGAAACCAGTGGGTGCAGGTTATCCAATTGTAATTTCGGGCACAATTAGGCTAAGGAACCCACAAGCCACTGGTGCCCATACAAATTGTGTTATTTTTTGTTGGCCACTTTCCTTTATTTTATATGTAGGCTATATATATTCTTTTTATGGTATTTATAAATATTATAATAAATTTAACTTTCAACTATATAACTTTTGAATATCTGTTTTTTTGTACTGATTTATTTTACATATTTTAGTATTTTTAACATTGCTGGTATTGCAAAATTTACCTTTCCTTTATTTATCCTTAAAACTTAGTTTGTGATATCAGGTCAAGGTGCGAGCTGAAAATCTGCGTTGCTGACTTGTCTGCAATACATGTTGAGCTCGCACATATTCAGGTGACACTGCACACTGCACGACGCGACTATGAACTTCACATATTATATATAACCATTGATATATAAAGAAAAGGGGAGATGAGGTACTGGCTTCTCGAAAATGGCAAGCTCAACATAGGTCCCATTAGGTCCACGTATGTCAGTAAAGTAAGGTCGTAAGAGCAAATAATATTGTTGTCTCGGTCGCATTCGGTCTTTCTATTTTTGATGTTCATTATAATATGTCACTGCAAATTTCACACTGAGCAAATTGTCCGTGCCATTTGTTGAGTAAGCGCTGGGAGAACGTACCCTATCTCCCCTTTTCTTTATATCAATCTATACTAATATTATAAAGAGAGAAACTTGGTTTTTTTGTTTGTAATGAATAGGCTCCGAAACTACTGGACCGATTTTAAAAATTCTTTCACTTATGGATAGCTTAATTCAGTGTGAGTGACATAGGCTATATGAGATTTTAAAAAAAAATAGGGATCCGTAAGAAAACTGCAATATTGTGAACCAAGGTGTCACATAATATAATTACCATATTCATAAATATGCGTGCGCTGTGAAATCCATTGATGGTAGAATAATATAATGTACTAGCTGACCCTGTGAACTTCGTACCGCCATATTTTTTTTCTCTAATCGCAACTGAGGAGATAAAACCCTTCCGGTAAAATCGAATTACCTAAATTTAAAATAAAACTGGAGTACTCAATTGAAAAATTCATATTCTTGTTCAAAATGCGTGGAGATTTTACTAAGACTAGGTATCACTTTCCGGGAGATAGTATTAATTCACTCGTTTAAAAAGGAACTGAACTGCGGCGACACTCGGCGCCAGTATTTATACCTGAACCTTGAATTTCCCGAACGTTCTAGTTCGCATGCTTCGAGAAGAATCGATTGATCGATTGTTCGAAATAGTGGGTCTCGATGGTTCGAGAGGGAGCTTTGTTTACGCTCAGAGGAGGTCTCGAGAACGAATGAGATACCAAAGCTAGCAAACCAGAGATGGCGACTCGATAGAATTTGATGGCCAGATCTTGAAACTTTGATTAAAATTTGGCGCGAAGTCTTCAATAATTCTAACAACAATAGATTTTTTCTTTTTATTATTATTAATGGTAATAATATTGTAACATACGCAGTATAATTATAAAAATATCAGTCACAAACCATTAAAATAATACGGTTATATCGTGAGCATAAATAAATATAACGTGAAATAAAGTAATAGAATTTATATTCTAAGAAACAGAACACAGCGCCATCTATTGGGTGTATTTGCAACCTAGATGTCAAACAATATTGAAGAATTTTATCGATGAATCAACGTACACCGCCATCTATGAGAACTTCATAAAACTAAACAGTAAATAAACACTCGCTTAAAAAACAATTAATTTATACATTTTATTCGTTTACATTCACGACATAAGCGAATAATTGAGATGATAACTATCCTATCCAGTAAGTTAGATCAAAATACGGGTACATGTGAAATTTGATTGAAATCGGTTCAGTAGTTTTGGAGTTTATTCGTGACATACATCGTGACACAAGATTTTTATATATATATAAGACTAGGGGTTTGTAGTACTTATCAATATCTACAAATTAGTCCATGGAAATTTAATCCATCTATTTTAGTTAAGTCACAATAATCGAAACAGACAATAAATGCATGCGCTGTGAAAAGTATTGGTGGTAGAATAAAGTAATGTACTAGGGGTTTGTAGTAATTATCAATACCTACAAAACAGTATACATAGACTATATCCATCTTTTTCGGTTAAGTCACAAAAATCGAAGCAGTGATTATTTTTCATGCGGTGTGAAAACTATCGGTGGTAGATTAAAGTAATGTACTAGGGGATTGTAGTAATTATTAATACCTACAAAACAATATACATAAATTATATCCATCTTTTTTGGTTTAGTCACAATAATCGAAGCAGTGATTATTTTTCATGCGGTGTGAAAACTTTCGGTGGTAGATTAAAGTAATGTACTACAGGTTTGTAGTAATTATCAATACCTACAAAACAGTATACATAGATTATATCCATCTTTTTTGGTTTAGTCACAATAATGGAAGCAGTGATTATTTTTCATGCGGTGTGAAAACCGTGGTAGGCCTCTTTTGCAGGAGGCCGCCTGGGGAAGTACCACACCTTAGCCAGTTATTCATCCGCCAAACAGTAATGTGCAAACATTACTGTGTTCCGGTCTGAAGGGCAATGTTACCAGCGAAATTACTGGGCATGACGAGTTTCAACAACTAATAACTCAGGGTGACAGGCGCAGTACGGTGCCGCGCAGAATTTTGAATTTTTAAACACTGGGTGGCGTTGTTACTGATATGGGCAATCATGATGCTTACCATCAGGCACCTGATTTGCTCGTCTTGTCACTTACTATCATAAAAGAAAAAAAAAAAGTAATTATTTTTCATGCGGTGTGAAAACTTTCGGTGGTAGATTAAAGTAATGTACTAGGGGTTTATAGTACTTATTAATACCTACAAAACAATATACATAAATTATATCCATCTTTTTTGGTTTAGTCACAATAATCGAAGCAGTGATTATTTTTCATGCGGTGTGAAAACTTTCGGTGGTACATTAAAGTATTGTACTACAGGTTTGTAGTAATTATCAATACCTACAAAACAGTATACATAGATTATATCCATCTATTTTAGTTTAGTCACAATAATGGAAGAAGTGATTATTTTTCATGCGGTGTGAAAACTATTGGTGGTAGAGTAAAGTAATGTACATACTAGGGATTTGTAGTAATTATCAATACCTACAAAACAGTATACATAGATTATATCCATCTTTTTTGGTAAAACTATTGTTGGTAGATTAAAGTAATATTTTAGGGGTTTGTAGTATTTCCCAATATCTACAAAATAGTCTACGTATATTATATCCATATATTTTGGTTTAGTCACAATAATCGAAAGCATTATATGCATGCGCTGTGAAAAGTATTGGTGGTAGAATAAAGTAATGTACAAGGGGTTTGTAGTACTTATCAATATCTTCAAAATAGCCCACAATAAATTTACACATGTGTTAAAGTTTGGTCATTGTAACAGAAATAGTCATTAATTTGCGCGCGCTGCGTAAACCATTAGGGTTATATCTATTAAAATACAATGTATCACGAATTTACTCCTGTTAAACGTTCACTATACCTACTTCTGCTAACCGTGCGAAGCCGGGGCGGGTCGCTAGTAATATAATATAACTTTGTAAATTACATAATTATTTTCCCATTAACATATTATACATTAATATCATTGTATTTTCTTTTTTTTTTTTTTGTTTGTTTCTATTTGTATTTTACATTTTATTGTGTCCTGTGCAGTGCTGTCGAAATAAATAATATTTAACTAAAAATAAAAGTGTCAACCCTAAGCGCGCCACCGAGGTAGTAAATAAATAATAAATCTAACATCTGGTTTACTTCCATTCGCAGACGAGCTATTACATTTGGAAACCCAGCCTTTGAGTGTGAACATAAAGGTAAGTTAGGACGTATTTAAACCGAAAGGAATCAACCCACCGCTAGTTAGTTTCGAGATAATGAGACTTTTTGAAAAGAGTGCAAAATTAAGAGGCAGCGTAATAAATAATAAAAACTTATTCAATTAATAGTGAATATAATAATAAACTTTATATTTATAGTTATTATATTTTATTTTATAATAAACATCAAAACACCGGTTGGTTCTTTTTTTGCAAAAAAACAATTTTGTGGGATAGTTCCTTTCCTACTTAGTTATTTTATTTAGTTCAATATGGCTGAAGGCTGCTAAACAGAACTATGAACTTTTGGTTCCATTATGCGTATTCTCGATGTTTCCTTAGAGCCCGCGCACACAGAGAGCGGTCAGGAGTTCCGAGTTCCGAGTTCCGCGTTCGGCGTTCATTAGAATATATGAGTCTATAACAACAACGCACACAGCGGGCAATCTGACCGCGGCGGTCATAGCGGAACGTCGCGTTCCAAGAGTTCTTTTCCCGCCAAGGCAGAGAACGCCGGAACGCCGCGATGTCTGATGAGTTTGGAAAAACGGAAAAGTTAATTGAATTGGTTAGGGAAAGGAGTTTATTATACGATTTAAGTAATATAGACTATAAAAACCGCGATCCTGAAAAATATTACTGAATTCGCTTTGTTCTTCTCGCGTTGAGTTCATTGGGTGCACCGAATACTTCCTTTTCTTCTTAGAAGCTGCTGAACTCTACAAGAGCAATAATTCTTCATCGGATGACGAACTTTCTAGTGACATGTTGCATGTGCAAAGACCCAAACGAAACTAGAACGCGAGAATTTGCACGCCGCTTGTGTGCGTTGGAACTCTTGGGCGGTCAACGGTCACTAGAACGCAGAACTCTGACCGCTCTCTGTGTGCGCGGGCTCTTAGTGTATTAACCCTTAAAGGCACCAAGTGGCATAAATCTTTTTAAAGTTAATTTTTGGGAGATTAAAGTTTAGTTCAGGTTAGTTCCGCAAGTGACATGCTATATCTTTGATTGTAGTCGGTAGAATGATGCCGTTTTTATTGAGATGTGTTTTATGGAAATGTGTTATGAACATCATCTATGAATTTAAATCAATTTCACCCAAGTTGTGGATTGGTTCCTTTCTACATAAATACGTCCAGCCTAAGTCTTATTCTTAACTATAGTGATTTCCGCGACTTTATTTCCAAGAAAATTTCTATAATTCCTTGTCTGTATGTTAATGAAGAACATAAAACATAACATAACTTACAATCACGCCTTTTTCCCGATGGGGTAGGCAGAGGTGTACCCAGGACTCAGTCCCATATATAGGTACACCCACATTTCGCCAGTATGTTATTGGTCCCATGTAATAGAGGGCGAGCCTATTGCCATCTACCGGGCACAGTTCCAGACTCCAGACCGTTTTTGAGATAATTCCTAATGGAAAATCAAATATTTAACACTGCCTGATCTTGGGATCGAACCCGGAACCTTCTGATCGAATGAAGAACTTTGTGTAAAATTTCTCGTAAATCCTTTGTGAGTGTGTCAATCAATCAGTGAAGACTTAGAATTTTATGTAATACAGATAAGAAAATAAGAATCCTTACTTCTTACTATAAATGCGAAAGTTTGTGAGGTTGGATGGATAGATGTTTGTTACTCTTTCACGCCAAAACTATACTGAACCGATTGGGCTAGTATTTAGATAGTTAAGACCATGGAATAACACATAGGGTGCTTTTTATCCCGATATTCTTGCGGTAACGAAGAATACGCGGGGCACAGCAAGTAATACGTATTCTAGAAAATAATTGCAACATGAATAATAAAAAAAATACAAAAATATAAATTTCTAACACAGAAACACATGTCCGTGAACCTGATCCTGAATGGACATTTAAATCTGAAGCTGCAGTCCCAATGGAGGTTTCTGATCAAGCTCTATTGAAACCTGGAAAGGTAGCCGAAAGATTGAATAAACTCACGAAGTTTGCACAAATGAAAAACATAAAGCAGAATCTCGTGGGTTATGATGAAAATAATAATAGTGTAAGTATTTGAAACTACCCTATTTTACCTTAGATTTAAAGAAAAGGCTTCTCGAAAATGGAAAGCTCATTTTAGGTTCCATTAGGTCCACGTACGTCAGTAAAGTTAATTGTTGTCTCGTTCGCACTTTGGTCTTAGGTACGTCTTTCTTTATTGTTTCAAATTTCACATGCCAGTTGTTGAGTAAGCGCTGAGAGAGTGTATCCTATCTCACCATTACTTTAAATCAATGATGAATACACTAATATTACTGCAATGGTGTGAGGATTTATAGGTAAGTACATATAAGTATGTACTTACTTACTTACTTATGTACTTACTTATGTACATACAATCACGCTTTTTTCCCGAAGGGGTAGGCAGAGTTGTACACAGGACTCAGTCCAGTAGTATAGGTACACCCGACACCCACATTTCGCCAGTATGGTATTGGTCACATGTATTAGACGAGCCTACTGCCATCTAACGAGCACAGTTCCAGACTCCAGGCACAGAATACTAAAGGCACAGAAGGGACATTTTCAAAATCATTTAAATAAATAGTGACTAGCCCCGACGCAATGAAGTCCAATTCAGATCGCACAGCCGGGCACAGCGTCTAACTAATTATCGTTGTATATTAACATACAGGGTACCTCTCTTTCTATGGCGTATCTCTCTATCTGTTCTCTCTGTCTAGCCTATAGAAATTTTCCCGTCAAAACGGACGCCGCGGCTACTTGTAGCTTTATACCTTTATTGAGGAGTGTCCTAGACCTGCTCCAGGCTGAATTTATTGAGTTGGCTATAATAGAAAGGTAAAGTTGTAGGTATCTATACAACTATCTAGGTATATTATCTACTTATCTACACGGCCATTTAAAAAATGTGTCGACGCAATAAGGGAACTTATGAACCAGAAAAGCTCAGGAAATAACAGTGTGAAGGCAGTTGGAAGAGGCCTTTGCCAAGAGGCAAACAGATGGGAACACGGTGGCAGTTTTATGTAAATAGGATAATATTATATATAATTAATTACTGAATAAAGGCTATTGTCTATACTGCTACTACTTACCACCACCGAATTATAGCTAATTAAAAAGTTGAATAATTACTTTTTTATGTTTTTTCTGACTTATTTCTGGCTTTGCTAAGCCAGGGGAAAGGTGAAAGTGTCGGTTATTGCATATTATAGTTATAAAAACTCGCAAGGTCAACTGATCTCATAGAACCACTAGTTTTAGCATGTTTTAACATATCTGAAAATAGTAAAAAGAAAAAAAAAATTTAAAAAGGTCTATAGACCTACCTAGTACCTAGTAAGTAGTTTTGTTATCGGCGGAGTAAGTTCGTCAATAGTCAATACATTGCTTTAATAGTAGCGGAGGCAATTCGTCAGTTCCAAAGCTGCGCTTGTTTACCATCCGACTTGATCCGACGTATAAAACAATAGGTATATATATTTCGATATCGGTTACTGGTGTGCGTGTCCTTGCACCGAACAATCCGGCGCCTGCATACTCCCGTTGCTTATCATACCTGTATATAAAATATGTCGCCGTGAAATTGTAAGATCCGTTATTTTATTTTTCACTGGGTTAGTTTATAATTTCGCTTGGTTAGTTTATAAACAACCTAAACGTTATGTACACTAGATTAATTATAAACTAATGGTTCTTACAATTTCACGGCGACATAATTATATATTATTGTTATTCAATTTCATTACATTTTCTTTCGCTTTTTCACCACCAACCTTTTTCTGTTATCCAATAGGAAATAGCATGGGATATTCCCTTGTTTTCTCAGGACGAAGACGATGATGAAGTTTTACGCGAGCAGTGGGTAGGACTTACAACGCAAGGTATTTAATAATGATGTATGAAAAATGTTTTTATAGTATTAATGAATTTTTTGAATATAAAATATAATTTAACATCTATATGACAATATTTTTCAATGATTATTTTCTAAATTTTATTTATATTTTTTTTTCGATTTTGTTTTTTTTTTTTTTACTTTTTTTTTTACTCTAATTATTTAATTTTAGTTTTAATCTATTTTGATCATGACATTAAAATAAGTTTATTGTTCAAATTATATTTAATATTCAGACGCCTGAGAAGGCAGATTTTGGTTGGGCTTAATGACTTATATTATCTATTGTACCTGAAATCTCTGAATAAAGAAATTGAAAATTGAAATGTATATTATGTCACCGTAAGATTGTAAGAACCGTTAGTTTATACCGTTAGCGTTATATTGTAATTTTTAATGTCCATTTACAATCTATCGACAGTTTATAATCTCACTAGATTAATTATAAACTAACGGTTTTAACAATCTTACGGTGACATATACATTGGACCCATAGCCGGGCACCGTTAATCAAGTAGTTAACTTCGTTAATCATTAATCCGCTACAAAAAAGTAAGCTTCGTTAAACTTTAAAGCGTTACACTTCGGAAGAATTAACGCAAGTTAATGTTAATCGTTAAATATATCTAGTTTTGTTTCGGTTTCACTCGCTGCCACGCGCCGCCCGGCACTTGTCGGTGCCGTGCGGTAACTATTTCTTTTTTATGATAGTGAGTGACAAGACGAGCTAATCAGGTGCCTGATGGTAAGCTTCATGATTGCCCATATCAGACACAGTGCCACCCAGTGTTTTAAAATTCAAAATTCTACGCGGCACTGCACTGCGCCTGTCACCCTGAGATATGAGTTGTTGAATCTCATAATGCCTAGTAATTTCGCTGGTAACATTGCCCTTCATACCGGAACACAGCAATGTTTGCACATTACTGCTTAGCGGACGAATAACTGGCAAAGGTGTGGTACTTCCCCAGGCGGCCCCCTGCAAAAGAGGCCTACCACTACAACTACTATTATGCATTGGATTAACGATTAACGGACTTCTGCATATTAACGGAAGTTAACGTGTCCGTTAACATTTTTAAAAGTTAATCCATTAATCAAAAAGTTAACTTCGTTAATTAACGATTAATGGATTAACGAGTTAATGCCCAGCTATGATTAGACCTAACTTATTTTCATACTTAAAAAAATATGAGTAGGTATAGACATTTATTGTGCTGGTACCTAAGTACTAATAACAGTTGTACCTTTATTAGGTTTTCGCGATTGTTACTCAATGACTTAAAAAACTTTTAATGGATTTAATCGCGTTTATTTACATATTATTTGTATCTGACGTTTCAAACACTTCGCAGTGTTCGTGGTCTCAGGAAGACTACAGCCCATCTAATCTAAGAAGTACCTACCGAAATATATACGCATAGGCGTAACACACAATTTCAATAACCTTCGCTGCAAAACTATTGAATTATGAATTTTATCACAACATGTACAATTCTAATCACTAAATATAAACTGAAATACTTAACAAGGCGAAATAAAAACTGTGAATTAGTAGTTCTTAGATTTGATGGACTGTAGATGAAATAACATATCTCAAACAAAGTTCGAAAATGGTAAAACATATCACCTTTTGCTTTAATAAAATAATATGTTAATATACGCGATGGAATCAGTTAAAAGTTGTTTAATTGATAAGTACTTTTATTGTAATGTTCAGAATACTGGGAGTACCAGCACAAAATGATGGAAAACGCGTGCCTGAATCTGACCTTTAATAACTCACCACATCAGAATTACGACAACGAGACATTCTATTATGATCCAGTTTCGTATTGGTTTGACGTGAGTTACCACTTTTTTATTGATTAGTTGTAATATAGCAGAGTAGACATTACGTGGGTGTAGAAGTAATTCAAAATTACTCCTCCGTGACCAATGATGATTTGATATATGGGTGACAGCTGCTGTCAACTAAAAATTGCTTTATTTAGGTAATAATAAGTATCGAATTTATAAATTAACCGATTACTGGGTACTTGTACTTATTTCGGTTCACACCAGCGTAGTGGGTGGAGGGGTAATCGTCAGGTACACCTAACCAGTAGGTGGACAGGTCGGTAGGAAATTTTACCACTTTTTCCATTTTTTTGGACATACGTCCAAATCTTGAGAATCTTGTACCAAAAGTTAAGGAAAAAATCCTAAAACTGTGATATTTCCTAAAAAAAAAATGTTGATTGCTAACATGTTTGCGGTATCTACCTATAGGTATGGAAACCTACACTTAGCATTAAGCATACTCACCAAGTTATTATAACAATTATACATTTACAGAATCACTTCGTCAGCAACCAAAGTTTGGAGAGTTTAGAGTCATTCTTGCGGGAAGTTCACCAACTACCTCATTCCACAGAGATAGATGCATATGAAAAGAGTAAGTTATTTTAATTACATTAAAGTTGAGTTGCAGTAATTAATCCATTTCTCTGTAATTATTAGGTATCGGTACGTGAGCACCTACTATATTATTTATTATGTGGTGTATAAATGCACTAATAAATCTTGACATATAGGTATGCGCAAATATATTATACCAGCTGTGCCCCGCGGTTTCATCGGCGTAGTCTTCGTTCCCGTGGGAATATCGGGATGGAAAGTACCCTTTGTGTTATTCTAGGATCTAAACTATCTACCTATACATACCAAACAGCTCAATCGGTTTAGTAGTTTTTGCGTGAAAGAGTAACAATGGATGGATGGACCAAAGAGATCTCTTTCATCAGGATAATGCGTATACACCGTGTGTATTCACCGTGGAGTTACCGGTTTTAGAATAGCGCTCCACCCTCTCTACCCGTGGTTGCCGTATGAGCCGGCTAAGGGTTAACAGATTCAGAGGGTGGGCAGCAGCGTTCTCAGCAAAAACCCATCGAACTGCGCTTTACAACCCGCCTGCCAAGCGTGTCGATTATTGGCAAAATCCGCCTTTATGGGGGAGGCCTATGTTCAGTAGTGGATTACCAACGGCTGAGATGATGATGATGATGATGCGTATACAACGTATTCAAAAAAACGGTGTAGTAATACTTACAGGGGTGCATCTACCCCTTAAATTGAAAAAATAATAAAAAACGACTCCATAAAAAATTGATCAGCTTTTGGATCGATCGGATCAGATTGATCGGCAGATTTGTATGCAAAACAATGGTCATTTTTATTATAAAATTCGATGGATTTCGTGTCATCTTGGCAAAACCACACGTCAATTAGCGTGACGAGTTAAATAATTAATTTAGTGTGCACAGTCCTCCGTGTCGAGTTTGTGACATATTATCCATGTGCTAATGTGTTGCAGATGATGAAATGATTTCATCACTGGTGGCCAGTATGACGATGCGGGAGTTGTCAGATAATATCACCAAACACTCTGAGGCTCTTAACTCATTGCTAGATGAGTGCGCAACTAGGACCGAAGGAGTAAGTAGCGTTAGAATATCTCTTTTTATCATGGTAGTTATAACACTTCGCCAGACATGATTTAAGTAAGTAGTAGTAAGTAAGTAGTGATTAAGTTTTTGTAGTGGTAGGCCTTTTATGCAGGGGGCCACCTGGGGAAGTACCACACCTTTGCCAGTTATTCATCCGCCAAGCAGTAATGTGCAAACATTACTGTGTTCCGGTATGAAGGGCAATGTTACCAGCAATTTACCAATTACTGGGCATGATGATATTCAACAACTGATATCTCAGGGTGACAGGCGCAGTGTAGTGCCGCGCAGAAATTTGAATTTTAAAACACTGGGTGGCACTGTGTCTTATAAGGGCAATCAGGATGCTTACCATCAGGCACCTGATTTGCTCCTCTTGTCACTCACTATCATAAAAAAAAAAGTCCCATGTGGTAAGGGTAACCTATTGCCATCAACCGGGCACAAATCCAAACTCCAGGATACTATTATTGAAGAAATTCTATGGAAAAGAAAGACGAAAGACCCGACTACCTCACCACCTCAAGCAACAAGCGCAGGCATTCTCTGTTGCCCCCGTGCTGGGGTGGATCTGCACAGGGAATCCATAAGTAGAGAAATCCATCGCTCGGCGGGGCTCAATTGAGCTCGCGCGCGCATAAAGCGCGTAAAGTTTGCACATTACTGCTTGGCGGATGAATAACTAGCAAAGGTGTGGTACTTCTCCAGGCGGCCATCTGCAAAAGAGGCATGGTATGCCTCTTTTGCACAAAGCACAAAACCAACCTCGAGAAAGAGGTCAATCGTCGAATCCAACTAGGCTGGGCAGCGTTCGGAAACCTACGCAATGTCTTCTCGTCTAAAATACCTCAGTGCCTCAAGTCGAAGGTCTATGACCAGTGTGTGTTACCAGTGATGACTTACGGATCTGAAACGTGGTCTCTGACGTGAACTGATGGCCGAAGGGGCTTTAAAATTCTCGAATGGGGACCACACCGTAGGACGTCCACCCATGAGGTGGACAGACGATCTGAAATGTCGGCAGGAACACGCTGGATGCGGGCCGCTTACAACCGGACTGGATATAAATCTAAGTGGGAGGCCTATGTTATATGTATTTTTATTCTCCTACTAGCGACCCGCCCCGGCTTCGCACGGGTAGCAGAAGTAGGTATAGTGGACGTTTATCAGGAGTAAATTCGTGATACATTGTATTTTAATAAATATAACCCTAATAGTTTACGCAGCGCACGCAAATTAATGACTATTTCTGTTACAATGACCAAACCTTAACACATGTTATAATTTATCGTGGGCTATTTTGAAGATATTGATGAGTACTACAAACCCCTAGTACATTACTTTATTCTACCACCAATACTTTTCACACCACATGAAAAATAATCACTGCTTCGATTATTGTGACTAAACCAGAAAAGATGGATATAATCTATGTATACTGTTTTGTAGGTATTGATAATTAATACAATCCCCTAGTACATTACTTTAATCTACCACCGATAGTTTTCACACCGCATGAAAAATAATCACTGCTTCGATTATTGTGACTTAACCAAAAAAGATGGATATAATCTATGTATACTGTTTTGTAGGTATTAATAAGTACTACAAACCCCTAGTACATTATTTTACTCTACCACCAATAGTTTTCACACCGCATGAAAAATAATCACTGCTTCAATTATTGTGACTAAACCAAAATAGATGGATATAATCTATGTATACTGTTTTGTAGGTATTGATAAGTACTACAAACCCTAGTACATTACTTTACTCTACCACCAATAGTTTTCACACCGCATGAAAAATAATCACTTTTTCGATTATTGTGACTAAACCAAAAAAGATGGATAGAATCTATGTATACTGTTTTGTAGGTATTGATAAGTACTACAAACCCCTAGTACATTACTTTACTCTACCACCAATAGTTTTCACACCGCATGAAAAATAATCACTTTTTTGATTATTGTGACTAAACCAAAAAAGATGGATATAATCTATGTATACTGTTTTGTAGGTATTGATAAGTACTACAAACCCCTAGTACATTACTTTACTCTACCACCAATAGTTTTCACACCGCATGAAAAATAATCACTTTTTCGATTATTGTGACTAAACCAAAAAAGATGGATATAATCTATGTATACTGTTTTGTAGGTATTGATAAGTACATACTACAAACCCCTAGTACATTACTTTACTCTACCACTAATAGTTTTCACACCGCATGAAAAATAATCACTTTTTCGATTATTGTGACTAAACCAAAAAAGATGGATATAATCTATGTATACTGTTTTGTAGGTATTGATAATTAATACAATCCCCTAGTACATTACTTTAATCTACCACCGATAATTTTTTATTGTGGCTAAACCAAAATAGATGGATATAATCTATGTATACTGTTTTGTAGGTATTGATAAGTACTACAAACCCTAGTACATTACTTTACTCTACCACCAATAGTTTTCACACCGCATGAAAAATAATCACTGCTTCGATTATTGTGACTAAACCAAAAAAGATGGATATAATTTATGTATACTGTTTTGTAGGTATTGATAAGTACTACAAACCCCTAGTACATTACTTTACTCTACCACCAATAGTTTTCACACCGCATGAAATATAATCACTTTTTCGATTATTGTGACTAAACCAAAAAAGATGGATATAATCTATGTATACTGTTTTGTAGGTATTGATAAGTACTACAAACCCCTAGTACATTACTTTACTCTACCACCAATAGTTTTCACACCGCATGAAATATAATCACTTTTTCGATTATTGTGACTAAACCAAAAAAGATGGATATAATCTATGTATACTGTTTTGTAGGTATTGATAAGTACTACAAACCCCTAGTACATTACTTTACTCTACCACCAATAGTTTTCACACCGCATGAAAAATAATCACTTTTTCGATTATTGTGACTAAACCAAAAAAGATGGATATAATCTATGTATACTGTTTTGTAGGTATTGATAAGTACTACAAACCCCTAGTACATTACTTTACTCTACCACCAATAGTTTTCACACCGCATGAAAAATAATCACTTTTTCGATTATTGTGACTAAACCAAAAAAGATGGATATAATCTATGTATACTGTTTTGTAGGTATTGATAAGTACTACAAACCCCTAGTACATTACTTTACTCTACCACCAATAGTTTTCACACCGCATGAAAATAATCACTTTTTCGATTATTGTGACTAAACCAAAAAAGATGGATATAATCTATGTATACTGTTTTGTAGGTATTGATAAGTACTACAAACCCCTAGTACATTATATTATTCTACCATCAATGCATTTCACAGCGCACGCAAATTTATGAATATGGTAATTATATTATGTAACACCTTGGTTCACAATATTGCAGTTTTCTTACGGATCCCCATTTTTTTTCAAAATCTCATATAGCCTATGGCACTCACACTGAATTAAGCTATCCATAAGTGAAAGAATTTTTAAAATCGGTCCAGTAGTTTCGGAGCCTATTCGTTACAAACAAAAAAACAAAAAAACAAAGTTTCTCTCTTTATAATATTAGTATAGATAAGTATACCGCCGACCAGAAATACTTTTTTTTTTTTTATTAAGCGATAAAGACTGCCACTTGAACTAGCCTTAAAAAGTTATTCCAGGGTTTAAACAATCAACATACCAAATTTCAACCCAATGAGTTTTGTAGTTTTGGTGTGAAAGAGTTACAAACACCAAACCATCTATTCACTCATCCTCACAAACTTTCGCATTTATAAGTAGGATTGTAGCAGGATCTAAGGATTAAAATTATGTTTTAGTACACTCCGGACACTCGACTCAACTCCCATACAAAAGTCACGATATAACTACCTAATACACAGACACTGCACACATGGAGTTTTGTACACGCGCAAGAGTGTGCGTGATGTGCGTTTCGAGCTCCGTCGACTCTCATCGGAGCTCAAACACGCTGAAATCAGCAGGCTGAGGAAGGCCCGATGTGTGGGCGGATGACAGTGTCCATTCTATACGTAGTATTATTATAATATAATAATAATATTATGGTAGACATGTAGATGGTTTCAGAGATGGACCCGATAGGTGCTATACATTACCTTTAGTTTAACAGCTCAAAGGGGCCTCTGCACGTTGGACTTAAAAAAAAAAGGTCTCTGTGCACGCCTATCAAAAGACCGGGTATATCCCGTGTTTTCGAGCGACATAATAATAAATATATATACCTATAATAATAAATAATAAAAAATATAAAATTTATAAACGATATAAATACGGTAAAGGACTTGTTTATTGACTACCACTTTGTTATCGTCAAATTTAGTCATTGTTCATATCATTTGTTATAATATTCACTGTGGAAATTCATTAATTTCATATAAAGAATTCTAAATTTCGTGTCTTTCGGCTTGTTTGGCTCGGATAGATGTGCGTGTTAACCTTTATGAGGATTCTAACTGATTGCTAGTAACCCTGTACTACTCATCGCCACTTCGGTCACCGCGATATATCTATCAAAATGTACAAATAATAATGAATGTTCTTTTCATAAAATCTTTGGATGTATCATTTTTCACAACATCTAATCAAGCAAGCAAAACTGGTCTTTTAGAATTTCACAATGAAAAAACCTAGAGTTTATAAGATAAACTAAAATAATAGAGACATAGTTTACTTTACTATACAAATCACAGATCAGGATGAAAGAGGTTAGATTGGAAATAGTTCCTGATTTTTATCAGAACGCTCGTCGCCGCTTGTCTCCCACTCCTCAACTCCACTACAAGCAAGAGACCAATACGCGCACGCATTACGCACACAAATTAACCATACACACATCGATCGCGAGTTTGCTATTGATTATCATCTAGCGCAAACACTGCGTTTGACATGCACTCACACACGCGCAAAAGCGCATCTAGACACGCGGCAGCGTGTCAAGCCAAGTTAAGGAACTGGCTAGCCAGCGCCGAGTGCCACTTTTGACTCTTCTATAACTCAAAATCTCTTTAATGTTAACACATAAAACTACGTGTGTTTAATTATATCCATAAGGACATCTAGTAGCCCAAATTTCATGAAGCTAGCTCAAACGATTATAAAGATATTATGAAGGTCAAAAAATCGTAAAATTTAGCACTGACTGACATATAGTACCTAAATCTAACCTACTTCCAGATGACCTAGAAGGATGAAATTTGGAATCCAGCTCGGTAATTGTGTTCAAGTGTAGGAAAAAATCTAAAAATTAAAAAATAGGAGGGGTCCCCATACATCATTTTTTTTAAATGTAGCGTTGGAACCGTTACAACGTTACAAGCAAATATTTGAAATTATCACAATATAAAATATATGCTATATAACAGATATATAAAAATAAAGTTAAGTCCAAAAATAAGTGGTGTCCTGGCCAAGTCAAATCTAACCTACTTTAAATCTCAATTATTTTTTAAATAACAGCAATTGTTATAGGCAATAAAGCAAAGAAATAGAGTTTTATACTTGTTCATAATGTTATTTTGTTTCTATAAATACATATTTGGATTTTGCATAGAACTTGGCACTCATTTAGATCTCCAATCTTTTTGCGGCGAAGCCCACAGCCAAACATTAAAAGTATTGAACTTGGCTCTCCTTTTTTACATGTATGTTTTTGGTGGGATACATGTTACGGTCACCTAAAGGTCGATTATCGATATCGATAAAATTACTGTATCATTATTACTTTAACTTTTTGCTATATTTATTTATTTGTTATGAACTAAACTTGGCTTCATAGCCAATTATACTAATTAATTAATTAACTACTATACAATGTCCTTACAATGTAATGTTGTTACTACATAATTTCTGTGTCTGGGTGTATAAGTAAGCTTATATAAGGAGGTATGTATATAAGTCATCTGGTTACCATAGTACATGCTTCTAGCCTAGTTTGGAACCAGATGACCTTGCGTGGAAGTTGTCCCATATTATTATTATTTTGTGACTTATTATATTTTATTAATTCTATGTTTTTTTTTGGTTTGTGAGTTACCGCGAAAAACGTTGTTCATGCATAGAAAGACATGGGTTAAACCTATAGTAAGTAAACAAATGACACAAGTTAAAAATACAAGCGTACCTATTTATTAAATTATCATTTCCCTTAACCCACACTAGGTGGGGACGCGGGGAAAGAACCGCGGGGCACAGCTAGTAGGATATAAATCATACACTACCTACTTACTGAAAAAGTCATAACGATGTATTTGAGCGGCGTAGCTCCTGGTTTTAAGTATGTTTTTCCTGACTCTTTTGTTATGTCATAATCATGTTCTGCAAAATGTTGAAAATTTTGCAAAAAGAATTCATTGTGCTACATTTAGTAGTAATCCATTTATTTCTACCGGTTGCCTCAATCCACAATTTTCTTATATCTGGATTTTTTGGAAACGTAAAAATAAAATTTTGATTTCATTATAAACGGAACAATTAAACAAAATTTTAGACGAAAACCCACACTCTACAACTAAATTGATAATCACAATTAACTTGTTGACAGACCACAGTAGATGCCACGTATTTACCTTGCATGACAAAGAGGAGAACAAATTTTTTCTTTCGACGCTGTTTCACAGACAGACAGACAGAAAGAGACACACACACACACTCACTTGATAATATACTGACACACTCCACTTCCACTTTCATTAAATTCTTCATACTACATGCACGTCGGTTGTAGGTACTTTTGATTTATTGATCTTTCCTTAGGACAACATCAACTTGTTCCTAAAAAGTACGTTTACAAAGAGGTATTTTAATTACAAAATATTACTCATAATAATCATTTGCATACGACACTTAATATCGACAATGTTTACAACATGGTACAACACTATCGATGCGCGGGGATTTCCCGGAATTCAAGCTTCGCCTTGGCGCACGCGACCCCTCGCAAAGAACGCAGTTCATTGCGCGATCACCTACGAGTACAAGGTGGAACCTATGCATTGTAGTAAGCAATGTATAATTTCCAATATGTTTCGCAAGTGTGTCGTTTTTGTCTAACAATTACATAATACTTTTATAATAATTACAAATATCACTTGAATTTAAAGGTTTTAGGACTTACCGGTGAAAAGAAATCCCTTGTCTGGCTACACTACACACCTGGCTTCTTTTTCGACAAGTTATAATAGCGCAGGACGGCATTATACACTATTTTCGCGGAGCTACGTACGTTGTGACCACATGAGCGCGACTATTAGCCGGTAAAGCTAATTTCGGCGGAGTTACGAGCGTCTGCTCAAGAGGGCAGCAAAGCCGGCCCCGCCCACAAGGCCCCTCTAATCTCTTTCATCTCCTCTGTGATACAAATATCAGAATATCGATTTGGTAAAATTTTAATAAGTTAATATTAATTGGTAGGATATATGATATAATCCTACCTATCCTAGTAGGATGTAAGGATAAAAATTATGTTTTAGCTAAGGTATGAATAATTATAATTTGTTACAGCATACCCAGAACGCTGCTTATATGGAAGCCCGTCCAAAGGAAATAGTCCTGGCGGGGTCGTTTATGGACGATATGAATACGGTAAAGGACTTGTTTATATATTACCACTTACCTTTGTTATTGTTATTGTCGAAACTTTTGTTAAAGATATAAAATATTATGCAGAGTACTGGTAATCGGTTAGCTTCCTCTTATAGGGTCATTGTACATAGTCGCAATAACTACTCACTATGGAACCAACTATCAAATCGCAAATATAGATATCTACTTTTCCTTTCATACAGGCGACCTTTCGCACGGGTAGCAAGAACTCGTACATAGTTAACAGGAAAGGGGACCTCTTAGCAGTTTGACACAATCCTATAGAAAATTACCAAATCGATGTTTTGTATCCCCCCCTGTTTCCTCCAAATTTGGTTAACCTATTTGATATATTTATATCCTGATATATTGAAGATGAAGTAAAATATGTTTCTTTTATTTCATTTTTAAAAAACTTTTTTTTGTAATGTACTTCTAATCAAGCGAATAAAACTGGGATCTTAGGAGTTCACAATGAAAAAACCGAGAGATTTTAAGAAAAACTAAAATAACAGTGACATAGTTTACTATAAAAATATCAGAATGTAAATATATATAATGGGTTTATTATATTCGGAAGAAACAGGGGAATACAAAACATCGATTTGGTAAAATTTTAATAGGTATTATTATTATTATATATTATAGTCATATTAATTGGTAGGATTATGGTAGGATGTAAGGATAAAAATTATGTTTTAGCTAAGGTATGAATTATTATAATTTGTTACAGCATACCCAGAACGCTGCTTATAATATGGGAGCCCGTCCAAAGGAAAGATTCCTGGCGGGGTCGTTTATGAACGATATGAATACGGTAAAGGACTTGTTTATATATTACCACTTACCTTTGTTATCGTCGAAACTTTAAACTAAAGTTAAAAAATATTATGCAGAGTACTGGTAATCGGTTAGCTTCCTCTTAAAGGGTCATTCTACATAGAAACAATAACTCTCACTATGGAACCAACTATCAAATCGCAAATATAGATATCTACTTTTCCTTATTACAAGCGACTTTTCGCACGAGTAGCAAGAACCCGTACATAGTTAACAGGAAGGGGGACCTCTTAGCAGTTTGACACAATCCTATGGAAAATTTACCAAATCGATGTTTTGTATCCCCCCCTGTTTCCTCCTAGGAATAATCTCAATAACTGCCTGGAGTCTGAAAGATGGCAATAGGCTCGCCCCCTATTACATGGGACCAATAACATACTCGCGAAATGTGGGTGTATCTACTATGGGACTGAGTCCTGAGTACACCTCTGCCTATCCCTTCGGGAAAAAGGCGTGAATGTATGTTATGTGTTATATTTATATCCTGATATTTTGAAGATAAATTAAAATATGGTGCTTTTATTTCATTTTTGTATAAAAACTTATTTTTAGTAATGTACTTGTAATCAAGCGAATAAAACTGGGATCTTAGGAGTTCACAATGAAAAAACCTAGAGTTTATAAGAAAAACTAAAATAACAGTGACATAGTTTACCTTACTATAAAAATATCAGGATATAAATACATAGAATGGGTTTATTATATTCGGGGGAAACAGGGGAATACAAAAATTGATTTGGTAAAATTTTAATAGGTATTATTATTATAAATTATATATAGTATATATATATATTATAGTCATATTAATAAGTAGGATAATGGTAGGATGTGAGGATAAAAATTGTTTTAGCTAAGGTATGAATTATTATAATTTGTTACAGCATACCCAGAACGCTGCTTATATGGAAGCCCGTCCAAAGGAAAGAGTCCTGGCGGGGTCGTTTATGAACGATATGAATACGGTAAAGGACTTGTTTATATAGTACCACTTACCTTTGTTATTGTCGAAACTTTACACTAAAGTTAAAAAATATTATGCAGAGTACTGGTAATCGGTTAGCTTCCTCTTAAAGGGTCATTGTACATAGAAACAATAACTCTCACAATGGAACCAACTATAAAATCGCAAATATAGATATGTACTTTTCCTTATTACAAGCGACCTTTCGCACGAGTAGCAAGAACTTGTACATAGATAGCAGGCAAGGGGACCTCTTAGCAGTTTGGCACAATCCTATGGAAAATTTACCAAATCGATGTTTTGTATCCCCCCTGTTTCCTCCAAATTTGGTTATCCTATTTGATACATTTATATCCTGAGATTTTGAAGATGAAGTAATTATATGTTGCTATTATTTCATTTTTGTATAAAATCTTTTTTTTGTAATGTACTTCTAATCAAGCGACCTTTCGCACGAGTAGCAAGAACTCTTACATAGATAGCAGGAAAGGGGACCTCTTAGCAGTTTGGCACAATCCTATGGAAAATTTACCAAATCGATGTTTTGTATCCCCCCTGTATCCTCCAAATTTGGTTATCCTATTTGATATATTTATATCCTGCGATATAAGGATAAAATAATATATGTTGCTATTATTTCATTTTTGTATAAAATCTTTTTTTTGTAATGTACTTCTAATCAAGCGAATAAAACTGGGATCTTAGGAGTTCACAATAAAAAAACCTAGAGTTTATAAGAAAAACTAAAATAACAGTGACATAGTTTACTTTACTATAAAAATATCAGGATATAAATATATAGAATGGGTTTATTATATTCGGGGGAAACAGGGGAATACAAAAATTGATTTGGTAAAATTTTAATAGGTATTATTATTATAGATTATATATATATATATATATATATATATATATATATATATATATATATATATATAATCAACCTTTCACGGTAAATGTTGGTTCAGTGAGAAGTTAGAACAATTGTTGATCCACCTATTTTACGTGTTTACTCAGCTCTGCGTCGTGCAAACTGATATACTTTGATCCGTCCTTGATGCGCGTGTGACGTCGGTGGATCTGTACTTACAGGTTTTCAACATACTCGTCATCGATTTGACCAACATTTTTTGATCCATCCAACGGTCGAAAAAATCACACTGAATATGATTACTTAGATCCAGAGTATATTTAATTTATATGCGACATTTACATAGATTAAGTGGATCCGGAGCCAAAATTGACGAATAGGTACTCGAACACAAAGCGGCAACGTCGCATTCTTCGTATGACAGAGAACCCAGTATACACTACTTCGTTAGAGTAATAAGGTAAGATATATGCGTTAGCTGCGGCGTTTGAGGATCAAACTTTTATTCCTTCACTCGTGTTTGGCAGATTTTATTGCGTAAAAACGTTTGCGCATGTTTTTGGTATCGTGTTAGTGAATTTGTGTTATTTTGTTTTTTGTCTTAGACCAATCAGAAGATGATGGTGAGTATTTTATTATCCATATGCATTTTGACTATCTATAAATTTGGAAACATGATTTTATGAATGTTTTACATTAATAAATTTATCTGGCCGTATGTGATCCCGGCTCAAATGAATGGGGTAAGGGGGAAGTAGAGACCGCTTCAGTGGAAAGGCACCCCTCATCCATGTTCGATACGTATGGTTATAAATAGGTACCTATTCACATTATGATACCTAAGGACTAACTTAACTACCTACCGGTTTGTAACCTCGGACGAAAAGGAGTTGCAATTATGTTTAGTTATGTGTACATTCTTAATATGCGTTTCAAATAACAATAGGACCAGTAAAGACGCTATCTTTTCACCAATGCTGCCTGCAAGAAGTCAAATCAGAATAATAAAATAGATAACCAATAACTATATGACTGGCCTTTTGGCTCTGTGGTTAGTAGCTCTGATTGCGGATCCTGAGGTAGTGGGTTCGATTTTCAACCAGGACAAACATTTTTGTGACGAACGCGGATGTTTGCTCTGTGTCTTGGCTATGTATTTCTCAGGCCTCCATACCTAGTACAGTAGGTTTTTCCTAGTTTGAGACTAGGGACTTATGTGCGAAATGTTCAGAACATTTATTTATTTTATTTAAGTACGTAAAAAGACCAAACATCCTTCTGATATTATAAATTAGAAAGTTTGTGAGGATGGATGGATGGATGGATGGATGTTTGTTACTCTTTCACGTCAAAACTGTTGAACCAATTGGGCTGAAATTTGGTATGTAGGTACCTTTGACCATGGAACCATGACCATGGGCCCATGACATTAGACCATGAGATAATTATTTTCCGATATTCCGACAGGAACGATGTCAACGCGGGTGGGACCGCGAAGTACAGCTTGTACCTACATATTTACAAAACCAGTGACCCGCCCCGGCTTCGCACGAGTAGCGGGTAGCATATGTATACCTAGAGAACGATTGAACATGAATAATTTCGTGATACATTGTATTTTTTTTTTTATTATTATTTTTTTTATTATTTTTATTTATACAACCCTATTTTTTACGTAGCCAATGGTGTACTTATGGGACTGAGTCTTGGGAACACCTCTGCCTACCCATATGGGAAAAAGGCGTGTATGTATGTTATGTTGTGATAGAGTGATAAAATCTTAATAACATAACATACAACCACGCCTTTTTCCCGAAGGGGTAGGCAGAGGTGTACCTAGGACTCAGTCCCATAGTAGGTACACCCACATTTCGTCAGTATTTATTAGGCCCATGTAATAGAGGGCGAGCCTTTTGCCATCTACCGGGCACAGTTCCAGACTCCAGGCAGTTATTGACATAATTCCTAATGGAAAAATCCGATATTCAACACTTTGCCTGAACTGGGGATCAAACCCGGGATCTCATGATCGCCAGTGAGGCTTGTGCCCACTACGCCACTGAGGCAGTCCTAATAGATGGATGATATATTATCCGCGGACTACTTTGTAGATATTGATAAGTTCTACAAACCCCTTGTACATTACTTACCTTGTTCTACCACCAATAGTTGTCACAGAGCAATAATTACTGCTTTGATAAGATAACATAATATCAACATATGATCACGCCTTTTTCACGAAGGGGTAGGCTGAGGGGTAGCCCTGGGTACACCTCAAGGCTCAGTCCCATACTAAATACACCCACATTTCACCAGTATGTTATTGGTTCCATGTAATAGGGGCGAGCCTATTGCCATCTACCGGGCACAGTTCCAGATTCCAGGCAGTCATTGAGATAATTACTAATGGAAAAATCCAATATTTACCGGGATCTCATGACTGAGAGTCGATCATACGCCCATTACGCCACCGATATAGTCACTGCTTTGATTATTGTGACTAAACCATAATAGATGGATATAATGTCTGCCGACTATTTTTTAGATATTAATAAGTACTACAAACCCATAATACATTATTTTATTCAACCATCAATAGTTTTAAAAGTACCTACAACCGACGAGCATGTATGAAAAATGTCATGAAAGTGAACGAAGCGAAAGTTGTATGTCAGGATCGTAGCAAGTGGAGGGAAATAGTCTCTGCCTACCCCACCGGGAACAAGGCGTGACTGTATGTATGTATGTATGTATCAATAGTTTTCATAGCGTACGTAAGTAAATTAATGATTATTTTGCTGTTTTTTACGGATCCCTAATTTTTTGCAATTTCTTTTATAGTCATTGTTACTCACATCTATACTAATATTATAAAGAGAGAAACTTTGTTTTTTTGTTTGTAACGAATAGGCTCCGAAACTACTGGACCGATTTTAAAAATTCTTTCACTTATGGATAGCTTAATTCAGTGTGAGTGCCATAGGCTATATGAGATTTTGAAAAAAAATAGGGATCCGTAAGAAAACTGCAATATTGTGAACCAAGGTGTCACATAATATAATTACCATATTCATAAATTTGCGTGCGCTGTGAAATCCATTGATGGTAGAATAACATAATGTAGGGGTTTGTAGTACTTATCAATATCTACAAAATAGTTCACGGAAATTTTATCCATCTATTTTGGTTTAGTCACAATAATCGAAACAGACATTATATGCATACGCTGTGAAAAGTATTGGTGGTAGAATAAAGTAATGTACTAGGGGTTTGTATAGTAATTATCAATACCTACAAAACAGGATACATGGATTTTATCCATCTTTATTGGTTTAGTCATAATAAACGAAACAGTGATTATTTTTCATGCGGTGTGAAAACTATTGGTGGTAGAATAAAGTCATGTACTAAGAATTTGTAGTACTTATCAATACCTACAAAACAGTATACATAGATTATATTCATCTTTTTTGGTTTAGTCACAATAATCGAAACAGTGATTATTTTTCATGCGATGTGAAAACTATTGGTGGTAGAGTAAAGTAATGTACTAGGGGTTTGTAGTACTTATCAATACCTACAAAACAGTATACATAGATTATATCCATCACTCCTGTTAAACGTCCACTATACCTACTTCTACTACCCGTGCGAAGCCGGGGCGGGTCGCTAGTTCATAAATAAAATAATGTTTTAAACAAACAAACATATAGAGAAGCGTGTAATTTGTGCAGTTTCAAGATACTTTAATTCATTAAATATTGAATTTTTTTCATACAAATTTTCAACCCTTATTTTTGCCCTAGGTGTTGAATTTTGATAAACCTTATTAAAAACGGATTTAATTCAATACATTTTTAAATTATTTTTGCTAAGGTAATCTCAAAAATAAAACTCACTATACAATTTTTGCACCCCTATATTTCGCGCATACGGTTGTTTTTAAAGGAACCGTGAAACACGTATGTAATTATTTATTAAAACGAGGCTTCATGTAGAATTTGAAGTAAATCAGCTGAATATATTTTTATTTTTCATACAAACTTCCAACCCCTATTTAACATACTAAGGGGTGGAATTTTGAAAAATCCCTTCTTGTTACTTGTCTAGGTTAATAAAATAATCTTCTGTCCAAATTTAATCAACATTGGTATGGTAGTGTTGGCCCTGAGTTGATGAATCAGTCTGTGAATCACTATCTCTCTCATTATATAATTCTACTTATAGAAGTATAGATTTCAGAAGTTTTGTTTAGTGACGTCGCAGCATAAGATGGGTCCTATTGTTATTTGAAATGCATAGTAGGTACCGATACTGTATTATGCGGGGTTAATTTTTATCATCCCGAATAATCTCTGACTGCCTCGGTGGCGTAGGGGGCGCATGCTCAACTGCCAATCAAGAGGTCCCGGGTTCGATCCCCAGGTCAGGCAGTGTTAAATATTGGATTTTTCCATTAGGAATTATGTCAATAACTGCCTGGAGTCTGGAACTGTGCCCGGTAGATGGCAATAGGCTCGCCCCCTATTACATGGGACCAATAACATACTGGCAAAATGTGGGTGTATCTACTATGGGACTGAGTCCTGGGTACACCTCTGTCTACCCCTTCGGGAAAAAGGCGTGAATGTATGTATAATTTTAGAGATTTTCCTACTCATGAAAACAAACAACTTTTATTAGAGAACTAAAGATGAGATCGCGAAAAATTGCATCTGTTCCATTCAAAAGTGCTAAAATATTTAATCAAAACGTACCTATATATTATAACAGCTGATATTTTTCGCGATTTCAGTTTTGGTCCCACATTATCTGGGGTCAAACTCAAACTCATTTTATCCATAAAAAATAATTACACGTCTTGTTTTATTTTATAGTATTAAAATAATCTTCATTATTACAATGTCAAAAATGATATTCAAAAAAAAAGGTCTAGTAGAACTAGTATTAAAAGCATTCAAAATGAGTTAATTGATAGGTATTTGTATACCTATCAATTAACAAAGAGAACATCATATACCTATATCCTACGTAATATCCTACTACAGTCCTAAATAACCCTATATTATTAGTTTGGGACATGTCCTGTAGGATTTGATAGAACCAATTTTGATCGTTTTTAGGGTTTCGTACCGCAAAAGGAAAAAACGGAACCCATATAAGATTACTTTTTGTCCGTCTGTCTGTCCGTCCGTCCGTCTGCCTGTCAAGACCCTTTATTTCTTTATCCCTTTATCCACCACCGCCCACCGACCCCACTCTCTCCGCCTCCACCACAAACTCAGCTTGATCCACCTCCTACCCCGTTCTTCCCGCTTCCACTATCTCCGACTTCACCACAAATTCCGCTCCGCCTCCTCCGCTTCCGTTTACGTTACCACCTTCACCACAAACTACGCTGTCTCCGTTCTCAGACTTCTAGAAGTAGAATTATATAATGAGAGAGAGAGAGTGATTCACAGACTGATTCATCAACTCAGGCAAGGGCGTCGCCAGCCGATGATCAAGGGGGGGCTAGACAAGGAATTTTACCCAAATTCACTATAGATATACAAACGGTATTTGCCTGTATACAATTTACAATTACAAATTTCTATGAAACAGAAAAGCCATACAATTTTGTAGATTTTTTTTTATGAAATAGGGCCCAGATGGTTCTGTATTTATGAATACGTGTCTATATGGTATGGCGGCACTTGAATGTCAACATAGACAATAAAAGCTAAATTTTCTCGATCCTCTAGGGGGGGGGGGCAGCAGCCCCCCCTGCCCCCCCTCGGCGACGCCCTTGAACTCAGGGCCAACACTACCATACCAATGTTGATTAAATTTGGACAGGAGATTATTTTATTAACCTAGACAAGTAATAAGAAGGGATTTTTCAAAATTCCACCCCTAAGTATGTAAAATAGGGGTTGGAAGTTTGTATGAAAAATAAAAATATATTCAACTTGAGTGTGTTTTAGCCACACTCGCCAAATTCAAGTTGGTGGATGTCAAATTTGATGGTCTCCGACTACCTATAAGGTGTTTCAAAGTCAGCCGGGACCGATGGCTTAACGTGCTCTCCGAGGCACGGAGGAAACTCGTTGTGTAAATAACTGCCACCCATCCAAGTGCCGGCCGTACCTAGTGTCGCTTGACCTCGGTTACCGGCTGATACCTACTAGTAGCCGCCATTTGGCCACGAGCGCCTCGACTACATTTCTCACACATACATTCACGTCTTTTTCCCGAAGGGGTAGGTAGAGGTGTACCCAGGACTCAGTCCCATAGTAGATACACCCACATTTATGTTATTGGTTCCATGTTTTTTTTTTTATTATGATAGTGAGTAACAAGACGAGCAAAGAGCACGAGTAAGCATCATGATTGCCCATATCAGACACAGTGCCACCCAGTGTTTTTAAATTCAAAATTCTGCGCGGCACTGCACTGCGCCTGACACCCTGAGATATGAGTTATTGAATCTCATCATGCCCAGTAATTTCGCTGGTAATATTGCCCTTCATACCGGAACACAGTAATGTTTGCACATTACTGCTTGGCGGATGAATAACTGGCAAAGGTGTGGTATTTCCCCAGGCGGCCCCCTGCAAAGGAGGCCTACCTCTACAATTTCAATAATACTATATTATGTACCTATTATGGGTACCTATTTACCTATTACCTATCCTATTGTCATCTACCGGGCACAGTTCCAGACTCCAGGCAGTTATTGACATAATTCATGCATACATACATACATACAGTCACGCCTTGTTCCCGGTGGGGTAGGCAGAGACTATTTCCCTCCACTTGCTACGATCCTGACATACAACTTTGGCTTCGTTCACTGACATAATTCCTAATGAAAAATTCAATATTTAACACTTTGCCTGACCTGGGGATCGAACCCGGGACCTCTTGATTGGCAGTCGAGCATGCGCCCTCTACGCCACCGAGGCAGTACATTTCTGTGTAGTTATTTCTAGTTTATATTTTATTTTCATATGGGCTGGCATTAGTTTTTCCTACAGGGGGTTCTGAAAAGTGAGTACAACCAATATACGAGAATGTTATAAATGTCTTCGTAGTCATACTGATATGACAAATTAGTATGACCACCTGAAATCCGCTATTAGCCGTGGTGTTGTCAAGTTGTTGAATTATCCGTTTAATCGGTAGCTTCATAGCTTGTACACACGAAACGGCAACGTCGCGGCTGCTTTTAGCCAATCCGATCGTTTGCTGTGCTCTGATTGGCTCATTTAAATAAGATCAACATTTACCGTAACCATCGCACGGTGGATTCGTATATCGGATCAACTTCGACGAACGCGAGGAAGCAGTGACGTGAGTGTAGATGTTGATCCGGTTGGAGCCACATTAGTTACTAGAGATGCATATTAGATCAACAAAAGGCGCCGGATCAACATACATTTTTGGATCAACAAAGTGCTCGCGTGAAGTCGCGTGAGATCAACATTTACCGTAAAGAGATCTCTATATATATATATATATATATATATATATATATATATATATATATATATATAATCAACCTTTCACGGTAAATGTTGGTCCAGTGAGAAGTTAGAACAATTGTTGATCCACCTATTTTACGTGTTTACTCAGCTCTGCGTCGTGCAAACTGATATACTTTGATCTGTCCTTGATGCGGGTGTGACGTCGGTGGATCTGCACTTACAGGTTTTCAACATACTCGTCATCGATTTGACCAACATTTTTTGATCCATCCAACGGTCGAAAAAATCACACTGAATATGATTACTTAGATCCAGAGTATATTTAATTTATATGCGACATTTACATAGATTAAGTGGATCCGGAGCCAAAATTGACGAATAGGTACTCGAACACAAAGCGGCAACGTCGCATTCTTCGTGTGACAGAGAACCCAGTATACACTACTTCGTTAGAGTAATAAGGTAAGATATATGCGTTAGCTGCGGCGTTTGAGGATCAAACTTTTATTCCTTCACTCGTGTTTGGCAGATTTTATTGCGTAAAAACGTTTGCGCATGTTTTTGGTATCGTGTTAGTGAATTTGTGTTATTTTGTTTTTTGTCATAGACCAATCAGAAGATGATGGTGAGTATTTTATTATCCATATGCATTTTGATTATCTATCAATTTGGAAACATGATTTTATGAATGTTTTACATTAATAAATTAATCTGGCCGTATGTGATCCCGGCTCAAATGAATGGGGTAGGGGGGAAGTAGAGACCGCTTCAGTGGAAAGGCACCCCTCATCCATGTTCGATACGTATGGTTATAAATAGGTACCTATTCACATTATGATACCTAAGGACTAACTTAACTACCTACCGGTTTGTAACCTCGGACGAAAAGGAGTTGCAATTATGTTTAGTTATGTGTACATTCTTAATATGCGTTTCAAATAACAATAGGACCAGTAAAGACGCTATCTTTTCACCAATGCTGCCTGCAAGAAGTCAAATCAGAATAATAAAATAGATAACCAATAACTATATGACTGGCCTTTTGGCTCTGTGGTTAGTAGCTCTGATTGCGGATCCTGAGGTAGTGGGTTCGATTTTCAACCAGGACAAACATTTTTGTGACGAACGCGGATGTTTGCTCTGTGTCTTGGCTATGTATTTCTCAGGCCTCCATACCTAGTACAGTAGGTTTTGCCTAGTTTGAGACTAGGGACTTATGTGCGAAATGTCCAGAACATTTATTTATTTTATTTAAGTACGTAAAAAGACCAAACATCCTTCTGATATTATAAATTAGAAAGTTTGTGAGGATGGATGGATGGATGGATGGATGTTTGTTACTCTTTCACGTCAAAACTGTTGAACCAATTGGGCTGAAATTTGGTATGTACCTAGGTACCTTTGACCATGGAACCATGACCATGGGCCCATGACATTAGACCATGAGATAATTTTTTTCCGATATTCCGACAGGAACGATGTCAACGCGGGTGGGACCGCGAAGTACAGCTAGTACCTACATATTTACAAAACCAGTGACCCGCCCCGGCTTCGCACGAGTAGCGGGTAGCATATGTATACCTAGAGAACGTTTGAACATGAATAATTTCGTGATACATTGTATTTTTTTTTTTAACAACCCTATTTTTTACGTAGCCAATGGTGTACTTATGGGACTGAGTCTTGGGAACACCTCTGCCTACCCATATGGGAAAAAGGCGTTATTGTCTGTTATGTTTGGTTCACGTAGCGCACGCAAATTAATGACTATTTGTGATAGAGATAAAGACTGCCTCGATGGCGTAGAGGGCGCATGATCGACTGCCAATCAAGAGGTCCCGGGTTCGATTCCCAGGTCAGGCAAAGTGTTAAATATTGGATTTTTCCATTAGGAATTATGTCAATAACTGCCTGGAGTCTGGAACTGTGCCCGGTAGATGGCAATAGGCTTGCCCCCTATTACATAGGACCAATAACATACTGGCGAAATGTGGGTGTATCTACTATGCGACTGAGTCCTGGGTACACCTCTGCCTGCCCCTTCGGGAAAAAGGCGTGTATGTATGTTATGTTGTGATAGAGTGATAAAATCTTAATAACATAACATACAACCACGCCTTTTTCCCGAAGGGGTAGGCAGAGGTGTACCTAGGACTCAGTCCCATAGTAGGTACACCCACATTTCGTCAGTATTTATTAGGCCCATGTAATAGAGGGCGAGCCTATTGCCATCTACCGGGCACAGTTCCAGACTCCAGGCAGTTATTGACATAATTCCTAATGGAAAAATCCGATATTCAACACTTTGCCTGAACTGGGGATCAAACCCGGGATCTCATCGCCAGTGAGGCTTGTGCCCACTACGCCACTAAGGCAGTCCTAATAGATGGATGATATATTATCCGCGGACTACTTTGTAGATATTAACCCCTTGTACATTACTTACCTTGTTCTACCACCAATAGTTGTCACAGAGCAATAATTACTGCTTTGATAACATAACATAATATCAACATATGATCACGCCTTTTTCACGAAGGGGTAGGCTGAGGGGTAGCCCTGGGTACACCTCAGGGCTCAGTCCCATACTAAATACACCCACATTTCACCAGTATGTTATTGGTTCCATGTAATAGGGGCGAGCCTATTGCCATCTACCGGGCACAGTTCCAGATTCCAGGCAGTCATTGAGATAATTACTAATGGAAAAATCCAATATTTACCGGGATCTCATGACTGAGAGTCGATCATACGCCCATTACGCCACCGATATAGTCACTGCTTTGATTATTGTGACTAAACCATAATAGATGGATATAATGTCTGCCGACTATTTTTTAGATATTAATAAGTACTACAAACCCATAATACATTATTTTATTCAACCATCAATAGTTTTCATAGCGTACGTAAGTAAATTAATGATTATTTTGCTGTTTTTTACGGATCCCTAATTTTTTGCAATTTCTTTTATAGTCATTGTTACTCACAACTATACTAATATTATAAAGAGAGAAACTTTTTTTTTTTGTTTGTAACGAATAGGCTCCGAAACTATTGGACCGATTTTAAAAATTCTTTCACTTATGGATAGCTTAATTCAGTGTGAGTGCCATAGGCTATATGAGATTTTGAAAAAAAATAGGGATCCGTAAGAAAACTGCAATATTGTGAACCAAGGTGTCACATAATATAATTACCATATTCATAAATTTGCGTGCGCTGTGAAATCCATTGATGGTAGAATAATATAATGTAGGGGTTTGTAGTACTTATCAATATCTACAAAATAGTTCACGGAAATTTTATCCATCTATTTTGGTTTAGTCACAATAATCGAAACAGACATTATATGCATACGCTGTGAAAAGTATTGGTGGTAGAATAACGTAATGTACTAAGGGTTTGTATAGTAATTATCAATACCTACAAAACAGGATACATGGATTTTATCCATCTTTTTTGGTTTAGTCATAATAAACGAAACAGTGATTATTTTTCATGCGGTGTGAAAACTATTAGTGGTAGAATAAAGTCATGTACTAAGAATTTGTAGTACTTATCAATACCTACAAAACAGTATACATAGATTATATTCATCTTTTTTGGTTTAGTCACAATAATCGAAACAGTGATTATTTTTCATGCGATGTGAAAACTATTGGTGGTAGAGTAAAGTAATGTACTAGGGGTTTGTAGTACTTATCAATACCTACAAAACAGTATACAAAGATTATATCCATCTTTTTTGGTTTGGTCACAATAATTGAAGCAGTGATTATTTTCATGCGGTGTGAAAACTATCGGTGGTAGATTAAAGTAATGTACTAGGGGATTGTAGTAATTATCAATACCTACGAAACAGTATACATAGATTATATCCATCTTTTCTGGTTTAGTCACAAGAATCGAAGCAGTGATTATTTTTCATGCGGTGTGAAAACTATTGATGGTAGATTAGTCATGTAGGTACTAGGGGTTTGTAGTATTTACCAATATCTACAAAATATTTTACGGACATTATATCCATCTATTTTGGTTTAGTCACAATAATCGAAAGTCATTATATGCATGCGCTGTGAAAAGTATTCATGGTAGAATAAAGTAATGTACTAGGGGTTTGTAGTACTTATCAATATCTTCAAATGAGCCCACGATAAATTTATACATGTGTTAAGGTTTGGTCATTGTAACAGAAATAGTCATTAATTTGCGTGCGCTGCATAAACCATTAGGGTTATATCTATTAAAATACAATGTATCACGAATTTACTCCTGTTAAACGTCCACTATACCTACTTCTACTACCCGTGCGAAGCCGGGGCGGGTCGCTAGTTCATAAATAAAATAATGTTTTAAACAAACAAACATATAGAGAAGCGTGCAATTTGTGCAGTTTCAAGATACTTTAATTCATTAAATATTGAATTTTTTTCATACAAATTTTTAACCCTTATTTTTGCCCTAGGGGTTGAATTTTTATAAACCTTATTAAAAACGGATTTAATTCAATACATTTTTAAGTTATTTTTGCTAAGGTAATCTCAAAAATAAAACTTTCACTATTTAATTTTTGAATCCCTATATTTCGCGCATAGGGTTGTTTTTAAAGAAACCGTGAAACACGTATGTAATTATTTATTAAAACGAGGCTTCATGTAGAATTTGAAGTAAATCAGCTGAATATATTTTTATTTTTCATACAAACTTCCAACCCCTATTTAACATACTTAGGGGTGGAATTTTGAAAAATCCCTTCTTGTTACTTGTCTAGGTTAATAAAATAATCTTCTGTCCAAATTTAATCAACATTGGTATGGTAGTGTTGGCCCTGAGTTGATGAATCAGTCTGTGAATCACTATCTCTCTCATTATATAATTCTACTTATAGAAGTATAGATTTCAGAAGTTTTGTTTAGTGAGGTACCGATACTGTATTATGCGGGGTTAATTTTTATCATCCCGAATAATCTCTGACTGCCTCGGTGGCGTAGAGGGCGCATGCTCAACTGCCAATCAAGAGGTCCCGGGTTCGATCCCCAGGTCAGGCAGTGATAAATATTGGATTTTTCCATTAGGAATTATGTCAATAACTGCCTGGAGTCTGGAACTGTGCCCGGTAGATGGCAATAGGCTCGCCCCCTATTACATGGGACCAATAACATACTGGCAAAATGTGGGTGTATCTACTATGGGACTGAGTCCTGGGTACACCTCTGTCTACCCCTTCGGGAAAAAGGCGTGAATGTATGTTATGTATAATTTTAGAGATTTTCCTACTCATGAAAACAAACAACTTTTATTAGAGAACTAAAGATGAGATCGCGAAAAATTGCATCTGTTCCATTCAAAAGTGCTAAAATATTTAATCAAAACGTACCTATATATAACAGCTGATATTTTTCGCGATTTCAGTTTTGGTCCCACATTATCTGGGGTCAAACTCAAACTCATTTTATTCATAAAAAATAATTACACGTCTTGTTTTATTTTATAGTATTAAAATAATCTTCATTATTACAATGTCAAAAATGATATTAAAAAAAAAAAAGTCTGGTAGAACTAGTATTAAAAGCATTCAAAATGAGTTAATTGATAGGTATACAAAATAGAGAACATCATATACCTATATCCTACATAATATCCTACTACGGTCCTAAATAACCCTATATTATTAGTTTGGGACATGTCCTGTATGATTTGATTGAACCAATTTTGATCGTTTTTAGGGTTTCGTACCGCAAAAGGAAAAAACGGAACCCATATAAGATTACTTTTTGTCCGTCTGTCTGTCCGTCCGTCCGTCTGCCTGTCAAGACCCTTTATTTCTTTATCCCTTTATCCACCACCGCCCACCGACCCCACTCTCTCCGCCTCCACCACAAACTCAGCTTGATCCACCTCCTACCCCGTTCTTCCCGCTTCCACTATCTCCGACTTCACCACAAATTCCGCTCCGCCTCCTCCGCTTCCGTTTACGTTACCACCTTCACCACAAACTACGCTGTCTCCGTTCTCAGACTTATACAATTTACAATTTACTGTATACAATTTACAATTACAAATTTCTATGAAACAGAAAAGCCTTTTTTTTTTTTATGAAATAGGGCCCAGATGGTTCTGTATTTATGAATACGTGTCTATATGGTATGGCGGCACTTGAATGTCAACATAGACAATAAAGGCTAAATTTTCTCGATCCCCTAGGGGGGGGGGGGCAGCAGCCCCCCCTGCCCCCCCTTGGCGACGCCCTTGAACTCAGGGCCAACACTAACATACCAATGTTGATTAAATTTGGACAGAAGATTATTTTATTAACCTAGACAAGTAATAAGAAGGGATTTTTCAAAATTCCACCCCTAAGTATGTAAAATAGGGGTTGGAAGTTTGTATGAAAAATAAAAATATATTCAGCTTGAGTGTGTTTTAGCCACACTCGCCAAATTCAAGTTGGTGGATGTCAAATTTGATGGTCTCCGACTACCTATAAGGTGCTTCAATGTCAGCCGGGACCGATGGCTTAACGTGCTCTCCGAGGCACGGAGGAAACTCGTTGTGTAAATAACTGCCACCCATCCAAGTGCCGGCCGTACCTAGTGTCGCTTGACCTCGGTTACCGGCTGATACCTACTAGTAGCCGCCATTTGGCCACGAGCGCCTCGACTACATTTCTCACACATACATTCACGTCTTTTTCCCGAAGGGGTAGGTAGAGGTGTACCCAGGACTCAGTCCCATACTAGATACACCCACATTTATGTTATTGGTTCCATGTTTTTTTTTTATTATGATAGTCAGTAACAAGACGAGCAAAGAGCACGAGTAAGCATCATGATTGCCCATATCAGACACAGTGCCACCCAGTGTTTTAAAATTCAAAATTCTGCGCGGCACTGCACTGCGCCTGACACCCTGAGATATGAGTTATTGAATCTCATCATGCCCAGTAATTTCGCTGGTAATATTGCCCTTCATACCGGAACACAGTAATGTTTGCACATTACTGCTTGGCGGATGAATAACTGGCAAAGGTGTGGTATTTCCCCAGGCGGCCCCCTGCAAAGGAGGCCTACCTCTACAATTTCAATAATACTATATTATGTACCTATTACCTATCCTATTGCCATCTACCGGGCACAGTTCCAGACTCCAGGCAGTTATTGACATAATTCATACATACATACATACATACAGTCACGCCTTGTTCCCGGTGGGGTAGGCAGAGACTATTTCCCTCCACTTGCTGCGATCCTGACATACAACTTTCGCTTCGTTCACTGACATAATTCCTAATGAAAAATTCAATATTTAACACTTTGCCTGACCTGGGGATCGAACCCGGGACCTCTTGATTGGCAGTCGAGCATGCGCCCTCTACGCCACCGAGGCAGTACATTTCTGTGTAGTTATTTCTAGTTTATATTTTATTTTCATATGGGCTGGCATTAGTTTTTCCTACAGGGGGTTCTGAAAAGTGAGTACAACCGATATACGAGAATGTTATATAATAAATGTCTTCGTAGTCATACTGATATGACAAATTAGTATGACCACCTGAAATCCGCTATTAGCCGTGGTGTTGTCAAGTTGTTGAATTATCCGTTTAATCTGTAGCTTCATAGCTTGTACACACGAAACGGCAACGTCGCGGCTACTTTTAGCCAATCCGATCGTTTGCTGTGCTCTGATTGGCTCATTTAAATAGGATCAACATTTACCGTAACCATCGCACGGTGGATTTGTATATCGGATCAACTTCGACGAACGCGAGGAAGCAGTCACGTGAGTGTAGATGTTGATCCGGTTGGAGCCACATTAGTTACTAGAGATGCATATTAGATCAACAAAAGGCGCCGGATCAACATACATTTTTGGATCAACAAAATGCTCGCGTGAAGTCGCGTGAGATCAACATTTACCGTAAAGAGATCTCTTATATATATATATATATATATATATATATATTATAGTCATATTAATAAGTAGGATTATGGTAGGATGTGAGGATAAAAATTATGTTTTAGCTAAGGTATGAATTATTATAATTTGTTACAGCATACCCAGAACGCTGCTTATATGGGAGCCCTTCCAAAGGAAAGATTCCTGGCGGGGTCGTTTATGAACGATATGAATACGGTAAAGGACATGTTTATATATTACCACTTACCTATGGAACCAACTATCAAATCGCAAATATAGATATCTACTTTTCCTTATTACAAGCGACCTTTCGCACGAGTAGCAAGAACTTGTACATAGATAGCAGGAAAGGGGACCTCTTAGCAGTTTGGCACAATCCTATGGAAAATTTACCAAATCGATGTTTTGTATCCCCCCTGTTTCCTCCAAATTTGGTTATCCTATTTGATACATTTATATCCTGAGATTTTGAAGATGAAGTAATTATATGTTGCTATTATTTCATTTTTGTATAAAATCTTTTTTTTGTAATGTACTTCTAATCAAGCGAATAAAACTGGGATCTTAGGAGTTAACAATGAAAAAACCTAGAGTTTATAAAAAAACTAAAATAACAGTGATATAGTTTACCTTACTATAAAAATATCAGGATATAAATATATAGAATGGGTTTATTATATTCGGGGGAAATAGGGGAATACAAAAATTGATTTGGTAAAATTTTAATAGGTATTATTATATATATTCGTATATTATAGTCATATTAATAAGTAGGATTATGGTAGGATGTGAGGATAAAAATTATGTTTTAGCTAAGGTATGAATTATTATAATTTGTTACAGCATACCCAGAACGCTGCTTATTTGGAAGCCCGTCCAAAGGAAATAGTCCTGGCGGGGTCATTTATGAACAATATGAATACGGTAAAGGACTTGTTTATTTACTACCACTTACCTTTGTTATAGTTATTGTCAAATTTAGTCATTGTAGGTATCATTTGTTATAATATTCACTGTAGAGATAACTCTGAAATAGCTAAAAAATCTGCTGTACATTTTGTTCGCGGATTTTTTTTTTGAGTTGGTTCCAAACTGAAAGTTGATCCATTTAATGAGTGCAGTGCCGTAAATAGCCTTTTCTGCGCCCTACGCGAGCTGCTATAAGTGCGCCCTTGTTTTTATAGTGAAATTAGTTAATAACGCACAAGGACCTTGGTGTTGGTGGACCAATCATCTAATATTTTGGAAGCATATCAATCTTTAAAAAACTGGAAGTGATTTGGCAAACAAGCAGACAAGCTATTTAAGTAGACCCTTTGTGTGAAAAAACCGAGTTTTTAAGATAAACTAAAAAACTAAAATAACAGTGACATAGTTTACTTTACTATAAAAATATCAGGATTTAAATATATAGAATGGGTTCATTATATTCGGAGGAAACAGGGGAATACAAAACATCGATTTGGTAAAATTTTAATAGGTATTATTATTAATACAGGATTATGGTAGGATATGAGGATAAAAATTATGTTTTATCTAAGGTATGAATAATTATAATTTGTTACAGCATACCCAGAACGCTGCTTATATGGAAGCCCGTCCAAAGGAAATAGTCCTGGCGGGGTCGTTTATGGACGATATGAATACGGTAAAGGACTTGTTTATATATTACCACTTACCTTTGTTATTGTTATTGTCGAAACTTTTGTTAAAGATATAAAATATTATGCAGAGTACTGGTAATCGGTTAGCTTCCGCTTAAAGGGTCATTGTACATAGTCGCAATAACTACTCACTATGGAACCAACTATCAAATGGCAAATATAGATATCTACTTTTCCTTATTACAAGCGACCTTTCGCACGAATAGCAAGAACTCGTACATAGATAGCAGGAAAGGGGAAGCAGTTTGACACAATCCTATAGAAAAATACCAAATCGATGTTTTGTATCCCCTCCTGTTTCCTCCAAATTTGGTTAACCTATTTGATATATTTATATCCTGATATTTTGAAGATGAATTAAAATATGTTTCTATTATTTCATTTTTGTATAAAAACTTTTTTGTAATGTACTTCTAATCAAGCGAATAAAACTGGGATCTTAGGAGTTCACAATGAAAAAACCTAGAGTTTATAAGAAAAACTAAAATAGCAGTGACATAGTTTACTTTACTATAAAAATATCAGAATATAAATATATAGAATGGGTTTTATTGTATGTAGTGAAAAAGATAGAGAAAGGAATGCTGAGGTGGTTCGGACATATGGAGAGGATGGATGAAAGGAGATTAACCAAAGAGATTTCTAAGGCTAGTGTGAATGGTCAAGTCGGTAGCGGTCGACCTAGGCGTACTTTTCATGAACAAGTTGACGTGCTTCTTAGGAAAGGCCAAGACAAAAGTACCTACCACCGACGAGCATGTATGAAAAATGACATGAAAGTGAACGAAGCGAAAGTTGTATGTCAGGATCGTAGCAAGTGGAAGGAAATAGTCTCTGCCTACCCCTATGTATGTATGTTATTATATTCGGAGGAAACAGGGGAGTACAAAACATCGATTTGGTAAAATTTTAATAGGATAATATTAATTGGTAGGATATATGATATAATCCTACCTATCCTAGTAGGATGTAAGGATAAAAATTATGTTTTAGCTAAGGTATGAATAATTATAATTTGTTACAGCATACCCAGAACGCTGCTTATAATATGGGAGCCCGTCCAAAGGAAAGATTCCTGGCGGGGTCGTTTAAGAACGATAATACGGTAAAGGACTTGTTCATTTACTACTTTGTTATTGTACTCGTACTTGCTTACCTATGTTATTGTTATTGTAAAATTTAGTCATTTTCTATATCATTTGTTATAATTTAGTCATTTTCTATATCATTTGTTATAATTTAGTCATTTTCTATATCATTTGTTATAATTTAGTCATTTTCTATATCATTAGTTATAATTTTCACTGTGGAGATAACTCTGAAATGGTATAACAATCAGCTGTACATTTTGTTCAAGGAACCTTTTCGATGAGCATCGATTTCAGAGTTGGTTCCAAACTGAAAGTTGATCCATTTGATGAGTACAATGACACTTAAAGGCATGTGCGTTCAGCACATATATCCGAGCCGACCGCACTAAACACGCCAGAAAAGCCATGTAATTCGGAGTGACTCTTTTCGATCTTCTATATTCTTCGTTATATATCAACCACCTTAAACAAAACCCATCCATCTATCTATCTCATCATCTATCTATCTATCTATCTATCATCCCACTTAAATTACTCTATCTCTTGGGTTAACCAGCGTCTAAATCCTTCGGATAGTTTAAGAGAAATTAATCGGAATGCCTCGGTGGTTTAGTAGGCGCAAGCTCGACTGCCTATCATGCGGTCCCGTCAGGCAAAATGTTACATACTGGATTTTTCCATTAGGAATTATATATTATTATTATTTATTTTTGTAGTGGTAGGCCTCATTGCAGGGGGCCGCCTGGGGAAGTACCACACCTTTGCCAGTTATTCATCTGCCAAGCAGTAATGTGCAAACATTACTGTGTTCCGGTCTGAAGGGCAATGTTACCAGCGAAATTACTGGGCATGATGAGATTCAACAACTCATATCTCAGGGTGACAGGCGCAATGCAGTGCCGCGCAGAATTTTGAATTTTAAAACACTGGGTGGCACTGTGTCTGATAAGGGCAATCATGATGCTTACCATCAGGCACCTGATTAGCTCGTCTTGTTACTCACTATCATAAAAAAAAAAAAAAAAAAAATTCAATAACTGCCTGGAGTCTGGAACTGTGCCCGGCAGATGGCAATAAGCTCGCCCCCTATTACATAGGACCAACAACATACTGGCGAAGTGTCGGGTGTGCCTACTATAGGACGGAGCCCTGGGTACACCTCTGCCTACCCCTTTGGGAAAGAGGCGTTATTGCATATTATGTTATTAATCAGATATACAGATACTTAGACTAGAATGAATGAATGAATCGTTTCATCATCATCATTATCTCAACCATAGGATGTCCACTGCTGAACATAGGCCTCCCCCATAGATTTCCATCCAGTCCGGTTGTAAGCGGAGGCGGGCTCCAGCGTGTTCAATCGGCGGTTCTTTCGTTGCGGCCGCTTTGGTGACTTCACTGACAATAAATATAAATTAAAATACTAAAATGCTTATATCTATATCAAAGAAAAACTTCACTGTTTTATACCTAAAGATTCAAATTATGTTTTATCTATGATTTGGATAATTATAACTTGTTACAGGATATCCTGAACGCCGCATTTGTGTACGCCGGTCCAAGGGAGCCAGTATTTGGCAAGCTCTTTTATAAACAATATAAAAACGGAGAGCCAAGTCTTTCTTAATCATATACCTACCTACTCGTGGATTGTAGATGATAATTTGGGTTAGGCCCGTTTCTCACTGCTCCGGATTCGCACTGCTCGAAAAATATTTATATTATCTCAGAAGCTTAATAAAAGTAAATTTCAAATCAATCGACTATTATTAGTTACAAGAATTTGTAATAAGTTTTTTTTTAAACAGTCCTAATTATGAAGAAAGAAAATCAACACTTGATAAATTATAATATTATATGACCAAATTGTTTGTTAGGTAATAAAGCAGCTCATGCGATCCTGACTGGGACAGCAATAAGACACAACAAAAATTGTGTACCTCGGAGAGCTTAAAACTTTTCATTCGACAGTACACAAAATTGATTTCCTGGCATAGTTCCCACTGCCCACTATGCCTATCTTTACGTAGGTATTTTTAAAGCAGTGTGAATCGGAAGTAGTGCAAAACGTGCCTGACCCAATCTTTGAATTTACCATTTTATTTTTCATATTGTCTTTGACTTTGTATTTTTGACGCATTTTTGTCAACATCTAAACAATATTGTCTCGGTCGTTGTATAATTACACAGATCAGGATGAAAGAGGTTAGATTGGAAATAGTTCCTGATTTGTATCAGAACGCTTGTCGCCGCTTATCTCCCACTCCTCAACTCCACTACAAGCAAGAGACCAATACGCGCACGCATTACGCACGCGGAAGTTGTCGTGTATTATTATTATTTTGTGACATATTATAATTTTATTAATTCTATGTTTTTTTGGTCTGTGAGTTACCGCGAAAAACGTCGATCATGCATAGAAAAACATGGGTTAAAGCTATAGTAAGTGAATAAATGACACACGTTAAAAATACAAGCGTATTTATTAAATTATCATATTTATTATTCATATTTATTAAATTATCTTCTTCCATTAATACAGTCTATTATCCGTCATCTCTGCACTCACTCTTTTTTCTCGCATATCCTCACTCGCACTTATTTAATATTGAACAATATTTATTTCTTTTACTAGTGCAAAGTCCTTTTATTGATAAAAGATTACAATACAGCTACTTACTTACTATCTACCCTAACTAAATACACTATGCCATAGAACACTTCGAAAACTCACAGGCCGACATGTCAGCTTATAGAAAATCCAAGTGCTCTAAACCACTATCATATTACTACGTCAGATTACTGGTACGCTGCTATTAGCAGCTTTCCCAAGATGGTGGAAGCATTGCCACGTTGAATAGCAACGCTTATACGTTGGGCCAGATAAACGCCAGGATTGTGATCTCGCGTCAATAAAAAAAACATGAATAATATTATGTCAATATAAATAAACAACGGTACGAAGTCAAAAAAATTCAAAATAATTTCAATGCTGATTTAATGACCACTTTCATGTTATTCTTCATACTACATGCACTTCGGTTGTAGGTACTTTTGATTTATTGATCTTTCCTGAGGACATCAACTTGTTCCTAAAAAGTACGCCTACAAAGAGGTATTTTAATTACAAAATATTACTTAAAATAATCATTGCATACGACACTTAATATCGACAATGTTTACAACATGGTATAATGCTATCGATGCGCGGGAATTTTCCGGAATTCAAGCTTCGCCTTGGCGCACGCGACTCTCGCAAAGAACGCAGTTCATTGCGCGATCGCCTACGAGTACAAGGTGGAACTTATGTATTGTAACTAATGTATAATTTCAAATATGTTTCGCAAGTGTGTCGTTTTTGTCTAACAATTACATAATACTTTTGTAATAATTACAAATATCACTTGAATTTAAAGGTTTTAGGACTTATAAGTGAAAAGAAATCCACCTGGCTTCTTTTTCGAGAAGTTATAATAGCGCAGGACGGCATTATACACTATTTTCGCGGAGCTACGTACGTTATCACTACATGAGCGCGACTATTAGCCGGTAGAGCTAATTTCGGCGGACATACGAGCGTCTGCTCATAAGGGCAGCAAAGCCGGCCCCGCCCACAAGGCCCCTCTAACCTCTTTCATCTCCTCTGTGTATAATTATGACAAATAGTTAAAAGTATTTCAGTTAGTTGTCAGGCGCGTTACGGAAGCCTTCTCAGAAAGGCTTTTTGTAACTAAAATTATAGGTATGTTCTTTTGTATGTCGTTGTTAATGAGAATAGAGGCTGCATAAGTAGACATTGTGCCTTGAGTAAAGCCCTGACCATCAGTCTTGTTCTCCACTAACTAAGTGTCGCTCGGCTGAGCCTAGTGGATTATTTATTAGTGACTATTTAGGTACGTATTGGTGCTAAATACATTTAATAAAATAGAAGCAATCGATAATAATATATTTAGGGTGTAATTCGGCCGCTGACGCGACTTCACTGGCCGGCCAATAAAGGCAAGATAGAGGTGGGGGACTGTTCCTCGTCAGTGTCCACTCCGGCCGGCCGGTAAACACAAACGACGTACATTATCCTCCCCCGAGAGCACTCAGGTCCGTGGGCTCGCTGCTCCCCAACAGCTCGCCATAAACTGCCCTGCGGCCCCTAATTATTATTATTATGTTGACGATACAGATAGTTTATTATGTGAAATTATATTAAACAGGTACATTGTCGCCATTACGCCGTCAGATTTTTCCAACCCTAGCTAGCTGGTCTAGCTGCTACGCATGGTAATATTATATTCAAACGCAGAGGCATAAGGCATTAAACAGCGATTCAAAAATAATCCTCCACCGTGATTATTTCTTACACAATCACATACATATTATAAACGTAGCTTATTAGTCATCTGTGTGGCGACAAGGTCACGCATGTATGTATGTACTTCTAGTGCATTATTATTTAGATTTCTATGGGTCCAGTGCACCAGATGTGTGGAACGGTAGGTACACAAAGTTGAGTCAAGTAGATTCCAATATCGCGAAACCTAAAGTACCAAGTACAAATTACTAGAAGTCACATTCCCGTGTGAACTTGTCGCCGCAACAGGTGATGCATTAGTCACCTGTAGCTACGTGTGTGTGGCGCTGTTTGTTTGAACATAATTAGCGTACATAAAGAACAACAAGCGTTTTGTATCTACTTAATGACATATTTTTGTATTTATTTGACATAATATAATCTTTGGTGGTGGGTACTATTAATCAACCTAATCTAACTCTGCGGAACCAACTTTATAGTAGTTTGGCTATTTCATAAAGATCTCATTTGTGTGTGCTTTCAAAGTCAATCTATATCTTATTCCGTACAGAGTTATAAGTTTTTACATTTACTTAATTTTGTATGTACTTCATTTTGTTTAATAAAATAAATCTTTGCTAAGTATATCATAATGTGTTTAATTATATTTATGTTGCTATTATTATTCACCAAGCGAAGCTAGGTCTTAGAGTCCACAAGTAGGAAAAACCTTCGCTTGTACCAACTTAAGGGCTGAACCACACCCCGGACACTAAATACTCAATTCCCATACAAAAGTCGCGATATAACTACCTACCTACTGCACAGACACTGCACACATGGAGTTTTGCACATGTGCAAGAGTGTGCATGAGATGCGTTCCGAGCTCACGGGGGCTCGTCGAGAGCTCAATCTCGCTCGCGGGTTACGAAGGCCCGATTGGTGGGCGGATGACAGTGTCCATTCTATACATTGATATAGAAAAGGGGAGATGAGGTACTAGCTTCTCGAAAATGGCAAGCTCTAATTAGGTCACATTAGATCCACGTTCGTCAGTAAAGTAAGGTCGTCGGTCGTACAAACGAATAATATTGTTGTCTCGGTCGCACTTCGGTCTTACTCGTAGGTACGTCTTTCTATCTTGGTTGTTCATTATAATTTAATAAATTGTACGTGCCATTTGTTGAGTAAGCGCTGGGAGAATGTACCCTATCTCCCCTTTTCTTTATATCATTGATTATATACGTACCTATTATTATTCTGAGGGGTGATGAGATATTTTTGTATATCTACTTATTTCTATTCTTCAAGTTGATCTGGAAATTTACAAAAAAGTTTAAACATTTTCTTTGAGTCCATTGTTAAAATGTGTGTCATACTTTCTTATGCTGTTGACTTCCATTTCCACATTATCATACTAATTTAGGTAGGTACAAGTATAAAATTCGTACTGTTTTCATGAGAACACGTCGATGTTTCCTTTGCATACAAAATGTTTACCATTAGCAGAAGAGTGTTTAGTTGAAAACTGAAAACTGCCCCTAAGTATCTTTAATATCCGTAACCATTTATTACGACACACATTATAATTAGTCAGATACATTTAAGAACAGAATATGAACTACTTATAACAATTATATTACATATTATTAAAGTAATTTTTAATTTCATAATCCATCCATTCGTCCTAGTCTCTTTGTTTCCTCGTTTCTTTTTCTACCTACCAGTTTGCTATTTTTGGTTATTTATGGTATTAGAGTATATAGGCACAGAATCCGTGTTCCAGTACTGAGCGCAATTTATTATGAAGAAACATTTTGGGACGGGAAAGATTTTGATTAAAAGAGTGATGAATGAATGTGTAGCTTCGCCATGGCTGTTTAACTTAGACAATTGTCTGAAAGGTTTGAAAGAAAGTGCGTATGGGTTAGGAATGAATGAGTTGACCGTCAAATGCCTCCTATACGCTGATGACCAGGTCATACTGGCATCATCAGAGAAGGAGTTGCAAGCGATGGTTAATATTGCGAATGCTGCTTTAACAAGCAAAGGGATGAAAGTGAATGTAAGCAAGACGAAAGTAATGGTTTTTGAAAGAGAAGAATGTATGACAATTTGCAAGATTCTGATTGATGGAGAAAGAGTGGAACAAGTAAAAGAGTTTGTATATTTGGGTTCAAAGTTCATAAGGGACGGAAAGTATGACTGTGACATTGAAAGAAGAGTTTTGGCAGGAAATCAGGTGAATGGGGCGTTGCATACTTTTATGAACAGTCAGAAAGTGTCTAAAAAGGCACGACTGGCTGTGCATAGAGGGGTGCTTATCCCCACACTTACGTATGGTAGTGAATGTTGGGTCTGGCAGAAGAAGCATGAAAGTAAGATTATTGCTGTGGAAATGAGAAGTTTGAGAAGTATGACTGGAGTGCCCTTGATGGACAAAGTGAGGAACAGTGTGATAAGGGAACGCTGTGGCGTGTTAGAAGATGTAGTGACAAAGATAGAGAAAGGATTGCTTAGATGGTTCGGACATGTGGAGAGGATGGACAAAAGGAGATTGACAAAGGAGATTTATAAGGCTAGTGTGAATGGTCAAGTCGGTAGGGGTCGACCTAGGCGTACCTTTCATGAATAAGTTGATGTTATCTTAAGGAAAGGTCAAAAGTACCAACAACCGACGAGCATGCATGAAGAATGTGATGAAAGTGGAAGAAGCGAAAGTTGTATGTCAGGATCGTAACAAGTGGAAAGAAATAGTCTCTGCCTACCCAAACGGGAACAAGGCGTGACTGTATGTATGTATGTATTTTGGAACGCGTGTGTTTGTGTGAGTTGGTGGGCGCCGCCCATTGCGTGTACATTGCGTTTGTCCACTCCTATTTTTTCCGTAGACACTATACGTACCGCGCTTACGTATTTGTTCAAAGATGTTTACATAAACAAGTGTTAGTTAACTAATTATTTTCTTATTGCAAAATTTTATTCATAACTAAGGGCCCGCCCCAGCTTCGCACGGGTGGCAGAAGTAGATATAGTGAACGTTTTAACAGGAGTAAATTCGTGATACATTTTATTTTTATAAATAAACTAGTAGTTCGCCGCGAACTGAGACCTCCCTACTGAGATTTTAATAATAAAATCATTATGACAACTTTAACTTTAATATTCGTAAAAGCCTGCGTTTGATAGTCCATCAAATATAAGAAGTACAGTTTGACAGTTTTGGTTATGCCTTGTATAAAACGGTTCCCAACGAGTTACACTAAACGAGTCACAGTGTAACCTGTTGGGAAAAAAAAAGGTTGCAACGGGTAACAGTGTGACACGATGGGATAAAAAATATTCCAACGAGTCACAGTGTGACTCGTTTCAAAACACACAAAAATAATGGCGGCGAAGTTAGATTTTTATCCGAAACTTTTCATTAGTCATGGCTTTTTTTTTATTAAATAGGGATAAGGTATCGCGGGCTGTATTTATATTAGGAACTCTGCGGATTCATACTTATGTGGATAGCAAATCTTTTTATATATTATTATCTCTGAGTAAGGATAAATCTTATATATATATAAATCTTGTGTCACGATGTTTGTCCCGAATAAACTCCAAAACTACTGAACCGATTTCAATTAAATTTCACATGTACCCGTATTTTGGTCTAACTTACTGGATAGGATAGTTATCATCTCAATTATTCGCTTATGTCGTGAATTTAAACGAATAAAATGTATCAATTAATTGTTTCTTAAGCAAGTGTTTATTTACTGTTTAGTTTTATGAAGTTCTCATAGATGGCGGTGTACGTTGATTTATCGATAAAATTCGTCAATATTGTTTGACATCTAGGTTGCAAATACACCCAATAGATGGCGCTGTGTTCTGTTTCTTAGAATATAAATTCTATTACTTTATTTCACGTTATATTTATTTATGCTCACAATATAACCGTATTATTTTAATGGTTTGTGACTGATATTTTTATAATTATACTGCGTATGTTACAATATTATTACCATTAATAATAAAAAAAAATTGTACTATTTTTGTTAGAGAATTATTAAAGTCTTGGCGCCAAATTTTAATCAAAGTTTCAAGATCTGGCCATCAAATTCTATCGAGTCGCCATCTCTTGTTTGAATGTCCAAAGCTTTGGTATCTCATTCGTTCTCGATACCTCCTCTGAGCGTAAATAAAGCTCCCTCTCGAACCATCGAGACCCACTATTTCGAACAATCGATCAATCGATTCTTCTCGAAGCATGCGAACTAGAACGTTCGGGAAATTCAAGGTTCAGGTATAAATAGTGTGGCGCCGAGTGTCACCGCAGTTCAGTTCCTTTTTAAACGAGTGAATTAATACTAGATATCTCCCGGAAAGTGATAGTCTAAGTAAAATCTCCACGCATTTTGAACAAGAATATGAATTTTTCAATTGAGTACTCCAGTTTTATTTTAAATTTAGGTAATTCGATTTTACCGGAAGGGTTTTATTTCCTCAGTTGCGATTAGAGAAATAAAATATGGCGGTACGAAGTTCGCCGGGTCAGCTAGTTTCTACATAAATTTGTTTGTGATCGGATAGTGAGGAATTAAAATTATCATGTCAAAGGTGTCTTGCGTTAGATTAGTGAGTAGATAATCGATATTATTATTTATAATTTTATTCCCAATAAACTTAGGCCTCTTTTGCAGGGGGCCGCCTGGGGAAGTACCACACCTTTGCCAGTTATTCATCCGCCAAGCAGTAATGTGCAAACATTGTGTTTACTGTGTTCCGGTATGAAGGGCAATGTTACCAGCGAAATTACTGGGCATGATGAGATTCAATAACTCATATCTCAGGGTGACAGGCGCAGTGCAGTGCCGCGCAGAATTTTGAATTTTAAAACACTGGGTGGCACTGTGTCTGATATGGGCAATCATGATGCTTACCATCAGGCACAGATCACTATAATTAGTACTACGTACAGATGCGACAGTGGAACGGCGCCGGAAAGTTTTGCAATATGTGCGTTTGTCGCTGTTGTCGCACATCTACTTTTTTTTTTTTTTTTCTAACTCCATAGAGTTCTTAACTCCTTCGGTGGAGTTTTGCACATTTTATGAATGGCATTGACATTTTATAATTCATTGCAATGTGACAACTAGTGATGTGAAAATATTACACTAGGTATCGACTAAATTAGTGATGTCCCTTTTATCGATACATAATTAGTGACGTCACTCTTTTGGTCCTGTATTACTTGAAAACTTAATTTTAAAGTAAAAAATAAAACAAACATACATAGATCGAACGGATAAGTATGGAGTTCCGGCTACAGTTAAACAGTTAACAGTAACTGAATTAGAGGTCCTAAAAGTTGTAGCCGTCATGACTTGCTGACCATCTGTATTTCCCTATGACTGAAATAAAATTAGCTTTTTTACTATTTAAAAGAGTTTAATCACTTATAATCCAAATAAATCTTACTATAATAAATAATATTATAAACATAACATACATTCACGCCTTTTTTTCCTGAAGGGGTAGGCAGAGGTGTACCCAGGACTCAGTCCCATAGTAGATAAATAAATTAGAATAATATTATAAACTTTGTTTTTTTTGTTTGTAACGAATAGGCTCCGAAACTTCTGGACGATTTAAAAAAAACTTTCACTTATAAACAGCTCAATTCGGTGTGAGTGATATAGGCTATATGAGATTTTGAAAAAAATAGGGATCCGTAAGGTAACTGCAATATGGTGAACCAAGGTGTCACATTATTACCAAATATATTCATTAATTTGCGTGCGCTGAATGAAATCCATTGATGGTAGGGTAAAATAATGTACTAGGGGTTTTTAGTACTTACCAATATGTACAATATAGTGAACGAACATTATATACATCTATTTTGAAGGAGTCATTATTTTTCATGCGGTGTGAAAACTATCGATGGTAGATTAAAATAATAATAAACAAAAAAATAATAGTTTGTAGAACTTATCAATTATCAATATCTACAAAATAGTGAACGAACATTGTATTCATCTATTTTGGTTTAATCACAATAATTTTTGGCTTTTGGCTAGTATAGTTTTTGGCTTCTCCTGCGTCCTGCATCCTCAGGCCCCAGCATATATAACTGATGCCTGTTATTTTTTAATAATAAACCCATATTAGCAAATAGCAATAATAAGCATGCTTAAAAATTAATGCTAAATTACATTAATTACCGTCACTATCACTATAGGTCTCCCAATAATTTTTTCAAAACTGAAAAATAAAGTTACGTAAGTTATTAATGTTATAATTTTATAAAAACAACACTTTTTGGTTTGCCAAGGTATAAAAATTATGAGTTTCATATCTCATTTTTACTCAATTAGTGGTCAACCTATACCTTCTGAACTTAGGGGCATGCCATATTCTATTTCTTTAGCTGTAAACAAGCAGGGGTATGAATAGCGTATCCTTCGTCCTTCTCAATCTAACTGGCGTATTTCTAAGTGTCTGTGACACACACTCTTTCTTATCAGCTGCTCCTTGGAAAGTCCGACGAGAAGGGGATTAGTTGGCACTAAGAACTGCAACCACAAGCTTCTAAATTTATCGTCCTTTGGAATGTTAAATAAGCGGTGAGTAGCGCTTGTTGCATCTCAACCACTAACACAGCACTTAAGCGTCGCCATGGCAAAAGAGGCGTAAAAAATCTGGCTAAACTCGAGTATTCAAACAATTAGGAAAAATTCTGATCAGGATTCTACAACTCAACGAGAAAATCACAGGATTCTTGCAGACATGACATGACTCATGACAGTGCATTACGTGCTCAGTGACAGTGCAGTCAAGATGACGTGTTGTTTTTTTTATTATTCGTGCACAGTAGCGACAAACGGGACATTGGGAAACAAGCTGTCTCAGCCGTGACCATCAGGCACCTGATTTGCTCGTCTTGCCACTCTCTATAATAAAAAAAAAACAGACATCACGCCTAACCCCGGTCACTCACATGCGTAAAAATATTCGTACATTGTACAAATGTTTGCACGCATGTGAGGGCAGTCAGATATACTATTCGCAAACTCAGCGGATATGCGAATGGGTTCGCAAACTCATTATGGAAACCCGTTTGCATTTCATAGATAGATAAACACTTTATTGGTACACCACAAACAAGAAGATCTAAAAACTAATAACAATTCATAATAACTAGTGTAACAATGGGCGGTCTTATCGCTAAGATATATAAAGTACTCTGTGAGCACAACTGGTTGCACGAATGTGTAGGAGACTACGCGAAGGTTCGAGGTTCGCGCCCTTTGATGTGCATCAAAAAACCGACACAACTTGGAAAAGCACGAATGCAGCGAAAACTTTGCATAATTATTTGCAAATGTCGTCCTACACTTGTGGGTTCGCGTATTCGTACGCATGTGAGTGACCGGGGTAATAATTATTAATACACGTCGAAAGCTGAATTTCATTTTTTTTCATGGAATTTCATGGAATTCTCAAGTTAGAACAACATCTGGCACACGTGTGCCACGTACGCCGATCAGCCCACAGAACACATATACAAGGATCAGCCGGGCTATTGGCGTTCTCGGTGACTATCATTTTAGTGACTAATCTTGATTTGACATTAACTACAAATGTCAAAGTCCGGTTACTAACCAAAGACATTAAGATAAACTTACTAAGTAGACTGTGCACTGTGTCAGTCCCGAGTGAGAACCACGCGCAGTGTCTATCCTTTTCCTTTTCTCTCCTCAAAATTTGACAGTGCACTGTCTTTTTAGAAAGGTAAAAAGTCTTTGTAACTAATTCAAACTACAGAACACAAACAAAGACTTAAGCCTGATAACGACTGGTGATTATGAAGAACGCCAATAGCCCCACTCTGGGCGCGTTGGAGCCCATGCATTTTGTATGGCGATTAGCTGTTTAGAACAACATTAGAGCCACGCCTAATGCGTGTGCCAGATGTAGCTCTAAACGCTAGTCGCCATACAAAATGTATGTGCTCGGACGCGCCCATATCCGGCGTACATGGCACACGTGTGCCAGATGTAGTTCTATCCTATCGTTCGCCATTTTCAATTTGGCGGGATTTTCATTCATTCTTTCCCAAAGAGTTCATTATTTTAAATTCACTTTATAATCTGTGTTTATATTTTTTATCGAAAAATAATTGAGACATACGCACTTCGCACACACAGAGTACATTTAAAGATTCTTCATACACTTCTTGTACAGCCCTTGCCCCTTCTAATCGTAGTACTAATATAGTGATTAGTGATCTGTGGTACTAATATAGTGATCTGTGGCCCCTTCATTTCGTTTAATTTTTGTCGTAGTACTAATTATAGTGATCTGTGTTTTGTCGTACTAAAATAAAGTGATCTGTGATTTTTGTCTAACTGTTTGTATCCAACGATAGTTTATTAAGGTGAAATTCGCGGTAGCAGATATCACGTAGAATCATACAGTTTAAATTTAATTTTGTAAAACCAAATTATAAATAATGGAGTGGACAATGCCAGTGAACGAGATGCTTCACGATGAGATCACTAAGCTGGATTTCACCTTGGTTCCGCCTGGATTTCGAGGTGATGTTCGCAGCGTGAGGTAAGCTATAATCAACCCTCCTATTTTATTCTCATACACTTTTTTAGCGTTTCAAACCCCAATGGGGTGCCGAAGGAACTTTACTTACTCAGTGTCCTCGCTGTCCGTCCGTCCGTCTGTCACAGGGCTCTATTTCATAAATCTTGATTTTTTATAATATCGTAACTTGGCCGTGTGTGACACGTCAAGATACTATATATTATATTAGTTCATGATATTAATTATTTTGTTGTTTGGTATTGTTTTGAACTTCATTTTTGGATATGTTTTTGCACACATTAAATTACCTAATAACAACAGTATTTTCTTTAATATCTCCATCCTGCACAAGATCTGCGTTAATTTTTTTGGGAAGCTGGTCATAATGTCTGTGAAGTGTTTTCGAAGGGCGAAAACCAGATGAGTAAAAGAGAAATAATAGCAGATGCGCGATGGTTTCTTTTATGAGGAATAAAAGATTTAGGTTTTTGTGTCAAGCGTTTGAAAAAACAATATTGTAGCTTTATTTTACTTATGTACCAACTGCTAAGTAAGAGCCAACCTTGATTGAAGTAATGTAGGCCGCGCCTGCAGCACCGAGTGAGGAAAATACCTGTCTTTACAAAAAATATATTTACTAGACAATTACTTTACAAATATATAAAATTTACTTACCAAATATTATATTAGCTTAAGTATTTGAAGAAATGAGATGCAAAATATTATATCCCAGTGGTATATCAGTATCTAACAAGATTTGCACTTGACAAATTTATTAATAGGTAATAAATATGTAGGGTACGTAGAAATTAGTCACAAGCTCACGGTTTCTGCAATTTTTGGGAGGTACTCTCAATACGGGTGTGAAATATAGAATCTTGAATTCTTGAATCTTAAGATTCCTATTGAGAGACATGCTCAGTACTAGCATGCAAGCTTGCCATTAATGAACAATTGCTATTTAGTACTAGCATGTGTGTAAAAACGTTGCTAGTAATGAGCATGCTTATTGCTGAAAAATCAACAGTCGCTTGATTTTTGGAGCATTCCAACTATATAAGGTCACATATTTATACAAGGTGGGTACGGGGTCCATACAAAATGTCCCATTGCCCTTTAATGCAACAATTGGCAGTCTTATCGTAAAGAGGAAGAATTTTATAATATATTCAGTCCCGTCCCAGTGGTTTACGTGGCGCTCCAAATCTGGTTTTTGTATGAGTTCTATCATGTTTTGGAAATCAAACTGTAGGGCCTGGTTATCTCCTATGATAGGTTGTAGGGGGCAACTGCTCCCTACAGTTGTTTGGTCATATTATCTGGTGACCTGAAAAACCTTTAAACTAAAACAATCCAATGGACAAGATATATGAAAAGACAGTAGTTTATTTATACCTTTTAGTTAAAGGGATGATAGTTGTATATTTTGTTCAAAAATTCTTAAAACTGGTTTCTGAAACTTTGGACTTATTTAAAGAACAAAAGCAAACAAATGACGTGGTAGGCCTCTTTTGCAGGGGGCCACTTGGAGAAGTACCACACCTTTGACAGTTATTCATCTGCCAAACAGTAATGTGCAAACATTATTGTGTTCTGGGCTAAAGGGCAATGTTACTAGCGAAATTACTGGGCATGATGAGATTCAACAACTCATATCTCAGGGTGACAGGCGCAGTGCAGTGCCGTGCAGAATTTTGAATTTTAAAACACTGTGTCTGATACAAGCCATCATGATGCTTACCATCAGCACCTGATTTGCTCGTCTTGTCACTCAGTATCATAAAAAAATTACATTGATTTGGTTAAGAACAGGTTTTAAATGATGATTAATCAATGAAATGATCACCAGGCCATGTACCGCTAGTCTCTGGGCTACCCCAACTGGAACAAGGTCTTACTGCATGTATTTACCTACGTTAAAATGATAATTTTGTGTCAGGGTAATGAAAGACAGCCTGGCGAAGCTGATAGACCACTTGGGCGAGCAGTCTGCTACAGCGCAGCGGCTCAAAAATACCATCACCACTACAGAAAAGCTGCGCAATTCTAACTACACACTCTATCTTATAAAAGACGCCAATGCTAATGGGTAAGTCATACTTCTTTGTATATATGTACCTTGACATAAATTAATAGAAACGGAACTAATTTAAAGTGTTAGTCCAATTGTTTTTATTGTTAAACAATGCAGTGACGCCCCCATTATTTTCTACTCTTTTCTGTAAAGCTATAATGTGGGTGTGTGTTTTAGGCAATGGGTTGAGTATGTTGTTAATTAAGCTATATATTTAGCTATATGTAGCCATAACAGTTAAAGTGATAACCTGCTTTATATCTAGCTGAGCCCCGCGTTTTAACCCGCGAAGTGTTCGTTTCAGCGGGTGTAGCGGGATAAAGAGTAACCAAACATCCATCCATGATAAATGCGAAAGTTTGTGAGGATGGATATCCTCACAAACTTTCGCATTTATCAAGTTAAAGGATTAACAAGATACCTATTAAATTAACTTCGGAAAGGGCGTGATTTTACGTTATGAAAAATCAGGTAACCCCCAACAAAAATTCAATTTAGAAACCATATCTATCATGCCAGCTTTCAATTGAATCGAAATAGTTTCATTCTTTTTTGGAACTATGACGCCACAGACAATACACGTCAAACTTATTACACCCCTTCCTTTTTCGGTCGGTGGTTAAAAATAGTTTTTCGCCAACGTGTCACAGTGTTCTTTCGTTTCTCGTCAGTGCACTCGTTTAGTGTAACTCGTTGGTAACCCACATTTTCAACTCAATAGGTACTAAAATGTTATAACTATCATATTCGGTTCATAATATTATGATTAGACTCTGGCTAGTTTTTATTGGATTGTTCAGACTGACAGATGTTCATATTATGTCACATCATGCGCAAACATTGAATCGAACGAGAAACAAAAGTTGCGGGACTGGTGGCTAAGCAGTGTGACTGCCTAACCTTGGCGCAAGCATACCCTCCAAAAGCGTCATCTTGAGATACCTATCTGGACGCATTAATATAGTCTAATAGTTTGAACAAACCTTATGGAGGAAGTGAATTAAAGCATCTAAATGGCACAATTTATTAATATCTATTGAACTAGTTCACCACGTCGTACCTATTTAAATCAGACAAAGAGTCAAAGGGGGTAATACAATACACAAAAGATGTCTTATCAACACGCCAAGTTTGGCTTAGCAACCGTTTTGTCGTCAATACCTTTTGGGAATAACAAATCGTAATCACTCTTGAAGTCTTCGCACACAGCGCGCCGTAAGCGTATTGTAGGCCGTAGGCGTCATTGTGCTACTTGTATTATGTATGAAACTGTCATCTTACTTTACAATAGTGAAGTAACAAAGTGACCAGAAGAAATACTATATTAATACTATTACCCGTCGTGTGCGATGGCTTTAAGTGTTTTTTCATAGACAATAATAAACTGACTATTATATACTTTCAAATAGATAGAGACGAATATTATGATGTCAGATCATACGATCTGACATCATAATCGTCTTGTTATTGTTCTAAAATGATTCCATACATTTTCTCGATAAATTACATATGTTTGCATGCCGTACGGTAGAATAAGGCGATCTTATGTACACATAACATCCTTCTCATGTTACCCTTATCCGCAATAAATGATTTATATTTGATTTCTTCTTATTGACTGATATCTCAGATATTGGTATTTGGTATGAAGAACACTTAGGCTGGGTTTTTTTATCACTGGTTAAGTCGACCAATGGTTAAATTTTTTGACAAATACCTAGGTACCTAGTAAATATTCGGCAAAATTCGTTTTTCAACCCTAGTTAACTATTTTTTTGGTATTTGGCATGAAGAAGACTTAGGCTGTTTTTGATCACTGGGTAAATCGACCAATGGTTAAATTTTTTGACAAATATGAAGTTAAAATTCGGCGAAATACGTTTTTTTAACCCTAGTTAACTATTTTTATCCACACGATTTAACCATTGGTTAGGAATTTAACTATTAGTTTAACAAATGGTTTACTTAATTGTAACCAACGACCAAAAAAGCGGCCCTTAGAGATTATTGTTTCAACTTTTTCTAAGGGCCGCGATATTGAAGTAGAGTAAAACTTAAAACTAAAAACAGGTGAATCATTCCGATTGTGACCTATTCAAAGGTAGCGACACTTCGCCAGGTGTTTTTTTCATAATTGACAGCGCTGTAGTTGAATATTTTAGCAAATCGATAGAAGGTGATAAACACCTCGAAAGTGTGTAGTATCGTGCAATTTTATTCATTTTTAATGGAGCCGAGCGGATTGATCGATAGACCATTCATTCCTTTTTAATCGCGAGTCCACTCGGGTCTACCGCGGTCTACGGTGAGCGACTTGGGACGTAAGATAAAAATATACCCTGTAAAAAACCTTCCATTCCTTCCTTTGCTTCGATCACCTATGATTTATGAAAATACTTCAAATGTTATTTCAGGATTTATGGTTGTCCTTACATACCCAACGGAACAGATCTATCTAAATTTGCCCTACCCTATATATTCAGTAGTGGTATAAGTGTAAGTGGAATTCTGTGCATATGTTATTTAGTTATTTTCTTATTAAAATCACCTTATTAACTGAATTAATAGTAACAGAAGTAAACTTATTTTATTATTTTAAGAGTTACATGCTTTATATGAAATTTTGTACGAATACAATTTTCTTTGTAGATTATAGGATTTGCATTGGTTAAGCTATAAACAGCAAATCCTTGAGCTTACACTATTGGAATAATCGAAACGCTAGTCATTGTGAACGCCACCACGACGCCGTATCAGGCAACTAATTAATTACCTACTGCGGAATAACTGAACTTGGAACTAGTTTGCCTTATTTACATTTAGTTGAAATGAGCAGAAGTGGGCAGAAAATTGCTTGGCATCGCAAACGCGCATTGCTGCCTAAAGGTTCATATAGGGACGTGCAATGTGTAATGAGTGGTATACATTTAGCCCAAGTAAGAACGGAAGGGCTAAGTGGGTAAAATGATGCCTAAACTTCGCAAACGCTCATTGTTGCCTAAAGTTTTGTATACGTCCGAAACGAATCCCATCAGATTTCTGATCCGAATCCGTTATGCGGAAGACTGACCTAATTCGTATTTTTCGGATATTGCTTTTTGCACTATCTCCACCACGGACTTCACGGAGATCGGACTGGGTCCGGACGCAGTGCGCGACTTTTCATACAAATTATTAAACTATGACTGCTTCGATCAGTCTATATCGTCTCCGAAATGGAGATTCACGCATGATGGAGGTATTTCACGGATTCGAATCTGATTCTACTTACGTAAATAAAACACTAAACTGCTCTCGCTCGCTTTGGACTGCTATACGTTTCGGTCGCAAAGCCAGTTAGCAGCGCGGCCAATGACTCAGAGCCAAGCTGACCCGACACTATACCAGAGATATCCCGTACATCAGCCTGTATGAGATTAGAATAGCCCTGAAACAACTTAAAAACAGCAAGGCGCCGGGTGATGACAGAATTACATCTGAGCAGCTGAGAGCGGGTCGACCTCCGGTACTGAAAGTCTTCCAGAGGCTTTTTAACTCTGTCATATTCGAAGGTGTGACGCCAGAAGCATAGAGCTGAGCCGTAGTGGAGCTATTCTTCAAAAACGGTGATCGTCTCAGTCTCAGGTTATATGACGTCCGAGCAAGCCGGTTTCCGAAATGGCTACAGTACCATTGACCACATCCACACGCTACACCGAATTATACAGAAGACTGAAAAGAGTATAATTTGCCATTATGTTTATCGTTTGTGGACTACGAGAAGGCTTCTTTTTCGTTCGAGCCGTAGCCGGTGCTCGAGTCTCTCCAGCGATGCCATATTGATTATCGGTATATCGAAGTGTTGAAGTGCTTGTATAGTAACGCCACTATGTCGGTTCGAGTACAGAACCAGAGTTTGAAGGCGATCCCTTTGGAAAGAGGCGTCGGACAGGGAGACGTCATATATCTACGAAACTGTTTACTACTCGTACCGCAATGGAGGACGCCTTCAAACTTCTAGAATGGTAAGATCGAATTTCTCAACAGATTTGTTTTATAATGAACATGGACCAGACGAAGTCACCTATTTTTGTTTTATTAGTTATTTTTATTTATAGTCTTGCCATTTTTTGTAATATAATTTGTAATTAATCATTTTAGTTTTTTAGTTTTCAAATAAATTAATTGATTGTTTATGAATAAATGAAATGAAACTTACTTGGTGTGAATGTAAAACGTCTATACATTTAAACATCACGTGTACCAATAAAAAGCATGCTGTTGTTTTAAAATGCCTTCGTAAGCTCTGAAATTTGAGTGTTACTAATTATTCCAAAGTATTACTAATTGAATACTAGTTACCTACTTCAATATAACGGCTGTATCACTTGAATTTTTACATTTTGAAATTTCTACATATTATGTTATTAATGTTATAATTTTATAAAAACTGCCCTATTTGGTTTAACATGGTAAGGTAAAATTAACAAAGTATCAAAACTACGTATGTACTACTTTCCTGAGTGTAATGAGTTTCAATTCAGCCCCAACCCCGCGATAGCCTGCAGAAGAAATTTATAAATAGTTTGACATTTCCAGTGATAGACCACTTTCTAATGCCTAAGTTCCTATAAATAGGCGGCAGTGATTCAAGAATGAACCACGCAATCAATTCCAGGGGTGGATTGTGTAGGGCACGTGGCAGCCTGTCTGGAGCACATTTATAAGAACTCTCCCTTCGTAGATCGATGCAACGCGCGCCGTTTTTCCTTATGCTGGCTATACGAGGCATGCCTTTTAAGTTCTGTCATTTCCATATTTTCCGGCAATTTTGAACTGTTCTATATTCGAATGTGTTTAAATTTTGAATCTCAAAACAGTTGAAAGTATTAGGGTTAATGCTACTGTTTAGTCACAGCGTCGATTGGAATCTGTCAGGTTACGTACGAAAATTAATCTTTCTAAGGAAAATGTTCGTGCAATAATTTTCTACAACTTTAGAAGAGGCCTGACACAGCTTCAGTGTTTTGAAGAGCTAACATCTGTGTTCAGTGATGAAGCCCCATGTCTGCTGACTGTCGAACGCTGGTATTTAGGATTCCAGCATGGACATACTAGTGTTAGTGACAAATCTCGCGAAGGATGCCCAAAATCCGCCTTCACTGAAGATAACATCATTGCTGTGAGACAACTAATTCTCGAAGATCGTCATGTGAGGTATCGAGAGATAGAGGCTCTATTAGGCATCTCAGGGACAACGTTTCAGAAGATCTTGCATGAAGCCCTTAGTGTGAGAAAGCTAGTTGGCCGTTGGATACCGCATCTGCTTTCCGACGATCACAAGGCAGCCCGCGTCAGATGGTGTAAGAAAACTCTGCAAATGTTCAACCGAGGAGTGACAAATCACGTCTATGACATCATCAGTGGTGACGAATCTTGGATCTATACCTACGATCCTGATTCCCAAACAACAATCTACGATCTTTGTCTTTCATGATGAGCCAAAGCCGACTAAAGTTGTTCGTTCTCGAAGCACTTCAACGAAGATGGTGGCCACGTTCGTTGAAAAAACCGGCCATATTGCGACTATTGCACTTGAAGATCGTAGAACGGTTGACGCAGAGTGGTATACCACAGTTTGTTTACCACAAGTCATCGCCGAACTTCGAAAATCTAACTCAAAGCGACGCATCATCCTGCACCACGACAACGCGAGCTCACACAGCGCTCGTCAAACGATTGAGTATTTGAAGCAGGAAAAAGTAGCATTTCTTGACAATCCTCCATACAGTCCTGACCTAAGCCCTAACGATTTCTTTACATTTCCTAAAATTAAGAAAAGTCTTCGTGGTCAAAGGTTCCAGTCCGGTGAAGAAGCAGTCGACGCTTTCAAGTCAGCCATTTTGAACACCCCCACTTTAGAGTGGAATAAATGTTATAATAACTGGTTTGAGCGAATGGAAAAGTGTATTAAGCTACGTGGTGAATACTTTGAAAAACAATAAAAAGTACTATAAGGTTCTGGTTGTGTTTTCTCCAAACGACAAAACTTAAAAGGCATGCCTCGTACACGGTAGGGTGCATGGCCTGACAGGTTTGCCTGTACAGTCGTTGTGTACGGAAACTTGCACAGATGTGCCAGATACACTACAGTTTGCCGGTGCAATAAAGCAAAAAATGTCAAGGACTCGTCTAACATACCTAAGGCGCCGCATTAAGCATAATGTATTTCCCGCCGCATAAAGTATTTCCCCGGAAAAAACAGTATTTAGAGTCCTTCAGATGACATATGCTCGCGTGTATGGCCAGCTTTATTAAGTTTCCATGTTTTTGCCGAGTATGTTCAATAAGACAACAAAGCTGTATGTACAGATCACGTCACGGTTTAATAGCACTGACCTTAAATGTGCAGAAATCGATTTTTAGCTCTGTTAGTCTAGCAGGTACTTATGTCATATATAATCATTTGCGTAATCACAAATTGTGGCGGACGATAGGCAACTAACTCTCTTTTGATTATAATAATACTCTAACATAATTATCCCAATTACACTGCTCGAGTTTATTCATATGGGTTACTAGCTGTGCCCCGCGGTTCCACCCGCGTAGACATCGTTCCCGTGGGAATAACGGGAAAAAAGTACCCCATGTGTTATTCCAGGGTCTAATGTAGAATCTGTTCAGTATTTTTAGTAACCAACATCCATCCATCCATCCATCCTCACAACTTTCACATTTATAATATTAGTAGGATGTGGACAACCCATATTGTTAGAGTTTCAGGTCGCCAAGATTCCTACAAGGCCTCCGAAATGACCTAACGACTGTCCCCTACATAGGAAACAGCTGGGACCTACCGTTATGACTCATTGAATGGAAAGTAAAACGAGGCTAACGACAACGGCCACTTTCCCAACTGTTTTCATGTCCATTAGCCGTAGATAGATATTCTTATTACAATAGAGATATTTTGGGTAAAAGTAGTCGAAGTTGACACACGTCTGTTTACCAGTCAATCTTGGCGAGACCTATACAAATAACGTAGCTTGATGCTCGATTGTGTAGAAGTTGAATTAGGCTGTAAATAGTGTTTTATGTTGGAGTATGGGATCGTAAACGATCCAGACCACATCTGCTTGAGGCCAGTGTCTTACGTAAACGGTGACGCAGGCCGCTACCGACATTTGTACGGCCAGTCCCTACTAACTGTATAAAGAATTGTGTAAATTGTTTGTCACTGGTCACCAGTGGCTGTCGTTAGTAGCTCGTTTGCTTAGAGCCTTATTTTCGCAAACACGCAATGCTTTCCAAAAATCCATCGTTACCTGAATATGGCAAATCAAAAAAGAATTTAAGTAATTATTATATATAATCTCAGCAAGTGATGTTTTAACTTTTACGCCGCAGTGTCAATAGTTTCGTTATTATCACAGAGGAGATGCTCTTTCATCCTGATCTGTGGTTATTATGATATAGTTGATAGGCAATGTTAGACTAACGCCAAGACTAACGCGAATTTAAGTTTTTAAGCAAAGTAATGTACTTATCAATAATAATACTATCTGCTTGTAAGATATTAGGTAAGATAAATAAATGACGGTACCTATGCAGGCAAGGAGTGCGTGCGTGCCAGATGTCTTCTCAACTGTGAAGTTTAATACATTTTTATGTTTTTATTCGTAGTGGCATCGCCGTTATTCTGGGCTTTCTATCCGTTAGGTCATTGTCTCAAACTACGGAGATACGCTCGACTCGTTATATTATTAAGTTCACACCACGAAACATAATGATTTGTGGGGCGAATATTTTAAATGTTTTTATTGTATGTACATTGTATATGCCTAATATAGAAATGTTGGAATCTAGCCTATTTTAGGAATGTTCTTGAAATTCAATAATAATCGTCCCAACTTAGCTCATGTTTAGATTTTGTAATAATTATATCCCACACGATATAAAGATTTAGTAAACGGTGCTCATGTTATTGTCAGACAAACATACCTACATACATCTATTATTGGGTACAACCCACCAATTGTTTCTTGTGCGTTCTTCTTGTAGAGGTATATTTCCAAACGCACGGTAAATTCTTAACTAGTTTGATATTATTGGTTGACGTTGAAAATTTCATCATAAGACTTATTTAAATAAATTTTCATTGAGTTTGAGTTTGAATAAGATAAAAACTAATTTAAAAACCATAATATCGATCACAGCAGTTTTTAAACAAGCTTTATTATACCAATATCGTTTCACTAGTTTAGGAGCTACGTTGCCTTTCTGCCTTTTTCTGTGGGTGATGCTTTCAACACGCTGATGAAAGAGTTAATTATTTTAGTTTGAATGATAAAAAGCTAAGGTTCTTTGATTTTAAAATAATTTGTCAAGTTATTATAAAACTAACCAACACTGTTTGCTATTTTCTTAAGTTCTTCAATTTGTATATCCAATAAAAGCACATAAAGTAACTTTTTAGGGTTCCGTACCTCAAAAGGAAAATAGGACCACTTCGTTGTATGTCTATCTGTCCGACTCTTTCTCGGGAACCCGCGAAGGTAAAGTTGAAGTTGTTGTCAACAACTCAGGTCTATGTTACCTTGCTGCTGTAAAAAAAACAAACTTCTAAGTCAACCCAATCAAAAGATACGGCCATTTTACCTCACAGTTATATAATATTGCTCAACGGACTGAAAATCTCTGGGGTACCCTTTGGTCTAGCATCCTGAAATTTGTCAAGAAGCAAGATCTTATATCACAAGTAAAAGAAGAAATCCCAAAACTATAAAATACAAAAGAAATGCGATTACCAACATGTACGGTAGTGTTTTGTTAAACCCCTACACCAAACATACTTGGCATATCTTGGTATTTTATAGTCTCAACTCTTTATAAACAGCAAAATAAACTGCTGTTCTCTATGTGTGTTCACCGATTACTTCGCCAATATTGTGGATTGATTTTCATAATTCTTTCGTTTGAAAGAGAAGGAAATATTTAGAGTATCTACATTACCGGCCGTAACACAGCCAGTTTCCAGCTCACATTATTATGTAATTTTAATTTATTTCTGATCTGTAGAGTGTCTATATGAATGAAATTGTTTTGCCTCGTGGAGCAGACCAATCTCCTACATACATTGAGACTTGTGACATGTTATAGGTTAACGATTCACGACACCACGTATATTGCGACACTCTTTGCCTCTAGGCACTGACTCTGTGCAAGTACCGCACAGCCTATATTATAAATAGGAAAATAATTGACGAGCATTATTATTACTTTTAGGACTCTTTCTTATTCTTTGTAGTGTATATGCGTGAAATTATTATTTCTCTAGCTGTGCCAGCGATTTCACCCGCGTAGTCATCATTCCCGTGGGAATATCGGAATAAAAAGTACCCTATGTGTTATTTCAGGGTCTAAACTATGTAAATACCGAATTTCAGCTCAATCGGTTCAGCAGTTTTGGCGTGAAAGAGTAACAGACATCTATCCATACATTTATCCAGCCATACAAACTTTCACCTATATAAATGAGTATTAAGTGTGATGTGATAATATGATATAATATTATATTATGAGCTAATCAGAGCATGTCTAGATGATAGAAATTGTGCAGGCAGCGATAAGCGGATGGCTGCACATTGCACATAGTACATAGTACTAGTATGTTGCAATATTGCATTTGTGACGCGTATAGTAGATACGCTGCGAGTGGGATCTTTTGGAGACCATAAGACACGGCTGCGATTGCAAATCCCAGCATGTACTATGTTACGGAATTCCTGTGACCTTCTGGCTTCGCAAACCGCACCATGGCACTGAATTGTCGGATTTCATAAATACACATAATAATATATAAAATAAATGTAGGAGGGATAGGGGTGGATAGGGGTGTCGATTGTCGATAGGTCCTGTGTGAGGCCTGGTAGAAATCTTGGCAATATGAAACTCCGACATATAGTGCTATGTGTTTACTACATAACCCATAATGTTATATTACTCGAGCAGTGTAATTGTGAAACATGTGAGAGTATAAATTAAAAAAATGAAATACAAAGCAGTTTGTTATTATTTGGCGATTTATGTCAGATAAACAATTTATTGAATTGGCAATGTTTGTAAATATTAAATACTCTTCATATAATATATAAACTGATGATTTTATGCTACTCGTACTAGATAGATTGAATAGAAATCTCACACTCTATTTAATATCCGATTAGCATAATATCAATATGAGGCGATGAATATGTTATTGTGTCAATGATAGTAAGGAAGGAGAAGTAATATTATTTACTAGCTGCCAGTCGTGCCTTTTTTAGACATTTTCAGACTGTTCATAAAGGTATGTGACGCGCCATTTACTTGATATCCTGCCAATTCAATATCACAGTCATACTTTCCATCCCTTGTAAACTTTGAATCCAAATATATAATCTCTTATACTTGTTCCACTCATTCTCTATCATTCAGAACATTGCAAACTGCTTGCTTTCTTCTCGTTCAAAATCCATAACATTCGTCTTGCTTACATTCTTTTTAATCACTTTTTTGTTTAGTTGTTTGTAGATTACGCACTAAATACAATTTCCGTCAGCCGAGTTCTCTATAGCCACAGTTTTATTTGTACGCACGCGCACTGCGTCCGGACCGAGTCCGATCTAAGTCCGTGATCACAGATTAAAAACGAAGGTGGTGAGAAAAGCAATATCCGAATTCGGTCAGTCTTCCGAATAACGGATAACTGCGCTAACGGATTCGGATCGGATTCGTTCCATATGTAGTGCGTAACCGCGCTAACGGATTTGGATCAGATTCGTTTCGGATTTTGGACGTAGTGTGAAACCGCTCTTACACCCCTTACAGCTATAGTATATAAACGATGTTATAATTATAAGTAGGTATAGCTAAGATAATTAGGTATCGATTAACTTATTGACTGACATTGGCTCAGTGATTAGTGAAAAATGCTTTTTATGAAACATTGCACTCACGAGTTTTACGGATAAATTAAATACCAACCGAAAGTATGAAGCCGTTAAAGTAACCAAACTTAGAGTTGTCTATTTTTATGATTTATTACTAATCATAATATAGCCAAGATATTTTTAGCCGACCCACTCGCAATATATTTTTGGGCCACGTTGACCTTATGCCTTACATTATATTTTAAATTTTATTTAATAGGCTTAATAATAAGATTTTAAATGCGCATAAATAAAATATCGCCATTAATTATAAGGAAATCGATGATAAGATGGCTACTGGGTTTGGGAATATTATTTCAAATATCATTCTCTGCCCGGCAATATAAGATAGACAGTGCAAGATTTCCTGAGCCCAGCTTTCTTGGATTCCAAGCCCTTTTCCTTTGATATACCTACCTAAAATGCCTTTCCTCAATTATACAGATGGGTCAAGGTCGTGTTTCATCGTGTCCTACTAGGTACTACTAAGCAGTATTGTAGTAATCAATAATTTAGTCACCTAATAAAGTCCTTAACATAACTCACATCCACAAACCCTGCTAGAATCGTGTGTCACAGACGTTAACGAGTAAACAAACAAATGAGGTGTGTTATGTTTCAGGGGTAAAGGCGAAGTGGTAGGCATGCTGAAGGTTGGCCGCAAGCATCTGTTTCTATTCGACGAGCGCGTTCACCTGCGCGAGTTCGAACCGCTATGTGTACTCGATTTCTACGTGGTCGGCGACCGACAGAGGCACGGATACGGGAAGAAACTGTTTGATTATATGCTCAATGTATGTATTTCTCTCAATACGCCTCCAATTGGGTCGTTTAGACTTCAATGTTATAGGTTATATCATGTCATGCAGCATGCACAATATTGAATCGAAATCGAATGAGAAACGAAATATGGCCGGCTGCTATGCCACAGTACAACAGTGCAACTAATAAGTCGGCGAGTTAAAAGCCTACTCTTCCGAATCCATCTGTTTTGAAAACTGGATTCGAATCAGTGACCGAAGCCGACTATCCGTGTACTGTATACAGATATTTTTTTAATGGTTATGACAAGACGAGCAAATAAAAAAAAAGGTACCTGATGGTAAGCATCATGATTGCCCATATCAGTTACAGTGCCACCCCCACCCAGTGTTTTAAAATTCAAAATTGCGTGCGGCACTGCACTGCGCCTGAGATATTAGCTGTTTAATCTCGTCATGCCCAGTAATTTCGTTGTTAATATTGCCCTTCAGAACGGAACACAGTAATGTTTGTACATTACTGCTTGGCGGATGAATAACTGGCAAAGGTGTGGTACTTCCCCAGTGGTAGGCCTCTTTTGCAGGGGGTCCCCTGTAAAAGAGGCCTACCACTACATACAAAAGATTTGTTTCTCCATAGTGAAAGTTGTTCCAAATGAGGACTACAATGTCTACTGATTGATGATTGTATTAATTTGATATTTTCCTAGGACCAGCAAACTTCAGCTCACCGTTTGGCAATAGACGGCCCATCTCCTTATATGAACAAATTCTTAACCAAGAATTACAACATGGGCAAGCTGGTGCAGCAGAATAATAACTTTGCCGTGTCGGCACAATTTTTTGAAAACTACAAGGATGATATCGGGTATTGAATATTTATTGAAATAATAAATTGAATTAGTAACTAAAGCACTCTACACACCTAAGCTGCCGACCCGCGGACCCGCGGACATGACCCTGCGGTGTTGAGGCGACATGAATTGACGCTCATCGCGTCGTCGACATTGTCATTGTGGAATTTTGCTGCCGACATCTGCGGCTTTGGTGTGTAAAGTCCCTTACAGAACGGGGGTGGTATTACGAACATGCAATCGCGTAACAACAGCAGTAAATTTTAGCAGACATTAAGCAATTTAAACGCTTTCCACACTTCTGTTGCGTCCGTAATAAGGGGGCGGGTTTCCCCTGTTATATCCTATATTACACTGCTCGAGTCGATTTATACTGTGGAGAGTGGACAACCCGTATTGAGAGTTTAAGGAATATTATAATACTAGCTGTTCCATCGTTCCCGTGGGAATATCGATATAAAATGTACCCCATGTGTTATTCCAGGGTCTATCTACATACTGAATTTTAGCCCAATTGGTTCAGTGGTTTTGGCGTTAAGACGTCACAAACATACACGCACACACACACCAACAAACTTTCGCATTTGTAACATTCGTAAGATTACAAGCTATAAAAGTGTTACAAAAAGGAAGCAATAGATAGAATTGTAAGATAAACAAAAATATAAGATTTCCCATGTAAAGGAGCTGTTGGTTTTTGGCCACGTCGAACTTATAACCTTATACACATTACACGCCTTATCATACTTATATAAGTATGATAAGGCGTGTAAGGTATATACCTGTATATACATACAGGTCTAATAATGAGATTTTGAAATGTGCATTTTTAGTATCGCCATAAATAAAATGAAATAAGCAAATGTTCTACTAAAATCAGGACTTGCATCGGCATTAAAATACTTAGTACTTAACCTCATTTTATTCTTTAATTTTTTATTTTACTTATTTATTTCATAAAATCCACAGACCTTATAACTAAACTTATATAATCTATTAATTTAATCTAACGTCCAATAACGGATTTATATTCTGTATTTACATGTTTAGAGAGCGGAGCAGTGCTAGTCAAATCAAATTATATATTAACGGCGATTGTCTGCTATGTTTGGGAATATTATTGCGAATCAGAAAATTTTTAGGTTTATTTTAATTATTAATTACGTCATTAAAAACTAATTTTAGCTTTCGTACTAATATCATAAATCTGAATGTTGGTTTGTTCGTTTCTTCGTTTGTCAGTTTGTACTAAGATCACGTAAAAACGGCTGAATGTTTTTGAATGAAATGTGGTAGGTAGATAGGTGATAGCTTAGATTAACATATGGTTTATATACTTTTTGAATCAAATAACGCGGGAAAAGTCTAGTATCGATATTATTGTCTTTAACATAATAAGTAAGTTTCCTTTTCATATCAATATACTTGAAGATGAATTTGAACGCCCTTGGAAAGTTACGTTGCGACGCGTACGCCATCTATTCGATACAATCCGTACCACTCGCGGATGGCGACGCGACGGCCCTACTAGTTCACGCACACATTTGACGCGTGTAGACACGATATGTGTTCTATGTAGTAGAAATAGGCTATTAAGAGCAAGCGCTTGTGCATGGAGTGACGGAGGCCTGCCGGAGGTCTGCTAGTATCCCTGCAAGCATCTATACAGATGGCGCAGGGCAGGAATGTCTGGAAGGAGATGGTGGCACGGGTGTTGACGAACCATAATCACGTCCCTCAGTCATGAGGTCACGACTAAGAAGAAGATTGGATCATTATAATATTATTGGACTTCAAACACGTCATTGTTTTTTTATTAATTTTGTTTGGTACAATTTTAAATTAATCATGTGCAAACATTGAAAATTGAACTATCACTGCATAACCTTGGCGAAAGCATCGTCTAAAGCTCTAAGCGTCCTTTTAGAATACGTTGTCTGTAATTTTTGATCTTTGCAAAGGCTGATTTAATCATTCTTCTATAGACTCATGTAATAATTCGAATAAGTTCGGATATTAAACCTAAACTGTTGTTATTTAGAATATTATTAAGCTATTAAAGTTGATTGATCTCAGTGTTTTAATACACTATCCGTTTTGCCCAATAGCCTTACCCGCTTTAGGCCCTCTGGGTAAAACGGGTTTAGTGTTTTGAAACGGGTTAGTGTTATGAATATTTATTTATATAATGAAGAAATATTTTATAAGTTTGAGACTGATTTTTTAAAGTTTAATAAGTAAAGACTGTCGAAGGCCTAAAAAAAAGATTTGTTTTATTACCATACCTTAGCGTATCCGTTTTGGGCAGATCTCCCCTAGGTGCGTGCTTCGGCGTGCCCCTGCTATATAGTATTAATGAGGTCGTCTATCCACCTTGTGCGTGGACGTCCAACACCTTGTATTTGTCAATATGATGATAATATAATTCCAGCAAGTCCGGAGCGTCAACGTCCTCGGTGTCGACGCCGTCGGTGTCAACAGCTGTGGGAAGGTACAGCGCGCCAAAACCTCAATCTTCTATTGCCAATGTGAGTATTAACTTTATATCAAAATATGTTGACGTAGTATCATTATTGTATATTGAGTCCACAGGCTGCATACAAACAAGCTGTGCTCACAAACACATGCATGATGAATGCATGTTGTGTTTATTTATATCACAAAATACAGAACATCGGCTCCATACGACGAGCGCATACATGCACGCACTACGCACACATACACGCTAACTTTATAGGACATAAAAAGCTCTGGTACTTTTTACCATGTAGTAACTATCGATCGGCGGTCGATCTATTGGTGTGTTAACAAATTATACTCGCCCCGTGTGGTTGACGGCGACCACGCAATTTGTATTATGAGCCTAATAAATGTTTTGGTAATATAGAATAAATTGCATCTAAGTCGAAATTCAAAATGAATTGGCCTCAGTCCAAATTATAGAGTGAACTTGATTTTACAGATACTTCAGTGGCAGTAAGAGAAATTATTTAGAGTTTAATCTGTAAGTTACTTACTGACCTCTACAGATACCGCTTTACCTTTCATCATAAATTATATACCTACTTATTGCAAATAACCAATTCATTTAACTCATTACTAATAAAGGTGACTTTAAACGATGCGCAGTTACGGTCTTGCAAACTCGGAGCGATGGCTCTGAGTTGAATTGTCTGTTTAACGTGAATATTACAAAAAATGACATAATATATTAGCGCAATTTACCCATGTTGCGCTGCTGTAGCATTACTATCACAATTATAATCTATCACAATAATATACAATAATCCCGCCGTCGTCCTCAGTATTTAAGCTTTATTAATATAGATCTTAAACTCATTAGAGTGAAACTTCAGTAGTAGTGGTAAACCCTTAGGAAGTACTATTGTGGTACAATAAGTATATTGTAATGTCTAAGGTCAAGTTGTTAATTTTGACGGCACAAGATGCACCTCCTTAAATGTTACTACTCCACATAATATCTATAACTGGTTAGTTTAGTTTATAATAATTGATTATCAATTTTGTGTGTTACAAAATCAATATCTAACGAGGATGGCGCAGCGACAAAAACTGAGTTTAAATCTAATCTTGCTTCCAAGTCCTGTAGTCTCTAAGCATGGAGAGTGCAAGATATTTAAAAGAGAACTATCACTATATTATATGAAAGAGTGTCCGTGAAAATGCATTAAATTTGGTGGCGCTGTAGTCGCAACAGGGTGGCTTTCAAAAAATACGCCTAAAGTTATTTTTGGTTATAGTTACAAGATTAAAATAATTTTACTCGTAATTTATTAGATAATTATTATATATAATTATTAAATTGTAGAATATGCCCTTTGCAAAGCTAGCTCCTTTGTGGTGGGGTTTTGAACTGTTATTTACTACATCAAGCTGGACACTTTTTCAACTTGTCCCCTATATGAGATTTTTCTCCTTAAATCTAGTCTCCATGTCTCTGATACAAAAAGGCACCAGTCCTGACATACTCAGCAATAGCCAGGAGCCTTTAGACTTTTTTTGCCAAAGTTAATATTTAGTGTATCTGGGTAACTAACTGGTAATAAGTCAGCTTCTTAGAGGATCATTAGGTGCTGATCATTTAGAACAACGCCTAATATATCCTATCGCGAAAATCACCCACGTCGGGAGATAGGATACCCTTCCATCATAGCTGTGACAGCGGCAACACTGACAGCAAAACATATTGTGTCATCGACACCAAAAAGGATACTGACTCATTACTAGTAAGCCTGTATAGCTAATTACTGTAATAGACTATAATGTAAGTACTATAACATGTTTCAGGTAATACACGGCGGGGTGCCTAGCAACGATAAGTATGTTTGCCAATATTGATTCTTTTCTCTTAACTCTTTTAGTCATATTTTTAGTATTAACATTTTGCTAGAATACATTTGCTTTGTACTGCACTTATGCTAATCTGCCGCTTTTTACATAATGGTGTGTATGGACTTACATCGCATTCACAAATAAACTCACTAGAATATTATATTAAGGACACAAGAATGAGGAGTTTGATACAATCTTATACAAAGTTGATTCGTCTGAATATAGCTCATTATTAGCTAGTTCTACAGCTCGCGAGTCATATATATATAACGAAATAACTTTGCATAGGCGTAACTTCACACAATATCGGGGTTTCCGCCCTGCAGGACTATTGACATATTGAAGTGCGCTCTATAAAAATAATATCAAACTGTGTAACTATTTAGTAATACATATTATACATATTATGTATGTTCTGACGTAACGCGACCGATAAGACGCGACGCATTTTCTATCAGATATGCTCCGACCCTTATATTAAACCGACCATTAAACATTCAAATCAAGAAATTACCTACCTCGTATGTTCATATGTTTTAAGACAAAGTAAAACTAAAATATTTTTGGAGCTATTTTAATATTCATTTATTGTTTACATAAATTTATATGATATCTAGATTTATATATAAAAATAAGGCAATCAATGGCCGTCCTTGTTCTCAATGCCGACCTTCAAAGGCGTGGTTCTATCTATGACGGCAAGATCCTTTCCAATAGCAATTCATTTCGATACCTTGATGAGGGCTCTCTTGAGAGTCTAATATTAAATTAGAATTTAGTACATAAAGCATTTAGTACATAATTTAAAGGATTCAAACCAGGGCTCGACGACGGTCAAGCTTCACTAAAAATGATTTTTTTCAAATTGGTCTCTAGCCATCGTTGAGTAGACTTGGCTTTATAGGCAGAGTCCTGTTGGAAAACCCAGTATTTTCCGGCGAATAGCTTATCACTTACTTTAACCACCGCTTCCAATATGTCATTTTCAATTTTGTGCAATTTTGTGCCTTTACCTTGACGCCTTGCTGGCAAAAATGCAGCGAAGCGACACCTTCGTATGTAACCATCCACCAAACCCTCACACTTGCCGGATGATGAGTGCGCTGGACATTGCGTACAGAAGGCTAGACCTTCAAACTTCTGGCGTAAACTTTTCTCCCACCGTGAAGATGTTCACATCAGTGATATTTTTTGGATCGTGACTCGACATATGTAGCTATACTATTATGATGTAAATTGTGATGTAAATTCATGTGTTTTTAATTATGACTGCACCTCTTTCCATCTTTTGCTATAAAATTCCATGTAGCTAGCTACTAGCAGCATCATCTACTCGTATCTAATGCACCAGCGACCAGCACAAGGCTTGCGCCATTCATCTTGTTTATCGTTTGATTTGCTTGTCCAACGCATTGTGATTTAACTATGTTGGTTTCCATCGAGAATTTGTATTATCACTCTATCATAGCTTTGACTAAAACATCTTAATAATATTCCCATCATTTCAAACAACTTAAACGCTGAAATCGCAAACGAAAATTAGCTGCCCTATATAATATCTATTATAGGTATTGAGTAAAGTCGCCTTTTCTATGAACCCTGTCTGAAATCCTTCCTACTAATATAATAAATGTGAAAGTTTGTGTCGAAAGATGGATGTTTGTTGCTCTTTCACGCCAAAACTACTGAACCGATTGGGCCGAAATCAGGTATGGTATGTATATAGTTTAAACCGTGGAATAACACAAAGGGTATCTTATGTCGATATTCCCACGGGAACGAAGACTACGCGGGTGAACCTGCGGGGCACAGTTAGTTCATACATATCAGTTAATATATTATTATAATCATGTTATATTTATTTCTTCTTCTTTGCTTATTAACTTCTCTTATCTGACGAATAACTTAGTTTAATCTTTGGTGATTTGTTTCCTATTATAATATGCAAGCAATTATCAGTAAAGGGAGCTAGAACGGCGACTAATTTTCATTTCATTTAATGTATACATTATATTATATTGATTTAAATTTAATTACAACTATCCTTACATAGCATAAAACAACGTATGTGTCTGTCTGTCTATATTTTATATCCTTTAACGCGTTAACCACGCAGCGGATGATGCGGTTTTCATGGTGTGGTTAAAAAAGGTTTATACATACATACAGTACGTGCGTTTTATCTTGGCGAGTCTGATAAACAAATATACGAACAAATGTTTATTGTAAATGAAATGTTCAGTTTAGTTCAATCATAATATTAACAGTTTTCTTTACGAGTTTTCATGCGCTTAAATTCGCAGAGCCTATGTTCAGACTCGCCAAGATAAAACGCACGTACTGTATATGTATTATTCATTAAGATTTTGTATAATTTGGCTGAAAATCCTGAAATATGAGAGTAATATTATGGAAACGATTAGTAATAAATAATATTTTGATGTCTACAGCTACATCCCAAACATGCGCTTCAACCGCATCTACTGACAACGGCCGCCGCAAGAGTATATTAATAATAATATATTAAATAACTTTTATAAATCACTAATATTTGTTAACTATATTTAGTTTATATAATTAATTGGCACTGACGTGCTTGTACGAATGACATTTTATCACCTACGGCAATATTACTTGTTGTTGAAGCTACTATTAAGTAATCTACTTATCTTTTGAAGGGTTCCGTACTTCAAAAGGAAAAAAGAAACCCTTATAGGATCACTCTGTTGTCCGTCTGTCTGCCTGTCAGTCCGTCTGTCAAGACACTTTTACGGGAACGCGTGGAGGTATCAAGTTGAAATTGATATCATCTTCTCGGATCTGCGGTCCCTTGTGGCTGTAAAAAAAATCATACTTCTAAGTTAACGCAATCAAAAGTTATATGATTTTTTCGTATCTAGGTATGGAACCCTGCACTATGCGTACATATACGTATGCTTTAACAATTTAATTCAGTTAATAATTTGAAATTTAACTTTAAATAACAAATTAAATACTTAATATAAGTACCTAGGTAATAGTTCCAAATAAACATATAGGTATATATAACAAAATATAATGTATAATGTTAATCCGTCCAATAGTAGTCTGTATCGCCATGACGAGACTGGATCTATAGTTATTATTACAAAATTATTTAAAAAACGAATTCAAGACTATACCTACACCTACCTATATAATATAGGTATTAGGTATGTATGTACAAACTTAAATTAAACAGTGATTTTGTTGATATTTTTAATGAATTTTGCAAAAAGCGCTGAATTATTTTGGGTAAAATTTATACCTCTGAGGACCTGCAGAACAAAATCAATTCATAATTGGCGGAGTACAGTCACTTACATATTATTATAAAACAATGACGGCATACAGTCGAATTGAGAAACAGGTTTTTTTTTTAATTGAAGTTGGTTATAACATCAAAGCGATTGAGGTTTGCCCTGCCACTCACTCCCTCTTCACTTTCATTCTTTTTTTTTATAGTTTCGTACCGTTACTTTAATTCGCAGCCGTCTACACTTTTAAGTTTGTAATTTGTTGTTTTTTAATGATTTAGCATGAATTATTTACTCGTAATCATTAATTTATTGCATTTGTCCATTTACTATCTATTGGACAAAATTTATGGTATAGTTAAATATTTCCACATATCAACCACGAGTTAAGCTAATTTAGTTTTCAATCAGTGCCGTACAAAAACACAAGGTTTCACATATAGGTAAAACTTGAATGTGGTGAGCCCGTCTAGTTCTATAACTTGCAAATGAAAGGCTTGCAGAATTCGCAAAAAAATAATCGACTTTCCATACACAAACAAATACTAATTTGTTTGCGAATCTGTCGTTTGCAAGTTGGTCAGTTTGACGGGTTTTTGCACCTCGTTATGTGGTTTTGTAACACCTATGCATCGGCAAACATCACAGTAATAATAATTTAGTGGGTTCCCAACTATATTTACAAAAACAAAGAAAATTCAATTATTTGGGCGCCGTGTGAGCGCCGTATATTACTTATTGCTTTCGCTATCGAGCGTTCCACATCTTCTCGATGTGCTCGGGCATTTTCGAATTGTAAAGTTAGCCGATGCCTGACGATCTATTCTGCACTATTGTGTTTAAAGGAATGTGTTTGGAAAACTTGCACGGAATTACTTGCTTAGTTTTAAGTACAGCTTGCGTGTGTCATTATCTCTGTAAAGTTGTACTCGTAGTAATGCCGTATTGTTCTTTAAAAGCTTATATAGATATAGTCCCACCATCTTATCTGCTCAGTTGACAGCATCGCTAGTGAAACATTTGGTAATGAAGTTCCTCCAAATGTCTGCTGGTTCCAATATTGACCACCTGAGTAGCTAAGTTGGTGGCACTATTATTCTATAGGTACATACACATTTTATTTATTATTGATTTGTTTATGATTTTCACCATTACACTAGTTATGTGTGGCTGCAAGAGATTATAATTATTAGATTTAATCATTAAATAATTAACCTAATTGAGCGAAGTGCAGCACAACATTGGCTACTTATAATAATTAATTTGAACTCAAAACTCCGCGGGAACCGAGCTGCGGTCGCCGTGCAGTTGTGGCCGGGATAGTCAGCAATTTCTCTATACTAGTGTTTGATGCGGGTTCGCCTGTCAGTTTTACTTCAATACGTACACTGTTTGTGAAAGAAAAAAACGAACTTATGTAGATAATATAATTGGCATATTTACTGTACTGTACTGTATTGGCTGTAGTGGTAGGCCTCTTTAGCAGGGGGCCGCCTGGAGAAGTGAACCACACCTTTGCCAGTTACTCATCCGCCAAGCAGTAATGTGCAAACATTACTGTGTTCCGGTCTGAAGGGCAATGTTACCAGTGAAATTACTGGGCATGAAGAGTTTCAACAACTTATATCTCAGGGTGACAGGCGCTGTGCAGTGCCGCGCAGAGTTTTGAATTTTAAAACACTGGGTGGCACTGTGTCTCATATGGGCGATCATGATGCTTACCATCAGGCACCTGATTTGCTCGTCTTTTTACTCAATATCATAAAAAAAAAAGTAGAAGTGTTTGGTAATTCTTGGTTACTTCTATTTATGGTATCTAGTACATAGAAAATCAATACATTTTTCATAAAATATTATTCCAGCTGTACTATTTTGTTTCTTATCTGAAATCAGTTTAGTCACATCTGCTCCACTATGAATTTTAATTAACCATTTCTATTAAGTTTTACTTCTTTATTATGTTTTTTATCATAGCTATTTCGAATTGTTGTGGGGTTCAGCTGCAGATATAGAAACTATCTTTATACTACAAAAACGTGCGATTCGTGCCATCTATGAGATGCGTCCACGCGAATCCCTTAGGGAATTATTTAAAGAAATAAACATACTGACCCTACCATCCTTATACATTTATGAGAACATTATGTATGTGCGTAAAAATTTACATAAATTAAAATTAAATAGTGACTTTCATAATTTTAATACTAGGAATAAATACAAAATAGCTGTACCTAGCTTTAGATTATCTAAAACAAATAAAAAGACATTCTAAGGAAATAGTTTACGTTTCTATAATAAAATCCCAAAACAGATAACTGGGCTCTCAGAGGGTAAATTCAAAACCTATATAAAATCTACTTTACTAAAGAAGGCTTATTATAAAGTCAACCAGTACATAGAGGACAAAGATGCCTGGAAACTTCTGCATAGCCGCCTCGCGGCACCTTCAAAGAAAACGAATGTAAGCAAACCAAATATTGTGAAACTATCTGTTGAAAAAATTAAGCCCTACAAGTTTCTTGTGCGTTCTTGTAGAGGTATCTTTCCGAACGCACGGTAGACTCAGTACTGTTTATCTTCATTGACGTACAAAAGTGTCAGATTATGACCTATTTGAATAAATCTGTTTGAGTTGACTTGAGTTGAGAAATATTATTTTTTTATGTCCACTTTATTTAAATAAAGTGTATGCAATCGCTCCCTTTTATGTTTGTTTATGTTTTAAGAGACGAAGCGAATAGTGCACTGTGATACATCATTGTGTTAGGAGTAATATTATGTTAAGAGTTGTTGCTTATAATATCATTTAAATATACTCTTATGTGATGTTAAGTTATTGTAACAGCTTTATTATAATGTTATTTACTAGCAACTGCCAAATACTGACATAAAATATAAAATTGTATACGAGGGCTGCACTAAAAGTATCGGGAATGGAATATTTCCACTGTTCCTGTCATATTAAAATCTTTTTAATTGAAAACTCCTTGGTTTTTAAAATCGAATACCATTTATTTATTTAAAAAAAGAATCTCGGTCTTTTCGCAAGGTTTTGTCAAACTTGTTTAAACGTTCAGAAAATGGAATTGACTCGAGAAAATTCAAGAGCGATGATTTATTATGACTTGACTTGACTTGACTAAACAGTGTGTCGACCGGATGATTTCTGCATTTGGTGATGAAGCCCCATCCAAAAACCACAATTTATCGCTGGTTTGCTGAATTTCAACGTGGACATGTCAAGCTCAGTGATGATCCCGTCAAGGTCGTCCAAAAACTGCAGTCACCCAAGGAAACGTTGATGCTGTGCGTAAGCTGATTGAGGAAGATCGACATGTGACATACCGCGAAATATAGGCAACTTTAGACATTGGCATGAGTCAAATACAAGTAATCTTGCATGAATAATTAGGTGTAAAAAAGTTGTTTTCCCGATGGATACCCCATTCGCTCTGTGAAGAGCAAAAAGCGGCTCGCGTTACTTGGTGCGTCAGAACTCTCGAAAGATTCCACGCAGGATCCTCAAATGCTGTATACAACATCGTATCAGGTGACGAATCCTTGGTTATACGCGTACGAACCCGAAACAAAAAACCAGTTTGGGTGTTCGAAAATGAGTTAAAGCCAACAAAAATTGTCAGTTCACGGAGTGTTGCGAAAAAAATGGTGGCCACGTTAGTCTCCAAAACCGGCCATGTTGCGACTATTCCTCTTGAGGGACAAAGAACGGATAATGCAGAATAGTATGCTAGCATTTGTTTGCCACAGGTCGTTTCTGAACTCCGTAAAGAGAACTGCAACCGCCGCATCATCCTTCATCACGACAATGCGAGTTCTCACACCGCGCACAGAACAAAAGAGTTTTTAGAGCAAGAAAACATAGAATTATTAGACCATCCGCCCTACAGCCCCGACCTAAGCCCTAACGATTTCTATACTTTCCCTAAAATAAAGAATAAAATGCGTGGTCAGAAATTTTATCACCTGAAGAAGCTGTGGACGCCTACAAAACGGCCTTTTTGGAGATCCCAACTTCCGAATGGAATGGTTGCTTCAATGATTGGTTCTAACGTATGGAAAAATGTGTCACATTTCGTGGAGAATACTTCGAAAAGCAATAGACATTTTTAAATAGTAATGTTGTGTCACTTCCTTGATTACCGAAATTTTCAGTGCCGCCCTCGTACGGACTGTACCTATAGAACAAATTATTTTTTGTATAGATCACAAAGTCCATAATGACAAAAGTAACGTCATTTCATTTCAATATATAGCCAGAGAACCTGTCACTTACGGAATTATTTCCCAATAAACACAAAGATATTTTGTGTTTTATTCAGAAAACATACGAATTAGGTGGCACGTTATAGGAGATGTTAAGGAGCTGCAAGAGTGTCAGCAACAGTCGTTTAGATCTATAACTGTTGTTTACCTTATAACTGTTGACCTTATAACTTGGCCCATTTGTCTACAATATAGGATGGGCCCCGGTGGATGTCAACCTTGAGCAAAGGTGTCATCGAAGTGAAATAAGGTCTCAAGAAATCAAAGAGTAATCAGTGTATGTGATTAAAAAAAATTGCCCAAATTTAGTTCAGTATGTAGATAAAAAACGAAATTAAAAAATTTTAACTACAAAGTAGTTAGGAATTTATTATTGTTTATTAATTATTATTGTTTTGTAAATTTTTTAATGGCTTAAAGTTTTAGTGCATAGATAGAGAGCTTTTTTACTTGTTTTGTTGCAATCACCATGGCCAAGCTTAGTACAATGTCTGGCTATAATATCGAATTTTAATTATCATATAACCACTGACAACTCAACTTAATAAGCTTAACTTAATAGTACGAAAACATAATATATAAGGGCGAGAGAGCATGCCGCCTATAAAGCATCGCCTTTAGATTGAGTTGTCTAATATTTCTCATTTACATAATATAATATGATAATAATTTATATTTATACAGACTAAGCGATTCGCTTGAATTCGCTTGAAATACACAATGTATATTATGTGAAGAAAAATTTCACCCACGGGCGGGATTTGAACTACGCACCTATTTACCTAACGCCTACGCCGTGTAGATACATTCATACATACATTCACGCCTTTTTCCCGAAGGGGTAGGCAGAGGTGTATCCAGGACTCAGTCGCATAGTAGATACACCCACATTTCGCCAGTATGTTATTAGTCCCATGTAATAGGGGGCGAGCCTATTGCCATCTACCGGGCACAGTTCCAGCCTCCAGGCAGTTATTAAGATAATTCCTAATGGAAAAATCCAATATTTAACACTGCCTGACTTGGGGATCGAACCCGGGACCTTGATTGGCCGTGTAGATGGGATAGAAAAATTTCACCGATGACTAGTACCTCCACAGTAGTTCAAGAAATAGAGCGCTCACTATGCGGAATGGTGCGGAGGGTGCGTGGTTCAAATCCCGCCCGTGGGTAAAATTTGTATTCCCATATTGTATATCCAAATAAGTATTGTTCATATGATGATTGTAACCAGTGCTCGCACATCGGAGACGACGACGCCCAGGGAGGTATGTTACGAGCCTGTACCAGAGTATGTGCCGGAATCTGAACTGGAAGTACCGGAACCGGAGGTGGAAGTACCGGAACCCGAACCGGTATTCGTAGATGCGGTTCCACAGAGACCGAGTTCTCTACAAGTAGAGGTAGCGACGCCGGGTGTCTCGATCCCGGTGACTCCGTCGCCGGCCGGATCCACTACACGCCGGCGTGAATCACAACTCACCGCCGAGGGTTACTTTGACCTTAAATATTACCACAACAAACTGTGGTAATGTTACCGTCGAATGTTCAGCGTCGCCGACCCAGATTTGTCACTTTCCATCGTATCGCTTTATCATATATACCTATCATCAATGCGCTTTTGACAATGTTGTGACATCAGATAGATGTGAACAAATTATAAAACAGTACTACTAGCACGAATTTATCAAATTCGAATTTGATACGTATGCAATTGCCAAAAAATTCGTGCTAGGCCCTTAGATAACATGTCGTGAGCGTTGTTGTTTATGTGCTAGGGCAGAGACGTGAGTCGAATATGGCTGATGTTTTCGCTCCATATTTGACGTCGTTTAAGATTAATCGTAAGCCTTAATTTTAATTAACTTGTAAGTTTAGAACATGTCACTAACAATGTCTTCCCAGCATATTTTGCGTAGAGAAGCGTTCATGTCTGCTTACACGTGGCGTGCTGTGTATGGTGTGCCGCTGATTGATCACGGAAACTCGTGGTTTTATTCAGTTAATAATAATATAATATAGCGTGAGGGAGCTAGTTACGATTAAATGTAGATTAAAGATCGTGTCTCCTATCAAAATACCAACTATAACCTGTGTCTTCGAGCGATATACTTCATATTAAAAAACGCAACGTAAAATAGATTAACACACAGATCGGCTCAAAAGTTAGTGAAATTACCTAATTTCAACATTGTAATTATAATTAACTGTCAAGGAATAAATGGCATTTTGTGTTTTCATACATTTGATGACAATCACGGTATTAGTTGATCTGCGACTTATCATCATGTTTTGAATATGTGCATATAAGTAGGTACGGCAGATATGAACGGCCCGTAAGCGGAGGTCAGGCGACGCTGATTCATAAGTATTTACTTGAAAATAAGAGTAGTACAAAACGCCTAATAAATTGTATTTATTCATTCCAGTCGCAGGCATTTAGCTTAATTCTTAGATTTTAAAAATCACCATTCGATATAAAATGCGCATCTATCTAGTTTTATTAATCTAATTAATCTTTATAATGGCAAACATAAGGTATATTTATGATTTACCTACCTAAATTCTGTTTATGCACTCAATATTAGATACACACAACTTTGTGACTTAGTATGTAGTCCTAGTTATATAATTACACCTTTTTGTAACACTTTGTATATGTGTAGTTGAACTTTCAATTTATTATTTATAGACTGAGATCCCGTCAGGTGTCAATATATGTTTGTGATTTATATTATTCTTTGTGTTCTTTAAGTAACCGTAAGTTCAACCGTAAACCACTGACTTTTTAACCTAAAGACAATGCATTATGAGATCGGCTAGTTTTTATTGGATATTGGGTCGTTTGACTTCATAATATGTAAAAGATAACACTTTACCATATCATTACGCCTTTTTCTCAAAGGAGTACGTACATAGTTAATGTCAGTCATGTACAAACATTAAGTCTATTGAGAAATGAAAAGAGGTGAGGTCTTCTGTTATGCTGTATGTCTGCATAACCTAGGCCAAGGCATACCCCTATATAGCGTCGACTTTAGGTTAAGCTGTCTATGATAGAAACAAGTAGGTACACGCTACTTGTTTCTACACACTACACTACACTACTTCTTGTAGATAGACTCGAGGGAGGAGCTACTCTTATCTTCTCGCTCACGTAGTCTCGCCACTATGTGTGCGTGCCCCTTTGAACCGAAGGATGCAGATTACCTTATGTTTGTTTATTGTACATTCGTCTTAAAGCGATAGCACACGTCACACGATGCATTGTGTAAGCATAGAGAATAATTATTATTGTATAAAATAGGTATTTATTGTATTGCTTTCGTAAGTCGTGTGAAACTTAATAGCACTAATTATAGCTTTAATTATAATAATTATTATTCACATCTAAGTATAATAGATTCTAATACTCTTTCACGTTGTTGTATAAATCGAAAATGCTAGCTAATTTATTAAAATGTTATTCGAATAAAAAATCAAACGCTTTGCTCCTTGTACCATACAATTACGCCTTTTTCCCGAAGGGATAGGCAGAGGTTTACCCAGGACTCAGTCACATAGTGGGCACACCCATATTTCGCCAGTATGTTATTGGTCCCATGTAATAGGGGGCGAGCCTATTGCCATCTACCGGGCACAGTTCTTTTATGAAATTTTATACAGTTATGAAGTATCCTTTATACGTACGTGCGCATTTTTTATAAGTATCTAATAATGTAAGTGTTCCATTATCAAGAACAATTTCTTTTAGTTTGAAACTCGTTATATAACCTAACAATAGAATTACAATATACTTAAACTGATTGTGTAGAATCCTTCCTATGTAAAAGGAACCGTCTTAGACGGCGCAAGTTTATTTATAGAAGTTGTGCGTTTCCTGTTTAATTTTCCGCGGACTTTGTGGGACGAAATCTGAACTATTAGTATTCAAGGCAGACCTCTGAATTCCGAGTTTCCTTTGCTGATGTACATTATTAGGTATGTCATTGGTGTCTGTACGTATAAATAAACGCTGAATTACATTTAATTTGTTTTATTCAATGCTCTCAACCGCCTCCGTCCCAGTAGTAACATTGTGGGTCAATTATTATTAGGACAGACTTAATCGCCTCCGTCCCACTATACCATTAATGGTGGCAGATGGAACTGGCACCAGTATTATATTATTTGCACTCAGTTCGCATTTCGTCGGAATGTAGACGCGCGTCAGTAGATAATGCTTGAGATAAATCTAGTGATATTTCGTTTTAAAATAGTTTTAAAGCATGTTATTCGTGAGGTGAGTGTGACACGATAGTGACGCTGCGCCTGCGGCGGACTGCGCTTCTAGATATTCTTTATAAATGAAAAATATTTGTGGCCCGACTTGCGCACCACAGTGGCCCCACTGCAGCGTTTCCTCACGCCGCTCACGCCCCTAATTTGAAGGCGCCCTAAATAAAGCTATGTATATAAATATATCAATACTAGCTGCGCCCCGCGGTTTCGCTTGCGTAGACGTCCCTGGAAAAAAGTACTCTTATGTGTTATTCCAAGGTAGGTAGCTTAGAAGCTACCTGCGTACCAAATTTCAGCCCAATCGGTTCAGTAGTTTTGGCGTGAAAGAGTAACAAACATCCATTCTTCTAACTAAAACCGCGCTAGATGGCGCTGGAGGTGAGTTAGAACACGCTAGTGTTTTGTTCATCTGTTACAAACATAACATTTTTGTCTTTGAGCTCTTCTTTAAAAAATAGATGATTTCAGAGATGTACCCCGATAGGTACTATATTTATTATACCTTTAGAATAAAAGCTCACAGGGTCCCGTGTTTTCAAGCGACATAATAATAAGTCATGTGTAACGCGCGCACATCCACCGACTGCCATCTATGACAAAACCAGCCTTTGCCAAGCATACCGACTTCAATCCCTGCAGAGTACACACACCTTCGTGAAGCTCACTAGCCAGTTATGGGCTTGTCTATAAGATGCATCTACATTTTATCTACGCCGTGGAGATTCAAATAGTCTTCTAAGGAAATGACACATTCTTCGACAAGCCGGCAAAAGAAGCGGATCGTCAATAAACTGTAACTAACTGTAAATAGTGAAAAGCGCTAAGCATATATATATGCTTCGCGCTTTTCAATTTTCGCTAAGCATATAATATAATATGCTTAGCGCTTTTCACTAGGAGTTTATTGACGATCCGCTTCCTTTACCGGCTTATTGAAGAATGTGTCATTTCCTTAGAATACTATTAGAATCTCCACGTAAAGTGCAAAGATCTATATTTCCAAGAAATAAATGCAATGGTACAAATATTTAGCAACTTGTTTCACATGACAATATATCTGCTAAAATTTCAAGTCCAAGTTCCAATGTCTCTTCTCCGTGCCTCCAAATAAATAGTAGTAAAAATACTACTATTTATTTGGAGGCACGATAAAATATATTATATATACAATATATAAAAATATATTGTAACCTCTTTTTTCTGGCTCCGGAGTCCCTAGATCGAGTCTCACCATGTGGATTTTTCACCGGGGCACTACCGTGTTTCGGATGGTACGTTGAACAGTTGTAGGTCCTGGCTGTTTCCTATAAGATAATATGTTATGCAGGAATTTTGGCGACTGGAAACTGACAATATAAGTTGTCCACAAAACCCATATGAATTGACTCGGAACAGTGTAATTGGGGTAATCCGTTGTGTTAATTCAAATTATTTAAGCTTTAGTTTATTATAAAGTGCCACTCAGCCTCATTCTTTAATTTATATTCCATAGGTTGCTTATTAGATTTGATAGGATATAATATCTAAATTAAAAAACAGTTTCGTTAAGAATCACTTTATTTCTTGGATTTAATACTGATACCATAATAAATATTTTATGGTAATAATATAAGACATGTTCACATCTTGCTGGTAAGTTTGTAGTTTGCTAAGGTTACAATATGCTATGCAACATAACACAAGGGTCCCTATAAACCAATGATGACACAATTATCTCCGACCCAAGTAAGTAAACCATCGACATGGTTTCCTTGGTTACATATGCAGGGAAAACGGTAATTGGATTTTGTACCTATACGTCTTACGATAAGGTTTGCCACTTAACTCTGTTTGTTCACGTGTTCACGCGTAGATTGAGAATGGTGTAAGCTATTGGATTATAGGATAATATAGTGTTTTTTAAACTATGGGACACCTTGACACCCGTATAGCATTACGAACTTGTAGTCGCGTAGCAACAGCAGTAAATATTACGTAATGATTCATGTCCAATGTAATTTTTTTATAAATACCAAGAGTCAATGACCGTTTTTCTTTGCATTTGGAGCGTACTATATAAGTCCCACAATATCGCTTGATTTGCTATTTTATAGTCAATAAAATAAATCACACGTCACCTGTGGTGACCAAGGACATGAGGATCAGTGAGAATTACTAGTATTTTAATAAAAACATGTTATAGCTCCAGAAAAGAGTAGAAACGGAACTAATTTAAAGTGTATGTGTTGATATATTGTTTTTACTCTCGTAAAAGACAGTGGCGCCTCCATTATTTTCTACTCTTTTGTGTCGAACTATATATAATAACAGTCACTACGATACGTACCTATAGATACGAAATGACATAAAATTCCTATTTAGAGCATAACTATAAATTATGACAATGAGAACTTATGTTAGTTGCATAACATAATAATATCTTTGGATTATATTTGTTATAAACATAAGGTGTGAGATGAATAGGGGTTTCCACACAATGATATTTTGAATGTCAACCAGTTAGTTACACGGGGATAAAGGGGACCGATCAACAACTCATATATAGATAGACAACTCGACCTAAAAGACGACGCTTTATATATGTTGTGTGCGGTATGCTTTCTAAACTGCATAACCGCCAGCCCCGCATTCCATTCGAATCAATGTAACATAACATGAACTATGAAATGTTTGAAGTCTGAACGAACCGCCACGTATTGGTTTGTTTTCATACTGATATACGTAGAAGCGCGGACTTTTACGTTGAGCTGTCTGTGGGACCTATAGACCATATTATAGTCACAAGTACAATGTAGGGACATTTCTCTAAGTAGTGTGAAAATGAATTTTAGTATAAGATGGAACGATACACTTGGAAATAAAACATACATATAGATATAACAAAGTATCACGTGCAGTATTAGCCCTTAACAAACGTAGCTATAATATTGCAGTACTTATATAACAGATACGAATGTCACGGGCTTTATATTCCAATGGATCTCACATAAACATTAAGTTAGTAAAAAATCTCCTTTACAGTACTTTCAGAGTTAGTTTACAGTCTTTTCATTTTTTTTTCGCTTTAAATGCATGTAATTGTTTGAGATCAAGTTTAAATCCAAGATAATTCGATACTGCACGTTTTTGAGCTTATTCTAATTATATATAGGTTTCAGTGGCATTCATTTCATTTCTGCAAGAAAATGTTCCTATAGGACTTCGATGGTCATAACGCACCGCGACCGACTAGTGAACATAATTACATACACTACACTAAAAATATGCTGCGTAGGTATTATAAATGATTATTGACTTGGTGTATATTGAGACGAAGGCGATTACTACGACTAGTAATAATATACTACTCTAAACACAAACAAGCACCACTATCTTTTTACTCGATGTATAAATGCACGGGGTTTGGGAATTCATATTCAAAAATATACAAATAAATAATCCATTAATTTCATTAGATTCTTAATTTTTAACTCCTTGCTGTCATTATGCCATTATGATTGATGGTTAACCTGTCGCCTAATGTTATGATTGACGTCATTTAAGAAGACATCAGTCGGCAGTTACTCAGTATTATATTCATGATTGATGGGACTTGATTGACGCCTAGGCTAACGTGTAACGGACGCCTTAATCCGCATGCATTATTTTGGATTTGCAAGATTTCTTCGCTGAGTCGCCTGCGCCTAAATATCACGGCATTATGCAAGAATATGGTGCTAATAATATTTCAATAGTTATATTTATTCGTGCAGTGCAGTGCGCTTTAAACCATCGAATAACCGATTAAACCGATACACAATAAGTAGGATAAATAGACACAAAATATTATATCGACATAAATGGCCGCCGAGTACAAAATAATAAATCACATTGAATCTCTCCATGATAATTAATGCGCACACGCATCTAAATAATTTATATCCGTACAAAATTATAACAAACATTCATTTTTGTGACAAAATCATAAGGAGTCGATTCTGCAACTTTACTTATATCGAAGTGTTTAAATTGAGTGGCGATAGGGTGTCGGTTAAGTGTTAGCGGCGTGTCAACTTTTTTTTAATAATTAGTTTTGAGCCTTAGCGCCAATATCTTGTATTACCGTTGACTGACCATCCCAGACACAAGACAGTCATCCCATAGACACCTTTTCGACATTGAGCTTACGCAAATCTACAGAATTGAGTCCCTGGTCTCTTTATTTAACTTTTGCATAAAATGAATTACCAAATGAGCCTAAATCTATTAAATATAATAAAATTCGTGCACACATACACCTTGCATTAGTTTTCCACTTATTGATTTGGTTATCTTAAAATATGTATAATAATTGAAAAAGCAGTGCACTCGGCGCGCCATTATATAATCTAATGTAAAGTCCTTAAAGTATCGGTTACTATATTATTATAGTCATAGTTATATGTAAACACAAAGAATTTTACACATAGGTAATAATCATATACTGGAAATCTTACGTATAATATTTACTCTTAACGAAATACGATTTATAATTATAATAAAGACTAGCATATTGAATATTACACTGGCGTTCGCGTCTCACGAATGTCGTGCGCAAACGAATGCCAAACATTTATAATTAATATAATAATACCATTCATAAAAACGGTACCACCCTAGAGTATACATACAGTATACATACAAGCATTTCATTTTATCATTTATATACGATTTAAGAAAAGAAAAATTATATATTGAGCATAAATCTGAAAAGCCCTTATCACAGTAGGCTAAATTAACACAGGAGCGCTGTTTTATCCGAAATAAGTAGTAATAATTAAGACAATGATTAATATACGATAAGTACCTGCTTCGCTTCGTTAGGGACGCGAAATTACACCCCGTGTTAAAATGTGCACTAATATTTAAACGCGTCCATTTACACGACAAACTAAACGATCGATACTAAAATAATGTCAACATTCCCAAACAATGTAGATATGTTTAGAAGGGAATTTAACTATTTGTTCAAAAATTATGTCATTTTTCTATTAGATATTCAGTTTAACGAGTGGATTTTTAAGTATTAATAAATTTTTTTTGCACTTGATACTTATAATATTTAATGTTAGTGGATAAAAATAGATCGTACATAAGATAGGCCTTCAGAAACTTGTGGCCTGTTGGTCCGAATCACTAATATTATTCGAACGGAATATCATGAAATTATCCATGAGTAAATGCTATATAATATGAAAGTTAAGTTTATCTAGGCAGGGGAATGTCGAGGTTAGCGGAAACTACTCATTACTACAAGTATAATAATATAACACTATTTTAATTAATTCCTTGAAAGCCGAGCTACTGAGCAACTCATCACATTATGACAAAACTTAGACTAAGGCCATCTTATCGATCTAAGGGCCATTAATACAAACTTATAGCACGCGATCACTTGATACTTTTTATCATTCCTACTTATTTACATTAATTTGGCATTCCAAAATAAAACCAAACTTAATAATACGCGAAAATGGTAAAAAATATCGAGCCAGTTAATGCAATGATCGCATAATTGATAAGGCGAATAATCGTTATCAATACGCGTCGACATGCAATTATTAATGTGTAGATAGATGTCTGTCATTTTGTAAAAGATCGCCTCAGTCTTTGCGAGCAGATAAGTTGTCGTGTCTTGACAGCTTCTGTTCGAACGATTGAAATATATCAACCAATCACAGATTACTCGTCTAAACAGGAACGACTGTGATTCGTTGATCATATTATATTCGCCAATTACAAAAGCCACTGTTATTTATTCCTGGAATTGCTATCGCGATTTAAGAAACGCGTTTAAAGAAATGGTTACTAAGGTCTTAGTAACCATTAAACATTTACCCTTTACTTTAGTCCCTTATGTACGTAAGTCTATGTTTTGCCATAACTTACATCGCACCTAAAACAATTTTGGACTCTTATAAACATACTATTTGGCACTGACAAAATTGTATTTACACAATAAAATATATTATAATATAATTATGTGAATTAGGAAAAGTTAAAAAATGTAAGCTAAACGTTGCACATAACCATTAAATGTCTTATTGTATACATATATTTAAAAAAAATTAAAAAATTAAGCTTATCGGAATAAATCGTCAAAGGACCTTTCAAATGTACCGATACATCAACTGAGCGCAGACAAGTGTACTCACTGATAAACCAAATAGAATCGAATATCGTTTGGTGGTTAACAACCAGATTCTATAATATTATCTACTGCGGCCTTAGACAATATACCTATAACTTGGTCTATTCGTGTAGTGCGGGTACCCTTTAAAGAAACAAATGTATGTTAACCAAATAATATATTGTATAAGTGCCCGCATTAAGTTTCTTGAGTGTTCTTTTGTAAAGATATATTTGCCGAATAAACAGTAGATTCATTATTAGCTCCATCATGCAAAGGAGCTTTCTAAAGCCTATCTAAACAAATAAGTTATAATAATAAATAAATTACAGTTTCAGTTGATTATAATTTATTGTACGCTACTACGTATTGGTAGATTTGAAAACGTCCTATATATTATGTTTTAAAAGTTTTTTTTTGTAAAATCGGCTATTAGGCCTATATAAGTAAAAATGTGTAAAATGACTTACGGTCCGATCAGTCATACAATAAAATAATTTTAGGCTAATACATAGGTACAATATTATAAGCTGCATAAAAGCGAGTGTTTGCAAAGAATTACATAATAAACGTACACTAAGCAGTGCATAATATTTTAAATGCTGAAAAATAAAACTTTTTCTTCCCCGCCGTAGTCAGGTATAAGAGAATTTTTTTAAATGGATTCATTACATGCCCAAGTAGAGTAGGGCATGTAATGAATCCATTTTAACAATTTCTCTTTTACCTGTCTACGGCGGGGAAGAAAGTTTTATTTTTAGTATCCACTTTTATACTAAGTACCTACGTAAACTATTAGCCCGCTTTTGATGGATGATGTGCCAATCTTATCGTTATTATAGTGACATAGCTATCTATCAATATTAAAAACAAATTCCTGATTACTGAGCTATGACAGTAATCAGCAATTTGTTTTTAACCAAGTAGATAGTCAGTGTGCGTTTATTATGCAACGCAGTGTGTCCCCTTAAACTAACTTAAAATTAAATGAGAGTATTACACTGGTCTTCAATAAATATAGCTTATATTATACTCTCTTTGGTAGATTATATTTTTTTATGTAGATACATATTATTACACAAACGTGTAGTTACATCAAACTCAATAACTAAGAACATTAAATTTGGGAGACTATCCATACTGATCGATCAGCTGATCTATTCAATATTATTATTATTTTACAATACGTTGGGTTTGACGTATCATAATTATGATACACCATTACTAAACAATAATAATAATACACTTTATTGTAAAATCTTGTATATTCGAAATGACTTCGCGTTATAAAGAGACTTGTGAAAAAAAGTTTCATAATATTATGAAAATTTCGGTGATCGCTAGGGTCAGAATACATTAAATATAGTATTATTAAGTCACATACAAAAACGCGAAATTGAAGGCGACTTTATACACAAATCATTCATTAACTCGTAGAAAATATGTCATTATTGTCGAAAGTCGACTTTAAATTGAACGAACGTCACAGACTCGCATTTAGTGTAAACAACCACGATTTATTGATGGTCGTGTATGCTGTCATATCCGAGGTCTGTATTTGTAACACGTCCAGTTTACCTGAAAATAACACAATATTATAATAACACAACAATTGATTTTATTTTTGATTAATATCAGGGGACAAAGTACCCCATGTGTTATTCTGGGGTGTAAAGCTACCTACATACCAAATTTCAGCCTAATCGGCTCAGTTGTTTTAGTGTGAAAGAGTAACAAACATCCATCCATCCATCCTCACAAACATTCACATTTATAATATACTAAATATACTAATATTAGTAGGATGCTATAAACCCGCACGGGTACCAGTAAATAGGAATAAGAAACATATGTGTCAATATTTTTCTCTAGCAATTTAAGTTATATATTAAAATTACTCATTAGCCTAAGTCATACCACACCCTGGAAACTCGCCTCAATCCCATACAAAAGCCACGCTAAAACTACCTACTACACAGACACTGCACATGGAGTTTTGCACACGAGCAAGAGTGTGCGTGAGGTGATTTCCGAGCGAAGCGGGGCTCGTGGAGAGCTCAATCTCGCTCGCGGGGTGAGGAAGGCCCATTCTAATGTCCACGAGAAGTGTCCATTCTATACGTAGTATTATTAACTGTTCTGTGTTTATAGGCTAGATTGTAATATACGAGAACATCTAAAACTTGGATTTCCTCTAGAATATTGGAAAAAAATATATTTTGTGTAAATATACTTGTATACCCATGAATCTAGGAAAAAAGGCGGACACAGTCTTTTAAAACAAAAAGTAACAGTACAAGCACCTTAGTAAGCCCTGGCTTTTTTTTACATGAATTGTTTATATAATGTGAATGTTTTATAACTCCGTCCGCCTTTTACAGGTTCCTGTAACAGGAAAGGGAACCTAGCAGATTGACACAATCCTATGGAAAATTTATCAATGGGCGGCGACCGGACAGTTCCCCATACAAACGTTATGTTAAATCATTTGAAATCAGGGCATATTTTCAACATTCGGAATAAGACTAATCTAGGATCTCTTAATTACATTTTAGTATAAAACATATAAGTATTTTAGGCTATATTTTGTCAAAATAGAGATATTATTGATTTTTATCACTTTATTTTGGATTGAAATATAATTAGGAACCTAGATAACTAGCGACTCATTCCGAATAACGTCATTTAATCTTGGGAATATGCTCTGATTTCAAATGATTTAACTATTACGTTTGTATGGGGAATTCTCCGGTACCGCCTTCCTAAATCGATGTTTTGGTATTCGCCTGTTTCCTCCGAATAGAGTAAACCTATTTGATATATAAATATACTGTTATTTTGAATATGAAGCATTACAAACTATGTCCCTATTATTTTATTTTTATTGCAGACACTATATGAGAAACTAAAACATATAAGGATATTTTTTTTTACAATGGGTCAATTATATTCGGAGGAAACAGGGGTATACAAAACTTAGATTTAGTATTTTTTTTATAGTACGAGTATTGTGACAAATTTGTAGCAAGGACACGCTCTTAGGATAGGAACGTACCTGTTGACAATATTAGCTAGATCTTTCAAGGCTGTGTCGACGGCGTCTGCGAGATGATGGGTGGGCGGCGCGGGCGAGGCCAACGCTCGGGCTTCTGCATCTATTCTAGCCGCGGCCGCTCTCAGCTGTAACCTACATAGAAATATTCATCTTTATATTATGTGGACTCGTGCATAGTATACGTGTAGTTTACTTCAGGGAGTAGTAATACCACAGAACAGATAATAATACTACGTATAGAATTGACACTGTCATCCGCCCACCAATCGGGCCTTCCTCATCCCGTAACTGAGATTAAGCTCTCGATGAACCCCGCTTCGCTGGGAAATCATCTCACGCACACTCTTGCGCGTGTACAACTCCATGTGTGTAGTGTCTGTGTAGTAGGTAGTTGTATCGTGACTTTTGTATGGGAACTGAGTCCAGTGTCCGGGGTGTAGTAATACTTCAGGGGGTGAAAAGCGTCAACCTAATCCACTTGCAAATGAAAGAATGGTGAAAATCAGATCAATTAATTTCGATTTCCCGTACAGATTCACCGATCAGCTGATTCAAGATCACATGGTCTTTGGTTCGATTCCCAAGTCAGGCAAAGATGTTATTGGATTTTTCCATTAAGTATTTTCTCACAGCCCTCACAATTTGGATTACTGCCCGTTTGATGGAGTACTATCGAGCACTGGGGGATCGCCCCCTATTACATTTAAAAACATGAAAGGCAGTGTGGGTGGTACTTATTATGGTGTGGTGAGTACACCTTTGTCTTACCCTTCAGGGAAACGAGGAGTCATGTTATAAGTTTCAGCAGTTTATAGGACTCTACACATCATCCCGACAAATTTCAGCGACTTTTACTAGATTTACACTCGTATTCAAGAATAATACTTATCTAAGGTACTGTGCTAAGAATTTTTTATCGCGTTCATTACGGCAGGCAATTGTTTTCAATTGGATTTACTGGTCCTATGCGTTCAGGCCATCATAGGGTTGTTCTCCGATACGGGTGGTCACTTGTTGGCAACAAAAATTCACAAGAATCATGTCATAAATGGACCCACGTCGTTGACAAGATAGAAGCCGGGTTTAGTCGGCGGTGTGAGTGTGTTTTTTACAGTTAATCTTAAGGGCGTTCGTCTTCCATACATACATAAATGAAAATACACAAATATAAAGAAATGTGCAATAATTTTCCACTCAATTGTTTGTGATCGGTTTTTAATCTAGCCTTGATTTAAACATATTTGGTTAATGAAAACCTTACAGTTTTCACGTATTTATTAAAAATTGTAAAAAAGTGGTGGGTTATGTCAATGTTTTTTCTTTAACGAAATATATTTTACATTACGAATATGGAAAGAAAAATGTCACCCACGTGCGGGATCCCGCCGGAGCCAACCACAAACAGTTCGGTGGAATTGTCTATTTGTTCGTATTTGTGTATAATCTATCATCTGGTTAGGAAGACGAATCACCTTAAAGCGGGTGCGAGAGCGGGAGAGCCGGCGGCCGCGGCGCACGCGCCGCCGAGCCTCGACAGCCGCTCGGAGGTCTGCAGCCGCCAGAGGGACCCGCGCCCGCCCGCCACCGCGCCCGCGCCCGCGCCCGCGCCCGCTCCGCAACCGCGCCGCACCTGTTACACACATTGCTACATTTAATACGGGATACCTACCTATACTGCACGAAAATACATTTATTATGTAATAATATGTACTATTATTATGTACCACTATATACATGCTTCACTCTATAACTAATTGATTGAACTATAAAAATAATGGTTTGCTCCATAACTGTGTAGAAAAACCACACAGACACAAGACAAAAACAAACCTTACCTGCAGAAGTCGACTTTATAAAATGGGAGAATCGGATCTGGCGCTTCGTCGGCCGCTGCGGCGGCACGCTCGCTTCGTTCGCTCGGCTCGAGCTTTGTAGCCACAAAATAAACTTAAACCTAACCTACAGAAATTGGCTAGCTCTGAACTTTATAGTGGTAACCATTAAATTTCTATCTATCTAAATATAAATCTAATAGCAAAACCATTATTTTTAAAGCTTAACATATATAAAGTGTGAATGAAATATTATTATTAAAGTGCATTTATTTGCATATTCCCATTTATTATTCAATAACATCACCCCGGCTTTGCTCCAAAAACAGCAAACACAATTAAATAGATCGAGGAATAATTCCGTTATACATTATTTTTTATAACTCAATGCACGCCATTAAAGCTCCCAATCGCCATGCTTGTTTCCGACCTCTATTATGATATGCATCGTCATAATATATATATAATTCTTGAATGCGTGGTTTAGGAGCGACTTACGCGATACTTAGTGAGGAATACAATATAATTGAACTTACTTCATTAGTACAGCAATCAAGCGAAGCTCTCAAAGCGGCCAACAAATCAGCATCGGAATCTTCATCAGTGGGGGCGGGCGTGGCGTATATACCGCCCTTGCGAGGTTTCTGGACGGGCGGGGGTTGAGATAGAGGGATCCGGCGGGACTTCTCCTCAGGCGAACTGCCCTCCGGCTTGGGACTTATCCTTTCTTCTATAATTAAGTTTGATATTGCTTTAAAAACTGAATGAATTGTAAATGCACCGTGGAGTTACCGGTTTTGGAATAGTATATAATATCAGAGCCACTATCAGGACGGAAGCAGCGTCCTCTGCGTACAACCATCGAACTGCGCTGGTCAAGTCCCCATTCCCCTTAAGGTGCAGGCCTATTGTCCCTAGCAGTGGATATCCTACGGTCGAGATGATTGTAAAAGTGTCTCATTCCGAGTAACATCATTGTATGTTGGAAGTATGCTCTAATTGTAAATAATTTAGGTATAACATTTGTATGGGGAATATGTGGGTTGCAGGCCTCTTTAGGTTAAATTGTCTGTAGATATAGGTTACCTTCTTTGCTCTCCTTACTCTCCCACAGTTTCTTCAAGCTCGAGATGCTTCCAGTGCTTCGTCTCTTATCATCATCCTCCACTTGCTCCTGAGAGCCGCTCTCCTTCTCCTCGGTCTGTTTACTAGTACCGTTCGTCGTCGAACCACTCTCCACTTTCCTCAGCCTTGCTTTAAAGTCTATGATCGAGCGACCGTCCTCTTCCTTGCTAGGACCCGGCTGTTTCCTATTAGTTTCTACTTTTTTCAGTTGGGACTTGAAGTCTGTGCCGCGAACGTCTGGTTCGGTCGGCTTCACGTTGTTCGAGAACGAAGTCTTGCGGAGGCTCGCTTTGAGATCTACTGGGGAGACTGTTTCTTTGTTTTCTTCAATGGGTGGGGGCGCGGGGGCAGGGGCCGGGGGGTTCGACGGTCGACGTCGAAGCGCCTCCATGTTGAGACTCTCCGACAGTTCAGACACGAGTCTCGTAACTGGATCGACATGAGGTTCCGAGGTGGTTTCCTCTGGCGGCGATTCTTTCAATCGATGCTTCTTCTTATCGGCGCGCTCTTTGATCTCGGCAACGAGTTTCAACTCGAGCATCTCCTTCATGGCTTGTTTGGCGTCTTCGGGCGGGGGCAGGTCGGGTGGGGGCGGGGGGAACTCTAGATCGGCAAGGCGGGGGCGGGGCTTGGCGGGGGAACCGAACGAACGGAGAGGGGTGGCTCGAGGCGCACGGGGGGAGGCTGGCGCTGCAGTCACACCTCCGGACGAGTTCGACCGGATCATATGAGGCTGGGCCCGTCCTGTCCTCGGAGATAACGACCTAGCTTCTTCTCCAGTCGATGCCTGTGCTGGGGTACCGCCGCTTTGTCGTAGAGACTCCAAGTAAGCGCCGATACGAGCTCCTTTAGGCAAGGTACCGTAACGGTTGATGGCTCGCTTCACGTTCTGAACTTCGAGCGCTGCCACCTGCACGCCTTGCTGTGATCCAAGTTAACACACGTCAGATTCAACGAATTAATGAAAGAAACACTATCATTAACTCTGGCCCTAAAACAACAACATCAATAGCACTGAGTGTTATATTTACCTTTTGTTGTTCATGATGATGTTGATGATGGTGCCTCCTCTTGGATCGATGTCGCGAGTCAGCGCCGCCGGACTCGTCAGTGTCTGGAGTTCCTTCCGCCAGCGAACCCTCGGAGGAAGCCTCGCGGCCGCCGGCTCGCGTGCCGCCTGCTTACACATAAGCTACGTTTACTGGCCATATCAACAATATGAACAACTTATATACAAATAAAAGAGTTGCAAAATTGCTAAATGTTGTTCGACTTCCCATATTAGATGTATCTGATGGAATGTACGTATATTTGCATGGGAAGTAGAATTATTGTTTTGCAAGTTGTTTAGTTTGATGGGTAGATGAACCAACTTAAGGAGGGAAGTCGGGTAGTTATTATTGTATAGTTTGACATCAAAATATGTCATAGTTAATGTCATGTCACGCACATCAAACATTGAATCGAATGAGAAACGCAAAGGAGTGCGGGCGCTTCTCATGCAGTGTTACTGCTTAACAAACTCTCCCAAAGCGTGGTCTTTAGGTTGAGTTGTCTTTGGGTACGGTACACCAATGTCTGGATCAGTCCTTACGTCAAAATGTAAGTTTTGAAGACATAAGTGTTATAGTAAGGTACGATATTGGACATTTCACATTAGAGTCAAGCTTGTTGGGTACGAATAATAATAATAACTCTCGGTAAGTATGTTAAATTTTATACAACTCTGTTGAAAATATTTGTATTAAATATTAAAATCATGTAGGTGCGTAAGTATTGAAATTACTAACATAAAGTAATAAGCATTATGACTCATACTTGCGGCTTAATGACATTAATATGTTGTATAATTCATACCTATTATTTTAATATGCAAATTCAAAACAATAATATCTTAACACACCTAAGTGTCAATAATCTAAAGAAAATACATGCATTTGACACACCTTTAGTAACTATATGTTAACTTTTTTTTATATCATAACATAATAATTACTATTTAATTATTTTTTTTACACTTGGCTAAGCTGCACCAACTAACTTTAACAATAACCAATACTTAATCGATCGATCTCTGGGTAGAATCACACTAGATACGCGTTGCAAGTTAATTTTAATAAATTGTTTTAATAGATACTTTAACAATAACCAATACTTAATCGATCGATCTCTGGGTAGAATCACACTAGATACGCGTTGCAAGTTAATTTTAATAAATTGTTTTAATAGATACTTTAACAATAACCAATACTTAATCGATCGATCTGTGGGTAGAATCACACTAGATACGCGTTGCAAGTTAATTTTAATAAATTGTTTTAATAGATAAATGCAACGCGTAGTATGAGCCGAACTAGAAGATTTTACGATCGATAACGTATTGGTTATTGGTAAAGTTAGTTGGTGCCACTGAGGGCCGGTTTTTTTATCGCTGGTTAAGTCAACTAATTGTTAAATTTTTTGACAATTTGTTAAATTTCTAAAAAATTCGTTTATTTGATCCCTAGTTAGGGACTTAACCATTGTCAGTTTAACAAATTGTTAACTTGACAATTACTAGCGATCAAAAAACCGGCCCTACGCCAAAAATTATTAATTAAATAATTTAGTTTCATAATAATTGCAAAAAAAAAAAAAAACTTTTTCGGGTTACAGATAACAACGCCAAATGAGGATTCATGCAAAACTATTCATAATCACTAAATTCAAAAGGAGCACTTTATAGTTTCATTTTTGATTATTTATTAATAACAAAGCAACAATAAAAAAATATTTTTTATAAATGCCCTTTTTGAATGTGAAATCTACCTATATTGTTGAAGAAGTTATTAGGCCTTGACCTATTGAGTTATAATAACATCTGCAGGAATAGGAATGTAAATATAATATCAATTAATAGAAGGCAGGTCGAGATACATTTCATAATTATACAAGCTGAAAGGTGTCGCAATAACTAAGAGGGTGCATCTACCTGTCAAGCTAAATTATTTGTAAAAATTCATATAAGGATATGCTAACAATCGTAATAAAAACGTCTTTCCATATATAAACAATGTGTCAAAAATCGGTAAGTTTGCAGCTGAATCATTTTTAGCTTTGAAATTATTTTTAGTTAGTCATTCAGTTTAATAGGTAGTTTAAGGGTCGCCGCAAACGAGCCACCAATCACAGCCATCTGTGTCTGTCGCTACTGGCTTGTTAGTTGGCACACGACTGGCGGTTGGCTGGCCCCATTTTGTAGCCACAGGCTATTGTCGCTGGCCCGTTTGCACCGAGCTTTTCCCCTTTTAAGAATTGCTACAACTCATTGAAACACCTTCTACAAGTATATTAATTTAATAAAAATCTATATAAAGTTTTACTTTAAATTTATTTAATAATACGTATTAAGTATGTAGGTACATAATATCTATTTATATAAATATAATTAGGTATATAACAGCCCGTTATATGATATATACTTACGAGGTCGTTGACCCTATTGCTATGCACCTGAGCGGGCAATAAGACAGAAAAACTCTATTTAACCTGGCCATGAGAGTGCGGAGTCAAATATCTTATCTACACTTCAAATTATTTTTAATTATACATGTACCAGCATGAAAGATAAATATTCATTAAAATTTTAATCATCTTCACCATAAGCCGTGCGAATCGCACTGCTGATAATAATAGGCCTCCCTTTACTAAGCATGAAGTTAAAATTATGTGCGTACTTATGTACGCACTCGGGGACTATGGGAGACTACTCGGGGAGGGATCGACTATTTACACACAATATTTTAATCAATAAAAATTAAATTTAGTATTTATGTACTTAATTTTGTGAAGGTATAGGACAGAGCCTATTATAACGGCGGCGCGCATTTAAGCCTTAGTCACACGTAGCGATTTATAGCTACTATTTGCGATTGCGATTACCTAGCAGCTTTAAAATCACCGATACCTTGTGACCGCTGGTATAAATTGCTTTCGGTCAGCGATTTTTAGCCCATTTACGCGCACACGAAGCAAATTTTCGGTAATGGAAAGTAGCAGCTATAAATCGCTACGTGTGACTGAGGCTTTGCTGGTCGTTATGATAAACGGAGCTCAACACAAACCAGGTCCCTATCTTTGTATTCCAGTCGGTAGTCTTGAGACATTTACTAAAGTTAAATAAGCGACGACAAAAAATACGAGAACACACAATAATTGTTGTCTGTTCTGAGCAAATACTGTCATTCTTGTCAATTTACAAAATTGTGTTCACATTTCATGCTGGTTAGCACCAAACTAGACGTTGCTACGTCTGATATATAAAATATTAATTGTAACTTAAAGTGAATAATAACATGACTTGGTACCACTAATTTATATATTTCTAATTCAATATAAAGATTTATAATTTTCAATTATTAGAAGCGTATATAAAAGGATATGACAATATAATAGCGCTTATACTTATCATACAACAAAAAATATTATATTAAAATAGTCAAGCGATAAATAAATAAATAATTCAAGCATCGGACATACACAATTTATGTCTATCATACATAAACATATATTATGTAGAATATGGACAAGTGCAGCAACATAATATATAATAAAATACCATGTCGTGATAAACAAGGTGATGTGATACTTGCCTCCTAGCAAGTTGCAAACGATGTTGTTGCCAAAGATGAAAACTCACAACTGTCATCGTTTTGGCACCTGGTTGCTAAATTCACTTGCCAATGCGGCCCGAGGGAAAATTCAAGGGCATTGTGCATCTACCTCGGTGGCGTAGTGGGCACATGCTCGACTACCAATCAAGAGGTCCTGGGTTCGATCCCCAGGTCAGGCAAAGTGTTAAATATTGAATTTTTCCATTAGGAATTATCTCAATAACTGCCTGGAGTCTGGAACTGTGCCCGGTAGATGGCAATAGGCTCGCCCCCTATTACATGGGACCAATAACATACTGGCGAAATGTGGGTGTATCTACTATGGGACTGAGTCCTGGGTACACCTCTGCCTACCCCTTCGGGAAAAAGGCGTGAATGTATGTTATGTTAAGTTATGTGTATCTACCTATCGAACTGAACGAATTTACGAGGAACGTTGTTGCCGTAAAAAAAGCTATATAGTAGTCGTTCTGTTGCGGATTAACCTCATTAAGTATTACTTTTTGCAATAGCTGGTACCAAAAAAAATAATGAAAGAGCTATATAATAGCATATGCAAGCGATAGCAAACATAACGGTACTGAAGGACATTAAACATTTATATATAGTTTATAGAAATATTAAACTCTCCATACTTTGACATAACATAACATAAAATTATCAAGTGATGACAATGTGTATATGTGTTAAGTGTGTATGAGAGAATTTGTCGTTACACCCTGGTTGCGTACTATAGGGTAAACATTCAAAACCCTAAATCGATACAAACATATGTCAAAAAATACTTTGGAAGTTGAGAAGATTTTGTTAATAACATAATATTATCTAGACAATCTTATTGCTTAAAGCCAGGCCTTGGCCACTCCACATTTTAAGTATGTAGCTTAAAATGTGGCTTTAAATACTTAAAATTAACCAGGACGTCCGACAAGTCAGGCAAATTCTATGGCCTGGCGCGCGCCGTCCTAGTCGCACGTTAGCACGTCGCTTCGTGCATTAGTATCTTATTATCTACTAACTACTTGACTAATTCAAATGAGGGTATAGTGCATTTCATTCGGCTGCTAAATAATAACAAGAATCCGAACCTCAAGTTTTTCTCATTTCCAAGGGAGATAATTTTATATTTTCATAGACAAGTTTTAGAGATATAGAGACTTAAAATATAACCGGCGATATGTGGGTGTACCATGGGAACGGGTCAATCCTTTGGCGTTATATAATATTATGTATGTATGTATTTATTTTAGTATGAAGGTATGTATGTATGTAATACGTACCGTTAAGCGAAGGCAAGTCGTCGTGGTGGGTATGCTCCTCGGCAGCATACTGCGACTCGCGGAATGAGCTGCAAGACGACAGCAAGCTGAAACATTTGTTTCACACATCATAAGTCCTTACTTTTCAAACAAATCTATAGGCTACTTTGCAGATACTTTGATAGTATGTGTTTGTTAAAGGGATTAACCGTGTAAATAGCAACTCCGTTATGACACACAGACAATTCAACCTAAAGACTCCGAATTCATGAATTTTATTTATTATGATAACAAAATCATCAATACGTGGCAGGTCTGTTAGTTTTTTATTGGATCGTTCATACTCGACTTACGATCATAGTTCATGACATCTCATGTGCAAACATTGCACAGGGGCGGGGCCGGCTGTAATGTAGTGTCATTGGACAACCTTGCCCAAAGCATACTCCCCTAAAGCGTCATCTTCAGATTCAGTTGTCTGTGGTCGCATATGACTGCAAGCCTTAACTAGACGTATGGCCTCGCGGTGACTTCTTTTAAACTTTCTCCTAAAGCAACTTCTAAATAACTGAATAACTATTTTGATGCCAGCGATTGGATACCTACTAGAAAAAATCCCATTTAAGTAAGACAGTGTATAGTTTACCTGGTCCGTTTGGGCGGTGTGGGCGCTTGTTTCCCGCGACGGTTGGTAGGGCGCCTCATTTGGACGCCCCTTTCTTGAGCCGGCGCAGCCCCGGGCGCCGCCTTCTTGCCGCCCAACTGAGGCGTCCCAGACACTGACCCTTCTTGCAGTTGCTTCTCCACTTCTGTTTACAACACATACATATTTACCAAATCGATGTTCCATTCTCCTGTTTCCTCAAAAAAATAATGAACACGCTGCATTTTATCCTGTTGATGATTGAATGAATTGATGAAGTAAACTATGTCCCAATTATTTTATATTTTTTAGAAACTTTCGATTTTAGGATTCTGTACAAGGAAAAAGCGAAACCCTTATAAGATCACTTTGTAGTCTGTCTAGAAGCCACTAGCGGTAATGCCGCGGCCGCCTTAATGCTGCTTGAATCATCTTTCATAGAAGTACGAGGCCAATGATGACATCGTCTTATAAAGGCTTGCACAAAGGATAAACTAATACTAAATAACACTATTAAATAAAACACTTAGTTTACTATTCAGAGTCTAATTTATCTGATATAGCGGCGTTCTGGTTATTTTGTATTGCTGTTATATACCGGTCCTTGAGCATTAGGCTAGAGCCAAATGCGAGCAATTACGGTCGCAACCGCAAAGTAAAATAGGCGACAGACAATACTCCCTTATTACTTCAACCCTATTTTACTCATAAACCTTTTTATTTTAAATATTTTATGTTATACTGTGGTTACTGGCGAAATGTGTGTATCTACTATGGGACTGAGTCCTGGGTACACCTCTGCCTACCCCTTCGGGAAAAAGGCGTGAATGTATGTTATGTTATGTTTTATGTTATATTTTTTTAACTCCCAGGAAACTGTCAGTGCTTTAATTATAGCGTTAAATTAGTATTGAACAGTGAACGTAAGACAGTTAAATTTGACATAGGTCTTATTAAGTATGTTTAATCGATATTATCATAAATGTGAAAAATTAAAATTAAAATCTTCATCATAAGCCAAAAGACTTCTGCTGAACATAGGCCTATAATAATAAACTATTATAATGTAAAATAGCAGGATCGTTTTTTACTTTAAGTAAATAAAAAAACGTATTTTTACTTAACTGGTATCGTACGAGGACGAAATTATGTTTAGTTCGTAACTGGTTACGAAGCCCCGGTTACGTAGACGGCCGAAGCGATAATAGTTCTCCTCATTTATTTAATAGAATAATAGGTAATTTTGTATTTTAAAGAATCTGTTATGACTGCTGTCAAATATTTTTCATTCTCTAAGATATAAATAAATGTCATGAAGAATTATTTAAAGCAGTTACGCATAAATATATTCTAGAGTTATCATATGTCATTTATTTATGCTATCTCATTTTTAGTAATTAGAACAAAATGTGAAAAACGCAGTTCATATCATTTTATGATAGGTGCAAGTGCACGTCTGATGGCTGATGATGATGATATTAGCTCGTATTATTCCAGCAGGCCTAGCATGTCTTGGCATAATCTTCTCCCGTATATGTTTCGCGCGGGAACAGAACGCATCTGCAATCACTTTCTCACGTAGTAGGGTAACCTATACAATCATTGGCACCTAATGGTGACAGATGTCATTCAATATGGAATATTTTCAATAATGCGATAATAGTGTTAAATATACTCATGTCATTTGATTTGTTGATTATTGGTGATAAATTAAATAAAAAAATCCAGTTCGAATATTATTAATATGTATTCAAAATCGTCATTTTTAGCAGCAGTGGTCAAAAAGTACAATCATTGGCACTCAAGTACAATCATTGGCACTCAAGTACAATCATTGGCACTCAAAAAAAGTACAATCATTGGCACTAAAAAAAATTTTTTTTTTGCTTTGTTCTGATTATTTCCTCGTCTCGGATTTATGTCTGCAGATTTAAGAATTTGTCAATTATTATGGTATTCAGGATGATTTTCTTAAATGGGTATTTAGGGCGTTCTCCGAAACTACCGGGAATTTCGAAAAAACAACTTACGTGACCGATTTCAATAGTAAATAAAACATCATAATCAACATTTTAAACGGTTTTAATAAACTTGATCTGTTTGTTGTGGCTTTTTTGTTTGTTTCTTAATAATTCAATTCTCTTCTCTCAATTCTCTTTTTACTGTTGACTTATTTATCTGATATTAAGTACACATATTTAGTTCTAATTAGAATACAATTGAATATATTTGGTATCATTACATATTCAAGATGGCGGCCGCCACAAAATAGCGGATTACTTACGTATTTCAAAGTCCCCAAAATACGGGTATTAAATGAAAGGCATTGACTAGAAAAACACTGAGTTAATTCACGAAATAAAAATAAACACTTCATTGCAGATATTAAATACAATCATCTAGTCAAAAAATATTTTTTAACTAGGTAGATAGGTGAATAATGGCTAGAGGTAGAAGTGTAAAAGGAAACACTACCCAGACGTAATAATTTACTAATCCGTATCCAAAACAAAAGCTTTTTTTACGGTAAGCTTGCAGTTGATAAACTGACCACGACCTATTTCATTGTATGGAGTCAACCGTTTTCGAACGGTATAATTAAAATTTGACCGTAAGGCTTCGCTTAGCTTCGACCATGTTGACCCTTTTAAAAATCACCTTAGATCCTGGCTCCTTTTCATTTTATTACCTTGTAGACGACGCTTTCGTTTATAAACTTTTAGATATGTTTAAGTTAAGAATTCGTTCAAAATTGTCAATCATGCGTCAGGCATCAAGCCAATGTCAATCTTTTGTCAAACCTTTTAATAATATTACGAATGTTTGTTTTTTGGCATCAAATTAAACCTATTTAAATTAATTTTAGGATTAGCACATATATAATTTGTCAAATTAAATTTAGACTCAGAAATGTTTAGCTTTATAACATAAAATTTGTATCGCAAATATATGACGCGCGGCGTCATAATAGTTTTTAAGAAAAAGTTGGTTTTGAACAAAGACGTAATTTGGTGATCTGTCACTGTCATCCTACTATTGTAATGCATCTTGAATACGGAACACGGAATTTTTCACAAGTTAGCTCCTGCAGGGCTATTGGCGTTCTTAATAGTCACCAGTCGCTATCAGGCTTGAGTTAGTAACCGAGCTTCGGTTACTATCCGAATTTTGAAAGATTTGGTATTGTGGATCTCATACGGTGTCCAATAATTTAAAGTTATTTTGTGCCCTGCTAAGTGCGTATCGTAGCGCCTTTTCACTTCACTAATTTGCACGGAATATTATACGTCCATGTTTAGGTACACTTTTTTCGTTGCAATATAGTGAAATCAAGTTACCGATTATTTTGTCGGGTTACTTTACTCATTTGACATTTGTTTGTTTACATCAGCTTAACATTTTTTCAATTAATTTTAAATATTCTACAAAATTAGAGTATTTAGTGAATAAAAAAGTAGTAGAAGTACCTACTGTGTCCTGCGGAGCTATTGTGGAACTCCGTGACGATCACTTTAGTGACTATTAGCTCGATTTGACAGTTCTAGTTACTAACTACAAAGGTCAAACAGCTGTTTTCGTATTGGCGCTCTCCAGTTAGCAACTGAGATGACGTCAAAATCACTAGGCGTGTATAATAGTCACTTAAACATAATTTTCCAGCTGTTTTCGTATCGATACTTTTAAAACTGGCATTGGGGAAGTCTTAATTGTTCACCGTGACGTCACTTGTGATTATCACTGAAGGTTTAGGATAGACACTGCTCGAGACCAGTGTTTATTATGGGGTAATAAAAGTCACTAGCGAATGAAATTGTTAAAGTCGCCAATTTTGGTGTGCTATGTTAAAGGAGAGGATTTTTGAATATGTTGACCGCTTGATAACTTATTTATTGTTTTATTTGGAAGACATGACTTACGTTAGTAGAAGTAGAAAATATTTAGGTAAGTACTTATTAAGTATTTATTCACGAATAGGTAGTAGATAGTAAAGAGCTAAGTACATGAACTTATTATCATTATTATGATAATAATGGCCGCTTACAACCGGACTAGATGGAAATCTATTGGAGAGGCTTATGTTCAGCAGTGGACGTCCTATGGCTGTGATGATGATGATGATGATGAAGGTGTATGTAATACTTGCAAGTTGAAGTAGCAATGGGCAGGACACATAGCACGTCGAACTGATGGCCGATGGGGCCGTAAGGTTCTCGAAAGGAGACCACGGACTGGTAAGCGCAGCGTAGGACGTCAAGACAAGGTGGGCGAACGATCTGATAAATATGGCAGGAGCACGCTGGATGCAGGCCACTTACAACCAGACTGGATGGAAATCCAAGGGGATGCCTATGTTCAGCAGTGGACGTCCTATGGCTAAGATGATAATGAAGATGTTATACTTACTTGTGGTCATATATATTCAAACTCAGTGCGCATTTCTGAATATTATTTATTATTATGGATAAATATAAACCTACCATATTATACCTATACAAAATATTAAAACAAAATTGACGCTGGCAAATACACTTTAAAGTATGGTCCATATTTCTCCTTCGTGAATAAAAAATAAAGCAAGATTATTTTATATATAAAGTACTCTGTGGATTCTTTGTGTTCTGTGGAAGGATTTCTAAGACACTGGACACTAAGTACTTCTACTACTTTTTTATTCACTAAATACTCTAATTTTGAAGAATATTTAAAATTAATTGATTTAACATTGTTGATGTAAACATACAAATGTCAAATATATAAAATAACCCGACAAAAAAATCGGTCACTTGATTTCACTATATTGCAACGAAAAAAGTGTACCTAAACATGGACGTATAATATTCCGTGCAAATTAGTGATGTGAAAAGGCGCTACGATAAGCACTTAGCAGCGCAGATAATAACTTTAAATTATTGGACACCGAATGAGATCCACAATACCAAATCTTTCAAAATTCGGTTAGTAACCGAAGCTCGGTTACTAACTTAAGCCTGATAGCGACTGGTGATTTTGAAGAACGCCAATAGCCCTGCAGTGCCAGATCATATTCTTGCCTTATCACCACCCAAAATGGCTGTGGAATAGTTGAAAGACAGTGTGTTATGAATGCCTTCAACGATAGGGTCGGTGGCTTCCTTGGCAGAAGACGATGAGAAAGAGGCAACCTTAACTCATATGGGTTATGTGAACAAGCCATATTGTCATAGTTTCGGGTCACCAAGGCCTCCGACATGAGTAAACGACTGCCCCCTACATATTTTATGGAAACAGCCAAAACCTACAGTTTAGTGTGCTATCCGAAACCATTAGCTCCTCGGGTGAAAAGCCTACCTATGAAATCCAACCAAAAAAACTGCTGATTTGATGCTGGGCATATTTTTGCTGGACCATGGATGCTACATTTATGAAAGTAGGTACTAGCTGTGCCCCGCGGTTTCACCCGCGTAGTCATCGTTCCCGTAGGAATATCGGGATGAAAAGTACGCTAACCCCTAGTGTTATTCTAGGATAAAAATAAACTATCTACATACCGAATTTCAGCCCAAGCGGGTCAGTAGTTTTGGTATTCATACATCCATCTTTACAAACCTTAGCATTTATATAATATCAGTAGAATGTACGATTTTACAAGTTTGTTTTAAGAACCATTAGTTTATCATAGAGATTATTTGAATGGGGATTATAGCCGATCAAATCTAAGAAGTACTGTTAGACAGTTCTTATTATGCCTTGTTTGAAGGATTTGTATTTAAATTTAGTAAGAATAGTACATTTTGTGATAAAATTCTATAACTGATTGAGATTATGTTAGTTTATAATCTGCATGAAGGGAGATTATAAACTAACAGTCTATAATTTTATTATCTAGTGATGTTTACAAATTAATTAGGTTATTTATATACACATTAGATGCCTACTATTCCATCAGTTATGCTAATAAAGTTATTATAATATTATTTCAGTAAGCAGACATGCTTGTACATGGATAATAAGGGGATGAAGAGCATTTCTGTATAAGAGTGACAAGCCACTGCAATGGAGGCCATCATTGCAATAATAGAGCAAACTAGAGATGATTTAGGTACATAGTTATATAATAGCCCATGATGCTATATCTAAGAAATGCAACTGAAGGCCTGATAAATAAAATAATATGATTATTAAAAAGCTTTTTATTTTATTTTAATAGTATATACTAAATTTAAGTAAAGTAATAAAGTAGACTAGTGTAATTCCCTTTACTTGTTCCCGCGGGACTCAATTCCTTTAAATTTATATCATAAATTCTTAATAAAGTCTTTTGGATATTAAGCTCTATTAAAATGGAGTCATTTATCTCTCTCTCTTGTTTGTATTATCGAAAGAGATATTAGTTCCATACAAAGAAATTGTAAGATGCTCCCCGGGGAGGCTGCCAGAGGATGCATTGACAAATAAGATATTTTATTTGTCATAAAAAATCTGAAACAAGAATTTTATGTTATTATATTAGTAGGCATAAGAATTAGTCAGTATTTTTTACAAACATGTTATCGATGCATGTTAACATGTTATTGTTATTATTGTAACTCATATTTTAGTATCAATAAAAGTGTTATCTATCTATTAAATTAAAAGTATCGATACGAAAACAGCTGGAAAATAAGTTTAAGTGACTATTATACACGCCTAGTGATTTTGACGTCATCTCAGTTGCTAACTGGAGAACGCCAATACGAAACCAGCCGTTTGACATTTGTAGTTAGTAACTAGAACTGTCAAATCGAGTTATTAGTCACTAAAGTGATCGTCACCGAGTTCCACAATAGCCCTGCTGGTCTTTTATTTACATCCGCAACAATAACTTCTGGTCTTCGAGCCAAATTACGAACAATGGAAAGGACACCACCAGGGGTGCTAACAAGAAAAGCAAGGAAAGCGCTACAGCAACGCGAAGAAGGTAAATCAACGCCGACGATCCGGCCTTCACAAAGTGAACCAAATGTCTTCATGGCCGACACACCGTGGTGTAAAACTTCACCGCACAATACAACAATAAATACGGCAAAAGCGGCTACAATACGCTCTCGAAAATCTAATGCGTCATCGGTAGCACGCCGCAAGCGCCTTGAATTGGAAGCGGCGGAAGCCACGGCGAGGATTCAAATGGATTTGATAGCAAAGAGATTAGACACGCAACTAGCGGAAGTTGAGGCCGAAGAAGAGGCGGACGACGAAGGCTCGCGTGGCTCTCACAACTCTCAATCCTTACGTGGGGCTGCGGTGGAAAAATGGCTTGAGAATATGCCGGAGAACAAAAATCACACTGATAACAAAGGTCCAATTCTCCAAGCAGAATCCCAAGAACAAACAGGGATAAAACAGTTAACACAGACTCTGCAACAGTTGATAACACAAACAACCAGTCATAATCAAGAACGTCTCTTGACCCGGCTTGCTACCCCTCGGGAGTTACCGCCATTCACAGGTGACTGTATTGAGTGGCTACACTTCAAGCATGCCTATGAAGAATCAAGCAAATTATGCCAGTTTAGCGAGTCTGAAAACCTGTGGAGGATACGTAAGGCACTAAAAGGCGAAGCCAAAGAGGCAGTGACGGCGCTACTTATTGGGAATTCTCCAACAGCCGCAGTGATGGAAGCCCTGGAACTGAAATTTGGCCGTGGTGACCTTATCGTACAGAATCTTACTCTACAATTGAAGAAACTTCCTGCTTTACCTAACAATTATCAACAAGAAATAACATCCTTCTCCGTGAAAGTCAACAACTGCGTAGCGACCATCCGTATACTACAAGATGACTACCTCAAGAGTCCAGAACTTGTTGCAGCTATTGTATCTAAACTGCCGAGTACCCTACTAGGTAGGTGGACAGACTATTGTTTTAAATACATAAATGAGGGCAAATCAAAGTTGGAATTAATGGCAACATTTTTGAAGCAAGAAGCTAATATGTTGGCCGCTGTTGGGGCAATACAGCCCAAAGAAGTGACTATTGTTAAGAAGACTGAGAACATAAACAAATCAGTATACACCACTTCTACAATTGAAGATAATAAACATTGTTTATTCTGTAAGAAAGGGACTCATCCTCTAACAGAATGTAGAATATTCAAGAAAGCCTTAAAAAAGGATAGATGGAGATTTACCAAATCACAAAGATTGTGTTACTGTTGCTTGGATACTACACAACATGACAGCAAGGAATGCCCGAGACCTGTATGTGATGTGGATAACTGCGGTATGTCACACCACCGCCTGCTACATTGGACAAGACCCACAACTTTGTCGCGACCAGCTGTGAACGCCGTGACACCTATAGAACCTGTTGTGGACCCGACTGACTCCGTGCCTTCAGCTCCAAAGGTGCCCGTTTCCCATGTGGCCGGTGAAGATGTCCCCCCTGACATGCCCCCCTGCGAGTTAGTCCTCTTGAAAGTTATTCCTGTACGTTTACGAGGTCCCCTTGGTGTAGTTGATACATTTGCACTCCTCGATGAAGGTGCTGCCGCCTCTATGATAGACTCTGACTTGGCAGATAGTTTAGGACTAGTTTCTGAGAACTCATGTGCAGTTAAATTCAATGATGCTTTTGGTTTGGAAGTGTATCAATCGGCTGCTGCCAGAGTTAGTGTTGAATTATCTGGACAGGACAGTAGTCATAAGTTTTATGATGTAAAATTACTTAAGTGTAACACGTTAAAACTAAGTAAACAAGACTTGTCTGTTGTAAAGAAAATTGAATGTGCACACTTAGCACACATTATGCCTTTGGTATGTACTGATAATAATGTTGTGCCACGTATATTGCTAGGTGAAGATAATCATTTCCTTCTAGCACCGCTTGAGATTGTACATGGTGACAGGAACACTTTTTACGGCACACGCTGTAGACTGGGATGGACCATCCACGGCCGCCACACTCACTCCTCGGTAAGTGAACTTAATATTCTCCATCTCGCTCGCTCTTCTGTCAATAATGTGCATGAAATAAGTGAACTAAATGAGATGATTAGAAATTCCTTTTCTCTAGATTCTGTAGGAGTTTCTACTTTGTGTCGTGAGAATAAAGACCATGTCAGGGCAGTTGATATTCTAGATAAAACGTCACGTCAGATAGGTTCCCAATGGGAAGTAGGTTTACCATTTAGGAAAGATATTTTTGAAATGCCTGACTCCTACTTTAATGCTCATATGCGACATCAGTCATTATTAAGCAAATTTAATAAAGATAGCAATTATGCAGATAGATATAAACAACAAATGTCTAGATTATTTGAAAATGGTTATGCCCGTGAACTTGAGGACAGTGAACTTTCAACTGACCACGCTTGGTACTTGCCACATTTTGGTGTTCAGAACATTAGTAAACCTGAGAAGCTAAGATTAGTGTTTGATGCTGCTTCTAAGGTAAATGGTGTTTGTTTGAATGATTATTTATTAACTGGACCTGACTTGTACAACTCTTTATTTGGTATAATGATAAGATTCCGAGAAAATCCAATTGTGATTATGGGAGATATCAGAGATATGTTCTTGAGAATAAGGATACGTGCTGAAGAACAACAGGTACTTAGGTTCTTGTGGCAAGAGTCCACCGAAAGCCCACTCAAGGTTTGTGCAATGCAAAGTTTAATATTTGGTGCGACATGTTCTCCCTTCATAGCTCAGTATATTAAGAATAAAAATGCTCTAAAATATGAAGATATCAACCCTGAAGCCTGTGATGTAATAGTTAACAATCATTATATGGATAATTGCTTATATTCAACAAATGATGAAAAGAAAGCTATTGAGTTAGTCCGTGATATTACAGATATACACAGTAGAGGTGGTTTCGAAATAAGAGATTGGTCTAGTAATAGTAAACAAGTTATAGATTCAATTCCCACTCATTCCCTAGCACAGACAGCTATACAATTTAAAAATGGAATTAGTAACACAGCGGAGCCTACTTTAGGTTTGATTTGGCATCCAACTGATGACACTTTTGGTTTTTAAAATTGACTTGTCTCGTATACCTACTGATATTTTGAGCGGAAATACACCTCCTACAAAGTCTAAAATGTTGAGCATTATAATGTCAGTGTATGATATTCATGGTTTTTTATCTCCATTTATCATTAAAAGTAAAATCATTTTACAGCAAGTACATAGGGCTGGTACTGCCTGGCGAAGTGCAATTCCTCCCGCCGAGCATTCTAGGTGGGTAAGGTGGCTGGAGGAATTGAAACAGGTAGAAAGTTTAAGAATTCCACGGTGGTATTTTAGGAATAATTTAACAAAATGTTACCCGGCCGCGCACGGCTTACATGGTGCCGGAACAATTGTTGATAAACAATTGCATATTTTTTGTGACGCTTCTATTAAGGCGTATGCTGCGGTTATTTATTGGCGTTTAAGGCGAATTGATGGCACCGTATTTGTGTGTTTTGTTACCGCGAAGAGTAGGGTGACCCCTCTTCGTCCCGTTTCTATTCCAAGGTTGGAATTACAAGGTGCTCTTATAGCTTCACGTCTTGCGGACACAGTTCAACGTGAACACAAAGATTTAAAACCTGATCAGCGTTACTTTTGGACTGATTCACATACAGTCCTGCAGTGGATACGAAGTGACCCTAGAAACTATAAAACGTTTGTTGCTCATCGTTTAGGTGAAATTGATGAACTAACAAAGGTTAAGGAATGGCGGTATGTACCGACTAAGTTGAACATAGCAGATGTAGCTACTAAAGATGATACGTCACCATTAACTTATGACAGCGTATGGTTTCAAGGACCTGAGTTTTTGTGTCAGCCAGAGGAATCTTGGCCTAAGGACCTTAAGTCCTCCAAGATCTCACAGGATGCGATCTGTGAAGTAAGAAATGTCAACTCTATGACGTCACAAGTCATTGAGCACGCTTTGCCTAATGAGGAAGACTTTTCCTCTTGGACTCGTATCGTTCGTGTTTCTGCTCGCGTTTTATTGTTTGTAAGACGTTGCCGGCGTATTGACACTCAACTTAATGTTGCCCTTATGAGTGAAGCTGAGAATTTATTGATTAAAAAGTGTCAGCAGTATTCGTTCGGACAGGAAATCGATCAGCTTAGGCAAAACAAGCCCATATCGTCGACTAGTCGCTTGTTAACGTTGACGCCATACCTAGACCAAGACGGTATTCTGAGAGTAGGAGGTAGAATCGACAAAGTTCACTTTGTTGACCCGATAATGACACGACCTGCAATCCTTGACGGTCGTCATAAGATAACACGGTTGCTGGTAGAAAACTACCACAGAAAGGCGCTTCATGGTGCCAACGAATTGGTCGTGAATGAATTACGACAACGTTATTGGATTTTGAAACTCCGACCTACAGTACGTGGCGTAGCATCGCGTTGTTTATTTTGTAGGTATCGTCGTGCGAAACCGCTACCGCAACGTATGGCGGATCTTCCCGCTGCAAGATTGCAGCACAATAGGCGGCCATTTTCGTACACGGGTGTAGACTTCTTCGGCCCCATGGAAGTCACCATGGGTCGAAGAAGATTTAAGAGATATGGTGTAATTTTCACATGTCTCACCGTTCGTGCAATTCACTTAGAATTAACTGAGAGTTTGAGTACCGATTCAGCCCTTATGGCTTTGAGGCGAATGATAGCTCGTCGAGGTACGCCTAATGTCATCTACTCGGATAATGGTACTAATTTGCGTGGTGCGGACAATGAGCTAAAACGTAGTGTTGCGGATTTGAACAATAGTAAACTTCATGATGACTGTGCTGTGAGAGGTATCGAATGGCGTTTCATACCTCCGGGTGCGCCGGAAATGGGTGGCGCCTGGGAGCGTATGATACGTACCGTTAAAACAGCCTTGAAAGTCGCACTCAAAGAGCGCGCTCCTCAACCCGAAACTTTAGCGACATTGTTCACAGAGGTAGAAGCACTTGTAAATAGTCGTCCCATAACATACGTCTCCTCAAATCCAAACTACCCAGAAGCTCTTACCCCCAATCATTTTTTGATTGGCACTTCTTCAAACGGTCCCACCTTAGGTAAATTTGATAATAGCGACTTTTATCTTCGTAAACAGTGGCGCATAGCGCAACGGCTTACCGATATGTTTTGGGCTAGATGGATAAAAGAGTATCTTCCTACTTTGCTTCCTAGATATAAGTGGAATAAAGAGCAGAGAGCTTTGCGAGATGGTGATTTTGTTTTGTTAATCGAAGCTAATATGGATCGGGGCACTTGGCGCCACGGAGTGGTGAGTGCGACACACGCTGGTGATGATGGTCGCATCAGAATTGTAGACGTGCGTACACGTAGTGGCGTCGTGCGCAGGCCTGTAACTCGCGTCGCTTTACTAACCCCTGCGGAATGTTAGTGCTGAACTCATTGCTAATTTGTGCTGTGTAATTATTTGTTAAGAAAACTAAATTCGTTTTGAGAAGTTTCAATTTGGTTGATGTAATTGTTCCTTTTTTGTTGATAGAATTGTTGCAATAATGTTGTTGTGGTAAATTTTCTGACACCATGTAAACCTATCATGCCATTTTTTATTTGTGTAGTTCAGCACTAGGGGGCGGATTGTAGACGACGCTTTCGTTTATAAACTTTTAGATATGTTTAAGTTAAGAATTCGTTCAAAATTGTCAATCATGCGTCAGGCATCAAGCCAATGTCAATCTTTTGTCAAACCTTTTAATAATATTACGAATGTTTGTTTTTTGGCATCAAATTAAACCTATTTAAATTAATTTTAGGATTAGCACATATATAATTTGTCAAATTAAATTTAGACTCAGAAATGTTTAGCTTTATAACATAAAATTTGTATCGCAAATATATGACGCGCGGCGTCATAATAGTTTTTAAGAAAAAGTTGGTTTTGAACAAAGACGTAATTTGGTGATCTGTCACTGTCATCCTACTATTGTAATGCATCTTGAATACGGAACACGGAATTTTTCACAAGTTAGCTCCTGGTCTTTTATTTACATCCGCAACAACCTATAAGGTTCCATACCTCAAAGCAAAAAGGGGTATGGGTATGGGGTATGGTAAAGGGTATGAAGTGTCAATTAATATCTAATACCTAGGTTGTCTGCAATTGCGGCCGTGTCTGCCTTTGAGCTAAGCAAAAATAAAATTTTGATATGTACGCAAACAAAGGTATGGCGATTAATTATAAAGTAGGATGTGGGTTCTTCGATCCTTAGCTAAATTTAATCATAACTTATTATTTCAGCTCGGTATTGAATCCTACATTAATCAGAAATAGGTAGGCATGCCACCCAGATAATTATTAATTTCTTATTTACGTATGCATTTGCGGTTTTTTTACCTAAAATACTTAACATTGGTTATCAGTTAATCCTATTCCAACGAAAGAAATACACAAAAATGGCCAATATTATGCCAAGGTACAATCATTGGCACATGCCACGGTATAATCATTGGCACTGCCAATGATTGGATTTGATCGATAATATATGTTAAATCCGTGCGATATAAATTCCATTACAATGTAAATGAATTTCAACACAAAATAAGTCGCATTTTAAAAAACATTTAAAAAGTACAATGATTGGCATTGGTGCCAATGACTACACCGTCATAGAGTTCATAGTGCAATTATTGGCATATCAAAAACTGGCAAAGTAATCATTGAATTGCAAATCTTACACAAATATCCCAAATTATGCACCTTCTCTTACGTGAAAATTACAAACATTAAACAAAACTTACATAAATATAATTGTTTTAACGCAGTTTTCTTTTCTACATCTCTAACTTTTTTCAAATCATTAGCAGCAATGGCGCGCAAATTTATGAAAAAAATAAATCCCGCCAATTTAACTGTCAATGTCACTTACAATTTGATTTTGCCAGACGCTAAATTTAAAATACTATTTAGGAAAAAATATTAGAAATGGCTACAGTCGTGTTGTGTTATAATATTACGATTAAAAGATGAAAGTGCCAATGATTGGGGGGGTGCTAACAATACTACCGGTTACCCTATTATTCTCTGGGAAACGCTGTACATGCTAGCTTTCCAGGACATAATATGCCACCTCCTCTTGTGCCATTTCTATCTGTATTGAGTATAAGTTACCTTCAGTAATGGAGTTGTCTGGGAACATATGCTCGAGGGCATGGTGTATCTCCCTGAAGGTCGGTCTATCTGCAGGATTCCACTGCCAGCATCCTCGCATGAGCTCGTACACCGCGCTCGGGCATCCGGGCGGACACGCCATGCGGTGACCCTACAATTATCACATCTTTATATTGATTGTCATCCGTTACATCTATGTACCCAACAAAGACAACTCAGCATAATAGATCACGTCTTCATGAATTTCAGAATGAAAACGAAATCGCCAATACGTGGCGGGGTGCGGGGAGGTCTACTGGTTTTAATCAGATCGTTCAGACTTCAAACAATATGTCATAGGTGGTACATGTCAATATACTGAATCAAATTCAGGCCCGAGACATGACAGTCACGAGTATTATCTATCAACGACAAAGACACAACCCATAAAACTAATTGTTATTTAAACAGATGAACACCAAATAATTTAAATAATAATGTACTTATGAGTATTGATGTACGAGTATAACAATTTTAAAGATCTCTTTCCGCGATCATAATCAATGTTAACTAAAACGCAAGTAAGGTTCCGCCATACTGGGTACCTGTCAAAATGCTTTATCACTAAGACTGTGTCATCCTCGCCGGTTTTCACAAGGATCTTCAGTAGTATGATATATCTACCTATATATATAAAATAAAATGTAGTGATACCTGATACCGTCGTACAGTTTTTTGTACGCATATCTAAAACATGAGTACGCATACACAAACCAAAACAATAATAATGGTACATACAATAAGCAAATATCTGATTTATGTCACTGTATTAATAATACTCTAATACATGGTGTTTAGTATTGCTAAAACTCATTAGTTTAAAGTCTATATTAAAAGGATTAAAAGAACAACCGATCCGACGCAAAAAGTATTATTAGAGCAGAAAACCCATGGCTCTTGCCGGATGACTTTTTCTACGACCGCAAAATGCAGTCATAATAGTCACACCCTCGTTAACGCTGATTATACTATCACCTTGAATTTAATTATATTGTACTGAGGATGTGTTTGATATCTACCTTGCCATATTATTACCAAAAGTAAAAATATTTAATTTTACAATAAGTTGATGAAAATCTCATATTACAACGAAAATCACACGATAAAATACAATGGGCTAAAATGCTCATAATGATCATCTCCCACATGATGTTTATTTAAAATTCGGATTTCTCGAAACCAGTGGGAGTGAAATCAAAGGAAACGGGAGGTAGAGATGTAAATAATATTATTTATGCACCGAAAACATTAAGGACGCAAGTATGTGAGTTCTCTGGGTGTTCTCATAATTATTTTGGGAAGCAATGGAAGTTAAATACGCGTTCGCATTCTGTTAGAGCGTTAATTGTGCACGCTCATCGCTTGGTTACGGTTATACTGTGATACAAAGTTTAAAAAGGGATTTGAGTGTCTCTGACCATAATCTCTATAATGATTGCATAAATCAAAATAACACAAAGAAGGTTTAATCAAATAAGTTTCTCAAGATATTTTCTGGTATCAAATAAAACTTTTTCGTCATTAAACTATTGATATCATTGTTACAGCCACTTTTTATAATAGTTCAAGTATATATGATAAGTAAAGTGCGCACCCTGTATGGTTATTATTTATCTAAGAACTAGCCACGCACAGCTCAGGCCCGTGCGATTGTTCCGACCCGCGTATAAACACTCGCGGCAGGCCATCAACATCAGTTCTCTGCGGATCACCGAGCGCAAATCATCTCTACTCCAAAAATGTCTATTGTATATAAGCAAGTGATAGTTTACTTCCTTCTTATCTCAGCCACTGTTCTGGGTAAGTATTTTTAATAAAAATATTATGTTAACATTTCTTAAAAGAGATAAAATGGAAAGATGTAGTGCAAAAGGACATGGGAGAACTTTGCGAAATGGAGAAGGATCATAGGTTCAATTCTATAACTAAGTTCGACATTATCGATGGTGTCTCAAATGTGTCAATAGATTATATTATATTTTAAAAGCAACAAGACCAACAACTAAATAAGGTCAATATCTGCCATTGTTTTTTAAGTTAGGCAAAATAACGAAATCAAATTAATAGAACGAAATCAATTAGTAGGATATACTATGTAGGATATGTTATGCTAAATATTTTACCTGAGAAGAATAGACAAAAAGAGAGAGTATTTAAAACCTTACCTTTTTTACCCTACAGGCAAGCACAAGAGGATAAAGCAGAAGAAATTCGTATCCCCCACAACTAAGGGCATCCAGTGTTACAACTGTCTATCCTTCGACCACCCCGGATGCTGGGATCCCGACCACCCGGACTACGCGAACATTACCGTAAATATCCCTCCCTCTGTTACACGGAACAAATATAACTCGCATAGTCTCGGAGTACTTACTATGCCTAACACCGCTGGCTAACTCTTCGGGGAAACAAGCAAGGCGTGATAGTATTTCCCTACTTATAAAATGAACGCCGCTAATGTGTTGATATCTTCGCAATACGCTTAAAATCCATCGAAAATGTTAACATACGGTTTTATCACCGATGGACCATGAGGAAGGTTGTATGTACGGGACTCTTCTTAGTTTTTAAAAAAATATATAAACTATGGTTTGCTGCGCGTGCAAACGATCTGAATGTTTGTTCCTGTAATAGCTTGAGACCCTCTCGTCCAAATGTTATAAAGCTATGTCTTAGTATCTTTATATGTCAGTAAAAAGTTTTCAAGTAAAATTATGAGTTCATGAAGTTTAGGTGTTGCTAAGGCGTATATACAATGTATGAAGTTGAAAGATTTAGAGAAAAACAGAGAGAGAAAAGCATTTAATTTGCTGTTTCCTTTCATGTTCTATGGCCAAATTTGTCTCAAGATATAGGATTATAATAAGTAAATTATTATGCAGGTACCGAACATTGATTGCTACATTCCTGGAATGGCTTTCCTCTGCATCGTGATCACATCCGAGTCCGCCAAGTTGGGTAAGTCATATTTTATAACCAAAAACATAAATTACGTAACTTATTGTCACAACATACATGTATCATAGGAAAACCATGTTAAATTAACTCTATTACATATAATTTATTTTACAGTAAGCCAATACATAACAGAACGGAGCTGCCTGCAAACTAATGAATGGCCAAACTTTCTAAACAAATGAATAAATTAATTGTTAAGGCATACGTATGTATGCATAGAGTAGGGTTCCATACCTAGATACCAAGAACATACAGCGCCATCTATTAGTTCCTACTAAAGTATGGAAATATGCAGTAAAATAGCCATAACTTTTGATTGCTTTAACTTAGAAGTATGATTTTTTGACAGCCACAAGGGACCGCAGATCTGAGTAGTTGATATCAATTTCAACTTGATACATGTCGATGTAACGCTTTTTAACGTGAACGCCCACGCGTTCCCGTTAAAAAGCCTTGACAGACAGGCAGACAACAAAGTGATCCTATAGTGGTTCCTTTTTTCTTTTGGATGTATGGAACCTTAAAAATCATTCAAAAAAATTAAGCCCTACTGCCTTTACCCCATTTTCTATAGGCTGGCATGTCTACTTATGTCGACTTTATAATATTATGTCGATTTCATTACTGTCTTTACCCCATTTTCTATAGGCTGGCATGTCGACTGGTGTCGACTTAATAATTTATGTCGATTTTATGATTATTTTGGAATTTAATGTACCATTAACCATTTGATCTCTCATTATTATGGATGATAGATATATTAAGCAGGTGGCGGTACTATTGTTTTTTTCGCAATAACGGCATTTGCCCGTCGAAAAACATTTACTTTAACTTTGGTTTCCAGTTGAAACGGGTCAGGAGATCGGTCCAGTACGTGCCCGCACTTGCGTCCCTGCGAAGGACTTCTCGAAGAAAACCGTCTCCTATTCGATGTGTTCCAAATTGAGTAAGGAGCTGTCTGCCTCGGAAATATTCTCTCGCATCGCCGTCAGCCGGCCGCAATGCACTCTTTGCAAGAAGCACTTGTGCACGGACGCCTCTCATTGTTAACTACTAACTTCGGACTTTACGTAAACATGTCGCTTTAACGATGGATTCGACCAAAGCTTAATTATACTGAGGACAATACTCGAGAGTATTTTTTATATTTAAAAAATCTGAGATGCATTTAATTATGAGGATAATAACGCGGTGGATATACATTCAGTACACCAATATAATTAGGTAAAAGGGAAATAAAGTGTTCAAGACATTCAAGTTCAAGAGTGAAAATATTCTTCTGTTTTGTACTCATGTAACTTATGTAAGAGTTAAGTTTGGTCGAATTCAGCCTGACGATAGCAGACATCTTGCGTTATGCGCAAGTCTATACATTAAAAGTCGCGATCAGGGGCGCAATTTTGTAACTTTACTAAAGTATAATGGTGTCGCAATAGTGTCGATAGGATTGGTGAAGTATATATAGAATGGAGTTTTTAAAAATAAACAGATTAAGCTAAGGCAAATTTCGCAATTTCCATTGACGGCCCATTCCATTGAAACAGCACTGAAATTCCACCGACACCTATTGACACGCTAAAGTTACAAAATCGAGTGCCAAAGTACCTATAACTCGCGTAATATTCGAACGTTATAAAACCAATTAATAGATGTTTGACTGCAAAGCTTTTTAAAGATTTATTGATTTGGTGATTGTTACTACAATAGAATTCAACATGGGAGCGTAATTTGGAGTGGATGTTTGTAAATATTCGTCCGCGCGGTTTCATTATTCGACCAATTCGACTTAAATATTTGCATGTACTCCGATACTCTGTTATAACATCGACCGTTCATTCCTTAATGTTATAATATACGTTATATATATAAGTATACTTGTAAATATGCAGTTACTGGCAATCAGTAAGCATCCTCTTAGATCATCTGTACTCGCCATTTGGAACCACATTACCCATAGCCGCCTTTAAAACCGTGACTAATCAAAGAAAAATTTTCTGTTAATCAGGTTTTTTTTTATCGGCAATTTCGGAGTTGCCTCTTTAGTGGAAGTTGTTCCTTTTGATAATAACTGATTACGACAAACACTGTGCAGAGTCTTATTCAGTTAATTAATTTAAACAAAGTTTTTCGCCTGATGTTCAGGGATAATAATAACAGGTAAATTAAACTGCATCAATCGAGATTAAATTGTCTTTTGTAAACAAGCAGATCAAGAAATATTGTAATATTGTTGTTGTCTTTAAAACATATTTGATATCAGACTTTGCTATCCATTTTGATGCAATTTAGGTTTTTTATGTGACATATTAAGTCCTATACAGAGTTACGCTCATCTATCTGAAACATAAATCTCATATTTTGTCCAGTTATTCCCCTGGCCCCTCAGCCTGGAGAGAATCAATACATAATATTAGGCAAATGGTATTATTTCTGCCAGCGCTGACGCCGTATTACGTAATCATGTTTACGAACTGTGCCCAGGAAATGCAAGATCGTATAGTACTTTACTTTAACTAGCTAATTGTTGTTTAGAAACTAACACACTTTGTTAATTCTACATTTCGACGTCGAGTGCGCCGTGACTTTAGAACATGTTACTTATTGTAAAAAATTCAAATATTTAAACTATTTCATTGTTTTTTATTACCCGCGACCAAATAGGTTAAATATTAGTAGTATAAGATACCGAAGTCACCAACGTGCCACATATTATGACCACAGAATACCTACTGATCGTAATCTAAATTAGGTGCAATCAAAATGATGTTCTGAAATTACTACGTTACATTGAAAGATTAAGCTTGTGTATATATTATTTATACTTTGTTTATTATTTATTATCAGTCCACTCGGGACAGTTTAAGCGTGGAGTTTGCTAGAAGTGTAAAAAAATATTGTCTATGCACGCGAATTATAACAATAAAATATTTTATTATAAAAAATATTATCAAGACGGCAGACATTACAATAGGTGTTGATAGAATATGTCTATCTAAAACATTTATGTACGAACACAAAGAAAATATTTAAGAATGGCAGCAAAACATTGAAGAGTAGGCTGATGAACACTATTATTTTTACACTACCCTAACACACTAATATATACTAAATCGATGTATTGGATTCACTTTTTTCCTCCGAATACAGTAAACCTATATAATATATTTATATCCTGATATTTTAAAGATGAAGTAAAGTATGATCCTATCATTTTATTTTTGTTAATAACATAACAAAAATATCAGGATATAAATTTATAGAATGGGTTGATTATATTCGGAGGAAACAGGGGAATACAAAACATCGATTGGGTAATTTTTTTCAGAGGATTGTGTCAAATTCCTAGAAGGCCGCGTTCGCTCTTAATATTATGAACAGTTTCTTCATAAAGAAAAAATTAACTACCCCTAAATACTAAATACTCGATGGTTTGATCTAATTTGAAAAGATCTCTTTCTTCTACCAGAAAAAAATTCAATGCATAACTGTGTCTTAGCAACAATTCTATTCAGAGGCTTTTTTCCCCACTTGAATATCTACTGATTGGTGGAAACACATCCTCAGTTAAACAGCTTAGCACAACTCAGGTGGAGAGGCGGCCTGATATATTCTTGTGAACCTCATATTTCATAATGTAAAACTATGAGTATATCAGCTTACTATGGTAGGTTGAGGACCCCAGGTTTGAGGACCGGGCGTTGATGACTCAGTTAGTCAGGGTTAGTTATACAAGGTGAAGTCAAAGCATTTCAAAACATCCATATAGATGTTTAATTTGGGCAGATAGAATTAAAAATAATAATGATGAATCGATTCCCTTACCTCCTCTAGCTTATGGTATACGTCAGCCAGATCGATGCCGGGGTACGGTGACATACCATAGGTCGCTATCTCCCAAAGTAGTATCCCAAAAGCCCAAACGTCTGACTTAGTGCTGAAGGTATTGTACGCCAGACCTTCAGGGGCGGTCCATTTTATGGGAAACTTGGCCCCAGCGTGGGCAGTGTACGTGTCATCACGCATAAGACGAGCTAGACCGAAGTCGGCCACTTTGACCAGGTGGTTCTCACCCACTAGACAGTTACGAGCAGCCAAATCTCTGTAACAAACATAATTTCAAATACATTATCCATATATTACATTATGGTTGTCTCATAAAATATAATATGACATGACTTAGCGACTGTGCTAGGTCAGATCTAATTTTAAGGGGTATTCTTAATTTGAAAGTATTTGTAGTGGTAGGCCTTTTTTGCAGATGGCCGCCTGGGGAAGTATCATACCTTTGCCAGTTATTCATCCGCCAAGCAGTAATGTGCAAACCTTACTGAGTTCCGGTCTGAAGGGCAATGTTAAAATTACTGGGCATTACAAGTTTCAACAACTAATAACTCAGGTTGACAGGCGCAGTGCAGTTCCGCGCAGAATTCTGAATTTTAAAACACTGGGTGGCACTGTATCTGATACGGTCAATCAGGATGCTTACCATGAGGCACCTGATTTGCTCGTCTTGTCACTCACTATCATAAAAAAAAAACAATTAAAAAAAAATTGTAACATCAACTTTTAAAATGACATATAATTGTCCTAAACTCGAAATTCAAAATTAAGAAAAAGATTACTTTTAAAGTTTGTTACAGCATTTATGGCCAGACTATGTATTTATTCATTGGTTCACTGTATAATGTTTGTAATGACATACATAATAATTATGCCTATTATTATTAATAAAAATAGCAAAACCTATTCAAGACCGATTTTCGAGTCGTCAGTGGTTGTTCGTTATGCTTGGCCCTTCACTAAGGGCGGTACCCTTAGTACAACATTAACGTAGTGCGAAAATGCGGAAACTAATACAAAACTTCATGAGCGTGAGCTGTCAAAATTATCATCTTAAAATTTACAAAGTATAGCTGCACGCTCTGAGCTTAATTTACGATTTTGATTACTTTTGGCTTGCGGAAATATCAACGCACCGTAATGCATACTTGTAAAAACGTAGTTTTAGGTTATGTTAATGTTTTTTTTTTAATAAAAAAAAAAACCATACGGTCTTTTTTAACGAAATATGTACGCCCAAATAAAGGGCAGATTAAGAGCCAACAAACAAGCAAAAGTGGAATATAACAGGATACAGGACCACTTACCAGTTTGACACAATCCTATGGAAAATTTACTTAAACCGATGTTTTGTATTCCCCTGTTTCCTCCGAATACAGTAAACCTATTTGATATATTTATATCCTGATATTTTAAAGTTGAAGTAATATATTATGTCACTATCATTATATTTTTATTTATAAAATCTAAATTTTTTATTAGTAGTGAACGTCCAATCACGCGAGTAAACCAGCGATTTTTGGAAGTTCACTATGGAAAAACCAAGGGTTTATAAGAAAAATAAAAAAGACCGGGACATAGGTTACTTCACTATAAAAATATCAGGATATAAATTTATAGAATGGGTTAATTATATTAGGAGGAAATACGGGAATACAAAACATCGATTTGGTAAATTTTTCATAGGATTGTGTCAAATTCCTAGAAAGCCATGTACGCTCTTATTAACTGTTCTTATATATCTGTGTATTTCTTTATATCTGTGTATTTTCATTTTGTATGGGCGACGTTTAACCTTAAGGGGGTGCATCTACCCATCGACCTAAACAACGTTCAAGGGAAATAATTGCGTAAATAATAACCTGTGTATAAAGTTCCTGCTCTCCAGGTGACTCATCCCCGAAGCGATCTGTGTGGCCATATACATGAGGACAACCGCCCCAGGGGTGGCGTCCCGTGACCCGGCCCGTAGATACTCCAACAAGTTGCCCCGCGACATGAACTCCGTGATGATGTAGAACGGAGGCTCGCGGGTGCACACGCCGAGCAGCTGCACCAAGTTCGGATGACGCATTTCCTTCATTATAGCCGCTTCTTCTAGGAAGTCCTTCAACGCCATCGTGTCGTCTTTCAGTGTTTTCACTGCCACCTGGTAGGTAAATCAATCGGAATAAAACTACAACACTAACACACATATTCAAGGACCGGCCCGAACGCATACGGCCCGTAAATACAATTGAAAACCATTGCCTGCCGTGACGAACGCGGTGAGAAATTCCTTGCTTAGTACCTTACATAAGTATTATGTTTGAATACTGGTGTAAAAGCCAAAATGGGATTTACCAAAAATTTACCAATTCGATGTTATGTATTCCCCTGTTTCCTCCGAATATAATAAACCCATTCTATAAATTTTATAGTATAGTTTTACCCGCGTTTGGACGTTCACTACAAAAATTTAGGGTTTATAAAAAAAAAAAAATGATACTTTACTTCAACTTTAAAATATCAGGATATAGATATATCAAATAGGTTTACTGTATTGGGAGGAAACAGGGGAATACAAAACATCGATTTAGTTAAATTTTCCATAGGATTGTGTCAAAATTCTAAAAGGTCCTCTTTCCTGTTAAGTCTAAACATACACTTTGTTAAGTCGCGTGTTTGAGAAGATATTATTACACGTGATGGTTTTCGTCATGAACAATTATTTATAAGCCGACTAAGGGTTATCAGATCCAGAAGACGGGCAGCAGCGTCTTCTGAGTGATAACATCGAACTGCGCTCGCCAACCCACCTGCCAAGCGTGGCACGTATCGGAAAAAATGCCCCTATGGGGAGGCCTATGTCCAACAGTGGATTTCCAGTGGCTGAGATAATGATGATGATGATGAATTCTTTATTGAGAAAATTTACAGGTCTAACAGCGAACAGAGCATAGTAATATATAAAACACATACGGTAATGTTCCCTCTCTTCCACGCCGCTTCGTAAACATCTCCATATTGTCCGCCACCGAGTTTGTGTTTCATCACAATATCTGTGCGGTCTATCTCCCAGTGGTCTGGCGGGGCAAGTGGGAACACAGTGGGCTTGTTTCTTTTAGGCGCTGGGTACAAAAGCTGGGTTATAAGACCGTCTCCCACCACTGAGTGGTGGTGGACCAGCTCAGCTAGCGTGCCGAACTTCGATTCCGACGTAACAAACACCTGGGAAAGAAAAAATTGAGTCAAATTGGGTTACTGAAAATGAAAATGAAATTCAAGATACTGAAATAAAATCAAAAAATTAAGCAGTCTTGCTTTTTGATAATTTCTAAATAGGATATTATTACCATGTTCGTCAAAAGTCGAAGGGTTAGGTAGAGGTGGACCTCCTATGAGAGTGGCTCGTAGGAGGTACACCCACATTTATAATAGCCTATAGAGAGAAAGAAAGAAAAATGCGTTTATTTCCCAACCTTAAGAACAATCACGTTATTACATCTGCTAGAACATATATTGTAACAGTGGTTGTGGTAATCGGCTTGTGTTCAGCATGTACTGCGCTCGGCTAACCGTGCACAGCACTGTTTTTCAATAGGTACCGTCTTATTTAGATTTGTACATATTTATCCTTGTGGCATATGCACACCATGCCAAGTGACGTAGTTATTTTAAACATAATATAATATATTATGTTTAAAATAACTTATATGTAACATTATATATTGTCTTAACATAATATAACATCTTTTATATATATATTTTTTTGTATCTATACAATGAATATATTTTATTTATTATCGCCACCTTACAGTTTATTGTTTTTGTTCACTGAACACAGGACGCGAAACACAAACCATGTTCGCTCATTATATCAGAGATAAGTATCTATAGCCATAAGCCGGGCCGCGGGCCCCAAGGCAGATTGCCAGCTGCTATTGGAAAATTACTAATGTAAATAATATAATAATATGGGACAACTTCCACACACGGTCATCTGGTCCCAAACTAGGCTAGAAGCCTGTACTATGGTAACCAGATGACTGATAGGTATACATACTTATATAAGCTTATAACACCCAGACACAGATCAAACAGACATGTTCATGCACGCAAATGTTTGACCTGGCCGGGGATCGAACCCGGGGCCTGTGGCCAATGACGCCTGTGGCACAGAAAGTAGAGTTACTTCCGTCTGAGCCAACGAGGCTGTCAAATATATAATAACACTATACCCGACCTGGGAATAGAACTAGAACCCAGGTCGGCATGATCAGAAGTAGCACTTGCGACCACTAGAACATAGAGGGAAGAGAGATGTTATGTATGTGTAATTTTTTGTAATCTCTTCACGCCTTATCTCCTGAAATGATTGGGCTAAATAAGTTAAATTGGAATAACCGAAGGGTACTTTTCAGTGGGAATACACTAGTGTAGTGCCTTTTAATAAGTAGGAACATCCAAATACCTTGCCATCAGCATCCTCATTGATCCTATAATGGTAGACCCTGCCTTCGTACCGCAGCGAGATACTCCTCTGCCCTGGGCTGGACTCGGACTCTCGCACAAGGAAGCTACCGTTGATTCCCGAAGACAGTAAATATTCGGCTGCGTTCCGCGCTATCGGTCCGTGGTACCACGAATGTTTCTCTAAGGAGTTCACCGGGGTGACGTAGTTACTGGGCACCCAACCAACGCTGCCCGTAACCGTATGCGCCTCGCACCACTCCCCGCTCTTATTGTAACTCATTATACGGACTTGTTCGCCTGAAACAAATAGGTAACGTTATCATCTTCCTGCCCTTCGGTTGTATTTCGCTGTGTATGTGCGAGGATGCGTAGCGAGGCGGTGTTATGATGTGAGTGTTAGAGAAGTGCGAGCAAGCTGAGCGGTGCCAAGATGCATAGCGACGATGTGCAGAAGAGCGGTGCGAGAATGTGTAGCGAGCTCGTTTCAGATATCATCATTCAGATTTTCGCTCGCACACATTCTCCAACTTAAATATTTTTTATTGAAATTAGTCGAAGATAAAGAAGTTGCTAGACGCACCGAGAAAACCTCAATGAGCTTTTGGTCCATGAAGGATCCTACGAAGGAAACTTCTCCCCTATCTTTAAAAGAAAACTAATGGACTTTTATATCCTTTCTATTCTCACATATGGATCACGTCATTATCATGTCAGCCGAGGATCGCACTCGAGGTTTGCTAGCGCGCAATGGAGCGCAGTACATAGAGCTAAGAGGAGATGGTTGGACGACTTTGACTCCCATTCGAATGGATGGCAGTCAATAGCCCTAGATCGTATCGGGCGGAAAGCGTGAAGGAAAGTGAAGACCATTGTCCTGCAGTGGGATCCGATAGGCCGACATTAAGTTTAAAAATTGTCCAAGGACCGTAAAGGACCTTCGCCACTTCGACCGTTGCTGATCTATTGTGACAGCCCGTATGGATTTATAATTCACTGCCTAGGACCGCTGAACCTAGAAACTCCCAGATTTTCTGGAGAGTGATACTTTGTATCTCTTCGGGGCGTATTATGTGTCGTCCCAAGTGGATACTTCGTTTGAACATGAGTGCTCATATTCGCAGAGGACGTCCATGGCCATTTCCTCTTCTTCGAGGCAGAATCTGCACTCAGCTTCCTGGCCTAAACCCATATTCATCATATGTTTGTTTAGCTTGCAGTGGAAAGTAAGAATTCTGGTCACTACACAGGTTTTATATCTGCTGAGCTGAATGAAGGAGCTCCTCTGACATTTTAGTATTGTTTCTTTTAATGACAGCTTTGGAATTTTTTGTCTCTGTAGAGTTCCACATTACCCTGGCCTCTTGAATGCATTTTTGAAATAGCAGATTGTAGGCTTTTTGTTTTTTATTCCGCAGTAAGGTTCAGCACCACACCCTACGTTATTAAGTTTTTTTTAATCATCGGTGAACCAAATGTCGCTTCTCCTTCGGGGAATCTTTACTGAAAACAGTTTATTGAAGCTGTTCGTTTTCGAACACTGAGTCTCGTAATTTAGTCAGTGCTCATGATCTCCAGTTGGCCTTCGATTGGATGCTTAGTCTGTATATGCACTGTTTAGCCTCTCGCCGGATTTTAGTATAAAACACTTAACAAGTCGATGAATCTAATAAGTAAAGAATCTACCGTGCATTCAGATAGATACCTACAAGTACAATAAGAACGCACAAAAAACCTATAAAGCTAAATTTTTTCTCTTGCTTTGTATGTATGTATCAAATCGCCCCGGTGAGCTGTTACCACTCGAACTGCACTGGGCCGGGCCACAAATAAAAACATCAATAGGGTTGACACAGAACGTCTTCTTCCAGAGTCTAAGACTCTAAGAGTCATCACTGTTTCGCTTTTTTCACACAGTTCAAATAGGTCGTTATCCCACTAATTTGATTTGTGACTATTAAGTTAATTTCCGCAACTTCATTCCCAATTTCGGGAATTTCGTTTATATTTAATTTATATTTCGAATCTTACCATGTGGACTTTTCGCCTGAACGCTACCGTGTTTCGGATGGCACGTTAAACTGTAGGTCCCGGCTGTTTCCTATAAGATATGTAGGAAGCAGTCGTTAGGTCATGTCGGAGGCCTTGCAGGAATCTTGGCGACCTGAAACTCTGACAATATGGGTTGGTCCACATAACTCATATGAATTGACTCGAGCAGTGTAATTGGGGTAACCCGTTCTGTTAGAGTATAAATTCAAATTACATATTATTTTTATATAAAACTATGTGCATTTCAGCTGTCTAAGTCCAAGGCTGGCTGTTGATGAGGATCGGTCAATCCATAAGTCGGTTAGTGTAAATACTAGAAGTTATAAGATATGTCCCAAGAATTACACTTAAGGCACACCCTGGACACTACTAAATTCCCATACAAAAGCCACGATATAGCGGTAGCTATACTACACAGTATATAGTACACAGTAGTAGGTATACTACACAGACACTGCTCAGACAGTGCGCGTGAAGGTGATTTTCCAGAGAAGCGGGGCTCGTCGAGAGCTCAATCTCGCTTGCGGGGTGAGGAAGGCCTGATTGGTGGGCAGTGTGCAGATGACTGTGTCCATTCTATACGTAGTATTATTATCTGTTCTGTACTTAAGGCGTATTTCATCGTGTGAGAATGCAGAACGCAATTACAATAGCAATTACAATTGCAGAATTCAATAGCGTTTAATATTGAAAAAGGAGAAATCTGCAAACTGTTCAAAGAAATTCAGAGCCCAACTTTAAACTACTCGCTTATTTATAAGGCAGCCTTTTTTGATATATTGCCCTTACATAATATGAAACTAAATACAGAAGCAAAAGAAACTTTAAAGTTCCATGAAATGATTTATGTATCTGTAAAAACATGGGTACGGAGAGCACAGATAAAAATATATTTTATACCTAAATAATATAATCTCACCTTTAATTATAATATGATTCTGCATGATTTAACTGTCAGCGTATATTTACAATATTAATTGTTGGTCTTTAGACATCGTTTCCATGGGAATATCGAAAAAAGTACCCTATGTGTTATTACAGGGTCTAAGCTTCCTACATACCAAAACCCAATCCATTCAGTAGTATTTGCGTTTAAGAGTAACAAACATCCTTAAATCCTCACAAAATTCTCGAATCGCCTCACATTTATTGTAATATTAGTAGATTTCCATATTTTCAGCTTTAAATTCAACTAATTGATGAGGGAGCTAACAATTGTTAAATAACAAGCAGTGATCCAATCCCTTGAGGCACAACTTCTATGCCGTTGGAAAACTGATGTGACAATACCTACATTGAAATAGATCTTTGCCGTCAGTTTACTAACTCCAAATAAGCTTATTGTATTTATTGTGGGGATGTACGAATATATAAAATTAAAATTTTTAGAATATACTCATTTGGTAGATTGTTCGATGACATAATATCCTATTACGATAGTTTGACTATTTTCCTACCATGCCTTTCTAAATTTAATAGATCACGATCCAATATCATAATATTTGGTATATTATGATATTTCATCGTGATCTACGTACTCAATGCGAATAATTATGGTGATTGATTGCCATTTAATAATAATGTATAATTTTTAGACAAATTACTTATTCCTAGTCAATAAGTTATTCACTAGTCAGGGAACATTATCGAACCTCTCGAGACCCGTATTAACTTAAGCATCCGCCGGTGTAGTTCTCAATTAAGAATCGTTCGTCTTAACCAATTAGTGTCTGAAGAATCAGTCGGCCGGAGACTGCGGTTAGCTCGCCGTCTATACCCATCGCAAGACATTGCATCCCTAGCGCTTCCCAGGTCCATTTAGCCAATGGAGTCTTTATATTGAAGACAATGACGACATAATTTGCTAAAATCTTCACCGCGTAAACACATCAATAATAACTTAGGTATATAAGGTGTTATCAAAATATAGATGTCTTTGATGAAAAAAATATCTTATGATATCTACAACCGCCTCCAATCAAAGGGCACATACGCATAAGGGCGATCTTCTAACACATGTTCTAAACATATTTCTACCATATTGAATATAGGTGTTATTGAATGACCTTTTTTAAGGCTGAGTTGGTTGTCCCCGCCGGCCTGGAAGTCGTACAGCGCCACGAACAGCTGCGGGTCGTCATCTTCGTGGTGCGCCAGCAGGTTCTCTTTAGACGTCCATCTGAAGAATGAAAGAAGAATAATTACAACCGTGACGTAGCTTACCACGTCGTTTTTTATGTGGATGGTCTGTCATTATTTACCTTAGGTAAAGGTTAAAAGGGACGAGGTAACAGGACCCTTGGTGATTTGATATAAAATGACGAGACCATCACTCAACCCTTATTTTGACGGGCTTATCTGAATGTCTAAAATATTTAGATCATTTAATTACAGAAGCCCACAGTCTACTGTGCACTCTAGGGAAAACCTTGTCATAAGTCTGGACTTATGACGACACTGGTGTCACAGAACAGATAATAACAATAACTACGTGTATAGGACACTGTCATCACGCCCACCAATCGGGCCTTCCTCAGCCCGCGAGCGAGATTGAGCTCTCGACGAGCCCCGCTTCGCTGGAAAATCACCTCACGCACACTTGCGCATGTAAAAAACTCCATGTGTGCAGTATGTAGTAGGTAGTTATATCGTGACTTTTGTATGGGAATTGAGTCGAGTGTCCGGGGTATGCTAATGTTTTGTGTTCTTGATCAATTGCTTTGGTTAACCAAAAACTTGTCCTCATATTGATATTAGTTTGTTAGGCATCAGAGCGCTACTGCGTTTTGTGGAACACTGCGTTGTTGAACTGCGTTGTATGGCCACTTTAAACCTAGTACATACTTCAAACTTCACACTAATTTATTGATAAAAAAATTAGATACTCGTATTATGTAGGAGAAAACATATAGAAGGCTTTCACCGCACACTAAGACCCCTCCGACATAATATTGGCGTATAGCTCATATTTGATTCTATCAATAAAATTAGGGCAACACGTTTTGTTACAGTGTAAACCGCAATTGTTATTATTCTGAGAATGTTTTAGCATGGTAAAAACGGCACGGATATTGAGAACATGCTCCCGCAATGAAACGCGTGGCGGGTTCCTTACACAAGTCCGGTACCTATACATAAGTGATTTAAACAGGTTAATTATTAATAGAAATCACATAATTTGATAGGTAGTTAAATACTTCTTGTTAGGTCGGCGTCCCACAGCGGTGTCAGGCGTAGGTTACCGGTCACCCGAATTTCTGACACGACTATCATCTATGAGGATACGCGGAACTTTACGATAGAGCACAGACAAGCGGTGCGGGGGAGGATGGATAGTTTTTACTTCAATTCATGCCATGTAATGCCTAAACATTTAATGGAATGAGAAAGGGCCGGGGCCACTGCATAACTTTGGCGAATGCATACCCGTCCTAAAGCGTCGTCGTCAGTTTTTTCGTGGTGTAATTTACTTTGCTTCACCGTTATCCGTCACACTAGACAGGAAAGTCAAGCGACGCGCTTGGTTTTCGTTTTCATACAAAGGATGAGACTTCACTATCTACTCTGGTTTGTGGCGTCAACGAGCAGAAGCACCCCTGGGTAATTTAAATTTTCCTTTTTTAGAAAGATACGTCTCAATGTTATATAAGAAACTCGTTCCTTTTATTAACCCCAAGTTAACGTTGGCACACGTGGACCTAAGTGAGTTGAGGAAGCTAACCTGTTGACTGCGAATGCGATGAAGAGACGAGCTTAGCAATAGGGCTAAATTATAGTACTAATAATATGAAACCTGTTGGCAGTGTCGAGAGGTTGGGGCGTGGCAGGGGCTCCGGCCGCCGGACTCTCTCCGTCCGGCAGGTCGGGGATGTGGGGCAGCGGCCGGCTTTGGAGCAACGCTTCTGGAACATAACCGATTCATACATCATTACTACTATCACACTATATTGGTACATATTATAATAGAAATCTAAATAAAGGTACTAGAAGTCACATACCCGCGTGACTTTGTCGCCGCACTGGTGAGACTAATCAGCGTTTGGGTAGTGTAAGATTTAGTCACGGCGCAGCATTCATTGTGTGGCGCTATTTATGTGTGCGTGGCTATGCGTTTGAATAGGTATAATATGCGTATTTAGTAGTGACACTGTCACCGAGTTATAGCGAGGTGGCAATAAGGTGTTCTTACGTAAAATTAGCGAATTTTGACATTTCTAGTACCATTATTTTGATTTCTATGGTACTTTAGTAGAGAGTTAACGTGCCCATAAAGATTCATAAACGAACTAGCGCACTTTACTAGGAGCCTCGAAAACCACTATGAAATCCGTATTATTCTAACCATCGATTTTTTTATTGCGTGTCATGTGATATTGTGGAAAACTAGACAGTAGGTCGTTAGTCTTTATAAATGCTTTAGGCTTTTCCATGGATATAGAGCGGTCTTCTTCTCGCTTTCAGCAAATTGATATACCTAATATATATTATCGTTTTTTTGGATGGCTTCATGGCTAAGTTGTTAGTACCTCTGCCTGAGAAGCAAGGAGTCCTTAGTTCGAATCCCAGCCGGGGAAAGTACTTGTGCGATATGCTCAAATGCTTGTTCTCGGGTCTTGGAAGCATGTGGTGTGTTTTTGTATGTGTAAATGCCGCCTGCGACACAGGGAATCCAAGTACAGGGGTGTGAGTGTGTAAACGTAATCTAGATAATGCCATTTTAGGCATCACCATGAAATCAATTCACTAGGTACAGTTTACATTACCTCATATATATTTTTTTGCCATTATTCTGCGACAATATGCAAGCCTGCAGCCACCAGCGACATTGACCCGAATTTCAGAAAGGCATGCCCTTAATGTGAACGTCGAAACGATAATTACGACATTTATCACAAAAGCGGCGGCTTTCTGATAAGTTTGTATTGTACTATAATGAGTTTATCAATCGACGATAACAAAAGTGGAGGAGGCGACTAACTTGGCGAGTGAATCACTGGCTATAGGACTATAGCAATAAACTCGGTAAATCAAAAGAAGAGTCAACCCCAACACATTTTGGCATCTACACACTGCGTTAGCTTCTATGCAAATGTTCTTAGCATATGTATAGTCCCAATTTTTGCCGCGTGCCAATTTAATTGGAGTGGCCTCTAAACGACACACCCACGTCGCAATCAATGCTCGATGGCGATGTATAAAATATAGATAGAGTACCTACACAATAATATATCCTTCACACTTAACGCGGAGCTCTGCATTGTTGGAGGGTAGGTACTAGGCACATGGAAAAGTTGTTAAAAGTAAATTTAAAGTAGACTGCAGCCATGTGACTGAAAACCTGGGCATGGAAATATAGTATAATATTATGTTTAATCTGTGTCTAGAATACCGAATCACATAGGTATAGCTAGATATTGCCGGTAACATCTTTATAAGCTAAATATGACCGATGAAAAATAGAACAGGACCACCCTCTACAGCCTCACCACCCACCGGGGACCCTGGGCCGGCCAACCCACAGTGCGAATAATTCTGTTATAAAAGTACATTCATTTTAATTACCACTGCGTTGCAATCTTCCTTTTTCTCCCTTTTCCACTATGAAAGATATTACGCTTACTGTTGCTCATTGGAAAATGCATTAAATTATAAATACTGGTGTTCCTCTTAATATAAAAATAAATCAGTGTTGACCTGACTTTTGCAGAATTCTATATTGAATAACAATACCCAGTAAATGTTTAGCTTAACTTGTAATAATTTGACTATGCATTATTAGGTTTGTGAAAGTTTGTATGGATGTAAAGATGCTATGCTACAATTACTGTTTGATACGCGGGTAAGTATACTTAAGAACGGTTAAGTTAGATTTTTAAAATCTTACGCCATTTTGGGGGGCGACAACGTTATCAAAAAATGGTATGTAGGTAATGCCACGGTCCCCGCGTTTAAAAATGAGTAACACCGCAAGGCACAGCTAGGTTTAAGGTGCGAAACTTAATTTTTTTGTAAATAATTCGCATGACCAATTGTCATCGCAGTGTGCTAATTGCAATTATTTGGACGATTGGACGCATTCTATCCTATTAATTGGCATCGTTATGTCTACCTCAGTAAGCTTACCAACCAGCGGAGTAATTAATACATTAGCGTTCCACTTACATCAATTCTTCTTCAATTAAAGCCTGACATATTCGCCATTCATTAACACTTTCCGCTTCAAAAAATAGTTCTTCTGACTACAGAGCACTATTTCTCTCCACTTACTACGATCCTGACACACGGCTTTCGCTTCGTCCAATTTTATGACATTCTTCATACATGCTCGCTTTAGACTTGGCCTTTCCTTAAAATAACATCAATTAGTTCATTAAAAGTACGCCTAGGTCGAGCCCTACCGATTTGGCCATTAACACTAGCCTTATCAATAATATCTTCTGTTAATTCGCATCGTATTCGCGAATATTTGCACCTTTTTTGAATATTCGCATTCGGAAGATTTTATGCGAATATGTTGTGGTATATCAAAACAAAAATGTATTTTTATGAAATTCAAAAGTAGCTTTTTAGATTCATCAAATATTATTAAAGATATTTCTTGAAAATTAATAAGAACTTAAAAAAAACAATAATAAACTACACACTTTTCTATAACATAGATTTATGGGCTCTTTGCCACACTATCAGCGTTGGTATTGGTACCTTACTTATCCGTATAATTGCATTAAACTACCCCCTATACTGACACAAAGTAATAGTAACAATTTACTATTTTTGTTTATAATAATAATATATTAGAGTAGTAACCTCTTATTATATCGCTCGCTAACACGGGCTATATCCGGTGTTCTGATAGGCGTACATATATATCTTTTAAAATTTTATTCAACCAAAGAGCTTCTAACCTAAAGGTAATGGCTAAAACTTATCGGAGATTATCTCTAAAGACAATCTCAGAGACAGCCCCCGCTAAATGCAAGGACAATTTGTAAATGTATATATATCGAAACTGACGAGTTCTTTGAGAAAGAATAAAAACTAGTTTTACAAAATTAAACAGACTTTAATATAATATTGAAGGAAAGAGGATCCTTGAGCATTCCTCATAATTAGTTAAATGAAATTGGATTAGGTGAAAGTTTATCATATCATCATTATGATGTTGATTGTTGTTATTGATTATGAGTTGATTGGGCTATGTGGTTTTTCGATGATTATAATTGGGCTTTATCAACCGAGACTTCGGAGCCTGTGCTACTTTTAGCTTAAAGGGAAAACAGCAGGCGATAATTCGCCACTGAACGGGCTCTCTAAAAAGGCCACCCAACATAAAATAATCGAGTCAAATATTCGCATTCGCGAATATTTGACTCCCTCAGGCACAGACAGAGGTCTGTGAAGTTTGGCGTTTATAATGTGTGGGTAAGTGGGTACGTTAGTGTAAAATTACCCAGTTCGCATGGTATTTGTGACAATGATTCGCGAGTCGAGTGACGAGTGTGCCTGTAGTACCTACTCGTCATCCCGTATGCACTACAACTACATAGACTATAATATACAAGTGTACAGAAGACAGGCTGCATATTGACAAGCGAGGGAGAAAAAAGTTCTCGTTCTCACACATGTAGGTACCTTACTTTAGTAAGGTTTTGGTTTGGTAAAAACCACTAGACGCATAGTTTCGAGCGACACGCTCCAAAGAGAAAGAGAGAGAGCAGAGTAGTTTTTTTGTAGAAACTCTTACTTCTTTAAATGTTTCGACGCCAACCCTAGCGCGTAAATACCGGCCTTCTGTACCTTTTATATAGTGGCATATGGCATATGTAACGCTGGAGAAGTCTCAGATAGAAACTCAAAGGGAGAAGTGACTCACTCTCAGCGGGAGACGTAGGTACCTACCTACTTGTTACGGCCAATATGGAGCCGGAATATTATACGTAGATACAGGTGAATCTTATGTTGCAAATTTTAAGAACTATAAGGATTATAAGGCACTATATTTATTTAGTACAGTTACAAGCACAAATACGCAGATCTACGTCATATCTGCATACAGGGTTGGACAGAATTTGAATTACTTGCAATTAAAATACGTAATTGAAATACTAATACGTATTTGGTATTTGTATTTCACGCCGAGGTATTTTGTAATTAGTATTTCAAATACTTGTTCAAATGTCTTCGCTGGCTTCAAAATACATTTTAACATTAAATACATAATTTAACCTTCATTTAGTGATCGTGAGTGTGAGTGAGAGGCAAGAGTGTAATGATGGTAAAGCAGCTATTAAAGGTGGCAACACTGCACCTGTTATGTATACTGTACGTCAAAATTGTCAAAATCCAAGAAAACGATAGAAGCAAGCTTTTAATTCTTGAGCGCTATCCAAATAAAAAAAATGTGTTCATACAATTTAACACAAGTTTGTGCTCATCAGGACCTGTAGAAATATTGTTTTCTTTAGCAGGTGTTATTCACTCTCCAACAAGAAGCTGTTTGTCTGACAGTACATTTTAAAATCTAGTGTTCATGAAAGGAAACTCTGGTTTTACTGATGAATTAATCTTGTTTTCCTCTACTTTTCAGCCCGTGCTGGTCTAGATTACGAGGCATGCCTTTTAAGTTTCATCGTTTGAAAAAAAAAAAAAAAACACAAAGAACGTTATAGTACTTTTTATTGTTTTTCAAAGTATTCACCACGTAGCTTAATCACAGGCTTAATACACTTTTCCATTCGCTCAAACCAGTTATTATAACATTTATTCCACTTTAAAGTGGGGGTGTTCAAAATGGCTGACTTGAAAGCGTCGACTGCTTCTTCACCGGACTGGAATCTTTGACCACGAAGACTTTTCTTAATTTTAGGAAATGTAAAGAAATCGTTAGGGCTTAGGTCAGGACTGTATAGAGAATGGTCAAGAATTTCTACTATTTCCTGCTTCAAATACTCAATCGTTTGACGAGCGCTGTGTGAGCTTGCGTTGTTGAGGTGCAGGATGAGGCGTCGCTTTGAGTTAGATTTTCGAAGTTCGGCGATGACTTGTGGTAAACAAACTGTGGTATACCACTCTGCGTTAACAGTTCTACGATCTTCAAGTGCAATAGTCGCAACATGGCTGGTTTTTCCAACGAACGTCCATCACCACCATCTTCTTTGAAGTGCTTCGAGAACGAACAACTTTAGTCGGCTTTGGCTCGTCTTGAAAGACCCAGATAGTAGATTGTTGTTTGGAATCAAGATCGTAGGCATAGATCCAAGATTCGTCACCAGTCACCACTGATGATGTCTTAGACGTGATTTGAATCTCCTCGGTTGAACCTTTGCAGAGTTTTCAAACACCAACTGACGCGGGCCGCCTTGTGATCGTTGGAAAGCAGATGCGGTATCCAACGGCAAACTACGAGGGGAGGTCAAAAAGTTCGCGGAATGAAAGGGAAGGGGGGTGAATTAAAACATGAAATTATTATTCCTTTTCAATATATTCTCCATTTACCCTAATACACTTTTCAGACCTTTCAAATAATTTGTTACCTTCGAAAAAAAATGATTTGTCAAGGCCTTCAAAATAAGCAGATATTGCCGACTTCATTTCATCGTCATCAGTAAATTTCTTTCCACGAACCTCTTTTTTCATGTTTGGGAACAAATAATAATCACAAGGGGCCAAATCTGGACTATAGGGAGGGTGGTTTAAAGTTTCGAAGCCGCACTTGTGTAAGGCAGCCATCGCAACATGACTCTTGTGAATGGGTGCGTTGTCGTGCAAAAGGAGCACACCTCGAGACCATTTTCCCCTTCTCTTTTCTTTAATTGCTACTTTTAATTTTTCCAGTAGTGTAGCGTAGTACTTCCCCGTGATATTGACACCTTTATCTTTATAATCGATCAATAAAATCCCCTTGGAATCCCAAAAAACTGTAGCCATAATCTTTCCGGCCGATTGTGACACCTTAAACTTCTTGGGCGGTGCTGCGCCTTTTTTGTGCCACTGCATTGACTCCTGCTTCGACTCAGGTTCATAGTAATAAACCCAAGTTTCATCTCCAGTCACAATTCGGTTCAGAAATTCATCCCTGTTTTCACTACACAGCTCCAAAAACTCGCGCGAACACTCGACGCGCCGCTGTTTTTGAAGCGCTGTGAGCATTCTCGGTACCCATCTTGCACTGACCTTAGACATGCCAAGATGGTCATGGAGAATATTCAAAATGGTCGTAGATGATACTCCAGTCATCTCTGCGATTTGTTTCTTCTTTAGGCATGCATCTTTTAGAACAAGTTTTTCAACTTTTTCAACAATGTCTGAGGACGTTGCTTCAATTGGCCGACCTGAGCGCTGATCGTCTTCAATTGAGTCTCTGCCTTGCTTGAAAAGACTATGCCACTTGTAAATCATTGTTTTTCCAGGGCAGGAGTCCCCGTAAACTGATGACATTTCTTTCATAATGTTCTGAGGTGTTTTTCCTTGCTTAGTGAAACTTAATCACGGCACGATACTCAATTTTCTCCATAGTTGATATTTTCTACCCGATTGACTTGTTTATCCAGCGATATCTCAAAGGTTTATGAACCGATTGGGCTGAAACTTAGTATTTATAATTGTATTGAGTCAACAAGTAGCGACAGGTAAAAATAACTACCCCCTTCCCTCTTTAAACCCTCCATTCCGCGAACTTTTTGACCTCCCCTCGTAGCTTTCTCACACCAAGCGCTTCAAGCAAGATCTTCTGAATGGTTGTCCCTAAGATGCCTAATAGAGCCTCTATCTCTCGATATGTCACATGTCGATCTTCGAGAATTAGTTGTCTCACAGCAATGATGTTATCTTCAGGGAAGGCGGATTTTGGGCGTCCTTCGCGAGATTTGTCACTAACACTAGTATGTCCACGCTGGTCCACATTCTAAATACCAGCGTTCGACAGTCCGCAGACATGGGGCTTCATCACTGAACACAGATGTTAGCTCTTCAAAACACTGAAGCCGTGTCAGGCCTCTTCTAAAGTTGTAGAAAATTATTGCACAAACATTTTCCTTAGAAAGATTCATTTTCGTATGTAACCTTACAGATTCCAATCGACGCTGTGACATAACAATAGCATTAATCCTAATACTTTAAACTGTTTTGAGATTCAAAATTGAAACACATTCGAATATAGAACAGTTCCAAATTCAAAATTGCCGGGAAATATTGAAACGACAAAACTTAAAAGGCATGCCTCGTACTTATTTTGTAATTTATTTCAATTAAAAATAGCTAAAATACTGTATTTTGTATTTTATATTTCAAATACCTTACTTAAAGATATTTTGAATTTCGTATTTTAATTACTTGCGATACAGTGTTTTTTAATTTGTATTTCATAGCATGTATTTTGCCCAGCCCTGTCTGCATATGACGTAGAATCTGCGTAATCGAGCTTGTAATATACCGCGAAGGCTCAACAACTAACTTTATCTTATTGACTTATTTTATATATAGATCGAAATTTAGATCTAAATCGCGTAACTAGTTACATATTACTTATTACTGAAGCCGACTACTCACACACCTGTCGCAGGAGCAACGTGAACCTACAGATCTGCGTGCGATCTGAGCCGTCACCGCAGCGATTCCGACGATTCGACGCGGATACAGGTGTGCAAGGTTTCATGGGATTTCATATAAAGGATTTTAAAATTAGTTTTATTCGGAACGTTCGGCTCGGATTCCACGCACATCTGTAGAGTCACCTTAAATTGACCCTGTAGCAGATGTGTGAGTAGCCGGCTTTAGTTCCGTCCATACTTCCGACTTCTAGCACACATACAATATCACTGACTAATACGAATTATAATATTGTATACCGGTTGGGAGAGAATTCTTTGAAAGCTCTATAATACTAGTGTAAGTACAGCGGCTTTGCCCGTTCCCAATTATGAAATACTAGCTGTGCCCCGCGGTTTCACCCGCGTTGTCATCGTTGCCGTGGGAATATCGGAAAAAAAAATACCCCATGTATTATTCTAGGGTCTAAGGTACCTACATACCAAATTTCAGCCCAATCGGTTAAGTAGTTTTGGCGTGAAAGAGTAACAAACATCCATCCATCCATCATTACAAACTTCCACATTTATAATATTAGTAGGACAGGATGGGAGTTTTATACCAAAACTTTGACGCCCTTTTTGTACTCCTTAGAATGCGATTTTTAAATTTTAAATCCTTTCTTAGCTCACGTCCAGACAAAGAAAAGAACCTACATTACAAGTTTCAAGTATCTAGGATCAGTGGTTTGGGCTCTGCGTTGCATGTTAGTAAGTCATTTAGGATTTTATAATATATAATGATAATAGCGTTTTCTATTTATTTCAGGTTGTCACGTGGTAGCATCCACGTGACCTCAATAGGGATAACGAGGACCTCCATTATTTTGAAACGGTTAGTACCTACCTATGTTACGAGTACCTATGTTTAGTAGAAGTTTTTGATCGTCAAATTTATTGGTCAGTTATATAGGTAAAAAATAGCGGCGAGTCTTGAACGAATTAACCAGGAGTGCTATAAGGCGCGCGTGGCTAGAATTATAATTTTCAATAGACACAACAGCGGCTTCGCCTGCCAGCGAATTTATTCTCGTTAAACATTTAATACTTTATTAACACCTTACAAATATATAATCTCAAACCAGGGAACAAATTGGGTGCAAGTATTTTTCGAAGTGTGTTACCTTTTGGAGTCCCAATTGATATTCAGCCAGATTGCGGCTCAAGTAACTGAACTAGCTACTATTCCTAATTACGTTGGAATTGATTGGGGCCACTCGGCTTTGCGATGAACGTAGAATATAATTATTCCTCTAACTCCTTTGCAGCTTTATTTATGCTCGAATAGGTTAGCAAGACGAGAATGACGTCTAAAGTCTATTGTTAAACGAAACGTTGACGCATTAAGCCGCGTATTCACCCGCTCGACCCAAGGCAGCCTCAAATGGATACTTGACTTTAGAGATGGCTGCTTATTAGTAGCCTAATAGGAATTAGTAGCACGATAATATATACACCCACAAAAGTCCCATATCTGATGTAATAGGGGGCGATATTATTGCCATCAACCGGGAACAAATCTAGACTCCAATTCCAATCCAGAATCGAAACCCATACTTGTGAAAACTCATAAAGCATGAAATACAATAACTTTAACATTTTTTACCTAACCTGCGAATTGAACCTCATACTAAGCAGTCGCGCTTGCAACCATTTCAACGAGGCAGTCTAACCTTAGCCACACACGTATTTATCGTACATGTTCCCGTCTTTATTTGTCACTAGTATGATTGAGTTACCCAGAATGTATTTGGCGTTGCATTATTTCATGGTGCTACTTAACAAGGTAGCCATTAATCTTCGTATTGTTAAAAGAAAGAAAGTAAATAGATTTTTGAGACACACATTGTACATAACAATGTTTTGAAAAAAAAAAAAAAAAAAAAAATAACATTACACGCAATTCAAAAATCTGGTTAGGTCATTGGTTGGATCTGTCAAATCCTAAACATATTTTTCTAAACACATTTGGCTACTCAATTTTTATTTTATTAATGAATACACAGATACCACGGATATTTTCAAATTATTGAATTGTATCAACGTTGTGCATTGCATGTACCTAAAAAATATCTTCACTCATGCGTTTTATAGGGATAAGTAATATATTTTATTCACACTACAGCGGCCTAACACAACATTTGAATACGAGCGCTGAAAAAAAAACTGAAAAAAACCATTAATTCGCAGTAGAACGTCTTTGATTCGTTGTTATATGACTACGAATCAAAGAGGTTCTAAATATTATCTTCGCCTAAAAACCTCCACTAAACAATAATTTATCTAAAACCTACCTAACAGAATAGAAACTACGCGTGTCAAAACATGGCTCCAACTTTGTGATTCTTTAAGATTTCGCAGGGAAAGATGAGTTGTCGGGTGAGGGAGCTGAGGTTAGTTTATTACTACTGTATAATTATAATAATAATAATAATAATAGGGACAACAATTAGGTCATACATGAGTTACATAATATATTTATAAACATATAGCTCTCCACCACAAAGATCTCCCGGTGTATTACTGTTAACTATATAAAATGGAGCACAAAGTTGTGGGGCGACCTTCCCCGCCTCCCATACTGCACCACAGCTGCTGATACATACATATCTGTATGTATATAAAAAAAAAAGCCTCGTATTCATAAGGCAAGAAATGTCTGGCGATACGTGTCGCTTGACCTTTCTGGCGAATTCTGGGAACGAGTCGCGCCACTAATTTATCTAGGGACCAAAATTTATGCACGTATACGTCGCCCGAAATGTCAAGCGACACGTTTGTCGCGATTTGTGCCCTAATGAATACAAGGCTTTATATAGCGATCTGTAGGGACGATAAACACTCAGATTAATTAAATGACATAGGTATAGATCTATATCAGCGAGTGATCAGCTCTGTGGAAATTCACACTAAGTAATTGAGTATCTTGCCAAACAATCAATTACTTAATTTAAGTTAATTTGCTTGTTCCTATTCCTAAGTATGAATGCATTAAGTATATTACGGCGGCACAGTATATCTTAGCCACGAAAGGCCATTATGGGAATGGAAGCTTTGTGAAACATCGCCTACCAAGGCGTGCTATCGGAAAGTCAGTCGAGTCTCGTGTGCAAGGTTATGAATGTGATCATTAAAGAGGTCAACTTTAAAAAGGTCTATTTAAATCATATTATATAGGATAGGTATCATGTGTATATATTCGCTGGAAAGTGTATTAGCGCAGCTTGTACCATTTTCAAGTTGCGTGTCGTAGCGTTTTACAATCGCTAACGATCGCGTAGCGCCGCCATAAAACGCTTTGTCGTAGCGAAAAGGCCTTTCACTTGTATTTGTACTCAAAATCGACGATATGCCGTAGCTATTAAAGCTCTGTTCAGCTCGACTCACGCTTCTGACACAAAGTAGTAGGATAAGAAGGAAGGCTCCATAAAACGAGCGAAAATAAGAAGGTACGCACACACATGTGTGCAACTTTACAGCGCTATTTCACCACTGACAATAATATATGTATCACTAGTTGTGTCCCGCGGTTTCACCCGCGTAGACATAGTTCCCGTGGGAATTTCGGGAAAAAAGTAGCCGTATTGTTATTCCAGGGTCTAAGCTACCTACATATCAAATTTCAGCCCAATCAATTCAGTACTTTTGGCGTGAAAGAGTAACAAACAAACATCCATCCATCCATCCATCAATCTAACCAAAACCGCGCTAGACGGCGCTGGAGGTGAGTTAGAACTTGCAAGCGTTTTGTATTTTTCGTGTTTCTCGCGCTCTCGAGCTTTGGATGACGGCGAGCCAAAAAATTGAGAGTTCGCCTTCTTTATCTTTTTCTTTTGTGCTACTGGTGTCTGATTGAGTTGTGACTCATTTGTAGTTTCAAAATCAATTAGTCACGGATTTATGTATTCTAAATCTTTCAAGTGGTATGTCGAGAAAAACGAAGAGAAGCGGTGCTCGATTTGCAACTAGTAAGTTTTGTGGTGTTATAATTAGCCGCCAACATTACCTAACCTCTGTCCCAACATATCTTATAGGAAAGCAGCCGGGACCTACAGTAGTAGGTGACGTAAGTTTCTCTATGTAGATATTTAGGAATAATATACTCGCTACTCGCATTCGCAGATGAATGGTGTTAGTAACAAGTGAGAGAGGTGCAGTGTGGGAAACTGGGTGTCGCGTGGGAATCTGAAACCGGTCCGTGGGGGGGTCCGTCTCGCGTGTCTACCTCCGTGATGCCCGCCCGACGGCGCATCGCATAGCTCTAATGTACTCAGTACATGTTTCACACTTTGTCCTTGATATGGTCAACTTGTATTACATTTTAAACACAATGACTGGAACCAGAACGATCTATTTATAGTTTACACCGTATATCCAGATATTAGTCCACTGCTAACAAATATAATTTTTTTTTTTTTTTTTTTTTTTATGGTAGTAAGTGACAAGACGAGCAAATCAGGTCCCTGATGGTAAGCATCATGATTGCCCATATCAGACACAGTGCCACCCAGTGTTTTAAAATTCAAAATTCTGCGCGGCACTGTACTGCGCCTGTCACCCTGAGTTATTAGTTGTTGAAACTCGTCATGCCCAGTAATTTCGCTGGAAACATTGCCCTTCAGACCGGAACACAGTAATGTTTGTACATTACTGTTTGGCGGATAATGCTCTTGTCAAAACCTTCTTACAGCTTTTTGACATAAGCACCTACAGATCTGTTCACTCACGAAGGCGCGCCCCTCCACACCTTTTGAATGTAAAAAGTTCTTTTCAATAGTTAGTTTTAGTGTTTAGTACTTTTATTATTGTATTAACAATAGTTAGTTTAGTGTTAATAATTTTCAGGTGGCCAGTAAGTTCAACAGAACATCTGCTGAAGGAGGTGGCTCGATTATACTTTTAAGAAAATCAATTAAATATAAAGAGCGAAATGACATTGTCAGCTGTTCTGTGGAACGAACTTGCGAGGTGGCTTGTGTAGAAGTGAAAAGGCACATAATCTTATGTGTATATAGGCCGCCGAACTCGAATCTCACTTCTTTTATGTCCTCTATGGAAATAATTCTAAACAAAATTTGTAAAAGTAATAAACATGTACTTGTATGCGGTGATTTTAACATTGATATTTTGTCAGATTCTCCAGATAAAACTAATTTGACTAGTTTATTTAATTTAAGTCCTTCGGTTTGAGTTACCTATTCTCTGAGCCCACAAGAGTTACAGTCACTTCATCGACCTGTATTGATAATATCTTTACCAATTTCGAAAGTAGGAAGTTATCAATAACAGGTGGAGTTAGGTCTGACCACAAGGGTCTCTCACTAGAATTTATATGTGAAAAATCAAAAGAAAAACCAACAATTGAACATAGGCCCCTAACAACATATAAACTCGAAAAGCTTAGGAATAATATAGAATCAAAACTCGTAAATGTCGCTGTCTCTGAGGATGACCCTAATTTCAACTATGAAAACATATTTTCTGTAATAAGTAAGGAGTTCAATGAGATATGTCCCAAAAAGAAATTACACACGAATGGGAAACTAGAATTTAGTGATTGGGCTACCAAGGGTATCAGGAAAAGTAGAGATAATATGTATGAGTTGTATAGGGATAAAGCCCATTCTAATTCAGAATCATTTCATGAGTATATGTTAAATGTTATTCAAAAATTTTTAAAGCTGTTTGCATCCAAGCAAAAGCCATAAATATTAGAGACAAAATTCGCAAATCAAGTAATAAAATTAAGGCGGTTTGGAAAACAATAAATGTAGAGACAGGTAAAGATAAATGTAGAGATTCTGAATATAAATTATTAATTAATAATGAACACATTACAAATGTTGAGGAAATCGCTAATATTTTTGTCGATTTCTTCTCTAACATAGCCCTGAACGCGACCAAGTCACTTGATTCATCCCCAGACTTGGCGGAGACTTTTCTTAAAGAAAACTTCCAACGCACCATACCTGAATTTTCGTTCGAACACATCTCATTAATTGATATCAAAAAGACGTACAAGAGTTTAAATGTTAAAGCTACAGAAGATCTATGGGGTCTATCTGTAAAAATGCTAGATTCTATAATAAACACAATTGCTCCTTACTTAGCAGAATTATTTAACCTATGCATAGATAAAGGCACGTTTCCAGAACTAATGAAAATAAGTAAAATCACTCCTATCTTTAAATCGGGAAGTAAGACAGATCCCTCAAACTATAGGCCAATCTCTGTTTTGCCAGTATTAAGTAAAATCTTTGAGAAATTGATGCTAAACCAACTGCTGTCACATTTCAATAGAAATAGAATACTGCATTCAAACCAGTATGGTTTCACCAAATGCAGATCAACAACCGATGCGGGCTGTCATCTCATGACTCTTGTCTTGGAGGCTTGGGAGAGTTCACAGGATGCCATTGGAGTGTTTTGTGATCTTTCCAAAGCATTCGACTGTGTAGAACACTGCACGTTACTGCGCAAGTTAGAATTATATGGAATTCATGGGAATGCCCTCAACCTGGTGGAATCATACTTGTCTAGTAGGCAGCAGAAGGTTAGCGTCAATGGTATCACATCTGCTAGTTCTCCTGTCAAGATGGGAGTCCCACAGGGATCAATTTTGGGTCCTTTCCTGTTTTTGGCATATATTAACGATTTGCCTTACATGGTCCACGGTCTAGCAGATATAGTTCTATTTGCCGATGATACGTCATTGATTTTTAAAGTTGATAGGAAGGATACTTCACTAGTACATGTTAATAATACTTTAGCAAGTATATCCAGATGGTTCACAGCAAACAATCTGTTATTGAATGCGAAAAAGACTAAATGTTTGAAATTTTCGTTGCCTAACGTCAGAAGTATAGAACCAATCATAGTTCTTGACGGTGAAAAACTCAATATTGACAATGCAACTTTGTTCCTTGGCATAAATATAGACTAAACTGCAATGGAGCACTCATATCACCGAGCTCTCAGGGAAACTAAGCTCTGCAGCTTACGCGGTTTATAAAATTAGGCAACTAACAGATATAGCCACGGCGAGATTAGTGTACTTTGCATATTTCCATAGCTTGATGTCTTATGGGATTCTGTTGTGGGGGTCAGCCGCAGATATAGAAACTATCTTTATACTACAAAAACGTGCGATTCGTGCCATCTATGAGATGCGTCCACGCGAATCCCTGAGGGAATTATTTAAAGATATAAACATACTGACCCTACCATCCTTATACATTTATGAGAACATCATGTATGTGCGTAAAAATTTACATAAATTCAAATTAAATAGTGACCTTCATAATTTTAATACTAGAAATAAATACAAAATAGCTGCACCTAGCTTTAGTTTATCTAAAACAAATAAAAAGACATTCTTAGGAAATAGTGTACGTTTCTATAATAAAATCCCAAAAGAGATAACTGGGCTCTCAGAGGGTAAATTCAAAACCTATATAAAATCTACTTTACTAAAGAAGGCTTATTATAAAGTCAACCAGTACATAGAGGACAAAGATGCCTGGAAACTTCTGCATAGCCGCCTCGCGGCACCTTTAAAGAAAACGAATGTAACCAAACCAAATATTGTAAAACTATCTGTTGAAAAAATTAAGCCCTACAAGTTTCTTGTGCGTTCTTCTTGTAGAGGTATCTTTCCGAACGCTCGGTAGACTCAGTACTGTTTATCTTTATTGACGTGCAAAAGTGTCAGATTATGACCTATTTGAATAAATCTGTTTGAGTTTGAGTTTGAGTTTGTTTTAATGTAAATTGAATTTTTCATTTCAAACCTTATTAATGCACACCGAAAAACACCGAAAATTTACCCTGGAGGGGCGCGCCTTCGTGAGTGAACAGATCTGTATCTGCTTATCATCAGATTTTGAAAAAAACTGACTGTAAAATTTAAGTCTGAGTTGTACCAACTATAACCGCAGTTTGACAGTTCGATCCCCAGGTCAGGCATAGTGCTAAATATTGGATTTTTCCATTAGGAATTATCTCAATAGCTGCCTGGAGTCTGGAACTGTGCCCGGTATATGGCAATAGGCTCGCCCCCTATTACATGGGACCAATACTGGCGAAATGTGGGTGTATCTACTATGGGACTGAGTCCTGGGTACACCTCTGCCTACCCCTTCGGGAAAAAGGCGTGAATGTATGTTATGACTAGCTATCAAATCTCTGATTAGACCAATGACGTGGTGCACCATTTTTTCAGCTGTTAAAATGATGTCAAAAATCTTGCTTTAACGTGTAAACCCATAATATCGATCTAACATGACATAATTTGTCGGCCAGTCAAGTATTGGTAATGGGTAATGTTGGTGCTACTCAGCCTTATAATTTAGGATTGTCCATGATAATTGACAAGTTGTCAGTCTTAACGTTCACAACTATTAATTGACTTAAGTCGAGTATTTATATTTATTCTATTTATGCAAAGATGTCGTCGGTAAGTTCTACAATATTACACAGCAAGGTTAGAAATGGTCTGTAACTTGTATGTGTACTACCTTACCGATTGGTACGTCTTGCGACAACCAACTGTCGAGCCGACTCTAGCTACTGTTAATGCCCCCCTATGCGAATTATTTATGTTATGGACCAAGTGATTAGTGCGGGCATTATAAATCCTTAATGTTATATAATATATTTGCGAAAGTTTTTAAGGATGGATGTTTGTTACTCATTCACGCCAAAACTACTGAACCGATTGGGCAGAAATTTGGTATGTAGGTAGCATAGACCCTAGGATAACACTTAGGGTCAAAATACATCCACGCGTTGAGGTGTTGCGACTCAATTCCCATACAAAAGCCGCGTTATAAATTCCTAATACTACACAAACACTGCACACATGGAGTTTTGTACACGCGCAAGAATGTGCGTGAGGTGCGTTCCGAACTCCGTCGGCCCTCATTGGAGCCCGATTGGTGGGCGTAAGACCCGATTGGTGGGCGGATGGCAGTGTCCATTCCCTACGTAGTATTATTATCTGTTCTGTGGAAACGCCAATTCGGCGTTCTGCTCCGCCGCAAATATCAGCGTTGGGGCGTAGCAATAACAACATTAACAACGCAAGTAAAATGCGTTGTGCGGCGCGACGCTGATATCTGCGACGAGCAGTATCGCGAGATGCGCTTGTGACCATTCGTGCACGGAATTTTGTCAAGGATAGACGCAGACGTATCGCTGCCCTTTATTGCTACTACATATTAAGAAGAAAAGTGTCAGATTATGACCTATTTGAATAAAGCTGTTTTGAGTTTGAGTTTGAGTTTGACATATTAAAATCTTTTTTCTGCGTCATCATCAGACCCAGAGTAATGTTATGTATCTTTTATACCATCAATCTATGATCTAAATAATGACTACTGACCCATCTAAACCTGATACTGCAGCATCGGGTCAAAGTTTCCATATAGTTAAACATTATTTATTTATTAATTTATATAATATAAGGTAAGGTTAATAATGTCATATAAGGTAAGGGTAGTAATGTCAAATTAATTAGAACTTTGGAAGTTGCTCATATAAGAGTTTATTCACTAAAAATGAGCTGAATTTAGTGAGACCTTATTCTCACGAACACTCATCTAACAATTCACATTTCAGACGAACATAATGACCGCGCAATAAGATTATAATAATATTATTTAACAAAGTTCTCCACGGGTAGGTACCAGAAGACGGCGCCGCCGAGGCCGATCCAGGAAACGTGGCGCGATGACCTGGACGCATACCAAAGCGTATGGGCTGAGGTGGTGCAGGGAAGAGATATGTAGAAAGATTTGGGGGAGGTCTTTGTCCAGCACTGGGACATTATAGACTAACAAAAAAAATAGGTTGTAAAAAGCGTTTTCACCTAACTTCTTCACTACACTCATAGAGATCGTGGAAACAGAAAAATACAGTTTTTCGAATGATATTCTCTCTCATATTCTCGAAATGCATTTTATCCTTATAGTTTTTACCCGCGCCACCCACGTTGAAGCACAAAAAATGTGTAATTGAGCTCGTTAACGTTCACAAAAGACACAAAGACACCATTCCAGACTTAATAATATTATATTATTTTCCTCACAAATTGGTGTCTGTTGTCTGCTCTAGACTCTATAAAGAGTAATCTCGTGAAATGGGCGTTATAGATTATTTATTATTCTTGAGCCAGATGACAGATGATACAAGTTTCTTATTTTTACCCAATAAACAAATGCTAAAATTTGTAGGTTTCGCATTTACAACACGAGTATTAAAACAGATTTTATCGCTTATATTTACATTATTATTTATACTTGACGTTTCAAACACTTTCCTATGTTCGTGGTCTCATGAAGACGGAGGAGTAAGAAGTAGGGTGTCATCGTGTGTCCAAGATTACTTCAAAGTGTTTGAAGCTACCTACCTGAGACAGCAGGTTGCTTAGCTTGTGAGTATCACACAAAAAGCATAGCTTATACGATTTTTACAAGTTAAAACTTATTGTTTTCTTATCGTTACAATTTGGTATATAGGTAACTTAAATTATTTCAATTAGCTTTATACTTTCATAATATGATGTGTACCTACTTTCTGAGGCACATTGAGGTTGATTTCCATAAACGGTCGGATAGGGACGTCGTGTCGGGTCGCACAATCCATTGTGTGGTAATGTAGACCTATTGCATCGAATAATAAAAGGTTTGTCTCATCTTGTATAGTAGATCGTACCACAAAAAATAGTTATGTAGAAGACTCGAATACGGCGAAAACATGCATACTACAGCCGCATCATCCTACAGAGAATCTGACGGCAAATCGCGGGTCAGTGCAAGGGTAGCCGTAAAGAGAGCGTTCGATTTTGTGTCACATGTTTATGTGAACATTAATTATCAGAACTTAATATTGGTCGGTTACTCGGCGGCCAGCATTCGCGTTAAGCCTGTAACTGTAATGTTATACTACTATAGTGTAATGTTATACTATACTACGAATAGACGATCGACGTGGTACAGTACGGCGGTACCATGAACTCGGTTCGCCACCATACCATGTTCGATCGTCTGGCGCACTGTCCGACGAACATTATTATTTTACTCGGTACGGTGAATGGTGGTACAGTCGAACCATGTTCGATCACCTATTCTTAGTATAAGCTGTGGTATAAGGCTCACTGACGAGCATTCGCCTGTAACTACTGTAGGTACCTACCTAATGTAACTTGGGTTCTGACCGGTGTTACTGGTAACACGTACGTAACTCTTCATCTCTTAGCTCGTTATCAGTTTAATAATAGAAACTGTTATTATAATATTCTAGTGGCATGCCCCGGCTTCGCATGGGTAGCTGAAGCGGTATAGTGAACGTTCTAACAGGAGTAAATTCGTAATACATTGTATTTTTATAGATATAACCCTTACGGTTTACGCAGTGCACGCAAATTAATGACTATTTCTATTACAGTGACCAAACGTTAACAGATGTATAAACTTTCCGCGGACTTTATTTTGTAGATATATAAAAGTAACTACAAACCCCTAGAACAGCAGGGGCCTTTTTTGCAAGCAGTAATGTGCAAACATTACTGTGTCCCGGTTTACTGGGCATGATGAGTTTCAACAACTAATATCTCGCGAATTTTGAATTTTAAAACACTTGGTGGCACTGTGTCTGATATGGGCAATCATGATGCTTACCATCAAGCGTCTGATTTGCTCGTCTTGTCACTCACTATCATAAAAAATTAGTTTTAATACCGCATAAAAATAATGACTACTTCAATTATTGTGACTCAACCAAAATAGAATGGATATAATGTCCGTTCACTATGTTGTACATATTGGTAAGTACTACAAACCCCTAGAACATTACTTTATTCTACCACCAATAGTTTTCCCAGCCCATGTATATAATGACTGTTTCGATTATTGTGACTAAACCAAAACAGGTGAATATAATGTCCGTGGACTATTTTGTAGATATTGATTACAAACCCCTTACATTAATTTATTTTAGCATCAATAGATTTCGCAGCGCACGCAAATTAATTAATGTATTTGGTAATTATGTGACACCTTGGTTCATAATATTGCAGTTTTCTTACGGAATCCTGAAACACTGAATTAAGCTTTCCATTAGTGAAAGTTTTTTTTTAAATCGGTCCTATAGTTTCGGAGCCTTTACGTTACAAACAAAAAACAAAGCTTCTCTAATAATATTAGTAGTCTAAATATATTTTATAATATTAGTATAGATAATAAAAAATACTTTTCAATAAATTTTGTTTTTATTGTAAACTTAGGTATAATAGTGATAGCTTTCACCTTGCAATCTTAACGTGACAGGTGCAATATTCAAGTTATGAATATAAATGAGGGCCACTGCTTTTACGCAATGTTATGGCTTCATGAATGCCTTACCCGGCGGCTACGCATTTGCCATTTTGAACAAATGTTAACATCGTTCTGCCTATTCGTCCCAATATTAACTGGCGAAGTGTGGGAATGCGTACACCTCTGAATAACCCTTCGGGGAAAAGTTAGACCATTAAGTTATTATTCACAACGGTTTAGGTACTTATTGGTGTACCAGTTAACAACGGTGTACCTACTGACCCAAATCTTAACATTGATGCTAATCATATGGCCAACCGGTAGCCAGCCACCAGGTTAGGACCACAGATCACTATATTTAGTGCTATGTACAGATGCGACAGTGGCACAGAGCCGGAAAGTTTTGCAATATGTGCGTTTAGCGCTGTTGTAGCACATGTCTTTTTTTTTTCTCCATAGAACTCCATAGAGTTCTTAATCTCCTTCGGTGGAGTTTGCACATATTAATAATGACGTTGACATTCTTATATCCAATTTGACAACTAGTGATGTGACAATATTTCACTAGGTATCGATTAATTAGTGATGTCCCTCATATCGATATATTTAGACGTTCCGGTATTACTTGAAAACTTAATTTTAGAGTAAAAAATAAAATAAAATACATCATTTTATATTTTTTATTTCTATAAAGTATTTTCTCTAATTTACTATATGTATCCTTTAAGCTATTCTCTGTGGCTCATGCAATAGGGTATTTTAGTATTTAAGTAAGGAAAAGTCCAAATATGTATTTATAGGATAATGTTAGGAAAAAGCAATCAATAAATATCGATGTCAGTTTATAACACTTTTAAATGAATTTTATAATTGGATTTAAAATATTTAACTGTTTATCTGTTTTAAAAATAAAACTTTGAAATGCATTTTAGTGGTATTTATCGGCGGAATATATATATATATATATATATATATATTTAATTTTCTGGTAGTTTAACATGACCTTTAGTAATAAATGTAAACAGAAAAAATTACAGTAAAATTCCCTATTGTCCACTTGTAACATCCAGCTCCTGTCCTCCTAGCATGGCACGGCGATAACGAGTTTTCTCCATTTTTCTCTTTCGCGCCCGAACAATTCATATCTGCTGTCACGTTCTAACCCACTGGGACTTCATTTTCCCTGCTTACTGTGCTACCGGGGCAGGTGAACCGTTCACACTATCGAACAAATTAAACGAAAAATTCAACAATATCTGCCGTATAAGCTATTGTGTCATTGACTGTATCTTCATTGTTGCTATTTAGCATATCTGAAACATTGATATAAAGAAAAGGGGAGATGAGGTACTGACATCTCGAAAATGGCTAGCTCAAATTTGGTCTCATCCACATACGTCAGTAAACTAAGGTTGTACGAGCGAATAATATTGTTGTTTCGGTCGCACTTCGGTCTTAGGTACGTCTTTCTATCTTTGTTGTTCATTATTCATGTGACTGTGTAAACTGCACGAGCCATTTGTTGAGTAAGCGCTGGGAGAACGTACCCTATCTCGGCTTTTCTTACATCAAAGATCTGAAATAATAAAGATTTTTAATACTGTGCTAGGTTTTAGGTATCTTTTTTGTAAATTTTTACCCCTGTATTGTTAATTCGGCACCACATTATCATATTATTATTATAATTAATGTGAAAGCAATTGATGGATGTTTGTTTGACTCAATCGTCCCAGTACGTACAGTACCCGGCGATATATATTGCACATCGACCTTTGGAAAGAGACAATCGGCTAATTTCGTCTTCGTAGAGCGTTATCTCTGTCGCTCGAAATACAAACAGTCCGGTATCTATTAGGAGCTGTTAAAACAATTTTAATTTGCTTCTTTTAATAATTCTTTTTATTCTTTGTATAAAATACACCAATTTTTCTATAAGTGTTTGCTTTAGGTTCGGGTTAAATAAAATAATAAAAATATGTTCACATTATGTTTACGTATTTAATTACTTTGGTAATTTTCCAGCTGTAGTGTACATAATAAACACCATTGTATAGTGCGACACAAAAGTTTAGAAATTAATTGAGGGCGCCACTTGTCATATGTATGGCAATACTTAAAGTTATAAACAATTTTGATACTTTGCGATTTATATTTATTTTCTATATTATTACCTCTCTAATGGAAGATAGAGAAAAAAAGGGTCTATGTAACTCGTTCACCTAGAAATTCTAGTCAATAAATAACAAATCGATCTTGGAATCCTATTTCACAAAAGTAAGGATTAGGATAAGGATTGGTAAACTTCATACTGCCTCACTGCCTCAATAGTGAGCGCAAGCGCTACTGCTGGGTTCGATTTAGTTTTTATATAATAATAAATTTGATTAAATATTTTACATAATTGGATTATTCCATTACGAATTTTCTGTCTGGATTTGTGCCTGGTTGATGGCAATAGTATCACCCCCCATTACATGAGAAAAAGACGTGATGTTATGTTTTATTATCAAAGTGGTTTTAGAGCACTTGGATTTCCAATAGGCTCACATGTCGGCCAATGGATTTTCGAAGTGTTCTATAGCGTAGTGTATTTAGTTAAGGTAGATTCTAAGAAAGTAGCTGTATTGTTTAGTCTTTATTTAATAAAAGCCAGTTTGCCCAGATTTATACTACTAATAATTAATAAATCAAAGAATTTTTTCCATATATTAATATGTATTTTTTATTTCAACAAAGCATTTTGAAAGAACTTTTTTTATTACTATAAACATTATAGAAAAAACAAGTACATTATGTATGATTCGCGCGCGAGCTATGTATCACCGGTACTGTGCTATTTGAATTTATATCTTCTATATTATGTAATATTTACAACCTATTTAACTATATACTGAAATAAAACGTTAAAAAAAGACTAAATTGTATCAAAAACAAGACATTATTAGAAAATTTATCCCAATTTCTTATAAATCGTTTTGTAAACGCTCTCTGCTTCCATCGCAATAAATATCGTCTCGTAATATTATACTTCATAATTTAGAGAATGTAGGGATCTCCTTCTCAGATTCACAGCATAGAATAATGAAAGTTTTTGGCGAATAGTGCACTTTACAAAATCGTATTAGTAACTCTTTTTTTGGCCGGCCTTTTTTGTGTTTTGGATGAGTTCCGAAGTTTCCGTTATGTTTTACTCCCTCTATAGCGATTCTTCTATCAGAATGATTCTGATACACCTAAAACGTAAAAAAACATTATAATAATATACATATTATAGTATTTACAAATAAGATGCACAATAACATAGGATAATGTTTAAAAAACCTTTATTTTTTTATTTAGTCGTCTTAAAGTATTTTTAACTTTTAAAATGCAGTTGCGTTTATTTTAAAATAAATACTTAAGTAGGTATATGTTATATGTAATATTAAGTATACTCTTTTATTTTATTATAATATTTCCTCTTTCCTAAATTTCATAGAGCTACATGGGTGTATACTTAATGGGTGTAGTAAAATAAACATTTTAATCACTCGAATCACATACGTACTAGTAAACGTATCTTTTATACGTAATAAGTAAAAACGTGCTAAAAGTATCAAAAACTGCAAATCCTACTATAAATGGACACTGTTTTGAAAAATCTATATAACCTCAAAGGAACTCAAGCTATCTATTTTTAGGTAAAATTAAAGAGTATTAAATGGTTTTAATCTCGCAATTGAGTGCAATAATAATGATTTATTAGTATTGTTGCTAAGACATACCTGTCATTTCAGATGTTCTCTTGTAAACATCATCCAAAGGAGAAAGTAATTTTCCGAGTTGAAACTCCTGCAAGCGTTGCATATACACCTTATAAATTATTTGTCGAACACCGCCACGGATTGTTCTGTTCATTTTCCACTAAATCACTAAAAATTGTATGTATCCTGTTCGAAATTATATTCGAAAACATTAAAAACCGAGAACAATAATAATAATTTAATAGTTTTGACACAAACTTGACAGTTGCCTGACAGTAATGAGATGTTGCCATTATTAAATTTTTTGTAGTACCAAAATAATTAATTTCTAAACTTTTGTGTCGCACTATACCTATTGTTAAAGTGAGACATTGTAATAAAAATAATAATAATTCTAATTCTCAATTACTTCCATTTCACTATCTGTGCTCTCAAAGAGGTCAATATCACTGTCACTATCAGCCGTATTTATCACTAGTCTATCAGTGTAATTGTCTAAACCGTGTTGAATGCTTCTATATTCATTCTCACATTTGATTGTGTGATCGCAAACCTTTTTCTACTCTTCAGCCCCGATCATGTTTACTTTTTCAGTCAATAACGTTTTTACTGTAGTTAAATTCATACCCACATTTCTAGAGGCTACATAGCCTTTTAGTTGAGACCATATATTTTCAATTGGAATAAAATCCGGATGATAATCCGCCATAGTACAACTTTTAATTATTTAAGTTTGGGGGTGTTAACAACTCTATATATATATATTTTTTGAACTGGACGCGACGGCACTCTATCGCACTTGAACAACGACTGACAAAACGTCACATAGGTAGTGTGCGACAGAGATAATGCTCTACGAAGCCAAAATTAGCCGATTGTCTCTTTCCACAGGTCGATGTGCAATATACGAGGGGAGGTTAAAAAGTTCGCGGAATGGAGGGTTTAGAGAGGGAAGGGGGTAGTTATTTTTACCTGTCGCTACTTGTTGACTCAATACAATTATAAATACTAAGTTTCAGCCCAATCGTTTCATAAACCTTTGAGATATCGCTGGATAAACAAGTCGATCGGGTAGAAAATATCAACTATGGAGAAAATTGAGTATCGTGCTGTGATTAAGTTTCTCACTAAGCAAGGAAAAACGCCTCAGAACATTATGGAAGAAATGTCATCAGTTTACGGGGACTCCTGCCCTGTAAAAACAATGATTTACAAGTGGCATAGTCTTTTCAAGCAAGGCAGAGACTCAATTGAAGACGATCAGCGCTCAGGTCGGCCAATTGAAGCAACGTCCTCAGACATTGTTGAAAAAGTTGAAAAACTTGTTCTTGAAGATGCACGCCTAAAGAAGAAACAAATCGCAGAGATGACTGGAGTATCATCTACGACCATTTTGAATATTCTCCATGACCATCTTGGCATGTCTAAGGTCAGTGCAAGATGGGTACCGAGAATGCTCACAGCGCTTCAAAAACAGCAGCGCGTCGAGTGTTCGCGCGAGTTTTTGGAGCTGTGTAGTGAAAACAGGGATGAATTTCTGAACCAAATTGTGACTGGAGATGAAACTTGGGTTCATCACTATGAACCTGAGTCGAAGCAGGAGTCAATGCAGTGGCACAAAAAAGGCGCAGCACCGCCCAAGAAGTTTAAGGTGTCACAATCGGCCGGAAAGATTATGGCTGCAGTTTTTTGGGATTCCAAGGGGATTTTATTGATCGATTATAAAGATAAAGGTGTCAATATCACGGGGAAGTACTACGCTACACTACTGGAAAAATTAAAAGTAGCAATTAAAGAAAAGAGAAGGGGAAAATGGTCTCGAGGTGTGCTCCTTTTGCACGACAACGCACCCGTTCACAAGAGTCATGTTGCGATGGCTGCCTTACACAAGTGCGGCTTCGAAACTTTAAACCACCCTCCCTATAGTCCAGATTTGGCCCCTTGTGATTATTATTTGTTCCAAAACATGAAAAAAGAGCTTCGTGGAAAGAAATTTACGGATGACGATGAAGTGAAGTCGGCAATATCTGCTTATTATGAAGGCCTTGACGAATCATTTTTTTTCGAAGGTATAAACAAATTATTTGAAAGGTCTGAAAAGTGTATTAGGGTTAATGGAGAATATATTTAAAAGGAATAATAATTTCATGTTTAAATTCACCCCCCTTCCCTTTCATTCCGCGAACTTTTTGACCTCCCCTCGTATTATATCGCCGGGTACTGTACATCTGTACATACTGTACATACTGTACATCATGAACGTATGTTATGTTATGTCCCAGTACGGCCGAATGGATTATGATGAAATTTGGCAAGTACAAACCATAGGACCTGGAATAATACATAGCCTACATCCTAATACATACTACTTAATATTATTAATGTGAAAGTGTGTCTGTCCATTACCTTTTTGAGTTTAAACTGATGAACCGTTTAGATAAAATTTGGTGTAGAAATAGTTTGAGTCCCGGGAAAGGACATAGGATAGATTTATCCCAGAACTCATTCTTTGAGGGGGGGGGGAGTGTATAGGGAATCAATAACCACTGAACCGATTTGAGCTGAAATTTGGTATGTAGCTAGCTATGACCCTGGAATAATACATAAGGGTACCTACTTGTAATCCCGATATTCCGACGGGAACAAAGACTACGCGGGTGAAACCACGGGACACAGCTGGTTTTATCTAAATCCGTGCTGCTTTTTAACAGCTGCTCCTTGCTCCTGCTTCTTGGAAAATGAAGGAGCAGGGCATTAGTAGGCACTAGGCACTAAGGCACATGCAAAAACTTCTGATTTTATCGTCCTTTGGCACCAAAAACGGTGTGTCTGGCGATGTAACGCTTGTTGCATCGCCAGAATCGCCACCACCAACACACACAACACTTTAGCGTCGCCATGGCAAAGTAAGGTGTAGAAACTCTGGCTAGAGTCCGGAAGTATTCCAATAATGTAGAGAAATTGGCTTTGCTGATCAGAGACCTACAATTCAAGCAAAAAAGTAATAAGCGAGGATTGAGGTTATCACAGGATTCAAGTAAACTAATACTTGAAATGAAATGACGTTTGACGTTATTGTAGTGTGGCAGTGGCAGCCATGACATGGCTCATGACAGTGCAGTCAAGATGGCGTGTTGTTTTTTTTTATTATTCGTGCACAGTAGCGACAAACGGGACATTAGGAAACAAGCTGTCTCAGTGGTTAGGACTCACTAAAAGAATAATTTCGGTCACAAGATAAAAAGATACCTATACCTAATAGAAAGTATTTTAAAAGTACGTTGAAATTCCTTGCGACCAAGGAATTTCATACTAATAGGTAGATTACTAATAGAAAATATTTTTTAAATAAGATATCTATTTGGAGAACACTGAACTCAAATATTTATGGAAAGTTAGAATGTATTTGTTGATGTGTAAATTAGAAACCGAACCGTCCACCGAAATTAATTTGAAACTTGATCTTTAATTACGATAAGATGTTTGTTATTGAATTATTTATTAAGCCTGGACATTGAAATGGTATTTATTATTTATACAACCTTACCAAGTCTCGGCAAGTTTCAACCGCGGATAAGTGCTATAAAACATGTTTGTACCGACGTTTGAACGCTTGACGGCCGATCAAGCCATATAAACAAGAGTCTAGGTAGAGCTAACCAAACACAAAAATTGGAAAGATACAAGAAAATAAAAAATGAAAATTGCTGTGCACGAAACATGGTATGGTAAAAATACTTAAGCTATGGCTATATTAATATGTAATTATAAGTAACAGATAGTTTCCTTTAATCCTTCACAGAATAGGTGCCAACAGATAGACTACATAGCGGTATCCGACCTAGATAAGATGGTGATCGTCTCGCCATAGGGCTTAGACGCACATCACGCGAGCTGGCCAGAGACCCAGGATCATGTAACATGGAAGGACTTCGAACCTATCTGTTATGGACATTAAGTTTTAAAATGTTCCCTGTCCAAAACATAAGATAGATATTGATTTGCAAGTTCAACATATTTTATGCAAAATGCTGTCACTTCTCGTGGATAAATATAGTCAAGAAACATAAAATATTTTAGTGCTTTACTAAACACAATTTTGAACGAGCACACAAAAACATGCTAAGTTTACCAATCATGTATGTAGAGATTAAATAAAATCGTGAAACACCATAATAAAGTTCTGTTCTAACACATAATGCATCCTCGCAAACGGCCGTTACCTAATTCATCGGATTTCTCTCAATTTTGCAGTTACGAGCATAATTAGATTATTGCCAGATAAATGGTTGTTTAATCAATTATAATGCGCTTGATTCACAAACAGTTTTGCCATCCCATTATGACCTGACAGAAGTTTTACATGCACATGCAATTTATATTATTAAATACCTACAACATACAATCTTTACACCTGCTTTTTAATAGCGTATCTATTTGTTATCCTAATTAACATTATACAGGGTGACTGGTGCCTCACCGGCCATAATAATTTATAACCAAAAACAAGTCTATCATATAAACGTTAAAGATAAAAAAATAAACAATAATTAAAAGCAGACTAAGACTGCCTCGGTGGCGTAGAGGGCGCATGCTCGACTGCCAATCAAGAGGTCCCGGGTTCGATTCCCAGGTCAGGCAAAGTGTTAAATATTGGATTTTTCCATTAGGAATTATCTCAATAACTGCCTGGAGTCTGGAACTGTGCCCGGCAGATGGCAATAGGCTCGCCACCTATTACATGGGACCAATAACATACTGGTGTAATGTGGGTGTATCTACTATGGGACTGAGTCCTGGGTACACCTCTGCCTACCCCTTCGGGAAAAAGGGCGTGAATGTATGTTAATTAAAAGCAATGGAACCACTAAATAAAATTCGCACTAAGACTAACTACCATGATTATGGCAGTGTAGGTAACATAACTACTCAGAGCCATAGATAATTAAATAGTTGCTTGTTATATTTTTTTATAATATTTAGGTTAAAAATTAAGCACCACTTTTTTAGTTATTACAAGTAGGTACTGAACAACCTCAATCAAAAGCTGTATAACAAGCTGCTTCAAAGTTAAAGCTACAACAAGCTTTGGAAATTGAACATAGGATATTTTTTTACACAGTGTTGGTAGAAAGGCACTTCGCTTTGCAAAATATCCATATTATTAATTATAAAGAAATTTCAATCGCATTTGCTATTGCCAGCGGATTATAAATAACCAGCAGCTGTTTCACTCTTTTTAAAAGTATAATTTCGGATGGCACAATATTAATGGGAATTCCTACATTTTATTTCATTGTAGTTCCATGCAGGTCAGTTTTCTTTTAATTTTTCTTTTTGTAGTCTGCTTCTTGGCAATCTGTCTGGGCAACAATAAGCCAAGATGCTGTGTTTGATGATCTCAGAGTGTCATGTCGTATTTATCAGGAGATTTGTCCATTGAGTCATCTCTCATTCTTTGTGCATGAATCTTGCTGCTAGTCCGTGTATGTTATGGCGTTTCAGCCGGGAGAGACTCCCTGGACCTTGTAGTTGAGCAGCAGGTTCGTTTTTGTGCCTGAGAAGTCGACTTTGGTAGCCTCTGCTGTATGGTTCTATTTCCTCCTTGACACTTTCAGTTTTATGTCAGCGTACATAAACTTGTTGCTGATATGTTGCGGTATGCTCAACATGTTCCTGATAGTTTTTCTTTGGAATTTTCCAGTATTTCTATATATTGCTGTTGCTAGCCGAGCCGCACAACTGGATTCCGTACGTCCAAATGGGTTTGATAATGGCTTTGTAGATGGCCATTTTGCTATCAAAGGTGAGTTTAAGTCAGTTTTCTAAAAATTTTTTGTCTTTAATATATTTTTTTAATAGTAAAATTTTATATTATCCTCATACTGGCTTGTTTAGATAGTAAATACCCATAGGCACTTCATTAATATAAAAGAATGAATAATGCAACAGGTATGATTTTCCCGCACACCTATACCAACTACAAAAGTACAGACAGAGTCAGCATAAACCATAAATTTTGTCACCATGATTGGCCCAACCTACCTAGATGTGTTGCCAATCATAGTGTCTCAGAGTCACATATTGTCATGTCAAGTACCTACATGACGTGTGCTATAGGTAGATAGATAGATAAACACTATTGGTACACCACAACAAGAAGTTCTTAAATCTAATAACAATTCATAATAACTAGTGTAACAATGGGCGGTCTTATCGCTAAGAGCGATCTCTTTCAGACAACCGTGCAGGGAGAGGAGAGAACCGTAATAAACATTTGGTTTACCAATAATTAATTTAGTATGTAGTTTTTTTTGTAGTGGTAGGCCTCTTTAGCAGGGGGCCGCCTGGGGAAGTGCCACACCTTTGCCAGTTATTCATCCGCCAAGCAGTAATGTGCAAACATTACTGTGTTCCGGTCTGAAGGGCAATGTTACCAGCGAACTTACTGGGCATAACGAGTTTCGTCAACTAATAACTCAGGGTGACAGGCGCAGTACAGTGCCGCGCAGAATTTAGAGTTTTAAAACACTGGGTGGCACTGTGTCTGATATGGGCAATCATGATGCTTACCATCAGGCACCTGATTTGCTCGTATTGTCACTCACTATCATAAAAAAAAAAAAAAAAAAAAAAGTAACCACTTTAAATTTTTTTTTGTTTGTTATCATGCAATCAGTCTGGAATACTATATTATAAGCAAATGAGGTGATTGCTGGATGGCGTGGAGGAAGCCACAAGCACTTAGACTAAAACTAAAACAATTAGAACTAAAAGAAATTGACTTGGTTGAATGGTGATTGAATGGTGAGATATATTTGACCAGACAGGTCAAATATATCTCACCATTTGTTTAGTGGGGGGATGGTTTCAGGGTTAGTCAATTGTCACACAAGCTGATTCGAGTGCTTCTGTAGTCTCTTTTTGTATTCCGTTTGTATGAGTTTCTATTTCTTCATTCATTGTGGTGTCATGTAGAGTTGTTCATATATTTCGGTTGTTTTGATGAAGCATGGTGTGTTTGATATTTGTTTTAGGATGTTGTTTTGTGCCCTTTGTGTCACCATTGTGTTGGCATAACTGGCTGAGCCCCACAGTTGAATATCATTAGTCCATATTGGGTTCACGATTGTTTTATATAGGAGGAGCTTTTTGTCAATAGACAGTTTTGAGTTTCTGTCCAGAAGCCAATAGTCCTTTGTACTTTAGGTTGATTTCGCCACACTTTGTTTGAACATGTTTCTTCCAGGTAAGTCGACGATCCAGGTGCATACCCAGGTACATGACTGCATCTTGATGTGGTAGTTGAGCTCTGTTATTTTTTGAGTTTCGAGTTTACTAATCTAAATCTACATTGCACAATATTTAAATCTGTATCTAGTATCAAAGGTATGTGAATTGTAAAGATGTGGGTCTCAGCTGTCAACATAGATATGGTAGTCAGTGGCCTTTAGGACCTGAAAACACTGGCACCATGGCCACACATCTAAGTTGATTGATATAGTAAGTCAATATAGTCGTCAGATTCATATTTTGTCAAGCACCTACTTGACATGTGATATAGATATATACCAAAAATTTTGTAACCACTTCAAAAAATATAAGGAAATTTCATAACATGTTATAGTTTTACAAAGAGTAACCTTTTTGGTTTGCCATTGTAGGGTTAAATAAACAAAGTATCAAAATTATATTATACTAGTTTCCTAATATAATGAGTTTCAAAACTCATTTATTTCACAATTAGTGGTCAACCTATATTTTATAAGGTTTTATCAAAATTTGCAACTTTGGTATTTATTTATTTATTTTATACTTCAACAGTATGGTTACTCCAGTGACACTATTAAAGTCAAACTAAATATTTAGTTAATATTATAAATAGATAGATAAAATCTTTATTATTACACTACAAACAAGAAACCTTAACATACAATCATAGCAAATATTGTAGCAATTGGCGGTCTTATCACTAAGAGCGATCTCTTCAAGACATCTGTGCAGCGAGAGGAGAGTACAGTATATTGAATGTAACATAATATATTGAACATAGCTGATAAGACATAGGATAATATATATGTATCATCCTTGCCGAATTCGGCTACGGTGACTGTCTATCACTGCCTCACGACGAGCTATTTGGCACAGTGCGGTTTCGTTCATGGGCCCGCAAGTGACTCACATATCCGATCTTAGCAGCGAATGTACACAAACAACTGTCACATAGGATAATAATAGGTATACCCAATAGGGGAATGTTATAATATTTTCCCAGTGCTCTGCTTAAAATAAATAAAGTGTTACCTAAAGGTCATGTTGCCAAAAGGACGATAAGGATGAATGCAAGTGATTATGTGGTAAGGTGGTGTCCAAAACAGACATAGATGAACTGGGTGAATGAGGATATGCATGAAAGAGGAGTGAGTGGCGGAAGAGGATGTGCTGTGCCGACCCTACCTAATGTGGGATGAGGGCAGGAAGATGATGTAGTTGTTACAAAAGGGTGTGAAAATACTTAAGATGGTGCTGTGCATCTACCTGTCAAACTGAACTTCATGTAAAGAAAGAATTGCAAAAAAAAATGGCCACACCAAAAGGATCATTAAATCTGTATGGGAAATTTTTTCATTTTCTTTGGAAATTATATTCATTTTGAAGGTAAGACATACGGTCTTAAATGTTTATTGCACCTTTTCGTGACATGCTATATTAAAATTAGGGTATTTTAGTGTCCGGCCTAAACAGCTTGTGACATACTATAAATATACATAACATAACATACATTCACGCCTTTTTCCCGAAGGGGTAGGCAGAGGTGTACCCAGGACTCAGTCCTATAGTAGATACACCCACATTCCGCCAGTATGTTATTGGTCCCATGTAATAGGGGGCGAGCCTATTGCCATCTACCAGGCACAGTTCCAGACTCCAGGCAGTTATTGAGATAATTCCTAATGGAAAAATCCAATATTTAACACTATGCCTGACCTGGGGATCAAACCCGGGACCTCTTTATTGGCAGTCGAGCATGCGCCCACTACGCCACCGAGGCAGTCACTATAAATATAAATATGTATACACACAGACACAGAGATATGTATGTACAAACTATAAATATGTAATTTGATTATATTTAACATTTAACTTTGATTAGTATTGTAGTACTTATTTTTTTAAATGCAACTGCTGATGTACAGATACACAGACATACTTAATTTCTATTTATGTAAATTAAATTAAGTAAACAATATATCAAACATAAAAGTGAAATGAGCTACAAAATCAAATAGCACAAGACCGATGTTACATAGCTTGCATGTGGACTATACAGAAGTACTATATTATTTAATGGACTATTGCATTTTGATGTTTTTCAGAATGTGATTTTATTGGCCTTGCACATAATCAAATAGGTATTCTTCTGAAAGTGATTGTAAAGGTTCATGGAAAAGACAAAATCACGATTTTTTAAGTCCTGTCTGCAGTCGAAAAGTTCTAGCTACTTTTCGACTGCAGACTTGCATCACATAAAAACTGATCTACTCATTGTTAGTGCTGTGGACTGCTAACGTAAGTGTACAAGAGCTTTATAATGAACGATCGGCAAGTTATCAGTGTGAGATACTTATTGGTATCGTGGTGACGACTCACCGCTGTGTTCAGTGAATATGTTGGAGCCGAGCATGCGAGGGTCCTTGGGCGCCCGCGGCTTGCGAGCAGACCGCATTGACGCGCCGCTGCCGGTGCCCCGCTCCTTAGCCTGCTGCGCACCCATCCTGCCACCAACTGCACCACAACCGCACCCGACGCACTCCGAACGCACCGCACGCGCTAATCCAATAACACTAACGACGCGACACAATCCGACCCCGAGTCCTTCATTACAATAATACTTTCCTCACTCTAACTACGATCTTCCTTCTAATAATGTTCTATGCTCTAAATGATCGCATAATGCGGATGCCGCCTCTTGGTTTTCATGCATTACCGGATTGAGAGTCACAAAAACAACACAGCCACCGCCATTATGTGCGAGACTCGAGACTTGACTGTTATTTCTGATTCTGACAAAACTATTTGATTGTATGTTTGACGTCAATTTGTCGATTTTTAGTTTTTTCCTACTTCCGATAAGGGCGCCACTGTCTTAGAGATCAACAAATAATTTATATAGCAACACTAGAACCATAAACAACAATTAGTAAGGTTTATTAGGTCTATGAATTAATAAGGCTAATGTATTCACGTTGCAAAAAAGGAACGAGAATGCAGTATTCGTAACATGTATGGCTCGAAAAATTAACCATTTTGCGTTATCTGTGGTTTCATTCATTCATGTGTATTTGGCGGGAAGTTAAAACTTTAAAACAGGGCTGCACAGGAGAATTCTCTTCGTGACGTGGTTTCTAAACGGTAGCGGTTTTGATTCGGTATTGGAAATTAATTCATAGAACGAGTACCTGAACCTAAATTCCCATTAATAGTGCCATGGTAAATGTTGAGCGTTCGTGAGTGTGAATTAGTGATTGAAATTGAAGCGTGAAATAAAATTTGAAAATCCTGTTTTTCAAGCTTAGTCACAGACACTCGACTCAATCCCATACAATAGCCGCGCTATGACTACCTACTACACAGATACTGCACACGACATTGAGTTTTGTACACGTGCAAGAGTGAGGTGATTTCCCATAGAAGCGGGGTTCGTGGAAAGTGGAAAGCTCAATCTCGCTGGGTTTTATGGGTCTGACTTATGACTTGAAAAGTCTTTATACGTTTATACCTGCGTTTTTCATCTATGCCTTTGGACTTTAGACCAAAGGTCTTTGGACTGACTGACTTATGATGCTTGTACTTGATGCTCGTTCATCAACAAATGTTTAAAAACGCAACATAGTACTTGACACTGGCAAAGACACTAACCGGTAGCCGTCCTACTAACCGGTATTCTCGAGTGGGTTAAAAAAAACTAAAACATCGCAGTCTGAGATTTTAACCATTAAATCATTAACCATCAATGTTAATTAATTAATTTATATTCTATGAGCTTTCATACAAATTTATATAAAATATCATTGGTATGTAATATTGGGATATCTATTATTCAGTTGATTATTTTTTTAATAATTTAAATTTATCTGGTGGAATCTCAGAGTAAGGATACCAGAAGAAAGCGATTCAACGTCATTGGGTGGAATAGGTACGAGCCGAGAAGGACTTCGCTTTGCAAAAAGACAAAAGTAAACAACACCTGCTTTTAAAATTATATTTTATTTTTCAACATTTTCAACAACTTATAACTAAATAAATAAATAATGTGACTTACTTCACACTTAGGACCGTAACACTTGGTTTTATAATACTTAGGAATTAGGAATACAATAATACGACATAGGTAGGTAGGTACTTATACTTTAAGGTGTTTTTGTACCTACTTACAATCTGAGCATACAATACAATGTTATGAATTTATCAGAATTTACGTATAGAATAAATAGTAGGTACATGTACATTGAAGGACCCTATCCATGAGTGAAAGTTAACAATAACGGTTATGTGATGTATATAAATTATAGACCGTGCTATTTATTAACATCGTTCCCATTATGTATGTAATAGTTGATGTTAACAGGATACCGGACCTCTTAGCAGTTTGACACAATCCTATGGAAAATTTTCTACATCGATGTTTTGTATTCCCCTGTTTCCTCCGAATACAGTAAACCTATTTGATATATTTCCATCCTGTAATTTTAAAGTTGAAGTAAAGTATGTCCCTATCATTTTATTTTTGTTTATAAAATCTAAATTTTTTTGTAGTGACATCCAATCACGCGACAAAAACTGCGATTTAGGAAGTTCATTATGAATAAAAACCAAGGGTTTATAAGAAAAGTTAAAACAGGGACATAGGTTACTAAATTTATAGAATGGATTAATTATATTCGGAGGAAAACACGGGAATACAAAACATCGATTTGGTAATTTTTTCATAGGATTGTGTCAAATTCCTAGAAGGCCATGTACGCTCTTAAGAGCCCTATAATCACAAAATTTCATTCGCTCTCATAGGCGGCACTCAACGCATCGAATTATTTAGCATTTTAGCAGGTATATTACGTCTCTTTAAAGTTGATTTAATTACTTATTCTCCAATTCTAATGCAAATGTGTGGCATTAACCGAGACTGCAAGAGCCGTGCACAGACGGAAGTTGAACAATTTTATCGTTAAATTTCTATCTGACAGCGCGTCGGTACTGATGTCTCTTTCAAATAGATACACCAGTAACAAACTAATCATTGAATGCCGTCAGGCCCTGGAAGTAATAACTTCGGCTAATCGAATTATTTTCCAGTGTATAAAAGGACACAGCGGATCACTTGAAAACGATGCCGCGGATGAACTGGCGAGAAGAGTATCTCGGATTGTGACCTATTTGAATAAATCTTTTTGACTTTGACTTTGAATAGCCTGCAGATAATGAAAATCAGCTTTACCCGCTTTAAACACGCGGCTGCGACTTTAGACTTAACAGAGAAAGCCTCTGTTAAGTCTAAACCGAAAGAAACTTAAAATAATGATATGACTTGATTAGCCAGGACTTCACGTACAACGGTCCAGATAAGAGTCTAAATGCGGAAAAGGAGTCCACTTTACATTAAATTACATTACTTATTTTCCAAAATAAATAAAAAGATATCTTTTATTTTCATAATGATAATAATGTGGTAAGGAGAAATTCACAACTATTTCATATTACTATTTTTAGTAGTTTTACGGTTATGAATGTGATTTTTCTTTTCTAGATTTCCTTATACATTACACATACCTATCAAAATTTTGAGGCCACTATGAAATAGATCACTTAAGATATATTATTATATATTTTTTATTTTATTTACTTTGAACTATCAACTTACTCGTAAATCTAAGAGCTCAAAGAAGTGCAGTCGTACATTTTACGAAAAACTAGCTTCGGGATTTTGCTTTTTATAAATAATTATTACTAAGCGAGAACTCAAGAAAGGGGAGACCGCTATGGCCAATACTAATAAATATTCTCCATTATTCAATAAATTAAAGTTATCGAAGTCTTTCAGTTTCTTAGATTAAGAACGCCAAAATTGACCGTTATATACAAAAATTACATTAAATGTGATAGGGTTCTTAATAATATACTACGGTAACGAATTACTAAAGATAGGTATATGTAGGAACTTTATAAAATAAATAAATACTTTACTAGGTAGTACTAGATGAAAGTTATACCTCATTGTAACTAGGTATAGGTAAGTACATAGTTATATAGGCGTTTATTTGACAAATAATAATTAAGTAGGTACTACTTACAATTTTTGCACTTTGTAGTTGTCATATCAACGCGTTTATTAGATACCTAGATAAGAAGATTATAGGTATCTACAAAATTAAGATACCTAGAACATTCTTGTGGTTATCAGTACCGACCACCACATAGATTATGCATCCAGTCTTGCATTTCATAAATCCGATAATATTCAATAAACCATTGACGTTAATAAAATGAAAGGAAGGAGCATAGGAAGCACGTTTTTGGAGTCTCTAAAATGCACGCCGGCTCTCATTTCGTCTGTTACAAGTAGACAATCGCATTCTTGTTTAAAGAACATTTATTTATGCCCAAATTTTAAAATATTTAGATACAATCCTATGAAAATTACGAATCCTCGTTTCCTTTGAATAAATATAATTAGATATTTATTTAAAGATTTTTTCTAGTTAACGTGTAATAATCACGCGAGTATGTAACTGGGATTTATCAATTATTGCGAAATACTTATCACGATAAAAAATTATCGAATGGGTTCGGATAAAACAGGGGAATACAAAACTTCGATTTGGTAATTTTTCAAAGAATTGTGTCAAATCTCTAAAAGTTTGTAGTTATAAATACTCCAAAATAATATTTTAACATTTTAACAATATCAAATCTCACTAAGATATAAACAGTAGGTTCTAATATCTATTCACACAATATTAGTCAATTGTACCTAGGTATACATCCTACATGATAACACTAATATGATAAGAAATACAAAATTCATTGAGCTTTTTCAGTTCAAATTATTTAGGTCGTTTTTAATATTAAAAAAAAATACAATGGGGCCCTTAAGTACCTATAGCAACCTATAGGTACTTAAGGTACCTATAGGTACTATAGGTACTTAAGTACCTATAGGTACTATAGGTACTTAAGTACCTATAGGAACCTATAGGTACTTATAGGTACCTATAGGTACTTATGAGTTATACCTACCATAATAATTCACAATTATTACAATAATATTTTTATACGATGTTGCTGAAATTGTGCTGATATTTTGCGCTATTAGGCGTAGTAACACTGAAATCAAAGGTATATTTTATAAGTATGATATATAAGTTTAAGGCCTGGGTATATTGTCATTATAAAATTATAAGAATTTCAATCGCTAACTCACCTGCATTATAGTTTTATAGAGGGAGCTAGGATTAATAAACGTGTTATAAAACTTGATATTAGTAGGTATAATAAATGTAATACGAAATTTAGATTTTTATGAAATTGAATTATTTTGCTTATGTAGTATAGGTACTTAGAATTATTCACTGGCTTATCGAAAGGAAAAGCAATGTAATATTTACTATATTCCCTCTCTTGAGAATAATATGCGATGCACCGATGTTTTTTTATAAACTAGGTATATATATACCCAATTTTTAGCAAGTGAATAATTCTACTCAATAAACTCGCTAACCCCAGTGGTACTTGCCCAAAACGTCTTGCAAGTGCATGTTTGTGGGTAGTAGCTAAGTATAATGTTACATAATTATGGAATTCATTACATTTTTCAACATCCGTTTATTTTATTTAAGTACAGTATACATACAATTTAGACCGCATTTCGCCCGATCCTTTTTCCACCTGGCATGTGGATACTATCTAGGATTAGGTAGAGGTACGACACTGTGCGGATAATAATAATCTTTGGCACTTACTTTGGCTCATATTTAGAGAACCGGCTGACGCGACGTGGGAGATGATTTTGACGAAACAGAAGAATCTATTTTTAGACCGGTAGGTACTTTGGTCGGCTTGGATACGTATAGGCACGCATCATTACATTATTTAGTCATCATTACATTAGTGGCGGGCTGTTTTTAACGAAGGTATCTATCTACCCGTTACAATAAAAATATAAAATTAAAACCACGATAACATGTAATGCGATTGATTATGTTAAAAATAACCGTGGTTCATACTACAAACTCAGTTCTGATTTTCGCCACGCATCGGTATAATATACGTGAAATATTTTACAAGAAACATCCAAGCAAAAGACAGTGCCGTATCCGCCAGACAGGCAAGTGTTTCGCGCTCAAGGGGCCCCTCAGCCAGGGGGCTCAAACACAAGGGGCCCCATGATCATTGTTGAATTCACTAAACTATATCACAACATTAAAGCTAAATCAACAGAAAATACTTATTGTTATATGAATTAAATATTAATTTATTATATTTAACACTATACCTATACATGATCATGGTATAGTGTTACACACGTTTATATCTTCACAATATGTACCTATATCACATTCGTATTGTCCATAGGATACACCCATCTTTCTACGATAGGTTCACACGTACCGAAAATATATGTACATTTTCAGGGTGTCAAGACACAATAGGGTCACTTAATATTTAAAAATAGGATAGGGTGAAGATATGTTTCAATATTATAATATCTTTTTTTAGAATCATTTAATAGTTTAGGGCCGACATTTAATAAATATTTCATTTAGTTTATAAACAATCAACATTTATCACATAAAAATCACATTTCTTAATATTATGTGACACTGTCCTTATTTTACTCTTGCACTTCAAATACTGATATTTTTTTCATAGTAGGTATACCTTACATATGTGTGAAATAATTGTACTTTTGTAAGTAAGCACAAGTTAGAAATAGTATTATTATTATACAAAGACGGCATAAGTTTCAATAAGTTACATTTAAGTGTGATTGTGATACGATTAACATTTAGTGATAAGTTAATAAAGTAAAATTAAGGTGGACTGAGTCCATCACTGAGCATCGATAGGCCTGGTAAAGGGGACCAGGTCTGATAGAAAGGCTCCTAAATTAGCCTGGTGAAAGGGTCCCTAGATTAACCCGGCAGAGGGGCTTCTTCGTAGAAATCGGGTTCGTCATCTTTATCTATATCTTTTTGAGCGCCGTCCAACTGAAAACGTAAAAAAATACATTAAAGATTACGTATGGCCATAGTTACGTATACCTCCTAGAATCAGAAACATCTAAGAAAGACAAATTAAACGAGTCCATATTGGGGTTACATGGTATCGTTAAAAATTACTGAGAAGAGACAAATGACCTCTACGCACGCTGTAATTCGACTATAATAATAGGGTATAATTAGTAATACACGCCCAGAACCTGCATTACCCTCTTACCTGAACTCCCCACCTAACCACTAGGACCCACAGGCATAACTGGTTATTCCTGTGTTGTCTCGCTAGCTGCAGGTCTATAAGCTAGCCTATATTGTCCCAGGGGAATGACCGGCCCTAAATCCTTCCATATTTCACGTTACTTTTTCAGTCCAAGTGGTACTCGTTTCATCGCGTCCTCTCTTCGAAGCCGGTTTTGGCGACGTCGTTCATCTTTTAGCACGTAACCAGTGGTGACTTTCACCCTTATCGGTCCTTAACAGACAATTCAACCTAAAATGCCCCGCTGTTTATAAATTTTGGTACTTATAACAAATCTTTTTTCAAACAATTTTTTTTATGAATCGCTAGGTAATACGTGTTGGGTGCGGGGAAGTCGGCTAGCTTTTATTTGATCGTTTCAATGGGCAAATATTGAATCGAATGAGAAGCGAAACTCGACGGGGCCGGCGTTTATGCAGTGACATTCATTGATGAAAGCATACCCTGCAACGCGACGTCTTTTAGGTTAAGTTGTCTGAGGTTCTTATAAAATAATGTATAATATATTATACCGCTCTAAGCTGCAACGGCGTGAATAAATAAGCAAGGGACATCCTCAACGGCACCATGAGGACGAGGAAGAATGGCAGCGCAAGAGAGAATCGCGATGATTTCACTGCATACAACACGCATAGACCAGTCGCTTGGATCAACGTGAACAGGTGCATCTTCAACGTTGGCACCTGGAACGGAAATAATGTATTATAACATAAAATCATGCTTTGTTTCCCCAAAGGGTTAGGCTGAGGTGTACCCAGTCCCATAGTAGGTACTTCAATGGGAGTTAGGGAGCGACTGCCTGAAGTTCGGCCGTTGCAGCTAAAACTGCAAAGGTCCCCCTTTTCGACATTCTGTTCATATCGCAAAGTCACTAGAGTTTTTGAATGGAATGGATTTATAAGTTCCAAAATCCCGTCTCAATCTTTTCCTTTTCAGGGCTCCGAACCCTAACGGGGTGCCGAAGGAGCCCTAATACTAAGCCTCCGCTGTCCGTCCGTCCGTCTGTCACAGGGCTCTATCTCATAAACCGTAATAGCTAGGTACTTGTAATTTTCACAAAACATGTATCCCTAATGCCGCTACAACGACAAATAATAATATTTTAAAAAAGTTTATAATTAATGGTACTCTCCATGCAAGCAACGTGTTTTTGCTCAAAATTGATTTATAGATTTCTTTCTTATTACGTGAAAACGGCAACAGCTAGGAATTTGATTTTTTCACAGAATGTTAATGATTATGATTGCTATACTATGAAATAATTATGACTAAATAAAATTAATAAATAACTGGAGCATTCATACAAATCACGATTTTTTTTCAATGTTTCACGCTGTAACACCATAATGGAAATAGTTATCTACTTGAAAATCTTATAAAATATGGGTAACTATAATAGCTATAACAACAAATACTAAAAATTAAATAAATTCAAAAATTCAAGGACTTTCCCATACAAGACACTTTTCCGACTTATTAAAATCAAAATAGACTAATTCTGACTAGAGTTTTCGAAGAACAATATTTGGCAATACACATATAACAGTATCATGATCATGATTTACCTTATATTATACGAGTAAGATACGAGTAAGATCCTGTGTAATATTTATAATCTAGATATCTATTGCATACCATCATCAGGTTATCTGTATAAAAACTCCTTAATGTGATGAGACTGCCGGTTATTTACAGTGTTCCTTATTGTTTCATGTTTAACAAAAACTTTTGCCACCTACGTTCCCTTAACTAAAAACCCTTTATATATGATATCTAAATATTTGCAATACGTAAAAATCATAGATAAACAAAGTACCTAATGAACAGCAGCAGTGAAGTTAACCTATTTAGGAACTGTTAAATAAATAGATAAAGAATACTTAAAAAGTAAAATACTACATCTGCTTTTTGTTTTCTTTTTTTTTGGAAGCTGGTCATAAAGATTAAGTCTTTTAAGTGGCCCTTTGTGGGACAAATAGTTCATCGGCAGGAGGCACTTCAATGGACAGAAAAAAAAGGTTTCAAGGGGCGAAACGCCAGATGACTAAAAGAGGAACAATAGAGTCCGAACACTAGTACAAGGAACGTATTTTTGCTCGAAGTTAATTACAGGAAGTAGCAATATAATAGCTATAACAATAAATAATAATAAAAAAAATGAGGTGACGTGATTTCTACAGGTATATGAGTAGGTACATATGGTGGAGAGTGGTTTGGAGCCCTTCACATGCGAGTCCCACTACGCATTTGACAAGTTTATTATTTATTTGTCCCACTTGTTATCACTGGTTTGTGTGTGCAAGATTATTCGATGCTGAGATAAAACTTACCCTCCTGACGTATGGCACTTGCGGATGGTGTTTCACGGGCTTGAATAGCAGTATACATCTGTCCCAGAATTGGATCCCGCCGAGTGCAGATATGCCCATATATAGGAATACTCCGAACAAAACGGCCATCGGCACCAAGCGCAACCAACCAGCGGCTAACACTGACACACCCACCAGCAACGCTACTAGAAGACCTGTTAGACGTTGCTCTGCAAAAACATAATAATAATAGTTATCTCGTCGCTTTTCCTCTATGGAGTTATTCCTCTATGGAGTGAGGGATGGTTATGGAGGGAGGCGGCCTTTATGGGGGATCCGTTTAGTGAGCGGCGAGTCATCGCCTGCCGTAATATTTCACCATGAGACGGCAGTGGCAGGTGCCGGAGTTTCTAGCAATAGCAATAGTATCTAGAAATCACACATATAGATCAATCAAGTAGTTTCCATCCATTCACAATATTCCTTGCAAGCAGCTGTATTTGAGGTCACCTTCTATAGATGGATTCAGAGATGGACCCAGATAGGTGCTTTCCATTACTTTATATTAAAAAGCTCAAAGGGGCCCCTGCATGTTGGACTAAAAAAAAATGGTCTCCGTGCACGCCCATCAAAAGATCGGGTAAGTATAGCCCGTGTTTTCGAGCGACATATTAATAATAATATGGGACAACTTCCACACATGGTCATCTGGAACCAAACTAGGCAAAGTATATGGTAACCAGAAGATTGATATACATAAATACCTATATACGCTTTTAAAACCCAGACAAAAGTGTCAGATTATGACCTATTTGAATAAATCTGTTTGAGTTTGAGTTTTTGAGTTTGAGACACAGATCAAACAGACATGCTCATGCGCACAAATGTTTGGCCCAGCCGGGGATCGAACCTGCGGCTCAGAAGGCAGGGGCACTACCGGCAGGGCCAACCGGCCAGTCAAACAATAACATATTAAAAATATAATAATATGGGACAAGAATACTTATATACTTACTTACATCTAATAATATTATAAATGCAAAAGCTTGTCGGTATGCGTAGATATATGTTTGTTACGTCCCGTATAAATTTTATCGTAATTGATTCAGCGCTCTTCGAATATTCAACCAAATCACTTTTGTTCAAGTATGTCCATACCTAATAGGTACACAAATAATATTTTATGTAGGTACTAACCTACATAATCAAGTGTTTATGTTTTTTTTCTATAAAACTTTATTAATAGCTACCTAAGTATTAATTATTTAATGATATTATTTTTATTAAAAATCTATGTATACTCGTATTGAGTATCAATTACAAACACCATTATAATTCCATTACCTTTAACCTCGACGATGTGTGGTTTATCACCGGGCGCGTGAGTAGTTGACATGACAGTAAGGGCTGACACGTGTGAGACGGACCGAACGGTGGCCACACATTGCCACGGCGCGCCAAACAAGCCACACAATGCGTTCACACACGACATTATCACGATGTCCATGTGAAAACCGCTCCCTTTCTTCAGCCTACGCTCCGGCTTGTCGATTATCAGTCTGAGGGTAAATTACTTGTTGGTAAATTTAATAAAAAAATCATAGGAATACTTGTAACTAGCCAGCAGGTCTAACATGACATAAGGCTATATTTCTTTACACATTTTTCCTCTTTTGCGCCCGAAGAGAATGCTTCTGTGTCTTTCACATAACGCTTATGTTAAATTCACACATAAAATAAGCGTATTTAGACACATAAAACTTTGGTTTAAAACTAGTCGATATTAAGGAGGAAATCACCTTTTAAAATCACAATCATCTATAAAAAATAACCGTATCGATATTTCGCATTAACACAGTTTAATTTTACCTTTTTACACTTAATTTGGTTAGTGAACGTCTAAAAATCCCAGTTTTTCTCGCGTGATTTTGATTCAAATTACTAAAAGGTGTAGTTACTTCTTAACTGATAAGATGGTGGGACTGTATACTGTACACTCTATAAGAATATTGCAAAGCTTTGAAATACGCATAAAAAATAATGTTTTAAAACTAGTCGATATTTAGTTGACTCAAAAGAAACAACGATTCCGAAGAATTTTTATTGAGATAAGTAAGTATTTTTTCCACTCGCTATCTTGATGAAATTGTATTAAGCCAATTTGCACGCAAATTAGGGTTTAATTAATAAAATTATGAGTTTTGCTCCTAAATGTTGATAGCACAGGACAAATTATATATTTAACCCTGGTAAGTAAGATAAGTGGTTAACATCGGCTTAATGACGTTAACCCACGAACATACGTACTGATAGTCAATTGCCAGTAACAGTAACATCGATAAACTCGCCAATAAAAAACTTTCGCCGTTACAGCCAGCCAGTAATAAAAAAGCGCTCACTCAGCGATATGCGTCTCCATGAACACGATGATGTAGACCATTAGAGCTGGTAATGCCATGGCGGCCATGGCCCAGGTGGGAATGGTTTCCAGGCCAGGGTTGAGCGGGACAAGCCAGCTGCGAGCGCTAGTCGGGTTGAGGCCGGACGGCACGTGTAACGTTTCCGTCCAAACTGGCACGAAGCTGGACACGCCAACCATTAGGACGATAGCGATTGGTACGCCGAAGTCTCCCAGAGCACGCCGTGCCTGAAATGTTGTGTTTTATTATTGAATAGCACCATGTACAGTAATAATGCACATCGAGATCAAGAAGGAGATAGTCAGCTAGTTTAGATTTTTCTATAAAATCTACGCTGTAACTTTCGAACGATATACTTGTTAATAAAACTCAGTTATTACTGGTGGGGCATGGGATGTGAGAACCGATGGGAATGTATATAATAAATTCAAATTAAATAGTGACCTCCATAATTTTAATACTAGGAATAAAGACAAAATAGATATACCTAGCTTTAGATTATCTAAAACAAATAAAAAATCATTCTTAGGAAATAGTGTACGTTTCTATAATAAAATCCCAAAAGAGATAACGGGGCTCTCAGAGGGTAAATTCAAAACCTATATAAAATCTACTTTACTAAAGAATGCTTATTATAATGTAAATCAGTACATAGAGGACAAAGATGCTTGGGAACTTCCGTATAGCCACCACGCGGCACCTTCTAAACAAACTAGTGTAACCAAACCAAATATTGTAAAACAATCAGTTGAAAAAATTAAGCCCTACAAGTTTCTTGTGCGTTCTTCTTGTAAAGGTATCTTTCCGAACGCACGGTAGACTCGTTACTGTTTATTTTCATTGACGTACAAAAGTGTCAGATTGTGACCTATTTGAATAAATCTTTTTGACTTTGACTTTGAATGACCCCTGGTATCAATTATTTTATAGTGGGTAAATAAGTATTTATTGTCTAAAATATTGTTTTACACAAAAAATAAATAATGTTTTTGTTAGGTACATATTAGGTATGTACATAATTTTATGTTATTTTGTATAGGTATAATAAAAATCATTCGTAATAAATGTTATTACATGTCGACTGTACACCTGGAGGCTAACCTGCCATTTGTACTTTTAGTTGGCCACAAAAACCATAATGGTTTAACATGAGCGGTAAACCCGTCCTGTTTGAGTAAAAATCACAATTATCATAGGTTAATTACAATATACTCACACTGCGTCCTAAGAATTTTCCATTTCGGAATATACGTAGGTAGTAAGCTATTATGAAGGTGGCCAATGTTAACATTGTGCACCACAGAGCTGTGTTGGGCTGAGGAGGCATGCGAGCGGGGCCGGGCGCGGTCATTGTAGCATTTCCTTCAATATAATATAGAAAAAATTAATATAAGATATATAGGTATATGATAAACATATTTTAGATTTGGCATGATATGCTCTGCTCGAAAAATATTATTATCGAACTCAATGTTATGCCAGTAGATCTATATTATTTCTATAACGATTGACTTTTCAAACTGTATTTTTTTTGCTAGTGTCTTTTTATTGCGACATTTACTGCTTAATGTCGTAAGTGACGACATTAGTCCTAATATATGATTTTTCTGAAATGTATTGCACAAGACCAAGCGAAGTGGAGAAGGAATAGCTGGAAAGTAGGCCCTAGCTACAACCGGGATAATTACTAGGGAGACGAAGAAAACTGTAACCAGGATTTCTACACTGTTTATTACCAACATTACCAATTTTACCAAAATTCAAAGTAGTTGCATGTATATTTCATTAAGTTTTACTTTATCTCCACATTTGGAAAGCCACGATATTCTATTCTATTATGTTCTGCATAGACATCAAACGCAATCAACCCTGCACTTACTTTTATATGCAATACAAAAACTTCTACCTATCGTTTCATAAAACATATCAAGTTTCATAGTTTATGAAATAAACTAAAACAGTTTCTGATTCGACACTTTTCATAACTGCTTATCCATTTAATCAGCTTGCCCTCCGCGGTTTCGAAAAGTTGTTTTAGAAAGTTATGTAGAGTCTAAGCAGCCTATATGAGCCTAATCGATTCTGAAGAACACACAGTGGGATATATACTTCTTATTTTCTTTCTTTTTAGTCTTTACGTATTCTACTGCCTAGTTGGCCGCAAGCGCTACTGCTGCTTCTTGCTGGTCTACGTGAGGGGAAGATTTTTATTTATGAGAGACTTTTATTTATTTTAATAGATTGTTTGACTTCAAACATGTCATAGTTCATGTTATGTTATGCGCAAATATTAAATTTAATAAGAAAGATGTAAATTATCATGTCCTACGTAAAAGTATGTCCCCCTAAAACGTCATGTTTAGGTTGAGTTGTCTGTGGGGGTAACCTATTGACATCAACCGGGCACAACCCAGACTCCAGCTATTGAGAAATTCTTATATCTACGTACCTAATATAGTGGAGTTAGCATCAGATCCATCGACCACGTTAACGTAATGCGACTGTGAGTAGTCGATGCCGAGAGGATGCGCTCGATACACGCCGACGGTGGCAGTTATCGGCTCCGATATGAAGATTAAGGAGATCAGGAACGCGAATATGTCCTCCGTGAATCTGGAAACGAGAGGAATTACTATACTTATTATTCCTACACTTATTGACCACATAATAGTAATACTCGTAGCTGTGCCTTCAAGTTTTACATGAAAAGTACGCACCGTTGAAAGCAAAGTCTATGATAGTAAAGCTAATTATAAACTAATGCGTTCGGAAAGACACCCATATGGGGACTTATAGAAGTATAAGAAGAGGGCACAATTAACATGTGTTATTACGGTATTACAATATAAATTTGTTTTGGTTAAGTACATTTACCCCCCGAACGAAAAAGGAAGGGGATGTTATAAGTTTGACGTGTATGTCTATGGCATCGTAACTTCTAAACTCTTAAACGAATGGACCTATAATGAGGGGGGTTTTTTGTTTCAAAGCTGACGTGATCGAGATATTAAGGTTTTTGGTTTAATTACTTATATTTCGTTTAGAAGGTGCGGGCAGTGGCTTATATTACTTAATTTAGATATGATAATATCGAACCTGGTAATCTTTTTAACAGCTACACTGCCTTCCACGGAAGCGACACACATCGCTATAACAATCATCCACAAGCCGCAATAGAACCTGGCCGCTAAGAAGTCGAATCCATACGATCGACAGAACATTGACAATGACTCGTCTAAGAGAAGTAAAGGTCCGGTCGCTCCTGTGATCATCATCGGCTGACCAGATATAAGAGCAAATAATATACCACCCGCGCACGTGAATACCTGAAACAAGATGTGGAAGATATATTCAGGTATAGGTAAACTTAAGTACAATCACAGAAAACAGGTCTAAATTGTCAGAAGGAACGGTCCTCACATTAACGTAGATGTTATTCAGCGGGCAGAGCGCTAATAACCTACAGTTATATTCACCTAGAAACTCCTCTCTTTCTATCGAGTATCTTCTATAGCTTTTCTCTCTTTCTAGCCCATTTAAATTGTACCGTCATTTCACTAGCTCCAGCTACTTATAGCTTTATACTATAAATATATATATATATATATATAGGAATACGGAGTCTCCCTGACCTGATATCAAAAACTAAATTTATATGAACCTTTAAATTGTCAAAATAATCAGATAGAACAAATACAAATCGACCGATCTCAAATTTGATGAAGCTGAAATTCTTATCTGAGTTCCTCAACGCCTTTTAGCTACATCATTAGGCCAGTTCTAAGATATCATTGCTTTTTTATATATTATTTACATTACCACGAGTAATAACTACTTATTTATGGAAAATTTCAACTAAAAGTTCAAACATATCTAAGTATAAGTTTGAACAATTTGTCCTATGTTTACAACGGTTCTAAAGTTATCGTCGGACAAACATTAGGTAGGTATGTGTGTTGCAGATTTAGGCCTAGCGCGCACTGCCTTGCGTTGCGTTGCATTAACCGCAATCATATTTTGTGAAGTATGGAGTGTCATAGAAGTGCGCGCATTGCGGCAAAAGAAAGTCTCAAAGGTTGTACGGTAAAATAAACGCACGTACGGTTGATATTAATATTCATTATTATTGTCATTAGCAGAGTTGGGTAATGGTGATCTATATCACAGGTTATTTAAAACTATCATAGATTACTTACTAGTCTACCGCAAAAATGATCTTTAATTTTCTTTTAAAACGTAATAATTTGTGAAAGAGAAGTAAGTACATGAGTTTTTATTTATTATAATGTCTATAATATCATAATAAACAATCAACTAGTCCAAAAAACCGACGAGAAGGCTACAAACAGAGTTCGGTCCATTCTTCAAGTTCTTACCAATGTTTCGGAGATGCCAATCTGTCCGTGAGTCTTCTCCGCGAGCAGACCACCGAACGTGATAGCCGAGGAGAGTGCAGCGAAGTACATAAAGATGGTAGCAGCCACACATTGACCATTGAGAGCGTCTTTGAAGTCGGATAAATAATATGGGTAGCGACGCCGCATGTCCCGGATTACACCTGAAAATAAAGTTATATAAATTTGGTTATTACCTCAAAATTTATAGTTTGGGTCCAAATTAATGAACGTCGAAAAAAGGTAGTAAGTAACACAAAGAGATATTTAAAGTTTTTGAAGGGTCATATTTCATTTAGCAATTAGTTTGTTGTAAAAGTACGTGATAATTGCACACACCTATATTTTATGAAAAAATAAACTCTAAGCTATAATCTAGGGGAGGATCCCTAGATTATAGCTTTCGAGCAACAGGTCCTTCCAACAAGTTATTATGCGTCACCCTGAGGTGACGCATTGTTGGACTTTGCATTGTAATATAGGCTGGAGTATTGCATAACTTCAAGCAAACGTCAAGCTCGCCTAAGGGCCATCACGCACTTTCGACTGGTCGCCGTCGAGTCAATCCCTCGGCGACCAAAACATTGGCGGGCGACCGACGACCAAGTGCGTAAACATCTATTTAAACTATAGTAAGTCACAGTCGCCATAGACTGAGTCGCTGGCGACCAAACGACAGTGTGTAATGGCCCTTATGGGTGGGCGAAATCCCATGCAATAGGAACTTCACTCACTGTATCGTACGATCAACAAATCTAGCATGACACGAATAATATATTTCTTTCTTAATTTTTTTTCTTGTTCGCGCCTGAAATGATTGCATCTGCTGTCTCGTTCTCACAAGAAAGAAATATGCTGTGTCATGCTAGGTCTGCTATTCTCGTTCTATCAACGTACCGCCAAAGAGTCGTCCAGTCCTAGAGAGTGGGTCATCAGGTTCTTTAGGCGGCAGACCTCCAGTTTCAGCTGCTAGAAGCGCTTTCTTTTCATCAAGTGGTGCCGCTTCAAGCACCGTACTGGCGGCTCGCTTGCGTTCCAAAGCGTTTTGCTTACGACGACGTATCATTTCACTCTTCGCTCTTAATTCTTCAAAAGGCAGCAAAGCTTGTCTCTCCCAGTCCCCAGGCGGTAACACTATCGAGTCATCCAAGAATTCATTGATAGCCGATAAAAGCTCACGTCGATCTTCCGCCTTGTACGCGATGGAATGGAACGCCGGATTGGACATTAGAGTCGAGATAGACCTGCCCACCTCATGGTAGTCGAGATCGGCGCCGCTCGGCCCGAGGAGGATGAACATGAAACGGACAGGAACAGGCACCTCAGTGATGGAGGGCATTTGAATACCGTGTGCTAGCCTTACGAAAGCGATGGTTGGTTGGTCGAGGAAACCGACGGCGCCTACTAATACCGTGGTCGCTTCGGCGTCGCCTGGGATGCGTTTCATTAAAGAGTCATTTTGTCCGCGTTTCAGTTCTTCCTGGGAACCGACATTCGCGAGGTATTCCACCTCTTTCATGTCGACGCCGGTTGCAGACGACTTCTTCCGAGCTTCTGACGGCAGCGCGTTCGAACTGCGCCGCCGTTTGTTGTCCGCTAGATTCTGTTCATATAAAGAACATATTAGATATAAAATGTTTCAGGCTGAGATAAAAGGACTCGCGACTGAGTCTCGTAACAAAAATCGCAGACACTCAATGAAATGTGCAAAACTCATGAAAATATTTACACATAGTTTCGGTGACGTTTTATAAACAAAACTCAAAACTCGTTTAGTTCAAAGGGATCGGGGATCACTATTATTAGTCATTGTAAATTATTTTTTTATGAATTTAGACTAATGTGGTGAGTGGTTTTCTACATAAATAATATATAACTTATAGCATAAAAAGCAAAATAAGAAATTTTTATAGCGATCGTCCCAGCCTAAAAATGCAATGTTCAAAATATACTTGAAAGCTATGTTTTATGAAATGCAGTATAATTCTGGATACTAATATACACATATAGACTAACAAACGTAATAAGTGTCTTTCTTGAACTGAGACTGAGAGACCTACAAGCGCCTGTAGAATAATATTGTATAATAACTTTCGATTTAGGTCTATCACATCAACTAAGTATGTATTCAAAGCTACCATTTGTTCTAAAAACTAAGCATCTCAAAATTGCAGTCTTCAACAAACGTGCATAATAATCTCCTAAACACTAATACAATTAATATAAAATACAATATGAACTAGGGATCTGACGATGATACGGTGCACTAGCTAAGCTCCAAATCATGAAAATTCCGGGGTAACCGGACGGATGGCGTCTCTAAGATTTACCTACATAAGTCGACTTTTACTGATAATGTTGAGAAATCATTTGGAACAAATTGCAATACACAGATAACTCTGAAATCGCAAAAAAGGAAACCGGCTATTCCTCAAAAATCTTTAGCAAATTGTATGCGCAACAGTTTTTTTTCGCTATTTCAGAGTTGGAGAAAGTGGCTCACAATGATGAGAGTAGAATACAACGATGAGAGTAGAATACAACGACTGTTCAAAAGGATACGCCTCCTATTAGAAATTTGAGACAATCACATAAAAATTAGCATTCCTTATGTTTATATTCTGATATTTTTAAATTTTATAATATCGAATGGGTTACATATATTCGAAGAATACAGAGGATATACTAAACATAGATTTGGTAAAATGTTCAAAAGATTGTGTCATATTGCTAATACCCTCTGAAGAGGATAATAATATTGCTATTGATTAACAGTAACTTTGCACATGAAAGGTCTATTATAATCTAATCTATTGGCAGGTAGCGATGCATGATGCACGATGTACTATCACTATTGACTAGAGATTGTATCTAAAATGTAGATGCGATGGTAGCGAGCTAGACAGTGCGGGCGGGAGAGAGGGAAACACAACACACGCGCTCGGGGGAAGGCGCGCATACGATCAAATGCGCGCTGTGTCGCCTGCAGGTGTTAGCTATGGTGATCCGAGTGGCTGCAGCTGCTCCCACGCCTGTCGTACACATGGAGCAACGAGCTCGAGTCGCGCCCAACGCCGCGGCCGCGTTGACCCCGCTTTCCTCCATCCATAGGGACTACAACCACTGTGTTATTGTACTTATGCCTATATAATTTAGCCTACACTCTCTCACAGCTGGGAAAAGACCTCCCCCAAATCTTTTCACGCTTTTCTTCCCTGCGCCAGCCTAGTCAGCCTAGGCGTTTTGGTATGCGTCCAGACCGGTCTAGATTAGCGCCTTGGCGGCGCCGCGCCGTCTTTCCTTCGGTACCCATTTTCTGTATGCCTATTTAATATGTACCTAATTATTTTACACAACATAATAATATATATTCAAATAAACACTATTAAAACTAGGCTAAGATTATTATAGGCAAAGACGCAACGTTCAATTTACATTATTACATAGGCTTATAGTTACGAAAAAGTTGAATCAAATTTTAATAGTATCTACGAGTATAATTATTATTGTAATGAAAATTGTGAAGTCAAAACCAAAATATGGAGGTGCCGTTGGGAATTTAGTGGTGACAAAATAAAAGAAGACTATAAAGGTGTTGTCGGGTTCAAGTGGTGGGCGGTGGGGAGATAATAAACAATATCAGTTTATCCCTCTTATGTGGAAGCCATAGATGGCTACGAGAATGAATCGGCGTAGCTAAGCACAGCGTAGCACCTCGTAGCGTTGACTTTCGTAGCAAGATCATGTTCGCTTCGAACAGCTAACAGATGGCGCTGATAGTCTAGAATTAAGACAGTCTAGATAATTTGTAACCTACTTGTAACAAAATAAATGCTGTAACATAAATATACAATAAACCTAAAGGCTTCTGTTAACTTACTATGAGCCTTTGGTCCCGAATGAACAGACTTGTGACTAATATGAATATTGATAATAAAATAAAATAGCACTTATTAACTGGTTTTGTAATACCAGTAGTAACCGAAAAAATCGCTAGTAACCGATAAAAACTGTCATGTTGGCTCATATTATCGTAGTCAAAAGCGGACATTACTGAAAATACTTTTTATTTTACCACTTTTTTATCTTAAGCATGGCTACATAAATATTAAATGAAAAATAGTTTTATGAAAAGACAGTTTTTTTTTGGTATTATTGTCTTTTTGCCAGCATGCTGCTCATTTGTGAACAGAGATGGACATTAAGCTTTACCCATGATACAAAGTAGTGATCATTAAAATTTATTATTTATAATACATTTATATTTACTTGTTTATTTAATGTATTAAACATCGGTTACAAAAATCATAAAGAAGCTAATTATTTAAAATTTGTCTTAGTACAAATAAATAAAAAAAACCTTCATCCTAATCAAATTTGAGGTATTTGATAAAAATAATGCCATGATAGCTAATATTTCAATCAATTTCTTATCATGACGACAAAGTTATCACAATCAGAAGTATACCTACACATTATCATGACACTACCAAGGCCCAATGTACGTGAATATGAAACACGTGCCTTTGTTATTTTTAAGCAGGTATAACATAATTTTGTTACAGAATAATCTACATAAAATTTCGAGTGACAATAATTTACCGTAATCTAGTCTAGTTTTGATATCTGTATAATATCGAAGGCGGACATTTTGCGAAAAGGAAGGTTTACTCGTACTTGGGCAGTTGTCACATTGCATGCGATGAGCGACGGGCAAAATTATCGCCAAGGAACACAATGATATTAATATGAAGATTTCGGGTGAGGTCGGGTGAGACATATAAAAAGGCTAGGTAACAACTCTTATATCTAAAAACGTAATATAGAGTCAGCGACACTTTACGAGCTTTATTACTTTTTACGTTATATAACATCACGTTCTTTTACTCCGAAGGGTTAAACAGAGTGGCAGAGATGTACGCCCATTCCCATAGTAAGGAGGTACACTGTTATTCGCCAGTGTTTATATTTTCGATCCCATGTAATAATAGGTGGCGAGCCTATCGCTATCAATCAGCCACCAATTCAGGCTCCAGGCTGTTATTAAAAGAGACTGTAATGGAAAAACCCAATAAGTTTTAGTTTTTGCTTGACATGGGATCGAAAAACAGAAACTATAAATCTGCCTCGTTTTGTAATTACTAAATATATTAATCGTGTAAAACGGCATTTTTCAGCTGATGTATTTCCACGTGAGAAAAGCCATACCGTCCAACTGTTGGACGCAATTTTCTCTGCGTATAATCTGCTTCAGAAGGCATCGAAGCTTGTACCATATCTTTCTCCCTATTATGTCACCACGTCTAATAGGTAAGAGAACGTAAGCCGTTGCTATCAGATTAACCTTGAATATTTTTACAAACATTTCGACATACGTGCCAAACGGCGCTATCCACCATCGACGTATTAAACGTGACTATCTAACAAATAAGATTAGGTATACATAATATCTTATCCAAACCATATCATTCATTCGGTTATCATTTGCGTACTTATTACCTAAGTTTTGTTTACTTGCGTATTTGGGTGCCCTTAGCCTTCCGCTTCCTGAGACCTTGCTTCATTTATTGTAATTAAAAAAAAAAAGATGTATAGTCAGTTTTTACTCACATGGCGGAACTTATTGAACAAACCACTCCGGGTAATTTCAACATAACTTTTAAAATATTAAATAAATTCAATCGAAATTCACACAGTTAACATTAAAATACATCATAAATAACTCAAATAAAAACTATTATTGTGTTCCGACAAATAAGAAAGAGCAGACTATATAAAATATATGATCCCTAATACTTAAATTGGTTATATTTACCTACCTACTACCGACAAAATTTTACAAAAGAAAAAATAAATTCGTAATATAATTCTGCGAGGTACTGGTGCTTAGGTTCATAAAGAAGAACATAATATAAAACCTACTTCTTTTTTGTTTCAAATAGGTTTTTTAATGTTTTTATAAGATCCGCGTGATGCATGTCATACTCGTAATTCTTTTTGTACGTACCTTAGCTATTTATTTGCTAGAGGTAAGTAATACAAACGTTAAGTGTTTTAAAACATATCAGATTTAAACACCTGTAATAATATAGTAAGTAATTTTACGTTCTCATATCTGGCCGCTGGTCTGGTGGTCGTAAGGTCAGCGCTACTGTTGAACATGGGGTCCTGGGTTCAACCAGGTCAGGCAAAGTGTTATTGGATTTTTTCATTAGGAATTTTTTTATAGTTGCAGCCTATGGAGTCTGGGATTTGTTCCTGGTAGATGGCAATAACAAACCCCGTCACTCCCTACAATCGCCGGCGCGCAAAAGCCCACTACTACAACTACTTAGAAAACATAACGTGTGTACAAGCTTCATATGTGTGCGGGCTTACGGGCGTTACTGCCTCGTTGGCTGCCTGGTCGCAGGCGGGGGAACGTGAGTGTCGCTTCAGTAGTAGTAATAGTTAGTATTATTTAGGAGTAGCTATAAATACGTTAGTACATTAATTCCGGGCGTTCTATGGGATTTGAAAAAAAACTGGCTGTGTGTGGGTGTACCTATCTAATAAAGGATTGTGCCTCTGTTTAACTCTTCGGGAAAATAAGACGAAGTTTGTTATATTTCGCTATATCATAGTGATCGTGCTACAAACGTACCTAATAATTAATTACAATGCTGGAAAGATTGAACTGTATCCGTATGACGATATCTTTACAGTTTTATTATTCCTTTTGTTATCAATATATTTTGCATGACTGAGTAGGTAAGTTTATTTTGCTACCACGTTATTTTAAAAACATAATATGTTCTCAATTACGACGTAATACAGAAAAAAATATATGTAGTACACATTGACAATGTAGTACGTCGGCGAACAATTACTACATTATTAGTACAGTAGTACATTAATATCGTGGGTAGTACCCATTTAAACATAAAACGCTGATGTTTAAATAATTAAAGTTTTAAAAAATATTTAGTCCGATATATGAACTTGCAGGTAAGCAAATTGTGCTAAATATTTTGTAAAACTTAAATTATACAACATATTTATAATTATATGTCTAGTTACCTACAAATTATATCAAAGTAGACTAAAAGTCAAATATTTAGGTCTGAATTCTGTGGTAAACATATACGTATCTCTTACGTAAATACTTTGACTTTGACCAAACCGGGTAAAAATCAGTTAAAAAGTTTTTCTAGAGAACTCATATATATTTCCTTCTGAGAAGTAGCTCTACGTGCCTCGCGTCGGTACTCGGTACTAAGTAATTGTATGTAGAGTTTAATATGATTTACCGGCTATTGTCATTTTATGCTACATTATTTATTCGTTGTTCGTTTCACAATTAGTGTCGGAGTTGTAATTTGTAAGGTATTCTTCTATTAGTCGCCATCATAACTCATCATAAGAGACGATGCGTACAGGTTATGCTTTCGCCAAGGTTATGCAGTGATAATATAATATAACAGCCGGCCTCTCCTCTTGGCCACATGATTTGAACTATGATATGAATGACGTCTGATTGATCCAATAAAATCAAGTGGACCTCCCCGCACCCCCCGCCACGTATTGGCGACTTTGTTTTCCTAGTAAAATTAATGAAAGCAGCTTCTTTTATTTTAAGTTGTCAGTGATGGCCATTGACGGTCGTATGTTGCCGCGACGAAGGTTAACACGAAAATATTATGTAGATACCATAATCTAGGATGGCGTAGTACGAGTAGCACAAAATGAAAAACATATCTGTTTTAGCCAATTTTAAATAGTTATTCCGTGTATCTAAACGTATGTATTATGTACTGTGCACAAAGTGTTACGAAAAGTCCAACTACGCGGAATGGTGCAGAGGGTGCGTGGTTCAAATCCCGCCCATGGGTGAAATTTTTCTTCCCATTTCATATTGTGTTACGAAAAGGTAAATACTTAGGAAGGTGCAACCCGTCAAATTTGCCATCTTTGTTCGCAAAAAAAATGTTCTTTGCATACTACATATCCAATAATATTTTAATACCTACTATTTGTCTTATATTATATAAACTTATACGTAAATATTACTCCTAGGCACAGATCAAGACATGCTCATGCGCCGTGGGACCGTGGGAGGTCGGAATCATGTACTTCACGTACCTTTTTTTTTGTTTACATGGAAAAATGCATTTTGCATACCCTCCCATCGGGGGATGTGGTTACTTCACGTACATGTGCCAATGTATGATCTGAGGGGTCGGCACTTTTCGTTCAAGTATGCAGAGAGCGCAGAACGAATCTGACAATGGCCGAACTTTACACAATGCGTACACGATCGCTCTTCCTAAATGAATATATATTAAACATTTTTAATAGAATTGAATACCTAATTTTATTAATTTAAGATAATATAATTATTTCATTAATAAGCATACAAAGTAACACAGCTCAAAAATTGCCCTGCATATATCCGATTCATATTATTATTATATCTACAGTGTAATTTAATATTGATCAATCTATAGTATACGGGGTGGATATTAACATTATAAACGTATTGCTTTCATTTAAATCAATTTCCAATTATGACGGTTCATTGGTATTGTAGCCAATTTTATCTGGCACGACGTGTAACTTTAGAGCGGATGTTATGTGAACAAGACGACACACGGACGACCATTTTTCTCGAAATCGATCGACCAATAATAACAGTACAAGCTTTTGGCACTTGATATACTCTACTTTGCAATTTATAGCTCTAAACTTTCGTTGTACTTACTATATTTGGTCTAATGCGCAGGTGTGTCGGAAAGAATTATTTGTTGCGTTTAACTGTACGCGTCAAAATCATCGCCCCATATCTCTTTAGGTCCACCATTTCTGGAGGACTTCCCGGAGAGTTAGGCAGAGGTGTACCCAGGGCCCATTCTCATTATAGTAGGTCACATTTCACTAGTTATGTTTAAGTCCCATGTAATATAAGGGGGTAAGCCTTTTGCCGTCAACCAGACACGAATCCAGACTCTAGGCTGCTATTGAGGAAAATCCAAAAAAACTTTGCCCGACCTGGTAGTCCTTGCGACCACTGGACAAACAAAGCAGATAATTTTTACACATAGTTTTTCATTATGTGTGATGTAGAAACAAGAAATAAGAAAGGAATTTTCAAAATTCTGGAAATGTAGTCTTATTTTATACTATATATATGCTATACTATACTGAGTACCCACCTGCAAGCTAGTGTAAGAAGCATGTTTCCTTCCGCTAATAGAGAAGCGGAACCTGTCGTCGTGCACGTGCCGATGTCGCAGCAACAAGGATCGCATCACTACCGGCTTATCGTCTTCTTCTATCAGACCGTCGGACACCATGCTCTCTACCACCCTGGGTGGATATAATATAGGCTAAATTATAACCAATGACGTTATTATATTACACAGGACTTCAAGTAAGTATAAAACAAACATCATGGTGAATAACCTGCGACATCTACAAGTGCGACATCTACAACATTTGAATGTAAACTCTACTTGCGTTGTAATTTTTTAAAGCTTATTTAAGATTAAAAAATCCACATAAGTCCGTGCACTGCACGTAGCACAGTCTGTGACTTTTATGAGGTAGAGGCAGAGGCAATACATGCTGGTCTCCACCACCTTGGTCACTGGTGACAACTAGCAATTAACTCATAGCTCATTGCCAGCAATGAGCATTTGAGCATGGTACTTGGTACAATAATAATATACTTCGCCAGGTATGATGACAATCCGGGATACAAATGGGCAGGTGACTGACTTTTTCTGCATGTTCTCAAGGTTCGAAATTGGTCGGCAATAGAAATTCGATAGTAATATAATATGCAAGCTAGTTAAAACCTGTGGTCATCAGTCGGACCTAGGAGGTGGGGGCTAAAACAAATTACCATTATTTTGTCACAAAAATATGAGATTTTTCCACTTGTCCCCAGCAACCCGCTTCACTGGTGCCTATTATGCCTATTTCATCTTTAAACGGTATCAAAAATTAGGTATTTATTTATTGTATATAAGAACCTTTGTGAAGGGACGGTACTTAAATGATGAATTATTAATAACTAATTTCAGTGAAGTACAAAAGAGCTTTTCAAAAGGTCTGTTTGAATTAACTTTTAGGTAATTACTCAGCCAAAGGTAAGAGGCAGGCTCGAGTCGAGCAGCTCTCTCGAGTCTCGACCCGCGACTGCTTGACAATATATTTTATAATGTCGTAAGATAATCGAAAAAACAGAATCATTGCGAAAAACCTAGGACGACTGCAAAATAACCGGAAAATTGAAAACTAAGAAAGTTTTTTTCAATCTTTTTACGATCTTTGCAATAAATCCGACTGAGACTAGGAACACTGCGACATTAAATTTATTAATATATTTTTTATGTAATTTTGTTTTGGTCAAATTTACTTAAATTGAAAACCCATTTTCTGTTAATATATTGATCTGATATTTGATACCTTTAGTTCTGATTGTAATGCAATAAAATCAACAGACAATTAAATCTAAAAACGATGCTTAAATGAATTTTAGAATGACAGCAATATAGCCAATGTGTGACGGTGTGCGGGAGGTAGGCTAGTTTTTATTAAATCGTTCGACTTCAATCATGTCGTCACTTTTAATGTCATGTCATGGGCAAAGTGAAAACATTGAACGCTAATGAAAATTAAAAGGGGCGGGGTCGGCTGTTATGCAGTGACTTATAACCTTAGCGAGAGCAAACCCCCTAAAGAATCGTCTTGAGATTGAATTGTCTGTGCTTATTTTTAAGATAGGTAGTTAACCTGTAAGCAACTCCAGGCAGATCCTTCTCGTCTAAGTCCAAGAGAACCACACCGGTTTCTAAACACCGCCGCAGGTTCAGAAGCGAGTGGAATGAGAGCGAGGCGACGTGAGGCCGGCCCCAGCGCGCCGAACCTTCCTCGACGTCCTCTTCGTACTTTATCCACCTGGCTGTCTCCTTCCATTCTGCTTCGCCGTCCTCACCTGACAGTAGCTCGTCAAGTTGGACGAATACCTATGAGGAGATAACATGAAGTTAGGTACTTACCTATAATATATTATTTATGTAATATATTGCTTAGGTCTTAACCACAAGGACTATCAGGAACAGTTGAAGGGTTCCCATAATGGGTCACACAAAACGTGATTCGTTTCGACATAAAAAAAACATACGCCACGCCTCACGCCTTTTTCCTGAAGGGGTAGTGACATGTTTCCAATAACTCTATATGTAAAAAACTCTAAATCTTAAGTTTTTCATCAGGCGGCCACTTGCAAAAGATGCCTACCTAAGTAGGCATCTTTTGCAAGTGGCCGCCTGGGGAAACATTACTGTGCTCTGGTTTGAAGGGCAATGTTACCAGCGAAGTTACTGGGTATGACGAGTTTCAACAACTAATATCTCAGGGTGACAGGGGCAGTGCAGTGCCGCGCAGAATTTTGAAAAAGGCTAGTCTTCAAGCAGTATATGGAACACTGCTGTAAGTGGTTGGACAAATACGGAAGAACAAGATGGGTGGCGAGCCGTAGATTAGACTTAGGTCCAGTAGACTAACATTGGCTGATGATGATTTATTAATGACTAAATAGTCTGTTTCCCGCGGCGAGCTAGAATATACCGAGATCATTTTCTCACTTGATTCGTTGGAGATAAAAAAAGCTTGTTGTCTAACTCAATGATTTTGTTTCTGTTAATCCAATTAATTTCCACACGCCTTATAATTTTGAACCGATAGCTCACGTCCACTTATCTCGATCTATTTATTGTCTTTGTCTTTTTATGCAAATGTTTGAAAGAGATAACGTATTATTAGCTGGCCTCGGCGACCAGACTATGGTTAAGATTACTTACTGCATGCGGACTGTGGTCGAAGCGAGCCTTGTAAGCAGCATCAGACAGTAATGTGTGCAGTTTCTCTCCATCTTCGCCGTCCTTACGACCCACGTGCACCGTTGAGCCCTGACAAAAAGACGTAACAACATAACATCAAATTACGGTTTTTCCTTGAATGGTTAGGCAGTGATGTACCATACCCACAGGTACACCACCCGTCGTCTCAGCCGTTTATAATTCTTCTGAAGTTAATTTCAGAACATAATATAACATAGCGTACATTCACGCCTTTTTCCCGAAGTGGTAGGCAGAGGTGTTTCCAGGACTTAGTCCCATAGTAGGCACTAGGCAAACCCACGTTTCGACAGTATGTTATTGGTCCTATTACAGAACAATAATATATTTTTGCCGCATATGAGGTAAGGCAAGGTACCCCATCAGGCAGTCTAAGGTATTTCTTCCAAGAATTCTTCGTGTTGGCTGATATCTGTAGAAATCATGATTTTACATAGTTGAAATCTACTTAGATTACACTTCAAAGTCCACGAGGCGTGGGTTGAAAAAGAAACCTATAACGTATAATTCAATTGAAATGTTTCTCACCCTAGGTTGTATAAGATGCCTACGCAAAGCGCGTGGGTCGTCGCTTCGGTGCGCCAAAAGCCCGGCTCGGTCAGATTCCCTCAACTCCTCGCCGTCAGCACCACCGGCTCCCGGCACCTCGGTCCCACCACCGCGCGCGCCCTCTTGCAGGGAATACTTCCTTGATTTGTGGTGCAAGTGACGCCTGTGTATAACCACGATTACTGATAAAGTCATGATCAAACCTGACTAACTGGTCAGTCAGTGCTCGAGGGCAGCAAAAATGTGACTACGATGAGACCGGTGACTGGTCGTGGTGAAAAATGTGACCGGTCCAGGCCTAATTAGTTCTATGTTAAAAAAGTGCAATGACAATTAATTGAGAAAATCAATTTTTAGGGTTCAGTTTTCAGTACAGAAATAATCCTAACGAAATTTATATATAAGTATTTATTTATTGACAGAATGATAGAAAGCTTAACAGTATAAATACCAAAGCGCTAACTATCATAATTACTAATAACTTAAATAAACTCTAATATTTAATGCTACAGACCGCATGCTTTCATCAAATATATCACATAAGAACGCGTTCAAGACCTATATAAGAGATCCTATTACTAATGCTCCGCTGTCCGTGCGTCAGTCACAGGGCTGTTATCTTTACTTTGAAAACGTAATCGTTATGAATACTTGTCAATTTTCATACGATTGCTTAGGTGGTTCGGACATGTGGAGAGGATGGACGAAAGGAGATTGACAAAAGAGGTTTACGAGGTGAGTGTGAATGGTCAAGACGGGGTCGACCTAGGCGTACCTTTTATGAACAAATTGATGTTATCTTAAGGAAAGACTAGGTCAAATGTGCCAACAACCGACGAGCATGTATGAAGAATGTGATGAAAGTGGAAGAAGCGAAAGTTGTAGGTCAGGATCGCAGCAAATGGAAATAAATAGTCTCTGCCTATCCCTACGGGAACAAGGTGTGAATGTATGTATGAATGTAATTTTCGTACGATTTTTTGTTTTCATACACTATTACAAAATAAAGTTATAAAAATTAATTGTACTTTACGGAGGTTAGGAACCCTGTGTGCAAACCGCACTTGACCAGTTTTGTTTTCTAGTCTTCCAAGAAAATTGCATTACAAATGGATATTCCTATCGTTATTTATAATAATAACCTAGTTGTGGACTGTGGATCTCCGTAATGAAATCATAATTCAAGTCTTATGACGTACAACTTAATTGTCTCTTTAAAAGCAATAGGGCACAATCGCAATAAAATTATAAAGAATACCTTTTATTTAGTCAAAATATTGTTTTCTAACAACATAGCATCCCGCCTTCTTTCCCAAAGTGTTTGCCATAAGTCCATGGTTGTCTGGAAGCGATCGCTCTTAGCGATAAGACCGCCAATAGTTACACTATTTGTTTTTAATGAATTTTAATTTTAAGGTTTCTTGTTTGTGATGTAGCAATAAAGAGTTTATCTATCAACCGGGAACAATTCCAAATTTCAGGCTGATAATAAGGCGCGGTGCTAAGTTATTTCGCCCTCTCGCTCACACATACCCATATTTTTGCAAGTATAAAAATACTAGATGTAATTACGTAAAATAAAGTCTACTAGAAACTAGAAAACACTAGAAAACATTTAAAAACATTCATTAAAAATCCTATTTAATCCAAACAAGTTATCAGTGCCTTTTTATTTTTCGATATTTCTTTTTCTTTTTTATATATGAAAACGCGTTTGGTTTAAATTGGATTTTTTACTGAATCTTTCTGTTGTTGTTTTCTATTCCCTACTTGTCTTTATTTTACGTAATTACGTGTCGTCTTTTTTAATCTTCAAAAATGTGGGTACGTGTGAGTTTGAGACAAATTAGCTTAACACCGCGCCTTAAGAAAATTCGTTAATGGAAGTGTTATTAGATACACTTTTTTACCTGATTAGGGCATCGAACCCAAGCGCATGCGGCTACTACAACTACTAAGTAGTCACCACTAACTCCGAGGTATTTATTTTATAATAAATAAATTAAGTATTAAAACGTCAACTTTTAGTGATTTGACACCATCCTATAAAATATTTACCATATCGATAATTCCCCTGTTGCCTCTGATTATAATTCAAATTTTTGATAAATTAAACTATGTCCTGATATTTTTAGGATAAAGTACTATAATTGAATTTTAATTTTATTAAACTCTTCGTTTTGTTGTAGTGAACGTCTAAAAATCCCAATTTTACTTGCGTGATTAGACGATCAATAGAAAAAATAAGAGTTTATAAAAGAAAATAAAATTATTGTGACATTATCTTTGTCATCTTATTTATGTCATTCTTATTATCATATTTTCATTATCTTAAAAATATTAGGACACTACTACATTATACTCGTATTAAGACTTTCACAACAATGCATTGTATTTTTTTTTATATCGGTAAAACGTCAAAACGATTAAATAATATGTGATATTCTTCAGTACCTATAGAGAATAGAGAGGTTTACCTCTCAGAGCAAAATTACTAAACAGCTGGTATTTCGAGTTCGATTAATTAAAATTATATTATAATAATACAAACGTGCCTCATTTATTAGATTAAAATTGAAATGATATTTCATGTTATACGAGTACAATAAAACTTATAAAAATACAATATTTTAACTGTAAAATCACGTTTGTAAAATCTCATAATCAGCAAAATTTCGTATACGGCCCCTACCTTTCATTCACAAATTTTTTCAACGGCGGCTAACTAAGGACACTAATTTCGATTAAAATGAAATTAGCGAAACACGCTCCATTTACTTGTTACAAGTTAACTACCTAACATATAACGATACATTCCACGTCTCTGAGAAGTCTCTCTTCGATCAGTAGAGTTGACCGTTCAACATAGAACGCTGCATTATTGAATTTTGAACATTGGATAGTTTGACTTCAAACAAGTTCATGTTCATGTCACGTTATGCACAAACATTGAATCTAATGCAAAATAAAAGCGACTACATTTATTTTTTAATTTTTCGAACATAAATCAAATTAGTTTTAAATTATTTGGTAAACGCCAAAAGTTGAGATACTAAAATGGAACCGCGTGAACCCGCTATTAAGTCTATGTGTTCTCTCACCGTTGGTGCGTTAACTCCGAAGACCGTGAGTAGGTGTCGGGCATGTTTGTGATACACTACACACTACACACAGGGCTCGCGAACGTTCAACTTGCTCGCGACTCCACCGCGCGGCATCGTCCGATACAGTGCCAATGTCAAGGGGCTACTAGGTACTACTATTTTTGGACGCAATGCACTTCCGTGTGAATGCGCCCGTTACGTTTGCATTTGTGAATTGATGCTTTTGATTATTTTATTTTTATCACGTGTACGTATATACGAGTACACGCACTGTCATTTGGTTCCGAGCATAGGCTGTACTATGGCGCGCGTCAGCACCCGTCACCTGACACGTCCCGAGCTTACGTATGTGTGAATTAACCTTTAGCTGAACCGAATTAGTTTCTGTTAAGCCCGGAACAGATTTAGTGCAATACAACGTGCAATGCAACATTTTCCATACATTTTAATATGTACACGAATATGTGCACTAAGTGAATGATTTCTATAAAATACCTATGCATGTTGCATAGGTGCATTGCATGATGTGTTCCAACATGCACAAGGCTTATAGTTAACGTACGCGTTCCTCTCGGTGCGTCTCTCATCATCAGCATCATCGATGGAGTCAGGGCGAGGTTCCGCTGGCTGCTCGCCGGCTCTACCGTTGAACTGCACGTGACGGTCTTCTGTCGCAGGCGTCGACAACTGCACAACAAAAGTAGGGCCTTTACATTATACAATCTTGTAAAAGGCGCCTCTCATGTGCTGCTAGTACAGGGTAAAGACCCTGTGCAGCTACTGTACCACTAAATGCAGTAAATGGGTAGACAATGAGAAAGCAATCCGTAATGTGCGTTTATTGCTAACATATAATTCGGTATTAAATTATCATAAGAGGCTAAGATTGTCCACAGGGTACGCAAAACCGATAATGTTAAGTAAGGTCAAAGTGAAAGTAGCTGTGGTAACATGTATAGGGCGGAAGTAATAATGTAAAGCGCGATCTAACCTGATCAATCGATTTTGATCTGACCTGACAGAAACTCTGTTACCTACCTGTTGCGGATGTGTAGACATTACCGCGAGCAGACTAACTTAATCCTGTTTGTGCGCCAAGCCTTTTTGAGCGTCAACGCGGGGACATGCGAGGCTAGTACTGGAGATGGATGTTACGAAAGAGAATGTTTGTGATACAGGAGCCTACTATAAAAAAAACCTAGACGTAGGTAATTCGATACCAAGCCCAGTGCATTTGAGATGATTGAACGAGCAACTTATGGCGAATTTTTTTTTAATCTCGTCAATGAATGCCATGCCTAATTTTATATTCAGCCTACTTTTTCTTGTATAACATGTGTAAATAGTAGATAGAAAGGCATGAGTGGCGTACCCATGAGGAGGACTATTATACCCTACCCAGCAATGGGTTCATGCAGGCTGATTAGATACAGACTTAGATAAACAAAAAGCCCGCCCGTGGTTTTATAACCTCAACAGGTACCGCCGTAGTCACATGTCAGTAGAGTGTCTTAGCTACGTTTGTGTAATAGTATGTAAGAACTGCGTATGTAGTTGTGATTGGTAATGTGTACCGACATGCGTTTTGTATGTACGAGACCTATTTAGTGATTTTACATTTCTGTTACCTTGTATCTAGATTTCTATGCTTAGATAATGTTAAACGTAGATAATATTATTATGTTAAAGAAATGTAGGAAAAGGTGTCTCTTTGCCGCCCTCATCTACAGCCTAATCATCCTACTGATAAATACGTCACCACCCAGTATAATATTAGGATTTTCCCATAAATAGCAATATAAACAATAAACATAATAAGAACCACATTTCCTTTGATCAAAATAAGCAAAGCATGGTCAGCATTAGAATTTTCATGAATAACAACAAACCGTGGTAAATTCGGAATTGTATAGAGTTCACTAAAAATAAATATTATGTAAATTCCGTTAGGTATATTATGCTGTGAAACTTTGTATAGCGCTTAGATTCTTATTGTGATAGTACCTACCTATATAGTTTATGTATATATATATTTAGGCATTGGTATTTGAAAGTAGGGCAAACCCTAAATAGTACAGACATTGAACACAAAGCCTTAATATAGTAACTCTATAATGTAAGAGCGAATTCAGTGCCACTGGGTTACTGGGTTTGAATCTCATAATGTGAAGTGTTATTCCAGGGTATGTACTACCTACATACCAAACTTCAGCTCAATAATTCCAGTAGTCTTGGTGTGAAGTGGTATCAAACAAACACCTACAAACTGGCATTTTTAGTATGTCTAACTAGACGATAATAATAATCATCATCTCAGCCATAGAAAGTCCATTGCTGAACATATAGGTCTCCCCCATAAATTTCCTTCCAGTCCGGTTGCAAGCGGCCTGCATCTATTGTGTTCCTGCCGTCCTTATCAGATCGTCTGTCCACCCACAAGGTGGACGTCTCACGCGCTTACCGGTCCGTGGTCTCCATTCGATAATAATCATAATTATTTATTATTGTGTTTAGAAGGACGTTTTATTTCATAAATAGCATTTGGTTTTTGTAAGAACCATCTTCAAAAACCTAAGTAGGATATTATAAAAACTTTTAATTACATAAAATATTTGATTTTAATGAAACATAAAAACCTGACGTCATTCAAAATTGCTGATAGGTATTTAATGAATTGAAATGCAGACGGATATTATTTAATTAATCATCATTACACTTTTTTACGTATATTAGAACTTTTTTAGCTAAGTTTGTATGCAATTTTTATTATACACTAATGACAGTTATTATTACTAAGAGTTCGAGAAAAAATAGGCAAGTAAATAGGCAAACATGAATAATGAAGTCTCGATAAGTTCAGTATTTCTATTTTCTCCGTCCTCATTAAATACACTTTATTGAGTTCTATTCTGTGAAGAAGTGAGTGGGTGAGCCAATTCCCAATAGGAATACTCTATTTTATACTTTTAAAGTGCATAATTTATTATAAAAGCATCAAATCAGCTTTATTGTTATTTATGTTTCACTTTTCTCTTACCTACGTAGTTTTACCGTCCTTAATGGTTACATTACAATAAGGTATGTCTTCTACGAGTATATAGGTACTTGCTAAATAGTAAGTTGAATTTTAAAATAGAATAAACTTGTCAAATGCGTGTTGGGACGCGCATGTGAAGGGCTCCTCACTCTCCACCGTATGTACTGATATAGCTATAGAAATCACGCATCTCCTCATCAAATTAATGTACCTTACACAGCAAATTAATAAAAAGGTCGGTCAAGTAAGTCATAAATTCTTTTCAAACGTCAATTTCTAAAGCAAGTATCATAAAAAATCTGCGGGTCTACCACTTTTATTGAAAAACACGTTCCTTGTGCTATTCGGACTCTATTGTTCCTCTTGAAACCAATCTTCACACATTGTTTGTCCATTTTTTTCTGTCCATTGATATGCCACTTGACGATGAACTATTTGCCCCAGACTCAATCTTAATGACCAGCTTCCAAAAAAAACAAAGAACAGATGTTGTAGTATTTTACTAAATTCATGATTTTATTATACTTACTTATTTTTGTTTTCAAAAGGTAACTGATCGTTTTACAAAAATGCCAATATGTGGCTTAGATGTAATATTATGTTATGTATTCTTTATCTATTTATTTAACAGTTCCTAAATAGGTTAACCTCACTGCTGCTGTTCAATAGATACTTTGTTTATCTACATTTTACGTATTGAAAATATTTAGAGATATGGTATTTAAGGGTTGTTAGTTAAGGGAACGTAGGTGGCAATGATTTTTGTTAAAACTTGAAATAATAAGGAAGACTGTAAGTAACCGGCAGTCTCATCACATTAAGGAGTTTTTATACAGATAACCTGATGATGGTATGCAATAGATAGGGATCTAGATTATAAATATTACACAGGAGACGGTATCTTACTCGTATAATATATGGTAAATCATGATAATGTTATATGTGTATTGCCAAATATTGTTTGAAATCTTCTTCGAAAACTCTAGTCAGAATTAGTCTTATTTGATTTTAATAAGTCGGAAAAGTGTCTTGTATGGGAAAGTCCTTGAATTTTTGAATTTATTTAATTTTTAGTATTTGTTGTTATAGCTATTATAGTTACCCATATTGTGTAAGATTTTCAAGTAGATAACTATTGCCATTATGGTGTTACAGCGTGAAACGTTGAAAAAAATCGTGATTTGTATGAACGCTCCAGTTATTTATTAATTTTATTTAGTCATAATTATTTCATATTATAGCAATCATAATCATTAACGTTCCGTGAAAAAATCAAATAGCTAGCTGTTGCCGTTTTCACGATACACGAACGAAATCGAGAAATAAATTTTGAGCAAAAACACGTTGCTTGTATGGAGAGTACCTTTAATTATAAACTTTTTTTAAATTTTATTATTTGTCGTTGTAGCGGCATTAGGGATACATGTTTTGTGAAAATTACAAGTACCTAGCTATAATGGTTTATGAGATAGAGCCCTGTGACAGACGGACGGACGGACGGACGGACGGACGGACGGACAGCGGAGGCTTAGTAATAGGGCTCCTTCGGCACCCTTTTAGGGTTCGGAGCCCTAAAAACCAAGGGTTTAGTTGACGAATGGTTAGGCCTGGCTGTTGATAATTGGGTGTGTCAGTCTGTGAATCAGCCAGTCACTCAGATCTTTGATTTTTATTAAAGATTATAACATAAAACGCCTTTTTCCGAAAAGGTATAAGCAAAGGTGTAACCAGGACTATACATACCCATAATAGGTGTACCACCCAGCCACCACTTCGCCAGTTATATTTTTACGTCTCGTGTACTTAATAGGGGGATTGCCATCTAAGGGCACAGTTCCAGAACTATCATTGAGAAAATTCCTAATGGAAAAGTCAATAACAGTTTTGGCATGACCTGGGGATCGAACCCGGGACCTCATGATCGGCAGTAGCACTTGCGAACCACTAAGCCACCGAGGCAGTTAAGGTTTGAAATACGATACTGATATCATTAATACGAGTAAATGTATAAATATTAAGCCTGAATACTTGATTGCCACCAGTGGTGGCAACTGCGAAATAAACATCCAAATCGCCACCAGTTGCGGCGGGACGAAACTTGTTCCCGATTGCCACCAGCAGATGATGAGATTTCTTTAATAGACGGAATTAATAAATCATATTATGATACTAAATATTAAAGTGCGTATACAGAGCTACCGGCAAACGCGACAGTCCCAATATTGAAATAAATAACAATTAACGGATGTTAACGAGTAGATTTAATATTATTTATTCCTTAGTATATTATTTATTCCCTATATACAAGTATATTTTATATAAGTCCCTAAATTATTTCCGTTGCTAAACACGAACAAAATATGTTATAAATAATTCAGGTATGGTATATATTGATATATTAATATATTTTCTTTAACCTCCTAATTAAAAAACAAATGATTAAAGTAACGACGTAATCTTTATTATGATGAGAAATAAGCGAAAAAGATATTTAAAAAACACTAAACAATAAACCTCAGGTAAATCGATACCTCAGGTAACGATTTTCTCAGGTGCATATCAAGTGCGGTTGTTTGGAGAACTCGCGGAGCACTGCGAACCTCGATTGCCGACAGTGAGGTAGGCCAGCTCTTGCATATCGATTGTGGTATAAAAAGCATTATAGCGAGTGCGGCGCGGCGGTGACATCGCTCACCAACTGACAACCACCAAACCGTGGCCGCCGGCTGCACTAAATATGTACGTACAGAAGACTTCCATACGACCGAAAACACATAAAGGATTGTACACCCTGGAAAGCTTACAAGACAGTTTTGCCAGGTACCCATAACAGTGCAAAAAATATGCTCCCAATCAGATCCAAAGCTTAAATTACTTAATATACATTTTAATCTAAAATATTATCCGGTCTAAAATATTAAAGTACAGTATAGGTATATTAACAGCCGATAATATTACCATTATTAAAACCCCGGGAAGTTCTTCCTCTCGCCACAGGTATTGAGGGGTCGCGGGATCACTAGACGCTATTGCCGCATATTTATAGGCAACAGCTGCAGGGGTTACGCAGGCCTATAAGAGTTTCAGTTGACAGAGGAAACGGCTTGGAGCCCTTTACTAGGATGGCACACTCCTCGATTTGTCATCCCAAAGGACCCTAGTATGGCTAAATTCGCTGGGCATAAGCCAAGCGCCTGCGGCCGGTTCTCCTCGCCTGGACACCCCTTGGTAAAATAATACCTATATAATAATAATTTTTATATAATATAAATTTTTTTTAAAAATTAACATTGACCGAGAAAGCTGCTCTAGAGACGGCTTTCTGTACCTTTTTAGAGGTGTGACGGCGTCCCGCGATGGTACGCGCGCGACCTTCACCCTTCGATCAACAGCTCTTGATATTATATAATATCTAAGCAGGTACATGTATCTAAGTATTTGCTCTAGTATAATGACCAAACTACTAACAAGTTACATGTAATTACGTAAAATAAAGACAACTAGGAACTAGAAAATAACATAACAAACAAACTTTCAGTAAAAATCCAATTTAATCCAAACAAGTTTTCAGTGCCTTTTTATTTTTCCGATATTTTTTTTCTTTGTGCAGATTTTTATACATGAAAACTATTTTATTGAAAACTAGAAAAAATATATAAGAATATATTTTAAAAATATAAGAAATTGGATTTTTTACTGTGTTTGTATTGTTATTTTCTAGTTCCTAGTTGTCTTTATTTTACGTAGTAACATCTAGTATTATTTATATTTTCAAAAATGTGGGTACGTGTGAGCGAGAGAGCGAATTTGCTTTGGACAACGCCTTAAGCCCAGAACAGATTATAACACTACGTATAGAATGGACACTGTCATCCACCCACCAATCGGGCGTTCCTCACCCCGCCATCGAGATGAGCTCACCACGAGCCCCGCTTCTATGGGAAATCACCTCACGCACACTTGTGCGTGTACAAAACTCCATGTTGGAGTATCTGTGTAGCAGGTGTATGGGATTGAATCAAGTGTCCGGGGTGTGCCATAAGTAAAGAGTGAAACCGCGTGGATTCACGCGCGTAAGCATCGTTCCCGTAACAAAAGCATAAAAGATACAGAGGCAGATTGATTTAAAGTCTGAACACACCATTTTTTTTAAATCTCGACCGAATAAGGAAGGGGTGTTTTAAAGTTTGACGTATCGTACTGTACAAGGAGTACCGACGAGAATATAATATTATAGATGAGAATAATATTATAGAGATTAAATAATCTCCAGTGCCAGTGAACATTAAATTGCTCTGGTTAGCCTTGCGTGTGTGACGGTTAAAGGCATTTGATATTTAATTTCAAATGCAATATTATGGTGGATCTTTAATTAACGAAAATATTATTTTTATTGTGGCGAATATAATGTGCTAAGGTGTTTGTTTCCAAAGATACCTATGAGATAAGTTAATTAATTGTTTTTAACTTCGTTTTGTACACTTATGTCTAAACCACTGTCCTAATGTAACATGTAATACTTATTCTTATCATAACAATACTTTTCATACTTATTGTAATACTGCATTCTAGCTGACGGCTTGAGTCAGGAAAAGTCATTGCGACTAACCCTTAGACGCAATGTTTTTCGTGTTTGCTGCTATAAGGAATATATCTTGAACGTAAGTGTATATTATGTGTGTCTGTCTTTGGCATCAAAGCTCCTAAACGAATGGACCGACGGTTTTTATTAGTTTGTTTTGTGTGGGTTACTTAAAATCCTTATAATTTTAACTTGTCTATTACAAGTACAGACCGCAATATTAAAGATGACAAAATTTCTTTCAGTGATACTCGTACCTAATAATATTATATTGGCAGTGATGACGTTGTTGATAATGATGTGACGATGATGATTATCTCACCTTGTGATTGGCTGAGTCGGCGTGCGCAGCTCGAACTATATCAGCTACTCTCTGTGCATCTGATATCGGACCCTCTGCAATACAAATTACAATTTACAAGTAGATACTATGACCACAGAATAAATAATGATACTAATGTACTACGCCTATTACAGACAACTCTAACTAAAATACCCCGCTTTCATTAATTTTAGTAAGAAAATTTCTTATAAAATAAAAGACAGGGTGCGGGGGAGCTCGGCTAGTAATTATTGTATCGTTTAGACTGCAAACATGTCATAGTTCATATCATGTCATGCGCAAATTGAATCTAATATAATGCAAACATGGGCGGCGCAAGATGTTGTGCAGTGTCAGTACATATACCCATAGCGACAGCATACCACTTAAAGCGTCGTCTTTAGATTGAGTTGGCAGTGACTAAGTATGACGTAGGTAGTAGGTACAGTCCCTTCCAGAAATTCTGTAACGTTAACAGTAGTCAAATCAAAGGATATTGAGTTATAGTTTCAGTGTAGAGATTTAGCTCGCTTTCAGTAATTAAAAGCATTGCCTAAAACTACAAAATATATATATGCTCTCGCCAGGGTTAGGTCATTGCATAACAGCCGGCCCCGCCACTTTTCGTTTCTCATTCGATTTAGTTTTTGCGTATGCATATGACAGGTTTGAATTTTGAAAGATACAATAAATACAAACCGACCTCCCCCGTATTCTGCCACAATTTGGCGATTATGTTTTTATACGTAAATTGTTCATGAATAGTGAATAGGTAGAGTTGTCAATTTTCACGCTATAGCAAAATGCGCAATGCCTATGGTGTACATACGTTTTTCTATTAATGTGTACATTATTTTTATTTATTAAATAAATTAAATGATTCAAAAATTATAAAACCCGTCTGCTTTACAATAAAAAAACAAGCAAAAAACAAGCTTCCTGTATGGCAGACGGGGACACTTCAAATTAATAGTTTAATTTATATCACACTTTTTGGTTTTCTGTAACACCGGTGCTTTAATTAGAATTATTTAACATAAACATAGTTTACAATAAATGTAATCAAAGGTTTCATAAAAATACTTTGTGCTGCTGCGTGGCGCGGGAAATAGCCCTACTCGTAGTAGTAATTACTCGGGCGTGTTAAACACGTTATGCTAATTAACCTATCTAGTAAAAAGTATTTCATAGTAGTATTATATATTTTTGGAGTCTGCATACCAATCTCTATGTAACGATAGAAATTTTGTCCTATTTAACAACTTTTAATTTTTAATTTTCCCTCATTTTTGGTTTTCAAGGACGATTTTCGTAAATGAGGTACTAGCTCTGTCACTCCCACTATATAGACGAATCAAATGACACCTCGCATGTCAAAATCTATCAAATCGTTTAGACTTTAGTTCGTGCCAAAGAAACCTCATATACATACCCACATACATACATATACCTACTTCTTCACATATATACATAACCCTCCTTCTTCGCAGTCGGGTAAAAATAGGAAAAAAAAAATAGAGTCCATAAACGAAAAATAGGTATATTACCGTCTGCCCCCGCCAATTCTGCCGCCACGGGGGCAGTAGTATTCAGTTGCACTATTGGCCACCAATTCTTGAACGTGGCAGCAGACGGTATAATAGTCATTATCGATAAGTATGCAGACAAACGCACTAGAAATGTAGGCCAGATCTATAAAGCATCCGTCATACTAGGAATATAATTCTATGTACAATAAAACTATGAATTATAATTATTATATATTATATAAAATTCCCGCTACTACTTACCTATCTAATTATTGCATCGAGCTTCCCTTTAATAATCCAGAAATTTAATCGAATTGAAAGGCCATATAAGTATAACAAGGGGCGAGCTCGTATGAAGAATGTGATGTGAAGAAGCTAAAGTTGTATGTCAGGATCGTAGCTCGTAGAACGTGAAAAGAAATAGTCTCTGCCTTCCTCAAAAGGAACAAGGCGTAACTGTATTTACATGTATGAAAGGCCATAGGAAATATGCTTGCCCGCGCTTAGATCCTTTCAAAAAAATATCTTTTTGCGATCGGATTTAAGCACCTTTTGGTATTATTTCTTCAAAAGGTTATAATTAGGCAATTACTTTTTACAATATTATTCAAAACATAGTAAAACAGTTTATTGTTCTATACCTAAGTAATTGCTTTGAAATCTGTGCTCAAAATTGTGATCGGTTCATATTCTAGTTTAACATTGCTAGAAATCTCACGAAAACCACTGGATGCGTAGCCTTGTTAGGTTACTGCCTATAAGTAGACTTTAGCGCACGCCCATGTTTCTCGACTGGGCAACCATATCGAGTGGGTATGGATATAATGTGATGTATGTAGATGATGAATAGAGCCGGCTTTCTGTATCTATTAGTTTTGTGCTAGAACTTTGAATGAAGTCTGAAACTGTGGTTAAGCGCATCGTGCTTGCAGCGCTTGCAACACATCATCACGCCAGGGTTTGTTAACGCGTGAATTTAACCACTACAGCCTAAATCTTAATTAGATATGGTTGGGCGTCCCTCACAGTGTTGGGGGCATTGATTAAAATAACTATACAATGTGTTATGAAAAGGTGTAGTAATATTTAAGGGGGTGCATCCACTCGCCATACTGAACAGCTTCCAAAGAATAGCGAAATTCGCAAATATTTTCGCAATTCGCAAATTCCATAACGTTAGAGCTAGTGACAAAATTTGATAAGCATTTCATACGCGCAAAGTATGAAACGATGCAGTAAAAATGGCCTTATTTTTTGATTGCGTTAACTTAGAACAATGGTTGTTTTACAGCCACAAGGGACCGCAGACCTGAGTAATTGATACCAATTTCAACTTGATACCTTCACGCATTACAGTGAAAAAGTGCCTTGACAGACAGACGGACAACAAAATGATCCTATAAGAATTTCCTTTTTTCCTTTTGAGGTACGGAACCCTAAAAATGGATCAGCTGATCGGCTATTAAAATATGATACTTATAGTAAGTAGTAAGACACTGTTCTTGCCTGTTCCACGCGGATATTTGTGTGCACTTAACATGTCAGTTTGATCTGTGTCTGGGTGTTATAAGCATATATATAAGTATGTATATCAGTCATCTGGTTACCATTAATACAGGCTTTTCTAGCCTAGTTTGGGACCAGATGACCGTGTGTGGAAGTTGTTCTATATTATATTATATTGTTATACTTACCGTGACTTGAAAATTAATGAAAACTAACTGATTCGTCAATAACATCCTACAGCTGATGATCAAATGTTTTGTATGTAAAATAAACCCATTCTTTTCTTCATATTATGTGGGACTCCCCGACTCCCCGCTATAAGGGAAAAGCTGGCGAGTAAACAGACTAAAAATCCTTTTTTTTTATTTTTCTACGAGATCAGGTGATATGATATTCTATGGATAGAAGGACGAAAGTTACCAACGTACCCCAGTGAATTAGCAAGTCGAAGTGGCAATGGGCATAGAGCACATAGCACAAAGAACTGATGGCCGATGGGGCTGTACAGTTCTTGAATGGAGACCACAGACCGGCAAGGCAAGCGTAGCCTAGGACGTCCTCTCACAAAGTGGACAGACGATCAAAAAAAGGTCACAATAACACCCAAAAGGATGCAGGCAGCTAACAGCCGGACTAAGTGAAATCTATGGGGGAGATGATGATGATGATGATGATGATGATACCCACTAAAACCCGAGGCATTCGTTCCAGACATTCGCGCTGTGTAGGTATGTATACCTGCATAAGGTGGTGGAGGCGCGGCGTGGTCCCGGAGTGGTTCAGAGGCAGGTGCCGGAGGAGATGGACCTTGACCTTCGCTCCACACCACGCGGTCCATCTCTTCGTCAAGTTGAACCTCATCCTCGCTCGCCACCTGCTAACATAAAACATTTTATATTATCCAAAGTGTTACATAAAGGTGTAGTATTAAGTCTCTATAGATCCTTAAGTATCTCGTCATACTCGTCAATCTGAACCACTTCCAGAAGAAAGACTTGCAAAATAGGCAAAAAAAAAATTTAAAAGTTTAGATACCTTATAATATAGGGTGACAAAAACATGAAAAAAATATGCCCGGGTTAAAACTCGGCGCACGCCACATACGACTACCACAGGATACAGTAAGTATGCAACAGTTTTTTTTTTATATAGTATGTATGTCAATCAACTCGGGACACCTTTATCGCTAAGAGATAGGTTTCCGTAGTCAGTCTGTTAGTGCATAAGAATAATATCATTTTATTTATTGCAAAAGCTAAAATTATGCGCGCAGTGTTTTATTATGCCATATACGAGTAGACTTCCTAGTCTACTCGTTTTTCTTATAAAAATTCTGCGGATCAGGGCCTAAAGAATAACATAAAGGATAGGTAATAGTTTTTTTTAAATCTAAGGATCTTTTTTTTTTAGAATATTGACTACCAACAAAATGTGATTTCAATATTTTCGCCCGAGTCAAGCTCATATTAATAACCTAAAAATATTTAGGTTATTAATAATTTTAATTATATTTATTAATATAATTTGTAAGATGTTATAATATGTTTTTCAAATAAATGTTTATAAATATCATGCAATTAATGATAATTTAAATGTTTTACAGTTTTACTAGAAGCTAAACCAAGTCGCTAAAAATAAAACTTAATCTTACTTCTTTCAAATGAAATAATAAATTAAACAGCGACACTTACAGTGCTACCAACAATATCTGGGAATATTATTGCTTATTGAAAAATATTTCGTACCCGGCAATATATAATATATACGGCAACATATACCTATATATTGTAATACATAATGTTAGGTTTACCTGTTGGGGCAAGCTTCCTTGAAAAACAAATCTATAATTTTTTTTTCAAAGAAATCTAACTACAATAGGGGATTATAGTACGGAAATATACCAGAGTAAATATCGAAGCGAAAATCCTGTTTGTGAAAATCCGGATTACCTAGTATGTACAGATAAAGAATTTCTTTGAAAACCTTTGCAATATGTATACAGGGTTACTGGCAACTACTTTACATCCCGCTCAAAAGTCATTACACTCATCATTTGGAACCCCTTTACCAAGTATAAGCTCATCTGATCTTTGACCCATGGTCAAATCGGCACTCAAACTGTAGGTGTAGTAGGGTTATTACGAACTTTGCGTTAGTATTAATACATGAGTAAATTGCGCAATTGCTGCTGTCACACGTCATCTTTTGTACGTAATTCCAAAGTTTTACACGATTTACTTCTAATTGCGCCATTTATGCTCTACTCCTGTCGCGATGCTGTCGCAAAGTACTTAATACCCATGCGGCAGAGTAACCGATTGTTTCCTATTATACAATACCTACGCAGTGGTCGTTAAATGATGTCGGAGAGCTTGAGGAAAGAATCATGTCCATATGTAACTCCCAACATTTGTGCTATAGTTTGACCACACAAGCCATGGTTTGACTCGAGCAGTGTAACTTGGGGAAAGACGTAGCGGTGCTGTTGAATCAGGTTATAGAGCGTCGACTATACACCCAAATAGATCAGACACGATTCCCGATGTTGGCCTCATCGAAACTAGTTGAATACGCCACGTTAATAGTTTTCAAGGTTGTCAAAACCGAATTTATTCTCGAAATTCTTGCCATTTTTAGCTGACTGCTGATTTTGACCTGAATATATGTTATGAATGTGTGCATGTACACACCTTTATTCTCAAGTGCTATTTAAAAAAATGTATTACAATTAACTTAAATACCTATATATGGGGGCAGGGCAGTGCCCCCGCCAAGTCGAGCAACAGAGTGGGCACGGCCGTACCATCTTTTCTCGAAGCAGTTCACGCCATTTTCGACCCCCTATAACTTTGTTGTGCATAAAACTAGAAGCTTGAATTTTCAGTGACCAAGCAGGCATTGTATAAACACGGTATATTTCAAATTTCATTCAATTTGAACCAGTAGTTTAAGAATTATAACTAGTCAAAATTGATAATTTTGTCACTCATTGACCGACTGACCGATCAAAACAACGAAAAACAACATCATATCAATATAAAAAATCTTTTATGTTATATATAAAATATATTAACTTGGCCATCATATTATATATATTATATTAAATAAGATTGTTTAGTGCGATCGCCAAGTCAAGACAGCCTCGTTGGCTCAGATGGTAGTAACTCTGCTTTCTGTGCCGCAGGCCCCGGGTTCGATCCCCGGCCAGGTCAAACATTTGTGTGCATTAACATATCTGTTTGATCTGTGTCTGGGTGTTATAAGCGTATATAAGTATGTATATCAGTCATCTGGTTACCATAGTACAGGCTTCTATCTTAGTTTGGGACCGGATGACCGGGTGTGGAAGTTGTCCCATATTATTATTATTATAAATCAATCTATTTTATTTAAAAAATAAAAGATTTTTAATATTGTTATGGTCACTATAAGATGTTGTTAGGTTAGCTAATTAAGTAATATCTAAGTACAGAATGTCCCTTCAGTATGGACTTAATAAAGTACCGACTTGGTATTACATGGATCTCACAACTTTCCACGGTAGAAGAACTGAGTTGCGAGACTTGGTTTTTTACAAGTTTTGTTTTTGATGGCATTATAGTTACCTATAATACCTACTTATTCTCAAGTTCGGTAAAAGGCATTTAATTTCTATATTAATTTCGCCTCCGTATTTATTGTAGTAAAATTTGGAACTCTATTTATAGCTCTATCACACCCCGTACACTCGACTTAATCCCATACAAAAGCCGCGCTTTAACTACCCACTACACAGACACTCCACACATGGCAGTTTTGTTCACGTGCAAAAGAGTGTGCGTGAGGTGATTTTCCATAGAAGCGGGGCTCGTGGAGAGCTCAATCTCGCTGGTGGGGTGAGGAAGGCCCGATTGGTGGGCGGATGACAGTGTCCATTCTATACGTATTATTATTATTTCTTCTGTGGCTCTATGAAAACGGAAAACGAGAATTACAGAGTCCAGAGTGGTTTTAACATTTTTTTTTATGATAGTGAGTGACAAGACGAGCAAATCAGGTGCCTGATGGTAAGCATCATGATTGCCCATATCAGACACAGTGACACCCAGTGTCTTAAAATTCATAAATCTGCGCGGCACTGCACTGCGCCTGTCATCCTAAGATATGAGTTGTTAAATCTCATCATGCCCAGTAATTTCGCTGGTAACATTGCCCTTCATTCCGGAACACAGTAATGTTTGCATATTACTGCTTGACGGATGAATAACTGGCAAAGGTGTGGTACTTCCCCTGCAAAAGAGGCCTACCACTACAACATATTATATTTATTGTCAAGGTTCTCAAATTAAAATGTATTTCGGCATCAGTGAATTTATTATTATTAAACTTAAGTGCAAGCGCAGCGTAGGACGTTCTACGAGGTGGACAGATGCTCTGATAAGGACGACAGGAACACGCTGGAGGCGGGCCGCTTACAACCGGATCTATGTTCAGCAGTGGACCTCCCATGGCTGAGATGATGATGATGATGAAACTTTAGTGTGCCTGAACAGACTACGAGCCTAGCTGAGTGGCACGTTAGTACTATTATTTATTCCATGACGGTGGCGACGACGGGCGCGAAATTTGTATACCCCTAGTTATAAAAAATATATTAAACCGCCTTTTTGTGTCCACTCCACACTACAGTGACAAGGCTGGCGCCTATCGCGACGGGGTAGAGCGAACCAGTGAGCTTATTTATCAAACGTTCCTTTAAGCCTGTTGTGGCCACACAAAGAGCCTAGGCAACAGGCAACCTAACGCGCGGGTGGCGAGGATTTTAAACCTTTTCAGTTTTGTTGCTTACTCTTGTTTTCAAGACCAGGCGCGATGGCGACGACAGTTGCCACAATACACGCAACCGGTGACTAGCGTTCAGGCCTAATTCAGGTGTTGCAAAACATAGAAGATTTCAATTTTCCTTCAAATTTCCTTGAAACAAAAGCTAGCGATAACACTGAAAAAGGTTTAAAATCCTCGCCAAGAATTAAACTAGAAATAAAACCTTTTATTATTGTTCGAATGAATTAAAAAAAAATATTTCTTTTTGTAGAGATAAAAATGTATTTATTATATATAATCTTTGAAGTCAAACCAGTCAAACCCAAAATTTTACCAAGAAGGGTGACAATTAAGTAATTGGTCACCTGCAGCTTCCGATTAATCAGAATTTTTCATTTTAAAAATATTGCTTTCCTTTTTTCGCAAAATATTATAAAATTGTTTTAAAATAAAAAACGTTTTGTCTGGTCTGTGTATATTTTAGATAGATTTATCTAATTCTGAATTCTGTAAATGGAATATTCCCATACATTTTAGACATACGATAATGATGATAGGTACCTATGCAATGTCGCGAGTATAATATTCATGTTATTCAGTCAGTACATGACGAGGTACATAAATTGTATTTTTTGTTACTGAGAAAATGATATTAATCTGAGAGTAGCTGAAAGCAAAGAAAAACCACATTATAATGATATGATAATTTAAAAAAATGAAGTAAAGAAGGACGATCAGGACACTTGTTCGACATAGCTATGTATACACACTACAAAAGTAAGCGACATGAAAATAAAGTGTGTGGTCCTGCATGTAACACTACTCTGTTTAACAAGAGCGTCTTCTGCATGGGTCCACGTGTGTACAACCATTTGCCGAAGGCACTCCTGGAAACTAGCAATATATATAGTTTCAAGACTGACTTAAAGAAGTTTCTAATTGACAAAGCGTATTATTCGGTGGCTGAGTATTTATCAGACAAATCTTTTTGACCAATAATTGTTATACCTACACTAAATTCTGGACCTACTTATAACTATAAAATTAACATTAATCTATATAATTGTAATAATAAGAATAAGAATACCTATGTTTGCATGCCGTATGGTAGAATAAGGCGATCCTATGTTCACATAACATCTTTATCATGTTACCCTTATCCGCAATAAATGATATGATTTGATTTGATTTGATTTGATTTGATCAATTATTGATGAGATTAAATCTTTGATTAAATCGATAAGTACCTATCGATTAAATTTCGCGCGAAATTACGATGATTGCGTAGTAGCGTTCTATTACGACGATGCCTTATTTTATCCTATTAACATATATAAGACATGACCTTAAATTTTGTAGTGGTAGGCCTCTTTAGCAGGGGGCCGCCTGGGGAAGTACCCCACCTTTGCCAGTTATTCACCCGCCACGCAGTAATGTGCGAACATTACTGTGTTCCGGTCTGAAGGGCAATGTTACCAGCGAAATTACTGGGCATAACAAGGTTCAACAACTTATATCTCAGGGTGATAGGCGCAGTGCAGTACCGCGCAGGATTTTGAATTTTAAAATACTGGTTGGCACTGTGTCTGATATGGGCAATAAAGATGCTTACCATCAGGCACCTGATTTGCTCGTCTTGTCACTTACTATCATAAAAAAAAAGGATAAAATAGAGCATGACTTATTCTGTCCCAGAAGGGTCAGGTAGATGTGTACCTATTCTTATAGGAGGTACACCCAAACTTCGCCAGTTATACGTAGGTTACACGAGTCTATTGCCATCTACCGTACATAAATCCAGAATTCGGCTGCTATTGAGAAATTCTAATGAATGAACCCAATGAATGAGAAATACCTCAGTGGCTCAAGTCGAAGGTCTTCGACCAGTGTGTGTTACCAGTGATGACTTACGGATCTGAAACGTGGTCTCTGACTGTGGGCCTTATCAGCAGGCTCAAAATAGCGCAATGAGCTATGGAGAGGGCCATGCTCGGGATTTCTCTGCGAGATCGAATCAGAAATGAGGAGAACCGTAGACGAACGAAAGTTACCGACATAGCCCAGAGGATAAGCAAGTTGAAGTGGCAATGGGCAGGACACATAGCACGTAGAACTGATGGCCGATAGGACTGTAAACTTCTCGAATAAAGACCACGGACCGGCAAGTGCAGCGTAGGACGTCCACACACAACGTGGACAGATGATCTGATAAGGACGTGTAGGCGGGCCGGTTACACTCGGAATGGATGGAAATCTATAGGGGAGGCCTATCTTGAGCAGTGGACGTCCTATGGCTGAGATGATGATGATGACCTCAATAACACCATATAGGTATTATATATACTATATATATATATATATAACAACATACATTCACGCCTTTTTCCCGAAGGGGTAGGCAGAGGTGTACCCAATATTTAACACTTGCCTGACCTGGGGATCGAACTCGGGACCTCTTGATTGGCAGTCGAGCATGCGCCCTCTACGCCACCGAGGCATATTTATATATAATGGGAATTGAAACCAGGACCTCCATGCTTAGCAATGACGTTTGCGACCACAACACCAACAAAGCAGTCTATATTCTATTAATACATGTTTGATATCATCTGGATATTGTGGCAGGTATTAATAGCAAAACTATTACAAAGGTCAATGTTACAGAAGCAATCGAACTGTTTACCGATAGATAGGTGCTGGCTATTTATTATTCTACGAGAACAGTTGATTCACTTGACCTTAATCATTTCAAATATGTAAGCGTAATATTATGACCATTTACTATTGACACATTCGAGTACAAAGTGTGTGTATTTAATAATTCTGTGTAGTAAGAAAATGTCGCCCTCGGTGGACGCTAACTTCAACGCCCGTAACGTCGCGTCGCCGGATTGCCTCGCTCGGAGTAGATGTAGCGAACGTATTATGGTCCACAATATAATTTTATAAAGAACCGCGCGAGGCGAGGGCGGTGCTTGTCGGGGTTAGGTGAGTCGAGACCTTAAACCTCTCAAGTACTTACACTGTAGTGTGTAATGCCGAGTTACGTGTGTTTGCACTTATTTATAAAAACATGTTTTCACCCATTAGGAGAGAATCTATACAAAGAATTAATTCCTGATTTATCCCTACTGCTAGCGAAGAAAGGATTTTTTTACACCACTTTGTTCATTTATCATCATCAGATCCAGATACTTAATGTTCATCATCTTCGCGGAACCACCATCAAAGATATACACTTTCAAGCAAATATAATTCTTATCATCAGTGCATCTTGACAGTACCTACATAAAAAAAAGCTCAAATGCAGGCAGTCTGTATAGACCTGCCGTAATAGCTATAGCATTATTCATAATGTCAGCTAAACCTTCGTCATATATTGTTCATGTGGATAATTGTTACTGTGCAGTAACAATTTACCTACTCTGAAAACACAGAGTGGTCTATCATTTCGCATTTCCTGCGTCGGCACAAAATAAAAGGCTGAATTGATATCTTTTTAGGGTTCCATCTCAAAAGGGAACCCTTATAGGATTTTGTTGTCCGTCTGTCTGTATGTGTGTGTCTGTCCGTCTGTCAAGCCACTTTTTAACGGAAACGCGTGGAGGCATCAAGTTGAAATTGATATCAATGCGTAGTGGGACTCGCATGTGAAGGGCTCCTCACCACACTCCAACGTATTGACTCGCATACCTGTAGAAATAACGTCTCCTCATTTTGTTATTATTATTAATTGTTATTATATTGTTACTTCTGAAATTAACTTCGAGCAAAAACACGATCTTTGTACTGTTCGGAGTCTATTGTTCCTCTTTTAGTCATCTGGCTTTCGCCCTTTTAATCAATCTTCACACATTTTTAGACAATTTTTTTTCTGTCCATTGAAGTGCCACCTGCCGATGAACTATTTGTTTCAAAAAGGGCCACTTAAAAGATTTAATCTTAATGACCAGCTACAAAAAAAAAAGCAGATGTAGTATTTTACTAGATTTATGATTTTATTAGACTTACTTATTTTTGTTTTTAAGAGGTATCTGATCGTTTTACAAAAATACCAATATGTGGCTTAGATGTAATATTATGTTATGTATTCTTTATCTATTTATTTAACAGTTCCTAAATAGGTTAACCTCACTGCTGCTGTACATTAGGTACTTTGTTTATCTATGATTTAACGTATTGCAAATATTTTATATCATATTATAAGGGTTTTTAGTTAAGGGAACGTAGGGGGCAATAATTTTTGTTAAAACTTGAAACAATAAGGAATTCTGTAAGTAACCGGCAGTCTCATCACATTAAAGAGTTTTTGTGCAGCTAACCTGATAATGGTATGCAATAGATATTCTAGATTATAGTTATTATAACACAGGATAAGATATCTTACTCGTATAATATAAGGTAGATCATGCTATTGTTATGTGTATTGCTAAATATTGTTTGAAATCTTCTTCGAAAACTACAAACAGTAATATTCTTATAAGTATTAATATTCTTACTACCAGAATCAGTCTTATTTGATAACTAGCGACCCGCCCCGGCTTCGCACGGGTAGCAAAAGTAGGTATAGTGGACGTTTATCAGGAGTAAATTCGTGATACATTGTATTTTAATAGATATAACCCTAATGGTTTACGCAGCGCACGCAAATTAATGACTATTTCTGTTACAATGACCAAACCTTAACACATGTTATAATTTATCGTGGGCTATTTTGAAGATATTGATGAGTACTACAAACCCCTAGTACATTACTTTATTCTACCACCAATACTTTTCACACCACATGAAAAATAATCACTGCTTCGATTATTGTGACTAAACCAGAAAAGATGGATATAATCTATGTATACTGTTTTGTAGGTATTGATAATTAATACAATCCCCTAGTACATTACTTTAATCTACCACCGATAGTTTTCACACCGCATGAAAAATAATCACTGCTTCGATTATTGTGACTAAACCAAAAAAGATGGATATAATCTATGTATACTGTTTTGTAGGTATTAATAAGTACTACAAACCCCTAATACATTATTTTACTCTACCACCAATAGTTTTCACACCGCATGAAAAATAATCACTGCTTCAATTATTGTGACTAAACCAAAATAGATGGATATAATCTATGTATACTGTTTTGTAGGTATTGATAAGTACTACAAACCCTAGTACATTACTTTACTCTACCACCAATAGTTTTCACACCGCATGAAAAATAATCACTTTTTCGATTATTGTGACTAAACCAAAAAAGATGGATAGAATCTATGTATACTGTTTTGTAGGTATTGATAAGTACTACAAACCCCTAGTACATTACTTTACTCTACCACCAATAGTTTTCACACCGCATGAAAAATAATCACTTTTTCGATTATTGTGACTAAACCAAAAAAGATGGATATAATCTATGTATACTGTTTTGTAGGTATTGATAAGTACTACAAACCCCTAGCACATTACTTTACTCTACCACCAATAGTTTTCACACCGCATGAAAAATAATCACTTTTTCGATTATTGTGACTAAACCAAAAAAGATGGATATAATCTATGTATACTGTTTTGTAGGTATTGATAAGTACTACAAACTCCTAGTACATTACTTTACTCTACCACCAATAGTTTTCACACCGCATGAAAAATAATCACTTTTTCGATTATTGTGACTAAACCAAAAAAGATGGATATAATCTATGTATACTGTTTTGTAGGTATTGATAATTAATACAATCCCCTAGTACATTACTTTAATCTACCACCGATAGTTTTCACACCGCATGAAAAATAATCACTGCTTCGATTATTGTGACTAAACCAAAAAAGATGGATATAATCTATGTATACTGTTTTGTAGGTATTGATAAGTACTACAAACCCCTAGTACATTATTTTACTCTACCACCAATAGTTTTCACACCGCATGAAAAATAATCACTGCTTCAATTATTGTGACTAAACCAAAATAGATGGATATAATCTATGTATACTGTTTTGTAGGTATTGATAAGTACTACAAACCCCTAGTACATTACTTTACTCTACCACCAATAGTTTTCACACCGCATGAAAAATAATCACTTTTTCGATTATTGTGACTAAACCAAAAAAGATGGATATAATCTATGTATACTGTTTTGTAGGTATTAATAAGTACTACAAACCCCTAGTACATTACTTTACTCTACCACCAATAGTTTTCACACCGCATGAAAAATAATCACTTTTTCGATTATTGTGACTAAACCAAAAAAGATGGATATAATCTATGTATACTGTTTTGTAGGTATTGATAAGTACTACAAACCCCTAGCACATTACTTTACTCTACCACCAATAGTTTTCACACCGCATGAAAAATAATCACTTTTTCGATTATTGTGACTAAACCAAAAAAGATGGATATAATCTATGTATACTGTTTTGTAGGTATTGATAAGTACTACAAACCCCAAGTACATTACTTTACTCTACCACCAATAGTTTTCACACCGCATGAAAATAATCACTTTTTCGATTATTGTGACTAAACCAAAAAACAAACATACATACATTCACGCCTTTTTCCCGAAGGGGTAGGCAGAGGTGTACCCAGGACTCAGTCCCATAGTAGATACACCCACATTTCGCCAGTATGTTATTGGTCCCATGTAATAGGGGGCGAGCCTATTGCCATCTACCGGGCACAGTTCCAGACTCCAGGCAGTTATTGAGATAATTCCTAACGGAAAAATCCAATATTTAACACTATGCCTGACCTGGGGATCGAACCCGGGACCTCTTGATTGGCAGTCGAGCATGCGCTCTCTACGCCACCGAGGCAGTCACCAAAACCAAAAAAGATGGATATAATCTATGTATACTGTTTTGTAGGTATTGATAAGTACTACAAACCCCTAGTACATTATATTATTCTACCATCAATGCATTTCACAGCGCACGCAAATTTATGAATATGGTAATTATATTATGTAACACCTTGGTTCACAATATTGCAGTTTTCTTACGGATCCCCATTTTTTTTCAAAATCTCATATAGCCTATGGCACTCACACTGAATTAAGCTATCCATAAGTGAAAGAATTTTTAAAATCGGTCCAGTAGTTTCGGAGCCTATTCGTTACAAACAAAAAAACAAAAAAACAAAAAAACAAAGTTTCTCTCTTTATAATATTAGTATAGATGAACGCTCCAATTATTTATTAATTTTATTTAGTCATAATTATTTCATAGTATAGCAATCATAATCATTTACATTCCGTGAAAAAATCAGATACAAGAACGAAATCTAGAAATACATTTTGAGCAAAAACACGTTGCTTGTATAAACTTATATAAATTTTATTAATCGTCGTTGTAGCGGCATGAAGGATACATGTTTTGTAAAAATTACAAGCACCTAGCTATTACGGTTTATAAGATAGAGCCCTGTGACCGACAGACGGACGGACGGACAGCGAAGGCTTAGTAATAGGACTCCTTCAGCCCGTTGGGGTTCGGAGCCCTAAAAATCATACTTTTAAGTGAATGCAATCGAAAGCTATGGCCATTTTACTGCATATTTTAATACATTTCGCAAGAAACTTGTTATAACTACGCTGCCTGCCACAAATAAATTATAATATTCATATAAATTTAAGGCAGTGAAAACTTTATTTAACTTAAGTAAATATTATTCCCATTTTTGAGCAATGGGACTTCATGGGATCGGACTGGTATCATTGCTAATGTGCTAAGTACTAGATTTCACTCACTTTTCTCGACTAAATTGTACTGCAATTCGTACACCTTTTTAGTGCAGCTGCTACATTAAAGTACCTTACTAGTGTACGGATCACAGTAGTTTAGTCGAGCAAAGTGAGTGTTCGGAACGGACATCTAGTACGTAGTACATTAATATAGTTGACTGGAATAGTCTAATTATGCTCTAACTGTCCCACAACAGCTACGATGAAAGACCTTCTCGTAGCAAACCAAAATGCTGTAGTTCTGGCAAAAAACTGGACCAAAACATTATATAAGTGGTTTTGTAAGATACCCTGTAATGTTGAGTCTGTTATGCGTTCTGTTAGGATGGCAGTCCTTTGATCCTTTTAAAAAAGGCTCACAAACACCAAATCACTTGAATTATATAAGTAATTAGACTATGCGTTGACGAACAATGGACTGTATAGTGAGGACTCATAGATGGACTCTCTTTTAAAACCGCGTGGCGGAGCTCTATTATTGGGCGCTCCACTCTCGGGCGATTCGCGCGCGAAGCCGCGAACGAGGCGTGAACTGCTAGTGTGGAGACGGTTCGAATGTGGAGCGCCCATTTGATGCGACGGGGGGTAATCGCTGATGTTACAAATTATTATTACAGAAAAATTTAAAATTACGCGTTTTTATTGTATCTTCTGTAGGTTTTGTGTTGACACTATGAAAATATACATCTCGTGACACAAAGTTAATAATTAGTACTTCACTCGTCACTACTTTTAATGGGTTTAAGGGTATATACTACTTACTAATTAGGAATTTGTAAAAATTCAAGACACGTAGGTAACGATTTACATTAGAAGCAGATCGGGCAATTAGATCGATAATTTCCTCGAATTTTAATATTTCTATTATAAACGTTTCAGTTTGGCTGGTGGATTATATAGCTTAATACTTATTACTATAACTTTTTATTACATTTTAACGAATCGAATAAGGTAGGTATAACGTTTTTATTTAAATATAATATATATATACCTATTGCGTTTTTTAAATGGCCAATTTGAATTTTGACATTATACGAGTAAATATTAATGTACAATTAAGTATCTAAGTTACCTACTTACTCGTATATTTAACACTTCACATCTTCAAATGTTATTACTTGTTAAAGTGAGTATAAAGGTATAGGTACTAGGTACCAAGTTATTACCAGTTACACTCAGTTAGGTAGGTGTAGATCTTTTCTTTCAATCTAAATGTGTTAACGTCAGAATATAGAATGTAGAGGTAAAACTAATAGAGCGGCGGGCACATTTAGAATGAAATGTCTCTACTATAACTAGGTACTAACGTAAAGGTTGTTATCTCGGCTCTCTCTCTCGGTCCGTTCTCACCCGATTCGAATAATGTTTAGGTACTTATATCAATGTTTTTTTGTTGTTTCGCACCACTTCGTAACCTGACACTTATAATTATAAAAAATCATCACCGTTTCTAGAAGACATTTAAATGTGTGCCCCTATATAAGTACGTATACACACACACGCGCGCAATTTAACAGTATAAGAGAACATTATTGAATTACAAGTTTATGGATAATAAATAACTTAGTGTGTATACGATTACGAGGGTTTTGTAAATATTTTTTTAAACTCCGGAACGTAGTACTGTAAAACGGGATAAATAAGAACTACGGGGTAAATGGGTATACTAGTCATGTTTATAATTCCCTATCAGCAACTTAGGTATCCACTTTGAAGTAACTGTTGAGTTGAAAAACTATTTATTCATAACACACAAGGCATGAAGGCGACGCCAGTTACCGTTGTGAGGCAATAAAACACGACTATTTTATCCTATTAACTACTCATTTCCTAATTACCTCGTTTTACGGTATTTGTAGTTTAGATACTTTACGTTCATTTAACCCTACCATGGCAAACGAAAGAGGGTTGTTTTATAAAGTTATAACTTAAATAACATACGAAATCATTGGTATCCTACCTATATTAATGTACTTGACGAGTAAGTACGTACACAGTTGGGTATGTAAGAGCGGATAGAATAATAAAACCCTAATTGGATTACTTACTGGTGAACAGACAATTAGATACTTACATAATACGTAATAATGTAGTCTTGTAAAACCTGTTAAGGGGGTTTCTCTTCCATACCAAATGAAATTTCCCAATTATGGAAAAAGAGAGAATAATTTTCCACTCAATTGTTTGCGGTTAGCTCTTAACCTGACCTTAATTTGCGCAAAAATATATATTGATTTTAGAAAACCATTAAAAAAAACATTAAAAAACCTTAAAACGATTATGTTATAATATTCATAAATATGAAAAAACCATACGGTTTCCTCAAACCAAACATATTTTGGCGCAAATAAAGGCCAGATTAAGACCCAACAACAAACAATTGAGTGGAAAATGATTCTCTCATTTTCTCATTTTCCTCTATTCATTATACAATGATATTTCCCAAAAATAGATTATTTATTTTCATTCAATTATAAAGGTCTTTAACGCGAGTAAAACTGTGATCTTTAGAAAAAAATAACGAAGAGTTAAAAAAAACAAATGATGGTCGTTATATATTGCTGCATTTTTAAAGTATCAGGATATAAAAAAATATATCGAAAGCGTTTTTTTTATTCGGAGGAAACAGGTGAAAACTAAACATCGAGTGGGTAAATTTTTTATAGAATTGTGTCAAATTCCTGATAGGTGGCGTATCCCCACAACTACTAGCTTGGTAAAGATATTTATTCTAACACGATAAAGCTAAGGGTGCGTTTCCAAGAGCGGCCTACCTTGCGCACTAATAAAATATTATCGTCGGCGTAACAGGTAGGTAATTTTTAATCTTCTTTCTTCTCTTTATCCAATGTGTATTTATAAAAATCATTTGACTAACTGATTGACTCACATAAACAATTTTTGTGTTATTATAAACGCACTTCGATAAATATGTTTATATCTCCTCATGAGACACACCAATGAGCAAAATGCTCAGTTATGAGCGAGTTTCGGTTTTAAGGTGTACATAATTTGGCGCATGTACCTCTGCATGCACTACAGAAAGCACTACTTTTAATGAAACGTCCTTGAACCTTTTACCGAACTTGATATGACATACGTTGTACTGAACGTTATAAAATAGCCCATCATCAGATGCGGGCTACGAATTCTGTAAAAGTTTAGTTCTAGTTACAGAGTTACAGTTTACCTTTAGTTGAAACATTTCGCGGGTGAACGTATGAGGGGTACGGCGGATGGCACCGCGCGGTCGTGTCGTGTGCCAACCAGCGGCTCGGCCACTGCCGTGCGGCGCGGCGCCGCGCTACCCTCACTTGTTCAACCTCTGCCACCCCTCACTAACACCACTTCAATCACGAATTACACATGCATACACTACCCTATACTTGCAACAAAAAGGTGAAGTAACACTTAAGAATCAACCTGAATAACTCTACAAAAATATATTGGAAAATTTCAAAACATGACTTTCAATACAAACTTATCTATCAGTTCATTTAATACGGGAAGTCGATTTTTTCAATTTGTGTTTTTGCGAATCAGTTTGACGGAGAGATTCAGTTCTTTTAGTATAACTGCACCTTCCTGTAATACGTTCTATCGACACAACGTTTACACAACCAGCACGTAACGTACATGAAGTCACTTATTTACTATTTCCATAGAACAAATAATTAATTTTAATAATGTTTCATGGACAATGGACAGGTAATGCCACTGGTACGTCCACTCTGTGTTTGTTTAGAAATTGCACTCAATAATGTAGCTCCTTCGATCAATGTTGATTGTTCCAAGTGCGTCGACATTCACGTCAATTTATTTATATACCAACATAATAATTGATGTACCTCGCCTCACCTATATTGGTTTGCCCTAATTTTAAAGTTTTTAATTGTGTAAAGTTATTCCTACAAATAAAATTTATTCTATTTAAACTGGCATAATACAGAAAAAATAGATAATGTTAAGAAGGCGACTTTGTAATTAACTCGGTTAAACTGGACTACGAGGTCGATTCGCCTTTTTGTTATTTGTTTTATTTCATGACTAGCGGCCCGCCCCGGCTTCGCGCGGGTAGCAGAATTAGGTATAGTGAACGTTTTAATAGGAGTAAACTCGTGACACATTGTATTTTTATAGATAGGTAACCTATAACCCCAATGGTTTACGCAGCGCACGCAAATTAATGACTATTTCTGTAACAATGACCAAACCTTAACACATGTATAAATTTATCGTGCGGGATATTTTGAAGATACTACAAACCCCTAGTATATTATTTCTACCACCAATAGTTTTAAAATCGCATAAAAATAATGTCTTCTTCGATTATTGTGACTAAACCAAAACAGACGGATAAACTGTCCGTAGACTGTTTTGTAGGTGTTGATAATTACTACAAACCCCTAGTACACTACTTTGTTCTACCACCAATACTTTTCACACCATGCAAAATAATCACTGATTCGATTATTGTGACTAAACCAAAATAGATGAATATAATGTCCGTGGACTATTTTGTAGATATTAATAAGTACTACAAACCCCTAGTACATTACTTTATTCTACCACCAATACTTTTCACAGCGCATGTGTATAATGTCTGTTGCGATTATTGTGACTAAACCAAAATAGATGGATATAATGTTCGTTCACAATTTGGTAGATATTGGTAAATACTACAAACCCCTAGTACATTACTTTAATCTACCACCAATAGTTTTCACACCGCATGAAAAATAATCACTGCTTCGATTATTATGACTAAACCAAAAAAGATGGATATAATGTATGTGTATTGTTTTGTAGGTATTGATAAGTACTACAAACCCTTAGTACATTATTTTACTCTACCACCAATAGTTTTAACACCGCATGAAAAATAATAACTGCTTCGATTATTGTGACTAAACCAAAAAAGATGGATATAATATATGTATACTGTTTTGTAGGTATTAATAAGTACTACAAACCCCTAGTACATTACTTTACTCTACCACCAATAGTTTTCACACCGCATGAAAAATAATCACTGCTTCAATTGTTGTGACTAAACCAAAAAAGATGGATATAAACTATGTATAATGTTTTGTAGGTATTGATAATTACTACAAAACCCTAGTACATTACTTTACTCTACCACCGATAGTTTTCACACCGCATGAAAAATAATCACTGCTTCGATTATTGTGACTAAACCTAAAAAGATGGATATAATCTATGTGTACTGTTTTGTAGGTATTGATAAGTACTACAAACCCCTTGTACATTATTTTACTCTACCACCAAAAGTTATCACACCGCATGAAAAATAATCACTGCTTCGATTTTTGTGACTAAACCAAAAAAGATGGATATAATATATGTATACTGTTTTGTAGGTATTGATAAGTACTACAAACCTCTGGTACATTACTTTACTCTACCACCGATAGTTTTCACACCGCATGAAAAATAATCACTGCTTCGATTATTGTGACTAAACCAAAAAAGATGGATATAATCTATGTGTACTGTTTTGTAGGTATTGATAAGTACTACAAACCCCTAGTACATTATTTTACTCTACCACCAATAGTTTTCACACCGCATGAAAAATAATCACTGCTTCGATTATTGTGACTAAACCAAAAAAGATGGATATAATATATGTATACTGTTTTGTAGGTATTAATAATTACTACAAACCCCTAGTACATTACTTTACTCTACCACCAATAGTTTTCACACTGCATGAAAAATAATCACTGCTTCGATTATTGCGACTAAACAAAAAAAGATGGATATAATCTATGTATACTGTTTTGTAGGTATTGATAATTATTGCAAACCCCTAGTACATTACTTTATTCTACCTCCAATACTTTTCACAGCGCATGCCTATAATGTCTGTTACGATTATTCTGACTAAACCAAAATAGATGGATAAAATTTCCGTGGACTATTTTGTAGATATTGGTAAGTACTACAAACCCCTAGTACATTACTTTATTCTACCTCCAATAGATTTCACAGCGCACGCAAATTAATGAATATATGTGACACCGGGGTTCACAATATTGCAGTTTTCTTACGGATCCCTAATATTTTTCAAAATCTCATATAGCCTATGTCACTCACACTGAATTAAGCTATCCATAAGTGAAAGAATTTTTGAAATCGGTCCAGTAGTTTCGGAGCCTATTCGTTACAAACAAAAAAACAAAAAAACAAAAAAACAAAGATTCTCTCTTTATAATATTAGTATAGAGTATAGATTAGTATAGATTGTCAACTCGACCACAAGCACAATAAATTGGTACAGCCAGAACAGAAAGTGTTTTAAAACTTAAATATTTTTGATCATATTAATATTAATTAACAAAACATAAAATTATTGTACAATAAAATAGAACAAATTATAATAGAATAAGTTGTGTATCTACCGATTATTTAGTAGTAATCAGATCTAACAATAAATTTATGTATTAGTGTGCTAATTTTACGAGTATAACATCGGCATGCACAACTGGCGAACTTAGCCGCCTTTACTATTCGGCGAGGTAAACCATACTCAGCGAGTAATGCACTTTTCTTATCATAACAATGAAATAGTTTTCAACTGTAACTTGCAACAATGTGTATGTTGTAGAATAATCTGACAACGGGAGTCATTGCAAAAACCAGCGCACTATTTACGGACTTACAATCGCAGAACGATAGCAGTAAAATTGCACAATTAGGTACTGCCGTCAAAAGTTGTTTTAGGTATTATACGTTTAATACATAATACAAATATTGGATTTGACAGAGGTACGTGTAATTAATAATAAAATAATGTCTATATTATAAAACTCAACAAAATAAACTTGGGTAACAAACTAACGCTTTTGTACACAAAAAAACCAAGTATGTCGTACACTTCGAGAGTCACATCGAGAGTCCAAGAGTTGGAAGACTAAAGTGGGTTTTCGCATTTTGTAGCATGGTGCAAAAAAATGTCTTGTAGTGGAGACCATGGGGGAAAAAAGACAAGTGGGACGGTCACAAATGAGATGGAAGAAAAACATAACATAACATACATTCACGCCTTTTTCCCGAAGGGGTAGGCAGAGGTGTACCCAGGACTCAGTCCCATAGTAGATACACCCACATTTCGCCAGTATGTTATTGGTCCCATGTAATAGGGGGCGAGCCTATTGCCATCTACCGGGCACAGTTCCAGACTCCAGGCAGTTATTGAGATTATATTAGTTATTGAGATGGAAGAATGACATCAAAAAGGTAGCGGGCAGCAACTTAACCCTAACTGCCCGAAGTAGGGAAATATGAAGGAGTTTGAAGAACGCCTACACCAGTCTACTGGTTGAGAGAGGCTAAGAAGCAGAAGAAGATAAAACTCAAAGTCACTCATCAAGGCCCAGCTCAAACCCTTGCACATTTCTTACACAGATTTTCATTATGATGTAGAGAAGGAATAATTGAAAGGAATTTCCGAAATTTCCACGAGAGAAAAGTATAATATACCTCTATAATTGAAATGAAAGGCAGATTTTATCGATCTTCTGTTTGTAGTACAATAATCCAATGGAAGTTCATCGCGAACGTTTATGAGCCAATGCTCATAAAGTGATGGATGTCTGCGAAATATATATCGTAGTTTTTAATTTATTTTGAAAGTTTAATGAAAATAAGGTATAACCTGATAAAAAAATCTTTTACTTTTTTTATCTTTTACTTTTTTTATATTTTACTTTAAAAATATATCTTTTGAAATAATTATAAGAATTTGACGTGTCAGTCAATCAGATTTTTCGCATCGATTCGGATTGTCCGATTATCCAACTACGTGCTACTTATTAGTAAATAGGAGCTCGATGACAAGAATGTAACGCAAATAGTTCAGTTGTTCTATTCATAACTGCTGGCAAATTAACTTTGTATGATTAATGTCTACACGACAATAAAACCTAACCGTGTTACTTGTAACAATTACTGTTATGTGCCCATAATATATTCTAGTAATTTTCAGGGCACTTTGTGTATACAAAGTACTTCAAAGGCTTTAAATATTGTTGTAACTTATGAGGAAGTTACCTTTCATCAATTTGACACAATCTTATGAAAAAATTTACCAAATCGTTTTCGATCGAAGTTTCGTATTCCTCCGAATATAATTTTCTCATTCGATAAATTTATATCCTGATGTTATTAAGATATATTTAACTATGTCCCAATAATTTTATGTAATAAAAACTCTTCGTTTATTTTCTAGTGAACCACTAAAATTCGAGTCCTGCTAACGTGATAGATGTGTAACGTGATAGAGATCGCTTTGAACGATTAGGCCGCCAGTTGTTACATCTTTCTAGTTTTAGTTTTTCTTCTTTGTTACTTTCTGTTATATTGTGGTACCAATAAAGACTTAGGTACTTAGCTCCAATTACCTATTTAGTATGTACGCATCTAACTATCTAGAGACTTGTGATTATAAATATTTCTTAACAAACTCTGAATTTATTAAAAGCTGTTATTTAACTTGCAATGTATTAAATGTATGTACATATATTATGTATGTGTAATGAATCTGTTTATTCGGTTGAAATCTTGCAACTAAATTTTAAGGCAGCTTCATTCGTCAATTTGTTGAGGTAGGTAGGTATCCTCAATAAATTGAGATGAAATTTTACATACACGATTACTTTGAATGACAATGTATGGTAAGGTAAGTGACGTCATTCTAAATCCAATATGGTGGACGGCACAAGATGGTGGACTAGTTATTTTTTGTGCGTGCTCATTATATGACTACCTATTAAATGAAAGTGTTTTTGAGAATACGAAAAAGGTTGATTGTTATAAAAAGTTTTTATATTAATATATATTATTTACAAAGAAAACGAGCCGCAGACTGAAAATTATAATATTTATTTTGATTTCCCGCAGCCCATCCCAAATAGGCCGAGGGTATGTGGGCTAGTTGATGAATAAATAAATTATTATGTTACACAGAAGGCAATGTAGAGATATTTAATTTTAAATGTGCACGCCCTTTCGCTTCGTTAAAGAAAGTCCTCTACATTTATTTACCTTGTGTTTGTACTTGTTTTGTGACACAGACCTTTCTGATTGTACTCGTAGAACTGGAAATTGACACACACAGGAAGTGTGTAATTAAACGGCGAGTATGGACCAATAGGGACTTTGGGCTCATTTGATTTCTCTATTAATACTTGTAACAAGATTAATTTAGGTTATACTTACACCAAATTTGTTTTTTGTTACCTAGACTTCAATAAACACAACTCCAAATACTCCACAGCATCAACACATTACTAACACCTAGCAGGTGTAAGATGATAAAAAGATGGTAGTAATAATAAAGGGAGTTGAACTACTCATGAAACTATATAATAGAAAAAATAATTTAATTTTTTTATATATTAAATAGTTCAGCATTAGACCCCAATCTCACCTGATGGGAAGTGAAGATGAGGCCTAAGATGGAGCACGTTTTCCTAGACGATAATTATTCACTCTTCTCTTGAAGATCCCAAGATAGTAATTTATCACGAATTTGGTTCCTTCGTCGTTTCGTCGCACGTCAGGTTCGTCCCATTGGGAAGAATCGACGAAATTTAAAATTAATGTATTATTCGTTCGACGATTCATTCCATTCTTGTTTTTTTAAATGATTTTGTAACTTTTTCATCCAAACTGACCGATCAGAAATTTGACATATTACATATTACTACATATCTTATAGGAAACAGCCGGGACCTATATTGCATACCGTACAGTATTTAAAATGTCATTCGAAACACGATATGTAACGTACGGGTGAAATGTCTTCATGTATTGAGATTCGAACCCATGGACTGCGGATTTGAAGCCGGGCACATTTATCCTGGGCCACGGACGCTACATCTGAGTATTGCTTCACTTTTTCGTTGTAAGTCTACCACATAACAAATAAAATTACTAAAGTAGCTACATACTTAATCTAGCCGACTATCTCCCACTTGACCGCCGATGCGCATTATTTATCTTCGCATACTGTATTTTAACTGTTAACTACACCCAGTTAGATGCTATATTTGTCTACATTCCTTTGACATGATGGCTTAAGTTAAATTAGAATGAGTTTAACCGGTGTTTAGAACAATAAGTCTGGAATCATTTTACGAGTATTATAATATGTTCTTCTATGACAATCTCATCGTGATGGTAAAAAAGTGTGAAATTAACGAATGAGCCACACTTTAATACTTATTGATATGTATTAAGTATTATTTATAATCAATAATATCAACTTAGTATAATTCATTACAAATAAATACTTACTTTATCAGATTATACGCAAATAAAGGACACAGTAATTTCGACTTCCCACGAAATGGATTAACTGATCAGTTTGGGATGTCGAATATGTAAGTATTTTGATTTGCGAATTTTGCTATTATTACTTTTACACAATACACTGGCCCTTTACATTACATCGCGTAACAATAAACAATCAGTAGTGCAGCACGCAAGTCGAGGCCGGTAGTGACATTGGACGCGATTCGCGATCAATTGAGAACGGCTGGGTGGGCACATTACGAGCGCTAGATACACAGAGAAGGGAAGGTCTAGAATACTTAAGTATCTACACGAGTTCTTTAAGGTTAATGTCGCTTAGCAGTCCTGCATAAGTCCGCAAAGATTAATTAGATCGTTAGATCAACGCAACGATGCGACTTGAGTCAGCGCAACGCAACGCAGTGTGTACACCGCACGAGTCACTGGCCACAGGCAGTGTCAAGGGTGCCGCGAAGGCCGTTAGCTGCGAGACATAGTGGCGCGCCGACATTACCTCAGATTCTCACATTTTACATAATGGTTAGGTCGCACTAGGGTAGTATTATAAGTAGTTTAGTATCAAGTAACTAAACCACTTGCAAAGCAGTTCGCTTATAGAGTTCAGATATTTAGTTACTCATTACTTACTACTGAACACAATTACTAACTTAGATGGTGAATGCATTTTCTGGGTATTTTTCATAGGCTTGGGTCCTAGGGTCCAATTTCTGACCATGATCTAGTCTAGTGCCCACTGCCCTAACATAAAGTAGTGCCACATCAACAAAGTCCAAAGACCGACTTCAGAAAACATGTACCCATCTACACACATGAGTCTATAATTGATGGTAATATTACGTATTTGTTACAAGCATGACGTGTGGATTAATTAATGTTTGCAAAAGTAAATTTGGAAACATGCAACGGAATTACAAATGATATATACCCACTGGCTAGTTTCAATTATTAAAGGGATTAGTCACATTCAAACAACAAAGCGAAACGCGAAATGATTGAAAGTTGAAGCGGGGGAAAGCTGTGACCTAATTTCTGTCGGAAGGACAGCTATGTAGTACATTTTCAATTAATACAAGTGAATTAAGAATCAATTAAAAAACCTCTCCTCTTCCTTGTCTTGCTTCATCATCAGACCCTGGTTGGTATCAATCTGACATTCTTATTGAGACGATTCCAATGAGCCCAAACACGATATAATTGACTACTGACTATTACTGATCTACCAAGTAATGGCAATATTGATCCCAAATATTACAACAGATTACCAAATATTGAATCGTTCGGACCACTGGTCCTCATATCCTTTCAGCCGCTAAAAAAGAGTTTATAATCTTCCAACGGTTGAACCGATTTCCCGAAACATAGCTATGAACACTCTCGATTAGGTCAGCTTTCAAATTAAAAAAAAAACCGTATAAAAATCGGTTTACTCAGACACACAATCGCGTCAAATATATAACATCCCTTGCTTTTTCGGTCGGGGGTTAAAAATGACGGTAAACGAAAGGTGGTATAAAAGTAACATAACAAAGGATGAGGCCCTCGGGAAGTAAAGCACCTGTTTTCAGAGGATGCATCGCAAGTGTCGCTCCGCAGAGCGCGAAGGTCAGGGCCGCAACATTAAATAAATAAGTACAGAAGTCGAGCTTCTTAAGAAGCTATATACTTAAGTAAGCTATAACACGTACTTGCACTACTTTATATGAAAGCTTAGCCAACGCCGCGCCGCGAGCGTACGCTGTTTAAAGAGGTTTATTTATATTTACCATAAAACGACAGCTATAGGTACTGCAGTTATTTTAGTTGAAACCGTCGACCTAGGCTTCAGATATTATATTGTCTTTCAACAGGACCTCACGCGCCGAGATCGCGACTAGAGACATATCTTTATTTGAAAATATCTTGATGGCACGAAGCGGCGCAGCTATCCTAGTGGGGTAGACGTTAGATTTATTCAAGTAACCAATAATCTGATGAGACTCAAACACAATCTGAAGCAAACGACATCGATAGGCAAAAATAAACATACAGATCCTAATCTTTGCAATCGAGAAGAGTTCCAACACATGTACGAATCTACTTCAAACTTCTAATCATAAATAGAATTCCTTTTTCAGTCCAACCGGTACACCGGCAAACTGAAATATTGGCAAGCATGACGGACCCATAAGGTCTGTCGATGTCATAGTACAAGGAATTTTGGGTAGAATTCCTTGGTACACGTACAGGAATCTACAGACACAATATAGAACTACAGACTCTAATGATTCGACGTTCTGTTCTGTACTCTTTTGATTTTGTGAGCCAAGGTCAGGGGCGCGGGTCGATACTACTCCCCCGCCCACACCGACCCGGCCCCGGGTACGGCCGTCACGCTGCATGCCATCGCATCATCCCAGAGGTACTGGATTTAATTTGTGGTGTGTTGTTGCGATAGTTAATACTATCGATAGTATAATATTTTTTACAGTGTCGTGGCCTTGATCGTTGGCTTGATGAGTGAATGTGTCAGTCAGTTAGTCAGGACTTTGGTATTTATTTAATATACAGATTGTTTACTGTCGATGGTAAATACTACTTATTTAAAAACAAATCGCTTAAAAACTATCGATATGGATAGTTTTCAAATTATAGTTCTAATAAATTTATTTCGGACAGAGTTAGTAGGTAAGTATAGGTATAGGTACAATCGGCAAAATCTATGTTAGTATCTATTTTATTCATACACAAAGAATAAAAGAAAAGTTTACCTATCGAAAGTCAGCAAATTTAGTGGTGCTATGGTATCGATAATTTGATAAAATAAAACGATACTATCAATAGTGTTGAATGATGATACTATCGATAGAAAAATTGATTTTGGGAGTCAACTTGTGTCAACTATCGATATACCGCAATCATCGATTGTCCTCCCAACGGTAATCCGAGGCGAGCGCCTCCTACCTACCGACGCCTTACACAAACTACCTAACACAAACTGCGAGTAGCTAAATTACTATTTGAACCATTGATTTAAACAAAAGGGGAGATAGGGTACGTTCTCCCAGCGACTCAACAACATAAGTGGCACGTGCAATTCGCTCAGTGTGAAGTTTTAGATTACAATACCTATAATGAACAACAAAGATAGAAAGACGCACTTAAGACCCAAGTGCGACCGAGACAACAATATAAGTCGCTCGTATGACCTAACTTTACTGATGTACGTGGACTTAGGTCCACCTAATTTGAGCGTTCCATTTTCAAGAAGCCAGTACCTCATCTATTTTTCAAATCAATGAATGATTTGAACGGCTTATGTTCCGTTTTCCGTATTGTAGACGCCCAAGCATGATGTTAGATAAAAACTAGAGTTTAAGTATAACACAATATTATGTTCATAACGAATTATCCTCATATAGTTTGCTTGCTACATTGTTACACTTTTATTTACACATAATAATTATATAGATAATATGTTCGCTCGGCACTGTACCGCACGTTTTACCAATATTCGCTATCTTGCTTAAAAAATATGTTGTGTTACAGGGTCTATGCTGTCTAAGAACATACAAAATTTCAGCCCAATCGGTTCAGAAGTTTTGACGTGAAGAAGTTAAATACATGCACACACGCACATAAACCGCCATTTTCGCATAATCATAATACATAAATATATCCAGTTTGCCACAGTTCCGATTATATAAGAAGAATTTTGGAGCAGTGGCAATTAAATAAGTTTAGTGCATATGTAGAAGTCGACTCGATGAAAACATGATTACAGTATAATATACTTAATATCCATTTTTATATTCAATTCCTACTCAGAATCCTAGAATATCACCACGATTTTATAACGATCATTTACTTACGTAAGTAATAGGTAGGTATTAGAAGGAAGACCGAAGTGTATTGGCTCAGGCGAAATATTTTCCTCAAACCGCTCTAAATAGTTTAATAATCTACGAATAATAATGTTATAATAACTTATTATTATTTGTAGTTAATAATATTATAATTTTCATTTGAGCTGTCACGAGCAATTTCAAAGCCTATATTTGTAAGCCAGAGCGTAACCGTTATTTTAAGCTTGTGTTTTTATTATGGGGTTCATAACAATACATCACGCCTTTTTCCCGTAGGGGTAGGCAGATGTGGTATCCAGGACACAGTCCACATCCACGCTTCGCCTGTTATGTTTTTGCGCATGGTCCCTGTAACCTAGAGCCTATTCTACAGGCACAGAATAAACGATAGTACACCGGGGCCGGGCACAGTTCCAAACTTCAGTGGATCCGGTTGGTAAATAGCTTAAAAGGGAAAAGCTCTAATATAAACAGTGATGCACACCGGACAACTTCCAAGGATACTTGAAGCCCATTATTTTGAAAATGAAACAGTGATAATAATTAGTATGGTTTCGCCAGAGTACGGACTACGGACAGTCGACTTGTCTTTATAAAATATTCATGTAATTAAATAAAGAAACACAATAACGATAATTGATGTGCGTATCAATAACTAAAAGAAACAAACACTCTTCAATTCAACATTATTTTCTTCCTACTAATATTAGAAATGGGAATGTTTTGTGAGAATGGATGGATGTATTTTTTCTTACTCTTTCGCGCCAAAACTACTGAATCGATTAGCCTGAAATTTGGTATGTAGGCAGCTTAGACCCTGGAATAACACATGTGGTACTTTATTCCCGATATTCCCACGGGAACAATGACTGCGCGGGTGAAACCGCGGGGCAGAGCTAGTAATTAATAATTTGAATATTTTGACCAATTAATTTTTTTCAGTGCACCTCTCACCTGTATACGAGCACGATTTTACGTCAATCCCATTGCGACACCATTGTTTGATCTGACGTGGATTGATCCCGAGGTCTGCGACACAGAAGCACAATAGAGTAACTGCCAGAGCCAATCGTGTCAATACTTTTATATCTTCTAGCCAGGGTCTGCTTTCCGGCTATGTCTCCTCCAATTAGCTCGGTCTTGTGCATCCTCTTCGTGTCAATAGTTATATAAATCATATTATTGTTAATACGCAGTAATTACGTATTATAATCGCCAGAGCCATTCATTGTTTGTTTATAATTAATATTGCTATCAAAAACGTGAAACCATGAAAGCTCATTGGGCATATCGAACCGTAAGGTCGCGGTCGAAGTAGAGACCAAACGAAGCGAAGCCGTCACACGTACCTACTTACTTATTATATCGAACCGGGAAAATATTGATAAGTAGGTTGAAACATAACCAAAATAATCAAAAGGTAATATATATTAGGTATATGTATAATATAGGTTTAGTTACAATCTGCCTATTCACGCTAGGATGTACCTGATTTACCTGTACAAGTAAACCGGAGTGTTTATACACGTAATCTGTGTACGCACACGAACCAGCCCGCCTAGCACACCGCGGAGAGTACGACGTTTTATCCCGTTTTTAGGGCTCCGTACCTCAAAAGAAAAGAAAGAAACCCTTATAGGATCACATTGTTGTTCGTCTGTCTGTCTGTCCGTCTGTCAAGACACTTTTTCATAGGAACGCGTGGAGGTATCAAGTTGAAATTGATATACTTCTTTACGCAATCTAAAGTTATAGCCATTTTACTGCATATTTCCATACATTGCGCAAGGGACTATAGGGTAAAAATGCATATAAAATATTTGTCCCTGCCGTTAACGTCTTCGTGGCCTTATTTGTACGAGCGTTGGATAACGATCTAAGGACGGGGATTCGAATCTCATTTTTTTTGGATTTAATTTCTGCCTTGTATGTTCTTATAGTAGTAGTGTAGTTTGCCACTAGATGGCGCTGTATGTTCTTAGCAGGCGTTGCGTTATGTTCTGGTATCTAGGAACCCTACACTATGCATACATATTCGTGCTTTTTAAGGTAAATACTCCAACAAGGGAATTTTGGGAATTAATTTCTTATTATTTGTCTTCATAAAGCTGTTTTCACATTACACGGCACATAACATGACCGTGATAGGGCCATGAGCGGCCCACTACAGCGTACATCCACATCCGCACAAGACCGGCACGTGCCATGGATGACAGATCGACAAAACACTACTATCTATCTCAGGGTACAGTGCCGCACAGAATTTTGATTTTTAAAACACTGGATGACTCTGTGTGTGATATAGGCAATCATGATGATTACCATCAGTCACCCGATTTGCTCGTCTTGTCACTCACTATCAAAAAAAATATATATACTTTTCCCATTATAGGTGAACTCAATAATGAGTTCACCTATCAATAATGAGTTCACCTATCGTCTAAATCATAAGATTTAGACGATTAGATGCGGATAGATGTGCCAGACTGCCTCGGTGGCGTAGAGGGCGCATGCTCGACTGCCAATCAAAAGGGCCCGGGTTCGATCCCCAGGTCAAGCAAAAGTGTTAAATATTGGATTTTTCCATTAGGAATTATCTCAATAACTGCCTCGAGTCTGGAACTGTGCCCGGTAGATGGCAATAGGCTCGCCCCCTATTACATGGGACCAATAACATACTGGCGAAATGTGGGTGTATCTACTATGGGACTGAGTCCTGGGTACACCTCTGCCTACCCCTCCGGGAAAAAGGCGTGAATGTATGTTTATGTAGATGTGCCAGGTTTCTCAGGATTTAAATATAATATAAAGATTTCTAAAATTCGTTTCGTTAGGCGCGCTCGACTCGGATAGATGTGCGTTCACCGTATACATACTGGCAAATATGTCTATTACCTGGGACCAGTAACGTCCCTACCACAGTCATGTTATTATATGCCGGTGTAACGAACCAACAGCTTATAATGATAATTGTAAACTACGTATTTGCAAATTTTCAACTAAGTATCGAGGTCAAAACTCAGGGTTATATAGGTTGAGCATTGATGAGCGAGTGTGTCAGTCAGTCAGACTTCGTTAAAAGTAAAGATTAGTAGGACATACACGAGGTGTTTGCCTTGTAACTAGTCCGATATGACGAACCATAAAATGAAGGCTATATTTACACTTATCTAACAAAATATAATTATCCGTGACTGCGCAATATATTAGTATGGATTTGTGCTAATCGAGTCGAGCAGAGATTCAGAACCGTTGATCTGCCTTAACAGAGTTAAACTGTATGTCAACACGAGCACACGATGTTGTCGGCTAAAAATAACAATTGTATGTTCGTTCCCACGTCATAATTATCCCGCTAATTGGCTGGGCAGGCGCGAACGGTGGATGGCACAAACAAGGGAGATAATGTGTCTTAGGATGTATGGTGTACCTAATATTACTCGGTGCTCTTTTCTGTTACGAAAGAATGCATCTGATGTCTCTTTCTCACTTATAACCACAGAATAAATAATAGTACAAACGTATTATTAGTCACTATTGGGAATTGATAAATGCTACACATTCTTACCCTGATGGAGATAGCATAAGATGAAAACATAATATAATATAGAATGTAGAGTAGGTACATCTACAGAGCATCTAGGATAATTATTCCAAAACGAGTAGACATGAGGTATATCTGGACAGGAATCGTGGAAAGATTACCTACCATACATAATTAATTTATGTAGAAATAATAAGTAATACCTACATGTAACTACTAACTTACTATACAAATCGAAGGTTTCAGGCTGTCGGAGTCATTCAACGTGAGACTTGCTATCTCTAGGCTGCAAGAAGTAGCGAAATAGCATGCCCCACATTTTTATAAACACTTAGGTATACAGTATAGATGAATTTTATAAAGCAAAACTTTGTCTAGAAACTAAATTTTATCTCCATCAGGAGGGCCGTTTTGTATTCGTACATATATAAATAGATACATGATATGAGTATGCCTATGTTCGAATACACCTACTACTGACAGATACGTTGGCGACTGGTCTATAGTAGTTAAAATAAAAGTATAGTTATATATATATGTATAGTAAAATATAATAAAAGGAGGCGATACTGTACTTGTATAGGTACATTTGTATTAGCACTATACTGCTGCGGTAGATACAGGCACAGATATACAGATTAACTATAATCTTAGATCTTTGCGGAAGAGTTTACCTAATCCTGCGGGTTCAGTTGACGCTCGGAGCAATAGTTGACGTAAGAGCCGAGTTGCCGAGCAACGCTTTGTTAAAGTAACAATTGGTTACCATGAAGCTGTGAATTAACTTACATTATTCATGTATTTTAAAATTTGACGCAAATACTTATTGTTATTGATAACACAAGCTACCTACATAATATTGTGGCTCCATTATTCCTGTATCCGATAACGACAACATTTTAAAATATAATGCTATATGACTTCCTTTAGAATCTAAAAGAAGTTAAGAAGTCTCCAGTAGTTTCCACTACTGGAGACTTCGTACCAGAAACCTACTTCGTCCAGAAACATATAATCTCTCTAGTCTAGAATATATTTTCAAAACTCAGAAATCTTTCCAGCTAACCTGTCTAATTACGAGCTAATTATTTAATCACAGTCTAAGCTACGTCCATAATAAAGTAATTTTTGGCCAATCGGGCCACCCCTTTCTTATCCCGTGAGAGCCGTGAGACCCGGCATAGGGACATAGCATAGGGGGGAGGCCTATGTTCAGCAGTGGATTTGTTCCGGTAGATAATGTGATAAGTGATCCAAGGCCAGTCGGATAAGTTATTTTAGCAGTAGAGGATGATTTACACGAACTTAAGTAGTTAAGTCTCACCTAAATCTTATACATAATTGCATAATATCGCATAAAACCATTTGGTGTTTTGCCCATCTTATAACGACTTAGATACCGCACGTCAAGAGACATAGAAGACAAATTACCTATTTGTTTTTTTTTCTCTCCTGGTAAAATTTGCCATTCATAACTTACGCGGAATCATCCAATGTAAGTTACGCAGAATTGCAATATCACCAACGTAAGTATTTATATGGGATTCGCACGCGGAATGTGATTCAAGTTCAGACTGGAATGGGCAGCTGGGTTAACTTGGCACCTGTACACTCAATGTAGACACTTACACAAAGCGCCCCACAGAATGCGAGACGAATGGGGTTTGTGTGATGGTCATAATAATAATAAGGTACAACTGGTTAGTCATATTATATGGAATGAGATTCAGCGATTATCTGCTTTCTTTGTCACAAAATTCATCTGGTTGATAAGAAAATATTCAGTTTGAATGTTAGCTGTATGTATTTGTAAAAAATTAAAGTATCTTTGGAATCAGTCAGAAAATGTATCTTAAAAGCTGCTAACACACTGATTAACTAGTACTCGTAAAGTACAGACTGTTTTCTCATACTTAGCTATTTTATCATTTAGTGCATACATTAAAAATCTGACTTTATCACCTTTGACCTTGAATGATCCCCGACGCCAGCATGGGATTCATTTTGTTAACTAAGAAATGGTTAACAATTTTTTCCTTCAGAAGCATTGATTTAAAGAAAAGGGCAGTAGAGGTACTGGCTTCTCGAAAATGGCAAGCTCAAATAAGGTCCCATTAGGTCCACTTACGTCAGTAAAGTTAGTAGTCGTACGAGCGACTAATATTGTTGTCTCTGTCGTACTTTAGTCTTAGGTACGTCTTTCTATCTTTGTTGTTCATTAAATGGCACTTTGCAAACTGCACACTAAGCAAATACCAGTTGTTGAGTCGCTTACTCAACACTGGGAGAACGTACCCTATCTCCCTTTTTCTTTGAGTCAATGTTCAGAAGTGTAAAATTCTAACTTTCCTGGATTAGGTAACTATGACGTTTGAGTGAATTCAAAGCGATGTAGCCGCGAACGGCGCGGCGCGTTTAACGAGTACCTACCTATATTTTAAATGTTAATAGATAGATAGCTAAACTATTTATTGCAACACCACAAACAAGAATTAACCTTAAAATAAAAATACATTATGTATGACAAATAGTGTAACAATTGGCGGTTCTATCGCTAAAAGCGATCACTTCCAGACAACCGTGCAGGGAGAGGAGAGTATCGTAAATCACACGCATCACATCAATAATATTATTATATAATATTATTTCCTCATTAAACGGAAGTGGTAGGTGCCGGAGTCACGAACGATACCCCGGCCACCATCCATCGAGAAATCACATCCATAGCTCAATCAGCTACTTATAGTTTCCATCCAATCTTAATAGTCCTTGAACCTAGCGGGGACTGTCTATTACCTCATCTTCTGTAGATGGTTTCAGATATGGATCCCGAAAGGTGCTACTCGTATCCATTACCTTTAGATTTAAAGCTTAAAGATTAAAAAATGATCTCCGTGTACGCCTATCAAAATACCCGGTATAGCCCGTTTTTGCGTGCGATAAAATAATATTATTTAATGTCAAGTACGATATTATGAAGATGTTCATTATTAATATTGTGATATAGTATAGCGCCACCAACGTAACTGTTCAGGTGGGTAAAATTGGAAATACTGCTTATCAGCCGACATTATGTTAACATAACTGAACAGATAAGATGGTGGAACTGTACACAGTTTTAATTTAAAACACGATAATTTACTGATGCCAATGTACCCAATATCTGTCAGAAATTGACGCATACCGTGTGATTGACATTTAAAATTTATCATACAGAATAAAAAGTAGGTAACTAACGTAGGTTGGCACTTGGCACCAATTACCAACTTGTCCCATCACATCCCACTAATCTCTATTATATTATTATTTATTTAAAATTCAGTCCGGTCTGACTGACACACACTCATCAATGGAATTCCCGAAATTCCCACTGAGACGAAGTCACGGGAATAATTCTAGTTTTATTACAATTGCAAAAAAGTAACAAACATAAATAGGTAGATTTATTACGTCTTTACGTCAAAACTATAGAACCGATTGAGCTGTGATTTGTTATGTACCTATACATATTGATACCTAGCTTAGAACCTGGAATAACACATAATATTATTATTTTTAGCGGTTGGAACCGAGGGGCAATGCTAGTAGGTACACAACATAATACTTATATAGTAGATAATATTTTATGTCGTTAGTCTGCGAGCTAGCTTTATATAGAAGGTAGAACCTGTTCGTGTAACAATACTTATAAGCTTTGGTTCTATATTTGGCCTTTCCATCTACCCAACGAGCGTGTTTTCGTTTTCAACTAGTTATATTTAGACTAGTAGCATGTGGCTCTTCCGCACAAAATAGATAAGAAGATAGACTCCACACAACGATCGAAAGCACCCACATGCATAGGTCACTTTATTGGGAGTATCACGGGAACGACGATACGCAAACCGCTTGAGTCTTGACCACCACCACGAGTTGATTTGAAATAAATATCACACCCTGTATTATTGCACCATCTGATAGTGTCAATAATAAGGAAAAATTCTGAAAAATAAAAATTAAGTGGCTAATCAATGGAATAGACTCATTTAAAAAAAAGTTTTGCATTGCTTTTCTCGTGAGGGTCCTCCTGGATACCAGTTTAGTCTAGCAAAATCAGTCAAAAGGCCCCTTTCAGCATTTTTCGAAATTCAATGTAGTTTCGAAAAAGGCCCTGAAGACTCTTTAAAAAATTATATCCGTAGATATTACGAGACCTTTCTGTTACACTAGCTACTTAGTCATGTAATGTAATCTTTAGAGTAGTCACAGTGAATGCAAGCAAAGGGCTAGACTCTCGACCGCTAAAGTATGAAGGAAAACTAGTATACTGAGGTAATTGAATCACGTATGTTTAGATAACAATATGTAGGTATATAAAGTTCCCAGTGTATCACATGACTTACAAACTAATATATTATTATAGAGAATAATTAAGAGGACAGTTGAGTTGGCGTACAATTTATTCTTCTAAAATCTAGGTCTGTCCCTGTTATGCTACGAGTAATTTTCTCTACAAACTAATTATTGTTAAATTAAATAAGACCCTTGCTGAAAAGTTCTACGAGCGTCATTCGACTTCAATAGTGTGAAAAAAAAATATAAAGTAAACGTAGTCTAATTCATCCTCAAAAATTCAGGATATTTTATCGTATATAAGTAGGATATTGTTTTCGTGAAGAACACGGAATCCAAAAATGGAATTTGATAAAAAATTTCATAGGATTACATCCAAATTACTTTGTCGATGTTAGGATTGAGTCAAATTCGCGTTCAGTATATGTACTGTTAAAAGAAACCGCAAACGTGACGGATGTTGTCACACTACGATTTCAGAACTGCCCCGGGTGTGATTTGCCAAACAACATTTGGCAAGAAACGTGGAAAAATATGTGTAATTACTCGATGAATAGCATTTTCAAATAAGACAGCGGACGACGGCTTAAGAGATATTTTACGAAACTTATTAAAGGTAATACTTTTCCTCACCTGGGATTCGAACCCTGGACCGCATGATCAGCAGTAGCGCTTGCGTCCACTTCCTACGCCACCGAGGCCACACACATATTATGTGTATCATGTATGAACATACATAGTTATACAAACTTGATTATACAGTCACGCCTTGAGCCCGACTGAGAGCCCGACCCATCGGGAAATAATCTCTACCTATCCTAGTAAGCAGAGACTATTTCCCTCCACTTGCTACGATCCTGACATACAGCTTTCGTTTCGTCCACTTTCATGACATCCTACTTCCTACTAATATTATAAATGTTAGTTTGTGAGGATGGATGGATGGATGGATTACTCTTTCACGCAAAAACTACTGAATGTAATGGGTTGAGATTTGGTATGTGGGTAAGCTTAGACCCTGGGATAACACATAGGGTACTTTGTTTCCCGATATTCCCACGGGAACGTTGACTACGCGGGTGAAACCGCGGGACACAGCTACTTCTCATGCATGCTCGTCGGTTGTAGGTACTTTTGACTTGGCCTTTCCTTAGAACGACATGAATTTGTTCATGAAAAGTACGCCTAGGTTGACCCCTACCGACTTGACCATTCACACTAGCCTTATAAATCTTTTTGGTGAAGTTTTTTTTGCCTAACACAAGCAGACGGTGTGCCTGATGGTGAGCGGTTACTGCCACCTATTGATACCTGCAACACCAGGGGTATTGCCAGCATGTTGCCGAGCTTTCAAGACTCTATATATTCTCCTTTTGAAGAGCTCCATGTTGGAGCTCAGTGAGAAGACCGCAGCAGCAGGGAGATCAAGTATGAACAATCTTCTCTATTTAAACTTCAAAACAAACTAAAGTAACCTTGTTAGTACATATTACGTTTGCAAAATTAAAACTTTGTTATAAAAATCAGTGGCAGGTTACCTATACTAAAATTAAATAAAAACTGTATCATAGGTCAAGTGGTATAAGTATGTGGAAATAAATAGCCTTCTCGTCACAAGTCAAGTCTCAATTTAGTCCGTCATCTTCAATGACATCACCCTCATTTTTTGTATACGCAAGTGATTATATGCCTTTTTATACAATATCTATTTTGATTCTGTATCATTCGACGTGACCTTGAGGCTTTCATAAATCCGGAAGACATGAGACTTGTGCTAAAAGTGGTCACCCATCGCCAGCCGTCATTCGACTCACTCGCTAAGCCTAAGTAAATACACATAAGGATAAGTGAATACATGCCTCATCCAACTCATTCGGTGACAATATTTGACTTTCCGAGAAAATAATAAGTAGATAAGAAGATATTATACAGCTCAGCGGAAAAAATTAAACAGAAAATTATTTTAGCAATTATAAGCTAGTAATTAGAAATTGAAAGCTGGTAATAGTATTTATTAATAATTTAGCACTAGGCTTAGACTAAATTAATGTCGAATAACTTTGATAAATTAAGAAAGTCCTATGCTATGCCTCAGACCTGGGACACTCCGCATTAGAGGTATGAGTATGAAGCTACAAGTAGCTGGGGCGTCCGTCTTGACGGGAAAATTTCTATGGGCTCTCTGTCTAGCCCATAGAACAGATACGCGATAGAAAGTGACCCTTTTGTCCATTTTACACTTGACGTATAGGTCATAGGCACAAGGTGTATACAGTAATTCTCAAAGAGGTGTCTCTCTACCCATCAAACTGCACAACTTGCAAAATACAGTTTTGACCTCCATACCAATTTACCGATAAACTGATCCATTTTGTATTGGAAGTCGAATTTATTTCGCGCGAATCTTGCAACTCTCACTCAGAAATATTTTTTAATTTTTGCGAAGGTGCAACTCTCACTTCACAAATTTGAAACACTTGTATTACAAAAGGACTCGTTGGTAGTAGTCGTAAGCGCTACTGCTAAATATGAGGTCCTAGGAACGTTACTGGGAACCAGGATGGTATGAAACGATATTAGATTTTTCCATTAGAAATTCTTCAAGAACAACCTGGAGTTTGGGAATGTGCTTGGGAATAGGCTCGCCTCCTGTTACATGAGCACACCGCGGAAACTCGACTCAATTCTCATAGAAAAGTCACGATATAACTACCTACTACACAGACACTGTACATATGGAGTTTTGTACAAGCGCAAGAGTATGCGTGAGGTGATTTTCTAGCGAAGCGGGGCTCGAAAGGTCCGATTGGTGGGCGGATGATAGTGTCCATTCTATACGTAGTATATCTGTTCTGTGACATGAGACTTAATTGGCGAAGTGTGGGTACCTATTATGGAACTGAACCTATATAGGTACATACGAGTACATATAATTCCCTTTGGGGATATAAGGCCTGATATCACGTTATATTATGTTGTATATTATTATAGTATGCCAAGACACGAGACGATTAACGTAACACTTATATTACGTCTATGAATAGAACTAACTCTCTTCATCCATCAGTTTTCCTTATAGTCCTCCTGAGCAGCTGTTGACGCCGTAAATACTTATTATATTATATCGAACTAACAATTGGTGATACGATAGTCAATTACAAAATCACATTTGGCAGCTTTCAACTCGAGGCCAAGGTGGTGACATAAATTATACCGACTGAGAGCTTTTTATCGTATCGGTCGGCGGCTTAGGTGTGTAACAATTTTTTCCGTGTGGGTGCGTCCCGGCCGGGGGCGTACCGGAATGGGACCCTAATGGCCGGACCCTCTTTACAAACTTGCCTTACAATAGGTAAAATGAAAATAATTTACCTTGTCATTAAACCGTATTATAGGTAAGATACCTAGTACCTACCGCAACTTGTATAATTTAGATTAGTTTTTGGCAATCTAACATAATACGGGAAGTTACGGCGATTAGATTAGACAATGAAAAAAAATACTAATTCGATAAAAAATCCAAAGTTTATAGACGTATCTACTTGTCGAAACCTTTAAAAGATAAGAATTTGGCTTTACTTTTATCAAGATAAAGCGTGCGTTTGTGATAGCAAATCTATGGAAATATATTTGTGCGATTTGTTAATTATTTATTTCGTAGCCGGATCTTATAATCCCTATTACATTCCGGCTAGAATAAAATGGAATATACATTATTAATAAATTAAAATTAAAGATTATAAAAGTATATCTCAGGATTAAAGTAGATACCTATTTGTTGGCTGACAATGAGCGGCTTTATCGCTTTGAGCGATCTCTTCCAACCGTTACATACCAGCATACGCCGTTTTGTAATATAGTTCGTACACTGTAACTATTATGTTAACAAGGTTTTATAAAAAGGTACCTACAGTAATACAGAGTAATATTAATAGGTGCATCTAACCGTCAAACTGAACTACTTTCAAAGGAATGAATTCCAAATTCGCAAAATCTTTTTCGGAAGTTGCATTTTTTTTGGGAATATTGTTACAGATATTTATTTTGTAACTGTTACACTCGCCACTTACTCTCGCGTAGAAGTTATTAAAGTCCCCATCTCCCTATTCTAATAGGATTTTGTCGAAAATTAAATAAAATATTTTTTTTATACGGAATCCTAATCATATTCAAGCTTGAACTCTGTAAAAGTTAAAAAAATATATTATAATATACATATACATATACATATTAAAATCGACGCGCATTTTCGGGGATTAGCGGGAACAAACAGACAGATGGATAGAATTTTTTTATTAATAAATTCATATTATGAAAGAAATATTGTATATTTCTATTCTTTCGTATAAATTTAGTAAAATTCTGTAATTTTTATAGTGCAAACACAAAACTCAAATTGTTTTTTCATTATATAGATACAGATTATAAAGGTACTCGCTATAGGTAAGTACTCGTATATTTTTTGATTGTCTTTTTAAAGCGAAAATTTAGTGGGGGATACGGGTTACCCCACAATAGACATAAAAACATACATAAATGAAATATTGCAATACAGGTTTTTTAACAAAACCTACAACGGTCTCCAGTCTCTCACAAGACAGGTATACTTATCTCTACCTACCATCATACACATGCTGTACAATCTTTTATTAAATTTTTATTTTTTAAATTTTCGCATGAAAATAAATTTACCTACCAAACAAATATAAACTTGAATCCATTTTTTATAAAAACTAAGCTTTTAACTTATTTATTTGGTAGTTATATTTAACATATTTCGATACTTCATATTAGCTGCCAACCCTTTATTTTTTTGGTATCCATTTGAATTTTTTCATGACCCTAGTTCAGATTTCTTTATGCCATAATATAATAATAAAATATAGCGTTCAAAGATATCGACTACATCCCACATACAATTAGTATATCGGCGTTATCGAGTGTGGGCATTTCGTATATTATATATATTATACGTTCGTTCGTTCATAACACATTCATTATCGTTTATTTGAAATTTAGTAACAAATTGAATTTTATGTGTGTTATAATAAATTTGTTATCATGTAAATGATGATTATGGTAGTCATTATATGAGGAAATTGATTAGTTGTTGAACAAAAATCAAACACTGTAAATATATCCTATATTTTAACAGTTGAGCGAAAAAGGAAGGGGTGTTGTAAGTTTGACGTGTCTGTCTGTGGTACTTATCGCAGCTCCTAAACGAATGTGCCGTTTTAATGGGTTTTTTGTTTGAAAGTTGAAGTGATCAAGATGGTTTTTAATTTTTTTGTCGGAGCTTTCTCATTATTTTTATTTCTACTATTTCTAATATTATTATCATGCCTTATCACCGTCCTGTCTTAGGAATTTGTGTCCAGCATGGCAAATTATAATTACATTTATTTTATTCCCTGAAGAAAGAATTTGCTATGCTTTTTTATTTATTAGGGATCCACTGGAAAATACTACCTATGTACTTATGTACATTGAAATTGGTTTATAAATAAAATGATTGCGGTTACAGAGCAAGTATTCAGTTAGGTAGGTATAACTAATTGTTACTTATTTTAGCTCATGTTCTCTGCATTTCATGACCGTGAGAATCGTCACACATCAATATGCGTACTCAGGTATGTATGTATTATAATATTTATAGGTAACTAAAACATTTCCATCTGCCATCGGTTTAAATTACCATATTAATGAAATGATTACTAAAACTGTAGTATACATGATGAAAACGACAGAATTGTGCGTTTTTCAATTAGCCCGTTGACTATGTTGGTAGTAACTTTGAATTATTCGCAGCCGCAAGTCAAATTTGTGTGCATTAACATTGAACAAATCTGTTTGATCTGTATCTGGGACCAGAAACCAGAAAACCATAACGTGTGGAAGTTATCCCGACTTAAATACTTACGCAAGTATGGACACATAGATACAGCTAGACACAAATCATACATTACATTCATGTTTACGCGCATCGGCGTACAAACAAATGTTTGATCTGATCAGAAATAAAACCCGGGACTGGTCACGGTATAAAGGATGCAGATCTCTGAAAACTAAGCCATAAGCCCACTGGCCAGTCCATTCAGTATACCTATACACGCACAGCAAGGCTAGAAATTTTACGTTAAGATCCTTACGTAAGATTAACCAATAAATTAAAAATTCTAATTTCAGAATCTTCAACTTTAAAATATCGCCTTTGCCTTATAAACTAGTTTGTTTCTCTTTGAGTAAGTAAGTTTATCATTTAGGGCAGAGGTTAGGGTGTTCCTTCATATCCCTTATTTTATACATTTACCTACAACTTAAACTATATAAAAGCCGTTTTATATGAAGAAAATATTGCGATGATAAAATATTAATATGAGACTGACCTGAGGGGCGAATCCCAGGAAGGATAGCTTCCGTTTCCCCGAGCTCATTTTGTTTTTTCGCGTCGCGTGGTTCGCAGTGCGGTGCGACGGCGCGCCCCTGCTTGCTAGTCAACGGCCGCGGAACGACTGTTGACTGCGAAGTGAATAACACAGCTGCTACGAGTAGCTGCGGCCGGTGCGTGCGCGCAGCTCCAAACACGCACCGTGAACTTACATACGAGTAACTCCACACTTCAAACTCACCTGACAATGAGAGATAAAAAAATAGGTAGGTAAGTAATAATGTCCAGAGCTTTAACATAAAATTAATAATTTATAAAAAAACTTTTCAAAAACATGCGATTTCGTATTCTTCTCTTTTTTTTGATATTCATTCATTTCATTTGATACTCGTATCATGAGGATGCTTAAAAAATTACCAGTGTAAGTATGTGCAAATTGCATCTCAATCGGCTGAAAATAACTATGTATACCTACTTTAAAAACTCAGTTGCAGATTTGACCCGATCCACGAGCCCCGAACGTAGACAAACATTACAAGTAATAAAATACTTGTAATTATAACTAGGGTGTATACGAAATGTTCCTAGTCTAAGAGTCTATGAGTACCTATATCTCGATACATAATATTATAATGTCACTAGCTATGCCCCGCGGTTTTACCCGCGTACTCTTTTCCGTTACTCATTCCCAGGGAAACTACATACCAAATTTCAGCCCAATCATTTTGTAGTGTTGGCGTGAAAGAGTAACAAACGTCCGTCCATTCATCCATCCTCACAAACTTTCGCAATTATAATATTACTGGCTGTGCCCCGCGGTTTCACCCGCTCGTAGATATCGTTCCCGTGGGAATATCGGGAAAAAAATACCCTATGTGTTATTCCAGGGTCTAAGCTACCTGCATACCAAATTTCAGGCCAATATGTTCAATAGTTTTGGCGTGAAAGAATACAAAACATCCATCCATCCATCAATCTAACCAAAACCGCGCTAGATGGCGCTGGAGGTGAGTTAGAACTCGCAAGCGTTTTGTGCACCTGTTAATATAACTTTACTGTAATTTGAGATTTATAACAGTAGGATAGGAAAGTAGGAAGTAGTAAATAGGATTAATAGGAAAGTACCTAGTCCTACATATCCGCATAATGTTACTTATAAAATAATACATTAATCGTTTTTTTCTTGTTACTCAATTTAGCCATGGACGGCTTCGTGATCATTCAGCATCGACGAGTTGCGAACAATTCTGACCATAGGTTCAAATTTTCAAATCTCATTTAATACATGTGGTCTTTTGGTTTGATCGCTACCGTATCTATCTCGGATGGAACTGTAGGTCTCAGTTGTCTCCTTTAAGATCGTTAGCTCATGTCGGAAACTCCGACATTTATTGTAGGTATTTACCTACATTTAGTTAATCACACTACCTATGGATGGAATTTCAGTGGAAAACTCCGACAGACGCATGTCTTTGTGGGCATGTGAAAAATTGTCGACTCAAATATGAATCGTGACGTAGGTAATGCTTCACATTAGTAATGGTTAATACCACGTCGATGCCAACTAACAGCTCACGAATTAGTACCTAATGTAAGTATAGGTACCAATAACTTTTTATTTGTACAATACATTACTCCAAGCGGTATCACGTGGACATTTTTTCAATACTAATTTTCAAATGTCATAAGGTAACTCACCTAAGCCACCCGGCACCAGGAACCATCTATAAGGTCCACTGGTTGACCACGCGACGTACGTTGGCTACGCGAGGTTGGTTGAAGTGCTTTCGGGTGCCGTGTCGTTATATTATCTATACTAATACTATACTAATATTATAAAGAGAGAAACTTTGTTTTTTTGTTTGTAACGAATAGGCTCCGAAACTACTGGACCGATTTTAAAAATTCTTTCACTTATGGATAGCTTAATTCAGTTTGAGTGACATAGGCTATATGAGATTTTGAAAAAAAATAGGGTCCGTAAGAAAACTGCAATATTGTGAACCAAGGTGTCACATAATATAATTACCATATTCATACCATATTCATAAATTTGCGTGCGCTGTGAAATCCATTGATGGTAGAATAATATAATGTACTAGGAGTTTGTAGTACTTATCAATATCTACAAAAAAAGTACACGGAAATTTTATCCATTTATTTTGGTTTAGTCACAATAATCGAAACAGACATTATATGCATGCGCTGTATACATAGATTATATCCATCTTTTTTGGTTTAGTAACAATAATCGAAAAAGTTATTATTTTTCATGCGGTGTGAAAACTATTGGTGGTAGAGTAAAGTAATGTACTAGGGGTTTGTAGTAATTATCAATGCCTACAAAACAGTATACATAGATTATATCCATCTTTTTTGGTTTAGTCACAATAATCGAAGAAGTGATTATTTTTCATGCGGTGTGAAAACTATTGGTGGTAGAGTAAAGTAATGTACTAGGGGTTTGTAGTACTTATCAATATCTTCAAAATAGCCACGATAAAGTTATACATGTGTTAAGGTTTGGTCATTGTAACAGAAATAGTCATTAATTTGCGTGCGCTGCGTAAACCATTAGGGTTATATCTATAAAAATACAATGTATCACGAATTTACTCCTATTAAAACGTTCACTATACCTACTTCTGCTACCCGCGCGAAGCCGGGGCGCGCCGCTAGTGAGCTATAATAATATAACCTTTATACAGCGCTCTGGAGAGGCGCTGACGTGGTGAGTCTATAGGTAGGCCCACTAAAACCCTTGGGTGTTCCTGCCAGCCGCTGAGCATAGGGACTCCAGTAAAAAGTCTAAACCCAGGTTTGACCGGGTGAACAAAGAATTTATATTATAGTTTGTTGGATATAATTAAAAAAACAAAAAAAAATTGATTTCTAACTTTACTCATGTAGGTATTTTAAACTTGTTTCCTGGACAATACCTACTAAATGCGTGGTTTACCCAGAACGGGCTAGGTATTCGGCAACGACAGACGTACCATAAACATTTTACATGTTAGCTGTTGCGTAGGTACTTATAATGTTTCAGGTGATAAGGAATAAAAAATATATAAGTACCTATAATACTTTAAGGGTCTGATTTTTTCTATAGAGATAATAATAAATTTTGAAATAAAACAAGAGCGTTATAGAAAATATGTCTCTGCTCTATTATACCGAATACTGAGTCCATAAAATATTTAATTACTTACTCATCTAATTATGGTTATTGTTTTTCTAAGAATATACCAACCCATTGTGTATATATTTTCTGAGAAATTATATAATAGGAAGTACCTATTGCTAACCATACTAGGTAGGTACCTGTTGTTGTAATATCTGATTTTTATTTTAAAATATCAGTAATAATTTATAGATTACTAGTTGTGCCACTCGGTTTCACCCGCGTAGTTTTCGTTCCCGTGGGAATATCGTGATAAAAAGTACCTACCCTATTGTATTATTCCAGGGTCTAATCCATACCGAATATATACATACATACCGAATTTCAGCCCAATCGGTATAGTAGTTTTGGCGTGAAAGAGCAACAAAAATCCATCCATCCTCACAAACTTTAACATTTATAATTTGATTAGTAAGATACATCTCTAATCTAAAGGTATATCTACATCTAATATACTAATTTTATAATGAGAGAACCTTTGTTTTTTTTAATGTAATGTAAAATGTATATTATATATTTCAATAAATAGTAGAATAATGTAACGTATGTACTCGATATTTTAAATATATTTGCCTAAGGCCTTGACAGACGATTTAAAAAATGAGCATTTTTATGTGATGCCCGATTCGGGAATAGCATTCACGTACACATCTGATATATTATGTTATGTGACAAGTGGAATTTGGTCACTAAAGTGCCTCTTATCTCTTTAATTCGCCTGAATCCCAAACCAGGTTTCATCGTGCCATTTCTGCCCATCTTTTATATTTCCTCTACTGTACTCTGTCCTCAGTAACTTCTTCCCAACTCTTAGGGTCGATGGTGAAGGTGGTCATATCGCGCTAGGCGCAATCGTTTTTATATATATTTATAGTACTTATTACTTATCAATATCTACAAAATAGTCTACTTACGGACATTATATCCATCTGTTTTGGTTTAGTCACTATAATCGAAGGCAGTAACTATTTTCATGCGGTGTGAAAACTATTGGTTCTGGTGAATATATAGGTAGTAATGTACTAGCGTTAGTTCTTATCAATATCTATAAAATAGTCCACGTTACAGTGCATCCATCTATTTTAGTTTATTCACAATAATTGAAACAGTCATTATTTGCATGAGCTGATGATGTTTTCTCAGCTCATACATTAGTACTAGAGGTTTGTTACTTTGTAGTAGGTACTCGTACTTATCAATCTCGGTAATATAGTCCACGGACAATATATATCCATCTATTTTGGTTTAGTCACAATAATTCTATTATTGGTGATAGAAGTATTGTACTAGGGGTTTGTAGTACTTATCATACATCTACAAAATAGTCCGCGGACAATAATTTATCCATCTGTTAAAATTTTGTCACTGTTACAGAAATAATTTACGCTGCGCAGCGCACGCAGATTAATATCTGCGTATGCGCTGCGTAAACCATTAAGGTTATAATATGTATCTGTAAAAATACAATGTTTTATGAATTTACTCCTGTTAAAACGTTCCCTATTCATAGGTATAGGGAAAGCTTTCTGCTACCCGTGCGAAGCCGAGGCGGGCCACTCGTATTAAAAATAATATCAAATGCTTACTATGTTTGACTGACAGACAACTAGAAGAACCGCCGCTGAGTGCAGAGACTTGGAAGGTTCATTTCGTGATTTGGACATGTACTAAGAAATTATTTTTGAAAATTCCTGTTCTAAGGGGTCCAAAAGAGGGGTTAAAGATTATTATAAAGTATGCCCCCAATTCTAAAACTTTACACATTTGCCCGTTCAAGCTGCGCATGGATACCTAAGATATAATGATCAAATACCTAAGATATAATGATCATGTGTTAAGGTTTGGTCATTGTAACAGAAATAGTCTTTAATTTGCGTGCACCGCGCAAACCATTAGGGTTATATCTATAAAAACACAATGTATCACAAATTTACTCCTGCCAAACGTTCACTATACCTACTTCTGCTACCCGTGCGAAGCCGGGGCGGGCCGCTAGTGTATAATATAATGAAATAGTAGGTCTAGATAGGTACCTAGATATAATTATGTTCAAAGGTAACTTGTAAAATGGTCAACGGAATGAAAAAGCTAGAATGGGACATGTCTTATGAAGTTGTAACAAAATCCCGCAAAGTATTAAGTAGAACTAAATTGCCCGCTATTGCCATGAAAGAAAGAACAATAATAATAATCATAACTGCGGCCGGAGGAGGAGGTTTGCCCGCGCCGCGGCTTCCACGCTTCCCGTCCGTCACAGAAAGGCGGCTTCTTTCTTCCAGTTCCAGGCAACCATTGGGTCTTACTGCGATATCGCAGGTATACAAACATGTATGAGTATAAAAATTTAAATAATCTCGTAGAAGAACTAAGTTAATGCGATACTTGTTTTTTTTTTTTACAAAATTTGTTTTAGTTTCAGTGTACGACTAATAAAATTATAACTATCTAATGAAAATTGACAACGTCACTTATCCAGTTAAGGCTAGTTTTTTCTAGGCCTAGGTCTAGATACAAACAGGGAAATAACAAAAATGTGATAACATTATATCCAAATACGCTGGTAAAATGATAAGATTGTGGTGACATATTATTGTGGTAGCAAATCTTCCGTCGACCAGTCAGCTAAGTACCTAGTACCTGCTTATTACTACATAAAATTGCTATATTTTAGCCAAATAATAGCCGAAGGTAATGATAATATTTTTGATGTAAGCTCTTACAGAACGGGTGTCCTCAATTACAGTCCTCGCGTCATACCATTATGGGTTGGGGTCTCCCATAGCGTAAATGACGGAGTTACAGGTTGCCAAGATACTTTGACGCACTCCCTACCACCCCAACCCCTTGTAGTCCAAGCCTCGAACTACTCGATAGTTCAAGCTGGAACTCCTCCTTCCGGACCTCCCCTCCGTAGACGCCCTCACAATGTCCTGGACGACCGGGAGGCAGGCCTCCGTCACTCCATACAAACGCTAATAATAGCTTATTACTACTACTACATAGAACACATAACGTCCTACGTCATAGGTCCGTCGCGTCGCCGTCTGCTAATGGTACGGATTGTATTTACGCACAATTATATTACTACACTAGCGGCCCGCCCCGGCTTCGCACGGTAGCAGAAGTAGGTATAGTGAACGTTTAACAGGAGTAAATTCGTGATACATTGTATTTTAATAGATATAACCCTAATGGTTTACGCAGCGCACGCAAATTAATGACTATTTCTGTTACAATGACCAAACCTTAACACATGTATAAATTTATCGTGGGCTATTTTGAAGATATTGATAAGTACTACAAACCCCTAGTACATTACTTTAATCTACCACCAATAGTTTTCACACCGCATCAAAAATAATCACTGCTTCGGTTATTGTGACTAAACCAGAAAAGATGGATATAATCTATGTACCTATACTGTTTTGTAGGTATTGATAAGTACTACAATCCCCTAGTACATTACTTTACTCTACCACCAATAGTTTTCACACCGCATGAAAAATCTGCTTCCATTATTGTGACTAAACCAAAAAAGATGGATATAATCTATGTATACTGTTTTGTAGGTATTGATAAGTAATACAATACCCTAGTACATTACTCTACCACCAATAGTTTACACACCGCATGAAAAATAATCAATGCTTCGATTATTGTGACTAAACCAAAAAAGATGGATATAATCTATGTATACTGTTTTGTAGATATTGATAATTGATAATTACTACAAACCTCTAGTACAATACTTTAATCTACCACCGATAGTTTTCACACCGCATGAAAAATAATCATTGCTTCGATTATTGTGACTAAACCAAAAAAGATGGATATAATCTATGTATATTGTTTTGTAGGTATTGATGAGAACTACAAACCCCTAGTACATTACTTTACTCTACCACCAATAGTTTTCACACCGCATGAAAAATAATCACTGCTTCGATTATTTTGACTAAACCAAAAAAGATGGATATAATCTATGTATACCGTTTTGTAGGCATTGATAATTACTACAAACCCCTAGTACATTACTTTATTCTACCACCAATACTTTTCACAGCGCATGCATATAATGTCTGTTTCGATTATTGTGACTAAACCAAAATAGATGGATAAAATTTCCGTGGACTATTTTGTAGATATTGGTAAGTACTAAAAACCCCTAATACATTATATTATTCTACCATCAATGGATTTCACAGCGCACGATGGTAATTATATTATGTGACACCTTGGTTCACAATATTGCAGTTTTCTTACGGATCCCTATTTTTCTTCAAAGTCTCATATAGCCTATGTTACTCACACTGAATTAAGCTATCCATAAGTGAAAGAATTTTTAAAATCGGTCCAGTAGTTTCGGAGCCTATTCGTTACAAAAAAAAAACAAAAACACAAAGTTTCTCTCTTTATAAAATTATATTATATATTATATTATATTATATTATATTATATATTATAATATTATTATTAGTATATTAGTATAGATTAACACTATAGCGACGGTATTTCATTACGATGTAGTAAATGATTTCTTACTGTAATGAATAGCGACTTGCACGAGACTTCGCGCGTATTCGACTGATAAGTCGTATATGAATGTTTCCATTAAGAATTTCTCAATAAAAGCCTGGCATCAGGATTTGTGTCCGGGTGATGGCAGTTGGTTCGTCCCATTTTATATTGAACTAAAAAAAACATAACTGGCGAAGTGTGTAAATGTGTGAATATGGGTAAACGGCAAACGGTAACACTTCTGCCTAATCATTCATTATACGGGGCAAAGGACGGACTATATTAGACTACTTAAAGGTATATTATCTATACGTAATGATATGTCGAAGCCATCTGGTTTAAATAGTCAGATATTTGGACGCGTAGGCAGTTCATTAAGCGCCGGCAACTAATCAAATGGCTGAAGAATAACTAGCCAAGTCACTGATCGAAACGTTTAACCAGACGGCGGACTGTCGTCTACAATGTCTAAATGACTACACGTCATTTAGTTAATTTTTTACTGATGAATTTGTGTCTTTATTAATTAAAAAGGTTGGATCGGTTAGGTCGAGTGAGTAACAAAACCTACACACGTGGTCTTTTGGCTCACGCGCGCTAGTGTTTTTATAAAGAGCGTTAGCCAGAAGCTCAAGGGAGATCCCGAGTGACGCTCATGACAGACCGCTAGAGCTTCTGGCGGGAGCCCACGCGGACCAATTTGAGTTGATCAGGTTAAATTTGAATCTCATGTCATGTAATGATTAAGATCAAATCTTGCCTTATAACTAAGTGAGAAAGCGTCTTTTTCCTGTGGAGTCGGCGTGTAGCTAACCGTGTCTCAGGATTTTCTTGTCTAGCCACGACCATATTCTATAACAACTGAGACTGACGGCTTTAAATGCCTTCCGAGGCACGACTGTGTAAATGAAAGTTGAAAAACAAAACAGCTTTGTGTGCACAGGTGACTGAAAATACAGTTTCGACAGTTGTAGGTACATTTTACATTTTTCAAGGTCCCTTTCTATATACAACTGATTAGATTTTCGCCATTTCAAAATTACCCAGTGGAAGTTCATCATAATGACGGGTAATAAGTATGTTACAATTCGGCATACAAAGAAAAAATACAATGCTTCTAAATGTTAAAGTTTAAAAAAATACATTAAACTACCTATTCAATAAAATATAAAGTTAGTACAAACAAATAACAATAAGTAGGTAATTATTACAATAGTAATTTAAAGAGGACGGTAGCTGATTGCTAGGTCACCCTTTATAACCCCTAATAGCTGCTACTCCTACTTTCTACTAATATTATTATAGGTACATATAAGTGCGAAAGTTTATGAAGATGGATGGATGTATGGAGTATGGATGTTTGGGATTTAACCGATTTTACCGATTGGGCTGAAATTCAGTATATGTAAATAATTTAGACCCTGGAATAATACATAGGTTACTTTATATCCCGATATTCCCACGGGAACGAAGACTACGTGGGTTAAACCGCAAGGCGCAACTAGTACCCATATAAAAATAATGACTAGGTCAGCTGATCCCACAGGCTGAGGTTAGGCCGGCCTCAGTTGGCCATCTAACGCAGTAACTGTTAGATAGCTCTTATTTAAATTCTATTTTAAGGCACACTTACCTCTATATTAAGGTTTTTTCAGCTTCCAATATAATCCAGGAAAAGTAAATATTAATCTCTCATGATTAATCTGGACCAGATTTTGGTTCCCACTAAATACACAATAATAATTTAAGTACCTACTCACGTACCTACGTATGTACGTTATTGTAGATAAAAGTTTACTAAGGGTCGATACCATAAACCCTTACTATAAATACGGCTATCCTCAGCCATCCTAATTCAAAAAACATTTTATACTATTCTCGAAATTACTATAAGTAAGGTTTAATGCCATCAAAAACAAAACATGAAAAAAAAAAAACAGGACTCGCAACAGTTCTTCTACCATAAAAAGTTGTGAGATCCATGTAGTCCATTGAAATGTTACATTTTTTAGGCCTTACCTGCGTTTTTTAGAGGACGCAATTTTATTTTTTTGATGTGTAGGGGGGGTCAGTGTAAAGCTAAAACCAAGTTTGTGGGGTCGCCACCCTTGTCCCACGGCCGCCATCTTGAAAATAGGGGTTGAAATGGTTTTTACGGTATATCTCTTCTATTTATTTGATAAAAAAAATGTTTTAACATTTTTTGTGGCAAATTAAATTCTCTACTACTTTGGTCCCGTAACTTTTTGTCGTAGAACTATAAATAAAAAAGTTATAAGCAAAATCTTCAGAAATTCGAGAAAAAAATATATGTTTTTCGATGTAACTTTTTTTTATCATTTTACGAAAAAATGATATCTGACCATTTTTGTAGACCGTTTTTTGAGGAACAACTTTTATTCGCATCATTTTTTCATTAAGTCAATGTAAAACTGTAAAACATGTGCTGTAAAACCTTAGCTGGTTTTACAGCGCTCCGAAGTGAGTACTATTTTTCAGTACTCTTAACTATACCTATATTATACGTGTGTACTAATAATATGTCATCAGTTATTGTTTTTTTTTTTACTTTGTTATAATTTTTTTAATTATAAATTTTGCAATATTATTAAAAATTAATTATTGACTCTTTTTCACTCCATAACAGAATTTAACAATTATTGATTTTTAAAATAATTTTAAATCTGATAGCCGTTACCGAGAATACTGTTCAGGTAGAAAATACCCAAGTGAGCATGAGGGAATAAAAGAACAGCTGCCTGCTATTGTTATAATTATTCCTAACCTCTGTTATTGTAAGAATTATTGATGCCAGTGCAGAACTCTAAACCTCCAGCACCCCCTGAGCTTCTAAAATTGATCTTTTGCAAATGCAAAGGAAACTGTGGAGCGATGTGTGGATGTCGAAAAGCAGGACTGAAATGTTCTGCAGTGTGCTTCCATTGTTCTGGAGAGACTTGCAGCAACGTAATGGAACTCTCAGAATTAATAAATGAAAATGACTTTGATGATGAACCGCCAACATTAACACCCCTTCTTTCGCCATTTCTCCCACTGGTATTTAATTCAGAAAGCCGATCAGATGCTGAGCCGCAGCCTGGTCCATCGAAACGACTGACGGAGTAGTTCTAATTTAGAAAATCACCGTGGATTATGCCTATTGGGGATACCATGTAAAAAAAACGCGCCTCTAGACTCTACCTCGTGGGTGGTCAATAAAGAAAAGTGGAAAAGAGTCAATAATTAATTATTAATAATATTTCAAAATTTGTAATTAAAAAAATTATTAAAAAAAAAAGACTGATGACATATTATTAGTACACACGTATAATATAGGTATAGTTAAGAGTACTAAAAAATAGTACTCACTTCGGAGCGCTGTAAAACCTTAGCTATTGACTTAATGAAAAAATGATGCAAATAAAAGTTGTTCCTCAAAAAACGATCTACAAAAATAGTCAGATATCATTTTTTCGTAAAATGATAAAAATAAAGTTACATCGAAAAATATAAATTTTTTTCTCGAATTTCTGAAGATTTTCGCTTATAACTTTTTTATTTATAGTTCTACGACATAAAGTTACTAGACCAAAGCTGTAGAGAATTTAATTTGCAACAAAAAATGTTAAAACATTTTTTTTATCAAATAACAGTTTAACCATTTCTATTTCTATTCTAGAAAAAAAACCATTTCAACCCCTATTTTCAAGATGGCGGCCGTGGGACAAGGGTGGCGACCCCACAAACTTGGTTTTAGCTTTACACTGACCCCCCCTACACATCAAAAAATTAAAATTGCGTCCTCTAAAAAACGCAACACCAAATGTAACTTTTCAATGGACTAATGTAATACTAATTCGGTTTCTTTATGAAGTCCCTACTTAAGGGACCTTCTATCTTAAGATATTACGTAATTAGCTAACCTAACAACATCTTATAGTGACCATATCAATATTAAAAATCTTTTGTTTTATATAAAATAGATTGACTTGGCGATCGTACTAAACAATCTTATTTAATATATATGTATAATTATGTATTACTTGTGAGGATCCCACAACTTTTTACGGTAGATGAACTGAGTTGCGAGACTTGTTTTTTTTTTACAAGTTTTGTTTTTTATAGCATCTCATTTCTATTTGTAGATAGAGGATTAACTTGAACTAATGTACGGCACTCACTGCCACTGCCGCACACAAAGTTTTTTTAATTGAATAAATTACTTAACCCATTATTTGTCTATAGAATTAGATTTATATAGAGATTATTTAAGTTTTTATACTCTTACTGACTGATACAATGTGCGTAAGATAAATAAAACGTGGTTTGTGTGTATACCTGCGATATCGTAGTAAGACCCAAAGGTTGCCTGGAAGAAAGAAGCCGACTTTCTGTGACGGACGGGAACATAATTGTTGAACATAATTATATCTAGGTACCTATCTGGACCTACTATTCCATTATATTATACATATACAGGTACAGTGATTCATAACTTCAATTCATAACTTCGATTCATAACTGCAAATGTATCTTTGTAATCCTATACATTTATATGTGATTACAAAGTTATTTATGCAGTTTGTGGACCGAAATTACAAAATATTTTAATTTTTCCTTGATTTATACACTAAACACTAATTGCATTCGAAATTTGAAGCTTCTATGTCTGCTAGAAGTGACAGACTTTTGATGATTGGTCAGTCAGTCAGTCAGTGACAAAATTATCAATTTTACATAAAAACATAGACATACATTCACACCTTTTTCCCGAAGGGGTAGGCAGAGGTGTACCCAGGACTCAGTCCCACAGTAGATAATACACCCACATTTCGCTAGTATGTTGTTGGTCCATGTAATAGGGGGCGGGTCTATTGCCATCTACCGGGCACAGTTCGGTGGAAAAATCCAATATTTAACACTTGGGTATAATTTATTAATTTTGACTAGTTATATTCTTAAACTACTGGTTCAAATTGAATGAAACTTGAAAAATACCGTGTTTATATAAAGCCTCATGCTTGGTTACTGAAAATTTCAGCTTTCAGCAGAAAACTTTAGCTTTTTCAGTTTTATCCACAACAAAATTATAGGGGGTCGAATAAGACGTGAACTGCTTCGAAAAAAGATGGTGCGGCCCTTCCGCTCTTTTGCTCGATTTGGCGTAGATTATAATTAATCACATAACTGTACTGTTATATACCTAATTAAACTTAAGTAATACACAAATTTTATAATATTAATATACTCGTCAAAATTTAATGTGACATTTTGACAATATGTGTCGTCTTGTGACAAAAACGACGTACAATTCGAGGTTTGTCTCTCTGAAAGATATGTCGCTAGTTTCTATACCTACAGGCAAGACTGAGAGCTCGTTGGTTCCATTTATTTCAGACCGCCTAGCATGCCACTGGGATAAGTTGCTTTCTTCGTTTTGTTTTCTCTTTCGCACAAGAACATATCTGCTGTCTCGTTCTAAACCCCTGGGGCTTCGTTTTCCCTGCCCGATAGGGAAAGGGGGATAACTCGTTTTCCCCGTTTTTTCTCTCTTTCGCGCCCGAATAATGAATATCTGCTGTCTCGTTCTAACCCCCTGGGACTTCGTTTTCCCTGGTCACTGTGCTACCGGGGCTGGTCACTGGACTCAAGTGCTGTAGTGGCCTCCTTGATTAGCTCGGAAGAAGTGGCTTCCTATAAGAAGTTGTAATTATAGAAGCGATTCAACGTCATTGAACCCAACCTATAAAGAGATGACATTTTAATGGTGTGGAGGAGTTTGGAGATTGGATGCTCCTAAATCTAAGACTTGCTGTGCCCTGCGGTTTTACCCGCGTAGACATTGTTCCCGTGCGAATATCAGAATAAAAAGTACTTACCTACCTTAAAGAATAGAATAGAATAATACTTTATTGCATACCAAAAAAGGAAACAATTTCACAAAAAGACACAATACAAAAGACACGGTAAACAACCGGCGGTCTTATCGCGTAAAGCAATTTCTTACAGACAACCTGGGAATGGAAAAGGACAGTAAACATTTAACGACGGTGGTGTGCAATATATAGGTATTTAAACATAACATAACATACATTCACGCCTTTTTCCCGAAGGGGTAGGCAGAGGTGTACCCAGGACTCAGTCCCATAGTAGATACACCCACATTCCGCCAGTATGTTATTGGTCCCATGAAATAGGGGGCGAGCCTATTACCATCTACCGGGCACAGTTCCAGACTCCGCAGGCATTAATTGAGATAATTCCTTATGGAAAAATCCAATATTTAACACTTTGCCTGACCTGGGGATCGAACCCGGGACCTCTTGATTGGCAGTCGAGCATGCGCCCTCTACGCCACCGAGGCAGAGGATAATATAGGTATTTACATAGATAATATAGCTATTTACATATTATATAAACATACTATATAAAACTAAATAATATAAATACTTATAAATATTAACATATACACGTACAATAATATGATAATAATATAATACATATTATATACTTAGATATTTTAATAATAATAGGTAATATATAAGCATACAAATTACAAACATACATACATTGAGCCGCAGTCCTGTCTATGACAAGAACAAGTGTTTTGAAAATATGGATGGATTTAGCATACCTAATGGACACAGGAAGTGCATTCCACAACCGAACAGCTCGCACTGTAAAGGACTTGTCGTAGTGCTGGGAGCTGGGCAAGGTTATTTGCAAGAGTCGCTGAGCAAGATGAACGTATTCAAGACTGGGCAAGGGCAGTTTTGGTAGAAATTGGTAGGAAATTGCGCAGCCTTCGTAGTGAACCCAGTGAGGCAAATATCTTTCGACTGACTTCGGTCACCTGCGGTGCCCAAGACATCTGCCTGTCTATGAGAATTCCGAGGTCTTTCACTGATTCGCTCATTTTAATTGGTGTTCCCTCGAATATCACCTGCGGCAAGTGAAACCAGTCAATTTTAGATATCATTCTGGAGCTTCCGGTGACAATTATTTGAGTTTTTTCTGGGTTCTCTCGTAGACCATAATGAATTGCTCCAACCGACGACTTTGCTCAAGTCGGAGTTTGTCGTTTTTATGGCTTCTGTGTTATTCCATTATTTACCTAAGCCACCTACATACCAAATTCCAACCCAATCGATTCAGTAGTTTTGGCGTGAAGAAGGAACAACCATACACATACACACGCCCTCACCCTCCCACACACACCGAAAGGTGAGCAGTGACTATTGACTATTAAGTAATTTGTGACAGAGAGAGGATGAACTTCACGACATCGTGTCGAGCGCTGCGAAAACGCGACAAAAACAGCTTTTCCATACATTTTGTTTTAGGTAAAGAAAAGAACATTTTTTAATCAAAATCGGTCACATAATAATCTTCTTAATATTATTTGAAATTCGCTGTAGTTTCGGCGACGCCCATAAATACCCTTAAATAAAAACAAAACAATATAATAGATTTTTTTATCCCAATATATTATTATATTAGTATACATACTTTTAAAGTTAAATAAATAATAATGGTATCAACAACATTTTCAATAAAGACCATTTTGAGAATATCGTGCAAATCGGTGAATATGGAAAATAAACAGCTAGCGCCATCTAGTCCAACTTTTACTTAACACTTCTTAGGCTGCTTCTTACTTTTGGACTAGGATCAAGCAAAAAACCTAAACGTGGCATTATGATAATTCTAGAGGGCGCTGCTAAGCATGTCATTATCAAATCACAGAGTTGGTTTATATGTATTATCTATGCAGAGTTGTTTTCGCTTTGCTCTGCTGATCTTTGGTCATTATTCAGTATTCATTATTCATTCATTAATCACCAAAGACGTTTTATTAAAAATACTTAGTTCCATGCATTTTACCTACTATTAACAACGTTTTTATAATCACAGAATACATTTATATGTCCCTTATATGCTGTGATTTATAAAATCTTTATAATATACCACAGAACAAAAGAAACTAATAAAAATAAGGACATTATTCTGGATTCACTCGTAACACAGAACACAATAACATCGTTAATTTAACGCGAGCTATAGGTAACAAATGGGCAATTATATTATCAGCCGTGACTGATTGATGCTGCCGCATAGTGTAATCACTTTATTATGACGCGGCATTGGACGTGTCCGACTTCATTTAATATTCAACAGAGAGCTGTGTACGAATAATCATGTCTAGAGTAAAAGTGACAGCGATTTCCTGAAATAGCGGTCACCAAAAAGAAGAGAAAAAAATAAATATACCCTCCACAGATTAATATCAAACTCAAACTCAAACTCAAACAGATTTATTCAAATAGGTCATAATCTGACACTTTTGCACGTCAATAAAGATACAGTACTGAGTCCACCGTGCGTTCGGAAAGATACCTCTACAAGAAGAACACTAAAATATGTTTTACTTGCATATTTTAAGTAATATAAAGTTATATAAGACTCCTATTTTTGTAAATGATGCAGGGGCCATCTTATGATGAACAGTCAGCTAGATCACTTTCGGACGTCCGAAGGTTCAAAGTCATTCCGCAACGATTCCGTAAAAATAAACGGCATAAAAGTAAATTCATTATCCAGATTAACTTTCAGCAGCTTTTAGTCGGCCGCGTCAGTAAGTCGCGACTGATATCCCCGCTTCAATCAATATATACCCGTGTTTTAAAATCCATAAGGCTATAGGAGCCAAACCTCCCTCTCGCTCCATTCTGTAGGTAGTAAAACTTAGGTAGTTTTGATATCATTTAATATAACAGAAGCGATAGAAAAATACTGTTATTTCCTTATTTTCGATCAACTCTATCAAATAATATACATCTATTCCAAAATAATATAAATATACTAAGAAACATGCATTAATCATAAGATAAACATTAAATGGAAAGAGCGCTTTTGGAAATTCACATTTAGTGGTTTTTGTGTTCTGTGTTTTTCATCATTCTCACTAACTCCTACTCATAGTAATAGCACAGATTAACTAATAGTTCCTTACGGAAATAGTCTGTGGTCTGTGAGTGTGAACATCACAATCGTTCGTGATCATATAATTTAGTGATCTGTGATCTTAAATATAATCTTAGTGTCATTTGTCAATATTATGTCGTAGCTATGCTATTGAACAACAAAAAATAAAACAATTTTGCAGGTTTGCAGAAATCAGAAATAATTTGCAGATCTTGGACGTGGAGCTCTGAACTCTGAACTCCATATACTGAGTACTGTGTTTCTATCGCGACTTGCGCGATGAGTGTGTCGTTGAGTCTGATTGGTCGAGTATTAAATCTTTTCTCTGAGATAAATTAAATATTTACAGGCATAGAAGAAAGACGCAGGTATAGTTTGACACAAAAGCCTGAACAGTGAGTCACTAAACTACATTCATTTGTTTGTTCTATGTTAATGTTACAATTATTACTATGAGAACAGTGATCAAGGAAACAAATGACAGTGTTATCACGTGCTTAGTAAAATGAGATACCGTTCAGTGATCAGTGGCGAAAAGTGAACGTGTAACCATGGAGACACCGCCCGTGCCTAAGCCGAGGACCATGATCTCGCCGTCGGACCCCGGCCCTGCTGCGGATCCACCAGTCCCAGCTCCACGCACTAAGGTACCGAGTAATGAAAAAGTAACAGCCTCTGACATCTTACGCTCCATCGGGACCGTCTCCAAGCAAATAAAAGAAGACGTCGCACTGAAAGTTTCAAATTCTGCGAAAACCGCCAATGAAAAGATCGAAAAGTCGTTCATGGACGGTTCTAAATTCGCCAAGGGAACATTAGAAAAGACGATATCTTCGTCGCGCGCGATGAGAGATTCTGTGGCCAAATCTGTGATAGAAGGGACCAAGTCGGCTGGCATGAAGCTAAGAAAAGCTAGGAAAATCGAAACAAGCCCAGTTGTGGACAGGTGTATGTCACTACCGGCTGCAGACACAAGTTTTTTTGACAATCTTCAGTTCCATTCACCAATGCTCGAGCAGAAGCGATACAATAATGACAGTAGTCCTCAAACTGGTACCGAGTTCATGTCACTTAATTTGAACAACACAAACTTTGATGATCTATCCTTATTTTCGAGTAATTCTGACTCTACCTTTGATACTGTAAGCAATTTCTCACATGATAGTCCTGAATTGGACAATAACTGTTTAAGCTATAATTATGAGTCGAACACATATGACACCCCTAAGTCTTCGAGGGCGAATAGTTTTGTGGGCTCACAATCTTCGCCCGAAGTGCCAGAAAGGAGAAAGAAGAAAAGAGATTCTACCGTCCAACAGCATGCAGCAACTACTTATGAAAATTGGACTTTACCAATGAGTTATGTTAGAAAACCTGAGTCACCTGAACATGCGGATACATCTCCAGAAGCGAGAACCAGTTACAGCACTATACACGAGTTTGACCCTCTTGCTTCTTCTACATCTACTGTGCCCAAGTATGAAGGCATTAGTAATGAACTGTTGTTGTTAGAATCATTCCTGACGGCAGATACATATGGCACGATAGTGGCAACCGACCACCATGATGACAACTTTGAAGAGTTCACTGAAACTGATTATTACAATCCTCCTGTCCCACCAGAAAGGTTTGACAGCTTGATGACTGATGAGGAGAAACACTCTGTTGAATCAGCAGCAGTCGGAGATAGGAATAGCAACTGGTATGTGTCTGAAGATAACCAGCCAATTGAGAAAGATCTAAAGCCACAGATTGACTCAATGATAACAAGGTTTTCACGTAAGTTGAAGCTTGATATGTTGAATAAAAAGTCAGTAGCTCCTGTAAAGAGTGAGGTGGTTGAAAGGCCTTCAATCAACAACCAATTGATGCCATACTACAGTGGGACACTGCTGCGTACAACTGGTCAAGCCATGGAAGACATGTTTAAGAATTCCCAGTCGCGGTACTGTGTCCTCTCTGATCAGAAACTGATGTGCTACAGTGACCCAACTAATGGAGTGCTGAGGGAAGCACATCCTTTAGATACTATTTTCTGCCTTCAAATTGTGCTGCCTCTTTCGTCCAGGTCAGTTGTGTATTTTATTTTTATGTTGTAAAATTGTGATACAATATCAATTTGCATAATGTTCTAATGTTTAATTTCCTTATAAAATTAGCCTTAAAAGATTGGATACATAAATTATTCCATTCATAGCCATCTCATTTACAACACAGATTAGATCTAGATAAGGCACTATAAAATAGTGGGGGTATTATTAATGCTAGAAATCAGTCTAACCTACCTTGTCTTTTTGGGAGAACGGCATTTGTGAGAAATCTTACTAACTTAGATTTCACCAATCTGCCATGATTTGCTCTGAAGGAAAGGGCAATATCCAAGGTAATTCCTGCAAATGAAACTTTATAATGTGTTACCCGACTCTTCACATGCCAAGTCTTTGCATACATAACTTATTCACATATGTGTGAATAAGCGTTTAGAGAGGGTTCTGACTAGTGCTATGTTAGTGTAACACTACCTCTTTTGGGCTGACAGCGAACCCGAAAGAGGTGGCGTTACATTAACACACTACCAGTCAGTACCCTCTCTAAACGCTAAAACAAAAAGGGTATATTATGTCATATATATGTATTTTCTATGTAGTACAACAAACAACGCCTATTGCTACGAGATCATGATATCGAACGCGTCGATCCGCGCAGCGCCTCGCAAGATTGTATTTACGTGCGCAAGTGTCTCGGAACGGCGCAACTGGGCGCAGAAGATCGCAGAGCATCTCACTTCGGGATTCTCTACGAAGTACTGCGCGGAGTACACGCGGCTTGGCTGGTGCTACCTTAAGGTCACTTTAATCATAAGTCACATTATTCAAGTGTGTATAAACCAATGCTGGGAATAATGTTTATGTTGTATATTGTATCAACTCTCGTGAAAAAGAAAAATTACTCGAGCCCACATGTACAATATTACATTACAAAATACCAGGACTTGAACACTCCATGATTTTTGGATTTGGTACAATTCTGTTATTTACAAGCTCTTTAAAAAATTAGTTAAATACTAGTAGCCTAGGAAATGAGTGATGATCCCCCTCGTGTGGATAGAAAGATCAAAAGCAGAAAGTTTGACAATGGTACTTTTTTTTGATTATTTAGGAGATAAACATACTAAAAGTTCACATCCATCCGAGCTCAGCTCCTTAGCGCTTCCTCTTCCTCTTCTTCTTTCCAATTCAAATCCAATTTATGGCGGAATCACAAAAGTGGCAGAACAACCATAATTCCCCATCGCTTTCCTATGATAAAGAGAATAAGTTAGTCAAAAACATTTTTTTCAGTATATATTTCGGTATTAATTAATTGCTGTACTATTTTAACTTATGGTCTAGAAACTTGCTTATCGACCTTAAAACATTGGCTCAATTAGTAAAACTGGTAGTATTAAACCCATACACATAATTAAGGCCATTACTTCTTCAGATCAACTGTCATTATTTGATAAATGCCGTTTGTTCTCGACTATCAAATGCTAAATGCACGTATTGATAAAGTTATGTCTAAAATATAAATATTACTTTTTGCATTATCAATGCATAGCACATTGTATTTTATGCCTACATACACGTGTTTAATCTAATATCTGAGTATCTGAATTATCACTGTATATCGCTCACATAGAAAGTAGATAACGTAACCGAGATTTAAGTTTTGATATAAGAGCGTACATGGCCTTCTAGGAATTTGACACAATCCTATGAAAAATTTACCAAATCGATGTTTTGTGTTCCCGTGTTCCCTCCGAATATAATTAACCCATTCTAAAAACTTATACTTATCCTGATGTTTTTATAGTGAAGTAATCTATGTCCCTGTCATTTTCATTTTTCTAATAAATCCTTGGTTTTTTATAGTGAACTTCCAAAAATCGCAGTTTTACTCGCGTGATTGGTTGTTCATTACAAAAAAATATAGAGTTTATAAACAAAAATAAAATGATAGGGATATACTTTATTTCACCTTTAAAATATCAGTATATAAATATATCAAATAAGTTTACTGTATTTGGAGAAAACAGGAGAATACAAAACATCAATTTAGTAATTTACTAAATCCATTATTTTTCCATAGGATTGTGTCAAACTGCTAAGAGGTACTGTATCCTGTAATTTAAGCTGGGTATCCACTTGCGAGCTGCAGTCCGCGGCTTCAATTAGATCTGAGGGTTTACTCGGTTAACAGTTCAAAAGATACAGATATTCTTGTGACAGACAGACGGACAGTGAAGTTTAAGTACGAGTAGTAGCGTCCCATTGGCATACTTTAGGCACATTCACTTCGTCCGATACATAAATCAAGTCGATATTTTCAAGTTGCCCGAATTCTTCTGACATTACCAATTCAGCTGATATAGATCCGCTATGCCTACCACTTTCGTCACACTGGTGACAGCTGGGTTTTTTTAGAATTGGTCACACATAATGTGGTGACGTCCACCGGTGACACGTGAGAATTGCTTTTCATACGGTTTACAGCCCGCCTATTATGGCACGGGATAATTTATTTGCTGCATTTTCCTTTTTCTCTTTCCGCCCGAACATTGCATATCTGCTGTCTCGTTTTACCTGGGCTGCTCCACCTCTCGTATCGACAGCGATGCGTAACTACTATAGATTTGATATACCTATACTATACATAAATTAAAACTAGAATAGTTAGCGTTTTGGTGTTAATACTGTAAACGTTCTATTTAAATATTGAATAAATAAATAATTAGACGTACGTATTTAATTTTCCGGTTATGTAGTTAATTGTGAGAATTCGAAACAGTAAAAATGCAAATATTCACATGTCACCATTCGTAAAATAATTTCCATTTGTCACCAGTGGCCTGTGGTGGACTGTTGGGACAAGGAGGTGCTGACCAGCGGGTAGCACCCAAAATTTTTAATGCGATATTTACCATGAGCTAAATAATTTACCACAGAAGGTGTATGGTGGTGGTGGTGATCAAGAAAGTTGTTATAATTGTAGGAAGGAGTAACAGGCGAGTGGTGCGGCGCGTGGCTGATGTTGATCCGACGCGTATTAGTTTACTATACCAGTGCTGACCCCTCCGTTCGCGTCATCGACCTGCGTAAAACCAGATGCGTCAGTAAGTATCATTCACGTTACTCTGCATTATAGTTGATTGATTGTATGGTTGATGTACATATACGAGGGATTGCGATGGGCACGCGACGTGTCGGGTGGCAGACATGGACGCCCGACCCTATACATAACATAATGCCTTTATCCCCGAAAGGTTAGGCAGAGGTGTACTCACCTTATACCCTCACATTTCGCCAGTTATGTCTTCTAAATTGGAGCGAGTCAAATGCCATCAACCGGGTACAAATCTAGGCTCCAGGCTAATACTGAGGAAATTCCTAATAGTAATATTAACAGATTTACCTGGGAATCGTACCAAGGACCTTATACTCGGCAGTAGGGCTTGCGACCACTACAGCGACAAGGCAGTTAGCTCAGTTCCATACAAATACAAGGAATAAAACTCGACCCGTCCCACGCCCGCGTTGATGTGTGAAGCAACCTTTACAGGAAACTGTGACACATGATTACTTAGAACGTGCACTGGAAATGTCAAGCGTGTGAAGTAAGCGGATCAGCCCACATTTACATAATCAAACGAACTGATGCTGAAAATGAAACGTCAATGAAACGTCAACAAGAGAAAGCTGTGCTCAACACACAAAAAAGATACATGAACAAATTACTAACGTATTACCTCGGCAGGGGAGGACAACTCCCGTTCTGAATGCTTTAAACAGGAGCACCTCTAATAAGGTTACTGCTCTATTGGTCCTGTACACTGTACAGTCGCGAGCACTAAAACTACGTTTCAAATATTCTCGGTGCATTGCATTGATATCAACGCAATGCAATGCCAAAAAATACTCGCATACAAGTTTCAAAATTTATCATATTATACACTTTTGTGTAACAATATTTACGAAACTTTGTGTTCAACATAAAACATAACATATAGTTTTATATTGCCTCCTGATCAGAAGGTCAATTTTAAGCATGTATAATACTGTTATGTAAAATGTAATATTGGTTTGTGCGGTTTAGTTTCGCTGTAAGCACTACAAGTATTTAAATTGAAATATAATATAATAACTAAGAAAAGGAAACGGACTCGTAATCCAAAGAAGCTGAGCCCAAAAAACCTTACACTGTCTATCCTATATTGCCAGGTAGAGAATGTTATTCGTAATAATATTCCCAAATATAGTATCCATCTTACTATCGCCGTTTAATTTATAATTTGATTTGAATAAAGTGAAGTTTAGTACTTAGTATTTTTTTAATGGCGTCGCACGTTCTAATTTTAGAAGAAGATTTGCTTAATTAATTATTAATGACGATACTAAAATATTATTTATGCACATTTGAGAGTCTAATTATTAGGCCTTTCAAATAAAATCAGAATTATAATGTTATGTCGATGTGGCCCAGAAACCAATAACTCCACGATTTTGAAAACACCTCGTAAAAATTGATATTTTAGTGGTCAACTGTTGGAGAGCAGTAAAACAAATTTTTCGACAATTGCTTACGTATCGAATTTGTGTAAAATCACATACATTTTCGACAGATAACGTTCGAATTCGATACGATTGCGATTGTCAAAAAACTCTTACTAGATGGCAACAAGATGTCAATTGGTTCTGTCTTTCGCCTATTTGTCCTGACGATTCTTAGGCCTAATGATAACCGCTCGGAACAAGATTGAGCTCATATCAACCACGAGACCATTTGGTGCCCCGAAGCTTATCGCGGGGAGGGCATGATCACAATAATATGTATAGTCGACTTATATTCACAAATATCTAGTCTACCTCATTGGCCTCTCGTTATATAATCAGATCTTTTGAGTTCGACATTCCTTTTGTCATCTCATATACAAACATATACCTCTACATTTTATGTAATCGGCCTCACAAAAGCCATCGGCCACACCTGCAACTGAATGAATTGCACGAATGTGTGGTCGTGAATCATAATATTTTGAGTTTTGTTGTAATACTCGGCATTTACTTAAATGTTATTTTGGCCTAAAGGCACATATAAAAAGGTTTAGAAGATATATAGATATAAAAGATCAATATTTTACTAGAAGCGGATAGGTACTTTATTATTTATTCAACCAAAACGGCTCGAGCCAGTAACTTTGATTGAATGAACATGTGTGTTAAGTATAAAAAAATATATTTAGTTCTATAAAAAGATAATTTTCGACGTTAAGAATAAGTGAAAGAGTAAGAATAAGTCGAATAAGTGATCCTAATGCTAACAACCATGATAGTTTTTAATCATATATTGTTGAAAGGTTCTTGGAAATTTCGCGGTCCTTTCTTATTTCTTGTCTACATCACAATTAAACAATGTCCATTTCAGCTCTCCTAACCTAAGGTTTTGGGCTGTGCATTGTGCAAAAAATAAAAAACGGACGAACGAAGTCACGGGTAACATCTTGTACCTACTGTAATAAAACCTTTTTTTAAAAAAGCTTGTTTTCAAAGTCCAAAAGTACTTGAACGAAGATCAACAAGACACTTAGGTACTAGAACTTGTTAAGGTAACAATTGGCAATAGTGAGTCCAACACAAACTAGTCCAATTATCAAATCTAGAGTTAACTTGTGCTGGTGTATGACCTAGTAATGGTCTGGTCTTGGTCAGGCCTGGGACACTCCGCATTATAGATATGAAGATGGGGCGTCCTTCTTGACGAGAAGATTTCTATGGGCTAGACAGAGAGACCAGATAAAGAGATACGCGATATAAAGAGAGGCAGCTTATTGGTTAATATCACGATATTGAGTTAGGCGCTGTGGGCCCTGAAGTGCACTTTATTGCGTCGGAGCTAGAGTCGCTATTTATTTAAATGATTTTGAGAAGTGTCTGTTCTGGCCCTTTAGTATACTGTGACTTGGTATAGGTGTGTTCGGTTGATATGTGTCTAATTTTCTAAAATAATGATTTCATAGGTTATCGCGATTGTTTCTTATTGAATTACACAACTTATTTTACTGATTTTATCGAGTTTTTTTTACAATATAAACATACTCGTACGGCCCAGAAATTCAAGTTTTAGTACTATTTTAAAAAGGATTATTGTGGTGGAATGTTCAACTAAACATTGTCATAACTAAGGTAGTAATTACTTAATCGCTATGCATTAATTAGCATACCTACTGTGTACTTTTCAGATAAATCTATATGAATCATGAAATTATGAATTTCCTGGTATTTTAATGCTATAAATGGTCGATATGTCCATGTTGGGTTCGGTGCAAAAGCTTAGTCATTTTTACATGTCGTCATCATACAGAAGTATGAATTTTTAAAATTTGTTTGACTTGTAGATAGTAAAGCAATTTAACGTCATTGGTGTAAGAACTTATCTACAGCCACGTTCTTTCAACATGTTATATCAAGGATTGCAAATTGGAGACAGATTTGGACTCTTCTATGAGTTGAAGAAAAGTACAAGTTTTTCTTGATTCCGACTCACAAAATTCTACACATTCTCTGTATAATATACGAGTATTGTACCTTTATACTACAAAGAGAGGTTATATGATTTATAAATATCCAGCAGAGATGTTGACAGCACGAGTGCCAACACAAAATGAACTATAAAACCCCCACACGCGAACGCGGGTGATGTTTTCCATTCACGACGGATAACGTTTTAGCGTGTTATCCTGTTAGCTAACACCTAAGTCACGCCCAAATTTGTTACTAACAACGGACCCGACTTTATAGGGTTACTGGTAATCAGTTAGAATCCCCTTTAAGGATCATTGTTCTCATGATTTGACACAACTTTAGCTATGGACACTAAATACTAAAGTGTAAAGGTACAGAAGGGACACTCCACAAAATCATTTTAATATATTATAGAGGGGCAATTCAGGCCTACAGCGCCTAATTATCGTTCTATTAACATACAAGCTGCCTCTCTTTCTATCGCGTATCTCTCTATCTGTTCTCTCTGTCTAGCCCATAGGAATTTCCCGTCCAGACGGACGCCCCGGCTACTTGTAGCTTCAGCGGAGTGTCAGGCCTGTTATGGATCCACATGTCAATCGTGAAAAAAATCAACAGTGTCAGGTCAAAGTACATGTGATACGGAACAGTATTTTCTAAATTTTAGAGGATTTGCTATTTTTCAGCTACGCAAGACGTGGACGAGACGACTCGAGTGCTCTGTCCGTCGGATGGCAGTCCCAACTTGCTGTTAGATTGCCCACACGTCACCCTATATCTTAGGTTCCCGCATGAAAAACTACTCAAGGTAAAAATAAACGTATTTCTGCCATTATACTAAACAAATTTTTACGCATTTTATCGCGTACAACTTTACTTATTATTAATTGCTCACGTTTCAAACACTTTGCAGTGTTGATCGTGATCACAGAAAAGACTAGATGGCATTTGTTTTAAACAAATTTTGAATAATTATCAAAGCTGCCACCTATTATTATTTTAATCAAAATAATATTCCCGTTGCACGCAGTAATCGCTTGCATTATTATCCAAAGGTCTTGAGGTGTACTGCGGAGCTTGAGATTTGATTAAATTTATAACAGTTCTCAGGTTGCTGAAACTTGATAACCATATTCTCAATTGAAATTTGGATCTTTTTAATCTCGCCTAGCGTTTTTGCTATATATAACAATTTTCTCTAGCGAGGACTTGTGGGTTGTCGAAACGTATGTAGTGGTTATTTTTGCCTGAGGTATGATACATATCGCAGACTTATTTGAGAGCCTGTTTTTCATATTAGCTATGTGTTCTTTTAGTCCAATACCGAACGTTTTCTTTGTTTGAACTTATGTAGGATAGACCGCATTCACAATAAAGTTTAAATAAAGTTTAAAAAGTCCCCGCAACACGGGGACGGGTTGTTACATTTGACAGGACCCTTTGCAAGGTGCTGCAGTTTATAAACTGAATTGTGAATGTGGTCTATCCTTCATATAAATAGTCGATACATACATACATATGCAAACAAAGAGAAGCATCTGTACCTGCATAAAACAACACGTAGCTAGATGCATACCTTGTAAGAAATCTTATTAATTTGAATGGTGTTTGTTCCAGGGCTGGCGGTATATGATAAAACTGGCGGCTCAGAACAATGGAGCCTATATACACCATCAACAGCTGACCAAAGAAGACGTGCCGGTCATTGTAGAGAAGTGTGTCAGCTTTATATATGCACACGGTAAGGGAGTGACCAAACTATCTTATATTAGCTTAAAGGTGATATTTTCTATATCCTATGAAAAATCCTATGAAATTTCGCACACCTGCCCGCGTCGAAGCGCCTGAATCGGTGGTTTACGAGGTTTCATAAGATTTCATATGAAGAAATATAAAATTCCTATCGTTCCGCTCGCTCGCATAAATGCACATAAAGAGGATATTTTCCTATTTCATAGCATCTTGGCACAAACTTAATATGAAAAATTTGTCTAATAAACTACATTTTTTTTGTAGTGAACGTCTAATCAATCACGCTAGTAAAACTGTGATTTTTAAAAGTTCGCGAGGAATAAACTCAGAGTTTATAAAAGAAACTAAAATGACAGGGACATAGTTCACTTTTCTATAAAATATCACGATATAAAATTATTTTATTGGGAAAATTAATCATAATCGAAGGAAACAGCGGAATACATGCCATAAATACGTTTGTCTTTCGGCACAGATGATGAATTTTAAATGTAATATTATGCAATCTCATATTTATGAACCTAGAAAAAAGGCGGACGTGGTCTTCTTAAAACAATAAGTGAAGCACCATAGTAAGCCAGCTCCCTAAACACTTGTTAAGGGAGGTCTACCTTGAGTGGACATATATGACTTTTGTACTAAAAGCTCGAGCAGTAACCACTTAAGGTCAGTCTAACAGCTTGTGTGCACGCACACATTCACACCTTTTTTATGTTCATGTGTGCGTGCCGTCATGTTTGTATTAGCGAGCTGGCTTACTATGGTGCTTCACTTCTTGTTATAGACGACTCCGCCTTTTTTCTAGGTTCATGCTTCTATATATGAAAATGTATTGTGGCGAACATAATGTGAAATAGCATTCGTGCCGAAGACATGTCGCATGTTTTATTGTTTTTAAGTTCTTTTTGTGGTTTTTGCACACTATGATCATGTAACACGGTTATTTAAGCTGATGTGTTCTTAGTGACGGCCTTAGTCAGACTGAGTTTGGGGAAAAGCAAGTGATCTGATCTAAGTTTAGACTTCACCGACTTTATTTTCTTTGTGTTTACTGTTTCAGCGGGTTTCTATGACATCAATGAATTGACACATTTTATGAACGTTTTCAGGCAGTTTATCCGAGGGCATATATCGTCGAGCGGGTACAAGTTGCACATTATCGGCTCTACTCGGCCAGTTCCGAAGAGACGCGTGGTCGGTCCAACTTAGTTTAACTCAACATTCCGAGCACGATGTGGCCGGCGTTTTGAAGAGATTTCTCAGAGATCTACCCGACAGTCTCCTGCCGAGGGAATATAATGCTTCACTTTTACAAGTTATAGGTATAAAATGTGATATAAAAATATACTAACAAAGTACATAAACGGCTGGCTCACACGGCAATATACAGATTATTTTTACGGATTTTTCCTTGCGTCCATTCGGCCGGCAATCTGAATACTCGTGCAAACAGTATGGACGTGTGAACCGTATCCAAAAAAATCTGGTTCGTGTAAACCAGCATTATTCTAATCTAACTATACATCTAACATCCTAAGACTGAGTTGTAACAAATAATTTTAACTATACCGTGATATCTATGAGTGGCTTTTTGTTTATTTTTGTTTTGCAATAAAGTAATATTCTAATCTATTCAATAACTTATACTAAACCGACTGTCGAATCTCTGGTCAAACCAATATTACAGAACAGATAATAATACTACGTATAGAATGGACACTGTCATCCGCTTTTGTATGGGAATTGAGTCGAGTGCCCGGGGTGTGTGCCACTGTTAGGCGTTACTCGCTTATGTTAACGTTATTTTAGACGTCATTTTAATAGTTATTAAAATGTTGCAACGCGTAATATTGGTCTAACTAGCCGATATCTGCCTGCAAAGTTATTTGATACAACTCAGCCTAAGAAAAATCCTAGAAGACTGATGTCGTCATGATGACAATGATTAGAACGTGACTGCATCACGCGAATGTCTATTACACTAATACAAGAATAGTATGTCTGATCGCGGATTCGTGCATCTAAAATTCTCGCAAGTTTGGCAAACCTAAATTTATTTAAATTTATTTTATGGCTTCGTCATATAAGAACGCGATTATGTTTATAGATATTGATTATATTAATATTGATTTATACATATTGATATAGATAGTGAGAATATGTTTATGGATATTGACATGCGCGCGTGATCCTTTACATGAAGTGGTCAAAAATAGACCTTGGTTGGACCTAGAGAATGAAATACATTTTCAATACGAATAAGACAATGAATAAGAAAGTATTTCCTGAAATTCCCATAGGAACAAAGTCGTGTAATTATTATATGTAATAATCTGTAATCTATAATATCATTATGAGACATCCTGAGTTATCACTAAAGCAAAGCCTGAACCGCTCGACATACTCGTACCCAATCTTATAGAGACGTTGTTATTTAAAGGATGTATTCCTAAGAATCGCACAGAGGTGTACTAAGGGTGTTGCGTAGCTTCTACGGCAACACAATAGCTGGCGGGCAAAGCGGCAATTTTTGTGCAGTTTAATGTATAAGTATGTTTAAGATTTTACAGCCTTAGCGACTGATATCTCGTTTTCATTAATGGCGTGTAATTTGTTCCTAGTGACGTTCGGCAGGATCTCGAGACCATTGGACCTAAAGACGCTGCTTTATTATAATTTTAGTATAAAAACAAAATCACTGATATGTGGCGGTGTGCTCACTAAAAAACTTGCTGACCTTCCGGCTTATTGGTCAAACATGTTCACGGCATGCGCTAGCATTGAACCTAATGAGCAACGAAAACGGGTAGAGCTGGCTGTTACGCAGTATCACTGCAAAGCCTTGGTCAAAGCATACCCCCTAAAGCGTCGTCTTTAGGTCGAATTGTCTGTGGACATTACTAAGCTCGATAGCTTGCCTAACATAATGAACGCTTCAAAAAGAAAGCTTCATGAGACCACTAGGCCGATCTACTTGTCGAGTTTTGTGGTCGTTTTGTGGTGAACCGTAGTGTCAAAGATTTGTGGTCGAAGGACTCTGAAAAGACGTAACGAGTATCGTTTATGACAATAGCGGGGTTTTGCGTGCCTTCCGTAGCACGGTAGCGTCCATATGTAATACCACATGTTATAAGATTCGAACCGGGGGCTCCGGATTTCTCACTAAGCTACGGCCTCTAACTGCCAGATGAGTTGACATCATTAAGATCATTAAGAAGTAAAGACCTGGATGTGATCCGCTTAATACAAACAGAATTGACACAAGAGAGATGAGGCCTATGTTTAACAGTGGGATGAAACAGGCTAACGTTGGTACTATAACATGGCTATGGTTCCCAAAGAGTCGCTCTCGCAATTAGTAACACTGGAGGAACACTTGATCTGGACGGGAATTACATAAACCATTGTCTATAATGTTAAGCGAGATTTTTAACTTAAAGAGTTTAATATAAATGCTAGCGTGATAATTATATATATGTATAGTATGCTATGTAAGGTGCTACACAAAGGTGGTGCAATACTTATGGAGTTGCATTTCAAGTAAATCAAACAACTTGCAAAAGAAAAATTGCAAGATTCGAGGAAAAAAATCAAACTTCCATATAAATTTACCCATCAGATGAGACTGCCTCGGTGGCGTAGAGGGCGCATGCTCGACTGCCAATCAAGAGGTCCCGGGTTCGATCCCCAGGTCAGGCAAGTGTTAAATATTGGATTTTTCCATTAGGAATTATCTCAATAACTGCCTGGAGTCTGGAACTGTGCCCGGTAGATGGCAATAGGCTCGCCCCCTATTACATGGGACCAATAACATACTGGCGAAATGTGGGTGTATCTACTATGGGACTGAGTCCTGGGTACACCTCTGCCTACCCCTTCGGGAAAAAGGCGTGAATGTATGTTATGTTATGTTTAGATGAGCTTTTTTGTATAGGATATAGGAATGTCGAAATTATATAATATATTTCGTAAACTTGTCTTTAATTCTTTTGACAGGCAAATGCACCTCTCCTTAACTATTACTACACCTTTTTGAAACACATCGTAAATTTTAATTAGCACGTGTCTTGTATTAAATTTATATAAATATATATTATATATAAATATATTTAGTGCCATTGCCGATCACGAGGTCCCGGGTTCGATCCCCAGGTCAGAAAGAATAATTTAATTTTTCCATTAGGAATTTTCAATGACAGCTTGGAGTCTGGAACTGTGGCCGGTAGACGGCAATACGCTCGCCTCCTATTACATGGGACTTAAAAAATATTTACTGGCGCAGTGTACCTACTTTGGGACTGAGTCCTGGGTTCACCTGCCTACCCTTTCGGGAAAAAAGCGTGTTATGTTGTGTATCTGGGAAACGACAATAAAACATCTGATCTTTGTATATAGATAAGGTTTTGCGAAGTCAATATGAGTATTATAATGAACATGCTGTGTCAAAATATTGTACGTTAATTACTATAGAGAAGCGAAATATGTCAATATTTCTTTGTTAACATGAAATAATATAAACGAGACAAAATACTATTTTTGGCTTCATTTGTGACACTTGTTATATTATGTTTTGTTAAATTTTAGTTGGTTGTTATTTCATTTAACCGACGGATTTGTTCTGTTATTAGTTACTTTTATTTTAAGTTACACCTATATTTCAGTTTAACCTTTATCCCTAACAAAACACATTTCACATTTGATATTGTTACTACGGCGACATTATTACAATTTTATCAACTTGATCTATGGAGCCGATGTTAAAATTCTAGCAAAATATATGGAACAGTTGTTAGTTATTTCAAAGTTGGTTCTATAGTGAAAGTTATTAAAATAGTGAGTACAATAGACCTCTGAGAAACCCTTTAAGAAACCCTTTAAGATAATTACCTTGTATAACGAGATGCGTCCTGCTATTTCACACATTGACAAGTATTACGTATTATAAACCTTCATACAAACTATTTTCTGCCTAATCGGTTCATTCGTTTTAGCGTGGGAGGACACATTCCCAAACCAAACCTTCGCGACTGCCTCGGTGTCGTAGTGGTCGACTGCTTTTTATGAGGTCTAGGGTTCGATCCCCAAGTCAAGAAGTTTTATTTGAATTTTCTATAAGGAGTTATCTCAACAGCCTGGAGTCTGGAAATGTAACCGGTAGATGGCAATAAGCTCGCCCCCAATTATATGGGACCAACAACATACTGGCGAAAAAGGTGTACTCAGAACTGAGTTCTGAGTACACCCTGCCTGTTACCTTTAACAATATAGGTAGTGAAAATATAGATAGTAAGTATTGCTGGCCATTGCTCTTTCATCGTAAGTCATTACTGATTTTGTATAAAAATAGCCAAGACATGTCGTGTCTAATTACCTAGATTGTGTGCAACTACTGAATAGATTATAAATAGAAATTATTTATAACGCTCATTTGCACCAGCCAGTTTAAGTTAGCAAGCTAGCGCTATTACTAATCTATTAAACTTGTATAAAATAAAATTAAGGAAATATCCTTATTATGTACCTCAATAAACTGAATTTTGAATTTTGAAAAGTAACTGCGTACAACAGACAGGAATGTTGTTTCAGCGTATCAGAGGTCATTTATCATTTGTGTTCATTTTTTATGCCCTGTAGAGATAGTTCAATTGGCGCCATCTAGCAATATTCGCAGTAATTATAATTAACAATAACCCAGGACGGGTAATTCGGTATGCGGCTAAAAATCACCCCATCTATTGCATCTCGTAGGAACTAGAGGGATGAAAGAACCCTATTAGTCTTACTTGTAGGGTTCAAATGCCCAAGGTGTAGTATAATATACCGCTACACATTTTATGAGACTGCCCAGACTTAGCCCGGACGACAACTTGACACCTGGAGATAGAAGATAGAGCGAGAGATAAATATCCCGTAGTATGAGCGATCGCTGGAAGGACAAGGATGACAATAAAAAGCGGGGTGTCAAGTTAACCAGTCCGGCTTGTTTATAATATCAGTCTGCCTCCTCTCGTTACCTGGACGCCTGGTACCCACGGAATTCAAATATCGACGTTCTGTTTTAACTTAAGTTAGGCGGCGTGATATTGGCAAGTCCAAGTACCACGAGCCTGTTATAGAAAAACATCGTAAGCGACACATTTTAGGTATTTTATATTTTTAACGTAATGTTATGTTTAACCAACTTCGACCTTTTTTTTAAACAACTTGCGAAGATATTTAGACTTATAAATGCATAATTGTCAATGTTTTGATTAAAAATAATTTGTATCGTAAAACGTCAAAAGTAAAAATTTTATATAAACAGCAATTTAAATTATCGTAATTTACATGAAAATAATATCGTAAATGTCAAACTAAGCTTACTATAATATTCAAACGTTTAAGCTATGACTATTGTTTATTAGTAAATAACCATTGTTTAATGTTTTCATAGTTAAAATTAATTATTTTTATAAAAAAACATAAGTGAAAAGAATAAAGAAAAAAGAAGGAAAAAAAATATTTTAATACTGTAAAATAAAACAAGACGTGTAATTATTTTTTATGAATAAAATGAGTTTGAGTTAGAGTTTGAGTTTAAAGCCCTATAAGTTTCTTCTGCGTTCTATTAGTATAGGTACATTCCAAACGCACGGTAGGTTCAATAATAAACTAGTTTGTTGCTGCAAGCAAAATCAGAATAGAGCTATGATATCCATGTTTTCGTACTTCGTTAATAATGTTTACATTGAGGATTATTACCTTAAACTTTTTGGTTCCTGGGCAAACAATGATGCCTGTGAATTATTTACTCGCTTGACTTACTTTGCTTTATGTCCTATGACCCGTAGGTAGGGCAGAGGGCGTTAACAGTTGCGACCTATCCTAGGGTACGCGCTTCATCTCAGTTCTATCCCTCAGCTCCAATTCCGCTCTAAAATCTTAAATTCCGTTGCTACTGAGCGCCTCCATGTTTTGGGGGCCACGCTACCTCTTTCTTTGTAGAGTCCACTCTGGCGCTTTTCTATAAAAGTGGTTTGGAGCTTTTCTGAAGCGGAAAGTGGAATTGGATAGGTTTCAAATTTTCGTGACAGATCCCACAGGTCTTCAATTGAGATCTTTTCGGGCCAGAATATTCCAAGTATCTCCCTTGGGGGAGCGGTTTATGAAGACTTGGACCCACTGCGTGATTTCTTTCATTACCCTCCACGTCTTGCATCCATGTTAGCACAGCAGCACGGAGTTGTCATTGTAACGACAGATCTCTTTGTGTCGACCTCTTATACTGCCATAAAATGGGTCGCAGTTGTACGAACACGAAGTACTCCTGACTCTGCACAACACTACCTATATTTAATATAGATATTTTGTTTAGGTACGTCAATTATAAGAATAAAAGTAGCGAAGTGTCAATTACGTATTTGTTAAACTAAAAATTATAATCGTCAATAATATCCTAAGGAACAAAATTATGTATCAATTATTTAATAATTGTTAATAGATAATAAACTTTCATAAATCATAGCGAATACTACAAAATATTACACAAAAACCATGAATTTATAAGCAATATATCCAAAATTATTTTTAAAAAAACCTTTGTCGCTTACAATCTTCTTCCATAACAGGCTCGCCATATTCTGGTATTGGATTTGCCGATGTGAACCCGACTTACGTTAACAAACTTCATTCCACAGAACAGCGATAGTGGACTCCCGTGGTTACCAGGCTCGCATGTTACGCAAAGAGGTAGATTGAATTAGCCATTTTACTCTGAAGGCTTTCTCAATAAATCCGCTAGAGGCAGCACTTTAGGAGGATACAAATGTTTTAATTTCTATTGACAGAAATGTAGAATGCACCTGTTATTGTTTTATCTAATAATCCCCTCCAGTTTTGCATGAATAGTAGAGTTGATAGTATACAAGTATAGTAAGATAGAGTACCAAGAGGTATAATTCCGTAATATTTTTTGATCTCTTCAACATTAATCGTCAAATATTTCCGCCAATTTAAACTAAACCATAATTTACTACACACAAAAACCATTCTATTAAATCATCCCTTAATATGTAAAAATCGTATGAAAATCTGTTCTGTAGTTTTTGAGTATATCGCAATATGGCTTATTTTTTAATAGTTTTTATTTATTTATATTAGTATAAGTTAATTTAATTCTAACTAGCTGTGCCTCGTGGTTCCACCCCCGTAGTAATCGTGTGAATAGTGGAAATATCGGGATCAAAGTACCCTTTGTGTTATTCCAAGATCTAAGCAATCGTACGTACCGAATTTTGGCCCAATCGGTATAGAAATTTTGGCGTTAAAGAGTAACAAACATCCATCCATCCATACATACTTTTTAATGAAGCCTTCAGAGGAAAAAGGCTAACTGAAGCCTTGGGTTTATTGTTTACATGGATATTTTTTCGAAACGATATATCAAATAAATATTAAGTATATATAATTGATATTCCAAAAAGACCATAACTCCTTAACATTACCTAAACACTAGATAAGGAGAAAATATTTATCTTTATATTAAATATGACCGTCAAAATGCGTTATTAGTTCATGCGATAAATACGTGCTAGCGTTAAATGTAACATGTATTTACTTGGATACCCAAATGACTTGAATACACAGATTTACGTATTTTGTAAATAAATCATTAATATTTTTAATTCCAGAGATCTCCGACGACAAACGAAGGTTTTCTGAGTACCGTAGAGTGATGGAGTCACTTCCTCTAGTGGCACGGAATACTGCTCGCAAGTTGTTCGCTCATCTGCACTTCTTGCATACAATGGCCCATGCTAACAAGATGAACGCCGATAACCTTGCATCTGTATGGGCGCCTACGATCATGCCCGCCGCTGTGGTAAATATTACTACTTAAAGACGGTACTAATAAATGCAGACGCCGCGTTTCAAGAAAAGAACTGAAGTCAATCTCAAATATATTTATTACCATTACACGGCAAGTTCTGCTGTCAGTTTTGCCTGATGATGATTAATAAATGATTAAAAAGAAATCAGTCGACGATCATTCAGTATCAATTATTATTGAATAGCACTTGATTGACGCCTAACCTATCGTGTAATGGGACAGAATAAATAATAGTTGTCTTGGGTTCAGTTTTATTAATGTAGCGCTGTGTGTGCCTTTATTACTATTTTATTTTGTAATATTATTTTGTTTGGGTTACTACTAATAGAAATTTAATATCTTGACGACTGAGCTTCGCTCACAAATTTTTTTTGGGTTTGAGAAAATATACGTAAACTTAGGAAGCAAGTTTTATCAGATTACATAATTTAATCGAAATAGGACTAGCCTTTTACGAAATACACGTAATTAAATAAATATATTATACGTACACAATTTTTAAATATTAAATCTTTTTTTTTTGTAAGCCTGTTTCCACGATTTTTATATGCAGTTATAATCATTATCCTCTTTTAATCATACCATATAATTTTATATGGTGGGAAATCATAAACTTGACATTGGCAAATAAACTAAGGAGTGAGTCCATAAATTAAAAACCTTTGATCGATACTAAAAAGACGCGCGAGGATACCAGGCAGTCAGGAACTTACGTAGTTATGCTGTTGATGTGAAGAATGTCAAGACTATGTCGGTTTTTTATCACACTGTAATTATATTACCCACTAGTGGGCAAAAGATCTTCCCATTTCTTTCTATAGGGTTTTGACATTGTCGGTTTAGATGACTTCATAATTTGAATTTAATAATTTAATACCATGTAGGTTTTTTGAGTTTTATCTAGAAATTAATAATTTCTCACCGTATTTAAAGGCTATAAATGCAAGATTTTGTATTGATGGATGCAAATATTCTATTAAAATATTCTATAAAACCAATGACGTTGAATCGCTTTCTTCTACAGACGAACAATCCCTGAACAAGCTTCACAAAAACGTGTCCATCACTGACAATTACGCGCTTTGACATATACTGAATTCCTATTATTTGAATTTAAACTCTATTTACAAGATTGGTTTAAAGCCTAATTTGGATTGAACGATTTTTCACCCTATTAAGTTCAATGTTAAATTTGACATTAAGCGACGCGGGCGAACATAGGGGCATTGGAGTAGACTTATATGCACTAAAATATTTAGTGATTTAAATATTTAATTTTTTTAAATAAATTAATCAAACTTATACTTTTTAACTTTTATAAATATATATTACAAGAATTAAAATTTCAAAGAGTTTAAAATTAAAATGTATTTATGTTTGTAAAGACAATTAAGTTACATGATAGAATCTCGGTTTATTAGTGAGTACAGGTTCGTGGGCCTGATTCTAGCACGAAGAAAGGCCCTTTGAGGATATTATTCTAAATTGTTACGTAATATGAATTCTTTTATACTCTTAATAAATAGTCGAGAGTCACAAAAATATAAAAATGTTATCATAAATGTAAAATTAACGAGGACTATGCAATGTAAACCAATTAGAAACAAAATGTATAATATTATAATGCACAGTACGTAATTGAGATAAAAAAAAAAAATTTAATTCAATGTTAAAAATGTTTTCATTTCACTAGGTAATTAATGCCAAACCTTAATTTATGTAAAAAAAAATATATTTATGTTCGGATAATATTATGCATAAATATTTAAAATATAATCGACTTCATAGTTTTTCATTCGAACAAAGCGCTGTTGTCCATTTTATTGTGTTAAACAAATTAAAATAAAATAGAAACACGCAATGTGGATACATAAATACCTAAAATTATTGTAAATACATGCCAAAATTATGAAAAGCTATCGCTTTCACGCACGTATCTGTTGTTATTCGGTTAGCTTTTTACCTAACACTGACATCACGCGCACGGCCTACGGTTGCCATGCAACTAACCACATAGTACCAGACTATATTGCGGCGGTACCAGACTCGCGGCTTGGAACAGATTTTTGCGCGACTGGTTCTCTTTGGTATCCTTACTCTGAGTATAAAACTATAAATAAAATATTATTACAAAAATAAGTAAAAAACTTTTAACGTTATCTTAATGACAAAAGTGCCAAATCGTCAGATTCGTTTCCGAGATAAGTATACGCTAAATGAATTTAAAAAAAATAGTTTATCTGCTCTTGTCTGGTCTGGGACGAGCCAAATGAAGCGCAACCTACCTTTTCTCGAAACGCTTCGTCGTTTCTTTGAATTCTCATAACTTGGGTTTGATTTATACCAGATAAAATTCTCGGGATAAGATGTCAATGTTACTGAACTTGTAGTGGTAGGCCTCTTTTGCACGGGGCCGCCTGGGGAAGTACCACACCTTTGCCAGTTATTCATTCGCTAAGCAGTAACGTGCAAACATGACTGTGTTCCGGTCTTAAAGGCAAGCTTGGACTTTAGACCCTGGAATAACAAGGGTACTTTCTGGCGAGTGAAACCGCTAGTTTAGTGTCATTACATAATTTTCTCTACTCAAACTTGAAATTATTGATATAAATATATCGAAGAATATACCCGAAACCGGTTTTATTTTATTTCAAACTAAAATCACGGAATCCATTGATTTTCCTTATTTGAGATTCCCAGCCAGAAAACATCAGGCGCTCATGATCAGGAAACAAAACACACACAACATAATAGGAAAATTAGGAAACAGGTGTAGGTCATTCAAGGAACAATAAGTGATTTAAGTTCTTATAAATAAAACCTTATGTCAATAGTTTTACCAAATCAATTTCAACCCTCGTGACTTTGGGCGTTACGATGATAAAGTTATATTGAGAACAATATACCACAGAGCTATCTGCACACTAATGCTATGGTTTTAACGAATTTGATTTCTGAGCTCCAGCAAGCTTATGGACGCCTGGTGTGTGCGGACAATCGAATCCGCGATATTTTGTCCGCACGGATACCTACCAGGCATCCATAAGCTTGCTGGAGGTACTGTAGGTCATATCTGATTTCGCTGCCATCTGATAGTCGTTTGGAGAACCTGCATCTCCATAGGCTAACATGTTAAGAACCGGATTTCCGATGTACCTTTATGGGAGTGTAATTAGTAAAAGCATTAGTGTGTAGATAGCGCTGTGTAGTATTGTTAAGATAGTTTTAACTTGCATATATAAAAAAAGATACGTTTATTTGAGTGGTTTAACTATGTTTATTAAAAACAACAATAATATAATTAAAGTAGACCACAACTGAACACTAGGTTACCTTTAGACTACTAGCTTGTCAGAAAGGAGAAGAAACGGAACTATAAAGTATAAGTGTTGCTTCATTGTTTTTATCGTTGAAAAAGAAAGTGGCGCCTCCAATATTTTCTACTCTACCAAGATCTACTTACCCACTTTTACTTAACTGCTTATCGTCTGATACCTACTTATTACTAAACATAATTAAAAAAAACCTTTCATTTTTAGCAAAAAGTAATCTAGAAGTACTCATCACACCAAAACTACTGAATCATGTGGAAGCGCTGAAAAGTACGATAAAGGGAAAGGCTGCAGGGTATATGATAAGAGTTTCTGCCGAGATGCTTAAAGCTGGACAGGGTGTGTTAGCTAGTCAGCTGTTTTCAACCTTTGCTAGAGGAGCGGCAGATTACCAGGAGACTGGTGCAAGGCCGTTATCGTACCCTTATACAAAGGAAAAAGGGTCCCAGCATGACTAAAAACTACCGAGGTATTAGCTTATTAAGCAGCGTTGGCAAACTGTAATGAAAATATTTTGATTAAAAGAGTGATGAATGAAACTGAAGATAATATTGGAATGTATAGGTAGACGCAGGATTAAAGGGAAGGAATGGGGTGCATGGATCACATCAGATCTTTTCCTTACGAAGCATAGCCGACAAATGGCTTTGGCTCACAGCCAAAAGGTCCATTGCGCATTCGTGGATTTGGAAAAGGCCTACGACAGAGTGGCGAGGAATGAACTGTGGTCAACATTGTCTGTCTGTGTATGGAGTAAGCAGCGACTTCATACGATAACTGAAATAACAGGTTACAGTGCTTGTGTCAGGGTAGACGGAGCTAACACAGACTAGGTAACATAGAAAAAGGTGTTAGCCAGGGATGTGTAGCTTCACCGTGACTGTTCAACGTATTCATAGACAATTACCGGTTAAAAATGAATGGGTATTAAAATAATTAAAAATTAAAATTAAGCCAATATTATTGTTCTCATTGGGCTGTTTATTGTGGAGATGGCTTGGACCCTGGAATAACACAAGACTTTTTGGAGACTGAACCCGAGAGGCACAGCTAGTGTATGAATACATGTGTCAATACATCGTCTTCTGTAAACAAGCTTATAATTATTGATAGCATATAATATACTTTAAATATGCTCAATTCATTTAAAACTAATATATCGACATCCATTTAAAATTAGATTTATTTTGCATATACTGGCTGTGCCCTGCGGTTCCAATCGCTGAAATGTCGTGTTATTCCAGGGTTTAAGCTACCTGCATAATAAACGGAGGAAGATAGGAGATAAGGAAGAGATACCTACTTCTAGATTACTTTTTGCTAAAGCGAAGGTTTGTTAGTTAATTTATTAGGAAGTAGGATCAGACGATAAGCAGTGTAGTTTAAGTGGGTAGGTAGATCTTGCGTAAAGTAGAAAATATTGGGGGCTCCACTGTCTTATTCAACAATAAAACAACTAAATGCACATACACTTTAATATAGTTCCGTTTCTACTCTTTTCTATCGAGCTATTATAGTCTATATAGGTATTACCTTGTGGTCATTTGTGGTCTTCTTTAATTATATTACCGCTGGAATTTTTTAGACATGGACTACCATATACACAAAATGTCTTTTCTTTTAATAAGTGCAACTGCCTATATTAAAAATCAATACTTAAGCGCTATCTACACACTAATGCCCTAACTAATATAACTACTATAATGGTACTTTGAAAATCCGGTTGCCAACATGTCAGCCTAGAGATGCAAGTTCTCCAAACGATGGCAATAAAACTTATTGCAGCTTCAGCAACCTTATGGACGCCTGGTATATTTACAGGCAAAATGTCAAAGAATTCCTCGGATTCCATCGACATTTTCTCCGCATATACCAGGCGTCCATAAGCTAGCTGGAGCTGAAATTGATTTCACTACCATCTGAAAGTCGTTTGGAGAACTTGCATCTCCATTGGCTGACATGTTGTTGGCAACCGGATTTCTAAAGTACCATTATAGTAGTTATATTAGTTAGGGCATTAGTGTGTAGATAGCGCTTAAGTATTGTTTTTCACATCTATCTTTGTGTCCAGTGTACAATAATCAGGGTCGTTTCTGAGATAAGTACACTAAATTAATTTTACATCTCTCATATTCGGTAAGTAGGTCCTTATTACCCCCAAATGGGGCTTGTAAGTGACCAATTAGCGCTCTAGGGTAATAATGTAGCTAGAAAAGCCCTAGGGCGGTAAGTAATTAAAAAAAAACTTCACTCTTTCAAAAAGTTTGCGTACATCTAACCATCATACTGGCAATAGACATCATGCATTCAGGCCAATGACAAAAGAGGTCGCTTCGCTATTCCTTGTCTTCGTATGAGTATAATAGTCATCAATTTTAAATATCGAACTACGAAGCTCAATTTCGTTCTTGAAAAAAATAATTTAAAAAAGAGATGAAAAAAAGGCGGGAATAGAAAACTTTTACTTTAAAATGTTTTATTCTTGTAATGCCGGTGTTTTTCTACTTACCTCACAATCGAGATGTAAAGCAGAGTAGTTAGCTCGGGTGTAAGCATCAATTGCACCCTCGAAGTATAGGCGCCCTCGCTGCGCTCGTGCGCCTAAATATCTCGGGTTGCAATTGATGCCTTACAGCCCTTGGCTACTAATCTACTATTACATCTCTCATATTCGGTAAGTAGGTCTTTATTACCCCCAAATGGGGCTTGTAAGTGACCAATTAGCGCTCTAGGGTAATAATGTAGCTAGAAAAGCCCTAGGGCGGTAAGTAATTAAAAAAAAACTTCACTCTTTCAAAAAGTTTGCGTACATCTAACCATCATACTGGCAATAGACATCATGCATTCAGGCCAATGACAAAAGAGGTCGCTTCGCTATTCCTTGTCTTCGTATGAGTATAATAGTCATCAATTTTAAATATCGAACTACGAAGCTCAATTTCGTTCTTGAAAAAAATAATTTAAAAAAGAGATGAAAAAAGGCGGGAATAGAAAACTTTTACTTTAAATATTGTTTGTTTTTGGGATTTTTTTCTACTTACCTCACAATCGAGATGTAAAGCAGAGTAGTTAGCTCGGGTGTAAGCATCAATTGCACCCTCGAAGTATAGGCGCCCTCGCTGCGCTCGTGCGCCTAAATATCTCGGGCTGCAATTGATGCCTTACAGCCCTTGGCAACTAATCTACTATTACATCTCTCATATTCGGTAAGTAGGTCCTTATTACCCCCAAATGGGGCTTGTAAGTGACCAATTAGCGCTCTAGGGTAATAATGTAGCTAGAAAAGCCCTAGGGCGGTAAGTAATTAAAAAAAAACTTCACTCTTTCAAAAAGTTTGCGTACATCTAACCATCATACTGGCAATAGACATGCATTCAGGCCAATGACAAAAGAGGTCGCTTCGCTATTCCTTGTCTTCGTATGAGTATAATAGTCATCAATTTTAAATATCGAACTACGAAGCTCAATTTCGTTCTTGAAAAAAATAATTTAAAAAAGAGATGAAAAAAGGCGGGAATAGAAAACTTTTACTTTAAAATGTTTTATTCTTGTAATGCCGGTGTTTTTCTACTTACCTCACAATCGAGATGTAAAGCAGAGTAGTTAGCTCGGGTGTAAGCATCAATTGCACCCTCGAAGTATAGGCGCCCTCGCTGCGCTCGTGCGCCTAAATATCTCGGGCTGCAATTGATGCCTTACAGCCCTTGGCTACTAATCTACTATTACATCTCTCATATTCGGTAAGTAGGTCCATATTACCCCCAAATGGGGCTTGTAAGTGACCAATTAGCGCTCTAGGGTAATAATGATAGAAAATGCTAGAAAAGCCCTAGGGCGGTAAGTAATTAAAAAAAAACTTCACTCTTTCAAAAAGTTTGCGTACATCTAACCATCATACTGGCAATAGACATCATGCATTCAGGCCAATGACAAAAGAGGTCGCTTCGCTATTCCTTGTCTTCGTATGAGTATAATAGTCATCAATTTTAAATATCGAACTACGAAGCTCAATTTCGTTCTTGAAAAAAATAATTTATAAAAGAGATGAAAAAAGGCGGGAATAGAAAACTTTTACTTTAAATATTGTTTGTTTTTGGGATTTTTTTCTACTTTCCTCACAATCGAGATGTAAAGCAGAGTAGTTAGCTCGGGTGTAAGCATCAATTGCACCCGAGCTGCAATATATAAATATCTCGGGCTGCAATTGATGCCTTACAGCCCTTGGCTACTAATCTACTATTTATAAAGTTGTGAAGCACGTTAAAAAGAGGCGTAAGTCTAGGCGATGTCATAAAGTATCTCTGAAACTTTGCTGTCTATTATGAACCTCTAGCTTCGACTTAAGATCATGGAATAACGCAGAGGGTACTTTCCAGCGAGTGAAACAGTGGGGCACAGTTAGTATAAGATATTACATGTGTCGTTACATCGTTTTCTGTTAAAAACTTAAATTTATTGATGTACCTATATAATATCGATAGATATACCCGAATCATGCTTTATTTTATTTCAAACTAAAATCACGGAATCCATTGATATAATTGCCGCACATACACCAGGCGCACATATATAGCTGGAGCTCGCAAAATTAGGAAACAGGTGTAGGTAATTCAAGGAACTATAAAAAAAACCTTATGTCAATGGCATAAGTGACCGAATTAATTTCAACCACTCATAAAATCAAATGGACTTAGGCCTTTATGAGGCTAAATTATATTGGGAACCTCCTCCTCATTAAAGTTGAATATATTATATTTAATAATAAATATTATTATTATTATATGAAATATGATATAATACACTCGGCAGCGTCAAATCTAACCTACTTTAAGATCTCGCATTTTTTTGAAATAACAGCAATTGTTATAGGTATCCAATAAAGCAAAGAAATAGTTTAATACTTGTTCATAATGTTATTTTGTTCCTATAAATACATATTTGGATTTTGCATAGAACTTGGCACTCATTTAGATCTCCATTCTTTTTGCGGCGAAGCCCACAGCCAAGCATAATTTTTGTATTGGCTCTCCTTTTTTACATTTATGTTTTTGGTGGGATTTTATATACATAAAACAAAGTCGGGTTAGTTACACCATTCAATATTCGGCTACTTTTAATATGATGATTCATACGCTGTGCTTGAGTTTTTCTACCGTCAAACCACGGGGCACAGCCAGTATAAGACATTTCATGTGTCTTTACATCGTTTTCTGTAAATAAACTAAAAATTATTCATATAATATCTACAAATAAACACAAAAACAGGCTTTATGTTATTACAATCTAAAATCATGGAATCTATTGACGTTTTACCGCACATATACCAAGCGCTCATAGATAGCAGGAGCTCGCAGGGCTGCGAAATCAGAAAACAGGTGTAGGTTATTCAAGGAACTATAAGTGATTTAGGTTCTTATAAATAAAATCTTATGTCAATGGCATAGTGACTAAATTAATTTCAACCACTCTTCGTAGTGAAAAGTATCGTGTAACACACGTCGCTAAAACCCATTATTTCTCGGTTTCTATTTAAAACCACCTTGTATACAATGGCTCTTTTTAGCCCCTTGTGTAACAATCTACTATTACACTCTTCTTTGCTCCAAAAAACCGTCATTGGTGCGTACCAGAGCGGGGCTAAAATAACTTTTCAACGATAAAAAGTAAATATTTTTTATATTTGGTCTCTAATCAACGAGATATTATATATTTTGGTGTCGCACGTATAGGATTCAAAATGTTTCGCTGAAATTTACAATTTTATTTTCTCACCATCGTAGTGAAAAGTAGAGTGTAACACACGGCGCTAAATCTCATTATAATTCTGTTATTTACTACCTCGTATACAATGGGTCTCTTTAGCCCCTTGTGTAACTGTAACACACGGCGCTAAATCTCATTATAATTCTGTTATTTACTACCTCGTATACAATGGGTCCCTTTAGCCCCTTGTGTAACAATCTAGTATTGTTTATGAGTGGATTAACCATGTTTATAAAATCCCAGCGATAATATAATTATTAAAGTGGGCCACAACTGACCACTGGGCATATTATATACTATAATAGCTCGACAGAAAAGTGTAGAAACAGAACTATATTAAAGTGTAAGTGTTACTTCAGTTGTTTTTATTGCTGAAAAAGACAGTGTCGCCCTCAATATTTTCTACTCTAACAAGATCTACTTACTTTCCTTAGCTGCTTATCGTCTGATACCTACGTACTAATAAATTTAATAACAAAAAAACCTTTTATGTTACCAAAAAGTAATCTAGAAGTTACTCCTACTTGTCGTTTTCCCGCTCAAGGAATTCGCGCTAGGCGCTCGTCTTAGCCACTATCTATAGTCTTTCTATTCTGTGCTATAGTGTAGACACGTACAGGCGATATTATACATATATGTCATTACAACAAAATGTGGGTTGAAAGGAAAATTAACTATGAGACTGAGTCCCGGGTATTTAATAATTTTTTAGGGTTTTTGTAATTTCGCGCCCGCTGTCGCCACCACACTAGACTCGTAGTATGGCTAAGCACTTGGATTTTTACATTTACTTCTTCAGATGATCTGAGCTTCTAGTACTTGCTTGGATAGTTAATCAATACTGTGCTCGTTGTGGACGCATGCGTCCGTCACCCTTGCAATAATCAAATACAACAATGCAATTTATGATTTATTTATTTATTTATTGGAACACCAACATACTGTTCTGCACTGTCGCTTAAATTTAAAACATTCACAATTTATACGTACCAAGTGCCATTATATTTATAGGTGCAAAAAGCATGCAAGTAGATTTTTTTTTGAGAGCATAATATAGATTATAAGGCCTTACCGACGTCATTAAATAGAATATAATTTATAAAAAGTCCATGAAGTATAAGCACCTAAAGTTCATTAAGTATAAGTAAAATACAGTAACAACAAACTAAGTATTAAAAGAAATAATATGTTAAAAAAAAAAACAATAAATTTGATACAGTTAAATGTGAACTAGATAAAGGAGGTTTTTTTTTTTGTTTTAGACTTGTAAACAATAATTTTGGTTTTATTTGATAGGTTTTCAAATGTGCATTAATAATATTTTTTAGGATCGCCATTACTTTTAATATATTAAGTAAATCATCATCATCATCTTTATCATCTTCTTCATCTCAGCCATAGGACTTTCACTGCTGAACATAGGCCTCCCCCATAGATTTCCATCTAAGTAGTCCGGTTGTACGTTGTGTAATTGTAATTAAATAGTTATTATTGTTATTATTGTAATTAATTAGTTATAAGCAAATGTATTAAAATTGGAACTCGCGTCACCATTAAAAATACTCAGTACTAAACAGGATACAGGACCTCTTAGCAGTTTGAATCCTATGGTAAATTTACTAAAACGATGTTTTGTATTCTCCTGTTTCTTTCTAATACAGTTTTAAATAAAATTAATAACAAATCGGCGATAACAAGAGCGCTACTATGTTTGAGTATATTATGGCGAATAATATTCTCTACCCGGCAATATAGGATAAACAGTGTAAGGTTTTATAGGCGCAGCTTCCATGGATTCCCAAACTATTATAATATTCCGAGTCCGTTTCCTTTGTGTTTGATCAATCTCCGAACTATGTTATCTATGTCGTCATAATGTTATTTAAAATATGGTCGTGTTCCTATGGTCTAAGATCCTGTATTAGAAATATATATCCGTATGTAATGAAATGAGAATGTTATGTCATGTTAATGATTATGATGAATAAATGCTAGATAATAAATGCATATATGCATAAAATGTATTGATTCAACGCCGCCCAGCTAACTTTTGAAGCCGATGATGTTAAACAATAAAATGGTATGTTATGTTAACTTGCGATGTTAATGATTTCTGGTTTAATGATGCAACTGAATTTTAAAGCAGTTACCATCAACCGATACGTATGAAATTTTGCATTCACGTATAGTTTGGGTAACAACACGTGGAAAGCTTCGTCTTTCCTATTTTAGTGTGGCGTATGGTCGAAAATGATGGACTAGTTTTTCATGCACACAAATGATATGGGTCAAATGTAAAGGATTGCTGAGAAAAATCCGAAATAGCATGTTTTTAAAAAAAGGATTAACAATTTTCATATTTTTTTGTGCAGACGAGCAAATCTGTCCAAACTGCGTGGTCATCGAAAGAAGTGTTCGTAGTACGTGATCTGATCGCTCACTACGAGTCCATATGGGAGCCGAATGAAGTGGAGAAACGTAGAGAAGCAGCAATCAGAAGGGTGCTCATGAGGGTGATGAGTAATGTCGCGCCCACGGCGCCTAAAGCGGCCGGGGATCTTAGAGTTTGGATTTATATTAAAGATCGATCGAATTGCCATCAAGTCGCTGTGAGTATAGTTTTTATTACGTATTCTACTCAATAAAGCCTTAGACATAGAGGTTTTCTCTTTTAGATTAAAAATGGGGGAAATAATGCCTAAATGTAAAAAAGTTTATCATAAGAATAAAATATTTAGTCGGGGAAGTACTCCGCAATCAGTGGCGACCATTTTAATTTTGCTAATTTTGTGACCACGAATCAGGATCAGCGGGATACCATTGATTCTATAGTATCCTGGTTTTGGAAAAGTATCCCGGTACCAGTATGTATACTACACGCTACGACCGGTTTTCCAGTTTCCAATGACGAGCATGGGATCCGTGGACCCAATTAAAATTATCCTAAAAGAGTACCTACTTCGTTACTTTGGATTACTTTTTCTTTTTTTTTGCTTTTTCGTCGAATACGCCATTAGTTTAAATATATTTTTAGTAAAAAGCTTTTGTGATACTTAATAATTAATCTCTAACCTAAGCCTGAGGTTATACACAACACCTTTTTGTAATATACCTGTCTATACATTACAATTGCTTTGTCTACAGCTATCACCAAGTAAAACGAGTGCGGACATATGCATAGAATTGTGCGAGAAAGCAAACACGGAATCACACCTCCTAATGCTCGAAGAAGTAATATGCAATGGATCTATGAATAGAATAGTTCACATAGACGAAGTCGTGTTAAACGTTGTTTTACGCTGGGGCTATTGGCACGAAGAAGACAGGAAAGATAACTATCTCGTTATCAAAGAAAATAGCATACTTCACGAGATGGAAGCATTAAGGAATAATACGGCGGTGTGTGGAGAGTTGAAAATAGCGACGGAGACCACGAAAGCGTTTAAACTACACATGTTTGAATTACAAAAAGGTTGTTTGTGCTACTTCAAAGATAAACAAGTAAGTATTGAGAATTGTATAATAACTAGCGACAATTTATAGTCAAATAGATCGATTTAAGAAAAATATTTCCTAAAGAGGCGATTGTGAATGGTCAAGTCGGAAGGGATGGACGTATGCATACTTTTTATGAACAAATTGATGTCCTAAGGGAAGGGCAGGTTAAAAGTACCCACAAACGAAGAGCACTAATATATGAAGAATGTGATGAGAGTGGAATAAGTGAAAGTGTTAAAGCCTTTATTTTTTTATTTTGGTCTCAATAAAGTAAGATTATATTTTACTTTATCTATTCCGGGATAAATTGTGCTAAATTTGATACCCATACATTCAGGTCGCGTTGTAGAGTTGTAGTATTATGATAATATTGGACGACGTGTAGGCTGCGCCTTAAAATGCTAATATTGAACACGATTTGTACAGGGGTCACATAAAATAGAAGAGTGGAATGTTAAGGACATCCTGTGGTACATGGGACACGAACCTAGAAGAAATCCGCAGTCTAGATGGGCTATTACTTTCATTCATAGAAACAAACAGAAACGGTGAGTTAATTGTATATGAAATAAGCCCTGGGATTACTTACTTTCAACGTTTGTACACGTTTTATATAGGACTTAAAAACATAACTGACGTAGTGTGGTTGTTCTTACGATGAATATGGGTACACCTCTGCCAGATCCTTCTGCGAAGAATCTTAACTATTACTACTAACTGCTACAGTCAATGAGTACGAAACAGTACTCGTACGAGGTAGTAACGCCTGTACGAGTGTACACACGTTATGTTTTCTACGAAGTAGTAGTAGGCTATTGCGCGCGGCTGACTGTATGCAGTGACGGGGGTCTGCTTCGGGAAAGAAGGGGTGATATTTGCATTTATCATTTGGAACAACTTTCACTATGAAGCCTACTCTGAAATCAAGAATAAAACCTGCTGCTTCATACATTTTGTTCATGATTAACACCCGTATTCAAGAACACGACTTTGATGGCATAGGGCTACGCATAGGGAAACAATTACCTGCGGTGACAAACGATGAGCGATGAGAAATTCCTTAATTTGCACAGTACCTTACATGAATATTGTTCTTGAATACTGGTGTTAGGAACCTATTCTATGAAACTGCTTATTTTTGTCTCGATTTCAGTGTTAGCTCTATAGTGAGTGCTGTTGAGTACAATGACACTTTAAGGTTGATTCACATATACGCGGACATGGGACGGGTCGGGTGTCAGATACGTTTCCTTGTATCTGACGCCCGATCTGTGCACGCCGCATAATGTCTTCCATAAAAACACAAAAAATACAACTTGGTCTGACATACGTCTGACACACGGTGGTGTGTTAAGCAACCTTAATGCTGGTTGCAGACCAAGAGCTATAAGCTAGCTTAGTTTAGTTTAGCTCGAATAGCTGACGCAGCTTTTCATACTTGTTGCATAGTTGGCAGTCTGCACACAAATATGAAAAGCTATGCGAGCTAAGCTAAACTATCTTAGCTCTTGGTCTGCAACCCGCTTTATAGCTAACTGATCTCGCAGTAACCGTATTTACCGTTTCAGGAGCAAAGAGAAGCCATGGTTCGGGACAACGATCGCCGGCGCGGTCACCGATGACCGCCTCAAATGGATGTCTGGTTTGATGTTCGCACAACACACTAACATATTGCCCACTCCTCGACTTATTATCACGTAGCTAGTAGTATCTTCTGGCTGGTTTGCTCAGCTAATCATACAAAGTGTTATCAAAAGGTGTTGTACTTGAGGGGGTGCAGCTACCCGTCATCCTGAACAACTTGCAAAAGAAAGAATTGCGAAATTAGCATAAACAAAATTTCGATTCCCACACAATATGAATCAGCTGATCGGCAAAGAATTCTTTCGATTGAAAGTTGTTTTAGGTTGATAGGTAAGTACGCCCCTGTAAGTACAACAATAAGGTGTAGCCATACTTATGGGATAACAAACTGGTAAAAAACTAATATACAAAAAATATTTTTTTGACTTCCTTTTTTTGTTTTATAGAATTTTCACCGTTCGTTTTTCTACATCGTCATTCGGTTGGACGGGTTGATACGGCCCTCTAAGTGTTACTTCACCTTTTTGCTTCCCGTTTTAAGTATGCTGTGGACTGATAATGACCTGAATTTCCATAATACTAGTAGTATTTTTGTACTTGGAAAATAAGGGCTTCAAAATTCAGTAGTTTGCCATAGATTGTTGATGATATAAAGGCTTTTTATTAGAATTAGAAGAGCCTATAGAGGTCTGTTAATATATTTTTATATTCGGGCCTGTATTGTGTAGATATTATTTACAGCTTAACTACACCAAATCCGTTATCCGCCGAATTTACTCCTATCGAATAAAACACGAAAGCGTGTTTTATCCTATCTGCCGAGTTTGACGTCGCCGGAGAAAACTCGGCCGATAACGGATTTGGTGTGTTCGAGCCATTAAACTGTAATAAGGCAGCTGTCACACTAAAGGCGATGAGCGACTGATGAATTACTTGCTTACAAAAAAATAAGAAACGTGCATCAAGAGACAGATCTGTGCAAGTAAATGAGATAAGACTTAATATGATTAGTGTTCGCCGGCGGTGTAAACAATTGCCTTATAGTTGTAGATTGTAGATATTCACACTCGCATTGGCATTTACATTACAAACTGTGTGCTCAATAGACCGGACCATAGTAGGTCCAAAGACGTTTTACGAGATAAATCGGCTTTCAGTAGGAGCATATGCAATATCAGTATGCAATATAGTCATATAGAGACAGATAAGAAAAGGTGTGGCCGGCCCACTATCAACATAGAAAATTGTTGACGGAGCGCTAACGCTTCATTTTTTATTGTTATTATAATAGCCTTGATTGTCCCACTTGTGGGCAAAGGGTTCCCCTTACTCTTTCCACTCATCACGTTCTTGTGCTAGTTCTTGTCAATTTCTTTTAAATTTATCTCGTTCGGCCCGCCATCTCCTTCTAGGTCAGCTACGTTGCTGACACTCTGTGTTTAACGCTTCATACACGCGAATATTGCGAATCGGTGTAGTGGGTATATTTTTTTATATTTCATTCAATACAGAGATTAATTTTTAATCGGTTCCATTATAGTGGGCACACAGCTTTAGATGAACGTGCGCATTTTTCTGTGCGCGTAATAGAGCTATTACGCGCGCTAGTGCACAAACCACACACAAATATCTGTAGTCGTGTGTCGGAACTCGCAACTATACGTAAAGCCCGAATGACTTAACTAGATACCTGGAGATAGAAGATAGAGAGCGAGAGATAAATATCCCGCAGTATGAGCAATCGCTGGAAGGACAAGGATGAAATGAAAAACCGGGTCGTCAAGGCACTCGCCCGGGTTGTAAATACTGAAGTAATTTGTGATAGTCGTTATTTGTTTCTTAATTCTGCACCGTAGGCCCGTAGTTACTATTTCTTTAATATACGCCCACGGAAGTTTTTATCTAGACGAGTTTTTTTTTTTGCTAAAAATCAGTTTAGTGCCAATCAAAGATAAAATCATAATAATCGAATAAAGCTGAATCCAACGACTACAATTAAAATTATTTTTGTATTTCGAAAATATTAAACGAAAGAAAAATATCCTGACAATTTTATTTATTTATGTAGCTTATTTTGATTTTACACTCCTCTGATTTATGTTCACACGCGCAAACAAACTGCTCTTGGTAACACAGATATTTAAACGTACGCCACTAAAATGGATTTAGCAATAAACTGGCTCCAGGAAGAAAAACATCCACGTTTCACGACCATTAACGCGCAAACAGGAAGTTTTGCGTGAATGGTAATGACAACGGTGAATGGAAATCGACACTTTTCAGTTCTGCCTCCAGCTTTTGAAAGTTCTTATATTATGTTCCCGCTTCGGTGAATCATTTAAAGGTATAGTTGAGAACATTTATACCATGTATACGACCATTGGTGTCGAAGTCTTTAAGGGGTCATTCTACTCATAATTTGCTACAAGTTTCACTATGGAGACAACTCTTAAATCGCGAAAAACATCAGCCCTTCCATTTCGTTATAGTTCAAGCAACATTTTGTATGAAAGAGCTGTTTTTGTCGCAATTTGGATTTGTCTCAAAAGTGAAAGTGGTTCCAAATGAAGCGTACAATGATCCCTTAGGGCCCCACCTCACCGAGACGACATGGCGACGTCGCCGGCTACGTATCCAAACATTTTGTCTGGATTGGCGACGCTGCCAAACCGTCCCAGAGTTAACTAACTTAGGCCTCTGCCTCACTAGGAAGCCGTGGCGACGTCGCCGGCTACCGTGTCCAAACAGTTGTATCAAAATATTATAGTAGTTCCCTCATGTGGCCACATTTGGAAACGTCGCCAATCCACACAAAATGTTTGGATACGTAGCCGGCGACGTCGCCATGGCGTCTTAATGAGGCAGAGCTCTTACATTTCAATAGGAATTTTTTGGATACGTAGCCGGCGACGTCGTCATGGCGTCTCGGTGAGGTAGGGCCCTTATAAAGTCTCCGACACCGATGATCGGATTCATTGTATATACATTTCTCATCTGCCCCTTCTGCCCGTCATTTTATTTCTATAGCTTCGGGGCAAATTGCGTCTGTTTTTTCATAAATACAGTTTGTATTTTTTAAGATTTATAGATATTACATTTCCTTGTATTCGTTTAACATAGCAATGTTTAATAATAACAATTAGGTATAATACATAATAATAATTATTATTATGAGTATGTTGACTGATTTAATCAAATATGCTTGTGGACTCAAATGAATTGCAGTAAGCCGTTGCGAGTTGTCATTTTAAGCGTTTAAAGTCGAAGTTACACTAGAAGAGATTATCGGATGCGAGTGACACTTTCTTGTTATGCGATAATCAGTCGCCTAGTCTTAAACAAATGGTGCGAGTTTTGCCCCACGAAAGCAATTATCATCTTCCTTAAGTCTCCTCAGTTTTTATAATAATTTAAAGAACCATAGGAGAGAATCGCATGAAGAGGTCTCGCATAGGATAATCGCTTACGAATCCTCTCCGCCCGCGTTCTAGAAAATTTTCTTGTGTAACTTCGGCTTTAATAATATAATTGTAATTAATATTACTTTATTGTATTATGTTTCTATAATACCCTATACATAGGTATATCTTTTTATATTACGTATTTATAATATTTTTCAATTTTGAAGTATTTAAATGAAATTTTAAATACTTGTGGTACTGTTGAGAAAAAGTTTCAGATGCTCTTTTTGACGATTTGTTGGTGATAGCTATCATAAAATATGTTATGTTATAACTCTTATAACATTCGCAATTTACATTCGCAAAATATTTGTTTTTGTAATAAAAATAATTCAATATATATAGTATTAATTTTGAATACCATAACAAGAGTTCCTATTTTAAGGCAATATACGAGTATAATACTCGTATCATTGTTCAATTTAAATTTGATAGAGACTGCACAAGACAAAAATATTTGGAAACAAACATAACCATGTTATAACGACAGCGCACTGTTTTGTTTAACGCATGATTATTTAATGACTATAAGATAATAATATATTTTAGTAAAATATATATATTACATACGGGCTCTTTCCTCAGGACTTTGCACCCACTTTCAAATGTCATGAAACCTGTCAAATGAAAACTTTCGATAACATTATTTCTTTCTATACAATCAAAGTTGGAATCGATTGCGAATGTTCCGTTGTAACAGGCTGTGGGCTCAGATGAGTACTCCTTTACCATTACGTAAGTGTAAAACATTATTATTGTGATTTTAACATTGCCAAAGTGTACAATTTAGCATTAAATGATCTGTCTTAGACACAAGCAAGATTAAAAGAAATCGTGTTAGGTATAACCTTTTTGATATATTTTATGATATTAATAGCCTGTTTTACATAATGAATAAAAATTATATTGTCTATTTACAAATGTATGTTTACATAATAATATATTTACATAACATGTATAGAATTGCAGAATAATTATAAAATACTTTTATTTCTATTTGAATTATTAATTCTCCCTTTGTTTTCGTCATTGATCGATAGGGAGACACAGTTTGGTATAAATATCATTAAACAGAAACTGTTTTTAATTGTATGGCGGTCCATTACATGATAGTTCAGGCGTCAAACTCGAGTTTGATTACCGATATACTACATATACATCGATATATTCATTACCCATATAAAAGACGTAGTTTTGTTTGCCTTTTAGAAGGGCTTGCATAATATCAAAGCGATATCTTGAATAATTGAACAGTGTCCCGGTCGTCGTAACTCTGGGGCGGTACCAGGCGGTTCCATCGCGAGACGCGCGTGACAGCACGCCACTTCCTCCGTACAACCTAAATTACTTTTAACATTAATAAACTATATTGCTCTAATTTACCATACTTTCTCTTTCTTTTAATAAACCTCTGGAAAACGTCGCCGTAATGTCTACCTATCAGTTGTTTTTTAAAACCGCATCATGTCGGGTGACTTTTTTTTGCGGGCGTTTCCGTTTTGTCTCTTTTATTGGAGTTAATTAATTTTTGTGACGTTTCATTAATTGGATCTTTTCGGCTACGCGATTACTTTTTTGTTGTTTTGTTATACTTTGTCGTATAATATTTAAAGAAAAATGGAGGATCAAGACCGGAATAAGCCAAAGCAATTAACGGAAGAGGAGATCAGTAAGGTAGGTCTATAGCATGTGTTGAGTTATGGTTTGTTTCGCACGCCACACGCAATATTGTGTATTGACACGGCGAGAACCTGACGCCTTTTGTGGCCTGGGGTGTGAAAGCTAATAAAAACGCGAACTACTGAGGCTTGATTTGAATTTTACCTAACTACAATGAATTCTTGATTGAATTTCGGTTAATTGTCATGGATGCGTAAATAGAATAACCAGTTAATGGAAATTAGAGAAATTGGGTCGAGAACACAACTGTCTGTTAATTTAGAAAATTATAATGCGTTATGCATTTATGTACTACCTGCTACTTTACATCTTACTAATATTATAAATGCTAAATGATGTTTGTTCCTCTTTCACGTCAAAATTACTGAACCGATTGGGCTGAAATGTGGTATGTAGCTTAGACCCAGGAATAACACATAGGGTACTTTGTTTCCTAATATTCCCACGGGAACGATGTATACGCGGGTGAAACCGCGGGGCACAATTAGTATTATGTATAAAGAAACAAAATTCTCAACTTGAGATACTTTACGATTTTTAGAATGCCTAATTATACACTAGCGCCTGTTTTCATAGTTGTTTACAGCGTACATATATATCTACACCTACAATAATTTGTATGGAAAATGTATTATCATCAAAAAAATGAGTAAAATGAAAACCTATTCATCTTCACAATTAATCTGAACTATATATATAAGTACTGTAGTAGCAATTTATTTCATTATAATAAAATACCCATGCTTCGAATATTCGGACGTTATACAATAATTAACAGATCTTTATCGACATGTATTATAACCTTATTGTTGTGGCGCAAACAAAAGGCTAAATAGATAATGCCCTATTTTGATATTTTAACTTAAATATTTGAAATTTCAACGACATTTCTGTCCAAAATAGGAGCTCTAAGGTCGAAATCGTCCAATCACCTAACTTTCGAAGAGAGTCCATAAAGACAAACAGTTACTAAAGTGTGGAATCGTCACGAACAACAATCAAATCTAGCGTGTATGAAGCTACTTTTATGGGTGTTGATTGTTGATGTTCATAGGCGGGATTAAATTATTTTTGCCTAGGTCTCGCCTATTTGAGTCCAGAACTTAGAACATTGTGGCAAATGTACAATAACCCTAACTAACACATCACGTGTTCCATGAGTTCGAAATTAGAGATTTGTTATTCCATTAAAACAAATAAACTCGTATGTAACTATTCGTGCAAAATCATACCTAAACCAAATCGGGTGAGTACGGACCGGGAGATAGACAGACTCACAACAAAGTGATCCAAGAAGGGTTACTTTTTTCCTTTTGAGGTACGGAACACTAAAAACAGTTAACCGCACAGAATACATATATACAACGTGTTAAAAAGGTGGAGTAATACTTAAGAGCGTACATGCCGTTCTAGGAATTTGACACAAACAATCCTATGAAAAAATTACCAATCGATGTTTTGTATTCCCTGATTCCTCGGAATATAATACCTAAACCCATTCTATCAAACATAAAAAACATACATTCACGCCTTTTTCCCGAAGGGGTAGGCAGAGGCATTATATACCCAGGACACAGTCTCATAGTAGATACACCCACATTTCGCCAGTATGTTATTGGTCCCATGTAATAGGGGGCGAGCCTATTGCCATCTACCGGGTACAGTTCCAGACTCCAGGCAGTTATTGAGATAATTCCTAATGAAAAAATCCAATATTTAACACTATGCCTGACCTGGGGATCGAACCCGGGACCTCTTGATTGGCAGTCGAGCATGCGCCCACTACGCCACCGAGGCAGTCTATCGATCTCGATATTTTTATAGTCAAGTAACCTATGTCCCTGTTATTTTAATATTTCTTATAGACCCTTGGCTTTTACATAGTGAACTTCCAGAAAAGTTTTGAGTTTATAAATAAAAACCAAATGATAGGGACATACTTTATCTTTAAAATATCATGATATTAATATATCAAATAGGTTAACTGTATTCGGAGGAAACAGGGGAATACAAAACTTTGATTTAGTAAATTTTCCATAGGTTTGTGTCAAACTGCTAAGAAGTGCATCTATTTATCAAACTGAACAACCTTCAAAAGAAAGAATTGCGAAATTGGCAAAAAGAATTTTGGTAATTGGTATCTAGTTTATAGTAGAATAAGTGATCTAAGTAGCATTATAGGATGTTAACTTATTAGGTAATATAACATGAGAGAACTTCCACATGACATGGTCATTTGGTCCCAAACTATGCTTACCTATTTTAACTAGAAGACTGAAATACCTATACCGATAAATACATACGCATAAGTAAATACGCATCATCAACGGCCTCAACGTCTGTGACAGACGATTCAAGCAGAGTCTTACGTCTTTAGCAGAAGTTGTCAAGTTTGGCTACCTGCGTTTTGACCGTGACGAGCATCTCTCACTTATTGCAGAGATCGACACACGCATCTGTAAAACGGCGACCATGTTCTGGAAGCTTCGTGCAAGAGTATGGGATAGTCACCACTTCACAGCTAAAACCAAAATCTTGAATTATCAGGCAAGCATCCTGAGCGTACTCTTGTAGGGAGCCGATACCTGGACCTTGTATGCAAAACAAAAGCTTCGACTCAACGCCTTCCATCTGCGTGGTTTGCGCAGTATCCTTGGTATTACATGGAAGGTCAGAGTCATAAACGAAGCGGTCCTTTTGAAAGCTCAGCTTTACTGCCCTTCTTAAACAGCGACGTCTGCGTTGGCTTCCAGACTTCCAGCCAACCTGGGCATATCAAGGAAAGGACCCTTCGCGCCTCTCCAGGAAATACGCATAATGCTATCATACCTATAATAACCAAAATTTAAATTATAGATGGCGACTTGACCTTGTGGTCAAGTTGACTACCAACTAGCAGCGTGGGACGTTACTCATAAGTGGACAGACGATCTTAGAAAGGTAGTAGGAACACGTTGGGTGCCGCTAAAATCGGACTAGATGGAAATCTATAAGGAAAACTACGTTCATAAGTGAACGTCCTACGGCTGAGATGATGATTAGGTACTACCAACTCATAAAATTTTTGCTATTTAAGAATATGGAAAACCTACAAAGCGCTTGGATCACTTACTCCTGTTCTTAACTGGCCATTTGATTCAAAATTCCTACGAATAATGATTTTTGTTCCTTAGCACGTTATAGGCGTGCATGTTCGCAGTCAATTCACTTTTGATGGTAGATAATTACCATCGTATAGAGCTCGTCGTCCTCGCCTCCCCTACCCATAAACACCTTGCTTGTTTCATCGATATTTTTACACCTTGTATCGTATAAACATCTACGCTACGGCCACACAAAAACCTTTCCAGACTGGCTCTGCACTTGGAAAGTGTTTAAAAACTTGTATACTCCGCATATTCTTAATGTAAATTATAATTTAAAATAAAAGGTTGTGTATATACTCTAACTGAACGGGTTTCCCCATAACTGCAATAGTTAATTAATCCACTATGGATTATGTAGCATAGTGTGTGTAATTTATTACCTCTATAAAATATCATAGTGTGGAGATATTGTATTATTGTGTAGTGTAATGAATAAGAAACTGAGTGATTTGGAAAAGGCAGAGGCGAGAGAGCAGTTTGAGAATCAACTCCGTTATGCCTTCGCCAAATATGATAATGTGGAGGAAGATGAAGATAGTACGGAGGTAAAGTTTTCTTGGGACATTTGAAAATGCAGAGTATATATACCTCTAGCATTCACATTATTATACTCATAATTGTCCATCACTTAAACGAATTGAGTTTCGTCAAAAAGTGTGCAAATATTGTCATGAAAATAATATTAGAAAGTTTTTTATCTATCACTATTTACTCACCCCGTATCCACTGATTCCTGGGTATAGGCCTCTTGATCACGCCACTCTTTCCTGTCCTGTGCTAATTTCATCCAGCGGTTTCAGACAGACAATATCATCAGATCGGTGGTCTGCGTTTACTTAGATTTTTATTGTTGTTGGGCATTTTACCTCTGCGCCATTTTACAATAAACGTACGTATCTTTGTAACTAAGAACGTTATGTCCTTGCATTCCAGTACGAAGATTAGGGCTGATTGGGCTCTGTTAAAAGCGTACGGCGTACATAGCCTTCTAGGAATTTGACACAATCCTATATAAAATTTACCAAATCGATGTTATGTATTCCCCTGTTTCCTTCGAAATAAATAAACCCTTTCTATAAATTTATATCCTGATATTTTTATAGTAAAGTAACCTATGTCCCTGTCACTTAATATTTTCTTATAAACCCTTGGTTTTTTCATAGTGAACTTCCATAAATCCCAGTTTTACTCGCGTGATTGGACGTCCACTACAAAAAAATGTAGTTTATAAACAAAAATAAAATGATAGGGACATACTTTACTTCAACCTTAAAATATCAGGATATACATAGGTATATCAAATAGGTTTACTCTATTCGGAGAAAACAGGGGAAAACAAAACATCGATTTAGTAAATTTTCTATAGGATTGTATCAAACTTCTAAGAGGTCCTCTTTCCGGATCCTTAATAAGAATATTACAATATTGTTATGTAATAAATATATTATTTCATAAATATATTATGTAATATAATATATTATTACATAAATATATTATGTAATAAAATGTGGGGTTCTTTATGATAGTGAGTGACAAGACGAGCAAATCACGTGCCTAATGATAAGCATCATGATTGCCCATGTCAGACACAGTGCCAACCAGTGTTTTAAAATTCAAAATTCTGCACTGCGCTTGTCACCCTGAGATATTAGTTGTTGAAGCTCGTCATGCCCAGCAATTTCGCTAGTAACATTGCCCTTCACACAGTAATGTTTACACATTACTGCTTGGCGAATGAATAACTAGCAAAGGTGTGATACTTGCCCAGGCGGTCCCCTGCAAAAGAGGCCTACCACAAAAATATAGAAAGAATATATAGAATATGGGTATAAAAAGGTATCAGATATAATTAAATATTCGATGTTATTGATTTTTTTTAATATACGAGTACTTATGCATATCGGTTCATCAACCATTTAATTACATGAGATTACGCCTTCATCCCGAACGGTTAGACAGAGGTGTGCCCATCCCCATTACACCCACATTTCGCCAGTTACTCTACGTACTACAATAGAACAACGAAATATACTTATTGACAAAACCAGGCATCCGTGCGAAGGTCACTCCTATTCAAATAAATAGTGATCACGGTTCACGCAACCATTCTTTCTGGATACTTACAATGCAAATCAACCCGCCCTACATTTTATGTCCGACATGCTATATGGAACATGTTATGACGTACGGAATGCTCCTACAAGCCAGTCAAAAAATATTTTTCTTACCAACTTGACATGTGTGCTTTACACGTGAATTTATTACGTTACTTTTATTCATATGTTTACTATGTATTATGTTAATAGATGTCTGCAGTAGTAGTTTTCTATTCAGTCTGTTTACTTTTATACAATTTTAAAAAATTCATTTCAATAAATGATTTTTTTGTTTTCGTGTCGATGACTACTTATTGCTGTTTTCTTCACTTGAGAAGTGTTTGTTAAATATAATTGTGTCTGTAAATACAATTAAGTAGTGTTTACTTATTTCAAAATCTTGGACAAGTACAGATCAAGATGGATGAAGACGCTGTTCAGGTGACATATCGTCGGCGAAAAGTGAAAATCTCATAAATTCTTATTTGTTTGGTACAAATAAGAATTTATGAGATTCATTAGGTGAGGTTATGAGATCAATAGGTTCATTTTTTTAGTAAAACTCGTATCCCATATTTTATAATGGAACCTATGAGGTTTACGCTCACCGCTGAAAATAGCGCATTATTGCTTTTTTTTTTTGGAATTTGAAATGAAAAATCGTTCACCAAACCACACATCAATAGAATGTTTTAACACCAACGCCGTTATGGAACTTTTAACTTAACTAGCAAGAATCACTCAGTTATCCCTGGTGACCACACAATATTATGAAACTACTATAACTCTAGTCGTAATAGGAACCCAAATCGTATGGTAGGTAGTAGAATAAATAAAAACATAACATAACATACATTCACGCCCTTTTCCCGAAGGGGTAGGCAGAGGTGTACCCAGGACTCAGTCCCATAGTAGATACACCCACATTTCGCCAGTATGTTATTGGTCCCATGTAATAGGGGGCGAGCCTATTGCCATCTACCGGCACAGTTCCAGACTCCAGGCAGTTATTGAGATAATTCTTAATGGAAAAATCAAATATTTAACACTGCCTGACCTGGGAATCGAACCCGGGACCTCTTGATTGGCAGTCGAGCATGCGCCCTCTACCCCACCGAGGCAGTCGGTAGAATAAATAATAATAATTTATACCCTAACAGTCTGTAATATGTTAACAGAAAGGGTTACCCCAATTACACTGAACTAGTCACTTCATATGGGTTATGTGGACAACCCATAATTTCATTCGTTAAGTCGAAGCTGGCGGATCTTAGTTGCCAGCAAGTTCTTCGCTCCGTCATAAACATTTCTAACCTAAACAAAAAATATTAAAATATTTTTAGAAAGCGGGGAAACTATCATAAAACTAAACCACTAACAGTGGCAAAAAGATCTTGATCAGCACCGTGATATTTACCTATTTTTGTGGAATGAATTTTCCTACATAATTTGATTGGTTCTCAACTTTTACTCTCATCTCTCTTCGTGAGGTGTCGAAAAGCCTGGGGACTGGGTAAGAAAATGAAGTCATTATATATCATCTAGCTCAGTATCATTCGACGTCGTTATACATCATCTTAAGGCGCGGTGCTAAGCAAATTCGCCTTCTCGCTCACACCTAGATACCCACATTTTTGATCATATAAAAATACTATATGTAAGTAATTATGTAAAATAAAGACAATTAGGAAATAGAAAATAACAATACAAAGATTCAATAAAGAATCGCGAGGCGAATTAGCTTAGCACCGCGCCACAGAACAGATATTAATACTATGTATAGAATGTACACTGTCATCCACCCACCAATCGGGCCTTCCTCACCCCGTGAGCGAGATTGAGCTCTTGACAATCCCCGCTTCGCTGGGAAATCACCTCACGCACACTCTTGCGCGTGTACAAAACTCCATGTGTGCAGTGTCTGTGTAGTAGGTAATTACATATATCGTGACTTGTATGGAATTGAGTCCAGTGTCCGGGGAGTGACCGCGCCTTAATAGAACGCGACTACACGTTCATCACAAGCTTGTGCGAATTTTAGTCGTACGAATCCGCGATCAAACATACTGATGCCGTCCTTATGTCCTTATAGAACGCGACCATGTCGCATGAATGCCAATAACATTTTCAACTAAATTCGGTATTAGTACCGCTATGTCCTATGCACTATGCTCTGCTCAAAAATACGTCCTATAAATCTTGTTATCGGAACGGAATAATTGATACAGATTATTAACAAAGACATTAGTCTATGGTCCTTATGATTCCATAACAACCGGATGAACCACAAATCTAATGGATTTTAAAATTTGTTCAAATTTAACTTAAAATACTTTTCTCAATGTATGCGTGTAAATTATTAATGACTAGGTTTGGTAGAGTATTTTCTAAACAATTTCTTATGAACGACTTTCTTCCGCTTTTACTTCCATAAAGATTGGTTTCCCATCCCACTAATATACACATATTGTAACTATTATTATAAACGCGAAAATGTGTCATAACCAATTGTGGCATTTTATATGTTGTACCTAGATAGCTTAGACGCAGAAATAATACATTAAGAACTTAACCACATTCAGTAGCTTAAACCACGAGTTACAGCTAGTGTAAAGACCTCATGTCATTTCATCGTTTTTTCTTTTAATAAACTTAAATTTTTTTATATAAATCGACGGTTACACACACCCCTAAATACTTTATTCCATTTTAAAATACGTTTAATTTTATCCGTTTCATATACCAGGGACTCATAGATTACTGAAGCTATAGCAAAATCGAAAATCGGGTAAAATTCAAGGCCAAGGAATTTGAATTCTTATAAATTAAACCTTATGTCAATGGCATAATGACTAAATCAATTTTAACCAATCAGCGGGGCACAGCTAGTAACATTATAATATAGTATGGAACTATAGGGCGATTTTCGAAAGCTGGAGAGTATTGAACATTTGCCATAGTGTCTATGAATAAGTGCATAGCATGACGTCGCATTGTATCGCATCGTGAAATGTCGCTATGCTTCTATTGCGCTCGCGGTAACTCATTTATTACTCTATTTTAATAACTTAATATTGCATAAATGTAAGTAGGTACTGTGCACGTGACAGCTTTAGTGAACCGACCTATTTCTATAAATATAAACCCGTCTTATGCCGGAACGCGAATCCACGCTAGATGCAATGCAAATTCTATTGTGTATGGAACCCCGATTTATTAATTAACCAAAGGTTAATTAATACTGAACAACCGTTGCAATATTGGCATAAAAATAACATTATAAAAGACTGAAAGAATACTGATATTTTAACAATGTGTCAATAGATCGCCATAGGTAATATTATTCCACGGGTAACACATAAGAATTTATGAACGTACGAGCACGTCAAGCGACGCTAAAGTTTTTGAGTTACGGCTTTCGTGCACCCAAATACTACGTCTACGGGGTTTTATCGTCCCACGTATAGATACAAGATATATAGCTATTAGCTTCACATATGAGGGATAATGTGGTCTTGCGTTTAGTCTCGCGATTTCTTTCACACGCATTCAACGACTTTTTTAGCTTTTTATTAAAATTTATTCATTATGCGTTGTCGCATCACGAGGCACGATTGTTTTATGGTCGTAATAGTCATTAAAGTGTAATTTAATGACATTTTCATTACATTTTATTTGATTATTCGAATGTAGAAATAAATTGATATTATGTTAAATGTGTTTTATGCACTTAATTGTAAATAAGTTAAAAATATTAAGCCTTGACCATTTTAAAAATGGATTTAACAGTTCTTGGGAGAGTGATCAGCAATTTCGTAAGTATATCACTGTGCATCTACGTTACATAATGTTTTTTGTTGTGTAGATGGCTTGGTAAGTAAGTATACCTTATCTATCATACCTACAGGGCACATAGTTACTGGTAAATAGTTACCTAAAGGTGCTTAGAACAATCCGTTCTTATACTCATTTTTTAGAACAACATTTACTATGAGAGCCATTTCTTAAATCGGTAGGTGCCGACATTAAATCAGCTTTTTTGTAGAAAAGGGCCTTTCCTTTAAACGAAATCATATTTGATTCCATACTGATAGTTTTCCAAATGTCCAGTAGGTAAAATGACCCCTTAAAAGGAACCTAACTTACTAGTTTACCCTCTAATTAAATATTTGTAATATTAGGTAGTTGAAAGTTCTCGTTCAATGTCTAATTTTTACTCAATATGAAATTGACACCTTTCCATCCACATTGTAAGTCTGCAGGCTCTTTAACATACTTAATTAGAGAGCTTAATTCTTTCAAGCCGGAAGCTCATCGCACTTTCGAAAATCTTACTGAGAGCTTAGTCTAGGCGATGCGTGACCAAACTGCTGTCATTTATCTGGCTCAAAGTATAAGCATTGCAATCCAACGTGGCAATGCCGCAGCATCTTGGCTACGCTGCCATCTGAAAATGGTATGGAGCACTCGAATTTTCTATAGGCTGGCAAGTCGGCATGTGGATTATCGAAGGGATAATGCATGGTAGTGTATTGAGTTAAGATAGAGTGGTGGTACTGTTTATTCTTTCTTCAATTAAGGCACTTGCCTTTAAAAATATTCATATGATTCGAGGTGGAACATCTCGTGTGTCGGGATTTTAGAAACTATAGGTTTTGTCTTTGCCTCGAGATACAGCGTTCTGACATCCGAAAGAATATTAAGGTTAAACTTCACCCATACATACTGAAAATACATAGATATGAAGATATAGGGAATAATTTCCCACTCAATTGTTTGTAAAGTTGTTGTTTAATGTTTTCTTTAACAAAATAGGTTTTCGCACAAATAAAGGCCAGATCCAGAGCTAACCACAAACAATAGAGTGGAAAATTATTCCATATTTCTTCATATTTGTGTATTTTCATTTTGTACGGGTGACGTTTAACCTTAATCTTATGGCGCAAAAACCTTAAACAAACCGCGATAAATTGAAATGTTGCGTGTGTTAAACATTACAGTTTAGAGGTTTGAAGCAAGAGTGACGCCTCTCCGTACCAGCGTACCTCGTACCACCGACCGTTCTAATGACACTCACTACTTGTCCGTTTAATTTGCATAGTATAATAAAGGATTCGCCTATCCTCGCGTCGCTTCGCCCGATAGTTCCAGCCACGACGCTAACAAAGACTCACGGTCGTCAAAAACTTTTCTACTTAAAAAAATATAAAACTGTTAATGAAACTACGCTACACTGTAGAAAGATTATATCATTCAAATAACTCAGCTAAAGTTAGTCTAGGAGTTAAATCGGTGGCAGCGGGATGTCTTTGTGGCTAGACTGTTAGTCGACCTCATAAGGGAAAGAGGAATTCAGAAACATTGGCTAAAAATAATTCGATCAAGGATGTTTGTGCACGGAATCAAACCAGGCTCCAGTGAGGAGGAGGAAGAGCAGGATGTCATGGACATTCTCCAGGTCTGCTTGTTGGTGTCACACTCACATAAAGTGCCCGGTGCGGTGGGGCAATTGTGAAGATGGGGATGTGTAATGGAGAGTTTAATGTGATAGATGGATATATTTCTTATTCCGGAAATATTTAACGTTTTCTCAAAAATCTCCATAGATTGATTTCCATTTCCAGGGAGTTCCGGAATAACGAATGTGGCTACCTATTGCACAAACCTTCGTCTTCACAATCGCACTACCAGTCCCTACACTGTTCTGACGTTGAAATAACAAAAAAAATGTATATTGTAGAAAAGACGAGAAGAATGCGAGCGCAAGGCCAGGAGGGGGGAGATGGACCCCAGGTTGGAGTTCACCTTCCAACTCCTCATCGACGGCACTGGTCTGCCCCGACATGCTATCATGGATCACGTCTTCGAAGGCAATATGGTACATAATTATCATCTCAAAATGCAAAAACTTAATAAATTCATGTATTCACGAAGGCCTTAAATAAGTTATTATATAAGTCACTGAAATTAATGATTTTTTAAATTCTATTGTTACACTTGAAACACTTATAGTTTGGCAGAAAAGAGTAGAAAATAATGGGAGCGCCACTGTATTTATCAATTAGAAAAACTTTTAAGTCAACACGTACACTTTAAATTAGTTCCGTTTCTAGTCTTTTCTGTCTAGCTATACCTGTAACCCTTGCGTGTAACATTATTTTTGACAAAAAAACATACGTATTAAACATAAAACTAGAGCATTTCATTTTTGATCATATCTTAAAGTAAGATCTGTACCTATAATAAAAGGAGATCTAAATAAATATAACTGAAAATCTGAAATCCTTTCGGAAAAATAACCCAACAAGAAACTCGTACCGCTAGTGTTTCTAAATCTAAATCCCAAATAACGAATCCTGTCAATTTTTGTAGTTGGATGACATAAACCAGCTGTTCCTGCCTCATATGAGGAATAAACTCCTGTGGTACTATCAAGACGTGGAAGAGATCGTGCATCGCGCGCAGCCCGAAGGTTCGAAGCCCCGACAACAGGGGCAAGCCAAGCAGCTGCCCCCTCAAGTGACTCTCAAGAAGAAGTTGTTTTTGTCTGATGGATGGGATGTCCGCTTCACTGGTGTTTGTATCTACATGTTCCGAATCAACGTCAGTAAACAATTGCCTGAGGAAGGGTTTCATAAAGATCTGTGAGTATTGTCAGCCGTTTTTAGTCTAAAGTTTAAAAAGTCTTATGTGTATTTATTATTATGGCACTAATCCCGTAGAAACAATTAGGCGTATATTGGTATTACTAGTATTAATATTTTGAGTTAATTCTCCCTTTCATAGATTTTTGGTCTAAAATACTCGTCCTCGTAAGGAAGGAGATAACCTGTTTATTGAAGTGTTTGTGTAAAAGTCTGAAATCTAAGCGGCGAGACTGTGGACTTATAATTCTATAAAAATTCCATTTGTTCCAAAGGAGGGTGGAGACCAAACGCTGTTAACGGCGGAAAAGAAATTCATTATCGTCTGCTTGACTAATCTTGTGTTTTGGCACAGGTTCTGCGGCATCCTGAACGCTGAGAAAGTGGGGCTGGTGACTGCGATAGAGCGAGTGATGGAACATGTGTATATGAACGCTCTAGCTCATCCGAGCAGCGACGGTGACGACGACGAGACCCGCTTTCCTATCGTCAAGAACCAGCTGCTCCCAGGGCTCAGGTCTTTCTGCAGTGCACTTAAAGGTAGATATTGACCTGCTTATAAATGTTTGACAACAAAGTTTGGCCACCTATTAGCCCGACGCACCGTTTACTTCTCTACTACAAATCACTTCACATGTGCTGAAACTTGGTTATATACTGGTATGTAGGTATTTAAATGAAAATAAAAATCCTAACTTAAAAACTATGTATGTCAGTATATGAATGAAGTAAGTATATGTGGGAAGGGGGCGTCCAAAAAAGACATGGATGACATGTGTGAATGAGGATATGAGTGAGAGAGGAGTGAGTGCGAAGATGACGGATGATAGATTGGAGTGGCGGAAGAAGATGTGCTGTGCCGTCCCTACCTAGTGTGGGATAAGGGCAGGAAGATGATGATGTACTTAGGTATTTAAATAGGAGAGAGGCCTATGTAGGGTGACGAATTGGCTTGAAGAAAGTTTGTTAACCTTAAACACGTCCAAAACCAAATACATGTGCTTCAACAAATCTATTGTAAGTGATCCGCCAAAAGAGTTCTTCTTAACTGTGCACACTTTTCCATGCAATATTTATAATAACCACCAAGATTGTAACTGCAAAAAATTGGATAGAGTTAACAGTATCAAATATTTAGGCATTATCATTGATAATAAGTTGAAATGGAAAGATCACATCATAACTACAGCGAAACGACTTAGAAAATTTATGTATGTTTTCAAAAATCTACGCTTTATAGCAGATAGTAATCTTCTTCTACAAACATATAAGGCATTGTGTCAATGTGTGATTACATACTGTGTGAGTTCTTGGGGTGGTGCAGCGAAGACACACATGCTAACACTGGAACGAGCACAGCGTGCCCTTTTAAAGACAATATTCTATCTGCCTTTTCGTCATCCTACAACATCTCTGTATAATAACTTAAACGTACTAAGCGTGCGTAAACTCTACATATTTGACTGCATCTCTCGGTATCATCGTACTATGGTGCCCCATCTAAAAACAACCAATAAGCGATTAAATCCCTGCCCAGTTCCTTTAGTTCGTAGCTACACAGCGCGGAAACAATTTAATTTAAATGCACCGAGACTGTACAACAAACTTGATTCTAAATATAAAATAAAAAAAATGAGTAATTATTATTTAAAAACAACGATATTGGAGTGGCTAAAAAGTCTTGATTATGGCAGCACAGAAAACTTACTATTATGATTCTTAAACTCAACACACTCCACACACACCCACACACCCCCCCCCTCACATACACCCACATACACCCCCTCACACACCCCCACATACGCACCCCCACATACACACCCGCACAAACAAACACTCATCCCATCTGGACTTTATTTGTGTTTTTTCTCAAAATAATAATATTAATATTAATTTTCATAAATTGCTTCTTATACATTTTGCATCTTATATTTAATTTAAAAAACAAAAATTAGTTCATGCATGTTTATATATATTTTATACTATATTTTACTATGTAACTACAAAACACTAAGGTATTTCAAGAATTCTGGGAAGAACTGCCTTCTGGTCCACAGCTTCCGCTTTTCCAGGAGTCAGGGCGTCCACTTATTAATTGTTAAAAAGTTTTGTAGAAAAATAAATGATTTATTTATTTAAACTCCTAGAACAAGAATATTTAGTTTTTAGTTCCGATTTTTAGTGTCAAAAACAACATGCACAGTGCACCGCCCTCCCGCCCGCAAAATTGCATGCAAAGAGGAAATGCTATTACGTATTATTGTTGTTAGTGACACCATTCATATATCGACACGTGTTTCGCGTCGCGTAATGTTAGTACGACGCCGTTCCTCGGAACGGCGTCGTACTAACATTTGTCGCCCCTACAGCGGAGTCAGAGTCTATTTCCTGATGATGCGTCGTGTAGACGCGAAACACGTGTCGATATATGAATGGTGTCACTAACAACAATAATACGTAATAGCATTTCCTCTTTGCATGCAATTTTGCGGGCGGGAGGGCGGTGCACTGTGCATGTTGTTTTTGACACTAAAAATCGGAACTAAAAACTAAATATTCTTGTTCTAGGAGTTTACAATGGAGTTCCGAAAAGTAACGCCAAATTCAATCAATTATTTATTTATTTATTTATTTATGAAATAGGCTTTAGGACTGGCTTCTAGGCTGGTTTAGGACCAAATAATCGCGTGTGAAAGTTTTCCCACATTAATAAAGATATTTGATTTAAGACTCATCAATTTAAGACTGATGCTTCAGTGGCATAGTGGGCGCAAGCTCGATTGCCGATCATAAGGTCCCGGGTTCAATCCCCAGGTCAGACAAAAAAAAAGTGTTATTGGATACTCTATGACAATCTGTAGTCTGGAACTGTGCCCTGCCCGGTAGGATGGCAGAAGGTTCGTCCCCTATTACATGGGACTAATAACATACTGGCGAAATGTGGGTGTACCTACTATGGGACTGAGTCCTGGGTACACATCTGTCTACCCCTTCGGGCAAAAGGCGTGACTGTATACTGTATGTTATGTCATGTAAATAGAACAAACAGAATAGAAACCATACAGTCGGAAAGAAACTTCTAAAAACGCATAAGAAACTTGTACAGTTTAATATTTTTATTGCCAGTTTTACAATAGGTACAATAGGTACGTATTATGTAGGACAAGAGAGGTATGTCCTAGTTTTAATTAATACCTAAATCTTAGTATAACCTACTCGTAAGTTTTTCTTTTCCCTGTAGTAATTAAGAATAAAATAATTGACTACGTATGTATATTATGTCTCTGTCTGGAGGGGGGGGGGGGGGGGAGGCACTGGTTTCCTGTAACACAGGCTTCTCTGAAACCTACGAAACCTACAACAGACACCATAAGATAGTTTTAGATAGTTTAATGTTTAGTTTTTATAAATTGCTAACAACTGTTAACACCTAGTACTTAAGCTGGAAATTTGTTGCCTAAACCCTTCACGTTAGCAAGGTGATGTTATGTTATGTTTTTTTTTTCAGTTTGCGAAGACGTGTGTAATCAAGTGAATCTGTTCGACGACGGACAAGCGTTAATGGGCACTCTTCAGGATCACAATCAGCTTAAGGAAATGACCAAAAACCTGAACACGATCACTATGCTCGAAGAACGCGTCAATGAATGGATCAAGAAAGTTATGGAGGTAAGAATTTAATTTTTACACCCCGACCAAAATGAACGAGTGTTATAAGTTTTATGCGTCTGTCTGTTTGTGTCCTGAGTCATGTATAGTTAAATTGCGTTATTGCGATTACTGTGAAATTGTTTAATCGACCTATAAAGGCGTCTTCGACACAGAGATGACAACTCATCGAAATATATGCGCTCCTAGTACACGAGCCGCTTAAAATATCTGTTGCTACGGCAATTAAAAATAAGTTATAGTTAATTTTATATAATTAACTTACTAACAAACATCATTCGATCACCAAGAGAAAAATTCAAATTACATATTATGTAAGTTGAACTTTTCCCTTGTTTAAATCTGTCGCGTCTTAGCTCTCAAACAATGCACCGACTTTGCGTCAGTTTTTTTTGTTTCAAATCTGACCTGATCGAAGGTGCTATGTCATGCTGAGATGCAGCAACGAAAAACGTATTAATTTGATACATAGCATTTATGTAAGTTACAGGTGCATCACCTGTAACGAAATTAAAATTTAAACACGTTAGAATTCATCTGGTTCATGATTTAAAACGATGGTTTTCAAGTCGTGGTTTACCTCTTTCAGGTTTTCCTGTTCATTCGCATAATAATTTTAGCCGTAATTTTACAAATCATATTATTGTAACCGTTTGTGGAAGTTGTCCCATATTATTATTATTATTATTTTAAGCGCTAATATGAGTAATCTATACCAATATTATAAAGGGAGAAACTTTGTATTTTTGTTTTTTTTTTTGTTTCGAATAGGCTCCGAAACTACTGGACTGATTTTAAAAAATCTTTCACTTATGGAGAGCTTAATTCAGTGTGAGTGACATAGGCTATATAAGATTTTGAAAAAATATAGGGTTTTAAGAAAACTGCAATAGGAGTACTGTGAACCAAGGTGTCACATAATATAATTACCATATTCATTAATTTGCGTGCGCTGTGAAATCTATTGATGGTAGAATAAAATAATGTACTAGGGCTTTGTAGTACTTATCAATATCTACAAAATAGTCCACGGACATTATATACATCTATTTTGGTTTAGTCACAATAATTTAAGCAGTCATTACTTTTCATGCAGTGTGAAAACTATTGGTGGTAGATTAAAGTAATGTACTAGGGGTTTGTAGTATTTACCAATATCTACAAAATAGTTCACGGATATTATATCTATCTTTTTTGGTTTAGTCACAATAATCGAAGCAATGATTATTTTTTATGCAGTGTGAAAACTATTGGTGGTAGATTAAAGTAATGTACTAGGGGTTTGTAGTAATTATCAACCCCTACAAAACAGTCCACGGACAGTTTATCCATCTGTTTTGGTTTAGTCACAATAATCGAAGAAGACATTATTTTTATGCCATATGAAAACTATTGGTGGTAGAAATAATATACTAGAGGTTTGTAGTATCTTCAAAATAGCTCGCACGATAAATTTATACATGTGTTAAGGTTTGGTCATTGTAACAGAAATGGTCATTAATTTGCGTGCGCTGCGTAAACCATTAACGACTAGAAATTTGTAATGACAAATTATAAGATAATTGAATTTAGGCTAGTATGTTAAGTTTTTATGAGTACTTTTCATTCCACATGATGACGAGGGTCTGATGATGGAGCCGAAAAATAGCCATTAGAACTACCTTTCTTAAAGTAATGAGATTTTCGAGCTTGGGTTCGTTTACCTTAATGTTTTAGGGAGCTTTGATTCCACATGACGACGAGGGTCTGATGATAAAGCCGAAAGATTGCCATCGGAAATACCTTACGAAAAGTGCTGAGATATTGGAGTTTGGGCTCGTTATTAACAACTAAGTTATATAATAAATTAGTAATGGAATATAGTAAATTAAATGCAAATGAATTTTATAATAAAATATTTAAATGATTATGTGACAGATGTTTTTACTCATATGATGATCATTTTAATTTTAAATTTTAGATTTATTTGTTTCAATGTTGTTTTTATTAATTTATAAATTTTAATCTTGAATGTTAAAGTAATAATGTAATGAAATACTAGATTGACAATTACTATGTATTCCTTGAAATTTATATATTTGCTCGACAGATATAACATGTCAAATACGGAATGAACCATTTACTATATTTATAAGAACTTATTTCGTACCTATATTTATGCAAATCAACTCTTCATTATTTTTTTCAGTGCATTTAATTAAAAGCTATTGTTTAAAATATATTTTTTATTAAATTAAGTTGTATTATTGTTACTCGAATAATCCATCAATTATGAACGGATTTTAATGTTTTTTTTATGGTTTGATAGGTCATACTTCAGATAGTAAATTACTATTCTTTGCTTTATATTTTATCGAAATTGATTTTGTAAGTTTTATAGTATTATTATCTGTTCTGTGGTTTTAACAAAAATCAACAAAAACACTGTATAGTTTAAGTTTGTACATACCAATACTATATATTATGTAGGTATAGTCTAAAAGACATTTTTTCTAATAAATAACTTTATAATAATTGTGTATCCAATTGTTTAATAACAAAAACATAGTATTCTCTAACAAAAACATAGCTAACACCTACAATTCGCAAATACGACATTAACTAAACTATATATCTATCTGCATTCCAACTGCTTCCAACAGTACAATCGGTTCGATTACTTTTACGAGTAGTTGGTAACTGACGATTAACAGTGAATTTATTTTTTAAAATATATTCGGTAGACAGCAATGACGTTGAATTGCTTGGTATCCTTACTTTGAGCACACTGGTAATTGTTTTCATCACTTGGTAAACCAAGTTTCCTATACCACAGCCTATACGTACTAGTTTATTCTGTAATTATACCTCCCGTAAACGAACCTATGTAAAGTCTTATTTTATGATCATATAATGCTGAAAATGAGTGCTGAAAATGAAAAACAATACTTACAGCGCTACCTACTCATATCGAGTTTGAGCTCATTGAAATGGTCTCAATGAGTACGTTAACAGATAGATGGTGACCAGGGTATGATGATGGAGCACTCCCGGACTCAGAGAAAACTTTCAAGGCAAATCTACTAAATTATTGAACTACTTTATTTTACCACAGAATATGAGAAATAATCAAGTAGACCACAACTAACAACTAGGTTGACTAGAACTGCTAGACTGTTACTTCACTGTTTATCGTCTACTACCCAACTGCATTATACCTATTACTATAGTAAAAATATATATTATACCATTTCCTAAAAAGTAATCTAGAGTTAGGTGTACATGTCTCACGATAAATCTACTGAACCAAGAGATGGGCTGTTAATTATGCAGATAACCTGATAAGACCCTAGAATAATAACACAAAGAGGGCTTTAAAGCGAGTGAAACCGTGGACTGCCTCGGTGGCATAGTGGGCGCATGCTCGACTGCCAATCAAGAGGTCCCGGGTTCGATCCCCAGGTCAGGCATATTGTTAAATATTGGATTTTTCCATTAGGAATTATCTCAATAGCTGCCTGGAGTCTGGAACTGTGCCCGGTATATGGCAATAGGCTCGCCCCCTATTACATGGGATCAATAACATACTGGCGAAATGTGGTTGTACCTTCTATGGGAATGAGTCCTGGGTTCACCACTGTCTACTATCTCTACCCCTTTGGGAAAAGGCGTGATTGTATGTTGTATTGTCGTTTTCGAATTTTTGTTAAAATATCAACACGAGTGTCAATTATAAAATTGAAAAAAAAACCTCTTCTCATTTTCCTGCTCCATCATTAGACTCTGGTCAGCATCTATCTGTAACATAACAAACATGATATATTTGACTACTGGCCCATCTGAACCTGATTCTGCAGCCTCAGGTCAATGTTACCAAGTTGTTGCAATATTGATGAAGTAACGGTACTACATTTTGAATCGATCGGACCACTGGAAGTTGCTCATATCCCTTCAGCTGCCGGATAGGAACTGATAATCTCTAAACAGCTATCAACAAAACATTCTCGATTTGGTCAGCTTCTGAACCAAAAAACTGCATCAAAATTTTTCTACTCGTTAGTGACACAGATATGTGAAACTTAAATAACACCCGTACCTTCTTCAGCAAGGGGTTAAAATAAATATTAGAGATGACATTTATTATTATGATACCTCTCCTTATCCTATAATATACTATATACCCTTTTCATTTGTAGTTTCGATATACGAGTACTATACCTATCCAAACACAAAATTGTAGGAAATATGAAGAGTGAGGGACTGTGTGTCAAAGTCAGTTTCTCACTGTTCTTGGAGAGAGAGTGAGTAACGAGGGCGATGTCTGGTTTCAGGAACTTTCCTGAAAACCTTCAATAACACTACTTCACATTGGTTGTTCGGAAATCTTTGTGCCGACATGTCAGCCTTTAGCAATTCAAGTGCTACAAACCACTAACAGATGGCAGCGTAGGTACTAAATAAAAGCGAATTTATCTGATATTTGATTTCGCTAGCTCCAGCTGTCTATGAGCGCCTGGTGTATGTGCGGAAATAATATGAATCGATTCCGTGATTTTTATTTAGAAATAAAAATAAATAATCAATCAATCAATCATGTTATGGGTGAATCCGTTTCCAATTTTAAGTTTGTTTACAGAAACACATGTGTGAAAACACATGTTAATTACTAGCTGTGCCTCACGGTTTCATTGGAAAAGTACCCTGTGTTATTTTAGGGTCTAAACAATATAACATAATATCATACAGTACAATCAGATTAGTAGTGACATGAAAAGGTAACGAAACTAACTTACTTTTTTTACTTACTTTTTAAAAACATGAAAGGGTATTTTTAAATAAATGTATTTGATTGACTCGATGTGCTCTTTCCTAATTTCACAATAATCTTCCTATTTTAAAAAATCGCACCATAAACGTACTGCAAACCCCCTAACCGAAAACGGAAGAGGTATTATTATAAGTTTGAAATGTCTGTGTGTCTGTTTGTGGCGTAGTTACTCCTGAATGAGTTATTTTGTTTCAAAGCTGAGCTGTTCGAAAGTGGTCTTAGCTATGTTTAATGATTATTGGTTAAGTTGTCAGCTCCTTTCTAGCGGCTGAAGAAATATGAGTAACTCAGTGGTCCGATCAAAAATCACCCATTTTCAAAACTCCAGGGTTTAGTCTCTATTAACATATAGTTTGATATCTGTAAAACCAAATCACTTGAGTTAGGTACCTTTCACGAGGTTCCCTATTCATTCGCATACTATTTTTAGTCATAATTTTACAACTCCTAAAATTTTAAGCCATAATATATGTAATAGCTAATGATCACCAGTCATAACGTCAATACCCCTATTATAACTTGTTATAATTTTAATTGTCCTAACATTTGAAACCTTTAACATTATATGTCCTAACCATTGATAACCATATTATTTTATGCCATAATCCTAACATGTCCTAACTATTGATATCACTAAAATTATGTGCCATAATCATATATTGTTCGAATTTTAACTTTGTCATAATATAAATTAAACCTAACCTAACCTAACCATTAGAATTTTGAATGATCTTAACTCATTAACGTAGTTAAACATCTTTTCTATGTAGCAAACTGTTGATATATCACATTGCTATAAAAAAATATTATAGTAAGGCGCTATTACTGATAATGAATAAAAAAGAAGGTAGTTTCATTATTATTATAAAAATAACACAAAGTCAAATTTTAGTGTTAATATTTGGAACAAAGTGCTTAAACTAATTTTGAAATTATAATTACAATGGAAAACGAGTGTAAAATATTTACAACAGAAAGAGGAGCAACAAATTAAATATCAGTGGATTTAAATATGAAAAAAATCGAGTAAATAAAAAAAAAATTATTGGGTATGTGAGTTACGGCGAGATCCTACTCCTACCCATAAATGCAATACAACACGACAATATTCCTCACTAGCAAAAATACGTACACTACCGATTATATACAATAACAATTATGAACAATGAAAATTAGGACATACACTATTATTAACTATAAAATTATACATAACAACCATTATGACAACTAACAATAGGAATAAAAACTATTATACACAAAAATATTATAGCAATTAAATTTTAGGACAATTTATCAGTATTACTACAAAAAAATATGTATTTCTAATATTATGACTAGAGGAGGTTATGACAAAAGAAATTATGCGAATCAATAGGACACCCTTTCACGACAAAACTACTGAATCAACCGAATTGGCTGTTTATTATGCCGATAACCGGCTGAGACCCTAGAATAACACAAAGAGGACTTTCCAGCAAATGAAACCGTGGGACATAGTTAGTATGTATAAGACATTACATGCCTTTTTAAAACGTGTTCTGGAAAAAAACTTAGTTATTGATACTCGTATATATGGGGCATTTCACGTGAAGCGGACAGCGAAAATATAGTGAAGTTCTGAAATTCGTTCATATTAGGTATATTGGTACTTCTAGGCCCTAGAAGGCCCCTATTTTCGTGTACGTGTTTATATCCCCTACAGCCTACATATAAACTACTACTACATATAAAAAGTTTTTGAGCTCTGGTTCTCAAACTCGGACTGCCTCGGTGGCGTAGAGGGCGCATGCTCGACTGCCAATCAAGAGGTCCCGGGTTCGATCCCCAGGTCAGGCAGTGTTTAAATATTGGATTTTTCCATTAGGAATTATCTCAATAACTGGCTGGAGTCTGGAACTGTGCCCGGTAGATGGCAATAGGCTCGCCCCCTATTACATGGGACCAATAACATACTGGCGAAATGTGGGTGTATCTACTATAGGACTGGGTCCTGGGTACACCTCTGCCTACCCCTTCGGGAAAAAGGCGTGAATGTATGTTATGTTATGGTTCTCAAACTGTGGGGTTCTAAAAATTGAGCTGCTTGATGGGAGGCTTCTTTTGGAATTATTTTTTAAATTAATTGGTAATAAAATATGGTGTAGTGATTTTTGCCTGGAAAACAGATGTTATTTTTTATTTTAATTTAGATTCCAAATTTGATTTTTTTAGTGTTAAAGCGGAAATAAACATTTTAAATATTTTTTTACTGAGGTCGACCATTTTCATTTTTTTTTTCTACAAAATGGTGTTTATTTTACGTAGATTCTACCGTAAAAATTGCACCGTAAAAATTTTCGCTTCACGTGAAATGCCCCAAAACTGATACACCCCCAAAACATGCATTATTTTATTTCAAACTAAAAAATCTCGGGATCCGTTCATATTTTATCCGTACTTGTACCAGGCTTTCATAAATAGCTGGAGTTCGCAAAATCAAAATCAAATGAAAAGACCCTGTCCACTTTCTAGGAGTATTCGGCCACCATTGTATATTTATGTGTCGTTTATGAATATTTATATAATATTCGAATATAGGTTATTATATATATATATATAGGTATTAACACATTTTAACCTGTAATAGGTAGGTATATCACAAAATTTGCAGCTGAAAAAATCATAAATAAAATGTAACACGACAAAACTATTAAAGTCACTATTAGTAATTTATTCCGCCATTCCATTTCGTTCATTCGCCCGAGGAGGTTTTATTGTTTGTGCATCGTGTATCATGACAACATAAAATTCCATAGACTATAGACGATAATATGTAGAAATATACTGTGATGGTGGCATAAGGTATTATAGTCAAAAAATATATTACATGAGATAATGTACATACTTTTTCTTTATTCACTTTTTTGTTATGTTGCCTAATACATGATTTAAAATCATGTTAAATATCCCGTAAGAAGTGATCCTTATGGGTTGCCTACTAAGATAAAATAAAAATTTGTGTTTAGTTACACTGTTCTTTTTTGTATTATAATAATTTATAATAATCTTTTTGCTAGCATTCTGCTCATTTATTGTCTTGAAATCGACATTGAGTTTTAGGCCATTATTTACTTATACATTTCCTATGCATTTCACCTTAAGACGACTAAATTAATTTTAACCATTCCTAATCTCAGTATTACTATACTCGTATAACCGTATGAATTAACTCAACAGTGTAATTGGGGAAACTCGTTCTGTTACAGTAATGAATTCCTATTATCTATATCTATACTAATATTATAAAGAGAGAAACTTTGTTTTTTTGTTTTTTTGTTTGTAACGAATAGGCTCCGAAACTACTGGACCGATTTTAAAAATTCTTTCACTTATGGATAGCTTAATTCAGTGTGAGTGACATAGGCTATATGAGATTTTGAAAAAAAATAGGGATCCGTAAGAAAACTGCAATATTGTGAACCAAGGTGTCACATAATATAATAACCATACTCATAAATTTGCGTGCGCTGTGAAATCCATTGATGGTAGAATAATATAATGTACTAGGGGTTTGTAGTACTTATCAATATCTACAAAATAGTCTACGGAAATTTTATCCATCTATTTTGGTTTAGTCACAATAATCGAAACAGACATTATATGCATGCGCTGTGAAAAGTATTGGTGGTAGAATAAAGTAATGTACTAGGGGTTTGTAGTAATTATCAATGCCTACAAAACAGTATACATAGATTATATCCATCTTTTTTGGTTTAGTCAAAATAATCGAAGCAGTGATTATTTTTCATGCTGTGTGAAAACTATTGGTGGTAGAGTAAAGTAATGTACTAGGGGTTTGTAGTACTTATCAATACCTACAAAACAGAATACATAGATTATATCCATATTTTTTGGTGACTGCCTCGGTGGCGTAGTGGGCGCATGCTCGACTGCCAATCTAGAGGTCCCGGGTTCGATCCCCAGGTCAGGCATAGTGCTAAATATTGGATTTTTCCATTAGGAATTATCTCAATAACTGCCTGGAGTCTGGAACTGTGCCCGGTATATGGCAATAGGCTCGCCCCCTATTACATGGGACCAATAACATACTGGCGAAATGTGGGTGTATCTACTATGGGACTGAGTCCTGGGTACACCTCTGCCTACCCCTTCGGGAAAAAGGCGTGAATGTATGTTATGTTTTTTATGTTTTTTTTTGGTTTAGTCACAATAATCGAAGCAATGATTATTTTTCATGCTGTGTGAAAACTATCGGTGGTAGATTAAAGTAATGTACTAGAGGTTTGTAGTAATTATCAATATCTACAAAACAGCATACATAGATTATATCTATCTTTTTTGGTTTATTCACAAAAATGGAAGCAGTGATTATTTTTCATGCGGTGTGAAAACTATTGGTGGTAGAGTAAAGTAATGTACTAGGGTTTTGTAGTAATTATCAATACCTACAAAACAGTATACATAGATTATATCCATCTTTTTTGGTTTAGTCACAATAATGGAAGCAGTGATTATTTTTCATGCGGTGTGAAAACTATTGGTGGTAGAGTAAAGTAATGTACTAGGGGATTGTAGTACTTATCAATACCTACAAAACAGTATACATAGATTATACCCATCTTTTTTGGTTTAGTCACAATAATGGAAGCAGTGATTATTTTTCATGCGGTGTGAAAACTATTGGTGGTAGAGTAAAGTAATGTACTAGGGGATTGTAGTACTTATCAATACCTACAAAACAGTATACATAGATTATATCCATCTTTTTGGTTTAGTCACAATAATGGAAGCAGTGATTATTTTTCATGCGGTGTGAAAACTATTGGTGGTAGAGTAAAGTAATGTACTAGGGGATTGTAGTACTTATCAATACCTACAAAACAGTATACATAGATTATATCCATCTTTTTTGGTTTAGTCACAATAATGGAAGCAGTGATTATTTTTCATGCGGTGTGAAAACTATTGGTGGTAGAGTAAAGTAATGTACTAGGGCATTGTAGTACTTATCAATACCTACAAAACAGTATACATAGATTATATCCATCTTTTCTGGTTTAGTCACAATAATCGAAGCAGTGGTTATTTTTCATACGGTGTGAAAACTATTGGTGGTAGATTAAAGTAATGTACTAGGGGTTTGTAGTACTTATAAATATCTTCTCATGTGTTAAGATTTGGTCATTGTAACAGAAATAGTCATTAATTTGCGTGCGCTGCGTAAACCATTAGGGTTATATCTATTAAAATACAATGTATCACGAATTTACTCCTGTTAAACGTTCACTATACCTACTTTTGCTACCGTGCGAAGCCGGGGCGGGCCGCTAGTATTTAAATATAAAATTAAATAGAAGTTTGAATTCGAGGAACTTCGAAAGAACTATTTTTGTTTTGCGAACTATTCATTTTAACTTCAAAAGGAGGAGGTTCTCAATATAGTAAATAGGTTTATCTATCCCAGTAACGCCCAACATCCATTTTAGAAGTGGTTAAAATTAATTTAGTCATTATGCCATTGAGATAAGGTTTTGTTTAGAAGAACCTAAGTCACTTTATTCCTTGCATTTCACCCGTTCTCTCTGCTTGCTCCAACAATCTCTGGGCGCCTGGTACAAGTACGGATAAAATACGAACGGATACCGTAATTTTAGTTTGAAATAAAATAAATTTTTGGCTGTATCTGTCGATTTATACACCTACCTATATCAATTATATTAAGTTAAGTGTTTAAGCTGAAAACGCTGTTAAGACACATGTAATGTTTTATGCTAACTATGCTCCGCGGTTTTACTCGCTGAAAACCCCTATCTTTTTGTGTTAGTATGCAGCGTAAATAATTGATAAGTCGTCATTATGGGATGTTCTTGGACAATTTGCAAGAGTACCTTAGGGTAGATAGATAAAAAGATAGATAGATAAACACTTTATTGGTATACCACAAAAATAATCCTTAAAATTAAGAGTACATAAGAAACAACACGTACAACACACACAACACGTACACGTACGTTACAGTACGTAACAATTGGCAGTCTTATTGGTCGGTATTGGCGGGTAATGTTTGAAGAGATTCATTTTCTGTTTAGTTTATCCGTCAAACATTTGGCATTATTTTTGACAGCTGTCTCTTGGATTGTGATTTTGGGACCCGCAATTGACGGCCACTAGTCGCAAGTTACATTATGCTTCAGGCGGTTCACTGTGTAAGCTGCGTAACTTTCTACCTACCAACCTCAGAGTAAGGATGCGATTCAACGTCATTGCTACCAACACTAAAATTACGCTTGCAACAGTCTCTTCTGCTCCCCGTATTTGACTATGTTGATGTCTGCTACCTTCACCTTAGGGAAAACCAGCCAAATTAACTTGAGTGTCTCCAATATTTTCATCAAGTTCATTATTTTTGGTCTTCGCAAATAGTACCCCGTCTCTTTATGTTGTGTGTGTTCTTTTCAATCAATCTTCCCCGCGCTACCTTCGGGAACGTTTTGAATTTCTTCATACGTCATATGTAATACTAGCTGTGCCCTGCGGTTTCACCCGCTCGTAGACATCGTTCCCGTAGGAATATCGGGAAAATATACCCTTATGTGTTATCGCAGGGTCTAAGCTACCTACAAACCAAATTTCAACCCTATTCATTCAGTAGTAACAATAATAACAATATATTGTTCAGATATTGAGTGAAAGCGAACAACTAAGACGGGAAGTGGACTCCAGCGGGCCTCAAGACGAGCTAGAGTACTGGAAGAAGAGGGGGGCGCAGTTTTCTCAGCTAGTGTCATATTTACAGGTACCTTAGTATTATACTCTTTTTTTTTCAATTGATAATATGATCGCTAATTTCAGATTAATAATTCAACGATTAAATAATTCAGAGTGACTCGGTGGAGTGGTAGGCGCAAGCGCTGAGCATGAAGTTCGATTCTCAGGTCAGGCAAAATGTTTGATTTTCCATTAGGAATTTTCTCACAGCCTGGAGTTTGGATTTGTACTCGGCTGGTGGCAATGGCTCGCCTCCTACTACACGGGTCTTAACAGGATACAGGATCTCTTAGCAGTTTGACACAATCCTATGGAAAATTTACTAAATCTTGTTTTGTATTCCCCTGTTTCCTCCGAATGTAGTAAACCTATTTGATATATTAAAGTTAAAGTTGAAGTAAAGTATGTCCCTAACATTTTATTTTTATTTATAAACTACATTTTTTGTAGTGAACGTCCAATCACGCGAGTAAAACTGTGATGTTTGGAAGTTTACTATGAAAAAACCAAGGGTTTATAAGAAAAAATAAAATAACAGGGACATAGGTTACTTCACTATAAAAATATCAGGATATAAATGTATAGCATGGGTTTATTATATTCGGAGGAAACAGGGGAATACAAAACATCGATTTGGTAAATTTTTCATAGGATTGTGTCAAATTTCTAGAAGGCCATGTACGCTCTTACTGGCAAGTGTGGCTTTATCTATATGGGAATAACCTTATCTTACCCTTCTGGAAAAAGCTTTGCATAATTTTTACTGATTTATTGTACCTATATGTCTCACAGGACAATGAAGTCCAACTCACACTGATGTGTTTACAACTAGCCAACTCTAAAGTAATCAAGGTGTGGCGAGACACGGACCACAAGATCACTTTCTGTTACAACGAAGCTAAAGACAACGCCAAGTTTATCCAAGCTATGGAGAAATGCTGCCACTCCTTGTACCTGGACGATCCTGTCAAAATTAAAGACTCGATACTCAGCCTGCTGCAAACCGTTCGACTCATTCACAGCGTTTCACAGTTTTATAATACCTCAGAGAGGATATCTTCTTTGATGGTTAAAGTAAGTCCTCATTATTACAAAAGGTTAAAACACATATGATTGACATGTGACGGTCAACGCAGACAGTCGGGTCGGGAATACCACATGGAAAACTACCACTCGTATGCTGTCTGTGTGTGATCGTTCGTACGACACACGCCCGTGTCGCTTCCTCGCTCTATATGCGCTAGCCTTTAGACCTGACATCATATTATTGTTTTGATCTAAATTTATTCTATCAACCTATAAATATCATAATGTACATAAATAATTATTTACATTTGATATTCTTCTGGAACTATTGTCTCCTTTGCGTCGCCATGAAGCGCCAGCAGAGGATTTATGATAGGTATACCTAAGCTCTTTTGCATAACGCACCTCTATTAACTTATACTTTTATTGACATCAGCGATTAGATAAAATATGACTATACCTTGTCTAATTTAGCTTGTTCAATGACATCTGAACAAAATCCAATTAGTCTGCATTGAAGTCCTAAACTAATTATACATTTACTGGAGTTAATTTATCTTACAGATCACAAATCAAATGATAGAAACATGCAAACAGTACATAACGTGCCGCTTCAAAGAAACCATCTGGTCCCAGGACAGATCTTTAGTGCGTGATAAGTTGATTCACTGCATCAACCTCAACAAGACTTACAGGGAAACTTATCTCTTTGTGAAAAATCAACCGTTCTTGCCGAACACTGAACAGTTTAGTTTCTCTGAAAACTATGTGTTTGGAAAGTTTGATACGTTTTGCAAGAGGTTGAATAAGATAATCGCCATGTTTGATTTGATGGATGATTATAATCATTTGTTTGGGAAAAGGATGGAGGGATTGCTTTTAGGCGAAGGTTAGTGGGTACACTAGAGGCTAGATTTATTTATTTGCGTCGATTTGAAGTTCACCTCAAAATATATTACAAAATGGCGCAGTGATATTTGAGTGACTGAATCGACTCGATTTTAACAATTTGTAAGAAAATAGTTTTTTTTTATTCATTATTTGAATTTATACTCTAAACTCTAACAGAACGGGTTACCCCAATTACACTGCTCGAGTCAACTCATATGGGTTATGTGGACAACCCATATTGTCAGACTTTCAGGTCGCCAAAATTCCTACAAGGCCACCGACATTCGTTTAGTTGAGAAGGCATAAGTATTACTGCACCTTTTTTATTTATTTATTTAATGAGTACAGCCACATTATACATATAAATTTTTACATAATTTTTATTTTACATAGGGAAGTTCTTATATGTATAAGCAATATATAGGCGTAGATAGCATTCGCCATAGAGCTCATTATAAATTAAATATTTTAATATGAGTGAATACAAACAACTGGAAAAAACTTAAATGATATGAACGAATACAATTGAAAAAACTTAGACAAAATGAACGTAGGTATTATAAAAGTTAAGAAAGAGAAAAAGATAATTAATTATTAATCCAATAATAATATTAATAAGATACATAATATTATGATACATTAAGATTATACATGAATAAAGAAAAAAAAAATAATATATTTCAAATAAATAATTAATGTAAGTGTGTGTAGTAAGTAAGTAGTATGTAAGTAATGTCTTTTTGTAATATAATATAGTAAATATTAGTTAAAAATGTTAACAGATTTAGAAGAAGCGGTGCACGTATTCGAAGAAGCCAAGAAAGCTGTAACGACATGTCAGTACGATTATTTGGACTATAGAAACAACGAATTCGACAAAGACCATCAAGCCTTTGAAGATAAAACCAACGCTCTGAGGGAATCCATTGGCAACACCATTGAGAATAACTTTGCTAGTGTCTGGGAAACACCTCAAGGGATTAAGTTTTTGACAAGATTCGAAAAGGTAACTCACTTCGTCATCATCAGTCGGAAGACATCGACTGCTGAACATCCCCCTCCCTCATAGAACGCCATAAACTATTCATAACGGGGTTTGGTGATCGCAGTAGTTGGAATACAACTTGGTGCCGGAGAGCGCTGCAGCCCGCTCTCCAAATATGTCCCGAATATCCCTCTGCCGGGTCTCACGGCTCCCACGGGATGAGAAAGGGGTGGCCCTATTATATAGCCGGGAACCACACGGCAAAGTTAATAACATAGAGGATAAATTTATATCACCAATTTATCCTCTAAAAACGTTGCACATAACAAAATTTGATATACTTATTGCAGCAATTTGTTAATATTGAAAATAAGTCACAAAAGTTCAAAAATCCCGGATACATACATTAATTCCATGAAAACAATTCCGAATTAAATTTAATTCAAAGAAAAGAATTCAATTTTGAATGTTCTGCACCAGTTGCACCAGTGACTCCGAAATTGACATGTTATATGAAAGGATGAAAATCATGTGGCCAATAAAAGGACTATGAAGATGAATGTAAGAGGTGAGGAGGGGGCGTCCATAAAAGACATGGATTTTTTTTTTAGGAACTGTGTGAATGAGGATATATGCGTTAAAAGGAGTGAGTGCAGAGATGACGGGTGATAGACTGAATGGCGAAGGATGACGTGCTGTACCGACCCTACATAGTGTGAAATAAGGGCAGGAAGATGAAGAATTAGAAATTTTCTCAATGGCAGTCCGGAGCCTGGAACTGTGCCCGGTAGATAACAATAGGCTTGCCCCGTATTACATAGGACCGACTTGTAACGATTACAATAATTGCAATAATATTGGTCATATTCCCGTCCCGTTAACAGGTCAGTCAGAAAATACAAATAACAAAACTGAGCGAAAAGTACGATCGAGTGTTGAAGTACAGTGAGAAAGAAGTGGACAAGATCATGAAAATGTTTAAAAGGCAAAAAGACGATCCACCATTGCCTAGGAATTATTCACCAGTTGCAGGTCGGTTGACGAATAATCTATACTTCTATACTAATACTAATATACTAATAATATTATAAAGAGAGAAACTTTGTTTTTTTTATTTTTTTGTTTGTAACGAATAGGCTCCGAAACTACTGGACCGATTTTAAAAATTCTTTCACTTATGGATAGCTTAATTCAGTGTGAGTGACATAGGCAATATGAGATTTTGAAAAAAAATAGGGATCCGTAAGAAAACTGCAATATTGTGAACCAAGGTGTCACATAATATAATTACCATATTCATAAATTTGCGTGCGCTGTGAAATCCATTGATGGTAGAATAATATAATGTATTAGGGGTTTGTAGTATTACTTATCAATATCTTATCAATATCTACAAAATAGTCCACGGAAATTTAATCCATCTATTTTGGTTTAGTCACAATAATCGAAACAGACATTATATGCATGCGCTGTGAAAAGTATTGGTGGTAGAATAAAGTAATGTACTAGGGGTTTGTAGTAATTATCAATGCCTACAAAACGGTATACATAGATTATATCCATCTTTTTTGGTTTAGTCAAAATAATCGAAGAAGTGATTATTTTTCATGCGGTGTGAAAACTATCGGTGGTAGATTAAAGTAATGTCCTAGAGGTTTGTAGTAATTATCAATATCTACAAAACAGTATACATAGATTATATCAATCTTTTTTGGTTTAGTCACAATAATCAAAGCATTGATTATTTTTCATGCGGTGCGAAAACTATTGGTGGTAGAGTAAAGTAATGTACTAGGGGATTGTAGTACTTATCAATATCTACAAAACTGTATACATAGATTATATCCATCTTTTTTGGTTTAGTCACAATAATGGAAGCAGATTTTTCATGCGGTGTGAAAACTATTGGTGGTAGAGTAAAGTAATGTACTAGGGGATTGTAGTACTTATCAATACCTACAAAACAGTATACATAGATTATATCCATCTTTTCTGGTTTAGTCACAATAATCGAAGCAGTGATTATTTTTGATGCGGTGTGAAAACTATTGGTGGTAGATTAAAGTAATGTACTAGGGGTTTGTAGTACTTATCAATATCTTCAAAATAGCCCACGATAAATTTATACATGTGTTAAGGTTTGGTCATTGTAACAGAAATAGTCATTAATTTGCGTGCGCTGCGTAAACCATTAGGGTTATATCTATTAAAATACAATGTATCACGAATTTACTCCTGTTAAACGTTCACTATACCTACTTCTGCTACCGTGCGAAGCCGGGGTGGGCCGCTGGTATTATAATATAAATATACAGGTCGCGTCACGGTTTAATAGCGCTCGGCAAAAGTGGAGGGGTTAGTGTGCAGGTGTATTGGTCTAAAAACTCACTATATCTACTATAAAAAAATTAAAATAATATTACAAAATCAATCTTAAAACGTTTTCTATAATAAATATGCTTCACGCTACCCCTGCAAAGCCGGGGTGGGTCACTAGAAGGTTATAGATACAATGTTAGGTTTACCTGGAGCAAGCTTCCTTGAAAAATAAGTTATCTTTGTAGGTCGTATAAAATGGGCCCGATGCCTAATGTATAACATGACGGAGACAGTTGAAAGTGTATCAGCTCACCCAGTGCTCCGAGCGCTGCCTGCCTCCTCAGACATGATGAGGAAGTATACAAACACACGGACACTCATACACACCTACGAGGAGACCATGCGCGCTGTTTGGATGAACCAAAATGTAAGTTCATTTCAAATCCGCCAGCATTAACTTGGATTTCTAGAGGCTGGTGAGGTTGGCATATCGGCATGTGGATCTGTCGATATTAGAATAGCATAGAACCCAGTGCTTCGGATTCAAAGCCCTTGTAGTTTTCTTCACCGATTGATTGCGTACCGTATTCCCCACATTCCTCCGAATATAATTAATGGGTTAATTATATGCTGAGAAAACATAGTAATACGAAACTTTTCAAAGGATTGTGTCGAATTTCTGTAATAAGCAAGGGGCGTATCATCTTAAATGAACTTAAATGGAATTTTGTGTAAGTCTACCTCGAGCGCACGTGCATGCGTGTGCGTGTGGTTACCTCTACACTAAAACTCCTGAACCGAATGGGTTGATATTTGGTATCTATATGTCGTATAGGTAGATAGCATACAGTGTTTTTCCAGCGCGTGGTTTATCATAACAATAGTTATAAATAAAGTTCAATAAAAACATCAACATTGTAATTTCAGCTATGGGACGTAGACGACAGCCTAACGAATACTCTACTCCGAATCGACGAGAGCGGGCTAATAACCGTGAATTTGGACCAAACGATACGACTCCTCATCCGCGAGTCGGACTGTCTAGTCAAGATGGGACTCGAGCTGCCCATAGTCTGTCATTCGCTTTACGCCAAGAAGAATTATTTCACCCTCGTTAATGACTCCTTACAGGTAGTACTTTTTAAATGCACATTCCAACCAAGTCAATGCAACCACACTAAATATTATTAAATTGGCAGTACAAAAAATGAAGCCCTATAAATTTCCTTTGCGTGTTTCTTTTAGAACGCACATATTCATTGCTAAAGCTTGTCACACACGTAGCTATAGTATATATTAATATACATCATAGCAAGGCATATAACGATATATTTTTCTTACAAATATTCGACAACCCGCACATGCAGCTAAAATATATATTTCTATGACGTCACAAATATATACCGTAATATATATTATTGCAAATTAATATAAACTACGGTATCAATCAAATGAAGGATAAAATATAAATTATAGCATGGTCTCCGTGTGTGGTAGCTTGCTATTATATATATTATAGCTACGTGTGCTTTATTAGTATCATTGACTTGCAATAAAAGTGTCTTCTTAGGAACAATTTTAATACAACATTGAATTTGAAGGGTATAGTAATATTATACAACGTGTTACAAAAAGTTGTATAGTATTACTTAAGGAGTTGTATCTATCCATCAAACTAAACAACTTCCTAAGAAAGAATTGCGAATTACGAAAAATATTTTTTCGATTTCCCATACAAAATTGATCAGCTGATCGGCAAATTTGTGTGGGTAGTTGACTTGTTTTCTTGCGAATTTCGCAATTCCTCCTTTTGCGAGTTATTATAGTTGATAGGTAGATGCACGCCCTTAAGTATTACTACACCCTTTTCAAACATGTTGTAATATCATATTCAATGACTGGCGCGTTGGTTCATTGGTAGCAGGGTTCGATTCCATTATTTTCGTCTGTATTGTATTGTTATGGAAGGAAACATGGGACATTATTGATTCCTTACGCACAAAGGTCTTAAAAACTAGGCTATCTAACCAAAATTTGATCGCTAACTTTGCCTTTTTGGGCACATGCAATAATATCATACAGTTGGTATGTATGTATAACTGTATGATATTATTGCATGTGCCCAAAAAGACAAAGTTAGCGATCAAATTTTGGTCCAATACTTTTATGCAATACTTACATGGTAATTTTGAAACCCTTTGATTTTCTATAGGCTTGTACTGCATCGGCATCGGCTAGTGGAATTTCACTGTTATATACCCTATTAAATAATAGATTGTTACACTAGGGGCTAAAGAGAACCATTGTATATCATCAAAACATTTTGGCTTTCTGAATTTGGCTTTCGGATTTCTGAAAACATTTTGGCTATACGTGCGTGTCACCAAGGGCTCCCCTAGAACTAGTAAACTTATTTTAGCCCCGCTCGGGTACGCAACAAAGAGAGGACTGAAAAATATATCTGTTTATATCCCAATGTACCTTTCAACAGTTTCTCCTACAAGACTACCTCCGCACCGTGCGCAGGGTTAAACTAGAGGTTCGACCTCTATTCCTTCCTCAAGTGGTTAGGCTATCATCCCTCCTCTTACCCGGATTAAGAACCGTTCGGTGGACGAGCGAGGATTGGGTGCAATTCGTGGAAAAAGCAGACGCGGCCATCAAAAGCTTTGATGTCCTAGTCTCTAGAGTACATGACATATACACTAACAGAATTATATACGTACTCTCTGGGATGCAAGAAGTTACGCTCATATCGCTGCCTGGTGAGTGAGTTTTGTATGTTTATATGTCTATTACTCTGGGCTTAAACGGCGTAAATGGACAATGCGTGCAAAGAGGAGTTAAATGCTAGTAAAATATTTATTTTATGTTTAAATTCCATAGCTTAGTAATTAACAACGTTCGAAATGATTACCTAAAGTTACGGCCAAAACGGATTTTCATTTTATGACTATGTATTTTAGAATTTATAATATCTACTACTGGCCTAGTCTGTTATTTATTGTTCTGATAAAATATTACTTTTACAAAAAAAAACTGAGTAGTTTGGGTATACGTAATGCGTAAAGTTGAAAGTTCTAATAAATAATGTTTTTTTCTACTAAAATTTAATTATGTGATGTCCACCACGCTCTTTGAGTTCAGATGTGTCGATATGCTTACCATCAGGCACCTGATTTGCTCGTCTTGTCATTCACTATCATAAAAAATGTGAAAGGATACGAAAAATACTTCGTTAATTTTCTTTTTGCGAAGTTATTGCTGAGATATATGGTATAGTAGATTAGTAGCCAAGGGCTGTAAGGCATCAATTGCAGCCCGAGATATTTAGGCGCACGAGCGCAGCGAGGGCGCCTATACTTCGAGGGTGCAATTGATGCTTACACCCGAGCTAACTACTCTGCTTTACATCTCGATTGTGAGGTAAGTAGAAAAACACCGGCATTACAAGAATAAAACATTTTAAAGTAAAAGTTTTCTATTCCCGCCTTTTTCCATCTCTTTTTTAAATTATTTTTTTCAAGAACGAAATTGAGCTTCGTAGTTCGATATTTAAAATTGATGACTATTATACTCATACGAAGACAAGGAATAGCGAAGCGACCTCTTTTGTCATTGGCCTGAATGCATGATGTCTATTGCCAGTATGATGGTTAGATGTACGCAAACTTTTTGAAAGAGAGAAGTTTTTTTTTTAATTACTTACCGCCCTAGGGCTTTTCTAGCTACATTATTACCCTAGAGCGCTAATTGGTCACTTACAAGCCCCATTTGGGGGTAATAAGGACCTACTTACCGAATATGAGAGATGTAAAGGTACATTATTGATGTCTTTTTTCATTATTTTGCAGAAGAAACGCCCTGGTCAGTTGATGAATTCATTGAGACCGTGGAAACGGGATGTCGGTACGAGGACTTTTACATCCTACTAATATTATAAATGTGAAAGTTTGTGAGGATGGATGGATGGATGGATGGATGGAAACATGTTTGTTCCTCTTTCACGCAAAACTACTGAACCGATTAGGCTGAAATTCGGTATGTTGATAGTTATGACCCTGGATTATCACATAGGGTATATTTTTATTCCGATATTCATCCTATAGAAATCCACGCAGGTGAAACCGCGCACGCACCGGGCACAGCTAGCTATTTATATATGTACTTCAAAGATTAAATAAAAATATAAATTATAATATTTATGTACGTAGGTCGGATTAATTCAAAGTAGGTTGTTATTTGTTCATATTTTTTCAAAAGAGATAATAGAATAAATAAATTATGTGATGTGATTTTACGAAAATCATAATATTTTCTACTTATATACACTTTGATAGTCCGTCTTGAATTTTTAACCATTTTTCTTTAATTATCTTTTCAAAACAGAAAAACGGCCATTGTATTTCGTACAGGGCAGAGCGAGAGAGCTTGACGCGCCTCTCACTCCACTTGTTACGATCATGACACACTTTCTTCTCACTTCTTCCGCTTTTACCACATTCTTCATAAATGCTCGCCGGTTGTGGGTACTTTTGACCTGACCCGGGTCATTGGCCATTTTTCTCTCTGTATTTGGAACGGACTATACCTATAATTCTTTTGTTTGATTTTAGTTTGATAGTAGATGCTTTACTTACCATAGGAGCATTTTTATAATATCTAGTTAAACAAATGTTTGCAAACAGTAATGCATGCGTGGAGTTGAATCGCAAGAGCCTGATGGTTGAAGAGGCGGTCGAGGAAGTGCTCGATTTAGTGAAGAAAGCTGCACAACAAATCAGACCCACTGAGATCAATCCTGACTTCGAATTTCTCATTGCTGAAGGTAAAATCAAATAATAATTTTAAAAAATATTACATATCATGTCTTGTACAAGATTAAAAATCTAAGCAAAATTTCAAGTTCAAGCTGTGGATAAGCTGTAAGCTGATTTAAAATTGTGTTGCAAGCACTACAAATTTGAGCAGTCTTTCAATACCAGTTAAAGCCTAGTAAGACTTAAATGATCTCTACCATAACCACCGACCAGGTACCATAACCATCAGTGATATACCATAACTAGTATGATTTATTGACGTTTAAAAATATCTTTTTAAGACGTTTTTAAATAAATTTTCTTTATTATATTTTTTTTTATTATATTTATGGTGGACATGTATGTCCAACTAGATTTGATATTTAATTTCAAATGCAATATGCCGGATCTCTTATTTATTATGAAAATATTATTTTCTCATTGTGGCGGAAATAATATGAAATAGTGTTGGTTACCGACTAGTGTTCTTACTAGTTTAGTTGTTTTTACCCTCGTTTTGTATATTCCGTATTATGTAGGTACCCTTTGCTCGAGTTACGGCATTTTTGGCTAATGTATTTCCAGTGATATATAAATAGTAGGTATATATTAAAGTCAGAGTTTAATAACATTAAAAAAATATCAATTTAGTTTGAAAGTCATTATACCATTCCTTCATAAAGTCTTACCGACATTACCTACTATAGATAGGCCATAACAATCGCAGATGACCCGCAAAACACAAGTGGCGCGGCATCTTCAGCTGGGGAGTCGACATCGAGTGGCCAACAAGACTGGTCAGCTGTGTGGGAATGTTTCGAAAGTCCTCATCGGTTGCTCTCTACTCCTGCTGGAGGCTTATCCAAGGGCATGCAGGTGACGTGTAACTTACCTAACATTTGTACATAAGCCTCAAGACCTAAGCGTTATTCGCTACTGCTCTGGGTTGCGGGATTTACCGCGCGGGTTTCGCGGGGTTTCGAATGGTATATTTCTATGCAGTCCGCGGCTAGAGCGAAATTGGATGTACCGTAGCAAATAACACTTAGGTCTGAATAGGCTTTAGGAGAGTATGCTTTCGCCACTGTTACGTTGGGTCCAGTATTCGTGCGGAGACCCGGTCCACATAGAGCGCGGCCGCCGCGCGCACCAATGTTCGAGGGTTTGCGTTATCTGGCCCCAGCTTTATGTGGCACTGTACCGTAGCCGGCCCCGTCCCCTTTCTCATTTGATTCAATGTTTCACATGACATGAACTATGACATGTTTAAAGACTGAACAAGCCAATAAAAACTAGACTATTTTGTTTTCATTATGAAAGGAGCCTTAGGTTGAGTTGTCTGTATCCATAATAGCTTATTACAGTCTTCGAGGGTTTAGAATGGGAATGTTTCGATATGAATTATATGAATGGTCTAGCGTACCTACGCCCCCCAACTGCCAAGGCGTACATGAACAGTTTACATACGGTGCTACATATTTATGCTACGTATTAAATAAAAACACTCATATCTGCTGAACATTTAATACGAACATAGGTATATAATGTAATATATTTATAATAAAACAGTCCATTAGTGAGCCAATAAGTACAGTCGAATTTCAATGTAAATACTTAGACACTAAAATAAATAAATATGTACATACACAGATGTAACATAAGCTGTAGGAATACTTGACTCGTCCAACTAGTATGTACTTAGAAAAAAAAACATAATTTGGGAAAGATAACTTTTCTTTCCAAAGAAAAGAGCTGATCCATTTTGCATCTACTTTGTCGCTCTTTTATCTACAAAAAATATATGGAATTTAAAAGCCATTCCGTTTCACGGGCACATGCACCCCTTGAGTATTACTCCTCCTTATTGTAACACTTTGTGTTTTAGGTAGTACATAATATAATATTTAAAATATTTCACATTTACTTACATGCTAACATTAATTTCAACTGACTAGAACAAAGTATGCCGAAGTGTGGGTACACCTACTATTGGACTAGGTCCTGGGCACAGGACATATAATAATATTATCCTGGGTACTCCTCTGCCTAACCCTTACGAAAAAGGATTGATGTTATGTTACGTTAAGGCGCGGTGCTAAGCTAATCATTAAAAAATACTACACGTAATACTACAAACGAGATTTCATTTATAAAATCCTGCACAAAGAAAAAAAATCTCAGATAAATAAAAAGGCACTGAAAACTTGTTTGGATTAAATTGGATTTTTACTGAATCGGTATTGTTATTTTCTTGTTTCTAGTTGTCTTTATTTTACGTTATTACATGTAGATACTTAGTATTTTTTATATCTTCAAAAATGTGGGTACGTGTGAGCAAGAGGTTGAAATAGCTTAGTACCGCGCCTTAAAACAAAATAACAAACTTTTATAAAACTCAAATATAAAATGTTAGTAATACAATTTTGTTAAACGTAAAGTGTGTAAACGTTATTATTATTTAAAAGTATTTTTATAACTAAAGTTATAAAATTAAATATAGACATTTTTAAATAACATATTAAATTAATTGACGATCTGAAATATCTGAGATCAATAAATTAGTAATATAACAATAACACAAAAAACAAGTGATCAATGGACGAATATCCATAATCTAGATCCGTAAATGGGTCATCTCGCTCGTTCCATCGCTCGAATAGTACCATAAATAATACCATTGTTTGATTCCCGGTAACTAGTTTTTCTGCCCCTTTAAAGGGGCTAATGGGAATAAATCTCATTGGCCCCTCTGAAATTCCCAAATGGCTTCAAGGCGAAATAATATTATTCATTTTCCCATTGGCCCCTTTACCACTTAAGATTAATATTACGACACAGATTTTATAAGATTATAAATAACAACATTTTTATTCAACACACATGGCTTGTAAAGTGGTTTTTTATGCTAACGCATTTAGACAAATTTCAGCTAATTACGCACTCATGCTTTTTACTTTACATTACCGCACTAATGCTTTTTACTTTTGCCTGTTCCGCAAAGAACTTTAATGTTTAAACAACAAATATTTTTGTGTATTAAGAAATTATCTAAAGTTTTTGAATTATTATTATAAATCAATCATTAAAATTATCATCATTTTATTTCACCCAATTATGGCTGGTTTGATAAAATGGCGACAGGTCTCTGTAACAACTTGTGGTCCACCCATGCCCCTAAAAGTTAAGGGCAAAGTCAACAATAGTCTGTCCTGACGTATGGAATGGATTAGAGTGTTGGGCTACGAAAGCGGTGGATGAAAGTATAATGCATGCAGCTAAGATGTGTATGTTGAGTGGATGTGTGGAGTGACAAGAATAACTAAAATTAGAAATCAGTATGTAAGTAGCAGTCTGAAAGTAGCACCAGTGACCTAGAAATTAAAGATTGAAAGACTAGCCGGGCATGGACATGCTTTGAGAAGGAATAGAAGTCATTGATACAAAAGAACTATCAAGCGACTGTAAGTGACTATGTAAGGAGGAGGCGTCATAAAAAACCTGTATAAACTGTGTGATATATGCGTGAAAAAGGAGTGAGTTCAGAGATGACGCATGAAAGTCTAGAATGGCGGAAGAAGACATGCTCTGCCCACTTAGTGTGGGACAAAGGCAGGAAGATGACGATAATTTCACTACATAATAACTTAAATTTGCGTGTTTAAAACATTTTTTTATAAACTAATAAGAAGAATTCCACCTCTTAAAGAAACCAACCTCTACTATGGATTCAAATTTTGCGCACCGAAACTCGCGCGTACGCACTCTGTAACCCCTTGAGTAGCTTTTTTGACTTTTTTGTAGTTTTCTAATGTTATTTCACTTGTGTTAGAATATAATATTGTTTTGAGACTGTGTAGCGTATTGGAAAATATGTGAAACTGTATGCGCAATGTGCATGGCTAGCGCAGCGAGCTGATAAAAAAACAGCCCTCCATTTACTTATATATCTATTTATTGTTTACATTCGGTGTGTTGTGGCTATAATATTATAGCATCAAAAATGTCGACTTTACGTAGGGATGAAGAACAGTACTTAGATCTGCTCCCCCATAAATACCAGTCGTGCCACTATTTACCTACGATTGATAGCTTGTTGTCATCTAAGTCTAGAGAAAAATACCTAGAGATCTACGAAACTTTCGAGATATTGTGTTTCAATAATAAGTTAAAAGCAAGTAATGCAAGTATGTCTTTTTCTTGCTATGTGTGTTGAAAAATGTCATATGAAACGCATATGCAATAAACATTTCGCTTCTCTGCTATTCTCTGCTACCGTTTAGTTAAATATTAGGTACCTTGTCAACTTCTATAAACCTTGAATTTTACAATCTATTTTAAATAACATTGACGACACCCAGTATTGATTTGATTGAGAGAGATACGTATATTGAATAATTATACCCAGTTATTTATTTTATATTAACATTGTTATATTATTTCATGTATTATACCTACATTTAACAAATTTGAAATCATCATTATAAAATTAAAAAAATTCTTTAAAAACCTACATAATTGACGCACTACCTACTGAATAAGTGTGAGGACAGCTCACACTTATCCCCAAAAAGCAGTTAAAAGTTACAAAGTTAAAATTTTGTAGTTATAATTTAATGTAATGATTGTAAAGACCTTTCTAAATACATATATTTTTTTCGTCTTGGCACTCATAAAACTGTAAGAATAGATTTTATATAATCAACAATCTATTTTTGTAGTATTTTTGAAAACATTATAAAATTAAAGCAATCATTGTTAACGTTTTCGCATTCGAATATTACCAATAATATTGGTTTTATTCCCACTAACCCCTTTGTCTGCCCCTTTAAAGGGGCCAATGGGATAACTTCCCATTAACCCCTCTGAAAGTCTCATAAGGCTCAATGGCGAAAAATAATATAAATTAATATTAATTTTCCCATTGGCCCCTTTACCACTTAAAACTACGACACAGAGCTGAATAAATTATATACTAACATTGACAAAATTATTTCGTTACCACTTTATATATTCCAATATTACCTTGCCAAATTCAATGTACATTGAAATCTTCAATCGGATATCTTATAAACAATACGCATAATTTATGTTGTGTGTGAGGTTTTACTTTCCTCTACTTGATTCGAAGCTCGGAATTCTGAGAGCCCGCCCCGAGACCCTCAGGGAAAGGGGTATAATAAAATTAAGATGTTAATGATTATTAATATAAAGTAAAGCGATCTCGCGAACGCGTAAGCTTCTGATGTAGGACATCTTATACCTATATCCGAAACCTAGGTTTTCGACTTAAATAACGCAGGTGTGGTCGTATATAATAAATATGAGTGGCACTCACGGTAGTTATCAAAATCGTATAAAGTATAGATAATTCAAAACAAGGACATTTTATTTTTGTTTCTTGGCACTTATAATACGCAAGTTAAATATTTTAGATTTGAATTTTTTATTAATAGATTCATTAAAATGGTCGGTCCATCTTAGCGACCATTTTCAAATAATAGCTCAAAATCAAAAAGGACGGAGTTGGCTGTTATTTAAAACCTGGAAAAAGGAATAAATTATTATATTTAAAAAATTATAATAATTGTAGTTAGAGGGACATATAGATAATATGATAGAATCAAACAAATTATAAGTCAAAACTACTTTCAACGTCTGGGAACTTCTGGTGTGTAATCACAGAGTGTAAGTTAGCTTAAAAACCCTGCAAAAGACATAATACTTTTTATTTCGATATCACGATGGTTACCTTCAAACATTGCTCCTCCGGCCTCCAAATTACTTATCTGCATTAAAAATAGTTACTTGGTGCAGTACTGGTCGATGTTGTTCACGATGAAGAAACTGGGCGTGATCTCCTGGTACTTCTTCTTAACGAACAACAGATTTGCCTCCGACATGTCGTGCTCCTCAAGGTACGACTCAATTTTGGACTTATTTTTCTCCAAGTAATAAGTGTAAGTCCTCAAATACGCGTCATCTTCATAAAGCATGTAGAAGGTGTGCGGTTCATGTGGACCCTCCCGCATGATGCCGTACGCAGCAAACACTATGTTCAAGTTATCGGTTAGATACTTCCAATAGCTGTACGGCATTATGGAGCTCTTTACCTTTATTATGACGTGGTGGTAACGGAGCTTCATCTATAACATAACGAAATATCCAGGCTGCTGCTATTGAGAAATTTCTAATGAGAATCCAATAACACTTTGGCCCAACTAGATATCGGACCCAGGGCCTTAATTTTATCAGTAGCTATTGCAACCACTAGAAAGAGGCAAATGATGACAAATAATTGGTTTGTACTCCGATAGAACGAATTTCCCCAATCACACATCAATGGCTCCCACATGGCGGAGATTTCAAGGTACTAGGCATGGCATCTAAACATGATTGAACGAGAGTCCCCTAGCCGGTTGTTTACTATCAGCCATATTATAAGAGACAGCCGGTACTCACATTTTAACGTGCCTTGCGATACTTAATAGGCTCTAAATTATAAAATGGTGGCCATGACGTACCTTACACAAAATCCAATCGATAAATAATAAATCCCTCTTACGAATTACATGTAAAAAACACAACTTACGATTAAAAATCCGCTTGCCGGCTTCGTTTACACGTGGAAGACCGGTATATCGTTACTCTATGATGATATCTCAAAGCTAAAGTACTTTATCAAATGATTTAGTTTCAATTACGAGTAGGGACCACTGTCATCAAGCACTTACGTTGGTAGAATGATAAGGATAGCACGTTGTATGTCCTAAAATCTCAACAGGCACTATTATTAGCCTACCTGTAGGCTATATCGATCTGATCCGCGTGTTCGTCCCGGACCTATATTCAACCCCAACCCCCAACTTCGAGAGACCAAGAGAGATGTATCTATGCCTCTCTTTCTGCTGCGGAGAGCTGGTGTTTGGAAATAGATAGTTGTTTCATTCATTTTATTGATAAAAAATTAAAGTTACATAAGTAAGTACCTACTCATTTAAACAAGAATAAAAAAAAATATTTCTTAAGGCTTAGGGTTAAAATGTTATTTTAAGTTTCTTGTGACTCAGTGACTTTTAACTTTAATGACAGATTTTATTTTTCTGTTTAAAAAAAAAGTACCTACTCTTTTTTGACCGAGTGAGCGAAGTACCTCGCAGTTTCGAGATTGGCCAAAAAATATTTGGTTCGTGCCGTAGCTGTCTGTTCTCGCTTACATTAAACAGGTCCCTATTTAAACGATTTTGACGAAACAATTTTCCTCAAAATCGTGGCAATGGTTCCTTGTTTGAAGTTTTCTGTAGCGTTATTGCCTGGATGAATTTCAATTCTTGAATTTTTTTCGGAAAATTCATATCTAATACCACATCACCTAATACTAATCAGACCACGCAGTCTGCATTCACGAAATAAACCCGTAGACACCAGATTTGACCCTCTAGGACCAAGTCGCAAGGTCGCTAGGAACGTAAGTCATCGCTTTTGAGCAAAATAAGGGTAAGTAAGTAGGTGTACATTATAACATAAAATGATAAGCTGTAGTGCTGTTATGTAAAGTTAAAGGCACAAACAAGTGCGTAATAAGCAGCATAATCAACCTAAATGCGTTGAAATAACGGATCATTTTTACGAGTGAGGTTGTTGAAAACATATAATAATATATTATCATAATAATTGCCATAATAGTTTATAGATGGATTAATAAATAAAGTGTACTTATTACTTACTCTATTATAACTTACTCGTAGCATATAAAAAAGTATTTAAAAATATACACTGTCTGTCTCTAGGTCTATTAATATATATATATATATATATATATATATATATATTTTGTTATAATATAAGAATTATGCTATCTATATATATTTTATGCTATCCTAGTACCATTTCCGATATTGGCGGGAATGGCTTGGACTTGCGCAGTGATGCCAAAGCCGTCCTGTACGAGCCTATAAATCAATAAATAGGTCGCAATGTCAAGGTTATTTTGGAATCGGGCTAGCTACTAACCGGCGGTTCTCCTATTACAGGGTGAACTTTATTTTCACACCCTCATAAATAATCAAATGGGTCGTTACTTATGACATTTTTGGTCTGTTCTGGTGCTGTTTGCACATGCGCATTCAGCTTACAGATAGAGACAGAAGATCACATTCACTAACTTCTTGGTTTTATGCTGACCTGGTCTACCGCGTCTTCACTTTTGCTTAGAGTCTACTAGAGACTAGAGAGAATAAACGCGTTATAGAAACACCCTACTGAAATCACGCATTGTGGCGTTTCGAGGAGAGGCCTATGATAATGCTCACCAGTAGATTTATTTAGATGATGATGATGATGATCATGATGATATCAATCATAACATAAAATAATTTCACCAGGAAATGGTCAAAAACGCGGTGAGCGAGATGAGACGGTACTACAGCCGCAAGGTGATCGATGTGCTCATCAAGGTGACCAGGCGCACCTTGGACCTCATCATCAAACAGTTCACCACTGAAAGCGACCTCAAGCAGGGTGATGACGGTGAGAACATGGTGTCTCTTTCTCACGATGTAAATAGGAGTAATTTATGCATAATAGGTATCTATGGTACCTATGTCCAAAAAGACTTACCAACTAAAAACTTGCAAAAGTTTAATTTGTGTTAAAGACCTTGGAAGTTACTGAAAAAAACTGGCTTCTGTAGCTTTATCGAAAACGAAGTTGCTTGCAAGCATGGTACGGCCATATTACCCAAATGAGAGTGAGAACTCTTCGAAGTGGCTGCGCTCCTAGTACACTAGCCGCTTAAAATACCTGTTGCATCGGAAATAATCGTTAAAAAAAACGATAGGATTGATAGATAATACGGGCGCGCCGATTTAAGAATACGTCTTCCTTCGGTTTTCGTCATGAAGTAGGTTAATAACTGGAACTTTTCTTTGATGACGGTAGCTTTTAAAATGCATGCACCGATTTTGATTTAGTTCTATTTGTCTGCAAGGTTGGCTTGAAGAGTGTTTTAGTTCTAAGCTATCTCATGAAAATCGGTTCAGCCGTTTAAAGTTTAAGAAACCTTTCTTTCGGCGGAAGGAAAGCCAAGTGGTCTAATCAATTCGTTAGTATCTTGTGTGCAACGCTTGTACAAGGGCATGGTAACGGCACAGAATAAATAATAGTGCTAATGAAGTAACGGCAAGTTCAATTGAGTCAGAGTTCTTCGCCTTATGAATAGATTCTTCGAGATACCTACTCGTAGATGGAAATCAGTGCCGATGATGGAGTAGAATAAGAATAGTTTTTTTTTATTTACATTCACGCCTTTTTCCCGAAGGGGTAGGCAGAGGTGTACCCAAGACTCAGTCCCATAGTAGATACACCCACATTTCGCCAGTATGTTATTGGTCCCATGTAATAGGGGGCGAGCCTATTGCCATCTACCGGGCACAGTTCCAGACTCCAGGCAGTTATTGAGATAATTCCTAATGGAAAAATCCAATATTTAACACTTTGCCTGACCAGGGGATCGAACCCGGAACCTCTTGATTGGCAGTCGAGCATGCGCCCTCTACGCCACCGAGGCAGTCAGAGGGAGTTTTTATTTTACTCGTTCTAAATTACTTATCTGTATATATTTTAAAGTCCTTAGATAAATGATAAGTCTTAACTCGCGCTCTGACCAGATACCGCACTACCTCACACACTCACACTACAGAACATCGACAGAAATTCGACAGTCTCATACACTTCATGCCTTTAAATCTAAATTAAATCAATATTATTTATCACTTTGTTAACAGTAGTTTATATTTTAATGATTGATTATTATGCATTTACTAGCTGTGCCCCGCGGTTTCACCCGCGTTGTCATCGTGTCCGTGGGAATACCGGGAAAATACCGCTTGGGTTATTCCAGGGTCTAAGCTACGTACATTCGTACATACCAAATTTCAGCCTAAGCGGTTCAGTAGTTTTGCCGTGAAAGAGTAACAAACATCCATCCATCCATCGATCCATCCTCACAAACTTTCGCATTTATAATTTTAGTAGAATTATAAATATTTTTTAAATAGTTAGTAAAGTTTATATCTGTGTATGTTATGCGTATGGTTATGGTCTCAGATCATTCAAACAAGGGAAATTTGGCGAGGGGGCGTGGCCCTTGGGAACGCATCAGGCACAAAACGAGCTTGATGCCAAAATTGCGCCTCAGTAGTCGAATGTTATGTCGCGCGGTATCATCTCCAACGAATTTAACAAAATACAGAGTTGTTCAGTAGTTGTATGTAATAATACCAGCAGCAAAGTGAACTACGTGAATAATGGCATCTCTTTTCATACGTAAGTACTAAAATAATATTGTATTTTCAATAAATTTAAGCAAAAATATATAAATTGAAGATGAAGTACCAAGTTCATTACATTATCTAACTAGTAGGATAGGTCAGACACCATTGCTTGCTTAGTACAACTCGATAAAAAATCAGTCGGTTGTAATGGCGCAATGGATAATATATTTTACAGTTACTCTCTCTAACAAAATAATTTCGTAGTGCGGCCGCTGCACTGGCTTGCGTAAAATAGAGATGAGATGTGATTTCTTTTAGTTGTCGATTATTTTACTGTACTGGGTGATTTTACTTTGGTTACTATTATTAGTATTTTTTAAACAATTTGTACCCATTTCATGTTTGTATGATATAAATATTTCATGAAACGTTTAAAAATAGGAAGTTTATATAAGGTTGTCTCCTAAAGTGTGATTACTTTGTAATAACATATAACATAACATAACATACATTCACGCCTTTTTCCCGAAGGGGTAGGCAGAGGTGTACCCAGGACTCAGTCCCATAGTAGTTACACCCACATTTCGCCAGTATGTTATTGGTCCCATGTAATAGGGGGCGAGCCTATTGCCATATACCGGGCACGGTTCCAGACTCCAGGCAGCTATTGAGATAATTCCTAATGGAAAAATCCAATATTTAACACTATGCCTGACCTGGGGATCGAACCCGGGACCTCTTGATTGGCAGTCGAGCATGCGCCCACTACGCCACCGAGGCAGTCACTCCCACTTTGTAATAATGTTATGTAATATAATAGCTGTGCCCCGCGGTTTCTCTCGCGGTGGTCACGAAAAAGGGAAATGTGTTTTTTATATAAATCGAGTCTGATAATTTTAGTAATAAAATATATATAATATTTCAAAAAGTAGCCTGCATTGTATAATGTACTCAATCCGTGTCTATTAAAAATTATGACATTTTGAGGAGACAAACCCACTGTTGTGTTGTTTATTATTTATGTTGATATGTCGTGTACTATTCATTAATATCTTGCGAGTTTTTTTAATTGTAGCTATCCGAAGGATCCAAACTTAAAAGAAGAGTGGATAAATGCAACCGGAAGAGGTACAACCAGGTTTCCAACCAAAAACTGCACATTATGCTTTTCTCACTTTGGGACAAAGTGCTTTCAACCGTTGAAGAAAGTTCATCGCCTCTTCGAATGGTCGGTGCCTATATTGAAAATACGTATAGCAAATACGTTATGGTGGCAAATATTTACATTTTACGGACCAGTAATAAAATACTTAAAAATCTTATTATAATGTTTTATTTCACTGTAAATAATTTATCCTAAGGGAAAGAGCAGATAATAATTGAAAAGTATCGATTTTACTTATATCGATTGCTAGTTTCTATCTCTAGTTACATATGTGTGTTTATGCAGAGTCCGTAGCTACTGGGTTGATGCACCACCCTTTTATGCATGTGTACAATCAATAAGGTCTTTGGTGTGCCTGCAAGTTTCTTAGTGTGCGTGAGAAATATGAGCATGTGCGTCGTACTCATTGTTTTTGTTTTTGTGTTAGTTTAATTGGAGGGAGAAATGTGGAGACATCGGGACCCGAACAATTTTGCGTAATAGCCAAATCTCCCTTGATCTGTGGTTATGGTATATTATACCATAACCTATAATTACGCATAGGTATATTTGTATGTATATATACGAGTAAGTATATTAAAATAAGTACAATTTTTATTCTCCTATAAAAGTACATCGCTGACCAGAAATACTCATGAGTAAATATTCCTTTCCATCCGGTTGTCTGGATGAAATTGCTTTAAGCGATAAGACCGGCACTTGTGCTAGCCTAAGATTAATTTAAATATAATTCCTTTATATTTGGGTCCTAGGTATGGTGTACAATAAAGTGTTTATCTATCTATCGGTACACAAAAACAACAGTTTCGAAAATGCGGCAATTTTCAAATTCTAGTGTGCGTAACACAATACTAGTGAAGGAAAACAGTTCGCAAGCAGTGCTAATATTGTGCGTAAAAATTGTGTCGGATAGGGGCTCGGTTACGCCGATTTCGGGGTTACTTATGTTACCATATTTGACAAGTATGACAATTGTATCTTGTCAATCACCTTTTGATAAATATCTGATAAATAACCCTTAACCATATTTTTTCTGATACCCTCAAAAGAAGCCACCACTAATTAGACTCATTAATTTTGTTAATAAATCTTCTAGATATTTTATTGTTATATGAGGTTTCGACGAAAATGTACCTACGCCATAACGAGGTGTTCATAATAGAAATCCTCCCTCATCATTTTTACCCATTATATTTTCTTGCCAGGTCCCTATAAAAGGCCTATATTTCTACTGAATGCAGCCTTAATGATTCCCAATGTGTCTGTGACGCCAACCTTGGACGAAATTCAGGAGGTACTGGTGCTTGGAGGCAAGCACATATCGGGACTGTCTAAAGGCGTCGCCCAATGGAGTGGAGGGAAACCGCCTAGGGTAAGAGACCAAATGCTGACCTTAATGAACCCAAGTAAAGAAAACAGTCTGGTTTAAATACTGGTCTAAATTGATTATCTACAATGCTTATACTTTTTTATTTTACTAATTAATATTTCCAGCATAACATAGCAGCCTCGATATAGGATACTTAAAACTATTATTTTACGACGAGATCAAAATATCAGAGGCGAAGAAAGTTTAGATTTTATAATATCATTGTTTCTACTCGTAGGTCTATTATTACAGATCTTACGTATATTATTATGAACTTAATTTAAATAATATGTATAAATTACTCGGTTTATTGTACTTAGGTAATATTATTTTATGCATGAAACATTTTGTAAATATTAGACATATTTCTCTTCATTTTATTGTTGGAAATATATTGTATTATACACTTACCTATTAGGAAAGTAAATGAATCAATGTATTGTATTACATAGATCATAATATTGATAAAATTATTTTTGGTATATACCTTTACCAGTATATTAGAAATCCATCCTAAATTATGCACACGCGTTAGGTATATAACGTCGACCAAGAGTTTTAAAATGTTCTAATTGATTGCGTTGTTTTTCTCCCAATTTGTGATGTTAATTGTCTTGTGACGTTCAATATTGCTGCACTTGTGGTTATTGACTGTGTATTCGTCCGCATCACCACCTCGCTGCTTCTCTTCCACCGTTACGCAAACACTCGATGTCGCTTTAAATACTATCTGTATATACAATCCCTTGGCTGGTCTCCCCTCCCTCGCCTCGTGTGCATGGAATCTAGGTGAGCTGGAAGAAGGTCGCAGGTCAACAGGCCAACCAACTTCTCGAGGTTGTCACGAAGCTTGACGAACAGGTCTCCTCGACGGCGACTCCGATGCAGAAGATGAAGGCCAACGACGCTTCCAAGATGAAGAAGAAGAAACACTACAGACTCGAGTCAGAAGAAAAACCATCGTTTCCCTTCCAACAAAAAAACTTTTATAACCACGTGATGGAAAATAAAGAGATTGTCAAGACATTGTCGTTGTTATCGACTTCTGCGCAAAATATCAAAACCGTGAGTATCGGTCGTGTATTGAGTTGTTCCAAATAAAAGTAAATCTTCTCAGTAAACTCATCGTAAACCAGGAACTCAACACGTTGGTGAAAAGATGGCGTCCGTATCATTACTTGTGGAAATGTGAGAAAACTCTGAGGCAGCTTCTGGCGTGGAACCTGAATGATTTTGAACTGGCTTTGAAAAGGCATAGCGAACTCGAAGCCAAGTTGGCCACAGAACCTGACGTACTCATCATCGGGAACTGTCTGGCTGTTTCTACTGAGAAACTTAAATTGGGATTGAATACTGAGCTTAAAAGTAAGAGGTTTATAATTATATATTAATTAAGGAAAATAATAGTCTAGAAAAGAAAACCTGTGGCATAAAAAAGGGAAGAATCAGCGTTGGTACCAGTTTAGCTTTTAGTATTGTATTTTAGTCCGACGATAACTTAAGAAAAAATCAGATCTTTGTGAAATTTTGTATACTAGACTAATCAGATACACGTAGTCCATCGTCTGGTAACACATTGGGTAGACCATAGTATAAGTTTAACAAAAAATTAGATCGCATATTATAGACAAAGTTGTGAAAAAGACAAAAGACAGGATCAAGTATATGAAAAAGGCCCAAGCCTCGCACAGAGATCTGAGTGATAAACATAACATAACATACATTCACGCCTTTTTTCCCGAAGGGGTAGGCAGAGGTGTACCCAGGACTCAGTCCCATAGTAGATACACCCACATTTCGCCAGTATGTTATTGGTCCCATGTAATAGGGGGCGAGCCTATTGCCATCTACCGGGCACAGTCCAGACTCCAGGCAGTTATTGAGATAATTCCTAATGGAAAAATCCAATATTTATCACTTTGCCTGACCTGGGGATCGAACCCGGGACCTCTTGATTGGCAGTCGAGCATGCGCCCTCTACGCCACAGAGGCAGTCTGATCTGAGTGATAATGAACCAATCCTTTCAGTATTGTCCTAATATAATATATTATGCGAAAGTTTGTCGGTATGTGTGTTGTTGGTACGTCTTTAAACCAAAACTATTGAACCGATGGGGCTGAAATTCGGTATGTAGATAGCTGGAACAATACGTGGTTTTAAAGGTATTTGTAATAAATATTGATTCTGTTTCCATCAGACGGAACACATAGAATAAGCCAAGCTATGCGCAAGAAATACAAACGTGAAATGGATTACGTATATGCCATTATGAATGACTTGGAGCGCAAGTTGGAGAGACCTATCCGGGATTTGGACGATGTTAGAACTGTCATGGAAACTTTGAAAAAGATCAGAGAACAGGAGGTCGATATGGAACTTAAAATCGATCCGGTCGAAGTAAGTGGCACTCATTTTAGAGTCGGTCATTTTAGAATGGACGTCTCACTGTAGGAAGTAGGAAGTATCACTTACAGCGTGCCTAGCTTGTCATGTCACTTTGTGTGGTAGGTATACTAGGTGTTACAAAACGGTGTAGTAATGCTTTTAGGAGGTGCAACTCATAGCCTACAAACTGAACCAATTTCAAAATATAGGTAGATTGCCAACGTCGTGCAGTAAGCTGTCATTATTCACTCACACCCCTGCACTAGGATTCCCTGTGTCTCAGGCAGCATGGACACGTACAATTACACACCACACACATCTAAGACCCGAGAATCGAGAACAAAAAGGCTTCTGTCCTCTTTCTATGAGTCCTTGGCCGCGAATGAACAGTCTTGTGACGCATATGAATAATAACAATATGCATAAAATGACAGCTTATTATAAATGCGAAAGTTTGTGAGGATGGATGATTGGATGTTTTTGTTTAAAGTGAAATTGGGAAAACTCGCTTGTTTTGTAATTTATGTGATATTTGTGTGAAATAGGAGGCATTCAATGTGATCACACGCTACGAGCTGCCAGTTAGCAAGGAGGACATAGAGCAAGTAGACAATCTCAGGTACAGTTGGCAACAACTGCAAGCCACTGCGTTGGCGTCTCATGTGCAACTGTTAAATATGCAACCGCAGTTCGAAGAGGATTTGCAGAGTAACTTGGATAGATTTAGAGAAGATAACACTGATTATTGTCATGAGTACCGACATGCGGGCCCGATGCAGTCGGGGCTGACCCCTCGGGAGGCGTCTGACAGACTTATACTGTTCCAGGTTCGTGTTTTCTACATTTCTCTGACTAACGATAAAGTTTTGTTGATTATGCGAGAATTCGATTAAAATGGTTTTTTCATCAAAGAGCTTAACAAAAAAAAATTTTTTTGTGATACAGAGTTACTTTCAAGAAGCATGGAAAATCAGTTTTTTATTTCTCGAATTTAGATTTGGCTCCATTATTATATATTATTAAGTCCCAGAAGATATAACCATTTAAGAGCATGCGTGAAATTTTGTGGTTTTTATTTTGTTATACGATATCGAGGTAATTTCCTGAGATTTTCATCATCTAATTCTGACACTTGTTGAATTTGAATTTGTGAAATTAGTTGAATTCGCGCCTCATAACTGCCCTTTCCCAAACTATTACAAAACTTTTCAAAAGATAATATTAATCGTTGATAAAAGGTTGTACTGGACTGGGACTTACACCGTATCGATGTACGAGTTCTATATTCTATAAATATTATTATGTACCACAAGTTGATTACCAAATGTGTTTCCCAGAATCGATTTGACGGGATGTGGCGTAAATTGCAAACTTATCAAAATGGGGAAGAGTTATTCGGTCTACCTCACACTGAGTACCCTGAACTGGCTCAAATTCGAAAGGAACTCAATCTGCTCCAAAAGCTTTACAAACTATACAATGACGTGATCGATAGAGTCAGCAGCTACTACGATATACCCTGGGGAGAGGTCAATATCGAGGAGATCAACAATGAGCTAATGGAGTTTCAGAATAGATGCCGGAAATTGCCTAAAGGGTACGTTTTATTTACAACCCTTTTGGTTTTTATTTTTGTGTCTGACGTTAAAAAAATCTAAAATTTAAATTTTATATCCACTTATAGCTCATTTACCATTAAAATATAATATAAGAATTCTACTAGTTTAGTTTAGACTCTTTTTATGTGTTATTCCAGGGGCCCAGAGACTAAGCTATTTTTTAATGAAACTAACGTATTCGATAAATTCATATATCCTGATATATTTATTTAAAATGAACTATGTCCCTATAATTTTATTTTCATTTATAACTCACATGCATTTTTTTCTAAAAGATGCCGTATTACGAGAATTCATCTGATTATTAGACGTTAAGTGGGAAAAACGTACCTAAGTACCGACCTACATCATAGAATAATAAATAGAAAATAAATGATAGGGGTATATTCATCTTAAAAATATCAGAATTTAAATTTTATTACATGGCTTAATTATATTCGGAGGATATATTGGATACGATTTGGGAAATTTTACATAGGATTTTGTCAAATTCCTAAAATGTGACGTAGCTCTTAAGCGCGTTACTCAAGGCGAAGATATTATTATGCTTACATAGTAATTATTTAGCAAAATAAACTGTTACTTAAAATGTAAACTTATCATTAACAAAATATTATTTTGAACAGTTTAAAAGAGTGGCCTGCATTCTTCGCCTTGAAGAAGACCATAGATGATTTCAACGATATGTGTCCCTTACTGGAACTCATGGCAAACAAGGCAATGAAACCTCGCCATTGGCAGCGTATCATGGAAGTCACTAAATACAATTTCGAACTAGACAATGAGGACTTTTGTCTTAAAAATATTCTGGAAGCACCGCTCTTGCCGAATAAGGAAGATATTGAGGTAAGTTGATTTTTTTATTAGCTAAATGTGCATGTGTGCGTCTATTGAAGAAATAAGACAATAATACATAGATTCCGACTTACTATCCACATTAACTGAATAATACAAAACTATTGAAAATCCACTGGCAGGCCAGCCTATAGAAAACCCAAGTCCTCCAAGCCACTATCATTCAGATAGTTCATTAATTCTAGATAGAATGTACCTATGTAAAATTTGGCAAAATTAATGGAATTGTTTTATCTATCTGGTCCAAACGCGAGCGTCACTAAAATAGAAGGTATATGAAAAAGCTTAGAAACAAATTATACCACTTTTTAAAGAGCATATAACTCGATTATATTTGCCAAATTTTTACCTAATTTTACTCAACTATGATAGCAAATTAGGACTAGATATTAAACGTACGAGAAAACAAAAGCAATCCAATATTCCAGACATAACCTTGCTCAGTTTTGAGCGCCAAGTAATAGGATCTCAGAAACGACAAAGAGACTCCATATTCTCTACTTCGTAGCTGAATGTGAGGGTGGTAAAGTAGGAGGTGAGTTGTAAATGGCAGGAGGATGGGAGTTGGTTGGGTGGTGGGTGGGAAGATGAAGCCGTGAAGCAACAGGTGTCGATAAAGCAGATGTTCATCTACCAGGGTATCATACCTATTGTAGATCGGTTGGAATGGCGCATACGTTCAACATATTTTTGACAAAGCGAGCGCAAAGTGCGAGCGAAGCGTCTCCGGTCTTTGCTTGGGTTGTTCTCCTCTACAGATTGCATTTCTTAATCGATCCACTTCAAATTTTGTGAGCCGATTCAGTAGTACCTACATAAATATGTTTTATTGAGTCAGTTTTTGGAGATTTATAAAAAGAAGCAGTTCGGAGCGTTGAAAACATAAAAAATGTCAAATTGTCATAATTCCAGCTATCGGAATATAACAACGATTTTTGGTTTTTAACCGAATTAAAGATGTTCTGAGCTAGACTTAATGTTGTTTATATTATGTAGGGTATGCGGTAAACCACAAATCTTGGAAAGAAAAAGTTATACCTATCTATGCGGTGAATATATAAAAGTATGCAGACTCGCGAGGTCTACTACAGCCTTTTTAGATCATAGATGGCGGGGTAAAATGGGTGCGAGCGGAGTTAAGTCGCAAATGAGGAAATAGCGAGGTTTCGATAAAGCAGATGCTATAACTACCAGGGTATCATACATGTTGAGTAGATCGGGTGGCGTAACTTCAAATTTAATTAAAAGGGGACGAGCAAAGATGGGTGACCAAGGAATTTTTACCCATGAGTGAGTGGCAAATGATATGAAGAGCAGCAGCAACAGGTGTCGATAAAGAACCTGCCCTAACCACCAGGGTATCATACCGATTAAGTTGATCAGTGAAAATGGCGCGTCACTCAAAGAGCTTCATAGAACAAATCACGAAGCTAGCAACAGGTGTCGATAAAACACATGCAACTACCAGGATATCATACCAATTGAGAAGAAAAAAAAAGGAAATATGACCTAATGTGTACTTAGTAAAAAAAAAGAAGGAAGAGAAAAAAATATACATAATAAAATTTAAAAATGTTCCTGTTTTACGTTTACCTAATTAGTAAGTAGCTATAAGTTAGTGTAGTATAATAATTAGTGTGTAATGGTGCTGCATAAGCCATAGCAGCAGCTCATGTTAGCAAATAAAAAATAAAAAACCCATTGAGAAGATATAATATAATATTATGTATCTGGTAAAATGACGTACGTGCCACTTCATCTTATTAAATAGCTACGAGCACGTTTCCTATGATTTTGGGTTCACTATGATGATACACAAAACTCTTGGAGTACTTTTAATAATATTATGTTCTGTTTCATTCCATGACAGCAAAGTTCTTTAGCCAAAATTTTGTTTTATTTATTTTTCCTATTTTACGAACATAGGTATTTCATGAGTAAATCAAACTCGTCCCGGATTCGATTGCCAGATCGGGCATTAGGAATTTTGCCATGGGACTTAAAAACATAACTCGCGAAATGTGGATGTACTTGCTGAGAGAATATGTACATAGGTACACCTCTTCCTAAACCAACGGGAAGCAAGGTGTGTGTGTTATGTTCATGTCGTGGTCTACAGGATATTTGTATATCAGCAATGAAAGAAAAAGACATCGAAGCCAAACTGCGACAAGTGACGAATGAGTGGTCCGTCCACGAATTGACATTCCAAACATTCAACAATCGCGGGGAACTACTGCTGCGAGGTGATACCACGGCCGAGACCATCGGCCAGCTGGAAGACAGCCTGATGATCTTGGGCTCTCTTCTTTCTAATCGGTAAAACATATAATGCCTAATCTTTCTTTCTTTTTGTTCTTTGTTCGTTTAGACAAACTTCATATTAAGTTTATGAAAAAGTTGTAGTGATGTGTGTGTGCATTTTCTCGTCAAACTGAATGTTAATGCATTCATAATATAATATGCCCATATATTATGCCCAGAAGCTTTTTTTAAATAATTTATGTATGACTCTTTAGAATAGAATAGAGTACTCTTTATTGTGATCAAAAGTTTTCTTACATAGATAGCTACTTATTAGCTTTAATTTTATTGTATAATTTCTATTTTTATATTATACATGGTATACTTATATACTATATTAGTATGTACAGTGATACTTACGACTAGATACTGATAAACTTATTGATCTGCATGGATAATTACATCAAGTTACTTGTGTCATTTCTACAGTCTGTACTTACTGACAGTTATTGTGACTGCGTTCATAAATTAAGTACAACAAATAGAATTACTACAATAACTGATTGGTTAGATCCTTCAAACAAAAAAGTGCTGCCTGCCGTGTGTTCGAAAATATACATATCTACAAGAAGAACGCACAAGAAACTGATACAGCAAATTTTTGTCTACTGCCAGTACAATATTTAGTGTTGTTACATTTGGTGCCAGGTGTTGGTTATGACGAAGTTGTTAGGTATCTACGTCATCTTCTTTAACTATAATTCAGACAGGTTGCTTTCTAAAATTATTTACAATGTCCTAATATTAAACCTCATGATACAGGTACAACGCACCGTTCAGGAAACAAATACAACAGTGGTTATACGATCTGCAAAGCACTAATGAAATCTTAGAACGGTGGCTTCTGGTACAGAACATGTGGGTTTACCTAGAAGCCGTTTTTGTAGGAGGCGATATCGCTAAGCAGCTACCAAAAGAGGCAAAAAGGTTTTCGAAAATTGATAAGTCATGGCAAAAGATTATGCAAAGGGCCCACGAGACCCCGGGCGTGGTGTCATGTTGTGTTGGTGACGACCTCTTGAGACAACTATTACCTCATCTTCAAGAACAGTTAGAGCTCTGCCAGAAGAGCCTCAGCGGTTACCTGGAGAGGAAGAGGACAATGTTCCCGAGATTCTTCTTCGTCTCCGATCCGGCGTTGCTTGAGATCCTAGGCCAGGCTTCTGACTCGCATACGATACAGAACCATTTGCTCTCGATTTTCGATAACATTCGCTACGTTAAATTTCATGATGTAGGTAAGTTTCGATGCCAAAGTCTAATAATTTACAAAAATTAAGACGGAGCGTTTTAACTTTTTAAAAGATTTAGCAGGATTGTAAGTATCTACTTCTTCTTTTTCTTACGTTTTCACTAAGAAAAAAACGCAGTCCGTCCGGTATGTTGAAAACTTTATCCAACAAGCATATTAGATAAAGTTTAAAACTTGTTTATAATTTGATTTAATCATTCGTAAAGCTTATAATAAACAAATTAGAATTTAATATCTAATCTAATATATCTAATCTAATCTAATATCTAATATAGTCTAAAATTACTAAGTACTTAGTAAGAAAAAATCATAAATTAAGTGTAGGTAGCTTTAATGTTTCGTTCACAGAATACAATAAGATGATAGCGATAGTATCATCAGAAGGCGAGGAGATCAAACTCGAGCGGCCGGTCCGAGCTGAGGGTTCCGTTGAGACGTGGCTAACATCACTCCTACAGTCCGCTCAGGGCAGTTTACACTCGATTATAAGGAACGCTGTTGCAGTTTTGAACGATCCCACCTTTAATCTACTGCTGTTTCTGGACAAAATGCCGGCTCAGGTGAGTTTGACTGGATTTTTATGTATGTGGGCGATAAAAGGTCTTATGAAGCTCTGAATCTGTCGATAAGACTCGTTTGGAGAATATCTATATATTCAACTAATATATATTATTAGTTGGATTTCATTTTGCAGATAGGCTTGTTAGGTATTCAAATAATATGGACAAGAGATGCGGAGTTAGCATTGATGCAAGCAAGACAAGACAAGAAGATCATGATGGAAACCAATAACAAATTTCTCGAACTTCTCAACACACTCATCGATCAGACTACAAGAGATCTCCTCAAAATAGAAAGGATTAAGTTTGAAACTCTCATTACTATTCACGTGCACCAAAGAGATATTTTTGATATGTTGGTAAGAGAAGTTGCATATTATATATTTTGTATACCCAGCTACGTGCAAGTTGAACTCGCACACGATGGGTTCTTACAATTTAAATAAATTTGTCAAATGCGTATTGGGACGCGCATGTGAAGGGCTCCTCACTCTCCACCATATGTACTGATATAGCTATAGAAATCACGTCTTCTCATCAAATTAATGTACCTTACACAGAAATTAATAAAAAAACAATTGTCGGTCAAGTAAGTCACATAATAAATTCTTTTCAAACGTCAATTTCTAAAGCAAGTATCATAAAAAATCTGCGGGTCTACCACTGAAAAACACGTTCCTTGTACTATTCGGACTCTATTGTTCCTCTTGAAACCAATCTTCACACGTTGTTTGTACATTTTTTTCTGTCCATTGAAGTGCCTCTTGACTATGAACTTTTTGTCCCAGACTCAATCTTAATGACCAGCTTCCAAAAAAAACAAAGTAGAGCAGATGTTGTGGTATTTTACTAAATTCATGATTTTATTATATTATTTTTGTTTTTAAGAGGTAACTGATCGTTTTACAAAAATACCAATATGTGGCTTAGATGTAATATTATGATATGTATTCTTTATCTATTTATTTAACAGTTCCTAAATAGGTTAACCTCACTGCTGCTGTTCAATAGGTACTTTGTTTATCTATGATTTTTACGTATTTAAAATATTTAGAGATATGGTATTTTAAGGGTTGTTAGTTAAGGGAACGTAGGTGGCAATGATTTTTGTTAAAACTTGAAATAATAAGGAAGACTAAGTAACCGACAGTCTCATCACATTAAGGAGTTTTTATACAGATAACCTGATGATGATGGTATGCAATAGATATCTAGATTATAAATATTACACAGGATACGGTATCTTACTCGTATAATATAAGGTAAATCATGATAATGTTATAATATGTGTATTGCCAAATATTGCTTGAAATCTTCTTCGAAAACTCTAGTCACAGTTACAGTCTTCCTTATTATTTCAAGTTTTAACAAAAATCATTGCCACCTACGTTCCCTTAACTAACAACCCTTAAAGTACCATATCTCTAAATATTTCAATACGTAAAAATCATAGTTATACAAAGTACCTATTGAACAGCAGCAGAGTGAGGTTAATCTATTTAGGAACTGTTAAATAAATAGATAAAGAATACATAACATAATATTACATCTAAGCCACATATTTTATATTGTTATTTTTGTAAAACGATCAGTTACCTTTTAAAAACAAAAATAAGTAAGTATTATAAAATCATGAATTTAGTAAAATACTACAACATCTGGTCTTTGTTTTTTTTCGAAGCTGGTCATTAAGATTGAGTCTGGGACAAATAGTTCATCGTCAAGTGGCACTTCAATGGACAGAAAAAATGGACAAACAATGTGTGAAGATTGGTTTCAAGAGGAACAATAGAGTCCGAATAGTACAAGGAACGTGTTTTTCAATAAAAGTGAAGGAACGTGTTTTTCAAAAGAAGTTTATGATACTTGCTTTAGAAATTGACGTTTGAAAAAAATTTATTAAGTGACTTACTTGACCGACAACTGTTTTTTTTATAATTTGGCTGTGTAAGGTACATTTATTTAAGGTGGATAAGTGATTTCTATAGCTATAATCAGTACATACTTACATACGGTGGAGAGTTAGGAGCCCCTTACATGCGCGTCCCAACACGCATTTGACAAGTTTATTAAATAAATACGATGAATTAAAACCTATTTTATTTATTACATTATTTCAAACTAGATATTTTTAAATGAATACAGAGAATTATTTCTATTACGTTTTAATTACTACATTATTTAAAGAAATCACTATTTTATTAATTATTTTATTTTTATTAATACTACTCTCTGAACACACAGAAAATGTCTAATGTCCCATTTAACGGTTCACAGACTGATGTGTAGTTCACAGCTGTAAAGCTTTGGAAGACTAAGTCTTCCGTTGGCACTTTGCTAAAATTAAGTGTACCTACTAGATTAATTCAAAAATGTTTTCATCAGGTTCGTCTTAATGTTCGTTCGGCTATGGATTTCGAATGGCTGAAGCAGTGCCGATTCTATTTCAAAGAGGACGCCGACAAAACTTGGATTTCCGTTACCGACGTGACTTTTACTTACCAAAATGAGTACTTGGGGTGCACAGAACGTTTGGTGATCACACCTTTAACTGACAGGTAGGTGTACTTTTTACACGGTGTTTTACTTGTTCTTAATGTAATCTTATGGTTAAAAGACAAAGGACTCCTTTTACGGTGTTTTGTAAACCGGAACATTTTCATATTGTTTAAATTTAACGCAATTAGTCCATAATATCTCGTAAATTATTAGGCTTATTAGTGTGGCCACATGAACTCTAACGAACTCTTAACTCTATACGAGACGATGCATACCCAAAGTAAATAACTTTCGAATCGTTTTGTCTTTGCACTTGTAAATATTTTATATTTTATTTTATCATAAAAAGTAATCTACGCCCCAGAGTACTTCTCTGAGGCTAAAAAACATATTATAATGATAAAACTAATAATATATATATATATATAATAAGCCAGCCAAGTGTGAATCAAGATAGCAGAAAAATTCTTCCGTACCTACTACTAATATGCCTACGTTTTCATTTGAAGGATTCGTTTGTGTAAAGAGTTTCGATACAAATGTTTCGATAGATAATAATAATACTTGAAATCACACCTATAACCCAATCAAGTAGTTTCCATCCATTGTCAATAGTTTCCATCATTGTCTTTGTACCTAGCGGGGGCTTTCTTTGAGCTCTTCTGTAGATGGTTTCAGAGATGGACCCATTGCACCTTATATTATACCCATAATATATCCATTATATCTTAAGATTTAAAACTCAAAGGGGCGTCTGCACGTTGGACTAAAAAATGGTCTCCGTGTACGCCTATCAAAAGACCGAGTATAGCCCGTGTTTTCGGGCGACTTAATAATATAATGGAACAACTTCCGCACACGGTCTTCTACATAAATGTTCAAGCATTGATCGTTTTACCCAGATGTTACATAACACTAGCCCAAGCTCTTGCGATGAGCATGGGCGGCGCGCCCTGTGGACCTGCGGGGACAGGCAAAACAGAAACAGTGAAAGACATGGGCAAAACGCTAGCTAAATACGTAGTCGTATTCAATTGTTCAGATCAGATGGACTACAGGTAAGATACACAAAGACAGACTACCTGTACATAAATCAACATAATTATAGAACATCCCATAATATTCCTCCCATAATATTACTCATATTTTATGAAACTAGCTTCGCCTTGCGGTTTCACCCGCTAAAAAGTATTTTATTGTATTATTTCAGGGTCTAAGCTACATATACCTATATAGGTAGGTATAATAACAAACAACCCAATTGGTTTAGTGGTTTGGCGTGAAAAGAAAAATTTTATGAGTCTTTTTTGTATTTTTAAAGATTAGAGCGGCCTTATCGCTTGAAACACAATATATATAATGGGAAAAACAATTCACCCACGAGCGGGACTTAAACCCGCAAAAAGAATAATATAACCCCGCACCTTACGCACGAATCCGCTTGGTGGGAATTCTACGAATTGAGCTACCGTGGAAGTACTAGTTTTTGGTGAAATTTTACTTTCCAACCTACTAACTCACTATAGGGGCCTGTAATTTTCCTTCTCATATTCATTCAGTCTTTTTTTTTTGGTGTTTGCGGAAAGCTGGTCTTTTAGGTCGAGTTGTCTGTTTTACCGAAACGACGCAACCCCATTTAGTTTGGAATCGTTAGTCTTTATAAGCGTGACTGCCACTTATTTCAGGTTCAGGTTTTCTACTCGGGCCTGAAGTAGTCCCCTTCCAAATTTATTCGAGTTCTCCTTCTCTAAATAGGATGCGGAATGCGGACCAACGCATAAGAGGCCTTTCTCCCCAATATATACAATTATTATACAAGTATTATACTCTTATTATACAAGTAATAAAATCTCGTTTGTATCTGCGTGAACAGAGGGCTAGGTCGTATATACAAAGGTCTGGCACAGTCGGGATCATGGGGCTGCTTCGACGAGTTCAATCGCATAGAACTGCCCGTGCTTTCCGTCGCGGCGCAACAAGTTGCCGTCGTTCTATCCGCCAAGAAGGAGAAGAAAAAGACCTTCATATTCACAGACGGAGACAGCTCGGAAATGTGCCCGGAATTCGGCATATTTATTACTATGGTAGGTAATTATACAAATATTGATTTTGTACTCGTCGTCGCTGGTAAAATGTACCTAACCCTTCTATGAGTACTTGTCTTACATTTTACGTTTTTATTTGAAGTTAGTACCTAGTTTAAATAAACTTGTCAAATGCGTGTTGGGACGCGCATGTGAAGGGCTCCTCACTCTCCACCGTATGTACTGACATAGCTATAGAAATCACGCATCTTCTCATCAAATTAATGTACCTTACACAGTAAATTAATAAAAAAACAACTGTCGGTCAAGTAAGTCACATAATAAATTCTTTTCAAACGTCAATTTCTAAAGCAAGTATCATAAAAAATCTGCGGGTCTACCACTTTTATTGAAAAACACGTTCCTTGTACTATTCGGACTCTATTGTTCCTCTTGAAACCAATCTTCACACATTGTTTGTCCATTTTTTTCTGTCCATTGAAGTGCCACTTGTCGATGAACTATTTGTCCCAGACTCAATCTTAATGACCAGCTTCCAGAAAAAACGAAGAACAGATGTTGTAATATTTTACTTTGTTTTTAAGAGGTAACTGATCGTTTTACAAAAATACCAATATGTGGCTTAGATGTAATATTATGTTATGTATTCTTTATCTATTTATTTAACAGTTCCTAAATAGGTTAACCTCACTGCTGCTGTTCAATAGGTACTTTGTTTATCTATGATTTTTACGTATTGAAAATATCTAGAGATATGGTATTTTAAGGGTTGTTAGTTAAGGGAACGTAGGTGCAATCATAATCATTAACGTTCCGTGAAAAAATCAAATACCTATAGCTGATGCCGTTTTCACGATACACGAACGAAATCGAGAAATAAATTTTGAGCAAAAACACGTTGCTTGTATGGAGAGTATCTTTAATTATAAACTTTTTTTAAATTTTATTATTTGTCGTTGTAGCGGCATTAGGGATACATGTTTTGTGAAAATTACAAGTACCTAGCTATAACGGTTTATGAGATAGAGCCCTGTGACAGACGGACGGACGGACGGACGGACGGACGGACGGACGGACGGACAGCGGAGGCTTAGTAATAGGGCTCCTTCGGCACCCTTTTAGGGTTCGGAGCCCTAAAAAGAACAGTACTTAAACCATAAACCAAAAAGGCATAATTTTGAGAGAAAAATTCCAACGATTATTCTTATGAGTTACACGTCGGCGATATATAAATGTAGACTTGAACAATTGCGAGTAATGCAACATTATTTTGTCAGTCAGGTATTTTTTTTTTTTTTTTTGGCAGAGTGCCTTTATTGAAAAAAGACTAAACAATAGAGCTACCTACTTACTACCTACCCTAACTAAATACACTATACCATAGAACGCTTCGAAAATCCACAGGCCGACATGCCAGCCTATAGAAAATCCAAGTGCTCTAAACCACTGTCAGATGGCAGCGTACCCAAGATACTGGCGGCATTGCCACGTTGAATAGCAATGCTTATACGTTGAGCCAGATAAACGCCAGCATTTTGATCACGCGTCGCCTCGACCAAGCGCTCAGATAGATTTTTGAAAATGCGATGAGCTCCCGGCCCCCACGGTCCCAGAGTCTCGACTCCAAACGGTTCAAATATGTAACCGCTACCGAGGTTTGCATACTTGCCCCGCTTGCGTTGCTCGGCAGAACCCGCCGCCGCACCAGCCGTACCTTGGGTCTCTGGTACATGTGACGGCGCTAGTGTGTCAACGCAAGTAGCGTCCCACACCAGCGGCCGTCCCAGCTTCCAAGGAACGAGGGTCATACCGTCAGGTCTTTTACCATCGTCACGCATCAAACCGTTCGGTTCGAGAACGGCTGGTACATTGGCGCTGGTAAAAGCCCGGCGGATGATGTCGTTAAGGCTAGCGTGGCGGGAGATCCGGCCAGCACTTCGAGAACATGAGAGACCGTGGTGACCGCGTTCGTCGACGGCAGTACCACACTGGCAACGGTGACCTACATAGCAAGGTGCACCCAAACGCAAGCTGACAGCTACACGAAAAGCAGATGGATCTAATAGATTGCCAGTATTGAAAGATGGGATTGCTTGCAACCAAAAACCAGATTCCCTAACAGAGACTGCCAGGAGTCGGGCCTTGTCTGTGGAGTTGGCGCACGTTTGTATGAGACAATTCCGTACCAACGCACAGAGGGGCCCATCCCACAGTCTCTGTGAAGATGGTAGTTTAGGTAAATCGGTATTGGGGCAAGCCGCAACCCAAGCACTCTTTGCCTCAGCCAAATTAGAAACATCGAAAGCTCCTAAAGAGGGGACTCGCGAGGGAGCGAGGATTTTTTGAATTAGGTTGTCCGAACTGTGCACTGAGGACAAAAAAGCCGGGAGAGCGACACTTGAAATTTTGCGGACCCCTAAGGCCCAATTTCACCGGCAGAACTGAACGCGATCAGGCCGACTTGAACTCGGCTTAAGCCCGTAACTGAGATCATAACTTCAGTTCGGATTTCATGGGCTCAAACTGAACGTAGTTAGGGCTTGAACGAGATTAAATATTGAACGGCCGATTTTGGCCGGTTAAGCTCTGTGATCTTGGTTCAGATGTGATTTGACGTCTATAGGTAGGTACTACATTTATATTTTACTGCACTGTTTACAAAAATAACGTGTACTTATCACATTTTATTTGGTATAATTTACATAATATTCAAGAAAAATGAAATGAGCATTGGATTTTAAGCCAAAATTATTAATATTATTTATTATTCTTCATCTTCATGAAGAATATTTTTGTCACTCTAGTGAGTTTATTTCTCGTGCTCATGAAATCAGATTTTTTAAATACTTCTTGTTTATTCTTTCATATATATTTTCTCGGAATTACTACCTACCTAGTGAATGTAGTACCTTATTTTCTTTCCACCTTTATGTTGAGTCAGAGTTCTTGATTTGCGAAGAAATGGTTAAATGCACTTTTTGAAAAATGATTGACGAAACAGCACTCACAGAACTAACTCTTATGCGAAAAAACTTTTACACTTTGCAAGTCTTTTTATTGTTGGTTGCTCGAGAGCTAAACGTAAACTAACTTCAAAGAAATCAAATACAATATTTTTACGACATTATAAGGGATACAAAATGGTTCATACGGGTCGCCGGGGCGGAACAATAGAAAATATAACGGGTTTTAAGACAATAATGATTTTAAATGTGTACAGTAATGGAATATAGCAATATAAAGAGAATGGGGATGTTTTTACAATTAGTTTGGTAATAAACTATAACAATAGAAAATACGCGCTACGTTAAAATAAAAAGAAATAAAGATGAAAGGAAATATGAGAAACAATTTGTACAAGGAAAGTAATTTTAAACACTAGCTATCTATAAATTCGTCCATCTGGGGTCAGGTTAAGCTATGTTTCGGTATTAGCAGTTACCGTACTGAGTAACTATAGCTAAATTAAAACTAAAATAAAATACATAGTCACAACTTTCATTAATGTGCTAAATATTCAAAGGTCACAACGGACAACGAATTTCGAAAATAACCACAGAACAAACAAAACTTGACACATTTTGACAACTTTGACGACATTTTGACAGTGACAATGACATTTGTCTTTAGAATTTGTGATCTGGATCACGTGAACTTGGTTTACGTGAACGGGATCAAAAAGGTACTGGTGAAATGAGTTTTTCTTAAGCCGAGATTAAATTCAATATTTGAACTCGTTCACCGTGAACTAAGATCAGCTGAACGCGTTTTCGGATCGTATCGGTGAAATTGGGCCTAAGCCTCCAAACCTGACGGGTAAGGAGGCTTGAGACCAAGCCCTGTCATCCAAGTTTAAATTTAATACAGACATTAGGGTATTCTTTATGACATTGTCTAAGCTTACGAGAAGTTCATTGTGTTTCCACAACGGACAACATCGTAAAGCATACGTAAATTTTGGCACAAATAAGCAGAATCTGATAATGGTGAATGCCATATGGGCATTAATTTTCAGTAATCTGTCCGAAGCTGAGCTGAAATTTTGAATTTTTTCATCTACGAAAGATGGGAATGATTCGTCGAGAATCGGGGAACCAAGGAGGCGAAGGGAGCACTTATCAACAACTTTAATGTTAGGTGCCAAACGGTTGAATTTTGCATGTGTCAAATCTCTATCCAAACAGGTATTCGAAACAAAAAGTTCGCATTTTGAGAAATTTAGTTCCAAACCAATTTGACGGAATTCGTCAATAAGTGTTTTTAAGTCATCAAGAACAGTGTCCACATCACCTCCTAAAGTCCCGTCGTCTAAGTACCAAACATTAAGTTTGGACTTAAGACGCCGAATGATTGGATGGATGGCAAGACTAAAAATGGCGGGGCCCAGTGGATCACCCTGTTGACAACCCACAGAAGATAACAGTAGGTTATTTTTGAAAACTAATTTAGTGGGATTCCCATAACATTGCCAAAGAAAGTTAGCGATATCTGGAACTTTATCTTTTACTTCGGTCAACAGGGCCCCTCTGTCCACTGAATTAAAAGCATTCTTCACATCCACCTTAAGCAAGACCTCACCACAATTTTGAGCCAAAAAAGTGCGAAGTGAATGAACAGCTGCCTCACAACCACCCCGCGAGCCAAAGCCCAGCTGTACCGGTTGAAAAAGATCGCTTAAGGTAGCGAACTTTTTACCACAACAGACTTTGGCCGCAAGGCGGCGGTAAGTCATGCCGACCGCAATGAGTCTGATGCCACCATCTTTTTTTTATAAGAGCGCACAAATTTGCGCCATATAAAATATCAGTGATATCACCGTTGACCCGGCCTGCCAGCATCAAGTTCACTAGATCCGTCAAATCCTTCAAAAGGGCTTCGCCAACCTCACCAGAGATACCACATAATAGGTCTTTGAGATGTTGAGGTGTTAAGCCGTCAAGGCCACCGGCGGAGCCGCTTTGAAAGGACATGGCGGCTCCAGAGACCTCACTGGGAGTCGCCTCAACAGCGACCTCACCGTGAGGTGGATCAGGTATGATAAGGTTACCAGCTGCAGGTGGATGCTTGTCCTGTAATGATTGAAAAATTTCACGAGTGTTTGGCGCTACAGAGTCACTGGAGAACAGGACTCGAGCTGCTCCTCTTATGTCACCATCACTAATTTTGTTTTCCACATGTTTCAATATTGCCGAATCAATGTGTTGTTGATTAGAATTTGGTCAGGTATTTGACTTTTATATAGTCTTAAATGTAGTATTTATTATATCAGATATAAAATAAAATAGCACATGACCGAAGTCATAAAGATCGCACGAGGACATTGAGGGTTTGCTAAGAAAAATACGAAAAAGATTGTTTTTAAAAAGGTTTTCAAATTAATAACTTATTCAGTCTGCTATTGCAATATATACTGCAATGCGCAATTTAAAGTCTGAGTTTTTTTAGAACCCTGGTTACGCCGGCAGAAAGGAACTGCCGGAAAACCTAAAGATTCAGTTCCGTACTGTGGCTATGATGGTGCCAGACAGACAGATCATCATCCGCGTGAAACTGGCTTCCTGCGGCTTCCTAGAGAACATCACACTCGCTCGCAAGTTCTACACTTTGTACAAGCTGTGCGAGGAACAACTTACCAAACAGGTAAGGTTCATATTAAATGTCCATTTTTCTTCCTGTTTATATTATAGTTTATTTTATTATTATGACTGTATGGACTGAATGGAAATCTATGGGGGAGGCCTATGTTCAGGAGTGGACGTCCTATGGCTGAGATGATGATGATGATGATTTTATTATAAAATTTGTAGGGCGGTATATATATGTATAGGACAAGACCAAAGAGGCTAATTGATTAAGTTAAACCGCCAGGCATAGCTAGTATATGACGATATAACAACTTTTATTACGTTGTTTTCTGTAAACAAACTTATAATTATTTGTATTTTTATGGACGGATATGTCAACATTGCTTTTTTACTTTATTTTAAGCTAAAATCACGGAATCCATTCATATTTATTCCGCACATACACCAGGCGCCCATAGATAGCTGGAGCTGTTGAAATCAGAAATCAAATGAAATAGCCTAAGTCCAAGTGATTTAGTCGCTTATAAATTAAACCTTAAGTCAATAAGGTAGGACTAAATTTAATAGAGGTTTTATGGACAAGCAGAAAACGTAGCTCCAATAAAGCTCGCTTTATGGATCATCTCAATAATCTCAGTAAATACGAAGCAAGCAACTTGTATACGGAATTTTGACATTACATTGACGATAATATATTATAATATATAGGTGTGTGCTACTGCTGAATAGAAATAATTTATGACGACTCGCGCGCTCGCGGATTTATTCGGAAATCGTCAGCGTGTTTTTGGTACTGGATTAAAATAAGTTTTTTTATATAACTTTGTGGTTATAGCGAATTAAGAAACTAAACATAGGTAGTTTTGCACCATTTATTTTCAATAATAATAGAGACGTGGTCCGTTTTTTGATCCGTACTATTATATAAAATATTATATAATGGTACGGATCGAAATACAAGTTTTACTCCCGTGATTAGATTATGTTGATATTTGGCATAAGAGTTTAATTAGTTTACGATTTCATCCGTTGTCCTTAAAGTATGTTTATAAGCTATTTATTCACATAAAATAATCTGATATTTCAAGTTTAAATATACCTTAAATTTCTTATTCAAGGTGGATGTAATACTCATTTCGTTTACCTACCTATATATTGTAAACATAATATGGGAAATTTTATGTTCATTGAATGTGTTATGTATGCAGGTCCACTATGACTTCGGTCTACGTAACATCCTCTCCGTACTGCGCACCCTGGGCGCGGTGAAACGCGTCAACTCCAAAGACAACGAAAGCACCATCGTAATGAGGGTCCTTAGAGATATGAACCTGTCCAAACTCATCGACGAAGACGAGCCCCTTTTCATTTCGTTAGTGGCCGATCTGTTTCCCAACCAGGCTCTTGAGAAAACTACTTATACTGAGCTGGAAGATGCGATCAAGAAGCAAGTCGACATGTCCGGTCTTATCAATCACCCGCCGTGGTTGCTCAAAATTATCCAGGTACTAGCATACCGATTAAATGATAGTGAAATTGTTATTTAAGAATCTAACCAGACAACGTGACCATTTTCTTAGTTTTACTGTGAGAGAGTAATTAAGTCAAAGTCAAAGTCAACAGTAAGGAGTCTACCGTGCGTTCGAAATGATACCTTTACAAGAAGAACGCACAAGAAACTTGAAGCTCTTAATTTTTTTTTTACAAACTTAACAAACATCCAGCTAAAATTAGAATTATGTAACTTCAACCCACTCTGGCTATTTGACCTAAACTTCACGGCATCTCACTTCTCATAATTTTTGTCATATGCCTGCCTAGGCCCATAATCCTGTATTATTATACCCTTTTAATAAGAAACGTTTTGTGTCTGGACGAATTTTATTCATATTCTTCCTTTGTGGTATCTTGAATGACTTTTTCGTTCGTCTATTACGGATCTACTCATTTCTGATTTGATGTCGTAGAGAAATCCCGAGCATAGCCTTCTCCATTGATATTAGTTACATATTATCAACAGTTATACGAGACCCAGCGCGTTCGTCACGGCATCATGACATTGGGTCCACCAGGTGCCGGCAAAACCACTTGCATTCATACTCTCATGCATGCTCTTTCAGAGCTTGAGAATCCGCATAGGTCAGTATTTATATAACATAACATCACGCCTTTTCCCTCAAAAGGTTAGGCAAAGTTGTACTATCATAGCAGTAGATAGGTACACCCATACTTTGCCAGTGGTCTTTTGTTGTTGTTTGTTGTCACTCGCAGGACCTCATGCTCGGCAGTAGGGATTGCGACCATTACACCACCGAGACAGCACTTAATTCCTATAAATAATAACGCAAGCTTGCTGGTAGCGTTAGGAGAAGAACCGCAGAGCAGCAGTGGACAAAAATAGATTGATGATGATTGTAGGATAGAGTACGTACGTACCTACGTACCTACACAAATTCGCCATGACATGCCAGCGCCGCGTGGAGTTTTAGTGGAGAATTGTCCGCCGATGCCGGTCTGTACGAACCATAGAGTACTGTCGATTCAAAACGAATGTGGCATAGTATTGCACTTGTGGCTAATGTACAGAACAAAGCCGACTCCTCGTGAATGTAAACAGTACTTAAATATGTAATATTTCTTTTGCATTTTCAGAGAAATGCGAATGAATCCCAAAGCCATAACGGCCGCCCAGATGTTCGGACGTTTAGATGTAGCTACCAACGACTGGACTGACGGCATATTCTCGGCATTATGGAGGAAAACTCTTAAAATAAAGACGGATGAACACATTTGGCTTGTGTTGGACGGCCCAGTAGACAGCATATGGATTGAAAACTTGAACTCGGTATTAGATGACAACAAAACTTTGACGCTAGCCAACGGCGACCGACTAACGATGTCTCCGACTTCTAAGATCATATTTGAACCGGAGAACATTGATAACGCGTCGCCTGCTACCGTATCACGGAACGGCATGGTTTATATGAGCGCTTCAGGGTTGGAGTGGGACCCAGGTTCGTCGGATTCTGTCAGAAAACGCAACCTAAAAGACGACGCTTATGCAGTGACACTGTAAAGTCAAACGATTCAATAAAACTAGCCGAACTCCCCCCCACACCCCGCGTATTCATGAAAGTGGGTTTTTTAGGTTCAGTTGTCTGTGGATTTGGTTTAGATTTTTTTTTTTCATCTGTTAACAAAGCTAATAAATAAGACGATAGGTCTTACTATGCAGTCTAGTAATTTAAATTTTTACTATCAATAAATGTTATTATTATTAAAAAGGTACACGGTACACGCACATCTATCCGCACCGAACGCGCCAAAACCTTGCACACGTTTCCGCGTCGAAACGTTCGAATCGGACCTGTGTGCAAGGTTTCATAGGATTTCAAATAAATAATTCTAAAATTCGTTTCGTTCGGCGTAATGGGCTATTTCGTAGTAATAAGTACTCTTCACTAAGTTTCCCGTTAGGGCTAAAACAATGAAGGGGCCTTCCCATTTAGAGTGAAAGATCGGGAAAAATGAGATAGGTATACTTACCTTTTAAAATCCAACGATAGTTAAGACCTCTTTAAATTCAAAGTTCCCTGGTACCGCTGTTAGAGAATTCAATCAATAAATATCTCACTTGGAACATCGTCGCGCAAGCGTGATAATAAATAATAAATGAAAGAGAATGTTCTCCTCCGGACCTCTATAACTTTTTTGAGTTTAGTGAAATGTTAAAAAAAAAAAAAGTTTTTATGCGGCCTGTGTGTACCCATTACCCATAACATTTTGCATACCTTACTGTGCTGTGTTTATTTCATTGTATAAATATGCATTATAATTGATCCCTACAAATTTAATATCTACCTTCATTAAGGACCACTCTTAGGAGCATGTTTTATCACAGTTCTACCTTTCAGTTCTCCGTGCATGGCTGAAAACAAGATCGGCTCGGGAAGTGGAAATATACAGTTCACTTTTTGAACAAACTTTTCCGTCTGTATTTACTTGGTGCACACAAAATCTCGTTTTTAGTATGAGGGTTTTGCAAGCTAACATAATCCTCCAAATGCTCAGTCTTCTGGAAGGCTTGGTTCCTCCGCAAGTGGTAGAAACCGAGGACTCTTCTGCCAACAAATCCGTCAACGGCGACATCGACGATGATGAGGAAAAAGAGAAAGCTGAAGAGATCGTGCTCTTCACACCTGAACATATCCACAAAATATACGTATTCACACTCATTTGGGGATTTGGATCGCTGCTGGAGACTGAAGATAGAAAAAGATACGACGCGTATATAAAGAAGAACTTCAACGAAATTTTAGATCTACCCAAGCATCCCAACAACAAACCTAGCATTGCTTTCGACTTCTACGTGAAGCATCCTGGCAAATGGGAGCTCTGGGACGATTTGGTGATGCATTACCAATATCCAGACACGGCCACTCCGGACTATTCCAGTATATTGGTCCCTATCGTAGACAACGTGAGGATCAACTACCTGATTCACTGCATCGCGAAGCAAGGCAAAGCTGTGCTATTACTGGGCGAGCAAGGCTCTGCGAAAACCGTCATGATGAAGGCATACATGAAGAATGCCAATCCTGAACAGTTTATGGGTAGATCGTTTAATTTCTCGTCGGCCACGAGTCCTTATCAATTTCAAAAGACTATAGAAAGCTATGTGGAAAAACGTAGCGGAATGACCTTCGGTCCCCCCGGAGGAAAAAAGATGCTGGTCTTCATTGATGATATTAATTTGCCTCAGATTAATGAATGGGGCGATCAGATCACTAACGAGATAGTGAGGCAGACGATGGGCATGGGAGGCTTTTATAGTTTGGAAAAACCTGGCGATTTCACTACTGTTGTAGATATACAATTCTTGGGTGCGATGGGTCAGCCAGGTAATAAAATTTAAAATTACATTATGTTAATAAGTAAGTCAACTGTGGTGATTTATTAAGACTTTATAAGAATTTTATTATAGGTGGTGGAAGAAACGACATACCAGCTCGACTGAAACGTCAATTTGCAATATTTAACTGCCCTCTGCCAAACAATGAGTCTATAGATAAAATATTCAAAGTGATAGGTGAAGGTCACTATAACGCCAAGAGAGGTTTCGCGGCGGAAGTCCGCTCGCTAATAAAGAAAGTGATACCTTTAACGAGAGAGCTATGGATGAGGACTAGACTGAACTTGCTACCGACACCGGCAAAATTCCACTATGTGTTTTCATTACGTGACTTGTCCAGAGTATGGCAAGGAATGGTTGGAACGTTACCTACTGTGATCGAATCTGAAAGATGTCTGATGCTCTTGTGGAAACACGAATGCTCGAGAGTGTTTTCGGATAGATTTACACATCAAGTCGATAAGGATTGGTTCAATAAAGCGCTATATGATATAGCTGAACAAATACTTGGAGTGGAGTACAGAAAAATGATGGAGAAAGACCCAGTATTCGTTGATTTTATGAGGTAAAGCCCTAAATATTTAATAATTAAAATTGTCAAATGGAATAAAGCCTTTGCTCCATATACCCATTTCTCTTTTTCTGTTTCTGTAATCTTATTACTATGTGAAAGTAATATACATGTATTTTTGCAGAGACGCGCCAGAACCAACCGGTGAAGAAGGTGAAGATGCCGATATGGAACTGCCCAAGGTGTATGAACCAGTGTTTGACTACAGTGAGCTGCGCGAACGCTTGCAAATGTTTCTGTCACAGTTCAATGAAATGGTGCGTGGATCAGGGATGGACTTAGTATTTTTCCCTGACGCAATGCTACACTTAGTCAAAATATCCAGAGTTATCAGACATCCCAGAGGTAACGTGATGCTGGTCGGCGTCGGTGGCTCAGGTAAACAGTCCTTGACCAAGCTTTCGACCTTCATAGCAGGATACCGGTCGTTTCAAATAGCCCTGACCAGATCCTACAATGTAGGGAATTTTCTAGAAGACTTGAAGTTATTGTACCGTTCATGTGGGGTCCAGGGTAAAGGCACCACGTTTATATTCACTGATTTGGATATAAAAGAAGAAGGATTTTTGGAATATTTGAATAATATTTTGTCGTCTGGCGTTATATCGAACTTGTTCACCAAAGATGAGCAGCAGGAGATCATATCTGAACTCACACCTATTATGAAGCGAGAGAATCAGAAGCGTACGTTGACTAACGAACTGGTGATGGAGTATTTCTTAAACAGAACCTGCCAAAATCTGCATGTGGTGTTATGTTTCTCTCCGGTAAGTCAGTTTGATAACCTTGCAGAAATTTTATATTTTACTTATTACCAATTTAAATCTATATTTATAGGTCAGTGAGGCATTCCGCTACAGAGCATTACGTTTTCCTGCACTCATATCAGGCTGTACCATAGACTGGTTCCAACCGTGGCCGAAAGATGCTTTGGTTTCGGTTGCTGATCATTTTCTGGCAGAGTTTGAAATCGAGTGCACGAAAGAAGTCAAGAAAGAACTAGTTACAGTACTGGGTACCATACAAGACGTGGTTTCCCAAGTATCAGCAGAGTACTTCCAAAGATTTCGCAGATCTTCCCATGTTACCCCTAAATCTTATTTAAATTTCATCGGGGGGTATAAAACTATTTACCAAATGAAACAGAAGGAACTCGGTGACGGGGCTCTGCGAATGGACACTGGCTTAGAAAAGCTGAGAGAGGCGTCCATATCAGTCGAAGTGTTGAAGAAAGATTTAGCTGTGATGGAACAAGATCTAGCATTAGCTTCAGAGAAAGCGGATCGCGTACTGACTGAGGTGACAGAGAGAGCGATGCAAGCTGAGATTGTCAAAAATCAAGTGCAAATTGTAAAGGAAAAAGCGGAAGCTTTAGTTGCGTACATAGCTGAGGAAAAAGAAAAAGCGGAGAGGAAATTGGAGGCGGCCAAGCCTGCCCTAGAAGAAGCGGAGGCAGCCTTGAATACTATCAAGCCAGCACATATAGCTACCGTCAGAAAGCTTGGACGTCCTCCACATCTGATCATGCGAATTATGGACTGTGTGCTGATTCTATTTCAGAGGAGGTTGCATCCCCTTATACCGGACACTGCCGCTCCGTGTCCGAAACCGTCGTGGGCTGAATCTCTCAAGGTATGTTGGGTGTCAGATTGAAATAAGTTTATTAGCATTACTTTTATGCCGTTATTTTTCCCACTTAGTGTATTAGCCAAGTACACTGACTCGTTATTTCTCATGAAGTTGATAGAATCTACTCACCTCTATAATTTAGCAATAATATTATGATCAGATCTTATTTGGGTATATATAGGTATACAATAACACAATAATATGTTCCTAATAATAACCGACCTATAATAAATAACTTTAATTATAACAGATGATGGCTAGTACAACGTTTTTGCTACAACTCCAAAACTACCCAAAAGACATAATAAATAATGAAATGGTTGAGCATCTAATGCCATACTTTGAGATGGAGGACTACAATATGGACACAGCGAAGCGGGTGTGCGGTGACGTGGCAGGCTTATTGTCTTGGACGAAAGCTATGGCCTTCTTCCACAGCGTCAATAAGGAAGTGCTACCTCTGAAGGCTAATTTACTGATGCAGGAAGCGAGGTTGAAGGTAAGTTCATAACAAATCTTCTTTAACTGCCTCTCCATTACTAAAATATATAGATAAATACTTAAGAAGAAATTTGAAGGCATATTTCCATTTGATTTCTTCTTGTTCAGGGCAAGCCTAAATAGCAGTTCTTCATCATAAAAGATACTTCAAATTCACGCTGCTATCCTACTATTATTATAAACCAGCCACCCGACCCCCCCCTGGTTTTGCGCCATATAAACCTTCCTCTTGAATTTTTTACTGTCTATTAATGAAAACTGAATTAAAATCATTTACGTAGTTCAAAAGATCTAATCGACATTGTTTTTTACCATAAAAAGATGCGATGATGATGGATATGTGTGGGTGTTTTCTACCTCTTCACGCTTAAACTACTGAAGCAATTGGGTTGCAATACATACTGCTATAACCTATAACCTGAACCTGGAATACACATAAGGTACCTATTTTTCAGGGGGCGAAACCGCGGGGCATAGCTACTTGTCAAATATAATTGTTTTCCGATCATAGCTAATAAATAATTGTTGTAGGTTGCTATGGATGATCTCGCTTCAGCAGAAAGACAGTTAGAAGAGAGAGAAATGTCTCTCAGGAAAGTGAAGGAACAATATGAGTCAGCCGTATCAGAGAAACAGGAACTTACAGACGCGGCAAATGTTTGTCTGAGGAAAATGACTGCTGCTACCGCTCTCATTAACGGATTAGGAGGAGAGAAAATCAGGTGGACCCAACAAAGTAAAGATTTTAAAGAACAACTAGGAAGACTCGTCGGTGATGTCGTTTTAGCAACAGGATTCCTATCCTACTGTGGGCCTTACAATCAAGAGTTCAGAAACAGTCTACTCGATAATTGGATGGGCATCTTGAAGAACAAACAGATCCCTGTCACGCACGGCCTAAATATTACAAACATGCTCGTTGAGAATGCGACTATTTCCGAGTGGACTTTACAAGGTCTACCCAACGACGACCTTTCCGTACAAAATGCTTTAATCGTGACAAAATCGAGCTCTTATCCACTCCTGGTCGATCCACAGAGTCAAGGTAAAAACTGGATCAAAAATAAAGAGAGCACCAACGAATTACAGATAACATCACTTAATCATAAATACTTTAGAACACATCTTGAGGACAGTTTGTCTCTCGGCCGACCACTGCTCATTGAAGACGTGGGCGTTGAACTAGACCCTGTTATAGACAACGTGTTGGAAAAGAACTTTATCAAATCAGGCTCAATAGAAAAGGTGATCGTGGGTGACAAAGAGTGCGACGTTATGCCCGGCTTCATGTTGTACATCACAACTAAACTGCCAAACCCGCCTTATTCTCCTGAGATCAGCGCCAAAACTTCTATTATAGACTTCACGGTCACTATGCAGGGCCTAGAGGACCAGCTTCTAGGCAGAGTGATCTTAATGGAGAAATCAGATCTTGAAGAAGAGAGAGTGGCTCTATTCGAATCTGTGATGAAAAATCAAAGAAGCATGAAAGAGTTGGAGAGCAACCTACTCTGCCGGTTAACGTCTTCCGAAGGATCACTTGTTGATGATGAAGCACTGATTCAAGTGCTTCAAATCACCAAAACCACGGCTGAGGAAGTTAACGAGAAACTGAAAGTGGCTGAAGTCACAGAGAAAAAGATTATAAAAGCCAGAGAAGAGTTTAGAGCAGTGGCGGCCAGAGGATCTATCCTCTACTTTTTGATTGTAGAAATGAGTAATGTGAATCTAATGTATCAAAACTCACTGAAACAATTTTTGACTATATTCGACAATTCCATAACGAAGTCCACAAAGAGTAATATCACAGAGGAACGTATCAACATCATCTTGAAGTATTTGACTCATGAAGTGTGGGCGTTTACGTTGCGTAGTTTATATGAAAGGCATAAAGCTCTCTTCACCCTGATGCTGGCGATGAAGATAGATTACCAGCAGGGGCTCATGTCGCACGACGAATTCATGGCCTTTATCAAAGGCGGTGCATCTTTGGACTTAAACGCTGTCACACCGAAACCTTTTAGATGGATTTTAGATATAACTTGGTTGAATTTAGTCGAGATTAGCAAACTAAAAACGTTTTCTGATGTTCTGACGAGGGTAAGCGCTGTATTAACTTTTTTTCGACTTAAAGCAAAAATTATGTTTTTAATATATATAATGTGACTGCCTCGGTGGCGTGAGCGCAAGCTTGACTGCCGATCATGAGGGGTTCGATCCCCAGGTCAGGCAGTGTTAAATATTGGATTTTTCCATGAGGAAAATTATCTCAATAACTGCCTGAACTCTGGAACTGTGCCCCGTAGATGGCAATAGGCTCGCCCCCTATTACATGAAACCAATAGCATACAGGCGATATGTGGGTGTGCCTACTATAGACCAGAGTCCTGTCTACCCCTTCGGAAAAAAGGCGTGTTTGTATGTTTTTATGTCATGTGTAGATATCGTCCAATGAAAAAGAATGGCGAGTCTGGTACGAAAAAGCGAAACCTGAAGAAGAAACAATACCTAGTGGATATCACGAGAGTTTGGATGTCTTTCGAAAACTCCTGCTGATCAGGTCTTGGAGCCCTGACCGCACTTTGTCACAAGCTCGGAAATATATTGTTGGTATGTGCCGTATGATATTATAGGCACATAGCGATTTTAGTCCTTTCAACATTAAACTCAATTCCATTATTAATTAACGATAAATGTCTCAATCGTACTTGCAAATACCGTATAGGTTAGATAGATAGATCGTAATTAGTTAAAACTATAGAAAATGTGTAACAATGCCGTCTTATCAGGCAAAGCGAACTCTTCTAGCAAACATGCAGAGATATTAAATATGTATCGTCTACATAACATATTCATATAATAAATAATTAGGTAATTGTAGAAGGGGATTGGGGCGAAGTGCAGATTTCGCTTTGAGTAAGGTCACTCCTTACGTAGTTAGTTTTTGGTAATGATTTTAAAAGAAGTCTTGTAAGAATACGTTATATTATTATTTGTTTTTTTTTTCAGATTCCTTAGGTCCAGAATACGGCGAGGGGTGTATCCTCAACCTTGAGGCGACATGGGAAGAGTCAGAGCCACGCACTCCTCTCATTTGTATCCTATCTATAGGCTCTGACCCTTCGGCGCAGATAGCCTCACTCGCCAAGTCTAAAGAGATTGGTAAGCTCTTAAAATAGATAGGCTATAAGAGTCAAATTGGATATGGTCAGGCCTGGTACATATGATACCTCAATTGGTAAATTGTGATTTTTTTAACATTAATTATTAACCACTTATAAACAAAATATCTTTTACATCTCTCATATTCGGTAAGTAGGTCCTTATTACCCCCAAATGGGGCTTGTAAGTGACCAATTAGCGCTCTAGGGTAATAATGTAGTTAGAAAAGCCCTAGGGCGGTAAGTAATTAAAAAAAAACTTCACTCTTTCAAAAAGTTTGCGTACATCTAACCATCATACTGGCAATAGACATCATGCATTCAGGCCAATGACAAAAGAGGTCGCTTCGCTATTCCTTGTCTTCGTATGAGTATAATAGTCATCAATTTTAAATATCGAACTACGAAGCTCAATTTCGTTCTTGAAAAAAATAATTTAAAAAAGAGATGAAAAAAGGCGGGAATAGAAAACTTTTACTTTAAAATGTTTTATTCTTGTAATGCCGGTGTTTTTCTACTTACCTCACAATCGAGATGTAAAGCAGAGTAGTTAGCTCGGGTGTAAGCATCAATTGCACCCTCGAAGTATAGGCGCCCTCGCTGCGCTCGTGCGCCTAAATATCTCGGGCTGCAATTGATGCCTTACAGCCCTTGGCTACTAATCTACTATTACATCTCTCATATTCGGTAAGTAGGTCCTTATTACCCCCAAATGGGGCTTGTAAGTGACCAATTAGCGCTCTAGGGTAATAATGTAGTTAGAAAAGCCCTAGGGCGGTAAGTAATTAAAAAAAAACTTCACTCTTTCAAAAAGTTTGCGTACATCTAACCATCATACTGGCCATAGACATCATGCATTCAGGCCAATGACAAAAGAGGTCGCTTCGCTATTCCTTGTCTTCGTATGAGTATAATAGTCATCAATTTTAAATATCGAACTACGAAGCTCAATTTCGTTCTTGAAAAAAATAATTTAAAAAAGAGATGAAAAAAGGCGGGAATAGAAAACTTTTACTTTAAAATGTTTTATTCTTGTAATGCCGGTGTTTTTCTACTTACCTCACAATCGAGATGTAAAGCAGAGTACTTAGCTCGGGTGTAAGCATCAATTGCACCCTCGAAGTATAGGCGCCCTCGCTGCGCTCGTGCGCCTAAATATCTCGGGCTGCACTTGATGCCTTACAGCCCTTGGCTACTAATCTACTATTTTTTTAATAAATAAATGCATTTGCCTATTTTAAACATAATACAGAGCCATCTACACACAAATGCTTTAATTAATTACACTACTATAAACTTTAAGAGAATGCCGAAAATCCGGTTCTCAATAATGTCGGCCTCAAGGAATTTCTACCCAGTCAGCCTATAGAGATGCAAGTTCTTCAAACGACTATCAGATGGCAGTGAAATATGATTTCATCTCCATCAATTTATGGACGCCTGGTATGTGTGCTGACTAAAATCGATGGATTCCAAAATTTTATGCTATAGCTATAATAATTATATAGCTTTTATATATAAATATTTTAACGTAAATCTCGGAATCCATAGTATTTTGTCCACACATACCAGGCGTCCATAAACTTACTGGAGGTGAAATCAAATTTACTGCCATCTCATAGTCATTCGGAGAACTTGCATTAGGCTGACTTGGAACCGGATGTTCAGTAACTTTTTAGTAGTGTAATTAGTTCGAGCATTAAGGTATAGATGGCTCTGTAGTATAAAAAAATAATATAAATGCTTCCTCCCGGACCTCGATCACGAGCAGACGTGCCCAAAGAATTGTAGTCAGTTTTATTTAAAAACTAAAATTAAAATTTAGAAAATAAATTCAAGTGAAAAAATAGGAGATCATAGAAAGCAAGGAGTTTGATCATTATGCCGTGAAGAACCTGCAGGCAGACATCATTCGTTGTTGGCCCTCCCCTTCGACGCCAGCGCAGCGGCGGTCCTACTTGGTGAGCGATCAGTAAAGTGAACACGTCTCCTACTCTGACTGGCCCCGCCCCTTTGACGCAGGCGCGGCGGCCATACTTGGTGAAGTCCTCACACACCTGTTGACCACACCTGTTGATTGCAGTAGGATCGCTTATTGCACTTCCTTTGCGCTTATGAATGCCTGGTACTTAGTAACCTCATACAATACTACTGAGCGACGTAAATCGGAACAGAAGTGAGCTGTCGTGAAGTTAGCGGTGGACACTAATTAGGCGGTCATTTTTATTGCTCTATATAATAAATACCATAACACCGAGGCGCCACTACCGCAGCAGCCATATTTGTTAACAAGACTATTGCCGTGCACGAATTACCTCCTCGCGCTTATACGAGCCTAGTACCACGAAGAAAAATAATATTGCTTTTTTGCTTATCTCTTTAAATAAATAAAAGCACTAATCGGCTAGACTGACCTCCTTGACTATTTTAAGTTCCTAGTGCACAATACTAGTATAATGCAGCGGACACCACCTCCATCATCATCAACTCCTTCACAAGTGTGTCCCCCACAGCGCTTGCAAAGGATTCACCTCCGTTGCGATCGAAATGTCAACGATCTAATAGTACTCCGTCGCCGTCGCAGTTCTCCCCAGCGACAGGACCCAGAAAATCATCAAGAAATAATGACAATGCTATCCAGGGTGCTTTTCGAAGTAACCGAATCTCGGAAAGAAAACACAGAACTGAAAAAGACTATTATGTTACGAAATGTGAAGATATGAGTGATTACTCTTGAGAGTGAGAAAACTTCACGTGACTTACACATTCAAAATTTAGAGAGCCGAATAGATGAAATGGAACGACAAACAAGAAGCACTTGTATTGAGATACGAGGTGTTCCCTCTAAGCACCATGAAACGAAGCAAGACCTTTGTAACATCGTAGATAAAATACAAACCATAACTAAAATAGAAGTGCCCCCTAACACTATAAAAGACATTTATCGTATCAGAGGCAAACTTAATGAGGAGCGGCCTATAGTTGTGGACTTTTCAACAACTATCATCAAGACTAACACCATAAAGGCAGTTAAGAAGTACAACACGTCCAATACGACCAATAGACTGAATACCTACTGGTACGCTTGGCTTTGCACACAAAAAGTCTCCTGTATACGTCTCAGAATTTCTTAAGCCAAAAGCTAAGAGACTGTTCTTCCTGGCACGTGATTTGGCAAAGACTAATAGTTTTGACTTCTGCTGGTCTGCAAATAGCAGAATCTTTCTGCGGAAGAAGGAAGGTTCCCCTCCTCTGCTCATCTCCAGTGAAAAGCAGATTGATGACCTGAAGCAAAAAAACGCATAACATTATTTACATACATTCACGCCTTTTTCCCGAAGGGGTAGGCAGAGGTGTACCCAGGACTCAGTTCCATAGTAGATACACCCACATTTCGCCAGTATGTTATTGGTCCCATGTAATAGGGGGCGAGCCTATTGCCATCTACCGGGCACAGTTCCAGACTCCAGGCAGCTATTGAGATAATTCCTAATGGAAAATCCAATTTTAAACACTTTGCCTGACCTGGGGATCGAACCCGGGACCTCGTGATTGGCAGTCGAGCATGCGCCCACTACGCCACCAAGGCAGTCCTTAACATAAGGCATAACATTATTTAGTGACCTTAATTATGATTCAAATCACAAAAACATTATTCTAAATAAGTATCATAATATACAGGAGATTATTCTCATTAACCCAACGACAGCGTGCTCTACCGTACACCTCACACACACCCAAAAACTTAACCATCACAAAACCACTTACACATTCTACATGTGTGCACTCGCCTTATTACATACACCAACACATATACATACATACACCCTCTCCCTCACCCATGAATGCACGCAACCACAAAACACACTAAAACTACCTGCCATCTCTGTAGTTTTGCACATTCCATTCAATTTATTATTCTACTTAGTTAATACCTTATTAGTTAATTAATTGTTATTTTATTTTAGTTAAATTTTTTCTTATAATTTACTTGCTGTAAAATTGATTACTTACTACTGAGTATAAAATCATGATCATTTGTGATAGTATCACAATATTACGAGAATTATATTCATTCACAACTATTGATTTATACCAATGTACCTATAACTATATGGTTTAGTGTTTACTGTTTACGTTCTCTGCTAAGCATTTACTAGGTACATTATATATGTACACGCTGTCGAGGGGGGGCACTGGTGGCTGTAACACAAGTATTTACCAAAACCTACAACAGACCAGTCTCTCACAAGGCAGGTATAATAAACCTTATCGATGTACCTACCATATACATACTGTACCATTACCTTTTGTGAGAGAAAATAAACGATTATTTATTTATTTATAATTAATATTTTTTTGCGAATAAAATAAAGGGGGAGTTGAAACACGTCTGTACTCCACTGATGTCCGGAGGGAAGGGGAAAGGGGAATTTGGGGTTGTCTGTATATTTTGTATGTATGTATATTTATCCTAAATAATACAAATAAAAAATTTTGACAAAAAAATTAAACTCAAAATTTAGAATATATTAATGGCCAGTAAAAAATAGGGATTAATCGTAGAATGCAGTAAATTTAGATCTGTATGTATTTTTCAATGATGAAACATAAAAAAATAAAATGTCCAATAAATTAAAAATAAAGTTGGGTGGGTCCACCCTTCAACAATATAGGGGTATAAAAAATAGATGTTTCAGACGTACCCGAAATGCACACAAAATTTCATATTAATCGGTCGAGCCGTTTCGGAGGAGTTTGGTAACAAACACCGCGACACGGGAATTTGACAATATTAGATAACAGACACCTCGTATATGTAATATTTATTAATTGACATTCAATAAATATTGTACCAGCCATAAGTAAAAAATAGTTTGATATACATTTCATATTTATAAAATTAAAACTAAACTAGATTTCTATAAAGACCTACTTAAAGATTACGTTTTGGTTAAATAAAAGGACATTTTAATAAATTATTAGTACTTATGTATCAGACTTAATCAATAAGCAGTGAAGTAAAAGTGAGTTTGGTAAATCTTGGTGGAATAGAAAATATTGGGGGCGCCACTGTCTTTTACACCAATGAAAGCAACTGAATCAACACTTAGCACTTTGTTCAGACTTACACTGTCAAGCTTTTATAGTTTACCTATATTATGATACCTCAATTGGTCAATTGTGATTTTTTTTAACATTAATTATTAACCACATAACCACTTATAAACAAAATATCTTTTTTATTTTAATAAATAAATGCATTTGCCTATTTTAAACATAATACAGAGCCATCTACACACAAATGCTTTAATTAATTACACTACTATAAACTTTAAGAGAACGCCGAAAATCCGGTTCTCAATATTATGTCTGCCTCAAGGAATTTCTACCCAGTCAGCCTATAGAGATGCAAGTTCTTCAAACGACTATCAGATGGCAGTGAAATATGATTTCATCTCCATCAATTTTATGGACGCCTGGTATGTTGCTGACTAAAATCGATGGATTCCAAAATTTATGCTATATATATATATACTATATAGCTAGCTATATTTTTAACGAAAATCTCGGAATCCATAGTATTTTGTCCGCACATACCAGACGTCCATAAACTTACTGGAGGTGAAATCAAATTTACTGCCATCTCATAGTCATTCGGAGAACTTGCATCTCTATAGGCTGACTTGGAACCGGATGTTCAGTAACTTTTTAGTAGTGTAATTAGTTCGAGCATTAATGTATAGATGACTCTGTAGAATTTTTTTTAATAAATACTTGGATTTTATAAAAAAATTTTGTTTGAGTGATAGGTATAACCACGTTTGGAAAATCCCAGCGTTAATGTAATTAAAGTATAGACCACAACTGACCAATAGTATATTATATAGGTAGACTTATAATAGCTTGAAAGAAAAGAGAACAGAGACATAACACGGAACTAAGTTAAAGTGTACGTCTTGAATCAGTTGTTTTAATTGTTGAAAAGACAGTGACGCCCCAATATAATTATGTTACTTCACAGCTTATCGTCTGATACCTGGTTACTAACAAAGGAGATCGGACATTTTTGTATGGGCCTTGGTCCAAGTGGCGGCGGATTATGAGACTTTATTTTATTTAAATGTATTTTATGTACATTAGTATGCACTAAATAATGATTAATTATAACAACGACTATGACCACAAATGTATCGACGCATGAAGAAAAAAGTTATTGGCACTAGAAAAACTATATTCTAATATTATAAACTAATAATATAAACTTTGTTTTTGTTATTTTTTTTTTTTTTTGTAACGAATATGCTCCGAAACTACTGGACCGATTTAAAAAAATCTTTCTCTTATGGAAAGCTAATTCAGTGTGGGTGACATAGAGGCTATATGAGATTTTGAAAAAAGAAAAAAATAGGAATCCATAAGAAAACTGCAATAATGTGAACTAAGGTGTCATTATCATATTCATTAATTTGCGTGTGCTGTGAAATCTATTGATGGTAGAATAAAATAATGTACCTACTAAGGGTTTGTAGTACTTACCAATATATACAAAATAATCCACGGACATTTTATCCATATATTTTGGTTTAGTTACAATAATCGAAACAGACATAATATGCATGTGCTGTGAAAAGTACATATTGGTGGTAGAATAAAGTAATGTACTAGGGGTTTATAGTACATATCAATATCTACAAAATAGTCCACGTACATTATATCCATCTATTTTGGTTTAGTCACAATAATCGAAGCAGTCATTCACTTTCATGCACTGTGGAAACCATTGGTGGTAGAATAAAGTAATGTACTAGGGGTTTGTAGTACTTACCAATATGTATCTACAAATCTGTGAACGGACATTATATCCATCTATTTTGGTTTAGTCACAATAATCGAAGAAGTCATTATTTTTCATGCAGTGTGAAAACTATTGGTGGTAGAAATAATGTACTTGGGGTTTGTAGTACTTAGGAATATCTTCAAAATAGCCCGCGAAAAATTTATACATGTGTTAAGGTTTGGTCACTGTTACAGAAATAGTCATTAGCGGCCCGCTAGTTTAATATAAAGTGTTAATATATAAAACCCTACTTATATTATAAATGCGAACGGATGGTTTGTTATTCTTTCACGTCAAAACTACTGGGCTGAAATTCGGTATAGGTATAGATAGTTTAGACCCTGAAATAACAAAAAAGTACTTTTTATTTTTTATACCGATGTTCCCACATGAACGAAGACTCCGCAGGTAAAACCGCGGGGCACAGCTAGGAATTATTTTAATGTAAAATGATAGAAAGCAAATCAGAATAACTGTGCCCCGCGGTTTCACTCGCGTAATCTTCGTTCCCGTGTGAATATCGAGATAACTATCTATGTACTTATCTAATTTCAGTTAGTAGTTTTGGCGTCAAAGAGTAATAAACATCAATCTATCCTCACAAACTTTCGCAGATATAATATTACATAAACATACATTCACGCCGTTTTTCCCGAAGGGGTAGGCAGAGGTGTACCCAGGGACTCAGTCCCTTAGTAGATACACCCACATTCGCCAGTATGTTATTGGGCCCATGTAATAGGGGGCGAGCCTATTGCCATCTACCGGGCAAAGTTCCAGACTCCAGGCAGTTATTGAGATAATTCTTAATGTCTATATAAAATAAAAATAAAAATCCAATATTTATCACTTTGCCTGACCTGAGGATCGAGCCCGGGACCTCTTGATTGGCAGTCGAGCATGCGCCCTCTTCGCCACCGAGGCAGTCATATTAGTAGGATTTATATCTGCATAAGTACACTTTTGTTATTGTTGGTGTGTTAATATTATGTGGTTCAGTAATCCTACAGGGTAGCGTATTTGGTCTTGGTAGCAAGCCCACCCTTGCATTACCTACACATGACAGCGTAATGCAAGCCCAAAAAATTAAAATAATTGGTTATAATATTATTTCAATTACTGTTAGATTGTTGCGGAATCCCCATTTTTCTGGATTCTGTATTGTGTAACTTTTTTCACTATAGTTTTTGTAGTGTCTGTAAGTAATAAAAATATCATACATTTATAAACTACTACATAGGCTAAGATTCATCAGCCGACATAATGACTTGGACCACTTCTGCCAACCTTTCATTTTATCAACAAGCAATAGATGTGGGTACACATACATACACAAAAGCTATTGAACCAATTGGGCTGTTTATTATGCAGATAGCTAAGACTGGAATTACACAGACTTTTCAGCGAGTGAAACCGCGGAGCACAGCTAGTAATTAATAATAATAATCTTTATTTGGAATAATAAATATTAGGAATAATACCTAATCATTTTCATCTTTTTCCAATCGGAACGTTTATCTGTTTTTAATTTTATATGTGCCTATATGTAGTATTATAATATTCTCTCCATTACAGTTCTAAAAGCTGTATCGATGGGCCAAGGTCAAGAAATAGTTGCACGTCAAATGATTTCCGACTCAATGAACGAAGGCGGATGGGTGCTTCTCCAAAACATACACTTGTCTCTGCCTTTCTGCGTGGAAGCTATGGACGCACTTATCGAGACGGAACACATACAAGAGTCTTTCAGATTGTGGCTCACCACCGAGGTCCACACCGAGTTCCCAATCGGCCTCCTTCAGATGGCCATCAAGTTCACAAACGAACCTCCTCAAGGTATCCGGGCCAGCATGAAGAGGACTTATCAGAACATCACCCAGGACACGTTAGATTATTCGTCACTGTCGCAGTGGCCACCGCTGCTTTACGCCGTTGCATTTCTCCACACGATCGTGCAAGAGAGACGCAAGTTCGGCCCACTGGGATGGAATATACCGTACGAGTTCAACCAGGCAGATTATGCAGCCAGCGTACAATTCGTCCAGAACCATCTAGACGAGATCGATCCTAAGAAAGGCATATCGTGGCCGACCATATGCTACATGCTCGGCGAGGTGCAGTACGGAGGCAGAGTCACAGACGACTTCGACAAGCGACTGCTGACGACTTTCACCAACGTGTGGTTCTGCGATGTGCTGTTGCGACCTGGGTTCGAATTCTTCAAAGGGTACAAGGTCCCGCAGACGCGAAATCTTCAAGGTTATGTAGATTACATCAATCAACTGCCGTTGACAGATACGCCGGAGGTGTTTGGCCTGCACGGCAATGCTGATATAACATATCAGATCAACAGTGCGAAGGATATCCTGGATACGATCCTGAGCGTACAGCCGAAAGAAGGAGGCAGTCAGGGTGGGGAGACGAGGGAGAGCATCGTGTACCGCCTCGCTGAGGACATGTTAGAGAAGCTACCCAAGCAATATATCAGCTTCGAGGTTAAGGAAGCTTTACAAAAAATGGGCGCATTTTTACCTATGAACATTTTCTTAAGGTAATTCTGTCATTTTTAGTACGTAGTCGTTGATTTTGTTTGCGATTAGACCGCATCGTATTTCTTCCTCCACGGATACACTGATTTTTTGATACATATTATGTTACTGTAAATTTTGTTCAACGTCACAGCACGCTGATTGCTTCACGCACAAAAAATAACTGTATCATCATTCATCAAGTAAAACTAATTCTTCCAGGCAAGAGATAGACCGGATCCAACGTGTGATCAAAACCGTTCAGTCCACGCTTTGTGACCTCAAGCTAGCTATAGACGGGACCATAGTTATGAGCCAGGGTTTGCGGGAGTCACTCGACGCCATGTACGACGCACGTATACCTGCCAATTGGCTTAAGGTAACAAAATATGCTAGAATTTTGTAAGTAATTCGGCTTATGTTGTATAACATGAAGAATTTAATGGACATATCAGGTAGATATAAACTATCAGCCTACCACTATATTATGTGATGTTTCATATATGTTAACGAAAGTGTAATCTTCAAGTCGATAAGGAATTCTTCTGATCGCCGAAACACGCCAGGGTGTGTAAAATTTCCAAGTAGAAATATCACGCGATTGAAAAATAATACCTACAGCATTGCCTCTTTCAAGTCATGACTTGGAAAGGTAAAGTTTTGGGTAAGTCCAATATACGAGTAGATAACAAATTCTTTAAGACCATAACTCTAAACCATACCTAATCATAATAACAAAGACTGTGCGGGTGATACGGACTTTATATACAAAAAATACAAATTGTATGGAATAGCAGTGTTTACAAAATTACTCTTTCAGTAATGACAACTGATCACCAGTTACTGTATAAAGACTCATGTTCATAATATTCACAGGTATCTTGGGAGTCAGCCACGCTGGGCTTCTGGTACACGGAGTTATTGGAACGAGAGCAACAGTACCGCATCTGGCTAAGAAACGGAAGACCCACCACCTTCTGGATGACTGGCTTCTTCAACCCTCAAGGTTTTCTGACCGCTATGAGACAGGTAGCTTATCCAAGAATGTCTGTGAGAAATTAATAAATAAAATTTCAATCTTGGTTCTTACCTACTATGCTCAAATACTCGTACCTGCAAGTCTAGCAAAATCCTACTAATATTATAAATGCGAAAGTTTGTGAGGATGGATGGATGGTTGTTACTCTTTCACGCCAAAACTACTGAACCGATTAGGCTGAATTTTGGTATGTAGGTAGCTTAGACCCTGGAATAACACATGCGGTACTTTTTCCCAGTATTCCCACGGGAACGATAACAACGCGGGTGAAACCGCAGGGCACAGCTAGTAAATTATAAATTAAAAATATATATAAAGTAAGCATTTTCGTACGCTCGACAAATTCTTAAGATTTGATATTATTTGATATCAAATCGGGTGCTTTAAAATAACTTACGAATGTGTGGAAAATGTCCCATAAAAAAGCAATATAGTTTGTTGAAAACAAAAAAAAACCATATATTGTTTTTTTTTGTAAGTACAACAAACAGATAGAGAGTGACTTGTGAGACAAATGTGCGACGATTGTCTCTCAGTGAATACGAGGCTTACAACCGTATTCAAGAATAATGTTATGATAGCCCGAACGCATAGGACCGGTAAATCATTGCCTGCCGTGACGAATGCAGTGAGACATCCTTACTTAGCACAGTTCCTTACATAAATATTTTTCTTGAATACGGGTGTGAATATTGAGACTTCTTCAAAGCTATGAGCTCCTAGAACGTCAACAAATTTATATTGGGTGCACTAAATCAGGCCTCAGGATCAGGATCAGGAGGATCCTCCATCACCTCATAACAAACGCTCGCACTGAATAGCCTACTACTACTACATAGAACACATAACGTGTGTATAACTGTCCGTAGACTAAGTATTTTGTAGGTATTGATAAGTACTACAAACCCTTAGTAGGTACATTATTTTATTCTACCGTCAATAGTTTTCAATAGTTTAATTATTTGATCATTGATTCGTTGACATTATTGCAATTTTATGTTACTCACACTGAATGGCTATTCGTTATATATAATATTCGTATAAGTACTTAGACGATCTTTCCATTTTAGACAAAAAAAAATTGATTCAACTATATGCTTAATTTCTGTATCGTGTTGTGGCAGGAAGTGACCCGAAGTCACAAGGGCTGGGCGCTGGACTCAGTAGTGCTGCAGAATCACATCACCAAATTGAACCGCGAGGACGTTCACGAGGGGCCCGCCGAGGGAGTATACGTATACGGACTCTTCCTTGAAGGTGACTTTTCTTTCATATAGGACTAGCACGTTTAGTGTATTTGCCAGTGTCAAGTAGGTACTGATCTTCATTCATCTGCCAGGATCAACATTCACTAACATACAGTGGGGATTAGCACTCCTCTATGGACAGCTTATCTACTACAAATTTATCAAATTTTCAGAGCGCTGAAGTGCTGTTATGTGTGAGATATAAAGAGCAACAGCATTTACAAATAAAATACAAAATTGCACGTTAGGTCACCTAGGCACGCTATGAGAATGAAAATTGGAATGTAAGGTCGCTTTTCTTCCGAAGGTGACCCTAAAATTATTTAGGACAAAGTTTTATCTGACTTAGCCGGTCTCTAGAAGTCGCAAGCGCTACTGCCAATCATAAGACCCGATCAGAAGTGCCCGGTAGATCATGGCAATAGGCTCGTTCCCTAGTAAGTATATACTATGGGATCTAAACCATAACTGGCTTAGTGTGGTTGTATCTATAGGTACAATAGGAATGGGTCCCGAGTCCTGGATACATCTCTGCTGGGAAAAAGCGGGATCTGGGATGGGATTTTTCATCAGTATGTATAGCTATATATGAAATGGCTATCCTACTGTCGTACGAGTACTGATATTATAAATATCAAATTTCAACAAAGTAAAAACCTTACGTTTCTAACAGGTAAACAAAACGCTTGCGAGTTCTAACTCACCTCCATCTAGCGCGGTTTTGGTTAGATTGATGGGTGGATAGACGTTTGTTACTCTTTCACGCCAAAACTACTGAGCAGATTAGGCTGAAATTTGGTATGCAGGTGGTTTAGACCCTGGAATAACGCATAGGGTATTTTTTCCCGATATTCCAACGGGAACGATGTCTACGAGCGAGGGAAACCTCGGGGTACAGCTAGTAGATATATATGGTGCCATTGGCAACACCCGTATTCAAGAACTTTGATAACCCGAACGAACGCATAGGGTAAATAAATCTAATTGGAAACAATTGCGTGCCGTTGCGTTGGCGAGAAATTCCTTACTTAGCACAGTATCTTACATAAGTATTGTTCTTGAATACGGGTGTTACACTATAAATTAGCTTGACAGAAAAGTCTAAAAAGGATTTTGAGACTTTTCTGTCGAGCTATAACAAACTCCCTGTGGCATAATCATGGCAGGTGCCTCGCTGGACCGCAAGTCAGGCAAGCTGATAGAATCCAAGCCGAAGGTTCTTTACGAACAGATGCCAGTGATCTACATCTTCGCGATCAACACGACCGCGGGGAAGGATCCTAGGCTTTACGAATGTCCTATTTATCGGAAACCTCAACGGACTGACGCGAAATACGTCGGCTCTATAGGTATCGTTTACGTATACTATATATGTACTAAGTATGTATACTAAGTGTTACAAAAAGGTGTTGTTATACTTAACAGGAAACGCGACCACTTAGCAATTTGATAAGACAAAAATTATCCTATGGAAAATTTACCAAATCGATGTGTTGTATTCCCGTGTCACCTCCAAATATAGTAAACCTTTTTGATTCATAATTTATATCTTAATATTTTGATAATGAAGAAAACTATGTCCCTATCATTTTATTTTCGACTGTCTCGGTGGCGTAGAGGGCGCATGCCCGACTGCCAATCAAGAGGTCCAGGGTTCGATCCCCAGGTCAGGCAGTGTTAAATATTGGATTTTTCCATTAGGAATTATCTCAATAGCTGCCTGGAGTCTGGAACTGTGCCCGGTAGATGGCAATAGGCTCGCCCCCTATTACATGGGACCAATAACATACTGGCGAAATGTGGGTGTATCTACTATGGGACTGAGTCCTGGGTACACCTCTGCCCTTCGGAAAAAGGCGTGAATGTATGTATGTATTTTCGTTTGGACGTTTACTCGCTTGATTGGTCACGTGAGTAAAACTAGGATTTATAAAGTTCACTGGGAGAAAACCGAGAGTTTATAAGAGAAATTAAAATAACAGGGATATTTCTATCTAAATTTTTTTTTTGGAACATAAACAAAATTGATATAAAGCAGAATGATGCCTGCGAAAGTTTGAAGAAACTGTGTTATTTTGCAAAGTAGTCAATAATTACTAATTTCAGAAATAATAAGCAATCCTTATTTCATATTCCTTATATCCGGATATACCTAAATTTATAGAATGGGTCAATAATATTCGGAGAAAACCATATACAATATTATAATTTATAAGTATATAAGTGTTACTCAGGCAATTCAACCTGAAGACGCCGCGCCGCTTTAACTATCTATCTGCATCTATCGGGACTAGATGACCGTGTGTGGAAGTTGTCCCATATTATTATTATATTATTAACTAAGTACCTATAATTTTAGTATGAAAACAAAATCGCTAGTGTTTATTGGATCTTTTGACTTGAAACATGTCATAGCACATGTCATGTCACTAATGAGATATTGCAAGAGGCGGAGCCGGCTGTATCGTCTTTATATGGTTGTTGTCTGTGGGGTGTTAATAGATGATGTGGGGTGTTAATAGATGATGTGGGGTGTGAATAGAAAGTGATCCTATAAGGGTATGCCGTATGCTAAAAAAACCTAAGTGTGCCGCAAATTATCAATACCGCACCTGGCACCTACATAACTAGGTAGGTTCTTAACTACTCGCTTGCGTGCGTTTGTTGTCGTTGTCCATTATCAAAAATAAAGCACCACCTTTTTTACTTATTTTGAACGAGAGTCAAATAGTAGTAAACAACTTCTATCGATAAAGCCGGAGATTTACCAAGCATATCACTTGTTTAAGTTTGGAACTAGTGGACTTCGAAACAAATTACTGTTTTTCATAGATAAATGATACCTAGGTCTCTAGGCTCGGTGCTAAGCTAATTCAGCCTTACGCTCACACATACCCACATTCTTGTTGATATTAAAAATACTCCATGTAATTCATTGATTTAAAGAAAAGGGGAGATGAAGTACTGGCTTCTCGAAAATAGAAAGCCCAAATTAGGTCCCATTAGGTGCACGTATGTCAGTATAAAGTCGGGTCGTACTATCGACTAATATTGTTGTCTCCGTCGCACTTCGGTCTTAGGTACGTCTTTCTATCTTTGTTGTTCATTATATTGCACTGTGCAAACTTCACACTGCACGTTCCCGTTGTTGAGTACCTAACCGCTGGGAGAACGTACCCTATCTCCCCTTTTCTTTATATTAATGATGTAATTACGTAAAATAAATAATAGAAAATAACAATACAAACTTTCATTAAAAAATCCAATTTAATACAAACAAGCATTCAAGCAAGCTTTTTTATTTTTCAGATTTTTTATTATTTGTGCAAGTTTTTATACACAAAAACTCGTTTTGATTATACCTATACTGGATTTTTTACTGAATCTTTCTATTGTTATTTTCTAGTTCCTAGTTGTATTTATTTTCCGTAATTACATATAGTATCTTTTATATCTTCAAAAATGTGGGGAAGTGTGAGCAAGAAGGCGAATTAGCGCCGCGCCTTCACGCGCGCTCCGGCAGATACCGCTGTCATACTTGCCAACACAATTTTTACGCACACTAACACTTCTTGCGAACTGTTTTTTACGCTGACTAGCACTGTATACACTACAATTTTAAAAATCACCACATTTTCGAAGCTGTTGTTTTTAGGTAATGCGGTATCTGGCCAGAGCGCGAGCGAAGATTTATCAATTATCTTAGCTGTTTCCGTTTATTTCTAGACTTCGAGACCGATAGCAACCCGAGGCATTGGACACTGCGTGGAGTCGCGCTGCTCTGCGACATCAAATAACAACCTCCGTCCGGAACAGAGCGGAAACACATTTCACAACACTGCACTAACAGATTTCCTACAATATTTCACCTTATGACAACTATTCCATCATAAATTAGGTTTACATCTAAGAGATTGCATTACACTTCATTTTGCTAAGTTGAAAAATTAAATACTTATTAGCCTCTAAGAGCGGTCCCGCACTACGTCCGAAACGAAACAGACCCGAATCCGTGAAAAACGGTGCGAAGCAGTAGTAGAACTATTTGTGTGGTAGATACGATATTCGTCAGCCGTGAATCTCCATTTCGGAGACATAGTTTTTTTTATTAGAACACTCGCTCACTGCGTCCGGGCCGAGTAGGGCGCACAGATCACTATAATTAGTACTAAGGGCGGCGATTGGAGAATACCCCATACAAACGTAATAGTTAAATCATTTGAAATCAGAACATATTTCCAACATTTAATGACGTTATTCGGAATGAGACACTAGTTAGCTAGGTTCCTAATTATATTTTAGTCTAAAATACTAAATTTGGCGTTATATTTGAAAATACCTATATTTTGGATTTTTATCATATTTTATTCCAAAATACTTTGGATTAAAATATAATTTGGAACCTAGGTAATTGTCTCGTTCTGAATAAGGTCATTAAATGTTGGAAATATTCTCTGATTTCAAATGATTTGACTATTACGTTTGTATGGGGAATTCTCCGGTTGCCGCCTCCGGTAGTGCGGAAAGCAATATTAGCCTAATTCGTCTTTCGAATAACGGACACGGATCGGATTCGTTTCAGACGTATACTTAGTGTTTAACCGCTTTAACTAGGCTAGATTGTAGTTGTTTAATGAAATACATCTTGGCATGTCAATAGTTGGTTACGAAACCCGCTGGCGTCATACGATACTTGGAAATGTCCAAGTTCAAAGTTTTAGAACAAACTGACCAATCACATTACAAACCCACTCGACAAGAAGAGATCGTCTATAACTAATGTGGGATACAACATTAATCGGCACATATTGTTCAGGCACAAAAATAAACACTTTTCTATAAAAGACAAATAAGTAAAAAAGGAGCAGCTGAAAGGATAGAAAAGGAGTGCTAGTGAGAAATTTTTCCTAGTCACAGTTCTGCAGACCACGAACAGTCCCACCAGCTTATCAGTTCAGTTTCAGACGCTTTACCTTGTAAAATATAGTTTGATACCTTACAACTGAACAAAAATCAATTTTGTGTGCCATATTTCCGTAAATTAATTCCTAAGAGGGTATTTGATTAATCATTTGAATCGTACATTACCTGATATGATACATTTGTTTCCTTTAGATAAGGAAATATGACCAAAAAATTTATATTTGTTTAGCTATCACATATGAAGCTATATTTTACATGGTATGGTGGAGATGGTGGAGATGATGACGTTCTAAAAATGTCTGCTGACTGCTGACTAGCCGTAGTTCCAATTATTGTGCCCACCTGAATAGCTAAGTTGGTGGCACTGTGAAATGGGAATTGGGAATGCTGTAAACAATGACAGAGAGTTCTGAGTTGATTTTCTACATTGAGTTGACCATTGACCATCGCACTTGTTCAATAAACGAATGAATAAAAAGTAATTTGTTTTTATTATTTTGTAAATCTGGGTAAAGAACAACTTGCGACATTTTCCATATATTTTAGGTAATATCGTATTCGCGAACGCACTACGCGCATGGTTCTGTGAAATCCATGTTGCATTGCATAAGTTGTATTGCAAATAATCTGTACAAGGCTTTATAATTTAGTACCTACCTTATGACAGGCCTGGGACACTCAGCAATATAGGTATGAAGCTACAAGTAGCTGGGGCTCCGTCTTGACGGGAAAAAATCTATGAGCTAGACAGAGAGAACAGATTGAGAGATAAGCGATAGAAAGAGAGGCAGCATATAGATTAATATGACGATAATTAGTTAGCGCTGTGCGACCTGAATTGCACTTTATTGCGTCGGAGCTAGAGTCCCTATTTATGTCCGTTCTGCCCTTTTGTATTCTGTGCTTATGATAAGCAATAGGTAACGAATAGGGGTTCCCTACTTGACATCTAATGACGTTTGATCAAACATTAATTGCTCGAAATCGAATACGCTAATATTCATGAGACCTATGAATCGTGAGCTCTATAGTTTGCCATGTCGATGGATCAAAATCTCTAAAAACCATTTGCTCTAACGATTAATAGCAATAAGCATCCACGTCGCATGGAACAAAATCCCTAAAGAACATGTGCTCTAACGCTCTAATTAATAGCGATAAGCATCGGATTGACGATCTCAGGGAAGAATTTTTTTTGCAATTTTAATGGAGCACGCATAGATAATTGGTTGTTTTTGGCGTTTAAAAAACACATTAACATTTATTAAACCTTTACGGGGATTTGGTCACACAACTGACCAAATATGATTTACGATATACTCTCCTCTCCCTGCAAGGTTGTCTGAAAGAGATCGCTCTTAGCGCTAAGACCGCCAATTGTTACACTTTTTGTCATACTGCTTTTGTTTAATTTTAACATTTATTGTTTGTGGTGTACCAATAAGTGTTTATCTACGAGTATCTACCTATAGAAAAATAAAGTTTTGCTACAATAATGTACATTTTCACCAGTATTCAAGAACAATACTTATGTAAGGTACTGTGCTGAGTTAGAATTTTTTCACCGAGTACGTCACGGCGTGCAATTGTTTCTAATTGGATTTACCAGCCCTCTGCATTCGGGAGATCTTAATATTGTTCTTGAATATGGGTGTTAGTCTTTTATCTATACCTAATATCTTAGTTTTTTGGTGTTGGAAATTCTACATATTTTTTGTTTATAACAAATTCCTACAAATTAAACAATTATTAAATTCATCCACCTAAAGCTATCTAGCTGATTTATAGTTATAGTAATTTTTTGGATTTATAGTAATTAGTTTTTAAAAACCAGTGCCTAGGTATTTAAATTTACATTAATAAATAATTATTATAGAACAATGTTATGCTGTTGATTTATTTCTAAATTAGGCTGCCTTATTATACCAACTATTCAAATACAGAGTTTTTGTTAAGTAAAGGTTTAATAAATGTTAATGTGTTTTTAAAAGGCCAAAAACAAACAATTATCTATGCGTGCTCCATTAAAATTGCAAAAAAAAATTCTTCCCTGAGATCGTCAATCCGATGCTTATCGCTATTAATTAGAGCGTTAGAGCACATGTTCTTTAGGGATTTTGTTCCATGCGACGTGGATGCTTATTGCTATTAATCGTTAGAGCAAATGGTTTTTAGAGATTTTGATCCATCGACGTGGCAAACTATAGAGCTCACGATTCATAGGTCTCATGAATATTAGCGTATTCGTTTTCGAGCAATTAATGTTTGATCAAACGTCATTAGATGTCAAGTAGGGAACCCAACGAATAGTATATCGTAACACAAGGGGCTAAAAAGGCCCATTGTATACGAGGCTGTTTTATTCCCGAGCTTTAGCGAGGGAGTGAACAGAAACCAAGTTAAAATGGGTTTTAGCGCCGTGTGTTACACAATACTTTTCACTACGATTCTGAGAAAATAATAATAAATTTTATCAGAACATCTTGGCTATTATCACATATGTGCGACATAAAAAAAATTTAAACTCGGTAACAGCAATTAATAAAAATTTACTTTATTCCCTAGGGCTTGAAATGTTATTTTAGTCCCGCTCTGGTATACTACAATGATGAATTTTTTGAGCAAGAGGAGTGAAAAAATAGCATCGTTTTAAAAGATGAGCAGTCTGCATATTATATTGTAACGCGCGCACAACCACAGGCATAGCTGGTACTTATGCCGAAACACACCTTTGCCAAGTATACCAACCTCAATCCCTGCAGAGTACACCCACCTTGGTGAAGCTCACCAGCCAGTTATGGGCTTGTCTATGAGATGCATCTACATTTTATGTACGCCGTGGAGATTCAAATAGTGTTCTAAGGAAATGACATATTCTTCGACAAGCTGGTAAAGGAAGCGGATCGTCAATAAACTCTCAGTGAAAAGCGCTAAGCATATAATATGACTTATGACGTACAGTGCAAAGATCTAGGTATATTTCCAAGAAATAAAAATGCAATGGTACAAATATTTAGCAACCTGTTTCACTTCTGTTTCAATATTGTCTGTGTTAGAGCGTGCGTTGTGAGTTGTGTGTCAGTATTTTGCTGCGTGTCAGCTTGCTTGCTGTGTCGGAATAGTTTTATTATTGGTCGGCTAAGGTATTATGAGCAATGCACTTTCACATTTCTTCGCTACATTTTTCGGTACTTAGTTTTAACTTTCTACAAGCCACCATTATTCGATGCCACTAACTTTTGATGAGACGTTTTTCGGAAATGTGAACTTTCGGAAACATGTTACTCAGAAAAAGTTCAGTAACGTGTACATACCCATAAACACTATAGTAAATGACATAATACGCGCCAGCTTTTCTAAATCGCCCTGTAGGCAAGTCTTTAACTAGCAATGCAGTAAACAGGCAAATAAATAAACAAAACAGTATTAAAATTAAGGCATCTAATCAGCACACCTCACGATATAAACAGTATAGGAACATCACTATCACAACTACAGTAACTTCTTAATTTCGTCGTATAGGACGAGTACGAAAGCGCCGCCCGTTCCTCTGAGAACGTTTGAGAAGGCACCCTTGAAGAAGGCGCCCGGACCTTCTGTCTTGAGGATGACGGCCCAGCAGTGGGCAGTGTTCTTGTAGAGGCGTTCGTTGGCGGGCCGGCCTGATTGCATCATCATGCGTCGTCGTACCGTGTCGAGCGGATACGACGATATGCCGGCCACTGTAGTCACGGTCTGGCAAGGGATGGCTACGTTAGTGTTAGTCGCTAGGCTACTTGGAGTGTCCCGTTTGCTGTTAGCAGCGTGGTTAATTCGTTCAAGGCGGCAGTAGATAGATATAAGATAAACTCATTATTATTACATTACTAACAAAAATCCATAACAGGATACGCAGGATCTCTAAGCAGTTTGACACAATCCTATGGAAAATTTATTAAATCGATGTTTAATATTCCCCTGTTTCCTCCGAATGCAGTAAACCTTTTTGATATATTTATATCCTGCTATTTTAAAGTTGAAGTAAAGTATGTCCCTATCATTATATTTTTGTATATAAACTCTTAAATTTTGTTGTAGTGAACAGTGAACGTCCAATCACGCGAGCAAAACTGCCATTTTTGGAAGTACACTATGAATAAACTGAGGGTTTATAAGTAAAATTAAAATTACAAGGACATAGGTCACTTTACTTTAATAATATCAGGATATAATTTATAGAATGGGTTATTATAAAATAACATACATTCACGCCTTTTTCCCGAAGGGGTAGGCAGAGGTGTACCCAGGACTCAGTCCTACAGTAGATACACCCACATTTTGCCAGTATGTTATTGGTCCCATGTAATAAGGGGCGAACCTATTGCCATCTATCGGGCACAGTTCCAGACTCCAGGCAGTTATTGAGATAATTCCCAATGGAAAAATCCCATATTTAACACTGCCTGACCTAGGGATCGAACCCGGGACCTCTTGATTGGCAGTCGAGCATGCGCCCTCTACGCCACCGAGGCAGCGAGGCGGCGAGGCACCGAGGCAATGGGTTAATTATATTCGGAGGAAACAGGGGATTATAGTTCGACACAAAAGAGTAGAAAATAATGGGGGCGCTACTGTCTTTTACAAGAGTAAAAACAATTTCATCAACACATACATTTTAAATTAGTTCCGTTTCTACTCTTTTGTGTCGGACTATACAAACATCGATTTGGTAAATTTTTCATAGGATTGTGTCAAATTCCTAGAAGGCCATGTACGCTCTGAAGACGCTGTCCAAAGCAAATTCGTCCTCTCGCTCACACGTACTCATTTTGATTAAAATATTTTTTTACTGAATATTTGTTTTGTTATTTTCTAGTTCCTATTTTTATTTTACGTAATAACATGTAGTATTTTTTATATCTTCAAAAATTTGGGTACGTGTGAGCGAGAGGGCGAATTTGCTTTGGACAGCGCCTTAAATCTATCTGATATAAAATAAATTTATAACAGATAATGTAACATTTGGCGGTCTTATCGCTAACAACGATCTCTTCCGGACAACCGTGTAGGGAGAGGAGAGTACAGTAAATCGCATTTGGTCGGTGGCGTGACAGAAATAGGTAGAAAATATTATTATGATCAAAATTGTATTTTAGTAGGTATAGTTTAAAGACATAATATACCTACTTACATACCCACATAAACAGCAATATATTACAATAATACCTTATAAACTAAATAATATATATTATAATATAATAAATAAACATAAAAAAACATACATTCACGCCTTTTTCCCGAAGGGGTAGGCAGAGGTGTAACCTCAGTCCCATAGTAGATACACCCATATAATAAATACCTATACTTATATCATCTAAATCATATATGTATTAAATAAACTAATCAATAGAATATTATAATTACTATAATAGACACACCCTACATATCTTATATAATATTAAATAAATCATATATTAAATGACTATATTTAGTACATATGATACATAGGACTTAAATTGGAAGAGAGAAAGGGAAGGAAGCCACCTAAAACGGTAAAGACACGACATTTGAAGATATCTAAGTGAGGTGGTTTGTAAGGCAGTATATTTTATGTATATTAAATAAGTATGACCTGAGCAATCAGCCAAGTGAAGAGGAGAGGCGTGTTCTTGGGATCTGGTAGCATCCCCCTCGCTGTGTCGTAGAAGCCGAAGTATGTCGCCCGGTAGATGACTATACCCTACATATTGCGTCCTTTTTCAATTATATTGGAATATTCATAGAACCATGGTGACTAGATTATACAAATAAGGAAGAATATCTCCCTAAAAAATTTTAAGTCTCATCAAGATGGACAACTTTTTGATTAGGTATCTGTGTTACCCTATAAATAGAAATCGTTTAAGAGTGTAATAATTGGCAATCGCCTTATCGCTCACGAGCAATCTCTTTCAGAACCACGGTGAAAAAGTTGTGCGTGTATGTTTTTTATGTATCCCTTTACGCAAAAATTATATAACCGATTGTGACCAAAATTAAGTATGTATAAGTACTTAGGGAGCTTTGAGCCTAGAATAACACATAGGTACCTAGAGTTGTAAAGTTCCACGTATGAAACCGCGGGGGGCAGCTAGCAGTGGCGTACGTGGGCTAATTTAGGCGTGAACGCGTAGTCACATCAGCACAGAACAGATCATAATTATGACATCAGCTAGGCTCTCTTTTTCGGTACCTATTACCCGAGATATATGAGGCAGGTTCTGGCAATAAAAAGGTGCGAACAGCTAAGAGCGAGCGCGGCAAATTATTTCGTGGTTACCTATATCATTGTTATGTTTTTCACATTGAATTCGCGAGCAGATTACTGCGAGAGCGGCGATAAAAGAATATTATTGACACGGCTCTTCGCTTCTCCTAAATTATGGTGCTTGCGCGAGGGCTCTTAATGCGCGATACCGTAGCGAGGGGCCGCTTTGCCCTGCACCACTGCTATAGCGTGGCATAATCCTAATCCTAATCCTAATACTATTGGATTAAGAATAAGTATGGATGTATGTATGGATGTTTGTTACTCTTTCACGCCAAAACTACTGAACCGATTGGGCTGAAATTTGGTACGTAAGTAGCTTAGACCCTGGAATAACACATAGGGTACTTTTTATCCCGATATTCCCACGGGAACGAAGACTACGCGGGTGAAACCGCGGGTCACAGCTAGTATTGTATATAATTATAAAATAAAAGCAATGAAACCTGGACTGATACGACGAAGCCTCTGTAAAGACCGATGGGTCCATCGCTCTTCAAGGTCTTAAATATGCAGTCCACTAAACCATTGTACTCCTTCTCCTTGCCCTTACCGACGTCAGCAGCCAGCCTGAATTAGACATCAAATCATTAAGGTATAGGGTAGGTAGGAAGGTATAATATGGGGCCTGACATTCCAAAGATTCATTTATTTGTAAAACTGCTTTATTTACCCTTAGTTATTTTCGCCGTGCAATCTGATCACAGACCACTCTAGCTAAAAGACCGCTGTCATGAACTTTTAACAATGAAAACAAAATCGCCAAAACGTTACGGTGATTTTGAAAGGTCGGCTAGTTTTTCTTAAATCGTTCTGACTTTAAACATGTCATAGCTCATTTCATATCATGCGCAAACTTTAAATCGAATGACAAACGTAAAGGGGCAGGGTCGAATATTATGCATTATAACTGCATAACCTTAGTGACTTAGATTGACAGAAGGGCGAATTCATGGGCACATTTTCCTTTGGCCCTTAACTTTTAGGCATATTAATATATACAGGTACTTATTTACTAGCCAGACTACTTATATGACAAAGTGATCCATTTTTGATGAGCCTAAAGCTTCAACACTGAACACAAATCATTGTAGGTTCCTATGTAAACGAATCACGCTTAGGAAATATACTTAGCAGAATATATTTTCTAAGGAATCACGGGTATGGAAGTATATTAATGAAAACATTATTGCCTGCCACTTTCTCGGGAATGTAGATGTTAGGTAAATTGATACTTAGTAAATACCGAAAGTAGGTACATTGATGTGTATTAGAGTACCTATATTAAATTTTAAATAGATAAAGTAACAACCTGTGAAAGTACTAATCATTTCATCACCTTGTTCTCGCGAAGTCCAATGGATAGACAAAACACAACGATGTGGCACCGGCCGCGCCGCCCGACGCCAAGTTACCGGCGAAATATCTCCAGAACTGAGTGTTCTTATTAACTCCATCGAGAAAGACAGTCTTGTACACATCCTTGAATGCAAAGTTAAGCGCCTGCGTGGGGAAATATCTAATCACGTTCGCGAGGTTCCCGCGCCAGAATGAAGAGAGGCCCTGCTCCTTGGGAATACGTATGAACGCGTCCACTATACCTGATGTGGGAATTATGGTTAATCAACATCATTATTCATAATATTAAAGTACTAGCTGTGCCCCGCGGTTTCACCCCCGTTGTCATCGTTCCCGTGGGAATAAAGGAAAAAAGTAACCCATGTGTTATTCCAGGGTCTAAGATACCTACATACCAAATTTCAGCCCAATCGGTTAGGTAGTTTTCGCGTGAAAGAGTAACAAACATCCATCCATCCTCACAATCTTTCATTTATAATATTAGTAGTAGACACCTCGCACACGATAAAGCTATTATATATGTACTTTATGTACCTAATTCTTGAGTAAATCAATTTATTTCTCTACTGGCAGCCTAGCCAGTATCAATCAATATTATCTTCGACATCAATCGTCAGGTGATTTTGCTAAAAGTAGGTACATAATGTTAATATAATTAACGCTATCACACATTCACACCCCTGCACTCGGATTCCATGTGTCGCAGGCGGGATCACCACATATTATAATAACAGACTACAATCATCCCACGACCAAGAACAGACATTTATTGAGCTTATCTCCTAATTACTTTCCGAGGCTGTTCTTTAGTGTTCTGTGGGCTGGAATTCAAACCCAGGACTCCTTCATCCACAGGCAGCTTCTACCAACTTAGTTAAACTTAGCTACTTATTTAGGTAACTATATGAATTAAGGTATACCTACCCGCTTAATGCTTAATAGGTAGATATACCTAAATTGATTCGGTTTCATGAATATGGGTCGGTATTCGGTACATAGTTTACTAAATATATAAAAACATTTATCGTATTAGACAATAGATAAAAGTATGAAAAATACCTTTATATCGCTTGTCCTTTGGAATCTGCTTGGAAACATGCTGCACCTGTAGGATGAGCTTGACGCGCTCGATGGGGGCGACAGCAGTCTTAGACACGGCTGCCGACACGCCACCCGCAATGAAATCTTTCATAAACGCACTCGTCTCACTGCCCTTGTCCTCTTTCTTCTTTTTATCCTTATCTGACATCTTTACTGTTTATCTGATTCTACAATATAATAGTGCCGATCTGGGGACAAACCTATAAAAAAACAAAAGCGATGTTTCGTACTCCTCTGTTTTCTCCAAATATAGTAATTATTCCATTCGACAAATTGCCTCGGTGGCGTAGTGGTCGCAATCTCTACTGCTATTCGATTCCAAGGGCAGGCAAAAACTTTTAATTTACTACCTACTCATTGGATTTTTTTTAATATCAATTTATTGGAATAAGTCTTACTAAAATTATATATCTCAAATCGTTTTTAACAGGTGAACAAAACGCTTGCGAGTTCTAACTCACCTCCAGAGCCATCTATGATGGATGGATATTTGTTACTCTTTCACGTTAAAACTGCTGAACCGATTGAGCTGAAATTTGGTATACAGGTAGGTTAGACCCTGGAAGAACACATAGGGTACTTTATCCCGATATTTCCACGGAAACGATGACTACGCGGGTGAAACCGCGAGGCACAGCTAGTTACGAGGAAACCGGGACTACGAATCATCGATATTATGTTTCCTAATGTAATTAAATCTCGACCAACTTAAACCTAAAGAGGGTGATAGACGGGCGAACTTACATCGCGTATACCTACTTACTTACGGCTCGACGGGCTTTATCGCTGGTCTGGTTTACTCTATCATCCTAAGTACGCGTACCTATACTTACTTTAAAACCGAAGAGTAATAATCGTGAAACAGAACGCACTTTGTGAAATTTTCACGCACTTGACTTTGGAGCATCGTTCGTTTTCTCGCTCTTTTTCACACTAGAAAAATGATGAACATAGCAACAGCAAAAGGAACCGCATGAGACGCACACTTCGAAGTTCGTGAACGGTGTAGTCCATCTACGGTTGGTTGGAGTGGGAGTGGAGATTTATTTATATTTTTCGTTTAAAGTGAAAACAGTTAAGGTTTCTTCGTTTTGCAGCAATGCAACGCAGCAATGATGCATGCTAAAGGTGATTAAAACAAATTCAACTTTACAAATGTCGACTAGTGTAAAGTAAGCAACTCACCATAATACAGTAGGTACCTATTACAGTATTGGTGTCATTTTCTACATAAAATAAGACAATGGTTATGTCAGTCCATCCGCAATCGTGTGTGAGGTATCCTTAGGTACATCTCAAATTCATGGCACAACTCTCAACCGCCTGTCTCATTAAGTGATAGCGTATAGGGTAGCCAGTAGTCGTATGGGCGCGGAAATGAGAAAACTACTGCTTCACTATAATCAGTTTAATACGCTGATAACACACATAGTTTTAACGACAATTAATCACAAGACAGTAGTAATAAAACAGGTAAGACTGCGGCGGCGCACGAAAGGTGACGCGCGAGCCATCGGCCGTAGTCAATCGCGGACTAACTTGTTATGATATCGGGAACGGCGGTCGCGCACGCGACCGAATACGATTCGAGCGCCGCGGCGCCTGAGAGGGAGGGGTGAGCGGGGTAGGGCTAGCCATCGGTAAAACAGTGCGCGCTATAACCTCCCCCTCCAAGTCACCAGATCGACCCGACTGTGACTTGGGTGGTCTTCCACGACGGCGCGGATGCCTAACAGCAGGATCTGCTCCTACATATGGACTCAAAGCACTGGCATGGTATTTCCCTTTAATTTCCCCGGTTGCATCTACAACCTCAAACGACGTAGGGGTGATGACCCTGGAAACACGGTAGGGTCCCTCACGCCGTGGAGCAAATTTGCTCGTAAAACCTTTAGATGCGTTACTAGCCAGATGTGTCTCCACCAAGACGAGGTCTCCCTCCTTGTATGGTGTAATATTACGGCGGTGTTGGTCACCTGCAGCCTTCCGCACGTCTTGTTGCTCCTCACATCGCTGTTTGACCTCAGTGACTATTCGGGCAAAATTTCTTAGATAGGGAGTGATTTGCGGAACCACGTTTTGCTCCGATACAATAGCTCTAATGTCTGTATGCACAGCTAAAGGAGATCGCATCTCCCGAGCGAACATTAGGTAAGCTGCTGACTGTCCAGTTCCACTATTATAGGCACTGTTCAAAGAGAAACGTACTGCTGGCAAAACTGCTGGCCAACGCCGATGTTCAGGTCCAACAAGTATGGCCAAGTGCTGCTTCAATTCGCGATTCTTGCGCTCAGCTGGGTTGGCCTCAGGGTGATATACGGGTATTAAAGACTGTTGAACTCCAAGAACGTACATAGCCTTCTGCATAACTGCAGATACAAATTGACTTCCATTATCTGATATGACGCGGCGCGGTAAACCATACCGCATGAAGACTTCTTCAATGAGCACTTTAGCACAAGTCTCAGCCGTTGAGTCTGACAATGCAAACAACTCGACCCAGCGAGTGGCGGTGTCTTCCACAAGGAGGATCCACTTCTCTCCTCTATCTCCTTCGGGAAGCGGCCCAAAAAGATCCATGGCCAGAACTTCAAATCTTTGATGGAGCACCGGTGTCTGCAGTAGACCAGCTGGTTTTAGATTGGTGGCTTTATACTTCTGGCAGTCGTCACAAGACTTAAGATATTGAGCCACATACTTCCTCATACCTTTGAAGTAAAACCTCTCCTTAATTCTTCTCAAAGTGCGCTCGAGCCCTAGGTGACCCGCAGTTGGCGCATCATGCAATTCTTGCATCACTTCTGCGCGTAAAGATTCAGGCACAACTAATTGCGGTTCCTCGGACTCTCCGTCAGGGTCGCAGCGATACAAGACACCTTGCGACAAGTAATAACCTCGATCCGTCCATCGTATAGCAGCGTCTGGGTTATCTATATTTTCAAAATCCTGTATTATATCCCTGACTTCCGGATCCTCCATCTGAGCACTTCTCAACTCTTCAGGTCCTCGTCGTGGCAGATCCACGACAACTGGACAGATATTGCATGGCTCAGCTGTGATTGCTTCGTCCTCTTCGGTAACAGGTCGGCTTAACGTGTCTAATTCTTTTCTAATGATTTCCTTTTTAGCGGGTGATACGCGGTACGGAGGCATCGCGATCGGAGCTGCATTACCAGTGTCGATATGATGAACGGCAAAACGGGTGGGACCTCCCCCTGGCGCAAAAATATCTTCATTGTTATTTAAGAGGTTGGATAACCTAACTCGCTCTTCCAAGGTGAAGAGAGAACCCTCGTCTTCGCGAAGACACACCGACGCGCAACTAAGCGCCGGGTTGGATGTACCCTCAAAACAGAGCGGTTGAGGAACCCTATCCTGCCTCATGTGCCACATGCCTTTATCAAAATCTAACACTATGCCAGCGCTTTGAATAAAATTCATACCTAAAAGGCTCTCCGTAGCGCGGGGTAGCATAATAAAACTGACCGTCAGTTCTACTCCTCTCACCCATACAATAACATGAGCTACTTCTACATTTTGCGCTTGCAAGCGCCCGTCTGCATATTTAAGTTCAGTAAACACATTTTCAAATCTATGACCATTATTAAACAGATGATTCCTTAAACTAACACTGCCAATCGAATGTTTAGCTCCGGTATCAACAATTAATTTTCCTACTTTACCATAAACTTTCACATTTATAACCGGACGCACTCGCGAATTTAACGACACGGCACTCGCGGAAACTGACTGAAACTCTATAGGTTCTTTATTTGTTTTGCACGTAGGGCAATTAGAGCGAATTACGCCAGGCGATCCACAGCCAAAACATGTAATGACTGGTTTATCCTTCCTGCCATTACCGCTACTGCCATCCATAGGCTTCTTGTCTTTCAAGCGTACACAGTCTTCTTTAAAATGACCATACTGTTTACAATAAACGCAGTGGGCACGTTTCTTACTCGTTGACGAAGACCCACTCGAAGACACAGGTGAAGAGGGTGATTGAGTAGGTGGAGGGCGACTTTCTCCCAATAAATCTTCCACTCTTCTAGAACACTCTATAAGTTCTGCGAAACTTGTGAAGTTTGAACGAGGTACCTTTTCTCGAATGCTCACATGCAAAAGACCATACACCATGTCCAGTTGTACTACTTCAGTCAATGATGAAAGTGGTAACTGCGCGAATAGCGCACGAATGTGACAAACAAATAAGTCTGTAGGCTCTCGATGACGTTGCTCTCGTTCGAATATTTTTCTATAAACTTGGTGTGGAGGCAGACGCGGGCCGAACGTACTTTTCAGAGCCGAAACTGCTTCTGCCCAAGTATTTGTAGAAGCCTTCACGCCCTGCCACCAGGTTGCAGCTAATTTTGTTAAAAGCATAGATAATCCTCTTAGCGCTATGTCATCTTCAACGCCTGCACAATCTTTGTAGGTTTCCACGGCGTCTAAAAAAGCTATGACATCCGACGACTTTTCTCCATCAAAACGTGCAGTACATTTTGCAAAATTGTTATTATTACGTAGTTGTGTACTACTCACCGAGGGCTCTCTACTTAGCCTGTTAATGAGTAGTAAAAGTTGCTCGTTGGTCATCATCACGGCGCCGGCGGCAGGCGCGCCAACTGTGGGCGACGCGCCGGCCGGCTGCCCAGCAACAGGAAGCGACGTACAAGTCGCCGGCGCAACTTCCGTCGCGCGGTCGTTGCGGGCGCTGCTAGCGCTAGGCGGTGGGTCACTGTGACCCGCAGGTGGTGGTGGCGCTGCGTCATCACCAGCGTGAGATGGGCTCCCAGCACGAGATCGCGTTAGCACCATTGTACTATTCCAAACGCGACGAGCACAAACTACGTACTCGGTCCAATGACGAAAAACGTTCGAGACAGCACACGGTAAACACAGTCTAACTAGGTGCACTAGGTTCAAAAACCTTGCACTGAAACACTCGCGGCTTTTCCACTCACACGCAGACTATAGTAGGTTCAGACTATAGGTAACTAGTCTGCACAAAACCTACGGCACGACATAGTCACGCGTGGAAAAAAAATGAAAATGTTTTTATTATCCGCGGTCGACGTATGTATCCGTCGAAAGTTCTTGCGACACACGTAGGTAATCGTAATTAATAATAATTACTAAAATCTGCAACTGCACCGGTTCGCGAGACACGAGTCCTGTGACGCCTGTACTAGACGAAGGGGGCGGGGCTAGGCTGACCGCACCACCTCGGTACCACGAAAGACTTTGATTACGGCGCGAAAGTATTTACGCAAGTTATGACCACAGTTTAAAAAAAACACTAATTACGCGATACACAAAACTGTTCTACTGTCCGAAGTTCTGTAGGTCCACAAAGTACGAAACTATAGGTACACCTAAGTCTAGCTCATACCGACCGATATAACTATCGCAAAACATCTAGTCCGATCTGAACACGACGCGTAAACCTGCGCAGAAGTGAAAAATGGGTATCAGCGGGGCCCCCCTAGCGGGGAACATGCCACGTGACCGCCCTTGACAAATCACAGCATAAAGCGTATTTTCATCAGTGTGCTTTCGTTCTCTGTGTGTCGTAGTCACGTTCGCTAGCTCCACCTACTGAGTACAGTCGCGCGCGATATTTTTGTTATATAGTATAAGTTTTTTTGTTGATTTTTCGTTTCGTGTAATTTTTTATTTTGTTATTGTTTCTTGTTACTACTTGTTGTATTCTGTGTGTATAAAATGCCAAAATCTAGCAACAAAGTTATACGGCGTCAGGCTAGAAAAATGATTTACGATGTCCGTGAGTTTATGAAAAAAGAATAAGAAGAAGGGATACAGATAGACCTCAAAGCAATCAACAAGAGAACCGCGGCTGCTACCAAAGTTTCGACAAAAACCGTTCGTAGATTGTGCATTGAGGCAAGTCAGTCTGACCTCTTAACGGTGTTTCGGACCCCCGGTAAAAAAAGGTCAGGAAAGAAGAGAATAACTGGAATCGACAGTTTCGATCAAGGGGTTATCAAAAGAATCGTACACAATTTTCATATAACGGAAAAAGAGTTGCCAACCATAAAACAACTGAAAAATAAGCTGAAAAATGATATAAATTATCAAGGATCAGCATCCAGCTTGAGAACTATATTAAAAAACTTAGGTTTTCGCTGGAGAAAAACCGAAAATAACAGAAAAGTTTTGATGGAGCATATGAGCGTACGCCTTAAGCGTATCGAATATTTGCAAAAAATAACTAAATTCAGAGCAGAAGGGAGACCAATTGTATACACCGATGAATCCTATGTAGATTCATCGCACTCGGTTTCAAAAACGTGGGGAGATGGATCCAATGAAGGAATTAAAAAAAAAATTTCGAAAGGGCAGCGCGTTGTAATCGTGCACGCTGGATATGAGAATGGCTTCATTCCCAACGCGTTACTTTTATTCAAAGCAGGAGCAAAGTCGGGGGATTATCATGATAATATGAATACTCAAAACTATGAAAAATGGGTTCGTAATCAATTAATACCCAATTTACCCCCAAATTCAGTTGTGGTAGTAGACAATGCGTCCTATCACAACAAAAGAGACGATGGAGTGCCAACGTCATCATCCAAAAAAAAGGATATGCAGACTTGGCTCCAAGAAAACGGTATAATCTTTGAACCAAATATGCTGAAGCCACAATTATATAAATTGATAACGCTGCATAAGGAACGCCACAAGAAATATTCGATAGATGCGATATTTAGACAACATGGTCATGATGTTTTGAGATTGCCCCCATACCACCCGGATCTCAACCCTATAGAAATGGCCTGGGCATCTATTAAAGGCTATGTAGCAAACAAAAACGTTACATGGAATATCGCCCAGGTTATAAATTTAGTCAAAGAAAAAGTTGGCATGATGGGTGAAAACGAGTGGTCGGCTTTATGCAATAAAGTCTTAAAAATAGAAGATGAATACAAAAAAAGTGACCATGTAATTGATTCACTATCAGACGAGAGAATGATTATTGAATTAAGTGGATCAGAAGATGACGACAGCGAAGATGACAATAATACGTCCGAATCTTCAATGTCGGACTCATCCGAGTCGGATTCGGGAGGTGAAGGTGGCAGCAATTTTTGCATTGAGGGTGTACAACCATTAAAATAATATATGTTATTAAATTGTTTTATTTTCATAACATAAGCATGATTATTTTTAGGCTTAAGTTATAGGTTTATTTATTTTATTTTATTTTATTAAGTAGGTACAGATACAGATAACAGATTAAAATAATACAATAAGTTGTCATATCAGAATATAGTAAGTAAACCTGACATCTAATTACAGCTGTACACAACATTCACAATATAAATAATGCTTTTACTTTGAGTTGTTAGTTATTGCGTATTAAAAAGATTATTATTTAAGATTATTAATTAAGTATTTACTTTACCTATATACTTTAGTACTATTCGATAGGAATCTAGAACAATATGTACCTAATCCCAATAGTCAAAATAATTAATTATAAAAAATATAATTCGTACATAATGTTGTTGCACTTGACTGTACCGTCGCGGGCCGCTATGGTGCAACTTCAGATCGGACTAGATGTTTTGCGATTACTGTACCTACGCACAGTCTATGGCACACAAGCTAGATACTAACTTAGGTTTTAGTACCTACGCACTGACACTACAAGTTAGTTTCGACGTGAAAAGTCACTAAAATTTGCACTTATTGTTATCAAGCGTTCGAGATCTTGAAAGTAGGTATAACAAACACTATTTTCCTGCGGTTCGAAAGCCGCCAAACGAATGGGCGCCAGATATAGGGTAGCCAGTAGTCGTATGGGCGCGGAAATGAGAAAACTACTGCTTCACTATAATCAGTTTAATACGCTGATAACACACATAGTTTTAACGACAATTAATCACAAGACAGTAGTAATAAAACAGGTAAGACTGCGGCGGCGCACGAAAGGTGACGCGCGAGCCATCGGCCGTAGTCAATCGCGGACTAACTTGTTATGATATCGGGAACGGCGGTCGCGCACGCGACCGAATACGATTCGAGCGCCGCGGCGCCTGAGAGGGAGGGGTGAGCGGGGTAGGGCTAGCCATCGGTAAAACAGTGCGCGCTATAAGCGCATATATATAAATATGCTTTGTGTGCTGGTGGTGTGCACTGAGATTGGAGAAAGGATGTACAGACCTATCCAATAACATATTTGTCAATTTCTTCGTAGCAATTTCCTCATCAGAAAGTCATCTTCATCGAAAGACGACATATCACTAATTGCGTTATAGGTGTGCGTATTTTCGCCGCAAATGCTTCATGATGCAAATATTGGGAAGGAAATAGTGTACTACTTACAGCATAATATTCTATACGCTGGATGCTTGCTGCACCAAGTAATGCGGTTTGATCATCAAGCTATTATTTGCTCTTGCCTTTTGATCTTTTCTCGTTACGTCTGCATCTGACATTTGTGGGGGGGACACTCGTGTACTCCCACAGGTCATTATGTATGAGGCACAGCTCCTTATGGAAACTAAGTTGAATAGTTTGAATTCCCTTCAAGTTTCTCGAAAGTAGATAAATTCAAACTGGAACCATTCTGTGTTACCATTACCGTCCATGGTTGCAGCGGGCCATAATCTGCTGGAGCTGCCCTCTCAGACCTACCACTCTCTCAGAGTGCGCGTATGTGGATAAAGTGGTTGAAGACAACACAATATATATAATAAAGTATTTATTAAATCCACTCCAAAATATGCTTGACACATAATTGATGGAAACCAGATTGACAACCTCCAAATTCAATTTTTTTTTATGATAGTGAGTGACAAGACGAGCAAATCAGGTGCCTAATGGTAAGCATCATGATTGCTCATATCAGACGCGCGGCACTACACTGCGCCTGTCACCCTGAGATATATTAGTTTCATTAACTCGTCATGCCCAGCAATTTCGCTGGTAACATTACCCTTCAGAACGGAACACAGTAACGTTTGCATATTACTGCTTGGCGGATGAATAACGGGCAAAGGTGTGGTACTTCCCCAGGCGGCCTCCTACAAAAGAGGCCTACCACTACAAAACACTATATAAAAAAACTATAGGTACCATTTATATAAAGTAAAGGGGAGATGAGGTACTGGCTTCTCGAAAATGGCAAGCTAAAATTAGTTCCCATTAGGTCCACGTACGTCAGTATAAAGGTCGTACGAGCGAATAATATTGTTGTTTCGGTCGCACTTCGGTCTGAGGTACGACTTTCTATCTTTGTTGTTCATTTTATGACAAACTATCTCAGAGTAAGGATACCAAAGAGAAACAGTCGTGCAAAAATCTGTTCCAAGCCGCGAGTCTGGTACCGCCACAATATAGTCTGGTACTATGTGGTTAGTTGCATGGCAACCGTAGGCCGACCGCGTGATGCCAGTGTTAGGTAAAAAGCTAACCGAATAACAACAGATACGTGCGTGAAAGCGATAGCTTTTCATAATTTAGGCATGTATTTACAATAATTTTAGGAATTTATATATCTATATTGCGTTTTTCTATTTTATTTTAATTTTTTTAACACAATAAAATGGGCAACAGCGCCCATAGAAATCTAAATATTAAGCACTAGAACGCGTATGATACGATTATAATTTGCCTACTCATAATATGAGTACTAATTTTTAGTGCATACGTAATTAGTAGCTAGTTTGTTACGAGGGGCAGTTTTTTATGTTTCAAATTTTATTAAAATATGCCATCTTGCGTGGTTCTCACTTTTAAAAATGTTTTTGGAATGATAAAGAAACAAGATAAGATCACATTTCACGTATTATTAGTACGTGCATATTTTTAACTCTCAGCTAAAGAAGGAAAGGAAGTTGTAAGTTTGACGAGTATGTGCATCCACCTGCGGTATCTCCTTAAAGAATGGACCTATTTTGGTGCTGTCTCTTTTGTTTGAAAGCTGATGCGATTCTTAGCTATGTTTTATTAATATCGGTTCAGCAGTTAGAAGATTTTCAGCTCGACTCATAGATGATGACTCAAAAATGGTGACCGGGAAATGGAGCACAAAGAAGAGAAAATGAGGAGATTTTTTCTTAAATTACACTTGTTATAATTAATTATTGACCTAATTATCCAATTTGTGACCGTCATACACAATAATTCGTCCATTTTGTTGGTATTGCCAATATTAAAATTTCATTTTTCTCACAACTCTGATTGGGAGGATCTGTATTTGTTAAATTTTGTAAACATAATTAATTATTAATTTATATTATGTATATATAATATGTTATTTTTTCATGTCAAAAGTGCTAATTAATAATTTATCTAATAATAAAAAAAATTATAGCTAACATCGTCGTTAATCCTCAACAAGCCTGATTGGCTATTCCCGTTCACAGTGCATCCCTACGTCCAAAAGTACACATGATATATTTTTAGAGGACTCGGACTTGTAATTTGGCATACCAGTACCAATCATCACTGTGATAACCTAAATGATCGCATCATAATGTATACAGATTAATTACGGCAGGTGTGATGAAAGACAGACGGGAGTGGTTAGATTAGTTTTTTTTAAATATATTTTTCAAAAATTCATTTATGCCTGTTTTATTCTTATCAAAATCTCCCGACTTTTATAGTAAATAACTTTAATTAACTTTTATAGAAAATTATTGTTATCTTTCTTAATTTTGGTAAATAAATGTAAAATAAGATTTAATTTTTTTTCATACAGCCACTGGTAAGATGACAGACAAGAGTTCATGTGCTTGTAAAATATCTGTAACATTTTCTCTATTTCAGGATAACTGGTAGAAAATGCTACACTAGCATTAAGTTAGTCCTAGCGTTGTGCTGAATTATAAATATATAAATAAAAGTAATTATGATGCCAAATCCTTCGTGTGACGCTGTTTATTAAATATTATATGTGTTCAGCTCTATATTTAAATATAAGCTTATGTAGTAGTGCCAAAAATATGTAGAATAAATTAAATTTTATGGCGGCGAGGGTGGCAAGCGTTGAAAAAGAATACTCTTACTTTTTTAGTTCACAGCTTTGATCTTATGGTTAATAAATATACTACTTAAAATTTAAGACTGCCGATAGAGCAGATTATTCATTGATATTATTATTATAAATAAATAGTTTATGGTGTTCTATGGAGGAGGCCTATGTTCAGCAGTGGACGTCATCCGGCTGATGATGATGAAAATGATGATTATTATTAATATTTATCTAACAAGAGTATTAGTAACTTTTAAAATTTCTAGTATAAAATAATTATTTAGATTTCTATGTAGCACTTTGTTCGATCGAAAAACTATGAAGTCGATTATATTTTAAATATTTTTGGATAATATTATCCGAACATAAATATATATTTTTTACATAAATTAAGATTTGGCATTAAGTACCTAGTGGATTGAAAACATTTTAAACATTGAATTAAATTTATTTGTTTATTTTATCTCAATAACACACTGTGTATTATAATATTATCCTTTTTGTTTCTAATTGGTTTACATTGCATAGTCCTCGTTAATGTTACAATTTATTATAACATTTTAATATTTTTATGACTTTCGACTATTTATAGAATAAAAGTAATCATATCACGTAACAATTTAGAATAATATCGTCAAAGACCCTATCTACGTGCTAGAATCAGGCCCACGAACCTGTACTCACTATTAAACCGAGATTTTATCATGTAATTTTAAAACCTTTGACCCTTTTAAAATTTATTTCTTGTAATATATATTTATAAAAGTTAAAAAGTATAAGTGTGATTAATTTATTTGAAAAATTTAAATCACTAAATATTTTAGTGCATATAAGTCTACTCCAATGCTCCTATGTTCGCCCGCGTCGCTTAGTGTCAAATTTAACATTGAACTTCATAGGGTGAAAAATAGTTCAATCCAAATTAGGCTTTAAAACAATCAGGTAAATAGAGTTTAAATTCAAATAATAGAAATTTAGTAGATGTCAGTAGATGTCAAAGCGCGTAATTGTCAGTGATGGACACCTTTTTGTGAAGCTTGTTCAGGGATTGTTCGTCTGTAGAAGGAAGCGATTCAACGTCATTGCAAACTATGCAAACTTCACACTGAGCAAATTGCACGAGCCAGTTGTTGAGTAAGCGCAGGGAGAACCCTATCTCCCCTTTTCTTTAAATCAATGGTAGGTACCTAATAATAAACCATAAGGTCTTATTTAACTAACCAGAGGTCTTCCAACAAATATAGTACCTGTAAAATTTCATCAACTTCCTACTTTTCCTATATTACCCAAAGCTACCTCCAACGACATCTCGTAAACACCAACTCGTACATCATGAACTTAGTCCACGTGTGTCACCGACGTCGAGATAAATAAGGTACGCGAGCTTTAAAACAACAAATACCTACTTTAAGTTTGAACGTCTATCACCCTAATAAAACAGACTAGGTCATCTGGGACTGAGTCCTGGGTACACCTCTGCCTACCCCTTCGAGAAAAAAGCGTGATTGTTAGGCATCTGACAAGCAGTGAGGTGCTGACAAGCAACTTGTCATGCCAAGTCTTCATGGAATTGAAGGAACTAAAGTTAGGAATACTTATTTACCTTCAAGATTCCAATATATCCTCTAAAACACAAGTTCACGTTAGATAGGCAATAAACAAATAGTTTTTACCTTGCCTTTTTATATCAATTCTTTAACTGATTCACTATCATGTTTTATCCCCCTGAAGAGATCCTTAATAATTCACAAATTATACACAATAAGTAGAAATATAATCACTGAAATATAAATTTCACTCAAAACAACAATTAATTTACATATTTTTGAAAACAAAGAAGTAGCATTAATCACCTTGACTTTTACATTTCAGAAGGAAGATTTGACAAAAGAACGTAATAATTCTATTTGAATTTAGATCATAAAACTTTTCAGGATTTTGACTGATAGCAAAAGCATAGAGTTGTGAATTTATGATACAAATCTCTTTCGAGTTATGACCTCTTAAATCTTATTAAGCTTTATAAGAGCGGTTACGCATAACGTCCGAAACGAATCCGATCCGAATCCTTTATCCAACAGACTGACCGAATTCGGATATTGCTTTTCGCACTACCTCCGATCTAATTCCGGGATCCGGTCTCGATTCTAACGCGGTGGGCGACTGTTCATACAAATAACACTATGGCTACTTCGGTCTCCGAAAAGAAGATTAAACACATGACGGAAATCATATCTAGTGCGTTAACTTCCACACAAATTGTATACTACAACTACTTCATTTAGAACGTATTTCACGGATTCGGATCGGATTAGTTTCGATCGTAGTGCAATATCACTCTTCTACAGACCGCGCATTTTTCTAAAATATATTCAGTTCTGCCTAGCATGATTTCAGATTTTATTTTTAATAATTAACGCTCTAATGTGCCTGTGATTGTCAGAAATAGTTGTGCTGGGCCTACTAGTGGGAAGTCAGCCTAAAACGAAGGTAAGTTTCCTAAATAGGATAATATTATAATAATAAAAAACCAATAAAAACAATAAAACTAAGCATGCTATATGAAAACTTCTATAAACATTGTGGTTTTCCGAGAGGATGCACTGAAACTCAGATCAAAAAACTTATAGTAATTCAGCGTTGTGTTAATAACACATTTTATAATTTTTTATAAAAACAACCCTTTTAGGTTTGTCAAGGTAGGGTAAAATAAACAAAATATCAATACTTCGTACACTACTTGCCCGTGTGTAAAAATAATGAGATTCAAACTATTGGTAGAGTGATTGGTAGACCTATGGTATCAGAGTAATTAGTTTTCAAAATAAAAGCCTTAATATTTTATCGATTTTATTTATTTTCTTCGGATCAAGCCTAGAGACAGTATGTATTATTGAAGTTTTATTGAATCTAAAAGAAACACCTACATATGAATGTAACAGTGTTACCACAAATAGATTATTCACGTACTTTTACAGATTGCCTTCATACAACGAGCGATAAAACTTACACAGACAAAGACGCACCGCTTCACCGGGAGTAATTTTCTTAGTTCTTACATTTTTCGTGCTGCTCAAGTCGATTTTAATAACCAAAATGATAATCAAGTCTGGGATGCCAGTCTCACCCAGACTTTATGTGCCTACCTTTTTTGGTGTTATTATTCACATCACATATCATTACAAACAGTAAATGCTTGTTTTGCAGACGATGGGGAGTAGGTTCAGCGTTCTAATGGAACGCGATTTTCGCACAAACTGATTTGATTCAAAAGGATTAAATCTTTTATTCTGCTTATGGCAGAAATGGTTAAAAAACCCATTAAGCAGAAATAGTAGAAAGTACCAAGTCAGTCCTTTAATAATTTTTAATATAATACGTTACCAATTTACTCTTGAATAGGTAAAAATTTTGGGTGCTCCATGGAAGCTTCGACTCGTAGTTTACATGTTTCCAAAAAATGTCGGCTATATTTTATTCACAAAATAAAGCTGACCGTGGCCACCAACTCACCAATGTTTATCAATATCTTAACATCTCATCATTATCAATATCACAACAAATATAGGATATATATAGATACATCCGATAAAACACTTACAATCTCGCAATTCTATCTGTCTATCATCAGCTAACTCAACCTAAACGACTCTGCTTTCATGGATTTAGTATGAAAACTGGGTGCGAGGTGCGGAGTCGAAGGCAGGTTAGTTTTTGTTGGTTCTTTATGAATTGAAACACGTGAAAGATCATGAAGTATCATGCGCAAACATTGAATCCAAAGAGAAGCGAAAGAATGCAGTATCACTGCTGAACTATGACAAAAGTATATCCCCCGTAATATGTCTTATAGCTATTGTCTGTATCTTTCATAGATTCATAGATGTTACCTTACCGGCAAGGGTTGGTAAGGTAACATCTATAAATCTACTACCTCAAATACTACTAACTGATAACAAATATTATGATCGGGCATCATTAAAGGGCATCATAGTCTTCCTGTTGGTGTTTTTAAAGAAAAACTAGCTGCACCCCGCGTATTCACCCGCTGAAGGCCAGGGTCTAAGCTCATACCAAGGATCCATACCAAACAGCACAATTGGTTCAGTAGTTATGGCGTGCAGTGGTAGCAACCATACGGAAACTTTCGCATTCATAATATTAGTGGAATATATACCACCACAGCTTTTGGTAAAGGGATCACGAAATAGGCCATTAATATGCACCGGCCATTCAAAAATCTAGTTTTAGAGTATTTTACAATCACCATCAGGACTGTGGTTTCACAGCCAGAGACGGGTGAATATGTAACTAAGCTAAGAAACATACAATAAAACCGTACTTATCACTGTCACTGTCGAAAACATTATGTGATCAGATAATCATTCTTTTCATTGTGATCAAAAATAATTTATCATATATATATATATATATATATATGATAAATTATATATGATATATATATATATAGATATCCCCACGGGCACTTAGTTGATCATGCGGGTCGTAGAAGTAGTTATTATTTGATCCGTTTTCATAAGTTGATCCGGGGCAGTATTACTTGATCCTTTGCCAGTTGTAATAATAATAATAATAATAATAATAATATGGGACAACTTCCACACACGGTCATCCGGTCCCAAACTAGGCTAGAAGCCTGTACTATGGTAACCTGATGACTGATATACATACTTATATACGCTTATAACACCCAGACACAGATCAAACAGACATGTTCATGCACACAAATGTTTGACCTGGCCGGGGATCGAACCCGGGACCTGCGGCACAGAAAGCAGAGTTACTACCGTCTGAGCCAACGAGGCTGTTGTGTATGACTTTGTGGATCCAGCTGGAGCCACACGTGTCACACATGTGGCTCCATCTGAATCTACAGAGTAATAATAATAATTACGCTGTTTTTATACGAATCCACCTTTTTGGCATTCAGACAGTTGTTCAACAGTGTTCAGACATTCAGACAGTGTGACAAGCTTCTGTCATTGGTTGCCTTCGACAGAAACATAATAAGTACAATACTATAGCTCTTCTCATCAATGTAAAAGTTAATTTTAGGAGAATTGTGAATGTTTCACCTTGAGAGATATTTCTATTTCGCATTTTTATTTAATTTGCAATGTATGTATGTACCGATATGTATGTCCGGTACAAATCTTGCAACTGAATTTTGAAGCACTCAACCGATTTAGCTCAAATTTTGCATACTTATATAAGTCCGGTGACAATGCAATATTATGGTACTGTTGACCTGATCTGATGATGGAGCCATGATGTAGCGACTGGAACTCTGCGATGACAAATGATAAGATAGTTGAATTTGGGCTAGTATGTTAGGTTTTAATAAGTACTTTTCATTCCACATAATAACGAGGGTCTGATGATGAAGCCGAAAGATTGCCATTGGAACTGCCTTACGAAAACTGCAATGATAGTCGAATTTAGGCTCGTTTACTTTGTTGTTTTAGGGTCTTTTCATTCCACATGATGACGAAGGTCTGATGATGAAGCCGAAACAGAACCATTGGAACTGCCTTACAAAATGTGCCAAAACAGTCGAGTTTGGACTCGTTTGCTTTGTTGTTATGGGGACTTCTCATTCCACTTGACGACGAGGGTCTGATGATGAAGCCGAAAGATTGCCATTGGAACTGCCTTACGAAAACTGCAATGATAGTCGAGTATAGGCTCGTTTACTTTGTTGTTTTAGGGCCTTTTCATTCCACGTGATGACGAAGGTCTGATGATGAAGCCGAAACAGAACCATTGGAACTGCCTTACAAAATGTGCCAAAACAGTCGAGTTTGGACTCGTTTGCTTTGTTGTTATGGGGACTTCTCATTCCACTTGACGACGAGGGTCTGATGATGAAGCCGAAAACTTGCCATTGGAACTGCCTTACGAAAACTGCAATAATAGTCGAGTTAAGGCTCGTTTACTTTATTGTTTTAGAGACTTTTCATTCCACATGATGACGAGGGTCTGATGATGAAGCCGAAAGATTTCCATTGGAACTGCCTTACGAAAACTGCAATAATAATCGAGTTTAGGCTCGTTTACTTGGTTGTTTTAGGGACTTTCCATTCCACATAATGACGAGGGTCTGATGATGTATCCGAAAGATAACCATTGGAACTGCCTACAAAATGTGCCAAGACAGTCGGGTTTGGACTCGTTTGCTTTATTGTTATGGGGACTTTTTATTACACATATAGACGAGGGTCTGATGAACCATTGGAACTGCCTTACTAAATGTGCCCAAGACAGTCGAGTTTGGACTCATTTGCTTTTCTGTTATGGGGACTTTTCATTCCACATGATGACAAGGGTCTGATGATGGAGCCGAAAAATAACCATTGGAACTGCCATACGAAAACTGCAATAATAGTCAAGTTTAGGCTCGTTTACTTTGATGTTTTAGGAACTTTACATTCCACATGATGACGAGGGTCTGATGATGGAGCCGAAAGATAATCATTGGAACTGAATTAGGAAATGTGCCAAGATAGTCCAGTTTGGACTTGTTTGCTTTATTGTTATGGGGACTTTTCATTCCACATAATGACGAGGGTCTGATGATGGAGCCGAAACAGAACCATTGGAACTGCCTTACGAGATGTGCCAAAACAGTTGAGTTTGGACTCGTTTGCTTTGTTGTTATGGTGACTTTTCATTCCACATGACGACCGATTTAGCTAAAATTTTGCATACATATAAAAGTCCGGTGACAATGCAATATTATGGTACTCTTGACCTGATCTGATGATGGAGCCATTATGAAGCGTCTAGAAATCCGCGATGGCCATTGATAAGATAGTTGAATTTGGGCTCGAATGTTAGGTTTTAATAAGTTCTTTTCATTCCACATGATGACGTGGGTCTGATGATGGAGCCACAAGATAACCATTGGAACTGCCTTACGAAATGTGCCAAGACAGTCGAGTTTGGACTCGTTTGCTTTGTTGTAATGGGGACTTATCATTCCACATGATGACGAGGGTCTGATGATGGAGCCGAAAGATAACCATTGGAACTGCCTTACGAAAACTGCAATAATAGTCAAGTTTAGGCTCGTTTGATTTGTTGTTTTAGGGACTTCCCATTCCACATGTTGACGAGGGTCTGATGATGGAATCGAAATATAACCATTGGAACTGCTTTACGAAAACTGCAATAATAATCAAGTTTAGGCTCGTTTGCTTTGTTGTTTTAGGGACTTCCCATTCCACATGTAGAAGAGGGTCTGATGATGGAGCCGAAAGATAACCATTGGAACTGCCTTACGAAATGTGCCAAGACAGTCGAGTTTGGACTCGTTTATTTTGTTGTAATGGGGACTTTCTATTCCACATGATGACGAGAGTTTGATGATGGAGCGGAAAGATAACCATTGAAACTGCCTTACAAAAACTGCAATAATAGTCAAGTTTAGGCTCGTTTACTTTGTTGTTTAGGGACTTTGCATGCCACATGATGACGTGGGTCTAATGATGGACCCGAAAGATAACCATTAGAACTGCCTTACGAAATGTGCCAAGACATTCGACATACATACATACATTCACGCCTTTTTTCCCGAAGGGGTAGGCAGAGGTGTACCCAGGACTCAGTCCCATAGTAGATACACCCACATTTCGCCAGTATGTTATTGGTCCCATGTAATAGGGGGCGAGCCTATTGCCATCTACCGGGCACAGTTCCAGACTCCAGGCAGTTATTGAGATAATTCCTAATGGAAAAATCCAATATTTAACACTTTGCCTGACCTAGGGATCGAACCCGGGACCTCTTGATTGGCAGTCGAGCATGCGCCCTCTACGCCACCGAGGCAGTCTGACCGAGGCACCGAGGCAAGACATTCGAGTTTGGACTAATTTGCTTCTTTGCTATGGGAAGTCCTCATAGTAAAAAAAGTTTGCTGTTTTGTTATGGGGACTTTTTATTCTACATGATGACGAGGGTCTGATGATGGATCCGAAAGATAACCATTGGAACTGCCTTACGAAATGTGCCCAGACAGTCGAGTTTGGACTCGTTTATTTTGTTGTTATGGGGACTTTCCATTCCACATGATGACGAGGGTCTGATGATGGAGCCGAAAGATAACCATTGGAACTGCTTTACGAAATGTTCCAAGACAGTCGAATTTGGACTCGTTTGCTGTGTTGTTATGAGGACTTTTCATTCCACATGATGACGAGGGTCTGATGATGGAGTCGAGTGATATCCATTGGAACTGCCTTACGAAATGTGCCAAGACAGTCGAATTTGGACTTGTTTGTTTTGTTGTTATGGGGACTTTTCATTCCACATGATGACGAGGGTCTCATGATGGAGCTGAGAGATAACTATTGGAACTGCCTTATGAAAACTGCAATAATAGTCAAGTTTAGGCTCGTTTTGTCGACATTGGAACTACCGGCTCGTTTACTTTGCCGTCTTTTAAAACTTACTTTACAAACATAAGATAAACTTGTATGCAATATGACCAAAATCAATACCAAAGTAAAACAGTTTGTTTTTTCTATTGACATTTTACACAATTTCTCATATTTATTTAATATTGCAATAAAGTAAAATTTAATGGATAATAAATTATAATATCTAAAACTTACAATTAAATAATGATCACTGACAAATAAACAATTAAAAAAAGAACCTCGAGTGTAAGAGTGAAGTATTGAGCTCAAAAATATATTTAAAAACTGTACTACATAAAAAAACTGTTTTGACCAAAATCATACAAAAATAAAGAGAAAACTGTAATTCAATATCACTAGTAATCGATGCGGAATAAATCACGAAACGAACGGCGGCGCTCGGGCAGCGATAGAGGAGAGCGCGGGATTCGGGAGGCAGTCCTCCCTTTGCGAACCATTCCTACTTCAGATTGTTGTAAGAAGTGGATCAAACAATGTTGGGAGTGTTAAGAATATAAATTAAAATGAATCAAATAAGTACGAGTTTGTCCTAAAAATTATATATAAAACGGAACCACTAAGTGCCAATTATTAGTCTAATATAATCAAACACAGACAATAGTAGGTAGTAATAAAACCAGAGCGTCGAGTCGAATAAGTCATACGTCACAAATGGTCACATTGTTTTTGACATTATTAGGTATGTCATTATGTGTGAAATGAAACATTGCAAAAGTAGTTCTAACCAACAAAAGAACCACAAAGGTTCTATTATTATTCACAAGTTACATTCATTATTTTGATTAAGTACCGTAATTTTACTTATAGGAACACAAAACCAGAACCAAACACAAAAACAGATCAGTGATGCAAGTGTGCATTGAAATTATTTTCAATATATTTTAAGAAGATAATATTATCATAACATCGACTGTCTCAGTGGTGTAGTGGGCGCAAGCTTGACTGCCAATCATGAAGTCCCGGGTTCGAACCACAGGCAAAGTGTTATTTGGATTTTTCTATTAGGAATTATCTTAGTGACAGCCTGGAGTCTGGAACTGTGCCTGGTAGATAGCTCACCTCACCTGGGACCAGTAACATACTGGCAAAAAGTGGGTGTACTTACTGTGAGACTGAGTCCTGGGTACACCTCTACCTATTCCTGGATGATTAGATTCACAATGAGAGTTTCATGAACTGCAATTATACGAATGTTGCAGCACTCAATTTGGGGTCATAGATCTGTTAAGTATGCATCTTTATATTATAAATCCATAAAATAGATATTATGGATTTTCATAATCCCATTTTATATCGATGGACCCACTTAGGTATTCTTGAAACAAATTATAATTCGGTGCCAGAACGATCTCTTGGGTATAAAAAAACTTGGCCGCGACGGACCCAGTTACGTTCAAAATTCAGTCACAAAAAGGATGGAGTATATACCTATTTTAAATACGTAATTGGATGAAGTTATTACCCAATGCTAAGAATATAATCCCATTTTATATCGATGGAGCCAATAAGGTGTTCTAGGTATAAAGTATAATTCGGAGCCAAGAAGTTCTCTGGGGTTTAAAAAATTTGGCCGTTACGGATTCAGTTCTGTTCAAAATTCGGGCACTAAAACGATGGAGTATATACGGTTTTATATATGTAAATGGATCAAATTATTACCCAATGCTAAGAATATAATCCCATTTTATATCGATGGAGCCAATAATGTGTTCTAAGAAGAAAGTATATTCCGGAGCCAGAAAGTTCTCTTGGGTATAAAAAATTTGGCCGTTGCGGATTCAGTTCCGTTCAAAATTCGGGCACTAAAAGGATGGAGTATATACCGTTTTCAACGAATATAAAGAGCAACATCGCGCGGCAGAGGGCGACGTTGCCACTCCGGTCGCAATAGGTACAAACGGAGGCGAGTTATTCGCGCCTAAAGGTGGAGTCGATAATGCACGGATTCTTGGCTGGATCAACTATGTGCCCAGGGAGGTGTTTATATATATATATATATATATATATATATATATATATATATATATATATATATATATATATATATATATATATATGTTACAGTAAAAACCCGATATCACTAAATGCCTTCGTCAAAACTAGAATACTAATGACGTGTAAGAATTATCGGTTTATGTATTGTATTAAGATTATTTAAATACTTTTGTAAAATGTGTAAGACTTTAATTATTCAACATTAATTATAATTGCCAAAATAGCTGATTGATCTTCCTAGAGAAAAATGTCTATGTGTTATGATTTATAATATTTTAATAAAGAATATGTAATAGGTAATAGGGTTGTGTCCACTATAAATAAATTTGATGCACGGTTGTTTCTGATTATTAACTAAGATGTAGAAATACTAAAAAACTAAATGATTAATAAAACGAAATAAAGATTAATAATATTTTCAAAAAATAAATTCCGTAAAACTAGGCGTACGATCACGTGATATTAAACACCAATCAGAAAGCGTGACGTCACGCCGTGGCAAACATCATTGTTGTTGTTGACGTTTCCATAAAACAGAGCAAGTTATTTAATTAGTTTTTCGTTTTTTAGCTATTTTTGACAAGTTAACATAGTGGTTTTCAGATATTTCTTGAAAGACAAATATATTTCGCTATGGAATCAGGATTTATTTAAGCAAATAGTACGAATTTACCCAGAATTGACGCCGTCATGCTCGGCAAATTTTTCGCATCAAATACTGACTTTTGCTCATCGAATTCCGCAATGTTAAAATCTCTGTGTAAGTATGAATATGTGTAAATTATATAATACATGTTCATTGACTTATTATAAACATAAACAGTATTATTTGTTTCGTAGAGTTTGTCATACTTAATGTAAGTTGCCGGACATTGGTTTTGAGGTGGTGTACAAATTTCCTGTGAATCATTCAGACACTCTGCGATTGTCATCATTCTCTGTTTCTTTAACATATATGGCCTTTCTATAGTGCTACATGTCCGTTTTTTCGGTCTTTTTGACATTCAAATTTACTTAGAGTACAGGCTGGTTTCATGCGCACTTGTGCTACTGTACCCGTAACATGATACTCCATATAATTAACCATGTCATTTGGCAACTAGAATAAGAAAAGAATGTTGGTTAATTATAATAAATATAACACTAAATTAAAATTCTACCTGATAACAACATAACCTACCTTTACTCGTAAATTAAAACTTGAAAAATAATGATTCATTATTTTTGTTTTAAATTTGTAAATATGTTGATTGTGTGACTTACATCAAAATGATCTTCACAAAAATACATTCTCGAAACTGCAGATAAACTATTAACATCATCTCTCCTCACAAGGTTTAGCCACTTTTTTCGTATATGTTTATTGTTTGGAACATAAATGAATAATTTGTTTGGCGTTTTTATAGTCGTACTTTTACACTGGGGCAATACACAGTTCTTGTAATAAGAGGAATTCATTTTTAATTAGAGAAAACTAACAACTCCCATAAAAACGCACGATTCCACTGTTGTTTGCCACGGCGTGACGTCATTCAAAACGCCATGACAGTCTGGAGCGTTTTTGCGGTAAATTCAAAATGATTTTTAAAACCAAAAATACACAATATAAATGATCGAATTTTTCAAAAATAATAAGTTTTTAGGGTAAAATAGATAGTAAGATAATGTATTAACAAATTTTTCAAATTTAGTCAACAAGCCTATTGTAATAGGTAAAATAAAATGAATGGTTCACTATTATTGATCAATTATCAAAATTAACAAAGTTTTCTAGTTAAGCCTAGTTTTGTCTGACGTACAAAATTAGTTTTATCTACAATATATCTATTTATCACTAGAAAATTCTAGTTATTACAAAGGCATTTAGTAAAAACTGTTTTTTAATAGTGAAAACGCGTTCTCATTGAAAAACGGTAACGTAACATATACATATTTCTGTTCCACTTTACAGATTATGATGCAAAGTTCCTAAACTTTATTTACCAGTGCATTGTGTTCATATCAATTAAATATTTTTGACGGTTTATCTGCTACTTTTATTCATAAACAATCAATTAATTGTATTCGATTACAGAAGACTGTCCCATATAGACCTAAAGTTTACATGTGATTGTCTGTTTCTTTTGCAACGTTTACAAAGTACTCGTGCCTGACTGTACATACTTTAAATCTCTCTTATCCACTGCTGTGATGATTATAATACAAAAGTATATATATGCAATAGGTAATATGCCTTACCTTAACTTCTGTTTAAATTTATTTTGTGTATACAATACATATACCATGCAAGTATGCTTTCAAATGTTCGTTTGAACCGCATCATACATGCCATTCCCTACATTCCATTAACATAATACTATCCACATGAGAGATGATACAAACCCAGCAAAATATGAATTATCATACTTGTAACACAATCTTATGTAAGTGTATAATAATTATTAGTTATATCTGCAGATATGGTTATTTATATTCGCATAAAGATTTTTGTATTTATGTATGGGGGGCTTATTTATTTTAAAAATTTCGCGCGACTACTTTAAAATTAATGTTTCACCCACGGTCGTTTCAAACCCTGAAAAGTAGTTATTCTAGCGGCTAAGCTCGGTTAGACCGAGCTTATATGCTAGAATAACCCAATAATAAGTTCATTCAGTAGTTTTGGCGTGAAGAGGTATCTTATACACACACACATAAACTTTCACATTTCTGAAATGAGTGGGATTGTATGAAAAGCTTTTTGCCAAATTTGACAAAATTTTTTAACACTCGACTGCGAAACGATTTATCAAGAAATAGCTCCCCAAGAACGGAAGCTACGCGCCCGAGTATTTCGCGTCTCAATACACTACACTCAATTTTTACCACAGCAGTTGAATTTCGATAAACACAAGTGTGTTTTGCGCAGTCTTAGTGTTTACATAAATACTTTGTGAAATCTACGAACGGTTAATGTCACAATAAATGTTTTTACTTTCCTTCAATGAAAATAAAATCGTCAATATGTGGCGTTGTGCGGGGAGAGGTCAGCCAGGGTTTATTGGATTGTTTGACGTGAAACATGTAATTTATAAACATTGAATCGAATATGAAATGAAAATGGGCGAGCTGTTATGCAGTATCATCGCATAACATTTACGAAAGCACAATAGAATTTTCAGTGTTTCTAGTACACGTCTTAAGTAGAATTATCAATTGTTCAAGTACACGAATATAAACAGCCATGTGATGCGTATGTCAAAATTAATATTATCATTTTAATGTTAATATTCTAAGAGTTTGCTATACAATTGGACTATTTGCGCAGTTTGGCCGCGCTGTCGGCGTTATCCTTGAGGATCTTAGATTTGAGGTGATCCTTGTATTTGAGGATACCGCCTTGCCATTTAGTTACGGTGCCGTTCTCGCAGATCCAAATCTCTTCAGCCACCTACAATATAAAACATAGCATATCACACATTGGCCTGTAAGGTTCTCGGCCTTTTCTCATCCCGTGGGAGCCGTGAGACCCGGCAGAGGGACATATTCGGAGAGCGGACTGCAGCGCTCTCCGGCACCAAATTGTATTCCAACTACTGCGATCACCAAGCCACACAAGCGTGGTGATTACGGCAAAATCCCCGATATTAATAGTTTATGGCTTTCTATGGGGGAGGCCTATGTTCCGCAGTGGACGTCTTCCAGCTGATGATGATTTGTGATGATGATTTTTATTATTACAGACGCCATTACAGGTCATGGACTCTTTAACAAACATCTATTCATTTTAGGTGTTACAGACAGCCCTCTATGCCGAGCGTGCATGGAAGCAGAGGAGACAGCTGCTAATGTCCTTCTCGAGTGTACAGGAGTAGCAGGTATGCTGCTACTCCTGGCACAGTACCTCGGAAACCCGGGGTGAGCCGAGATTGTAGGCAACCTGAAATAGTTGCTGAAATTCTTCGAAGAGCTAGAGTGGCTCGAGTGAGGAATCACACCCCACAACACACGCAAAATAGGCGCAATGAGGTCGAGTTGCGGAGAACTGCCTGCTAATTCGACTTGATGTCGGAGATCTAACCTGTACGAATTGATTCAAGCCGTGTAAATTGGGAAACTCGAATGAAAACAGTTCAATTTTTTTTTATGATAGTAAGTGACAAGACGATCAAATCAAATCATCATAATTGCCCATATCAGACAGTACCATCCAGTTTTTAAAATTTTAAATTCTGCGCGGCACTGCACTGCCCCTGTCACCCTGAGTTATTCGTTGTTGAAACTCGTCATGCCCAGTAATTTCGCTGGTAACATTGCCCTTCAGACCGGGACACAGTAATGTTTGCACATTATTGCTTGGCGGATGGATAACTGGCAAAGGCGGCCCCCTGCAAAAGAGGCCTACCACCACTAAAAACCTACCTACATACCTACCTATAAAATTTGATACCTTCCTATGTGATGATGATGATAAATGTATGTTACCTGGCTAATAAGCCTGAAGTCGTGGCTAACGAGCACCATGCCGCCGTCGAAGTCGTTGATAGCATCGGCCAGGGCGTCTATGGTCTCCATGTCTAAGTGATTGGTAGGCTCGTCCAACAGAAGGAGATGCGGTGTTTGCCACGCGAGCCACGCGAACACTACGCGACAACGCTGCCCGTCTGACAGTTGACGCATTGGACACACCTGTTGGAACATTATACACAAATGGGAATGATGATAAACAACAACTTAAGAGGATACATTAGGGGTGATTTTTCCATACAAACGTATTCCCGTGTTTCCTCCCTAGATAATTGCGTCAGAGAAATGGTTTTTTTTTTTTATAAAATCTAGGTCTTCAGTGAGCATGTCCCTGTTATTTTCATTTTTCTACAAACTCATTATTAAATGAAATATGACCCTTTAAAAACATGAAAAACTGTCCCAGTTTTACTCGCGCAATTAGACGTTCACTAGAAAAAATTGAAGAGTTAAGGAAAAAAAATAAAATAACAGGGACATAGCCTAATCTATTTCCTGATTTTCAAGATATAAATTTTAGGATAAAACTAATTATTCTCGGAGGGAATACAAAACATCGATTTCGTCATTTTTTCGTAGTTATAATCGCTTTGAGCTGCAGTTGTCCCTTTCGCGTTCTACGGGGTGCGACAGGCGGTGAGGGGGGGTTCCACTCACACTTATACAACTTATAGAGAAGGGACTCATAGACATAGTATTTTGAAAAATCCTAGTGATGTTCATAGAAAACGAGTTTAAACCAATACTTCTTACGAAAAAATAGAAGACTAATAGTATGTAACAATATCGATTTAAATGCAATTCAACTATAATATCAATCTTCATATGGCCCATTCTCGTTCAGTTAGACCTTCGGAGAACCTAATGTTGAGATGTCTAGTGCATAGCACTTGTTTATATGGTGATCTTTCATTGTCTTCTATACTGTTAAGTAGGTAGGTAATTTGTTAATAAATATTATATAATATGTAATTGTATTAAAATGTATTACTTTATCATCATAATCATTATTGGCCTTGTACGAGTAGATACATCTTTAAAAAAGAGATGGTTCAAGAGCATTATCGCAAGCTACGGCATTTGCGTTCATGGGTGAAGACTCAGTGAAATTTTCTAACACTTTGCCAGTAATATTTTAAATCTCTTGTAGTAGAAGTCGTACCTATTGTCATCTATTGGGTTCAGACTCCTAGCTGTCATTCAGAAAACCCCTAATAGAAAATCCAATTACACTTTTTGGCTGACTTGTGGATCAAACCCGGGTTCTCATGATCATATGATTGGCTCAAACACCACCTAAATGGTTTTCAAGTTTGTAGTTGATAGCGATCAACGGTTCGAACGAATCGAATTGCGGTCGACATGACTATCAACTGCTCACCCCTAAAACATCACTCATTAGGTTGAAGAAATTAATTTGAATTGCGTTTTATCGTAATTTCATGATGAAAAACACAAAATAATTAAGTATGTATGTATTACCTATACTCAAACGAATGGCAAAGGCGCAAAATGTATTTGCCGTTTTATACGTAAATGGTGTATTTTTCGTAGAGCGTTCAAAAATAAATGTCCTGCCCCTTTTGCTTTTACCCATTTTCAGAGCAAAATACTGAAAGAAATTCATACAAACAAGCCAAAACCGTAAGTACTAAAGCAAAAGAATCAATACGAATAAGGAAAGAAAAATTTCACCCACGGGCGGGATTTGAACCACGCACCCTCCGCACCAATCCGTGGTGGGCGCTCTACCACTTGAGCTACCGTGGAGGTACTAGTTGTCGGCGAAATTTTTCTATCCCTTCTACCTAACGCTCTAGGGGCGTGTGTTTATCTATAGGTGATGCATTTCGCAATCTACCCACCGACAAGTCTAATGTTACAATTAGAATTCATATCGAAATTGATAAACACTTCCTTTTTGCTTAATATTTTAAATTTTTAGACAAAGCGGTCTACTCGCATGAAATACAATACGAATACAATAATAATTCTTTCGTTATTAGTATTGTATTTCATGCGAGTAGACCGCTTTGTCTAAAAATTTTAAATATTAAGCAAAAGAATCAAGTCCGTAAACAACAGCACAGATCGAAAATTATTTAGGCGAACTATTATTAGGTAGATATTACAATGAAAAGTTATATTTTCAGCAAACGTCTAGACTGACAGGATGAACTGAAAAAGTCAATACTTACCTTCGAAGATAATAAACACATTGATATGAATTTTTAAGCGCTGGGCGACTGGTGTCATATAAACTATAAATATATATTATAGTATCTATTTTTTTATTATATAATATCACAATAATATAAATACAGATAATTAAGAAAAAAGTTCCTAACAAAAAAATATCCGGGCAAAAATTACTCCTGGGACTGGATTCGAACTCGCATTCGTTGATCGATGACACGATTTTGTGAACGCTGTCTGAATACTGCAACCACTGGTCCATTTCATACTAGACGTAGCTAATGAATTTAAGCAATCATCTTTACGAGAATGTAAATAAAAACAAAATTCTAAAATAATACCTACGATAAGTACCTACCTAATTTGAATACAAGCGTCACAATCTTTACTACTGACATGAATATGCGCGCGAAGTCGCAATAATAATCTTCTTACACACACATTCATAGCTCATACTTTCAGGAGCAGAGCGACGGCGATAGTTTTTACAAAAACCGAAATTTTAAATTCTTCGTCACTCAGGTTTCCCGTTAAGCGTTCATTACATTAGAATAAGGGACTAATCACACTTATTCAGCTCTGTTCAGCTTTTGTTTACAGAAATGCATACACATCCTTTCAGCTGTACAGAGCTGAACGCATCTCGTACAAAATCGTGGCTTTCTATGGACAAAAGCTGAACCAAGCTGAATAAGTGCTGTTACAAAATGTTTATTAACAAATGTTAGGAATTGTTGGATGTTTTAAGTGCTCTTAAGCCGGGACTACAGCTACGTGTTAGCGTGTTATATAACAATATTCTGTTAAATAACACCAAAGCCACGCCCACTTTCCATGGTAAGCCGGGTCCGCAGCGGCATGTTTTTGTGTTACCTAACACAATAACATGAAAAGTGGGCGTTGCTTTGGTGTTATTTAACAGAATATTGTTATATAACACGCTAACACGTAGCTGTAGTCCCGGCTTTACACAGATGGAAAATGTTCACAAACATTTATAACATTTTAAATATTACATTGGCTCGCAGTTTGGATTTACATATGTTCGGAGGCATCACGGCTGAGACAGCTTGTTTCCTAATGTCCCATTTGTCGCTACTGTGCACGAATAATAAAAAACACAACACGTCATCTGGACTGCACTGTCATGAGTCATGTCATGTCTGCAAGAATCCTGTGATTTTCTCGTTGAGTTGTAGAATCCTGATCAGAATTTTTCCTAATTGTTTGAATACTTGAGTCTAGCCAGATTTTTACGCCTCTTTTGCCATGGCGACGCTAAAGTGCTGTGTTAGTGGTTGCGATGCAACAAGCGCTACTCACCGCTTATTTAACATTCCAAAGGACGATAAATTTAGAAGCTTGTGGTTGCAGTTCTTAGTGCCAACTAATCCCCTTCTCGTCGGACTTTCCAAGGAGCAGCTGATAAGAAAGAGTGTGTGTCACAGACACTTCGAAATACGCCAGCTAGATAGACAAGGACGAAGGACACGCTATTCATACCCCTGCTTGTTTACAGCTAAAGAAATAGAATATGGCATGCCCCTAAGTTCAGAAGGTATAGGTTGACCACTAATTGAGTAAAAATGAGATTTTAAACTCATAATTTTTATACCCGGGATACTTTTTTTCTTTTAACCCTACCTTGGCAAACCAAAAAGTGTTGTTTTTATGAAATTATAACATTAATAACTTACGTAACTTTATTTTTCAGTTTTAAAAAAAATTTTTGGGAGACTTATAGTGATAGTGATGGTAATTAATGTAATTTAGCATTAATTTTATAAGCATGTTTATTATTGCTATTTGCTATGCTATTTGCTAATATGGGTTTATTATTAAAAAATAACATGCATCAGTTATATATGCTGGGGCCTGAGGATGCAGGACGCAGGAGAAGCCAAAAACTATACTAGCCAAAAGCCAAAAATTATTGTGACTAAACCAAAATAGATGAATACAATGTTCGTTCACTATTTTGTAGATATTGATAATTGATAAATTCTACAAACTATTATTTCTTTGTTTATATTATATTTATTATTATTTTAATCTACCATTGATAGTTTTCACACCGCATGAAAAATAATGACTCCTTCAAAATAGATGTATATAATGTTCGTTCACTATATTGTACATATTGGTAAGTACTAAAAACCCCTAGTAAATTATTTTACCCTACCATCAATGGATTTCATCCAGCGCACGCAAATTAATGAATATATTTGGTAATAATTAATAATGTGACACCTTGGTTCACCATATTGCAGTTACCTTACGGATCCCTATTTTTTTCAAAATCTCATATAGCCCATATCACTCACACCGAATTGAGCTGTTTATAAGTGAAAGTTTTTTTTAAATCGTCCAGAAGTTTCGGAGCCTATTCGTTACAAACAAAAAAAACAAAGTTTATAATATTATACATAATATTATTATAATTTATTTATCTACTATGGGACTGAGTCCTGGGTACACCTCTGCCTACCCCTTCAGGAAAAAAAGGCGTGAATGTAATGTTTATAATATTATTTATTATAGTAAGATTTATTTGGATTATAAGTGATTAAACTCTTTTAAATAGTAAAAAAGCTAATTTTATTTCAGTCATAGGGAAATACAGATGGTCAGCAAGTCATGACGGCTACAACTTTTAGGACCTCTAATTCAGAATCTTCATATCCATACTATTGATAGCTAAACAGCTGGTTACTGTTTAACTGTAGCCGGAACTCCATACTTATCCGGTCGATCTATGTATGTTTGTTTTATTTTTTACTTTAAAATTAAGTTTTCAAGTAATACAGGACCAAAAGAGTGACGTCACTAATTATGTATCGATAAAAGGGACATCACTAATTTAGTCGATACCTAGTGTAATATTTTCACATCACTAGTTGTCACATTGCAATGAATTATAAAATGTCAATGCCATTCATAAAATGTGCAAAACTCCACCGAAGGAGATTATGAACTCCTTAGTTCATAATCTCCTTCGGAGTTAGAAAAAAAAAAAAAAGTAGATGTGCGACAACAGCGACAAACGCACATATTGCAAAACTTTCCGGCGCCGTTCCACTGTCGCATCTGTACGTAGTACTAATTATAGTGATCTGTGGGAGGCATCTAGAATAGAATAGTTAGGTTTAGGTAATAGGCTTGAACCTATTGCTATCTACTGGGCACGGTTGCAGACTGTCATTGGAGAAAATTTCCAATGGAAAGATCCAATAAAAACTTTGTTTAGCCTGACCTGGGGATCGAAGTCGGATGGTGATCGGCAGTAGCGCCCGCGACTACAACGCTACCGGGGCAGTCAACTTTTGAAAACTTTGAAAAACTCTGATACTAAGCCCAGCAAATTTAGTGGACATCTTATGGATAATATACATAATTTCATGGTTTACGGCGAAGGTTATTAAAATTTTGTGGCTTGTGAAGAACACCACAACTTTGCCAATGACAAGTAGGGAGATTGAACATCAAAGGAAGGAAAATAACCAATAAGTGTTTTTGAATTTTGAAAACAATTTTCAATCATATTCTACAGCTTGATACTTAACTATATTAATAAACAACACTACAATAAATATTAAAATACAACTCATATCTCCTTTAATACACTATTTACTATTTGCAGTCATTACGCTGACAATTGGTCGAAAAGATGAAACGTCAAATGGTACTTGTCATATTTGCTGGGCTGTAGTAGTAAAAAGTGAACAATATATCACCTGTTGCCGGCCAGTAAGTCCGTACCGTCCGATGATCTTCCTCATCTCCTCTCTCTCGCGCACTTCAGGGAACTCCTTCATCATGTAGTCGAGCGGCGACAGGTCCAGGTCTAACAACTCGTGCAGATGTTGGTGATAACGACCGATGCGGAGGTGAGAGTTCTTGCGGATCATGCCCATTGACGGCACCAACTGTTAATTCACAATTTAAGGATAAGGGAATGGCCGGTTTTTTATTACTACTAAGACCGGCCTATACACGGACAGCTTGAAGCAGCCAGTATCGACTGCTTTAAGCTGCTACTACAGCAAATTAGTCTTCTACGTACACACATTCACACATACATGGAACCGTTCGAGCAGTCGCGAATGCTTCAGGAAGTTGAATTTGACTGCAAATTCGAGCAAGGGGGCAGCCTGAAACCCAGCAACTATACTAGACCTAGGGTTTTTATAGTTAAGGGCTCAATATACTAAATTTTTTATGTAACTACTACTGGTACTACTTAAGGTTCAATAATTGAGCAATAAACTATTTCTTTCTAAATATTATTCTAAGAGTCCGAGTATGGCCAGCCTTAACAAATATTTACATAACCAAAATTAAATTAACTTTTTTCAAATAATAAGTGTAATTAAATTCTTAATCAATTCACTTGTATTTATAACAACATATTAACTAGATACCACAATGATTAAAAACACAGGCCTTACCTATGTAAGGCCTGTGTTTTAATCATATATTTTCGCAGCAACACACATTGCAAGGCATTATTCGCAGTCCAATTATTTAGTAGTCTTCCGTTAACGTAATAACGTTACACGTACATAGTATAGTGTTATGTTTGTATTTATATAATCTTAGTATATTATATATTTGTTTATATTATGGTATTACTACTAGGTATTTGTTATTTATTATTTGCTAAGTATTTGGTATGTATATTATTTATTTAAGTATAGTGTGTTTGAAACCACCATCCTTTCAGTATATTTCCTTTCCCAGCATGATTGCCTGGAAGAGATCGTACTGAGCGATAAGGCCGCCAGTTGTTACTTCTTTCTAGTTTAAAGTCTTTCTTCTTTGTTATTTTCTGTTATATTGTGGTACCAATAGAGATTTCATTCACTCATAACGTGCATCGCATGACATTAACGGGAAACACCACCTCTTAGACTACTTTATTTATTTCTAAAGTATTGGGATATAAATTTATCGAATGGGTTGTTAATTAGTTAATTTTCATAGGATTGTGTCACATTTTTTGTAAATGCAAATACGCTCTTAAACTCAGTTCTGTCCTTTCGAAGCGATTGTTTATCGCAATAACATTATTAGTAGTCTGTTATTCGCAGTAATGTAATACAGCACCCCAACATGAATAACTAGCGATTAGGTTTTTTTTTTGTAGAGTAGTCTATAGCTTGTAGTAGGTATTATAATATATACTAACGTCACCATATAACAGTTTGAGTAGAGTAGACTTGCCGGCGCCGTTGGGTCCGACTAAAGCCAGTCGCGTGTCAAGATCTATACCAAACTCCAGGTTCTTGTAGATCCATGGACTAGTATCTGTGTATCTAAACGATACATTCTGAAACAGAGAATAACAATCATTATTACGATAGCTGGTGTTGAATGAAAAAAATGAAATTTCCGAAATATGTAGAAAGAGAATAATTTTCCACTCAATTGTTTGTTGTTACTTTTTGATTCGACCTTTATGTGCGCTTAAATATATTTGGTTGAAGAAAACCGTATGATTTTTTCAACTAAAAAATTGTTTTAAAAATATAATTCGAGTTTTTGAGATTATTTTTATATTGAAAAAACCTGGATGGTTTTATTAAATCATATATATTTTGGCGAAAATAATGACCAGATTAAAAGCCAACCGCAAACAATTGAGGTGATATGATTCTCTTTTTCTACATAATTCATTCAATTTGTATAGACGAGCAACCACCCTAAGGCGGATAGATGCTTCTATCTATCCGCCCCACTCAATAACTCTTTGCATGGTGAATCTATGCATTATAGTGAAACCCGCAGCCCTTAGTAAAATATATACAAGATGTAGTGATAATTAAGATGGTTAATTAAAAAAAATCTAGACATAAGATGTCGACTTTCCATTACAGATAGCCGATCTACTGATCCATTTTTAACTGTAGTCAAATATAATTATCTTCTTATGAAATTATTTTACAATGGCAAAAGGCTCGTCCCCTAATACATGGGACCAATAACATACTGGCGAAATATGGGTGTACTTATTATGGGACTGATTCCAAGGTCCTCTACCTATCCCTTCGTGATTGTATGTTATGTTGTTTATATGATAATATTCACCTGGACCATAATAACGGGTGGTGGCACCTTCCCACACGATGGGAAGTAGAAGTTGAGTATCTTATCATCGACCACCTTCTCTGTGAGGCCCTGGGCCACCATCTTGGCCAGGGTCTTCTCCTTGGACTGAGCTTGGCGGGCCAACTTCGCGGAACCGTGACCGAAACGGGCTATGTAGTTCTGATAACAAAATATTCATAGATAATAATCCTAATAATATTATAATTATGTGATAGTTTTAAAATGATTATAATAGTGCACCTTCATATGAGTGATCTGGTCTTGCTCCCAGTTGTACTGTTTCATCTGGTTCTCCAACAGTTCCATACGAGTCCTAACGAAAGCTTCGTAATTGCCCGTGTAATACTTCAAACGGCGCTTGCTCATGTGAACTATGTTCGTACAGACACCGTTCAGGAAGTCTTGCGAGTGAGATATCAGCACCAGGATGCGTTTGTAACTGTAAAACAACAAGTTATGTGGCATCATTACACGATAGGTTTAGCGGCAATCAAGTGCCATCAATCATGATTGATTGAGCGATGGCAGGCCTGGGGCACTCCGCTGAAGCTACAAGTAGCTGGGTGTCCGTCTTGACTGTACAATTTCTATTGGCTTTACAGAGAGAACAGAGATAACGTGTTAGCGTGTTATATAACAATATTTAGTTAGTTATATAACACCAAAGCCACGACCACTTTTCATGTTATTGTGTTAGGTAACACAAAAACATGCCGCTGCGGACCCGGCTTTATATCAACATATTGTGTAACTTCAGCCAATCATTACATGATATGTAAACCTGATATGTTATCAATCATCGCCGTGAATGTGGCAGAAATGACCGCAAAACCTAGCGTGTAATGGATGCCTTAGGTACACTACCTTAGGTGTGAAAATGACCACGCCATGAATTCAGGCCGTACCACGCACAGTGGGCCAACCTTTACGCGTACTAGTCTGCCAAGAGGGGGATTGCCTCTTTGGTCTAAGGGTAGCAAGCGCGACTGCAGAGAATAAGGTCCTGACTTCGATTCCCAGATCAGGCAGAAGTTGGATTCTCCATTAGAACTTTCTCAAACCTGCAGTCTGAAATTGAGCCCTCTAGATGGCAATATGCTCGCCCCCTATTCTATGGAACTTAAGACATAACAACGTGCAGGCGTGATGTCACTTTTATAAGTAGCAAGCAGTGGGGGAGGCCTATGTCCAGCATTGGGCAGGGGTGAAACTTACTGTTTTAGTTCTTCTTCGAGCCATACACAGGCGTCGAGATCGAGATGGTTGGTTGGCTCGTCCAGTAACAGCAAATGTGGCTTCACGTATAACGCTCGAGCGAGAGCGATACGCATACGCCAACCTGTCATCATATACCCACATAAATACATACATACTCTCGAAAAACATAACCCTCCTTCTTTGCACTCGGGTAAAAATGGACCGATTTTGACAAAGTTTGTTTTGTTTTCAAACAAAACAAAGCTGACGTGTCAACGGTCTTTAATTTTATGTTTTTATCCAGAGTTGCTTATTCTTTTAAATTTTAAACTGGTTTAAAGTTTTTCTTATAATATAAATAAAAGTTTTTTTATTATATAAAAAAATATATAGTTAAAGTTCTTTTGTTTATTTGAAAGTGAGAAGGATAAAGTCGTAATTAGTGTCAAATATAAGTGTAGATGTAGTGATACCTCCGGAGAAGTCCTTGGTGGCTTGCTGCTGCATTTTCTTGGTGAACCCTAGACCGTGCAGTATGTTGGCGGCGCGCGCCTCCGCCGTGTCGGCGCTCAACTCGTCCAGCCGGTCGTACACATCCATTAGCTGCTCTTGAGCATCTACACATCATATTATTATTAGCCTTGTACATTTATGAATGATCATTTGATCAGCATCATCCATTACTTTACATTACTCTCACGACCTAACCAGTAGGATTCCGAGGAAGAACTACATGTCTATCATAGAGGTAGTTAGATGCGAACCATGGACCTAGTCCTATACTAGATACACCCAAACTCCACCAGTTATGTTTTTAAGTCTCATGTGATAGGAACTCCAGGCTGTGATGGAAAAAATCCTAATATAAAATCCACAAAACACTGTATGATCTGGGGATCGAACCCGAAAAATCTGCTCCTTGCGTCAAAGTCCGTTTTTCTCTCTGCATTTGGAAGTGACTGTAATAAAATAAGTAGCTCATTACCATCGTCTTCACACTGCACCAGCTCCTCAGCCAGTTTCTCAAGCTTGACGCGTTCCTCGTCCACCTCCATGACGCATTGAAGCGCAGTCTTGTCTGAGGCGGGCATCTCGCGAGTCAGGTGAAATATGTCGATGTGATCGGGTATTGGCACCTCGCGACGACCCAGCGCGGATAGAAGGGATGACTTGCCTGGTGAATGTTGCTGTGTTAAGGTAACCATGCATGCTAGGGTAACAGGTTTACTAGTACAGCTGAGCTATACTGCTAAACTAAAAAGACTACTCAACCTAAAACCTGTGCTTTCATCAATTTTAGTACGAAACAGTCAAATACGTGGCAAAGTGCGAGGCACGTTGGCTAGTTTTTATTGGTTCCTTCAAACTTCAAACATGGTATAGTTCATGTCATGTGCTAACTTTGAATCGAATGAGAAAAGGGGCGGGGCAGGCGTTTATTCAGTCACCTCGTCGAAAGCATACCCTCTAAAGCGTCAACTTTTAAGTTTAGCTTTCTGTGGTAGAAACCAATGCAGTTGCCCACACATACAAGCTTCGGTTTACCTGTACAGCAATAACTGCACAGGTTAATTGTTAGATTTACCCCATAACATGCATGGCCAGCTTTACTACTAATTTGAAACTATATATCAGTTGTCCTAAGTGAAACATACAATAGTCAAATTACTCGCTTAAGATATGCACAACCAATAAATAGAAAGAAATAAAATGTGGAAAGAAATAGTCTCTGCCTACCCTAACGGGAACAAGGCGTGACTGTATGTATAAAATGTTAATTGCCAGCCTTTTAATTTATGTGAACAGGCAGCGGCGTGGCGCCTAAAGCCTAAACTGCCTAAAGCCGCGTAGTTTAGAGCCAGCCTATGTCTCGACTTGTGGCTCCGCACCGCACCGTGCCTTGAGTTGAGTCTTCGACTCGAAGCCACGCGTCACCTGTCTCACATAAAATCTTTTCTTCCCACATTAGGTGAGGCAGGCACGTCTTCTTCCATTCTCGTCTGTCATCCTTTACCTCTGCACTCAAAACTGTTTCACGCACAAGCTGTAGGCATCCGAATATTAATTAATCCATACTTTATCTGTTTGTCATAACATTACGCTCAGCTAAGTAGTGGCTATAATGTAAAAGCTCAGAACAAAGAGAAACGGCGTCTTCTTGCATCGGTCTAGCACAGACAATTCGACCTAAAAGACCCCGCTTTCATAATTTTAGCATTGAATCGAATCCAAAGCGAAACGGCAGAGTCGGCTGTTATACAGGCTCTGGTTAACCATGGCGAAATCACCCCAAGAGTGACCTTTTAGGTTTCGTTATCTGTGCGGTCAAGACAATATATATACAACTGTTATTTTTATACACAAGTCGCAATGCTTAACTGAGGCGAAATATCCCTTCACACTTCCAACGCATTTAGCTTCATTGACTCGTGTTTAAGGTTTTGAATAAACGAATTCGAGTCTTAAGAGTTTTATTATAAAGCCAAATGAGAGATGTATAATCACAGATACACTCACAAACAAAATTAGATCTTAAATTAACTCAAAATAGAGTTTTGTTGGTAGCTTAGATGCTAAAATAACGCTTAGGGTACTTTTCTAGTTTGGGACCAGGTGACCGTGTGTGGAAGTTGTCCCATATTATTATTATTTTTATTATTATATTTCAGCGAGTGAAGCCGCGGCGCTCAGCTAGTACTTTTGAATTATAATAATGCGTGACAGTCACCTGCATCGACGTTTCATCTTCAAGGTTTGATATAATTTTACAACATCTATCAATACGTAGCATCGAATAAAACAAGTAAATTTTTACAGAACAAAGTATCGTGAATAGAAAAGCCTAATGACGCATCGGGCTTTATAGATATATGCTTAAGTAAATTTAGAATTAGCAGGCCTGGGACACTTAGACGTTAGAGGTAATGAAGCTACAAATAGCTGGGGCGTCCGTCTTGACAGGAAAATGTCTATGGGCTAGACAGAGAGAACAGATAGAGAGATACGCGATAGAAAGGCAGGCAAGCTCGTAGAGTAATATGACGATAATCAGTTAGGCGCTGTGCGACCTGAATTGCACTTTATCACGTCGGAGCTAGTCGTTTTTATTTAAATGATTATGAGGAGTGCCCCTTCTGTCCCTTTAATATTCTGTGGTATTAGTATTATTTATACTTATTTAATATTATACACGCCAGCTTTAGCCATGATGTATCTATGGAGGAAGAACATTATGAATGTTACCTTAGCCACAGAAAACTCAACTTAAAAGAACCCGCTGTCATTATTATGAAAACAAAATTGCCAACTCGTAACGGCGGTAATCACACGTAAACATAGAATCGATTGAGATGCGAACAGGGGCGTGGGTCATCTAGTTAGTGTCAATTCCTAACCTCAACGAAAGCATGCCCCTTAAAGTGTCGTCCTTTAGGTTGAGCTTAGCATTACACATATACACAGCTTCATTGGTACTTCCTGTAAAAGCAGTTTAATGTGGACCAATCCAGTTTCAAGTGTTTAGCATCTCTATTGAATGATTGCCATTGTTTTAATATTACAATAGAAAAGAGTGTTTGCAGACTCAATTCGATAAAACATACTATTATTATAGTTTCTTAAATGTCTGATAGGATATACTGCGTCAAAGACTCAAGCCCATTTCCAGCATGAGGTGTTTGCTTCCAACCTGAATTAACGATTCCTGAATATCAGACTCATTTACGTTCTACCCAGTGTATTTAGTATTATTATATCAATAACTACGTGGTGCCCCCGACTAGGTCTGCGTGATGCGTGGTTGTCTGTCCCCCATACTAACTTTCGTCCCTAACCTTCCTCACCCATTGTGATTTTAATATCGCTACAGCCCTATGACTTTTTCCAAGGTCCCTGAAGCTTTCTAATTTAAAATACGTACCACATCCATTAAGGCCAACGAGGCCATATCGCCGTCCACAATTCAATTCAAGCAAGGTGTCCTGTAGCAGCTCACTTCCGTAGAAAGTAATGGAGAAATTGGCAATCTTGATGTCCCTGGAGCGAGGGTGCACGGCCAGCGAGCCGGTGCAGGAGCGCGCCTCAGAGTTGATCTTCGCTTCTATCTCTAGCTTCAGACATAGCGCCTCTGGAAATATATATTACAACTTATAAATATATAAGAAATCTAAAAAAATGTATAAGCAGGCTTATAGATTTTTTCCTGCGTCACCTGGAATATTCCAAGGCGGTTACGAAATCGTCGCCCGGGTAGGTGATGCGACCAAGTGCACGAATTAACGACTACGCTGTCATTACACGCTTGCGCAAATAATACTCGTACGCATCGTTTACTAGCGCAATGATCGTGATAGATTAGGATACTTATTTTGACGTCAGTATGTTTAATCTTGGATTCGTACGACCAAAGTTCGCGAGAACTTTCGTTGATGGTGTAGTCTTTTTTCGGCCTACAGACACTTACAAGTAAACAGATTATATTATAGGATATTTTCTTTAAATAAAATAGTTTTTTTTTTTAATTTAAATTAAAAAAAATTGACAGACACTAAACAGTGTTTAGTGTTCTCACAAATCAAACAGTGTGATATTAATAACAAAAACTTTGTGCAAAGATAGCAATGATAAATTTTACTACCCGCATATAAATGTTGACAAGTCACAGCTTCTAGAAAATTAGTGATCCAAACCACTTTTTCTTTTTGGCTTTCGGATTTTAACACAACATTCCAAATTTTATAGAACAGTCAACATAAAGAGTCATGAGCCACCCAACATTTTGATCACACGTCACTTTGATCAAACTCTGTCTCAGATGGATGATAAGTCTTTGCTGGCGCTCTGAATAGAGCCATCGTTCAAATTGTAGTGTGCTTAAGACATTGTTAGTGTGCATAAAAACAGTTTGCAAGGAGTGTCAGTGTGTGTGTGTAAAATTAGTGTCGGACAAGGCCCGATTATGGCGATTTTGTGTAATTTAAGTTACCGCATTTAATTGGTATGACAGGGTATCTAGTAGGAGCACATGTGGATACTTGTCAATATCTATGCTCTCAGTCTTCTGGTGCCAAACTAGAAAAACGCATGGACAAAAAGATGAGCTACTTTGCGAATTTAGCACAGAAGAGTCAAACTCAAATAAAATTTATTTAAAAGTCTTATAAAGACATTTTAAATGTCCATATATTATGATATCAGTAGGCACCTAGTAATGAATCTACTTTGTGTTCAGAAATATAACTCTACAAGAAGAATGCACAAGAAACAGTTCCCAAGTTCACAAGTTGTGACAGTTCACCATCTGGGAAGAGCCACTGTCAACATGATATTCAATTTAAGAATGTATTAAACAAAGTCACTCCATGCCTGTCTGATGCAGATATTATCTGAGAATAAAAGATCTGGAGCATGTGTGGCGCAGTGAGAATATGTCCGGCTTTGAATCCAGAGCCCCTGGTATGGATACCATAGCATGTGGTAGGTATTTAATTTTTAAAATTAATTTAATAATGAAATTCTAACATTTTTATGCAAGTACTAATGGTTAAATTCTACAGAAACCACTTACACAATTTTACAATCACTATCAATTTCATGGTTCAGTAATCTCAAGACCTACTTTTTCAATAGCAAAGAGAAATTGTATAATAGTTTTTTGTCATTGATTGTATAAGAGCTCAGAGGTACATACAGCTAGTCACATTTAGTTCCCATTGGGGTAGTAAAAGTAAGCAAATTATAATACTCTGTGCCCCAGTTTCAACCTCTGGCCTCTGACACCTTTAATATTTTCTATATAAGTAGGTACCTACTAAAGTTCAGTACTTCTGGGAAGGTGATAAACTAACACATATACATAGATAGGAGCTACCTTTTAAATTGGCTGAGTCTATTAATACGGTTACCGTACGAACAATTTATTATTATTCGTACAGAAGTCGGAAGAATAATTTTATTTTATCAATTAGTGTGAAAAAAAAAATTTAAAAAAAAACCTTAAACCTAAAGAACAGAACCTACAGAAAACCTACAGAAGTCGGTTTGCTGTGTATTATATTACATGGCCGCCTTTTAAATGAGCATTCATTTTGTCTATATATCTTAGTAATAATTTACAAAAAACTTTAATCCAATAAAAGTATTTATTACTTACGTTGTCATACATTATCTATAAAAATCAGAAATAGAGGCTCTATCTCTAATTTGTATATTCCAATCTAAATTTTAATGTGATTTTATTTTCTATTTATTATTAAGCTCAATCATCCAATAAATGTACGAATAAATATAATTTATTCGTCCAGTACCCGTACAAATAGTCACTTCGTTTTAAATTTTAATTGTTAAGATTGATGAGGCGATAATTAGTTATTTTATCATGAAATCAGTAGACAATAACTACTACTCAACTGTACTGCGTGTACTTATCCAGGAACATGTTTGGTATGGTTTCCCGGTGGTAAGATGTTATGAAATAGCTACTTAAGTACACCCAAATAAATAATTATGTACGTAACGAAACTTCGCGAACAAGTTCAAATTCTAAGAACATCGCCGTATTTTCTCACTGATTAGAACAATTCAAATAGGTAGGTACAAAGGATAATATGAATTACCTTCGGCCGTCATTTCTCGTTCTTCCTTGCCCGTGCCGTTAGTTCCGTTTTCCTCGCCATTGTTGACCTTGGCTATAGGCTTTTTATTCCTGTTGGTAGCCTGCTCCTTCTTCTTTTGGGCCGCTCGCTTTTTAGCATCCGACGGCATTTTTACACTGCTAAAATAATTACACTTGTAAAAATTCACAAACTTGCGTACCAATTAAATCGATTTTTTTTAATTTCCTGGATATCATCGGGAATCTACATTATCTTTAAATTATTTTAGTCTTCCGCATTCACACGTGTCAATCACAAGGCAAAGTTGTTAAGAATCAATAAAGTTTTACCTAAATTATTATTTGTGGCGTGATAAAGCAAGTCGTCGCGTCTACACGTGCTGCATTGAAAAGAAAGACATTTCAATTTTCAATTTTGAAGTTATAGCTGACGGCTGAAGGCAGACGTGACAGTCCACAGATAACGAAAGGACAAACCATGGATAAAAACACTGTAGACCACAGACTAAACAAGCAGCAATGTTGCCAGTCAACAAAATAATAGTATTTCAATTCTTATTTTGTGGCTAGTATTGACTAACTAATGACTTAATACGTTTATAGTATTCAGTTCAGTCTCCCTCACAGAGCAATACTGCATAGGTCTCCCTCTATGTGTCATTGTCAAAGTTGTGGTGTTATAAACACTTTAAGCTACAAAATAATTATTTATATTTGAATTGACTTGATACGTAACATAATAATGTGATAATATTAAAGCTATTATTTATAATATATGGTCAAAACCATCGCCCTGCCTACGGCCATGAGTGGCCCAAAATATTGTGACGCGTGCCATTGGTTCGCCATCCCTCCCTGGTCTAGTCCACAAATCACTTTATTAGATAGATAGATAAACACATTATTGGTACACCACAAAAAATAATCCTTAAAATTAAAAATACATAACAAATAGTGTAACAATTGGCGGTCTTATCGCTAAAAGCGATCTCTTCCAGACAACCGTGTATTAGTACTTAGTACGTTAAGTTTAACTAATACACAATGTAATAAATGTACTTTTATAATAATGTTCCTTTTATTCTGTGATATTGACATATTATACAGAGTACTTTATTATAAACTGAAAACATATTATCTTTTATCCATGTAAATGGACTCTGTACTAATAAACTTTAGGTAATAATTGTAAAAATTGTATTGTATAAAAAAGTGAGTCAGGTCAGCTGTAGCACAGGCTGTAGGTAAATTAAACAGCTATTATGATTTTTAATATTTTATTCAATTCATACAGTAATCAAAAAGTTAATGAAGCAAAAGATTTTCCTCTTTACAGTAACAGCAACACCTGCGAAAGTTTAAAGGATTGAAATAAGTATTATATTATATATTTATGTACTATGTGCATTAATATAATTAATTAATTACGGAATGTACCTATTAAATATAATTTAGTAATATGCCACCATTTAGACAATATTAAAACACGACCTAGTAAATGCAATAGTCGATTTACGAAGTTGTTTACAATTTATTAGATAGGCGCAATAACACTTTACTATCGAACACTGTTCTTTAATATATGAGAATTCGAATTAATTACCTAGCTATCAATAAAAGAGATTCAATTTTCATAATGACTATACTTTACACGACAATAATTTTGAATTAACAATAAAATATTACTATGCAAGGTACATTTAAAGATTTTATTTAATTTTATACCTTATAAATTAAAAGCCATACAATGGTATTTCTGAGCTTATAATAATTTAACATCAAACAGAGTACCACTAGGTATTTTAGGAACACAAACAAATTATAATATTATATGTAAGAATCAGGGCCGGCCGGGGTGCGGGACTCAGCCTACGCCCTCGTTTTGTTTACACTGCAGCGTGGCACGCGACCAACGACACACTGCAGTATGAAAGGGGTCCTAGTCAACCAAGAAAACACAAGACACGTAATTTTATTTTTCCCATTTCAAACAAATGAACTTACACTTTATTGACTTAGAGATCATTTTGCTTCAAGTGCGGGCGACCGGGCGGCAATGTCAAAGGGCGCAATTACTCGCCTATGACAGACGCACAGGTGCCGCGCCGCGCGCCTTTTCAAATGAACTTACACTCTATTGACTTAGAGATCATTTTGCTTCAAGCGCGGGCGACCGGGCGGCAACGTGTCAAACGTACATACATACACTCTCTTTGGATTAGAGATTTTGCTGCGCGCGTGTTGTATTAAATAAAATGGTTATTTGTGTAGTGTAGTAATGCGGTATGATAAGCGCCGAACGCGTAATAAAAGTAAAAAAAATATTATTCTTGATGACTATTTTTTTTTGCTTGCGCATACATATTTGTCGTAAGTAACAAGTATATAAAAACTAGTATATAATTACTAGTATATACTTGTTATATACAAGTATATAAACTGTGCAATAGCGTTAAGTTCAATGAAATATCCAAAAATTTAGCGCTCGACAGGCGCCCCCGGGCGCTCCGCGCCCGTGTGCACCGCACCCCCTGGTAAAGACGGCCCTGGTAAGAATCTGTTTGAAGTAGGTCCCGGGTCTGCCCGGGTCTGTCGGGTCTGCCGTGTTGCAATTATTAAATAAAATGATGTTGACGGATTTATGATGACAATTTTTTTTTCTTTTAATGATAGTGGGTGACAAGACGAGCAAATTAAGTGCCTGATGGTAAGCATCATGATTGCCCTTATCAGACACGCCACCCAGGGTTTTAAAATTAAAAATTCTGCGCGGCACTGCACATTACTGCTTGGCGGCTGAATAACTGGCAAAGGTGTGGTACTTTTCCAGGCGGCCCCCTGCAAAAGAGGCCTACCACTACAATTAATAGCTGATAGAAATTAGAATAACATTGTACAATATTAACTAAATAAAATGTTAGGTTTTCTAAATTTTAGAGACACAAAGATTTTTTACATAACGATTCTAGGCAATTAGTGGAGTATGTTGTGCGTGTGCGCCGACCTTTACATTATAATATGCTTATTTACAGGCCGGAACTCACGAAACTACTATAGTTTTATTATATTGTCTAGTTATAATTTAATTTACAATAATCACAGCTTCATAGCATTTTTGACGAAATTTTTATAATTATCAGATATACCTAACACCAATATAAATTATTAAATAAATTATATAGACCAGTTTTATATCCCAAGCAAAACGTTTGGGATAAAACTTTTTATTTTATTTAGAATGTACATTAACATTATCATTTCTAGCTATCTATAACAAAATATAGAATAGTAGAAACATCAAACAAAATAATAATATGAAAATAACCAAAACAATTAAAGTTCAATTAGCTTTTTATAATATATGGGACAACTTCCACACACGGTCGTCTGGTCCCAAACTAGGCTAGAAGCCTGTACTATGGTAACCAGCTGACTGATATACATACTTATGTAAGCTTATAACACCCAGACACAGATCAAACAGATATGTTCATGCACACAAATGTTTGACCTGGCCGGGGATCGAACCCAGGCCCTGCGGCACAGAAAGCAGAGTTACTACCATCTGGACCAACGAGGCTGTCAGCTAAATTATGAACATTGGAATCATTGGATTTTATACAAAGCCGGGTCTGCTGCGACTTGTTTATGTGTTAGCTAACACACAATTAACGTTAAGCACGAAAAGTGGGAGAGACTTTGGTGTTAAATAACAGAATGATACGCTAACACGTTATCCGTCGCGGATGGAAAACATCATCCGCTGTCTCCTGCGGGGTGGGGTTCGTAGTTCAGTTTGTGTTAGCACTCGTGCCGTCAACATCTCTGCTGAATATGCTGAATATTTAAAAATGATTATCTCCCTATGTAGCATACAATATTTGAGATTTTTTAACAGATACTGTGTAGCATTTCGTGACTCGGAATCAATGGATTGTAATCAAGAAAAAACTTGTCCTTGTACGGAACTTATTTTATAAATAGATAATTGCTAACATAACCGATATTCGGAGTCAAGTCGCTGTGGACTTGCTGTTGTTACCACCAAGTTATATAACATGGTTAGCTAACAACGTTTTATTAATAATAAATAGCAGTAGACCCAGCTTTGCGACAGCACTGTGGTGCCTAAAGTCATGTTACTGTCCAATAAAGAGTCTATTGGACCTATTGGACCATAACATGACGTTTGGCCTGGTCAAGTAAAAGATAAATATAGAATACTAGTGTGCACGCTGCACGAGCACACGAACTCTGCGGGTCTGCAATATTATTTTTTTATATTAAAAGGGAAAACGTCTGTTTCTTTAAGTACCTACTTTAAAGATATTACAGGTAATTGAAATTGACTAGACTAGGCTCTGACTATAGTAGATTTGCAATAAAATTATTAAAAAGATATCCGCGCGCAGAGTTATCATGAGTAGGTACTCTATTGTAGTATAGGTATTCCAATGTCTAACCACTTAAAAACTAGATATTTTTATATAGTTTAGTTTTTATAAAACTAATCTTTTTGTTTGCCACGATAGGGTACCATGAACAAAGTATCAAAACTACGTATAATACTTTCCCGAGTGTTGCCTGTCACAAGTTAGTAAGTCCCTTTTTTACACAATTAGTGGTGTGGCCGACCTTTACACCATTTAACACCGGAGGTCATAACAATTTGTTAAACTTAAAAACGAGTGATAACATTTTAAATAATTAAGGCTACCTACCTAAAATAGGTTTGAATTTGAACCTATACAATATGAAAAAAAATAGAAAAGCATTCTATATGACTTGTCTTGACAAAACATAAATAATTATTAGGAACAAGGGCAACGTTGCCGTAATACCTATATGCAGTTTTCAATATGAGACATAAACTCAACCTAAAAGATAACGCTTTTCGCCTTAACCGCCGCCCCCGCCCTTTATCATTTCTCATTCAATTCAATGTTTGCGGATGACATTACACGAACTACGAAATTTTCGAAGTCAACGATTTTATGAGAACTATCCGATCATCCTCGCACCCCGCAACGTTTCGGCGATTATGTTTTCATACTAAAATTGATGAAAGGGGAGTTTTTTTTTGTTGAGTTGTCTGTGATAAGAGACGACTTCTACGCTTATTTGACTTCAGCTTATAGGATATCAAAAGAAAATAAAATAACATAAGCAAAAATAATTAAAAATATGTTTATTGAATCACAGATGCATAAACGGCGATCGCGGGCGACGGTTCACTCAGGCCGACGAGTCACGCCTCTCCGGCGTTTCAATACTTGTTAATAACACATTAACATGTCAAATTTAAAAAATGCTTAAGCAAAAGCTTAACAAGAAATTCTAACTAAAATAATTATTAACATCACGGAATAATACAATCAATAAATAATCTTAACGTGCGCGAGAGCTAATTTCACTATTTACACGAAATGCACAATATGCTAATATGCTTAGATTAGAATGTGACGGATGCGGGTAATTGGCCCTACACACAGAAGCCGCCGGCATTTTCGAATGAGTCAGAGAGAACGATGCCGGCGGGTTAGGTATGTAGGGGCTTTATAATTTCGCACGAGCATGACGGTGGCATGACACGCACGTCACGTCATATTGACGCCGAGGGATCTTGAAGCGTATTCGTAGACGACGTAAGAGATTGAGACGGCAGGGATGACCTTGATGAAGTTGGGTGTGATACCGCGGTATAGACCGGTCACGCCTTCCCGTTGGATGATGTCTCGGAACACGCCGCTCATTGTACTATCTGACGCTTTCGCTGCCTTCTCTATAACAATACAACAACAATGGTCAGATGACATCATCAAATTTTTCGGAATTTGCCGGATGAGACTCGCTCATGATCGGAATGTGTCGTACTAAAAGTGAAAACTTGTAATTGTTGTGTCTCTTTCTATTTGTATACTATACTAGCTGTAAAATAAAATAAAGGTATACAAGAACAGGCTTATATACCCCCTGGGTAACCCACCCAGCAGTGATAACGGACCGAATAGATAGATAGTAATTTGTAATTTATAAAAACAATGTGTCTGTACTCGTGACTGCCTCGTTAGTGTAGCAGTCGCAAGCTTGACTGCCGATCATGAGGTCCCGGGTTCGATGCCCAGGTCAGGTAAATTGGCTGGAGTCCGGAACTGTGTCTGGCAGTAGATGGCTTGCACCCTATAACATGGGACCAATAACATACTGGCGAAATGTGTGTGTACTGTGTATATACTAAGACCAACTCTGATATCACAGAAAAAAATAAACAGTGTCATAGATGTCGTTACAGGTCAAGGAGCTTTTAAACAGCGGATTGTTTGGTGTTTGCTCCATAGTAAAAGTTAGATAGATAGATAAACACTTTATTGGTACACAACAAACAAGATTTTAAAACCAATAACAATTAATAATAACTAGTGTAACAATGGGCAGTCTTATCGCTCAGAGCGATCTCTTCCAGACAGACGCTATAGGTGCAGAGTATGCTTGTGCCAAGATTATGTAGTGATACTGCATAACAGCCGGTCCCGCTCCTTTTAATTTCACATTACATTCAAGTTGGCGTATGTGACATGACATGAACTTGACCATGTTTGAAGTCATACACTATTAGAAAAGATTATTTAGGTTGAATTGTGTTAACAGAAACCATGTATATACCTATAAATGAAACAATTAAAATAAAATTATTTGTATACCTACCAATTAGTACGAAGTTAATTAGGAAGTATTATACCAAAGACCACAAACATATGCATGCGATAAACAATGGCCCGTGTTATTCAAAAGGGGAAAATTACTAATCAGATAAACAGACACGGATGTCGTATATTGATAACGTTGGTTTATAACATAACTGTTATAAACAAGCTCTACTCAAAAAAGAGGTGTAGCAATACTTATAATAATAATTGTAAATTATATAAAATGGCCGTGGGGTACCGGCTTTAGAATAGTAACCACATCCTCTCTACCCGTGGTTGCCGAAAGAGCCGGCTAAGGGTTAAAAGATCCAAAGGATGGGCATAAAACCATCAAACTGCGCACGCTCACCCGCCTACCAAGCGTGGCGAGTATTGGCAACAACCCTCCTTATGACGACGAATTGATAATATTGGCGGTAGGAATCTCAATATTTCTCAGCAACTACAAAACATTTGAAACTAATGTTTATGTTTTTACATTTATCATGATATTGACATGATTTTGGTAATTTGTTTACATGATTGGTTAACTTTAACAGCTGAGAAAAAAATATCAAAGACTACTTTATAAAAATAGAGATCCTCATTCTACAGGGAAATGAGATTAATGCCCCTAAATTTTTTGTACGAGTATAGATTAATCTATGCACAGACTTCAATGTGTTAATTTGATTTTATTAAATTAGCAATAGTTTTTATTTTATTCGAAAAATACTGTTTTGGCGTAATATACACGAGAGTGAGTGGGTTGCGGGATTCTGCGCACGATTTAAGATTCATTATTTAACACTGCGTCACCTTATGGGGGAGGCCTATGTTCACCAGTGGACTTCCAACGGCTGGATGATGATGATGATACTTTACAACAACGGGTTTTCGTAATGTCGTTGATTAATTTATAGACAAAAATCAGGTATCATTCAGGAATCAAATGATTGGTCAATTTTTTTTTTAATTTGAGACAAACTCATCAATCTGCTCAATTATTTTGTATGTGAAATAAAATATTTAAGCTACTGTCTACTACTATAGTCACTGGATGGGGCTACATGAGGGTTTTGGCACAAATGTTTTCATGTGATTTTAATGTATAATTTATTTATTTATAATTTTTTGCCTAATTTTTAATAATTGTAATTTTAATTTTATTTCATTTCATTTTTCTGTATATTAATTTATTATGGATTTTAATTGTATTATGGTGAACAACCGAAATAAAAATTTAATTAAATTTAAAAATATAGCACTGGGGCACAGCAGAAGTGCCGATAACGACTACCTCGAATATTGTGACTAAACCAAAATAGAAGGATTTAAGGTCCACTGACTATTTTGTAGATATTGTATTGTATATAAGTACTACAAATCCCTCGTACATAACTTTATTCTACCACCAAGTTTATAAAAATAATAGTTTAGAAAAATAATAACTACTTCGATTATCGTGACTAAACCAAAATAGATGGATACAATGTCCACTGACTATTTTGTGGATATTGATAAGTACTATAAACCCCTCGTTCATTATTTTATTCTACCATCAATAGTTCTCACAGCACACGATGACACCTAGTGTTTGGCTCTGGATCTGGCCTTTATTTGCGCGAAGACATATTTTGTTAAAGAAAACCTTACAGTTTCTTCGTATTTTATAAAATTGTAAAAAAAAAATTTTTAGGTTATGTTAATGTTTTTTTAAATAGCAAAAAGACCTTTAACCTTAACGCCTTTTTTGCCATTTAAGCTATTGTAAAAATGAGGTGTCAATATAAAAGCAATAAGTAATACAATCTCACCTTGCGCCTGCAGCCTCGTCCTCACCAACGCCAGCGGGTACGAACACACTTGTCCTAGAGTACACGAAGCACTGCCACAAGCCAAAAGCAACAAGATCCCCGGCTGACCGTTCGCTTGATATTTACTAATATACTTCTTCTTCAGCGTTTCATAAACAGCCAGATCGATCCCCGCGTAGGGAACGATGCCCAATATATTTGGAATGTAGCCTTTGTAGAAACATCTCAGTCCTTCTCTGACGTATATCTTTCTCGCTGCGTCGGCGATGCCGCTGTACTGGCCCGTCTTCCTTAAAGCTAGTCTTGTTTTTAGCACCTCTAGTGGGTAGATCACAGTTTGACTGAACGCGCCGGCTGTTGCGCCGGCTATGAACCGTTCGTGGATTTCTAGTGGTTGGTTTCTTTTGTCACCTAGAAGCAGAAATTGCATTTATTAGGCTGGGGTGTTTGATGCGTAGTAAGTGGAACAATGGCACAGACAATTGAACCTAAATACGCCACTGGGCGTTCAACTTCCATACAAAATGAAATTACACAAAAATATGAAGAAATACGGATTTGACAGCCTCGTTGGCTCAGACGGTAGTAACTCTGCTTTCTGTGCTGGTCCCCGGCCAGGTCAAACATTTGTGTGTATGAACATGTCTGTTTGACCTGTGTCTGGGTGTTATAAGCATATATTATAAGTATGTATATAAGTCTTCTGGTTAAGGCTTCTAGCCTAGTTTGGGACCAGAAGACCGTGTGTGGAAGTTGTCCCATATTATTTATTATTATTATTAATTTTTGTTCAATAAATTTTTCACCCAGTCGTTTGTGGTTGGCTCTGGATCTGGCCTTTATTTGTGGCAAAACATAATTGTTTATAAAAACCGTAAATATGTTTATTTTTATATTCATAAAAAAACATTAACCAAATCTAAAAACAAGTTTTTCATAAATACGTAATATACGTAAAGGCTGTCTCTTCAACCAAATATGTATTGACGCAAATAAAGACCAGATTCAGACCCTACCACAAATAATTGAGTGATAAATTATTCCCTATTCTTGTTCATATTTGTGTATTTTCATTTTGTATGAAAGTCGAACGTCCTTAAATGATTTTAAAAACAAAAACCAAATAGCACATACGTGGCATTATGCGGCTCATCAGTGCGGTATCGGCTAGTTTTTTATTTGATCGTTTGATTTTAATAATGTAAAACAGTATAATTCTAGGAGCTAATTCAATTTCAATTAATTACCTTTAATGAGTCGTTTAACTTGTTCATACGCAGCGAATTTGATGGCAGATTCGGGTGCAATCTTGATGACGTTGATGCCGTTGCCGCGCCACAAGCCTCCTATACCTCCCTCGCTGATCATCTTCGCCAGGCATTTGCTCATGTTCTCACGCGTCGGGTTCACCTGGAATTGACAAGGCATTCGAATCAATTAACGTAGTAGAAAATGCGCTATGGATGTTTTGTATTTCTCTGTTTACTTCGAGTATAATCCTATTCGACACATTTATATCCTGATATTTTGAAGATGAAATAATCTTTGCACCTATATATTGAAATGAAAATATATTTATTAACTGCAAAAATTTACACACTAAAACACACACAAACTAAAACCAGAGAACCACAAGTACAATCTAAACATTTTTGCAGGACTTATATTACATAATATATTTTATTATTGTCTGTTACTTTCTTTTCTTTTAGAAACTTCATTTTTTGTAGAGAACGTCAAGCGACTAAATTGGGATTTTAAGAAGGTCGCGAGAATAAAAACAACCAAGAGTGTACAACAGAATATAAAATGATAGGGGCATAGTTTCTTACTTCACTATAAAAACTCAAGATATCAATTTATAGAATAGGTAAATTATATTTAGAGGAAGCAGGGGAATACAAAACATCGATTAGGTATAGTTTTCATAGGATCTCCCTGTGTTATAAATACAAGGAATTAGACCCGCTGTGCACCCGACCCGTCCCGCGCCCCGCGTTCTGTCTGCGCTGACCTTAACATCATAAGCAGAATTTATGAGTAAGTACGCCGTGAACTTGAAATTCTTTACGTATGTTGATAACACAACGCGTGACCTTTGGAACTAATACTTATTATTGTGACACCTTCAAGGTATAGTATTATCAGAATGATAATAAAAAACAAAAACACGTATGCAATTAACTGTAACGATTTTATTAATCGTGAACTAATTTAAGAATTAGTCCTGTTATAGGTATTTATTCACGTATAATATGGCAAACTGTACTAAACCAAACCAAACTGATCCACGGTCGCTAGCTGAATATTGGCAGCAGAATACGGCAGGATTTGGGTATTCTCTACGATATAAGGGTGAATGAATGATAACTCTTTATTGGTACCACAATAATACAGAAAATAATAAGGAAGAAAACTTAGAACTAGAAAGAGTAACAACTGGCGGCCTTATCGCTCAGAACGATCTCTTCCAGATATCCCAACAGAGAAAGGAAATACAGATACTGAAGGGACGGTGGTTGCAAACACAATTACTTAAATAAATAAAATACATACCAAATAATATATACCTACTTATAGTACGACACTATAAACCAATGCATAATACCTATTACCTATAGGTATATATTAATATTACATAATACTTATAGGTATACTGAGGAGATTCGTAGACGAAGGAAAGTTACCGACATAGCCCAGCGGATGAGCTGTTGATAAAGTAATAATAGACAGGGGACATGGCACGTAGAACTGATGTCAGATGGGGCTGTAAGAGGTTCTCGAATGGAGAACGCAGACCGGCAAGTACGTAACCAAAGGTAAACCGACGACCTGCGTTCTTCACTAGGGTGAAGACAGCAGGAACAAAACTGGATGCAAGCCGCTTACCACCGACTAGATGGAAATCTATGGGGGAGGCCTAGGTCCAGCAGTGGACATCCTACGGCTGAAGTGATGATGATGATGAAGGTAGTTTCGTGTCGGAGGTTCAGTTCGAGTCGCTAATGTTATATAATATTTACCTGTAAAAACACTTTAAGTCTATCAAGTGGCGCGGTGCATGTGCGACTGACCGCGCCGGCGATGCCGCCCGCCAGCAGGTGGCGCCACCATTTACCAGTTTGAAGCTCGCTCTGCGTGAAGTCATCGGGGACGTTCATGTCTTCCCCGATGTCCAGATACTGCAACAAAAAACATGGTTAGTATTGCCTTGAAAGAGATCTTTATTGCTCGCCAAAGACCAATAACATTTTTTCCTTGCCATTTTTCAATGAAAACCCTGTTTCGTTATATACTTAATAGATGATAATTCAAAACTATTCAAAACGATTTCCCATAGTATTATTAATATTGCAGAGTTATCGTGCAAGGTCTAGCCAACCGTTTCGTACTTATATAGACAAAATCCTCGTTAGCGCAGTGACCAGGGAAAACGAAGTCCCAGGGAGTTAGATCAACAGATAGCAGATATGCATTGATCGGGTGCGAAAGAGAAAATAAAATGGAGAAAACAATTTATCTCCGTGTTGGCTAGTATATCGTGAATAGCCGGTGAATCAGAAATGAGGAACTTAAAATGCTTTTAGTCTACGGAGTTTTCGCTGTTAAAGATGAATTCAGAATAACGTCTGTCGGATTAGTTTTTTATTTCAAAAGTATCTTATCTAAATGATGCTCATTGAGTTCAGTTCTATAATACTCTGTATCTATTGTATCGCAATAAACAGCTGATTCACTGACTAGGGCTGCTCATGGGCAAATGTCGCCAGCTGCCGATGGACGCAATGAAAATTTGCATAAAGATCGCAGGAGACCTGCCCTGCTGGCACAGTGACCAAGGGACATAAGTTCCAGGGGATTATTCGGGCTCGAAAGAGAAAAACGACAGGGAGATTTTAATCCCCGTGTAGGCCTGATGGATGTGAACCGCTCAGTACAGTGATAATAAAGGAAAGGAGAAAATAAAGTTCACCTAAACGGCCTAAGCCACCCGACAAGAACCACCTCTCCTCAGGCGGTTAGCTAGCATTCTTTATGTGGAATTCAATAGACATGCGCTCACTACATAAATTCCTTAACGTCGCTGGATCGCCTCGCTCATAAGGTGTCCGCGGGTGGATCATTGTACAGCTCGCTGCTAGCATACGCTTGCATAGCGTTGTCATCGCGCATGTCCCGAATAGATCGCGGTCTGCCCGCGTTTGGTCCATGCGAGGACGAGGCATACAGCATACACTCGTGGACGCCGAACGACGAGGCAGCGCTTAGTCAGGACCCGGATGGTTTAAGTGTGTGTGAAGCTGTGACCTTTAATGGCAGAAGAGAAACGAGGCATATGCCCAGCATAGGGATGAAATGGCCGACGATGACGGTGAATGGAGGAAACTTTAGATTAGAGAATTAACAACATACCTTAATTACTCAGGTCAAATGCATTAAATGAAATAGTATTAAAGAAACCCTGATAAGACTGAAGTATTTCATACGGAAGAGTGACGAAATTATTTTAAAACACCAGTAAATGCTAACAACTATACATAATATAGCATACCTAGAAGGTTCTACTTCTTCGCTCACCACCTTCTAAAGCCTACTGTGTAACTGTATTACACGAAAAAAAATCGGTCAATGCAGAGCGCCAGTTGTAGTGGTTAAATTATTTTGTAGTATGAGTTTTTTAAATGAGATAGATTAAACTAGGTTATAGTATAGTAAACTAGGTATATATTAAACTAGGTATTGTAATAATGTTCTGTATCCAATGCACAGGATAGAGCCTTTTGCTCTATTCTTTACCGTGATAATTTGGGTGAATTACCGTTTTTCTTTCTGCATTTAAAACCGACTGTAGGTATTATGTCGTCACACAGAATAATAAATAACCCCCTCGTATGCCCAGGAACCCCCTAGTAGTCCAAGCCTCGTACTACTCGATAGTTCAAGCTGGAACTCCTCTCGTCCGTAGACGTCCTCACAACGTCCAGGACATCCCGGACGACTTTACTCGCCCAATCTTACCAATATATGCTACAGTCGCTCCGTTTTCGGTACCGGTGCCGGATATCAGATCCATCAACTCACAAAATCGCAACGCCGACGTCGCCGGCGAGGTCAAAGATCTCTCAGATCCTTCAAATCGGTTAGTTTCTCCCCAAATAATCAAACAGATACCATTGATGGGCCCTCTTCTAAGGTGCCAGGGCAAGTTTGCCCCACGAATTCTGACGTCGGCTCCAGCCGAGTTTCGTACCGTCTAGGTGCCCTCGAGATAGTCGCCCTTAAACTTAAACTTTGAGTCGAGCGCCTCTTGCGCACACCCGGTAAAGCTGTAGAGGCCATCTGAGGCTAACAGCATAGGTATATAGGCGTGAATGTATGTTATGTATATATATTTTATATAAATTTCGCTGAAAAAGGATTTGTAGCACCAGCAGGGCTAGCATAATAGAGAGTAGTAATAAGCAAAAAATAGACAGATGATGCTTACTGTTCATTCGCAAAAGAGAGAAAAAGAACAGAAATATGGTGTCCTATTGATTCGCATACATCATTTGTCATAACCTCCTCTAGTCATAATATTGGAAATACATATTTTTTTGTAGTAATAATGATAAATTGTCCTAAAATTTAATTGCTATAATATTTATGTGTATAATAGTTTTTATTCCTATTGTTAGTTGTCATAATGGTTGTTATGTATAATTTTATAGTTAATAATGGTGTATGTCCTAATTTTCATTGTTCATAATTGTTATTGTATATAATCGGTAGTGTACGTATTTTTGCAAGTGAGGAATATTGTAGTGTTGTATTGCATTTATGGGTAGGAGTAGGATCTCGCCGTAACTCACATACCCAATAATATTTTTTTTATTTACTCGATTTTTTTCATATGTAAATCCACTGATATTTAATTTGTGGCTCCTCTTTCTGTTTTAAATATTTTGCACTCGTTTTCCATTGTAATTATAATTTCAAAATTAGTTTAAGCACTTTGTTCCGAATATTAACACTAAAATTGGACTTAGTGTTATTTTTATAATAATAATAATGAAACTACCTTCTTTAATATTCATAATCAGTAATAGCGCCTTACTATAATATTTTTTTATAGCAATGTGATATATCAACAGTTTGCTACATAGAAAAGATGTTTAACTACGTTAAATGAGTGTAGAACATTCAAAATTCTATTGGTTAGGTTAGGTTTAATTTATATTATGACAAAGTTAACATTCGAACAATATATGATTATGGCACATAATTTTAGTGATATCAATAGTTAGGACATGTTAGGATTATGGCATAAAATAATATGGTTATCAATGGTTAGGACATATAATGTTATAGGTTTCAAATGTTAGGACAATTAAAATTATAACAAGTTATAATAGGAGTATTGACGTTATGACTGGTGATCATTAGCTATTACATATAATATGGCTTAAAATTTTATGAGTTGTAAAATTATGGCTAAAAATAGTATGCGAATGAATAGGGAACCCAGAAATATACCCCACTCCATGCCAAGCTAGGCCTGCTGGTAAAATACTATTATTGTTATATACTTACTAAGGTCTTAGGATAACTTATTACGGGATATTTACCATGATTCGCCATTTTTCGAGTTTCCCGATATTTCGACGCAGTTGCATCTTAATGCTTACAACCATGATAGTTTTAAATCATATTATTACTAAGGTCTAATATAATGTTTGTAAATGGCCATACTGACTAAACCTTATATTATTTTCTAAGATGCTGACTAACGAAACTCACGTCTTTTCGCTATGTTTTTCTAAGGCAGTTTATTTCTAGGATGATTTATACAAATGGTGTAGTAGGTACTTAAGGAGGTGCATCTACCGGTCAAAATAAAGTTTTGCACGAAAAATATCAATTTCCCATACAAATTGTAAAAAAAAAATATATATATTTTGTAGGGGAGGTCGAGTATTTTTTGTATAAAGAATGTGGGATGATTAATGATCAAAACGATTGACGGTATTACACTGAATTGCTGAGTGGATCTGCCGATACATAGTCGTCATCGCAGGACGGTTTCTTGCGCCTCTTTGCGCCCGAGCTCCAAATTTTTCTTTTCATATTTATATCCGCCTGTTGCAACAGAATTAGTTATGAAAACTGGAAAATGCGTTACCAGAAAACTCTTTTAATAAGCAATAATATCTACTATTGTACCTTATTCATATCCTAAGTAACTTAGGACTTTACATTAGGCATTAGGCATATTATTACTTATTATGTCTTATATGGTTTAGAGAATCAGAAACAGGGTTTTATATAATAATGTACAAGCTGAGCTCCGCAGTTTAACCCGCTAAAAAGACCGTAGGGATCAATTTTGTAAGTAGTATTCCACGATCTAAACTAACCACATTATTTCAGCCAAATCAGTGTTTTAGTGTGAAGATGTAAAAATAAAAAAAATACACTTCCTTCCATTCTTTCACATTTACTCGATAGACTCTTGAATTATCCTGAGGCGAATGTTAAGTGCCTTAACAAACCAAATATAATTTTATAGTTAAACCTTTAGTTATCGTATTTCCGGAACATCCATCCGAGGACAAACACGTAAAGAAACTATTTTCCGTGTTCCGCTAAGAGAGTATTGCAGTGGAACATAGTATTATCTTCTAGATTCTAGAGCATTGCTCTTTGAGTGACCGATACGTGCTCGACGTTCGCGTGATGTTAAGAATAGATACACAAACAAAGAGAAATTTACAACGCGTGAAGGTACATCGCTTCAAAAATGCATGCACGCACTTGACGAGGAAAGGAAGCCACTCTCGAGGCGCGTCCTTTCGGAGTACCTTCTCACTCCAGTAGAGTTAGCGTGTCTATATGTAAGAGTGTTTTTGAACCGTTGTAATCACATAAGGTTCTTTGTAACCTTACCTTCAGTGTTACCCAGAACTTCGAAGTCCTACATAACACTGCACATGTCTCATCATCCTAAAACATGGCGTGTTAAATCTCGTATGCGCAGTTGTTTCTCCGCCAAACATGTTTCTGATTCTCGTTAAACCAAATAGACAAACATTTCCATATGATGTACAACTACCTAAGAGTCATTGGATGTGCGAGGGTCTCACCGAAGAGTCCGTCACATTGCATAGGACTCTGGTGTCCCACTCAACTAACAATGCGACGATAGCGACGTATATTTTCCAACGCATGGTATTCGCCTTAAGCAAGCCTGCATAAACGAAAATTTTCATCACGTAGTGTATGTTTCTGTACATTTTATACGTTTAATTTCAAGTAAGTGGCGGTTTAAATATTCACATGGGTATTTTTGCGGTCAATTGACGGCCTGATTTGTGATTGACAGCTCATCTGTGATTGACACTTATCCTTTGACTGCATGATTCATGGAGGTACTCGTATGGATTAGAGCAAAAAATATATAAAATAAGAATTGAATTGAATATATTTTTCTGTGGATTGGAGGTATGAACTATGACATTTTAGACATGAGGTTTCAATGGACATGTTAATATATTTTTAAACGGTAAAAAGTATCTTCGCCGTTTATTGTGAACTGGCGAAATGTGGGTGTATCTACTATGGGACTGAGTCCTGGGTACACCTCTGCCTACCCCTTCGGGAAAAAGGCGTGAATGTATGTTATGTTATTTATTGTCGCAGTGATTATGTGTACGTAGTACTATTATAGTGATCTGTGATTATGTGTATAATTGTAATTGAGTAAATTGGCTGAAATACGACGGTGAATTTTGAAGAGGTCGGGAAATAAATCATGGGTGCAACGCGTACGCAAAGAACAAGAATTACTTACATTATGAAGACAACTTATAACGGAATTATTTCTCATAAAAAAGAAGAATTGCATATGCTCTACTGATACCAGTTTGGAGTCGTGGCGGGTTGCTAGCGTACATGAACATTCCCACATGGGAAACCTAAACCTAGACCTACCTGAACCTAGTACATACTAGGTTCATGCTAGCATATTATAAAACGTTCAAGTGGCCCTACAGCTCGTTGCTACAGCAATGTCACGCGCGAGGAGGCTCCTCACAGGATTATGATGGACAACTTCCACCCGATTTGTGTCAAGGGTCGCACCTAATGCCCAGCAATAATAAATAATCTACATCTACGCCTATTGGTCACATGAGATTGTCAAATCAAATACTTAAAGAACTAATAGAAAAATTAATTTCAAAATTTGATTTTCTATACAATCAGACCGATCAGCTAGTCAATATTGTAGGGGTGGTCGTTTATTTTCACGAGTTTTAAAATTTAAGTAGTTCGGTTTTCAGCAATAGGCTCGCCCCCTATTACATGGGACCAATAACATACTGGCGAAATGTGGGTGTATCTACTATGGGACTGAGTCCTGGGTACACCTCTGCCTACCCCTTCAGGAAAAAGGCGTGAATGTATGTAATGTTTTTTTTTTCAGTTTTAAGGGTATTTGCGCCCCTTCGAGTATTACTACAATTTTTGTAACACCTTGTTTATTATAATATTAATATGATTAGTGTGTGTGATGTTATTGATCTGTATTACACATACTGTTTAGTTTAAATAGCTGAGGGATAGTTGTCAATATGTGTCAAGTAAGTAGTTGTAAGTGACTGTGTTATGTACCTCTTTGAAAAACATTAAATTAATTAATAAATAGTTTTTTGTTATACAATACGTTTTGTACAATAGTATTGTATTTCAAGCGAGAAGACCGCTTAGTCTATAAAAATATAAAATATTAAGTTTTATGTTATGTAAAGGTTGCAAACACGGGTTCCAATGTTCTAGAATGTTTGGTAATAAAACATTGATAAAACAGATGATTAAAACAAAATTATATATAATCTAATTACTTTTTAATTCTAGTGAAAATAACAATGGTGTAATAAATTATTTATCTAAGTACCTAATTACCGCAATTTATTTTTCATTTAACAATGACGTCATTCGTCATCAATGCTCTTCGGGGTGGTATTACGAACATGCAATCGCGTAACAACAGCAGTAAATTTTACTGTCAAACGTCATTTTTTGTATGCCGTTTGACAGCTGACATTAAGCAATTAAACGCTTTCCACACTTCTACTGCTGTTCGTAATAAGGGGGCCGATATATATATATATATATACAATGTGTTTAGTAATTCTTAAGGGGTGTATTAAGGGGTGCTTAAGGGGGCAAACTGAACATCTTTCATAAGAAATAATTAAATTAGCAAAAATTCGGTACTCTCATACAAAATGGATCAGCTGATCGGCAAATATGTATGGCTAGTAGTTTTTAGGGCTCCGAACCCTAAAGGGGTGCCGAAGGAGCCCTATTACTGAGCCTCCGCTGTACGTCCGTCCGTCTGTCACAGGGCTCTATCTCATAAACCGTAATATACTTGTAATTTTCACAAATCATGTATCCCTAATGCCGCTACAACGACAAATAATAAAATTAAAAAAAAAGTTTATAATTAAAGGTACTCTCCATACAAGCAACGTATTTTTGCTCAATATTTATTATAAGTATTGTTAGTCGCTACTTTTATTATAAACTACCCAACTTAACTTTTTTTTATTAGTGACGATTCTTACTATTATCCGGTTATAGATACATGGTGTAAAGGTTACCTAATAGTTTAACTTCCAAGTTAGCTAATAACTTGTGAAATACTTGACCTTCTGATGTGGTATTTGAAAGCTATATGAAATCGAGGTCACTGCCATCGTTTGCCCTACATTGAAATGTTCTTGGTCGTGACCTTATGATTATGGTACTTCAAGACCCTTGCCATCTCCCTCTCAGACATTTCTATACTGAACCATCAAAACATCAAAACAAAATGGTACAAAAGGTGTAGCCTTTTAATTTAATAACATAATGTTTAATATTATGTAATAATTGAGGACGTGCATTGGCCCATGGAACCGAAAGAATAAGGAAGAAACTTTAAAATAGAAAGAATCTCTTCCAGATAATCCTGCAGAGAAAGGAAATACAGATACTGAACGGACAGTGATTTCAAACACATATACTTAAATAAATAAAATACATACCAAATAATATATTACAATATCATATTAGACCTACTTATAATACCAAATTAGAAACCATTCTATACTAATATTATAAAGAGAAACTTTGTTTTCTTGATTTTTTTTTTGTTTGTAATGAATAGGCTCCGAAACTACTGAACCGATTTTAAAAATTCTTTCACTTATGGATAGCTTAATTTAGTGTGAGTGACATAGGCTATATGAGATTTAGAAAAAAAGTAGGGATCCGTAAGAAAACTGCAATATTGTGAACCAAAGTGTCACATCATATAATTACCATATTCATTAATTTGCGTGCGCTGTGAAATCTTTTGATGGTAGAATAAAATAATGTACTAGGGGTTTGTAGTAATTATCAACACCTACAAAACAGTCCACGGACAGTTTATCCGTCTGTTTTGGTTTAGTCACAATAATCGAAGAAGTCATTATTTTTATGCGGTATGAAAACTATTGGTGGAAGAAACAATCAACTAGGGGTTTGTAGTACTCATATCTTCAAAATAGCCCGCGGAAAATTATACATTTGTTAAGGTTTGGTCACTGTAACAGAAATAGTCATTAATTTGCGTGCGCTGCGTAAAGCATTAGGGTTATATCTATAAAAATATAATGTATTACGAATTAACCCCTGTTAAAACGTTCACTATCCGTTCTGCTACCCGTGCGAAGCCGGGGCGGGCCGCTAGTACATTATATACTAAGAATGAATGAAATGAAGAATTTGGAACTGAACGTCTTGCAAAAGAATCTTTCAAAAGTACACGAAAAGAGTTTCGACTTCCCATACTCTTTTACCGATCCATATTGTATGGAAAGCCTATTTTTTTGTTATTGGGGGTATTGCCAGGGTTAAGATGATTAGTCGGAGGTAGGTAGCTACGAGATAGATAGATAAACGCTTTATTGGTACGCTACAAACAATAATAAACCTTCAAATTAAAATAAATAATAACAAATTGTGTAACAAATTGACATGTATGATCAATATTAAGTCAAATTTATTCACATCGTCTGGGGGCACGGTAGTGCCACCGCCAAGGCGAGCCAAGCGAAGCGCAACTGCCTTTTCACGAAACGGTTCGTCGTTTTTTTGAAATCTCATAACTTTGTTTGGGTTTGAATTACCAGATAAACAAAATTCTCGGGATATGATGTCAATAGTGGACTTCTTATCTATACTAATATTATAAAGAGAGAAACTTTGTTTTTTTGTTTTTTTGTTTTTTTGTTTTTTTGTTTGTAACGAATAGGCTCCGAAACTACTGGACCGATTTTAAAAATTCTTTCACTTATGGATAGCTTAATTCAGTGTGAGTGCCATAGGCTATATGAGATTTTGAAAAAAAATGGGGATCCGTAAGAAAACTGCAATATTGTGAACCAAGGTGTTACATAATATAATTACCATATTCATAAATTTGCGTGCGCTGTGAAATGCATTGATGGTAGAATAATATAATGTACTAGGGGTTTGTAGTACTTATCAATACCTACAAAACAGTATACATAGATTATATCCATCTTTTTTGGTTTAGTCACAATAATCGAAAAAGTGATTATTTTCATGCGGTGTGAAAACTATTGGTGGTAGAGTAAAGTAATGTACTAGGGGTTTGTAGTACTTATCAATACCTACAAAACAGTATACATAGATTATATCGATCTTTTTTGGTTTAGTCACAATAATCGAAAAAGTGATTATTTTTCATGCGGTGTGAAAACTATTGGTGGTAGAGTAAAGTAATGTACTAGGGGTTTGTAGTACTTATCAATACCTACAAAACAGTATACATAGATTATATCCATCTTTTTTGGTTTAGTCACAATAATCGAAAAAGTGATTATTTTTCATGCGGTGTGAAAACTATTGGTGGTAGAGTAAAGTAATGTACTAGGGGTTTGTAGTACTTATCAATACCTACAAAACAGTATACATAGATTATATCCATCTTTTTTGGTTTAGTCACAATAATCGAAAAAGTGATAATTTTTCATGCGGTGTGAAAACTATTGGTGGTAGAGTAAAGTAATGTACTAGGGGTTTGTAGTACTTATCAATACCTACAAAACAGTATACATAGATTATATCCATCTTTTTTGGTTTAGTCACAATAATCGAAAAAATGATTATTTTTCATGCGGTGTGAAAACTATTGGTGGTAGAGTAAAGTAATGTACTTGGGGTTTGTAGTACTTATCAATACCTACAAAACAGTATACAAAGATTCTATCCATCTTTTTTGGTTTAGTCACAATAATCGAAAAAGTGATTATTTTTCATGCGGTGTGAAAACTATTGGTGGTAGAGTAAAGTAATGTACTAGGGGTTTGTAGTACTTATCAATACCTACAAAACAGTATACATAGATTATATCCATCTATTTTGGTTTAGTCACAATAATTGAAGCAGTGATTATTTTTCATGCGGTGTGAAAACTATCGGTGGTAGATTAAAGTAATGTACTAGGGGATTGTATTAATTATCAATACCTACAAAACAGTATACATAGATTATATCCATCTTTTCTGGTTTAGTCACAATAATCGAAGCAGTGATTATCTTTCATGTGGTGTGAAAAGTATTGGTGGTAGAATAAAGTAATGTACTAGGGGTTTGTAGTACTCATCAATATCTTCAAAATAGCCCACGATAAATTATAACATGTGTTAAGGTTTGGTCATTGTAACAGAAATAGTCATTAATTTGCGTGCGCTGCGTAAACCATTAGGGTTATATTTATTAAAATACAATGTATCACGAATTTACTCCTGATAAACGTCCACTATACCTACTTCTGCTACCCGTGCGAAGCCGGGGCGGGTCGCTAGTTATATATAATAAAATCATAAGCAATTCACAAAGAAAAGTGAAATCCTACCGAAAACATTTTCATGTAAAATGTTGTCAAGACGAGGCCATATGGCTCGCACTGTCAAAAAGTTATCAGATCTCATGTAGAGCCAAACTTCCAACTCTACAAGCCCTAACTACACAAACTCTACACCTTAAGTCAAAATAAGTGGCTTAGCCGTTCTGCTACAGTGATATTATGGGTCCAATGTGAAAATATACTAAATATACTTTTCTGTTATTTCTTGTAGTAACATAACATAAACATAACATACATTCACGCCTTTTTCCCGAAGGGGTAGGCAGAGGTGTACCCAGGACTCAGTCCCATAGTAGATACACCCACATTTCGCCAGTATGTTATTGGTCCCATGTAATAGGGGGCGAGCCTATTGCCATATACCGGGCACAGTTCCAGACTCCAGGCAGCCTTTGAGATAGATAATTCCTAATGGAAAAATCCAATATTTAACACTATGCCTGACCTGGGGATCGAACCCGGGACCTCTTGATTGGCAGTCGAGCATGCGCCCACTACGCCACCGAGGCAGTCGCTTGTAGTAACGTAACGTCTTGTAGTAACTTGTAGTAACGAGACTGCCAAGCCACATATTTAGACTAAGGTGTAGAGTTTGTGAAGTTAGGGCTTGTAGAGTTAAGACTTGTAGAGTTAGAAGCTTAGCTCTACATGAGATCTGATAAATTTTCGACAGTGCGAGCCATTAATATGGTCTCGCCATTTTATATGAAAATGTTTTTGGTGAGATTGTTTTTACTTAGACCGTCTGGGTGGCGTAGTGGTCGCAGCGTGACTGCCGATCATTATGTCCAGGGTTTGATCCTCAGTTCAGGCTAAACTGTTATCGGTATTTCTATTAGAGTTTTGGGTATTGGGTGTTGAGTATGGGACTGCGCCTCAGTACACCACTGCCTGCTCCTTCGGGAAAAAGACCTAATGGTATGTTATGTTATGTGGGTATTGCCAGGGTGAAGATGATTTGCCTAATAACATAACATACATTCACGCCTTTTTCCCGAAGGGGTAGGCAGAGGTGTACCCAGGACTCAGTCCCATAGTAGATATACACCCACATTTCGCCAGTATGTTATTGGACCCATGTAATAGGGGCGAGCCTATTGCCATCTACCGGGCACAGTTCCAGACTCCAGGCAGTTATTGAGATAATTCCTAATGGAAAAATCGAATATTTAACACTGCCTGACCTGAGGATCGAACCCGGGACCTCTTGATTGGCAGTCGAGCATGCGCCCTCTACGCCACCGAGGCAGTCTAATCCTTTGTAAAAAGGAGTGATGTTATGTAATATTGTTTTTCTTTGACAACAGGCATGGTGACAGATTTTGAAATCCCGTTTCTTAATGTAGGTACACGTCTAATATTACCGAAAAAAACATTATTTAAAAAAAACCATTACATTTAACCGCAAATTAATGCATTTTTAACTTACTAATTTGAAATGAGCGCGAAAACGCTCGTATGTGTCATGGCGTCGGGTCCTGACGTCACGCCTAAGTAAAAATTTTATTTTTGCCTTAATAAAACCTTGTTCCATCTTCGATGATTCCTGGATTACCACGAATATATAACAAATCAAGTGACTGATCACAACACAAAAAAGGTTAAGGCGGTATGGTGAATATATACTTCCAAGTGTTTATACTCTCAGTAACAGTTTACTTAGGCGTGACGTCATTCGCTCTGATTGCCGTTTCAGTTAAGATGGCCGATTGCAATTTTTTGTACTTTTATTTTAATAAAAATATTATTAATCTAAATGTTTTCAATAATACTGGGTCTTTTTTAAGAATCCTTTCGATATATATTTTTCACTAAAACCATTTATTTTATTATTCTGTTATAGTGTCATCATGCCTACTGTACCTAATGGGAATTCACTGAAATCACCCAACATAACAGTATTTACCTAGGTATACCTATTATCTACTTATTTAAAGGAAATTCGTATGAGTCAGACTTTGATAAAATGTCATATTATATTCAAGTACCTACACATATAATCCGCGCCTAATTATTGTATGGACGAGAATGCTAGGATTTCCCCATATACATATATTAACGTTAACTAACTGGCTCTCTGATATGTTTTTATAGTGAATATGTGTTATTCTGTGTATCGCTGACGCAACTTGCGCCAGCGCCGAGTCATCCGCCACCCGCCACGTATCAAAGTCCGTAGACCGTAGACTTTGATAATAACTGTTGTCGAATCTGTGTTACCTAATTTATTAATGATACGAGTACAAAATTATCTAAGTACACATGGAGATCATGAGAATCAACAATGTCAGAATTTTAGAATGCCTTTTTCCAGTCTTACCTACCCGTTGTACGAGAGCGAATGGTCAGTTTTTTAAGATCTTCAAGGTCTACTCATATATTCTAATAATTTTGTACGTTCGTGATGATATTATAAATAATAGGAATAAATAAAAAATATAAGAACGTCTATTTCAGCTTTATTTTAATAAAATATATAGAAGCTTGGCTCTACATGAAATCTGATAAGGTTTTGAATAATTATTAATCTAGTGTATAATGTCACTAGATTAATAATTATAAAGTAACGTTTACGTTGGTTTGTTTAAAAACTTAACTAAGCGAAACTAAGCGAAATTACAAACTGAACAAGTGAATTATATAGTAACGGTTCTTACAATTTCACAGCGACATACCTACTATATAAGACGAGACGTCTTGACAACATTTACAAAAATATGTTTTTACTGAGATTTATCTTCCCCACACATTTGAATTTGATTTGAACACATTTGAAAATATTATTGACTGCCTCGGTGGCGTAGAGGGCGCATGCTCGACTGCCAATCGAGAGGTCCCGGGTTCGATCCTCAGGTCAGGCAGTGTTAAATATTGGATTTTTCCATAAGGAATTATCTAAATAACTGCCTGGAGTCTGGAACTGTGCCCGGTAGATGGCAATAGACTCGCCCCCTATTACATGGGACCAATAACATACTGGCAAAAAGTGGGTTTATCTACTATCGGACTGAGTCTTGTGTACACCTCTGCCTACCCCTTCGGGAAAAAGGCGTAAATGTATGTTATGTTATGTTTTGAAAATATTATACAAACCGGCACGATTTTTGAGAAGCACATAATATTTTCAGGCGCAACTGAAGTCAATTAATGTGAATGATGTCTAGGCTACATAGGACCGATCAATCAAAGCGAGTCACACGACTTTCGATTTAAGTCGATGAGGTAACAATAGCTCATGAAAGTCTTGATCGCTAATCGCTTCTCCAAGCTAGAGGTAATTATTTAGTTAAGAGGTAGCACCTAATTCAAGTAATTTGAATCAATCCCATGAAAAAATTGTCAAATCTATGTTTCCTCCGAATATAATTAACCCATTTGAAAATTTTATATCCTGATATTTTGAAGTATAATCTATGTAAAGTGATAAGACTTTAATTTTGTGTAATAACTCTTAATATTGGGTTAAAAAATTCTTTATTTCTCATAAGAAAATACATATTTTCACTTACTGGAATAAATAAATAATTAGTGCGTAACGTACATTTGTAATTCATCTAGGAAGACGGGCTTGCTACCACTTCATAAACAAGGCAGACTTAGATCAATTCAGTTGATTTAACAAATCGTATTTCGTTTGGAAAAACCTAGTTATGATTGCGTCAAATACTTAACGACGATTTCAGTTCACGATAATGTTCGAAAAATAATCATTATTTATTATTGTGTGTCAGTTTACACCACATATAATTTGATATAAGCGGTTATTCCGAAATAAAAAATAACATTACTAATAGCGTCTGTGGCCCAGTAGAATTGACATAATTCTAAGCTTTGAATCCGGAGCACCTGGGTTCAAATCTCATAACATAACGAGGTAAGTATTTCAATTGGGCGCTATAACATGCTTCGGCGCGGCATGTCAAGCCCTTTTTCCCGGATTGTCATAGACGAGTTGATAGGTCATGTCAAAACTGACGCCAGGCAAAGTTCGGATTCGACAAGAAGAAAATAAAATCCTATCCTATTTCCATCTTCCTACTTCCTACTAATATTATAAATGTAAAAGTTTGTGAGGATGGATAGATGGATGGATGGATAGATTTTGTTACTCTTTCAAAACTACTGAACCGATTGGGCTGAAATTCAGTATGTATAGTTTAGACCCTGGAATAACACAGGATACTTTTATCCCGACATTCCCACGGCAACGAAGACAACGCGGGTGAAACCGCGGGGCACAACTAGTTCCATATAAACGCGAAAGTTTGTGGCTGTGTCAGTATACTAATAACACATTATAGTGTGATTTAGCGGGTGAAACCGCGGGGCGTGAGTAATATAATATAGTAAGGCTGAGTTGCATCAACTAACTAATACTTAACCGAACGGCATAATATAGTTGTTGCTGTTAACGTAATTTTTGGCATGATTTTGATCAGTTGTTTAAATGGTGCCCACACGTAATGTTGGTTTAACTAGAAATTTGGCCGCCAGTGAAGCATTCGTTACTGTTAAAGTTTGTTGGTGGAACTCAGCCTAATTCAGTTAAGTCTCGTCAGCCTGTATCAAATGACTGTTATAAAATAATGACGTGTCATTCGAAGAACAGTATCAAGTGTTTATTGTTGACAAGCTCGAAGTGCTAGTATGTTTGCTGAACAAACAGTTATTTATACGTAACAATCATACAACGCAAGCACGATAAAACCGATGTGTTGGATTCACCAAGTTTTAGATGGACAAGCTTAATAAAGCCGTCGATGTAACTTGTAACTGGTTTAAAAAATTGTATTGGGAACATTTTTTGGAAACCAGGGGTGGTATTACGAACATGCAATCGCGTAACAACAGCAGTAAATTTTACTGTTAAATGGCATACAAAAAATTACATTATACACATTAAGCAATTGAACGCTTTCCACACTTCTACTGCTGTTCGTAATAAGGGGGCAGTTTGACATAAAATCCTAAGTAGATTTATTTATACAAATGAGAAATATCTGTGTGTTTCAGATCGATTGCAATGACGTCTGTCTACGTATACGTATGCATACGTATAATAGTTGTACCTAATGTTAGATAGGTACGCAGAGTAACGGACGTATTCTCATAGACATATTAACACAAATTCACAGCTGTTTCTTGAACAAGTGTTAAATGACGAATGTAAATTCTACAACTGCTCATAGCATATCACATTATGATTATGATTATGATTATAAGAATTCATTTATCGAATGTACCTGTTACGAGATAAAAGAAACTGCATACCTTATCCACATCTTTTTTACTTTTGCCATTACTCCTACGCGCAGTTCATCCAAATATTTTTAAAGGCCGCGGGACTTCTCAAATTCTCGAAGGTGTCTTTGTGTATAAAGTATTTAAATATAAAAATCGCTTCGCAAAAGTTACGTGGTACAATGTCTTGTAATGAGCGGCTTTAAAACAATAAATAAAAGCATTGCTCTTTGCTTTAGTTATAAACCTAGGGATCATATTATTATCACGTTCTAGCGAGATAAGTATGTGATCTGTGGTATCGTTTACACCTACATATGAATTGTATTCAGCCGTTGCCTTGGTACTTGGTACCGCCTATTTTGCAGAAAGGCAGATATGAGTAACAACCTCGCATTCATATTATGTCAATTTGAAGAAAGGGTGCTTGACTAACGTCATTTAAAACTGACCAGAAGTGGTCAGTGTCTTTACGTCACAAGATAATGGTCTATGCTGTCTTGGATCTTACATAACATACAATCACGCCTTTTTGTGACAAAATTGATACATAAAATGAAACGAACGTTGCCATAAAAATAGCTGTCACAAAATTTCAGCACATATACATAAGCACTGTCGTTCATATATATACTCGTACACATTAAGGATAAACACTCGTGTATACATAAAAATCGTAATGAGATGTACCTACCGTACCAACAATGACCTAGAAATTAGCAATTAGAATTGTTGATTGAGTGAAAGTGTAGACTTTGGACTTCCTACATACCACCTACCTAAGTAGTAATTTGAATAAAGTTCTCGCAAAATCGCACATCGCACAGCTATGTCACAGAGTGATTCAGATAATGTCACGTGACTAATCAAGCACAGAGCATAATATTACATGATAGTCACAGAAAAATAAACGATAAAAGCGTGAATTCATGATGATATTAAGAATAAGATATACAGGTTCAGGCAGAGAGGTTATACAGGCGAAAATTGTCTAGATTTCGACAAATCGGTTAGCTTTCCGCTGTTGCCTAGGCAACCGACGCGACGTGGGCCACTCAAGGCAAACGCCGCAATTTACATTAAAATGAGAGGAGTTTGCTAATCTATTTCTATGAGCGACGTGAACTAGCTATCGTGAGTAATGACCAACTGTAAGAAATGATAAGCGAGGCAGGGAACCACGTGTTCCTATTCTGTAAGTCCGCAGCACACAGCCCGTAGCTAGTGGCCCAGATGCACAGTTAGTGCCAAAAACGAACTAAATAACGCACGCGACACGTGCAATGAATTGGCGGGATTTGCGCAACGGTCGATCCACATTCTTCTTCTATTGCTTGAAGAGGTTCCAACATTGTAAAACAATTGATATGTTATATAACAGATTTCAAATTACCTTCACAAAATCGGCGTAGAGTTTTAAATCCATGATCGGAAATTACGTAAGCTTTATAAGATGTAGATGTTCAGCGACTGTGCGTTAATGAGTGACTGAAAGACCAGCCCGCTGCCGTAGCACTGGATTTAGAATGCATTTATCTACCTTTGCCAAACATCGTCGGAACACGAACAGGAAATCCTCGAAGACATCGCCGGTCACTCCCGTCAGTTCTTCCAACTCCAGAGACATTTTAATTGAAAACTCGAAAAAAAAAAATTAAAATTAAATCACAGATTAAACTTTGGAACAGATCAGATCGACGGAATTGTAGTGCGTCGCGACGTGCGTTAGCTCCGTCCGTTGGTATCACACTGAACTGAACGGTCGGTTACGGTTAGCGAGTCGTGTCGTCATCGTACTCGTACTTTGCTCGGCTATTCCCGAGTTCAGTTTTAACCGAATACGACCGGTCGTACCGACTCCCTAGCGGCAACTAGACTCACTATCTCTTGAGGGACAACAGCTGATAAAGAGGTCGTGTAAGGAGCACGAGCGAGTTGGGGGCTCGGCCCATACGTAGATTGGAACATAACAACAGGTAAGAAGTAAAATATAAACGAATAAAGACGAATGACGAAATGCATTCATTCAAACTCAAACTCAAACAGATTTATTCAAATAGGTCATAATCTGACACTTTTGTACGTCAATGAAGATACAGTACTGAGTCTACCGTGCGTTCGGAAAGATACCTCTACAAGAAGAACGCACAAGAAACATTCTTTTAAGAAAGTCGTGGATAGCGGATGAAAGTAGTTTATAGTCAAAGAAAGGAATTGAGTGCATTTTCACAGATGTGCACTGAGGAAATTGATATCTTCTGTAGAGAAAGGTACAACCATAATTATTGCCAGTTAGTTGCTTGTCATTACGGCATTTTGAGAGCTACTAAGCTACTAACTACCTACTCACTAAGGCGGAACATACGTTACTTCATATTTCCAATTTTAACCATATTTATTGTAGTTGTACGACAGAGTGGTAGTCCGATTACTATTTAATTTAGAAACGGAAAAACGTTATTATATTACACGGGAAAATCAAAGTATCTCAAATGGAAACTTCCATATAGGAAGGACGGCCTGGCGCGGCGCAATGGGACGGTTGATTTCATTAAGAAACCTAGAAAGTGTGATAAAGTCGTGGGCGACCTCTTGGAGTAATATCCTATCAGAAAGAAAGAGTAATTTTATACTATGTAGGCATCTTTTTTAAATTAATTGCGTCCAAATACAAAGGTTTTTTTTTGCCACATTTTGCCACTCTCCATTGTCTTGTGACAGTTTCCTAGTTTCTATGATAATATTATGATGTAAGGTAGTCTGCTCCCTCTTTTAAAGGCAGCATCAACGCTTAAGTGTATATGATGGCAGACATGGCTCCCACTCTGCGCGTTGCAAGCCTTGCCACGTACCTCAACCTTATAAACGTCAAAGTTAACAAAGCTTATACGTCTGTGTATGTGTTGTATTTATTAATTATAATTAACCATAACACAACAAATAAAATAATAAGCAACAATAAATGCAAAGGACAATTTAAACCGATGTTTCATCATCATCATCATCATCAACAAGACATCTACAGCAGGACCTGATCATCCCCCTACCATAGCGCGCGGTTACTCGTCATTTGCCGCCACCCCAACTTTGACCTGCAGTCCAACTCGGAGTAGGTCGACCTAATACTTCGTCTTCAATTCAGACTGATGTTTTAACTAGAAAGTTAAAACTTCGGGTTCAGTAATAAGAGGAACTCAAATATAACGTTTAGCCCACACTTAGGTATGTAGTCGAAGGCTCTAAAGGGCGACTAATACTTGCGTACCAATCGAAGTTCTTTGCACGAATCGCAATTAGACAGCAAGACAGCAAGAATTTGCGTGTCGGGCTTTACTCTATCATCATCATTCTAGATTGTAAGCAGAATATTCGAGAACTGCGAACATAGGTCAGTAGTCGGTACAGTTTTATCACGTATATGCAATACAGCCGAGTCTCCCTGTCACTCGAGAGAACCAGTTTCGGATGAAGTCACTAGTACATATTTAGACAAGGACACAAGGAAATAGGTTGGTTAGAATAATTATTCCATTATTTTAGTGGGATAAGATTTATAACACATGATGTAGCAATATGATAAAAACTTAGAACAAATATGCATGTCAAAAAACACGATTGTTTTACAAAAAATATGAGATGGGCCACATGAAACGTTGAACGGTAATACAATTAATATTATCAACTTTACAAAAAACAACTGATGCCCTCTACCCACCTCTTTCAGAAGATAAGAAATATTATGAAACAGAGTTTTTGTATACTAAAAATATCATGCGAGTGTATAGTTACATAAAAAACGCCCTACTTGGATGGATGATCTTCTTCCTGCCCTTATCCAGTGGAATGGACGTGCTATGCCGTCACTCTTCCATTCATGTCTGTAATCCGTCATCTCTGCACTCACTGCTTTGTCGCACATATCCTCTTTCACGCAGTACATCCTAGTCATCAAAAGTATAACATATATCTAGTGTTTTTAGGGCGCCACCTCACAATTCGTGCGCATTCATACATACTCCCATGACTCTTGTCTTGGAGGTTTGGGAGCGTTCACAGGATGCCATTCGAGTGTTTTGTGATCTCTCCAAAGCATTCGACTGTGTAGAACACTGCACGTTACTGCGCAAGTTAGAAGTATATGTAATTCATGGGAATGCCCTGAACCTTGTGGAATCATACTTATCTGGTAGGCAGCAGAAGGTAAGCGTCAATGGTATCATCTGCTAGTTTTCTTGTCAAAATGGAGGTCCCACTGGAATCAATTTTGGGTCCTTTACATTAGCGATTTGTCTTTTTTTTTGTCCAAGGTCTAGCAGATATAGTTCTATTTGCCGATGATACGTCATTGATTTTTAAAGTTGATAGGAAGAATACCTCACTTGTACATGTTAATAATGCTTTAGCAAGTATATCAAGATGGTTCACAGCAAACAATCTGTTATGGAATGAGAAAAAGTCTAAATGTTTGAAATTTTTGTTGCCTAACGTCAGATATATAGAACCAAACATGGTTCTTGACGGTGACTCCATACAATTGCCAATCCATACAATTGACAATGCAACTTTATTTTTTGCCATATATATTGACTCATATCTCAGGTAAACTAAGCTCTGCAACTTACACGGTTTATAAAAGTAGGCAACAAACAGATATTGCCACGGGGAGATTAGTCTACTTTGCACATTTCCACAGCTTAATGTCATATGGGATTTGGTCTCCCTGGGAGTCAGCTGCAGATATAGAAACTATCTTTATACTTCAAAAACCTGCGATTCGTGCCATCACGCGAATCTCTGAGAATTATTTAAATAAATAAACATACGACCCTACCATCTTTATACATTTATGATAACACTAGCTGTGACCCGCGGTTTCACCCGCGTAGTCTTCGTTCCCGTGGGAATATCGGGATAAAAAGTACCCTATGTGTTATTCCAGGGTCTAAGCTACTTACGTACCAAATTTCAGCCCAATCGGTTCAGTAGTTTTGGCGTGAAAGAGTAACAAACATCCATACATACATCCATACAAACTTTTGCCTTTATAATAGTATTAGGATCATGTATATGCGTAAAAATTTACTTAAATTCAAATTGAATAGAGACCTCCATAATTTTAAAACTAGAATAAAGACAAAATAGCTATATCTAGCTTTAGATTATCTAAAACAAATAAAAAGACATTCTTAGGAAATAGTGTACGTTTCTATAATAAAATCCCAAAAGAGATAACGGGGCTCTCAGAGGGTAAATTCAAAACCTATAAAAATCGACTTTACTAAAGCAGGCTTATTATAAAGTCAATCAGCACATAGAGGACAAAGATACCTGGAAACTTCTGCATAGCCACCACGGAGCACCTTCCAAACAAACGAATGTAACCAAACCAAATATTGTAAACCAATCAGTTGAATAAAATTAAGCCCTGCAAGTTTCTTGTGCGTTCTTCTTGTAGAGGAATCTTTCCGAACGCACCGTAGACTCATTACTGTTTATATTCATTGAAGTGCAAAACTGTCAGATTGTGACCTGTTTGAATGCATCTTTTTGAGTTTGAGTTTTCCCTTTAGTTAGATAACAGCCACATGATTCGATGATCATCTGTGTAATATATCTGGTCGTTGGTTACTGTTTACTGTGGGCGTGCTACACGGTTCCGAATTTCATTATCCGAACAACATACTTCCGAAAGGTTACATTTCCGAAAAACACCGCATCGTAGGTTTGCCGAATAATATTTCACCAGAGACTAATTGAGAAAATTCCTAATGGAAAACAAAAACCTAAGCGTCTAAGCGCCTAGACGAAGACATTGGTGCAATAATGTCCACTATGTGGACGGCCCCATAATAGTCAAAGTCGTGTTCTACTAAACCATTATCTATTTTGGGGAATTTTTAAATATAGGTACTACTGATCCCATTCTTCTTTTAGATATTTGGGCTGGCGTCGCGCAGTTGACATAATACGAGAGTAGTCTTAGCACGGCTTTTGAACAGATTTTAGGTTCAAGGAAACCTATATATATACGTATATATATATATCGATAAAACAAATGGTAAAAGAATTGCAAAACTTAATATCAAATTAATTTTGTTTTTCAGTAAGATGAGCAGTAAGTTGAAGCATCGACCACATACTCGAGGGGGCGAGCATATTGCCATCAAATGAGGAAAAATCTGGACTTCAAGCTGTTCCTGAGAAAGATGCCTGGAAAGATGCCTGAACCTGGGAATCGAACCCAGGCTCCTGCTCAGCAGTTGACCGCTATACTAACGGGGCAATCAACATTGTGCCCAAATTGTAATAGAAATAATATTTTTTTATGGGACTTCCACACAAGGTCATTTTCACATTCACTTCCCAAACTAGGCTAGAAGCCTGTACTATGGTAACCAGATCACTGATATACACGATAATGATAAACAGACATGTTCATGCACACAAATGTTTGACCTGGCCGGGGATCGAACCCGGGGCCTGCGGCACAGAAAGCCGATTTACTACCATCTGTGCCAACCAGGCTGTCAATGTGTACGTTACGTATAATACGAAACCCACCGTCAAGCAGTGAATGACATGACAGTACCGTGACGTCACGCGGCTCACGGCACTCTGCCAACCCGAGAACCGGTTCCAACCAGTAGCCAAACTCGACAAGTCAGCCAGTAATTTACTGGACATTCACGTGATTGGAATTTGAAGGTAAAGTAATGTGACGTCACTACAGCCTTGTCTACGTTAAAATGTGATAGTAAAATTAATTAAAATACGTATACCGTAATTATAGTTTGTCAATAATAGCTTGACAGGTACCTGACAGCTGAACAAAAATTAATTTTAGGTTCAAATCTAGGCTTAGTTTAACTTTTTTATTGACTACATATAAAAGCAATTCAACGTCATTGACTACATACCTTAATTTTTACATGTTTTTACTCATGACATAAATTTTATGGAACCCTACACCAGGTATACTAGTATATACCTACATATAATATAGACATACTAGCCACCTGGTATGTCTTGACAATTAATTAGTGTATAATCTACCAATACCACAAAATCGTATCTAAATAGCGTAGATGTCTGGATATATCAGATGTAACATAACATCACGCCTTTTTCCCAAGGGGTTCCCTTAGGTACAGCCACAATTCGCCATTAATATTTTTTATGTCCCATAGAAATAAGTGGGTAATATCTAAAGAGCACAGTCCCAGACTTCAGACTATCATTGAGAAAATTCTTAATAAAAAAATCCAATAAAACTTTTGCCTTACCTATGATCGAACCTGGGACCTAATGATCGGCAGTAGCGTTTTTGAACCACTACGGCACCGAGCCACTAAGGCATAAAAGAATAACTTCAAAAACTACAGCAAAAACATTTTCAGCAACACAGCTCGCACTGTCAAAAATTTATCTCAGATCTCATGTAGAGCCAAAAAATATCTGACTTGGAACTTTAACCCCCAATCCTAAAACTAAGGGATGGAAGATTGTGTGAAACTTCCGCAAATTTTGATACTAGAGGTCTGAAAAGTGATACAGGGACTCCTTGTTGATATTTTCATAAGTAGCTTACAAAAAGAAGTGAAATCCCAACAAAAACATTTTTATGTAAAATGTTGCCAAGAACACCAAGACGAGAGACCATATGATTCGCACTGTCAAAAAGTTTTCAGATCTCATGTAGAGCTAAGATTCTAACTCTACGCGCCCTAAATTCGCAAACTCTACACCCTAGTGGTAATAATATGTGGCTTGGCCGGATGTGGCTTTAGATATTTTTTATTGTTTGTGTACTAGCTTGCATACTAATTGTCAGCTTTCTAGAACTTCGGGGAGTACCCTAGAATTTTGATGATCATCAGTGAGTCAGTGACGAAATCGTCGATTTTTAGATATCAATGAAATTTAAAGTATTAGAGATATATGCAATTGAAACTTTCTAAGTTTAAAAATCCACTATTGACAACATATCCTGAGAATTTTGTTACATAACATAACATACATTCACGCCTTTTTCCCTAAGGGGTAGGCAGAGGTGTACCCAGGACTCAGTCCCATAGTAGATACACCCACATTTCGCCAGTATGTTATTGGTCCCATGTAATAGGGGGCGAGCCTATTGCCATCTACCGGGCACAGTTCCAGACTCCAGGCAGTTATTGAGATAATTCCTAATGGAAAAATCCAATATTTAACACTTTGCCTGACCTGGGGATCGAACCCGGGACCTCTTGATTGGCAGTCGAGCATGCGCCCTCTACGCTACCTAGGCAGTCGAGAATTTTGTTTTGCTGGTATAATCCAGATCCAAGTTATGTGAGTTTATAAAAACGACGAAGTGCTTTGAGAAAAGGTAATTAGGCCGTTGCGGTTCGTTTGGAATATCTTGGCGGCGGCACTCCGTGCCACAAGATAGATCTAGTCAACCTCATCATCAAAACAAAATTCAACTATTGCAAAATACTGCGACCTAAAACGATTCATAAAAATAATGAACTGAATAGCTATACAACAAATATACAACAAAATACAAAACAAATATAAGGTCTAAACGTTAGAGCACGATTCACGTGACAATGTTACTATTAGGTATAGGTATACATATACTTAAAGATAACACTAATGATCCACATAAAATATATACTACCACATAAACTTACTTATGTAGAGCAGTAAACAGTATACTAAATAATACTTATATATTATGGGCTCACAGATAAATCAACCTTATATACTGCATAACCGCTGGCCCCGCCCCTGTAAGTGTCTCATTAGATTTAATTAAATTCAATGTTTAAGCATGACATGTGGCAAGTTTAAGGTGTGAAAGTCTGCTCCATCTCATAAAAACTAAACGACTCACGACCTCCCCAGCAACATATGTGAAATACCCACCACGTATTGGTCTTTTAGGTTGAGTTGTCTGAGGGTTATGCACGATTCGCACTACTCCCGATTCACACTGCTCGTAAAGCACCTACGAAAAGATCCCACTATGCCCGGAATCAATTTTGAGTACGGTCGAATGAAAAGTTTTTATCTCTCCGAGGTACATCCATAATGTGGAATTATTATTAATGTTATGAATAATGTGTATGGAACTAATAACCTTCAATATATTTTAGTTGAGAGTGAGTAGACTGCATATCATACCGAGACCCAATCATTGAAGCTCCTGTTAGGACAATGTATCAGCGGCATGCGCGCTTGACTTATGTACATATTACGATCACAGAAGCCGTGACCAGTGCAATTGCACTACGAATATTAGCCTAAAGAGAAACTGTAATTTATTGTTATGTGTAGGAAAATGGCGTTTATTTTGAGTGATTTGTAGAGGTGTGGTTAATAGCGTGAATTTCGAAGCGAATGAAATTTTACTTGATGTTAAAGTTAGACTTGCACATCCTACCTAGGTTATGTCGAAATTACGCGGAATGGTGGAAATCCGACTTATCTAGATTCAAGCGTTGACAGTTTATCGCATTAGTAACATTATATATAGCCAACATTATGACCATAAGGCACGTGGATGTGACACGAACTCAATCATGACACAGTTCGTTTACTGCAGATGACACGTGAGATGGCTTATACTCACAGACAACTCAACCTAAAAGGCCCCGCTTTTATGAGTTTCAAGCTTAGAATAAGCAATAGTACGAGTACTAACCATAGACATAACATTGTTTTCGCTATGCTTAAAAACAAACAGAGCGTGGGAACCACTCCGAACAAAAGTGAGATACGAGAGAAAATGATGACAAAGAAGGACTCTTTATGATGAATTCTTTCTTTCAGAAGCCGCCTCACAGGAAATGGACCTGGTTGAGTCCCGATGGTTCCACGAGAAACGAGATAGACTTCATCATGACCAAAAAGAGACATACATTCAATGATGTCTCCGTGATCCCTGCCGGTTTTCACCCTGTAAAACCGGTAGTGATCACAGACACATTGAATGTTAACGTCAAACTTGAAAGGTCACCTCGTCATCAGGTCGTCGGCCTGATGAAGTCCACGGTCCGATCTACTCACGCCCATATACAAAACCCTGAAAACTTTCAACTCGAACTATCTAATTCCTAGGATTGGGTCAAATTTCTAATAAGTGGCGTGTGAGCTGAACGCATAGTTAGTAGCAAGGATAGTGATTATTTTTTATTGGTATCATTTCAGTGTAATCTTAGATAATCGAGTGCAGACTTTGTCTTGAGCCCAAATTACCATCAACCATATGAATATTTATCAATATGCAAATACCAAACAATATGAATATTAATACATATGATAAGTCCTCTGACGGATACGAAAATATTGCCTAAAAATAAAAGCAAGACAAATAATATAACAAAAACATCGATGCGGGAATAAACGACATCTCTCACAATCAGAGTTACAATTTACGATAAAGCCTGAGTGTGAGCGTCATTGAGAATATGGAATTTTTGCTACAATAAGAATTGAATGGAAAAATTTACATCACAAATTACGAGTACGTCGCTGGCTCATTCGAAAAATCTACGTAATTGATAATAGTAAAAGTACCCATTGTGCTCGTACCATACAATAGATAACAAAAGTCCAGCTCCATACAATAAGCGATAACTTGTACTCCACAGAGACGCGCAAACTCTCTCGGAAATTCAATGGATGCGTAGCCGAGCGCGCTTCGCAGACCCTTTTTAGGGCTCCGAACCCTAAAAGGGTGCCGAAGGAGCCCTATTACTAAGCCTCCGCTGTCCGTCCGTCCGTCTGTCACAGGGCTCTATCTCATAAACCGTAATAGCTAGGTACTTGTAATTTTCACAAAACATGTATCCCTAATGCCGCTACAACGACAAATAATAAAATTAAAAAAAAGTTTATAATTAAAGGTACTCTCCATACAAGCAACGTGATTTTGCTCAAAATTTATTTATCGATTTCGTTCGTGTATCGTGAAAACGGCATCAGCTAGGTATTTGATTTTTTCACGGAACGTTAATGATTATGATTGCTATAATATGAAATAATTATGACTAAATAAAATTAATAAATAACTGGAGCGTTCATACAAATCACGATTTTTTTTCTACGTTTCACGCTGTAACACCATAATGGCAATAGTTATCAACTTGAAAATCTTACACAATATGGGTAACTATAATAGCTATAACAAAAAATACTAAAAAATAAATAAATTCAAAAATTCAAGGACTTTCCCATACAAGACACTTTTCCGACTTATTAAAATCAAATAAGACTAATTCTGACTAGAGTTTTCGAAGAAGATTTCAAACAATATTTGGCAATACACATATAACATTATCATGATTTACCTTATATTATACGAGTAAGATACCGTATCCTGTGTAATATTTTTAATCTAGATATCTATTGCATACCATCAGGTTATCTGAATAAAAACTCCTGAATGCGATGAGACTGCCGGTTACTTACAGTCTTCCTTATTATTAGTAAAATACTACATCTGGTCTTTGTTTTTTTTCGAAGCTGGTCATTAAGATTGAGTCTGGGACAAATAGTTCATCGTCAAGTGGCACTTTAATGGACAGAAAAAAATGGACAAACAATGTGTGAAGATTGGTTTCAAGAGGAACAATAGAGTCCGAATAGTACAAGTAACGTGTTTTTTCAATAAAAGTGGTAGACCCGCAAATTTTTTATGATACTTGCTTTAGAAATTGACGTTTGAAAAGAATTTATTAAGTGACTTACTTGACCGACAATTGTTTTTTTATTCATTGGCTGTGTAAGGTACATTTATTTAAGGTGGAGAAGTGATTTCTATAGCTATATCAGTACATACGGTGGAGAGTGAGGAGCCCTTCACATGCGCGTCCCAACACGCATTTGACAAGTTTATTCTATTGAAATATTTATATATATTTAAGTATTTGTTTTTGGAACCACCGTCCCGTCATGTTCTGTATATCCTTCCTCTGCATGGTTGTCTGGAAGAGATCGCTCTGAGCGATAAGGTCGCCAGTTGTTACTCTTTCTAGTTTTTAAGTTTTCTTTTTGCCTTTTTTGTATAATTGTGGTACCAATAGTGTTATCATTCATTCATTCAAATATTTTGTGTGCTCGTGCCCATATTATTCATATATCCCAACTTAGGGAGGTTTTTATAACAGAATATCTGATAGGCTGACCTTCCGTCCCGTTTTATGATACACGTTTACAGTGTACTTGGTCGCCATAGTGATTGGTACTATACCACTTGTAAACATCGTATTATGGATTTCTCGAAATACAAGTACTTTTCAGTAGGGAGTATATAGGTATAGATAAAAGGCCTATTACACCTTCACTGAATCAGGGTCCCTAAGCCTTAAAGTGCGGTGTTACAAAAAGAAATTTTTAAACGTCAATAAATAATATCATTAACTCGAAATTAATCTTATATATATTATAATAATTATTATTACATTAATCTTCTATAATAGCTTATGGTGTTCTATGGGGGAAGCCTATGATCAGCAGTGGATGTTTTGCGGCTGATGATGATGATGATGATGAATCTACGCACGTTCGGAAATAATCATCTACAAGAAGAACGCACAAGAAACTAATTTTTTTTCAACTGCGAGTTTTACAATATTTATTGTTTAGTAAAATTTGTTTGCTTGTAAAGTGCCGGGTGGTGGCTAAGTTTCCAGGCATCTTTGTCCTCTATGTATTGGTTAACTTTATAATATTTACTAATCTCGCCGTAGCTGCATCTGTTACTTGCCTGATTTTATAAACCTGGCAAGTTTTCCTGACAGTATGTTAATATTATTGTTCCCTTAGAATATATAGGCATTGCTTAATTATCAGCATTTTAAACATAGATTACATTGATAAATACATTTCTTGAAAAATAAAAATTATTTACGGTTTGTCTATATCTGTTCACGGTTCGGTATGAACCCTTCGGTAAAAATGTACACACAATATACCACATAATTATACTTATAATCTATTGCCTAGTATTATCAAGCTAGTCAAGATCGTAAGGGGCCAAGGTCGTAATGCTAATGTCCGGACTTATGTACTAGGAGTATGTAACTAAGGGGCCCGTCCCGTCGACATGTAGATGACCTGTCTATAGATCGACAAGGATAATGTGACCGAGCTGTGACGCGAACTGCCGCGCCCTCCACTTTGATGGATTAGCCAATTTATTATGGTTATTTGGACTTTCTGGTACGTATCTAACCTACCTACTACTCGTATTACAGTTATAGTTACATACCGTCTGAGACGTCGTGATCTATTTTTTTTGACATTTTTCTATTCTGCCTCGATGGTGAAGTTAGTGGGGGTAAGCTCTATTGCTGAGCATACGTCTCTGGGTTCGATTACCATATCAGACAAAATGTTGGATTTTCCAATAGGAATTTTCCTACAGTCCTGACCGAGAGACTGGATTTGTACCCGGATGTAAATGGGCTCGCCCCCTATTACATGAGACTTAAACAACGTAACTGGCGACCTCTGTCAAGGAATAAGGAGTGATGTTATTTTCATCTTATAGGTACTTGATGTGTCCCGCAATTTCACCCGCGTAGTCTTCGTTCCCGTGGGAATATCGGGTTAAAAAGTACCCTATGTGTTATATGTGTAAGCTATATGTGTATCCACATGCCAAATTTCAGCTCAATCGGTTTAGTAGTTTAAGGGTGAAAACGAAACAAACATATAACCTTTTTTACATTGTACTGAGATTTGAGATTTATAATATTAGTAAGATTAGTTTTTAGTGTACTACCACAGAATAGTACTACTAACTCTTAGAACAAGAGATTTTTTAAACAGGTTCATTAACTGAGTATTTTATACATTTACATCATACTTGTGTGATAATAGATCTTTGTAGTGGTAGGCCTCTTTAGCAGGGGGCCGCCTGGGGAAGTACCACACCTTTGCCAGTTATTCATCCGCCGTGTTCCGGTATGAAGGGCAATGTTACCAGGGAAATTACTGGGCACGATGAGATTCAACAACTCATATCTCAAGGTGACAGGCGCAGTGCAGTGGCGCGCAGAATTTTGAATTTTAAAACACTGGGTGGCACTGTGTCTGATGTGGGCAATCATGATGCTTACCATCAGGCACCTGATTTGCTCGTCTTGTTACTCACTATCATAAAAAAAAAAGATAAATATAGTCGGATTTTACGTCACGAAGTCGATTTAAAAGAACCTTGGCTACATGAATAACCAGTTTTGAGTACACCTAATTATCTAAGAAAACTAGAATACGACGTTACCGAGGAGTTACTTCTTCCTGAAAATCCGGAACAAGAAACTGTTTTAACAGTTCTTGATTGCAAAGGTCACTTTGAGAAGAATCACTATTATATATGATGAGTTTTGAGCCAAACCCAAACAATGTAGCTAAACAATTAATAGTAGCGCCACAAAATACTTTGTGGGAGTAGCGCCCCCATGTGAATGCTACACGTGATGTGATTCGAACCCAGTTGGCTTCGAATCCGGATATATTTTCGCTAAGCCAGGAACGCTTATCTATGTATACTGTTAAATGTTGCAACTCCACATTTATTGGGCCCAATAACCAAATTCTGATAGGAGTTTACACCACTTGTATTTTCTATTATTTTCTAAAGGGCGACATGTCGGCCCCGCGGATGTAAGAAGTAAGTTAGGCAACTGTAGAATTTTTTAGTCTTTTTTCAATAAAGGCACTGCCAAAAAAAGCCAATGCACCAATACGTGATCCATAAATATCATCCATACAATGTGGTAATGTACAATATGTATGTAAATATAATATATAGGTACATATTGGTGTTTTGGACCCAATACTTACTTAAATTGTTACGAATATGGCTGGCTTATGATGAGAATGTGAATCGGTCCTCGGATATAATGTTCTGTCAACATCACGCCTTTTTTCCTAAAGGGTTAGGCAGAGGTGTAACACCTCCATACCATTTCGCCTGTTATGTTACTAAGTCCAGTGTAACAGGAGGCAAGCCTATCTGAATGTTAATTAACATTAAGATTTTGAGCTTCTTGTTTTTTCATTGGTCTTAATTAAAAAAATATAACAGATTGAAGAAAATAAGTAGCTGTATAGTTACAGCTACTAACTTATTATCTACCTTAGCAAATGCACTACTATAGAACACTATGGCTAAGGTGCGCCAACTGACTTTAACATTAACAGGATACAGGACCTCTTAGCAGTTTGACACAATCCTATGGAAAAGTTACTAAATTGATGTTTTGTATTCCCCTGTTTCCTCCTAATACAGTGAACCTATTTGATATATTTATATCCTGATATTTTTAAAGTTGAAGTAAAGTATGTCCCTATTATTTTATTTTGTATTTAAACTCTATATTTTTTTTTGTGAACGTCCAATCACGCGAGTTAAACTGCGATTTTTGGAAGTTCACTATGAAAAAACTAAGGGTTTATAAGAAAAATTTAAATGTCAGGGACATAGGTTAATAATAAAAATATCAGGATATAAATTTATAGAATGGGTTAATTATTTTCGGAGGAAACATGGGAATATCGATTTGGTAAATTTTTCATAGGATTGTGTCATATTTCTAGAAGGCTATGTACAGAGCGTACAGCTCAATGCTTAACAGACCACATCTCTGGTGATAACACATTACACGTTCATTTTACGTTATTATTGACGTTATTGATGTCTTTTCAACATAATGTGTCAAAATGGTGTAACACGTTTTATTATCTAACTAGCTGGTGCAATTCAGCCTTTGAAAATCTACAGGCCAGAGTGGTTTAGGCGAACCGTGCTATCGGAGAATAATGGTATAGTCAAAATTTTTTTTTGATGAACTGACCTGTGGTGAAAAATTCTTTTGACGGTCGGTGGCTTCGTTGAATGATGATTCGATGAATCGTACGTAGATGTATGTATGTAACGTATGTAACGAAGCGGCCAATATACCAGCCGAAAGAAAATCCATGTGCTCCAAACCACTATCAGAAGGCAGCGTAAACCTAGTTAAGGATAACATTGGTTCAAAATATGGCCAATGTAGCCGAGTGGAAGTATCCTGCAGTATAATAAAGCTATGTACTCACAGTGGAATGTCGCCAGAAGTGTATGAGTGCATGTATGTCAGTGGCGGGCGCCAGTAGCAAGTAGTCTCGCCACTCGTCGTAGCTAATGTTGAGGCTGCCGTCCTGATCCATCCTGAAAAAAACTGCTACTTTGACCACCACTTTAAAATCTTCAAGGTGAACTGAGATGTCAGTTTATTTAGGTCCCGGGCAGGTCATACGTTTTTTCGCATATGAATTTTAGTATGAACACAAAATCGCCAGTAAGTGACGGGGAAATCTTATCGGATCGTTCAGACTTCAAACATTGAAATTCATGTCATGTCATGCGCTAACATTGAATCTTGGTGGAAAGAATATATGGAGACGCCACATACAATTACCTGCAACATTACAGTTGTAGTTAGGTGCATCATCAGCCATCTTATGCATCAAGTTTCATGGTAGTTGAACCACAGTTTTATTTTTATGATAGTGAGTGACAAGACGAGCAAATCAGGTGCCTGATGGTAAGCATCATGATTGCCCACATCAGACACAGTGCCACCCAGTGTTTTAAAATTCAAAATTCTACGCGGCATTGTACTGCGCCTGTCACCCTGAGATATTAGTTGTTGAATCCCATCATGCCCAGTAATTAAAAGAATATAATATACTAGCGACCCGCCCCGGCTTCGCACGGGTAGCAGAAGTAGATATAGTGAACGTTTAACAGGAGTAAATTCGTGATACATTGTATTTTAATAGATAAAACCCTAATGGTTTACGCAGCGCACGCAAATTAATGACTATTTCTGTTACAATGACCAAACCTTAACCCATGTATAAATTTATCGTGGGCTATTTTGAAGTTATTGATAAGTACTACAAACCCCTAGTACATTCCTTTATTCAACCACCAATACTTTTCACATCGCATGCATATAATGACTTTCGATTATTGTGACTAAACCAAAATAAATGGATATAATTTATGTATACTGTTTTGTAGGTATTGATAAGTACTACAAACCCTTAGTACATTATTTTACTCTACCACCAATAGTTTTCACACCGCATGAAAAATAATCACTGCTTCGATTATTGTGACTAAACAAAAAAAGATGGATATAATCTATGTATACTGTTTTGTAGGTATTGATAATTACTACAAACCCCTAGTACATTACTTTACTCTACTACCAATAGTTTTCACACCGCATGAAAAATAGTCACTTTTTCGATTATTGTGACTAAACCAAAAAAGATGGATATAATCTATGTATACTGTTTTGTAGGTATTAATAATTACTACAAACCCCTAGTACATTACTTTACTCTACCACCAATAGTTTTCACACCGCATGAAAAATAGTCACTTTTTCGATTATTGTGACTAAACCAAAAAAGATGGATATAATCTATGTATACTGTTTTGTAGGTATTGATAAGTACTACAAACCCCTAGTACATTACTTCCCCACCAATAGTTTTCACACCGCATGAAAATAATCACTGCTTCAATTATTGTGACTAAACCAAAAAAGATGGATTTAATCTATGTATACTGTTTTGTAGGTATTGATAAGTTCTACAATCCCCTAGTACATTACTTTACTCTACCACCAATAGTTTTCACACCGCATGAAAAATAATCACTGCTTCGATTATTGTGACTAAACCAAAAAAGATGGATATAATCTATGTATACTGTTTTGTAGGTATTGATAAGTACTACAAACCCCTAGTACATTACTTTACTCTACCACCAATAGTTTTCATACCGCATGAAAAATAATCACTGTTTCGATTATTGTGACTAAACCAAAAAAGATGGATATAATCTATGTATACTGTTTTGTAGGTATTGATAAGTACTACAAACCCCTAGTACATTACTTTACTCTACCACCAATAGTTTTCACACCGCATGAAAAATAGTCACTTTTTCGATTATTGTGACTAAACCAAAAAAGATGGATATAATCTATGTATACTGTTTTGTAGGTATTAATAATTACTACAAACCCCTAGTACATTACTTTACCCTACCACCAATAGTTTTTAAAACCGCATGAAAAATAGTCACTTTTTAGATTTTTGTGACTAAAACAAAAAAGATGGATATAATCTATGTATATTGTTTTGTAGGTATTGATAAGTACTACAAACCCCTAGTACATTACTTTACTCTACCACCAATAGTTTTCACACCGCATGAAAAATAGTCACTTTTTCGATTATTGTGACTAAACCAAAAAAGATGAATATAATCTATGTATACTGTTTTGTAGGTATTGATAAGTAGTACAAACCCCTAGTACATTATTTTATTCTACCTCCAATACTTATTACAGCGCATTCATATTATGTCTTTTTCGATTATTGTGACTAAACCAAAATAGATGGATGAAATTTCCGTGGACTGTTTTGTAGATATTGATAAGTACTACAAACCCCTAGTACATTATATTATTCTACCATCAATGGATTTCACAGCGCACGCAAATTTATGAATATGGTAATTATATTATGTGACACTTTGGTTCACAATATTGCAGTTTTCTTACGGATCCCTAATATTTTTCAAAATCTCATATAGCCTATGTCACTCACACTGAATTTAGCTATCCATAAGTGAAAGAATTTTTAAAATCGGTCCAGTAGTTTCGGAGCCTATTCGTTACAAACAAAAAAACAAAAAAACAAAAAAACAAAGATTCTCTCTTTATAATATTATATTATTATTATTATTATTATTATATATTATATATAGTATATAGTAATATAGTATATATAGTATATATAGTATAGATAGTATAGATAGTATAGAAGTATAGATGTACTAAAGATTGAACTGTCAAACCTAACAATGGAAGCCATTTTATGCGACATTATGAGTTGTAGATATGCACCAGCTTTTAGTAAGTATATTATTCTATGTCTATGCATTTTTTTAATAGGATTGAAAACGAAGGCAAGGCCGGCTGTAACGCAGTTAAGTAAATAACAACTAACCTTGGCGATAGCATGCCCCCTGTAAAGCGTCGTGTTTTAGGTTGAGTAGTCTGTTGCGCATGAGCATATCTATTTATTTGATCTGTTTCTGAGTGTTATATGCATATCATATGTATAGCTATATACATTAGTATGTATGCACAGGCTTCTATCCTAGTTTGTGACCAGAAACCTGTGTGGAAGTTGACACATTATATCAAAACAAAAAATAGCTCAACACAGCTACCAGTGGACGTCTTCCGGTCGATGACGATCATTAATAAAATAGCCGATCTACCAAATGTCTATTAAATTTTGTTTTATTTTATTAAATAACAGTTTTGCGGACATATTCCGTTCTTAAATGTTAATGCGATGCAATAGAATCCTAGTGCAGGAGTGTGTAAACATTAATTTTTATACTTCTACTTGCACTATCTGTGTCCCTTGGTTCCATCCACTAAAAATAACCCTTATGTTATTATATCACTATCATAATACAGATTCTTTCAGAAGTTTTAGCGATAAAGTGAACAAGTAAAATGAACTGTCTCTGTATATACGCCACGGTTTTCATTAATGAATGGAGTGTGATTCAAAAGGTATACATATATTATGTATATGTAGTTGATTATAGTTTTGTATTTTCCTGAATTATGACGACGAATGTTGAAGAGACCGGTAAAAATCATGCAGACTAGGAGTTGATAAAAAAAAAACAAAATTGGTTTATGATATAAAAACAATGCACTATTTATTACCACAAAAGCTATTTTGCGCTATTACGTTATTATTAGTCTTAAGATGATCTATTTTTCTATGCTTTGCTGATACATGTGCGGAGCCGAGGCAAGTCGCTAGTATAGAATATTAGTGAGATATTTTACTGACGTTACTGTTACTGGTTGAGAATATGATCCGGGTACAGTTACACCAATGACGCCGGTGTGACTGAATGGGATTGATGAACACATTTTATCCAGGAAGTAAGAAATTATGAAACTATCAGTTTGATGATTTCACTGATGATTCAACACTGCAATGACTTGTAGCCGAGTTTAAGCCTAATTAATTATATAATATGAACACACTGGATTCAGCTAACAACCGGCCTAGGTGGAAATCTATGGGGAGGCCTATGTTCAGCATTGGAAGTCCTATGGCTGAGATGATGATGATGATGATGATATTAAAAACTAAACAATATTAAATATATCTAAGCGCTTGGTAGAGGCGACGCGTAAGTAAAATGTCTGGTTAAATGTAAGTGAGCGTACACATTAGCGGCTAGCGGTCGTCTGTATTGTTCGGTTTTATTGTATTTATGTAGACATTTAAGAGCGTAGAATACGCTACACAATATTTTTATTTTTCAAATATTATTTTTCCAAATACCATTATCCCTTTCGATAAACTTATATCCCCATATTCATTTCGATAAATTTAAAGATGAAGTAAACTGTCTATCTTATTTTAAAACTCTTGATGTTTTTCTAGTGAACGTCTCATCACGCGAGTTAACACAGTGATTTTAGACGTTCACTGAGTGGATTTTAGAGGTCTGCTATTTAGTAGTGTATGTAGTTAACAGGAAAGAGGACCTCTTAGCTTATTGTAGAGAACGTCCAATCACGCGAGTAAAACTGGGATTTTTGGAAGTTCACTATGAAAAACCCAAGGGTTTATAAGAAAAATTAAAATGACAGGGACATAGGTGATTTTCACTATAAAAATATCAGGATATATTATATTCATTGAAAAATTTATTATATTCGGAGGAAGCAGGGGAATACAAAACATCGATTTGGTATTTTTTTTCATAGGATTGTGTCAAATTCCTAGAAGGCCATGTACGCTTTTACGGTCTCTTAAGAGTGAGGTAGCTATAGTATTGTTTTTTTCAATAACTTGCCCATTATAATAAAAAATACTAGGAATGTGACTGCAATGTGATGTTACATATGGTGTGCGATAAGATAATGGCATATTATACTATATTATATACTACACTTAAAGCCTTCCTGTTTTCCCCGTTGGGTAAAGATGACCCCATAGCAGGGCCTACGGGGATAACGGGACTACACATAGTTTACTACAAAAAAAACGTAGAGTTAATGTCAGCGCACACAGGCAGCGTGCGAACCCGACTCGAAACGCGCCCGTCCGACGCCCGCGTTCTGTCTGCGCTGACCTTTAGATTACATCTATATAAATTGGCAAGCGGAATACATACACGCCCAAGATCTGACTTTTGCATAGAAACGCGCCGCGTCTAGAGTGTAGAGTTATATGTGTGTAATAATTTTTTTGATAGAATTTAATAGATTTTATTGATGTGTGACCATAAATTGATGGTTTTAGCGAGAGTTGTTCAGCAAGTTTACAGCCTTTTTTTACTTTGCAGCTTTGCGCATGTGTGAGTAGCTCACAGCATCGATGCCTACATGACTCTCGACTTACCACCAAAATATAGGCCATACAGCGTTTCTGAAACATGTTTTTATATTAAAACTTATTTTACAAATAAACTTTTTAATTTTAAGCTTGTCACACAGCGAAAAAGTTCCTAGCTTACTTTTTTTTCCAAAGAATATAGTGAATTTATATGAGTAATTATAATATTGAAAAATTTTGACTAGGCGCAAAGGAACCAACGCTTGCCATCAATTCACACATGGTTTTTCGTACACTTGTGGTTAGTAATGGCTACACAATTTGTATGTCACTGGTAGAAGGAAGCTATTCAACGTCATTGGTCACTGGCGACTGGTGGCTGTGGTTATAGCTCATTTACGTTTAGCCTTAAAAGGAGATGTTGGTTTTTGGGCCACGTCGACCTTATATAATTATTTGATAGGCATAATAATAAGATTTTCAAATGTGCATTAATAATATTTTTTAGTATCGCCATTACTTATAATGAAATAAGCAAAATGTTCTACTAAAATTAGAACGCGCGTCGCTAAACAAAGAATGGTAAGTACTGAATTTTATTGAAATCAAATTACAAATTAAACGGCGACGATAGGATGGCTACATGTCTGGGAATATTATTGCGAATAACATTATCTACCCGGCAGTATAGGACAGACAGTGTAAGGTTTTCTGGGCCCAACTTCCATGGATTCCGAGCCCGTTTCCTTTGGCAAAGAAAACTGGTACCCATTGTCAAAACAAACTATATAGTCCCACAATCTTATCTGTTCAGTGTACGGCGGCGCTAGTGGAGAATTTGATAATGTTCCTCAAAATAGCGGTTGACAAGATGTAGTTCCAAATTTGGCCACCGGAACAGCTAAGTAGGTGGGACTATAATAGTGTTATGACATATCCGAGCCTTGACTTGAACTTTGACACCATAGTTTCCTACAAAGCGACTCAATAAGAATAACGCAAAATCTTAAACAAAAACTAAGATAACATATATTAGAATACCAGCTCAACAATGCAATAGAACAAGTCGCAGGGCAAAAGGAAACTAAAGCATAAAAATAATATTTCGCTTTTAATAGAGATTGAGGGTTTACAAACCTTTTGAGTAGTCCTGTGGCTTCATTTCTGCCGACTGCTATGCCCAAGTCCGCGAACGCCGAAATCAGTTCTTCCAAGTCTACCTTTCCTGAAAAAAAAAAATAAGAGCTTTATAATTTCTAAAAAGAATCGTTCATAATAATTATAGCTAGTTGTCTCAAATATCTTCGTCTTTAAGGTTAGCGCACACAGAAAAAGAGCGCGAGACGAAGCGTATCGGGCAGGAGGGCGACAAGGAAAAGCGTACCACTAGGTTTCATACTTCAGTGCGTACCACCCGCGTATGCTGTCTGTGTGATGTATAGACGACAGTCTATATTAATACATTGACATCGGATTTGAATCAATTTTGAATAAATATGACATAGATTTTTTTTATTTTTTATTATATATTATCACTGACTTTGACATTCGACTTAATTTTTAACTCCAATTCTTAAATTTAAATACAATTCTCTTATAATTCAATTATGATAATAAATCCAATCTTAATTTTTATATCTTGACATTATATTATTGTATTTCTTATATTTTGTACGCCAGAGAAACTGGCAAAACATGCTGTACTATATATTATGTTGAAGTTTTTACAAGCTCCATCTACCATGTTTTACGCAAATAAATCATTTCATTTCATTTCATACAAGGAATAAGATATTAGATGCACCGTACTCCCGACCGACGCTCTCGTCCCACACTCAAGTGCTATCTGCGCTAACCTTAAAAATGTACCAATAATCGTCAATTATTTTTATGACTATATACCTATAGAACAGATTACTATAGTATTACGTGAAAGATTTTTAGGCAAGTGACTCACTAGAAAAAGATATAGCTATAGCAACCTTATTAGTTATTATTACTAATTTTGATTAATATACATACTGTATTATAAATACATTCAATATATTATTATAGCAGTGTGTTTTCATAATTACTTACATATATATTCTTAATACCTATCTAGCAATATACGTATATAGTCATTTGGGTCAATGTACCGTAGTTTATTATAATACCTCTCACTCACCTTGCCCGACTGTGTTTTAATCAGTTTTATTTTAAACTATTATTAAAACGATACGCCACCGATTAGAAATTAGACACAATCCTATAAAAAATTCAACTTAATTTTTAGAAGTGACGCTTTAAAAAATTTATGTTCAATGACAGGAACTTGGTAGGTATATCATAATATTAAAAAATCAGGATAAAAATTAATCGAATGGTTAACGGAGGAAAAAGAGTAATACCGCAGAATTAATAAGAATAATATAAATAAATTGTTTAGGCATACGTATGTATGCAAAGTGTAGGGTTCCATACCTAGATACCTGAACAAAACGCTGCCAATCCCGACAAACAATCCGCCTACAGAACATAAAGCGCCATCTATTAGTTCCTTGCGTAAAGTATGAAAATATGTAGTAAATTGGCCATAACTTTTGATTCCGTCAACTTAGAAGTATGATTTTTTTACAGCCACAGGCCACAAGGGACCGCAGATCTGAATGGTTCATATAAATTTCAACTTGATATCTTCCACGCGTTCCCGTCAAAAAGTGTCTTGATAGACGGACAGACAGACAGACAGACGAACAATTAAATGATCCTATAAGGGTCCCTTTCCCAGACATGTTCATGCACACCAATGTTAGACCTGGCCGGGGATCAACCCCTGGGGCCTGCGGCACAGAAAGCAGAGTTACTACTGTCTGAGCCAACGAGGCTGTCATGAATCATGTCACAATGGTTTTGTTCATGGACAGCAGAGCGGGGGTTATGGTTGACAACACCCGTATGCACTATGTATAATGTAGTAATGAGTAAAGATCTTACCGTCTTTATTCTTGTCCAAGTGTGAGAACTGCAGTCGGAGGTTCTTCTCATGCTCTCTGACGTAGTGGATGAACTCTGACAGCGTGACGTCACCAGCCTCCTTCCAACCTGACTTCGCCAGAAATTTCTGAAACACAACATTCTAAATATGGACAAGGTGTGGATGACCCATTGATATTACAAAAACTATGAAAGTTATAAGTGAGAATATGTTTAGTTAGCAGTTTTGTTAGTGTTAAAAGTGTATTTTTGAGGTTTATTTGAATATAATATGAATTTTAATATATCAAAGTTATAACTTATATTATAAGGGGGAAAAGGGAGTGCTTTCAGAGATGTCGGATGATAGACAGGAATGGCGGCAGATTTGCTGTATCGACCCCACCTATTGTGGGATATGGGGCTAGAAGATTATTCATTGAAGCTCCAAGAAAACGTAAGGTACACCTTGTGGCCTTGAGATTATAAGATCATTCAAGAGAAGTAAGCTTTATCTTACATCTACAACCAAAGGAAGACATGAACCTTACCTTCTTTACAACAAATAATAGAGGAACATAATTTGACTGCCTTACAATGCCAGTACAATACTTACACTCAGTACACTCAATGACCTAGCAATATGAGTCAAACTGCGTTAACAGCAGATAGGTAATAAGACATATTAGACTTTAGAACATTCATAGGTGGGGTTTGCCAGAGCCTCGTTTGTATTATCAGCAGGGTGCAACACGTGCAGATCAAGTTACTTGGACCAATCGAACCTAGTTATAAAACTAGCTGTGCCCCGCGGTTTCACTCCCGTAGTCATCGTTCCCGTGGGAATTTTTATCCCGAAAATTACCCTATGTGTTATTCCAGGGTCTAAACTATCTAAAAATCGAATTTCAGCCCAATCCGTTCAGTAGTTTTGGCATGAAAGAGAAACAAACATACATCCATCCATCCTTAACCAAAACCGCGCTAGATGGCGCTGCAGTCAGGTTAGAACCTGCTAGCGTTTTGACAAAACATAATACCTACCAAGGGCGTCGCCAGCCGATGATCAAGGGGGGGGCTAGTCAAGGAATTTCTACCCAAATTCCCCATTTGGGTAGACGGTAGATATACAACAGGTACAAATTTCTATGAAACAGAAAAGCCGTACAATCCTACAATTTTGTAGATTTTTTACAGTTTTGTAGATTACTTTTTTTTATGATATAGGGCCCAGATGGTTCTGTGTTTTAAAATACGTGCCTATCGTATGGCGGCACTTGAATGTCAATATTGACAATAAATGCTAAATTTTTTTGATTCTCTAGGTGGGGCAGCAGCCCCCCCCTGCCCCCCCTTGGCGACGCCCTTGATACCTACCAAGCTATATAGGTATAACATTATCGTATCCAATCCTACCCCTACTCCTTACTCTTCCCATCATATCCCCTATCCATCCAAAGGCTTGTTTTTTTATGATAGTGGGTGACAAGACGAGTAAATCAGGTGCCTATTGACTATTGGTAAGCATCATGATTGCCCATATTACACAGTGCCATGCCACCCAGTGTTTGAAAACTCAAAATTCTACATGGCATTGCACTGCGCCTGTCATCCTGAGATTAGTTGTTGAAACATGTCACACCCAGTAATTTCGCTGGTAACATTGCTCTTCAAACCAGAACACAGTAATTTTTGCACATTACTGCTTGGCGGATTGTTGCCTGGGACAATCAATGAAATGATATGGATGCCTTCCTACTTTAATTTTAAAATATTTAATATTTTGTATATATTATGTTATATTGGGCTCGATAAAGAGAATTCTATTCTATTAATTTGCTTGTTATATTATATATAAAAGTAATGTTATCTAAGGTAGTTGCCGCAAGTAAATGTAATTAGCATAATTTCACTTTGACTGTCAAAGTTGGATAAAAAATGGTGACACATTTGGTTCTCAAACAAAAAGGCTAGTGGTGTCTATCTTTAAGTGTAAATTTGCCTGTGTTATGGTTTAGAGAAAGGCAAAGGTCTCAAGTAAATAGGTACTGATTTTATCTTTGGGCCAAGAACTCCCAACTTCTGTGATTTCTTGTCAGAGATATCAGTTTTCAATAATAACTTGTTTAACATAATAATAAGTACTTATACATTACAATAGTTGTGCCCCACGGTTTGAAAGAAAGTCTAATGACAGTAGGTTCAATTGTTTGAAGATTATCAGCTCACTTCTCTAGCGGATGAAAGGATATGACTGCCTCGGTGGCGTATTGGGTGCATGCTTGATTGCCAATCAAGAGGTCCCAGGTTCGATCCCCAGGTCAGGCATAGTGTTAAATATTGGATTTTTTCATTAGGAATTATGTCAATAACTGCCTGGAGTCTGGAACTGTGCCCGGTAGATGTCAATAGGCTTGCCACCTATTACATAACATAACAGAACATACGTTCACGCCTTTTTCCCGAAGGGGTAGGCAGAGATGTACCCAGGACTCAGTCCCATGTAGATACACCCACATTTCGCCAGTCTATTACATGGGACCAATAACATACTGGCGAAATGTGGGTGTATCTACTATGGGACTGAGTCCTGGGTACACCTCTGCCTACCCCTTCGCGAAAAAGGCGTGAATGTATGTTATGTTGTGTTAAATATATTATTAATGGTTTAAAATACTTTGAATTGGTTTGAATTTGAATTGTTTATAACTATTAATCATACGATGCTGCAGCATCAGTTTCAGATGGGTCAGTAGTGCAATATATGGAATAAGTTATCAGAATTGTCTGAATGAATAGGTCTAGGAATTTACACATTTATCCGAGCCAAACACTCAGAATAAGCCGAACAAAATGAAGTTTAGTATTCTTATGGAAAAATATGAAATGTTATGAAACCTCACACACCACCAATTTTACTGACTCTTCAATGTGAGCAGGTCTGCCAGGTTTCATAGTATATAATATAAAGAATTCAAAAATTTGTTTAGATTGGTTCTTTAGGGGTGTTTGACTCGGATAAATATGCATTCACCATTATTATATTTTTAAATTTTCTCTTGTTATGTAACATTAAAAGAAAAACCAAGCAAGTAGGTTCTTACTTCTTACCTTGCAATAGTATTAGACAGATATTTTTATCTCCAAAATGAGCAAGTTGTAATATGACATTTGAGATTTATCAATGATTTATTAGAATCAGCTAAGGAGACTGTCTCAAAATTATCTAGGTAGACAGGTAACTAGGTAAGTTGTTTAGCAGTAAGCATTCCACTACCCAGAGAAATAGAGTACCCAGTTTTTTAATAATAGATTAACAATTGTAGGATAAATTTTGTATTATGTGCAAACAGCTTGAGTACATAATTTGGCACACTTGCCTCTACAAAGGCCACTCCTATTGTTCAAACTTTCTTGCAAAACGATTATAACCTTTTTTCGTAACATTTTCAGAGGAATGTAAAGACTTTACCCCAAACCTCAAAGTCGTGCAAATCACGTAACACGTGTCTAGCATTCGCCAGCGGACCATGGGAAAGACGAATCCGTTAAAAAAAACGAGAAGATCATTCTAACCTCTGCATAGCTCCTGTTGATGTGTGGAGCGAGCTCTTTTAGCGCCACAGACAAGTCGTGGATGTCTATCTTCCCATTTCCATCGATATCTAATTTAGAAAATAGCGTTTCTAGTCTTTCTTCGTCTTCTTTTGGCAATTCTTCCAACTCCAACGGCGGGCGACACTGCACCATTGTGTCTGTAGTTCGCGTAAGTACTGCTTGTTAAATAACAACTATATTTAACTTTAAATAATATTGTATTGGCATTCATAACTCTAGTTAACTTAAAAACATTTTTTTCAAAAATTTATTGCACACTCCTTTTTAGAAGGGTTTCTGACAGCTACTTGCTGCCGCACTGCTACTACACACACAATCGCACAGACACATTCACACACTCACTATAACTGTATACTCTGTCTATAACCTTATATGTACGTGGCCAATAATGAAACTAACGCTGCGACATATTAGCAGCCGTCAAAATGTCACAGTGAATAGACGCTAGCGCTCTCCGTGAGAGTCTCTCACCCACTTCTTAAAGATCGTAGACAGCCGTATCCGTGAATAGTGAATCCGGGGCCGGTGGCCTATTAAACGCAAAATTTTCCCACCCATGTAAAGTGACGTAACTCTTTTATGGCTTTTATTACATTGCAATAAGAGCTAGTTTTGTGCTAAATTTTACTAAGTTGCATGTGTGCTCTGAGCTCTATTAGGTCACTTTTGAGACTTGAGACCTAGATAATGCCAACGCCATCTAGTAAAAATATGAAAAACTATTTCTAGGTCGTTTTCTATTGATTTGTTAACAAGGAGAAAATAATTATGAGTCTAGGAATTTGACACAATCCTATGAAAAATTTACCAAATCGATGTTTTGTATTCTCCTGTTTCCTCCGAATATATTCCCATTCTATAAATTTATATCCTGATATTTTTATAGTGAAGGAACCTATATCCCTGTCATTTTAATTGAATTGAACTTCCAAAAATCAGTTTAAAAATCAATTCAAAAAGAGTTTAAAAACAAAAAAAAATTATAGGGACATAGGTACTTTACTAGGTAGGTACTGTATTTGGAGGAAATAGGGGAATACAAAACATCGATTTAGTAAATTTTCCACAGGATTTTGTCAAACTCGTCAAATTGCTCAGAGGTCTCTTTCCTGCTAAATGTCTAATAACAATAGTTAACTATTAATAGTAGGTATTAATAACTATTAGGCCTCTTGTACACGCACGGTTTACCGCCGTGAAAATCTACGGTTAATTCGCCACGTGTAGGCACGGTCGTCAGTGTTGTATGGATTACTATGAAAGCTTGTAGACGCGCAAAGCGCACACGGCCGCGCCGCCGCGCCGTGGCGCCGCCGGCGGTAAACCGTGCGTGTACAAGAGGCCTTAGACTGTGAGTCTTTGACTGCTGAGCTGCAGCGTGCTCAAAAAGTTAATTTATAAGATTTTTTAGTATCGCCATTATTTATTTTGAATTAAGCAAATACCTATTATACTAAAATTAGAACGTGCGCTGCGTTTAAAAATTCTTAGTATCTAACCTCACTTTAATTAAATCAAATTACAAATTAAACGGCCTTAATAAGATGCCTACTTTATTTGGAAATATATTTGGGAATAACATGGCAATATAGGCCGCTGGCCCCAGCTTCCTTGGATTACGACATAGATAATACATATAAAATGGTAGATTACGAGCACAGAACACATAATTACGAGTCCGTTCTTTTTTCTTTAATTTTTCTCTGTTATCTGCCCGCCTAGCATGGCACGGGGATAACTAGTTTTCCCCGTTTTTACTCTCTTTCGCGCCTGAATAATTCATAGGTATCTGCTGTCTCGTTCTAACCTCCTTTTTTGGGACTTCGTTTTCCCTGCTCTGTGTGCTACCGGGGCTGGTACTTATCTCGGTAACGTTACCTGTCGTGTTACCTACTCGTACATATTTAATTATTTTGCTATTTCGTACAAAGGTTATATATTTAATAAACATTTTAATAAATCGACTTGATTTATAATACCGGTATTCTGTGGTATAGGGATAGGGCAACACTGTAAAATTCTAATTATATGTCAACAGATAGCGCGTCACAGCCACTTCACTATCCGCAGAGTACTTTTTATCATTTCGTGGTTCTTTTAAAGAATGATGCATCGAGTTCTGCTAGTTGCCAATAGATGTCACTAAAACAAAAAGGACGCTCGTGACTCGTAGTAATAAAATTTCTAATTCTAATTAATAACTGGATACAGGACCTCTTAGCAGTTTTGACACAATCCTATGGAAAATTTACTAAATCGATGTTTTGTACTCTCCTGTTTCCACCAAACACAGTAAACCTATCAGATATATTTATATCCTGATATTTTAAAGTTGAAGTAAAGTATGTCCCTATCCCTTTTATTTTTGTTTATAAACTAGGTACATTTTTTTGTAGTGAACGCCCACAGATCAAATGATCTGAGTGAACGCCCAATCACGCGAGTAAAACTGCGATTTTTGGAAGTTCACTATGTAAAAACCAAGGGTTTATAAAAATAATTAAAATGACAGGGACACAGGTAGGTTACTTCACTTTAAAAATATCACGATATAAATTAATAGAATGAGTTTATTATATAAGGAGGAAACAGGGAATGCAAAACATCGATTTGTTAAATTTTTCATAGGATTGTGTCAAATTCCTAGAAACTAGAAGGCCATGTATGCTCTTAAGCCACAGAACAAATGGCAATACTTCGTATAGAATGGACACCGTCATCCGCTCACCAATCGGGCTTTTCTCATCCCGCGACCGAGACTGAGCTCTCGACGAGCCCCCATGAGCACGGTATGCCCCTCGCCCTCACGCACACTCTTGCGCGTGTACAAAACTCCATGTGTGCAGTGTTTGTGTAGTAGCACAGGTAAGTTATAGCGCGGCTTTTGTATGGGAATTGAGTCGAGTGTCCGGGGTGTGCTTAAGCGACATAGCACACTGCCATACAAATTTTTATTTAAGCTTCTTTGTTTAAAGTCCAATATTACATATCACAGTTGAAAAAGACTCGAGCGCCGTGAGCTCGATTTTTATTTTTAGCGGGGTTTTTATTCATCTCCTACTCAAAATATAAACATAAAAAAGTACCTAGTCGATTACTCCATTATAATATTAGCTGTGCTCCATTATAATGTTAGTCTAAATATTTAATTCATAAAAAATATTGTTGCTGATAATTCCGAACATTTAAATTTTTGAAAAACTATGAACTGTTTTTGAAAATCTTTATATTTCGGGGGTGAATTTAATATTTTTGACGCGATAACGTCTTATAATTCGATAGAGCCGGCTGCACGCACGAAAAAACATGACTCATGCGGCGTTACCTCGCTCTGAGGCGTTCCATGTAAGGCTTGAAGTGCAAGCGAGAGCGCGGAACGAGCGACAAAGAAGCACAATCGGCCTTTGCGTTCGGCAGCGTTCGACATCCGTCTCTCTCCTACTTGAGTGAGCGCGTTGTCACGTTCAACTATCGTCAGTAAACCGACTTTACAGACAACCAATTTTTTTTTCTAAAGAAATCGGTTTGTTTTACAAAATTCTATTCAATGACTATAATTTTTCCCTACTTAGTGTTTTTTCAAACTGAACATTTACGTTTGTTCTATTTACGTTAATTAAAGTATGAGTTTAAATCTCATATGTAAATATTATTATGCTTTGTAAATGTATTCGTGTCATGATAATATGATAATAAGTCAGGGATACAGGTATCTATAATATATTATACTTCATAATAATTTGAAGGTGTATTATTAGGTAAGCTATATTATTATTTTACTTATAAAGGTAGGTATTTATAAATGGCTGGCCCGATTTGGATACAATTTTGTTTATAAGTAAATAAGGTTTTGCTTTTTAAGTGGTACCTATACTTTAATACCTTGTTCATGTGTTTTCCGTAAATACCTAGAAATAAAAGTAATGTTTGCTCTATTTATAGTAATAAGTTCTCATTGTTAATGAAGATACACCTCTACCTACACTTTACTTGTAGTAGGGTTGGGCAATATTTGAATTACTTATAATTAAAATACGTTATTGAAATACAAATACGTATTTGATATTTGTATTGTAATTGAAATACAAATACGTATTTGGTATTCAATTACTTCCTTAAAATGTAATGTATAATACGTATTTCAAATACCTAACGCCTCGGTATTTTGTAATTAGTACCTATTTCAAATACTTAAGGCTTCAAAATACATTTTAACATTAAAATTTAACCTTCATTTAGCGATTGTGAGTGTGAGTGCGAGGCGAGAGTGTAATGATGGTAAAGCAACTATTAGAGTTGGTGTTGAGTGTTGAGCTATTAGAGGTGTTACAAGTATACATAACACTGCACCTGTTATGTATACTGTACGTTATGACTGTACGTTCTATTTTGTAACTTGTAACTTGTATTCGGTATTTCAGTTAAAAATAGCTTAAATACTGTAAGTATTTTGTATTTTATATTTCAAATACCTTACTTCAAGATAGGTATTTCGTATTTTAATTGCTTGCGATACAGTATTTTTTAATTTGCATTTCAATTAAAACAAAGCATGTATTTTGCCCAGCCCTGACCTGCTGTAGGTAAGTATTAAGTATAGTATTCTTAAGACAGTTACAACATTTTAACATGTAATATTATTTACTATTTGCTATGTCTGTTAGTCTGCTAGGTAGATAGATAGATAAACACTTTATTGTACACCTTACAGCGAACATAATATTATGAAAATAATGTAGGTAAAGTTAGTCTTAGGATAATATAAGTTGCGGTCTTATCGCTTAAAGCGTAAAAAAAAAAAATTCTTCCAGACCACCGAACGGAAAGGAGAAGAAATAAAAATACTTCTGGTCGGCAGTGTACTCATTGTTGTTAAAAAAAATAACAATAATAAATAGATAATATATAAAATTAAATAAAAAAACATACATTCACACCTTTTTCCCGAAGGGGTAGGCAGAGGTGTACCCAGGACTCAGTCCCACAGTAGATACATCCACATTTCGCCTGTATGTTATTGGTCCCATGTAATAATAAAATACATCTTTTAAATACATACCTATCTAAATAATAGTAAGTACATAAATAATATTATTAAATACTAAATTAATTATATAAATAATACTTTTTACATACATACATACATAATACACATATTATAAACATAATAATATAATAGGTATATATAAATATAATGACCACACCTTTGCCAGTTATTCATCCGCCAAGCGGTAATGTGCAAACATTACTGTGTTCCGGTCTGAAGGGCAATGTTACCAGTGAAATTACTGGGCATGACGAGATTCAACAACTCATATCTCAGGGTGACAGGCGCAGTGCAGTGCCGCGCAGAATTTTGAATTTTAAAGCACTGGGTGGCACTGTGTCTGATATGGGCAATCATGATGCTTACCATCAGGCACCTGATTTGATCGTCTTCTCACTCACTATCATAAAAAAAAGGAATAGGTAGGTAAGTATAAATAATTATACATGAGACTAATAAAGACAAAGTGACGTAAGTACTTCTAAAATATACCTACCTACTCATTTGACAATATTTTTTTAAAGTTAAGATAAATACGGACACGGCCGCGTTAATAATTCGTCAAGATAGTCAAATTATAATAACAACTTAGATACAAAACACAATAACATTCCATGAAATCTGTCCGTTATTCTATAACAATGAAGTCACATTTGGCACCCGAACCACGTCGCATCTTTCATCTGACACAAAAGCTATATCTCCGCATTAAACTTCATTAAATTCTCTCAATAAAATATAGAGCGGGCCACATTTCGCTAAGTAGTCTTTTATTCACTTCTTGTCCATCCCTGTTTATTGAATGAGATAAAACGAGACAAATATATGAGAGTTAACTGTCATCGCGTTTCTACCAATAAGCCAGGGGATGCAAGGCTATTATGTCAAAATGACAATACACAAATTGACGCGACCGAAATACTATAAACTGCAAAAGTTAAAGCCACCCTGAGGCGAGTCAAACTAAATTCAACTTAGATTCGTTTAAATAGCGCCTAAATTAGAATTCCACTATACAGGGTGTTTGCCACAGAAATATCAACCTTGTTTCTTTAATTCTAAGTTACTCAATAGAGTGTACAGTTGATGTTAGTGGATTATTAAGTCGTTCAAAAAAATTATTGGGGAGCTAACAAAAAGTTGATGAAAGTCGTAGATTAATCGGGGATTTGGGCACAATGCCGGCGCACACATGTCAATGAGACGATTCGCCATGTAGGTAGGTGTAGAGGAAGGTAAATATCACATAATACAGTAAATCTAAGAAGTACCGTTTGACTTTTTATCTTTTGAAGCTTTGAGAGATAAGAAATAACTTTGCATAGGTGTACCGGCTCCTTCCACTAAGATCCACAGCTTGGCTCCACATGTGGATCCATGGACACCATTTTCTCCACTTGAATCCACAGTGGAGTCATGGACATTACTTTTCCTTTTCAACTTCAACAACTTGAGCAATTGAGGAAGTAACTAGTTGTTTATTATACTTTGTTTGTACCTTTTATTGACATTAAGTATATTGTTTATCACAGGGTCTCCCTACTTGACATGTAATGACGTTTGATCAAACATTAATTTGATCGTAAACGAATACGCTATTATCCATGACACATGAAGCAGAATGAGGTCACATTGGTCATAAGTCATACCTAATGTAATTTGGCAACCGAATTAAGTTTTGCTAATTACGGTCTACTGATTTAATTGATCACATTTATATTTAAATAGGTATGTACAAATACCCCTTAATTTTTTTGTCGTGTTGTTAGCTAATAATATCTAAACAGAATGTCAAAATGTCTTTCTTTTTAAAATTTTAAAGAAAATATGTACTTACAAGTACTTGTGGAGTACCTAGATAATAACGTTTTATATTAAAATGAAAAAAAAAAATAACATTCAAATTTTATTGAGCACATTAAACAGATATAATACTTACTACATAATAAGTCTAAGTAGATACATCGTACTCAATACATACCTACTAAGAGCGTAACCTAGCTACAAGAAAATTGACACAATCCTAGGAAAAAATTACGATATCGACACAGAAGAGATTAATACTACGTATTTATAGAATGGACACTGTAATCCACCCACCAATCGGGCCTTCCTCACCCAGCGAGCGAGATTGAGGTCTCGAGGAGGAGCCCAGCTTCGCTGGGAAATCACCTCATGGACACTCTTGCGCATGTATAAAACTCCATATGTGCTGTGTCGATGGCGTCGTCGATGTATCGATGTTTTATTTTCGCCTGATTTTGAGGATGTTATTAAACTATTCTATAAATTTATATTATTCTGATATTTTATACTGAAGTTAACCAGGTCCCTGTCATTTTAGTTCCTGTTATAAAAACTGTCGGTTTTATCCTAGTGAAATTCTAAACATCCCAGTTTAATTAGCATGATGAGACTTCACTACAAATAAATTAAAAGCAAAAACACATTTTTAAAAAAAGCTTTTAACTACTCCACCATAGTGGATGGTCCGCCACATTGGATTTAGAATGACGCCAAATTATTTTTCGAGCTACTCTCAACAAGCCCTTTCATTTCATATCCATATTGTAGAAAATGCATTAAAAATAACTATTCCGCCATCTTTGATGGTCCGCCATATTGGATTTAGAATGATGTCACACACCATATCGTGCATTGTCATCCAAACTAAACGTGTATACAAAATTTCAGCTCAATCGGTTGAAGATATCTACTTCAAAATTGAGTTCAAAGATTTCACCCGAACAAACATACTTACATACATTGCAAGTTAAATAAAAGCTTTTAAAAATAGAGAGATTTTTTATGATAGTGACAAGACGAGCAAATCAGGTGCCTGGTAAGCATTCTAAGCATCATGCGATTGCCCATATCAGACACAGTGCTAAGTGCTAACCAGTGTTTTAAAATTCTAGATTCTACGCGGCACTGCACTGCGCCTGTCACCCTGAGATATTAGTTGTTGAAACTCGTCTTCATGCCCAGTAATTTCGCTGGCATCATTGCCCTTCAGACCGGAGCACAGTAATGTTTGCACATTACTGCTTGGCGGATGAATAACTGGCAAAGGTGTTGTACTTCCCCAGGCGGCCCCCTGCAAAAGAGGCCTACCACTACAAAAAAGTTATAAAAGAAAATAAAGCAAGATTTACTTCAACTTCAAAATATCAGGATATAAATGTATCAAATAGGTTAGTTACTATATTTTGAGAAAACAGGGGAATACAAAACGTCGACTTCGTAAATTTTCCATAGGATTGTGTCAAATTGCTAAGAGGCTGTAAAAATGAATTGCCCTTTTCTATTCTATTGCATCGTATTGCAATGCGGAAGTAGCAGCAGCGAAATGATTTTTCAGTAGTACTTAGGTATAACTTATAGGATATACCTACTATTATTTAAAGTTAAGTTATAACCGACCTACCTATAACTGACTAATTAATGATTATATGATATTTTATATGTTTACCTTATAATAAATTAGTAATAATAACATCTAATCTAAGTAGTTACATAAAATAACACAACATCACGTCTTTTTCTGAAAGGGGAAGGCAAAGGTGAACTGTGGACTTACTCCACAGCTTGCTGTTTTTTAGTTCCATGTAATAGTGGGGCGAGCCTATTGCCATCTACCGGGCATAGTTCCAGACTCCAGGCTGTCATTGAGAAAATTCCACAGAAAATTTTTAATGGAATAATCCAGTAAGTATACTATTACACGTGGCATGAAACATCTTTGTAATGTGTCTCTTTTCAAAGGTCAAAAAAGATTTTATTCATTTATTTATTACTTTGCCTGACCTGAGGATCAAACCCGGGATCACATGATCGGCACTAGCACTTGCAAACCACTACGACACCGAGTCAGTTATATGATAGGGTTATCATCATTTCATTAGTGTAGGTAGCCAATTCAACATCATTACATTAATAATAGTCATTGATATAAAGAAAAGGGGAGATGAGGTACTGGCTTCTCGAAAATGGCAAGCTCAAATTAGGACCCATTAGGTCCATAGTCCATAGATATTGTTGTCTCGGTCTCACTTCGGTATTACATACGTCTTTCTATCTTTTTTGTTCATTATACATATTAAGTCACTGTGCAAATTTCACACAGCAAATTTCACGTGTCGGTTGTTGAGTAAGCGCTGGGAGAACGTAACCTACCCTATCTCCCCTTTCTATATCAATGATAATAGTACCTATTACAATGAAGCTAGGCGTTTTCATCTAAATAGGTACACTACACACAAATATATATACATTATACAGTCAGCCTTGGGCAGAGACTATTCCTCTTGTTCCACTTTAATGACATTACGAGTAAATTACATTTTATTTTTATTTTACTTAATGGGTATTTTGACTAGATCATAATAATAATAATATGGAACAACTTCCACACACGGTCATCTGGTCCCAAACTAGGCTAGAAGCCTGTGCTATGGTAACCAGATGACTGATATACATACGTATATACGCATAAAACACCCAGACACAGATCAAATAGACATGTTCATGCACACAAATGTTTGACCTGGCCGGGGATCAAACCCGGGCCCTGCGGCACTGAAAGCTACTATCTGGGCCAACGAGGCTGTCACACGTATAGGTATATCAAAACTTTATACAGCACAGTTATAATTATTTACAAATAAACGCAGATAGGTACATTCAACGTATAGGTATATAATATTTTATACCTTACAGACTATATACATACATACTATACATACATACTTACATACTATATAGCGATCATCCCACTCGTGGGTAACACATTTCTTCCCATTTTCATATTGTATGCAAAGTTTAAAACCACTCATAGCTTCATAAATACTCATGAATTTTATGATTCCGAGCCATCAAGGATTAATAATACTTACATATTTATATTACAAATATTCTCATGTGAAAATTGATATAAAACATGTAAGTATTTATACCTTGTTAAAAAGGAGGGGTAAGTTACCCATACTTATAACTATACTATATTTATATCTTATACTTATAACCTTGGATTTTATGCATTTGCATATGCAAAAATGCAAATAGGTATATACTTACCTAACTGTCTAATTTCGGCGTAAATGCATTTCAGCCTTTTTTTCTAATCGTGCATATTATCAGATAAGATTCGTAGAAAGAGGCAATTTTTCTGAAAAAAACCCGACTATAATATAGAAGACATGAAGAACAGGAACATTAATGCCTACATACCTATTTTAATTTTGCTACGTAGACCTTATTCTGATCAGGAGGGCTTTATTTAAGGCCTACATCAATAGCACAGGTCACATACCCAGCTTAATAGGTATCTCCAGAAATGGCGTCAAATCTTAAATGTCCAATGACGTCCGTAAAGATCAGATGAAAGAGTCCATCTCTTCTGTGGACGTCAGTACCTGAGGCCCGGTTTCCACCAAAGCAGAGAGGAGAGGAGACGAGAAGAGATGTGTTTGAATAAACCAATCAGATTTCGTTATATAAGAGACGAGAGACATCTGTCTCTCGTCTCCTCTCCTCTCCTCTCTCCGTTTGATCCATTTCCACCGAAGCTAAGCGGAGAAGAGATCTGGAAATAACGAAATCTAATTGGTTTATTCAAACACATCTCTTCTCGTCTCCTCTCCTCTCTGCTTTGGTGGAAACCGGGCCTAATTGACGTAATTGACGTTTTTATTCAGCGATAGACAAATACTTAATACAAATGTCTTAAGTTTAGCTCTAAAATTTGAAAAGTCTCAAGTTTAGCTCTAAAATTTGAAAAAATACTGTTACAAATACAATGCATAATTTTAAGAATACGGGACCTTACCTTACCTAACCTTATAGGCTGTGCTATAGGAATGGTACAGTCATTTATAAAAATGGTTTTTGATTTAGCATTGTGCATATATTATCGGCCTTTGTTCGAGTTTTAGTGCATATTTCGGCCTTTTTCGTGCATATTTTGGTACTTTGTTAGCCTATAGTCCGTTGTCTACTTATATACATTCAGTCCGTTGTCTAGGTACTTATTTATATAAGTTATAGACAACGGACTATATGCACTAACAAAGTGCCTAACCGTAACTTACCTAATTAAATAAAATATACAATAAAAGGTAGGTAAGTACATACTTAAATATTATTATTAAACTATTTACAACAATCACAGAATAAATTATAGTACTAACGTACAACAATCTTAGCCTAAATAAATGCTCTTTCTATTTTATTGTCAACTATATTATTGTCATCATTCATCATCCATTTTCCAAATACAATAATAATTATATAATGTGATAAAAAAGATGCAGATGCAGTAATTAGATGTTACATCTGTCCGTATTTATATTTATTTCAGAATGGATCTCTTTTTAATAGGCATAAGTAATCATCATAAGGGACGTACACAGTCAACGAATTTATGACTTATAGAATTTTGTAAATTAATTTAATTTTTATTGGTTGTTATAATTATTTTGTATTTTAAATTATGTATATTATGAATGTATAATGTATTAGTATAACTAGTTTTAATTTGCATGAAAATTTCAAATACAATGTAATATTGTGTGTGAATAAATGATATAATATGATATGGTACATTGCTAAACAAAAGCCTACTCCATTGATTTCCATTCATTCCGGTTGTAAGCGGCCTAAATCCAGCGTGTTCCTGCCGTTATCATCAGATCGCCTGTCTACCTTGTGGGTGGACGTCCTACACTGCGCTTGCCGGTCCGTGGTCTCCAATTGAGAATTTTACAGCTCTATCGGCCATCAGTTCTACATGTCATATGGCATCTCTGGAGAGACTCGAGCGCCGCCCATGTGTCGATCGAATCAAAGACCTTTTCATAGTCCACGAAACACTAAGCGAAATAGGTCTGTAACTCTTCAACAGGTGTTATCACCTTTTTTGAAGAATAGCACCACCACGCTTCTGTTCCATGCTGGCGTCACACCTTCAAATATGACAGAGTTATGTTTATTAGTTTTAATTATGAGTATATATTATGCCATAAAAAGATGTATTCCTTTAATTGTCATATAGTTGTTATTTTTCTACAATGTATTTTTTTTAATTAATAAAATATCCGTTAAACTGAACCACTTGCTCAAAGCCACTTGCTTGTTTTAATTAGACGCCTCCTAAAGTATTATCACATCGTTTTTAACAGTATAAATACATAGTTAAACCCATTATTGTCTTATTTACACGCATAGGTAATTTAACTTATATAGATATTTAAATACATTGCCTATGGTGTGTTTTTTTAATCACTAGTAAAGTCCACAAGTGGATAATTTTTTTAGGCAAATACCTAGTTAAAATTGAGCTAAGTATATTTATGTTTTTTCATCCCTATGTATAGTTATTTGTTTCAACATAAGTTTTACCATTGGCCAGGTACTTTCTTTACTACTTACTTCAAGTAAGTTAAGTAAGTTTAACTAATGGTTAGCTTAACTATAACTAGAGATCAAAAATTCGGCCCTACTTTCTATAAATATGTAAAGCGGCCTAGAAATGTCCACACATAACATAGAACAATAAATGCATGATATAACTCTTAACGGTTGTATTGCAGAACCACTCTTGTCTCTCTAACGGGAATACAGGACAAGAGCAGCACGAGCACTAGGCGGTCTTGTACATGTCCCCGATGATTCTTTCAATGGAGATCTCGCCGATGGTGGTGCGGAAGAATAGCTCGACTATGGTGTTACTGGGGACTCTTCGGATTAGTGGAAGGAGCTGGAGGAGCTGACTCGAACGCATGCTATGGCCTGGCTGCATTCGTAGCGTGTGCTGTTGACAGACATGTAACTATCAAATTATACATCTAAAGCCTGGATAAGGAAACCCTATGAATTAACTTTGGACTATCAGTCCAAAAAATCAGTCAGTGTTTCAGTGCAGCACGTGTGCCGTGGGTCTAGGACATCTGATTTACCAAATTACCTAGTTCATGAAAAGCAGTACTTACCGCGTGCCACTTGACTAGTATTAAATATGCATAGACCACACAGCCCAAAGTTACTATCGGTTGTGTATGCGGGGTAACAGGTATTATTGGAAGTAAGAAACAGAACAACTAATAGGTAATAGGGTATCTAAGGTCAAGGTCAACTAAAAGTAATACTTACATCAAACAACACCTTCTGACAGTTAGCCTGCATGTTAGCCACTGCAGTGACATCCTGCAGTCTCCTCAACTCCACCTCTCGACCTCTTCCCTCATTCAAGTTCGTCCTGAACAACGTCACGCCTTTCAAGAACGCGTACTCCTGGTCATCAGGTTGCAGTTGCACTATCTCCCTCAAGACTATTAGAAACGTCTGCACATCCTCGAGGGTCAGTCTTGGATTGCTGCCGTCGAAGAGGATGGATATATTCAGCGGATAGATGAACTGAGCCGCGCCCAGTACAAACAAGTCACTCCAAGACTCCTCCAGAAGAATGATCCTGTCAGCCATGGACAAGTTTTCGAACTGTGTAACGGACTTCGCCCATTTGACGTTCATGAAGAGCAGTCTCGCCGCTTTCTCGCAGATAGTGCCAGGGTCGGTGTCTCTCAGCATACCCCAAATAGAAGGCACCCCTGGTGGAAGAACAGCAATAGGCCGTGTGGGTAGGAGCGAACCCGGTAAAGTAAACCGGAATGGCAATGGAGGAGGCGGTATTAATGCCCGTTCGAAGTCCAGAGGTAAATGTACCGAGGGCTTCCTGTCGATTTGGTCAGGTGATACTTTCATGTACAGCTCTATTTGGCGACGTAGTGTAGAATTTCTCGGGCCTCGTTCATGTTGGACAGCTGCAACAATCACACTCAATTAGTTTTATTAAATATGATGATTGTGTTTCCTATCCCGAAGACAACGACGAAATATTTATGTAATAGACATTTTACAAAGCCGAAAACCAATGGAATGACAAGCATTGGTAAAGGGGTCACGATCCTCGACACTGAGGATCATGTGGTATTAGTTGCTTTTTCACTTATGAACGTAGGTTGGTGTTAGTTGTGTATGATGTAGATAATGTATCTGTGTCTGTATATTAGCCAGGGCGTTTACATCTCCGGACTTCAATTGTTCAATCCTCGTCAGATTTGGTTTGTTGTAAGCTAGAAAAGTAAATGTCAAACACACCTGTATTTAAGAGCAATGCTTATGTAAGGTACTGTGTAAGGAATTTCCCACCGCGTTTGTCAGGATATTGTAATATTGTCATCATAGTATACTGTTCTTCAATAAGTACGCCTGTAAGTTTCCATAATAACTGTCAAGTCCTTACCATCTCTATTCATGCCAGCAGCGATACATTTGGAGAGGCGGCAGGAGCGGCACTGGTTCCTGTGTGCCTTATCGACTAGACAGCCTCCAGGCATGCGCGCCGTGCAGGTGTAACTCCTTTCACGTCTGACAGATCGCTTAAAGAAGCCCGCGCATCCGTCGCAAGCGTACACGCCGTAGTGTTTGCCGGAGGAGTGGTCACGGCACACCGCACAGGGAACGTCGTACAGAATGCGACCTGGAGACATTAAATAATTTTACATCTCTCATATTCGGTAAGTAGGTCCTTATTACCCCCAAATGGGGCTTGTAAGTGACCAATTAGCGCTCTAGGGTAATAATGTAGCTAGAAAAGCCCTAGGGCGGTAAGTAATTAAAAAAAAAACTTCACTCTTTCAAAAAGTTTGCGTACATCTAACCATCATACTGGCAATATTACCAGCGAAATTACTGGGCATGATGAGATTCAACAACTCATATCTCAGGGTGATAGGCGCAGTGCAGTGCCGCGAAGAATTTTGAATTTTAAAATACTGGGTGGCACTGTGTCTGATATGGGCAATCATGATGCTTACCATCAGGCATCTGATGAGCTCGTCTTGTCACTCACTATCATAATAATAGACATCATGCATTCAGGCCAATGACAAAAGAGGTCGCTTCGCTATTCCTTGTCTTCGTATGAGTATAATAGTCATCAATTTTAAATATCGAACTACGAAGCTCAATTTCGTTCTTGAAAAAAATAATTTAAAAAAGAGATGAAAAAAGGCGGGAATAGAAAACTTTTACTTTAAAATGTTTTATTCTTGTAATGCCGGTGTTTTTCTACTTACCTCACAATCGAGATGTAAAGCAGAGTAGTTAGCTCGGGTGTAAGCATCAATTGCACCCTCGAAGTATAGGCGCCCTCGCTACGCTCGTGCGCCTAAATATCTCGGGCTGCAATTGATGCCTTACAGCCCTTGGCTACTAATCTACTATTACATCTCTCATATTCGGTAAGTAGGTCCTTATTACCCCCAAATGGGGCTTGTAAGTGACCAATTAGCGCTCTAGGGTAATAATGTAGCTAGAAAAGCCCTAGGGCGGTAAGTAATTAAAAAAAAACTTCACTCTTTCAAAAAGTTTGCGTACATCTAATCATCATACTGGCAATAGACATCATGCATTCAGGCCAATGACAAAAGAGGTCGCTTCGCTATTCCTTGTCTTCGTATGAGTATAATAGTCATCAATTTTAAATATCGAACTACGAAGCTCAATTTCGTTCTTGAAAAAAATAATTTAAAAAAGAGTAGTAGTGGTAGGCCTCTTTTGCAGGGGGCCGCCTGGGGAAGTACCACACCTTTCCCAGTTATTCATCCGCCAAGCAGTAATGTGCAAACATTACTGTGTTCCGGTATGAAGGGCAATGTTACCAGCGAAATTACTGGGCATGACGAGATTCAACAACTGATATTTCAGGGTGGCAGGCGCAGTGCAGTGCCGCGCAGAATTTTTGAATTTTAAAACACTAGGTGGCACTGTGTCTGATATGGGCGATCATGATGCTTACCATCAGGCACCTGATTTGCTCGTCTTGTCACTTACTATCATAAAAAAAAAAAAAAAAAAAAAAAAAAAAAAAAAGAGATGAAAAAAGGCGGGAATAGAAAACTTTTACTTTAAAATGTTTTATTCTTGTATTAATGCCGGTGTTTTTCTACTTACCTCACAATCGAGATGTAAAGCAGAGTAGTTAGCTCGGGTGTAAGCATCAAATTGATGCCTTACAGCCCTTGGCTACTAATCTACTATTAAGTTATGTCAAAATCATAACAATATGTAACTATCGTAACGCCCTAATGTGCCGAAATTATAATTACACCGTACCTACTATATAAATTATAATATTATTTATATTACTGCGTTTGTAATGTGCCAGCATGTCGTTTGCTATCAGGAAAAAACCGTGTTGTCTCGGTCTCTTCCATAAAAAAGGTAATAAATCAAAATGCCACAACAAAGTTCTGATTCGGTGTCGCTGCAACTTGGGCCGGTGTTGAAACGACTCCGCCCTTAGGCCACGCCACGCCACGAAGGGGCCTCTAATTTATGACCCTTCTGAGCACTCACAGTTTCGACCACCAAAAGAACAGTGAGACGTAATTGGTACCTATTGATTGTAAATTATAAGTGGGAATGAGCATTCAATTGTGATCGTATTAACCGACTTCAAAAAGAAGTTGACAATGTTTATTCGTTTCTATGTATTTTTGCCCATTTGTATTGGGCCGAAATGAGTATAATAACTTAAAGATATAATGTCTTGTAATAAAGTAAGTTAATAAAGTTTTTGAATTTTATTTATTGACTAGCATCCCGCCTTGTTTCACACTGCAGCGCACGCAATAAAACGTTTTTTTCTGATTGCCTATAATATATTAACTCAGAACCTTCCTTTTGCATTGTTGCGTGATTAAGGAAGCAATAGCGGATATACAGACAGACAGTCATGAAAAGAGACAATATTTTAAGTACTTATGTATAACCCCATCGAAAACGTAAATGTACAAAATATGCAAGTACCGACACCTTCGGAACATCCACAAAAAGAACTAAGAACACCAGTTACCTAATTATACCAAGTTGGATATAAAATGTTTGTATTCATTGATATTGTACTTACAACTTAGCAAGTATAACAATAATAGGTTAGTTTCATTTGCAATCTTTATTAGGACCTAAGATAGGTAAGTACATCTATAACTTGCCAAGTGTAAGTTCAACGGCCTGTCTGCTTGTTTGCCGCCTATGGCATAAAAAGGTGGTACAAAATACTAAGTGTGATTACAAAATCAATTATGCAGTTAGCAGTCATACAATGTGTATGTGTACCAACCCCCTATAATAACGGGGCTGAAACTTTAGTACATTTTAATTAAACACCGAGATATTATGTAATAGAACATAAGGTGCACAGACCATCTAATAAAGACAAAAGAATACGTTGGATGCAAGCTGCTTATGGTTATGGTGGTCCAGCAGTGAATGTCCTACGGCAGATATAATAATGATGCTTATGTAATAATAAGGATTACAACTTAAATGATTGGAGACGCTTTAAGTAGGTATAATAACGTTATAATACAATTTTATTAATCTCAATTACAAATTTTAATATGAACTGAAAAACTTCCAATGCTTATTTCAATATGAAATACTTTGATAAAATAAGAACTCCGAACGTCACGTTACAATAACTCCTCTCAATTATCAGCAAATATACGTCATAATATGATCCGAGATCTATTCAATGCGAAATAAAGAACGATTCACAACACGGTAAGCACTTGATAATGAAAGGAGGGCAAAAAACTATGCGATTTCTTCCCTACGGTCCCACGGGCTATAGCGACCAGGACAAAAGATCTTTAGTACCGCGCCTTCAAACATGGAGTAGTCGAAAAGGCAAGGCATTCAATAATACATGAATAAGATGACTTGAAAACACTTGTGCACAGGAAATATGGTGTCGGATGAACGACGGATAGGTAAGTATAATCAAGTTCTTGTGGATACGGGTTCCGTGCCTTATTATTTTTATACTTACCAAGTTAGGTGTCACTGCAATTATATTGGGTAATGGCTGTCAGCATCGGGTGTACCTGGTTCTCCTCGTCGAATGTCTCGATAAATACAATTCGAAGTCGTCGGAAAGAAAATATATACTTAAAAATACAATTTTGATGTCGCGGGAAGTCCACAGAAATAATATTATTAGGTAAAATAAAGTTTTTTGAAAATAAAGGATTTTAGAAGTCTTAAAAATTTGGTATATAAATACACTGCAGGGGGACGTTGGTGGAAAATGGACGTTGGAGCAAAAAATAAAAAATCTACTTATAAATCCACGTATTGTTTAGTTAGGTTAGAACAATTATCAGCATCCTAAATGCTAATGCTTTAAAATTTCAAACATAACATACAATCATGCCTCTTTCCCAAAGCAGATGTGCACCCAGAACTCAGTCCCATAGAAGGTACACCCACATTTCGCCAGAATGTTATTGGTCCCATGTAATAGGGGGAGAGCCTATTGCCATCTATTTACCGGGTACAGTTCCAGACTCCAGGCTGTCATAGAAATAATAATAAATGCCTAATGGAAAAGTCCTCTATCTAACATTGCCTGACCTGGGGATCAAACCCGGGACCTTATGATCGGCAGTCGAGCTTGCGCCCACTACGCCACCGAGGCAGTCAGTAAAATTTTAAAAATGATAAAATTACTTACTGGAAATACAAACTGATTGATGGAGAAAAGATATAGAGAAGTTACGTGAAATTGATTCAACCGTTTTCTATCCTGTTTACTGAACCTTTAAAGTGTCCGCTAAATCCACAGAGAATTCAACCCAATCAAAACCTTAGGTATAAGCTTTGAATAAAATGTTTCTCTGATAATATTATGAGATAACACTGATGATCATTAATCTAAAGGCAATTTTTACTTAAGTAAATAGGTAGGTATACTACGAGTATGCAGTTTTCCCTGAATGTTTATGTATCTGTTTTTACTATCAGGGTCAAAGCTACAAAAAAAACCATTCCTAGCACATGAATATTGGCTATAATTACCTATATTCATGTGAACGAGTGTTATCATCCACTCATCCTTGTAACGTGTGAAAATGACACCTGCGCTTACGCATCGTGATGGTTACATTATTAGGGTTGTAATTTTTTCTTTAAACCACGGAACTCCAATTTTTACTAATAATATAAAATTCGTATACCAATGTTTATAAATGTTTGCAATTTTAACTAAAACCAAAGATTCTAATATTTTACACTCCAGATGGGCCTCTACTATTTTTTTGCATTGAGACTTACAGCTTAGGTAATAGTTAAACATAATCGCATTATTTATTTAATAATTTATTTTAATTAAATCGGTCGTTGCACATGAAATGCATAATGGTTGCTTTTCACGTCAACGCGGGACAAGTTACGCTGCGTTGCTTGTATATCTATAAATGAAACACAACTACAGCATGAGCAATGAGCAGGTCCGGTGCTTTTCCTTGTAACTTGTATTTGACAACTGACTCGTCCCGCGCTCAAACCACACCCGCATATGTGTGTATAACCTTAATTAAAAAAATGCAAGTCAAAAATAATAGAGATATAAATTAGAAATGCCAATTACTTTATAAAAAAATGTGCTAGGTTAACAATGACATTATAACAATTTGGTAACCATACGTTTCAAGTAGGTAACCATAAGTATAGGATTCTACTTCAATAATAAGGGCGAGTTTTTTGATCGTTAGTTACGGTTAAGTTAACCATTTGTCAAACTAATTATAGTTAAATTTCTTATCAATGGTTAAATCGTGTGGATAAAAATAGTTAACCAGGGATGAAAAAATGAATTTTGTCGAATTTTAACTATTTGTCAAAATATTAACCTTGGTCGGTAAAACATTGGTCGACTTAACCATTGATCAAAAAACCCAGCCTAAGATACTATTGTGGTGAAACCGCGAGTTGCAAGTAGTCAGCTTATTAACCCCTGCGCGTCAACCCTAGCACGCACCGTGCGTGACCATAGTTACTCATCATGTTGATTGGCCCTCTTTAAATTAATACCTTTTTGGTGATAGTCAGTTACCTCTATAGTTCACAGTGGTTTATAGGCTATAGGGAGATAAATATTATGTTTCCCACGTTAATTTTGTTAATAATAAATTATGTTGCGGGCAGTTGGTAGTTTGCCTTGCACCTATCACCATGTAAAAAATATATTTTCATCCTCCCATCTCGGAAAGAGTATTTCCCTTCAATTCTGAGTGCAAAAGCCGTTTTAATCCGCTCGAGGATTAAGTAAATTGAATTAAGAACATCGTGTGCACTAATTTTGTGAATTCAAAACATCATTAAACCTATTTAACTGCATGCTGCCGAATTTATCATACAACCTTTTTAATATGTTAAAAACTCAGACTCGGAACCTTCTTGGTGTACATTTTAATTTGCTTTGCGCGCGCCATTTTCTATTCACGTCATATTGTTAAAACCTTAGGTTAAAAAGAAGAAACTTGAAAAAAAGTGAAATACCCAAAATGAGTGATTCAAGCGACGAGGAAGTTTATTTGACGCCAACAGCACTGACTGACATAACATAACATAACATACATTCACGTCTTTTTCCCGAAGGGGTAGGCACAGGTGTACCCAGGACTCAGTCCCATAGTAGATACACCCACATTTCGCCAATATGTTATTGGTCCCATGTAATAGGGGGCGAGCCTATTGCCATATACCGGGCACAGTTCCAGACTCCAGGCAGCTATTTAGATAATTCCTAATGGAAAAATCCAATATTTAACACTATGCCTGACCTGGGGATCGAACCCGGGACCTCTTGATTGGCAGTCGAGCATGCGCCCACTACGCCACCGAGGCAGTCCGAGCACCGAGGCACTGACTGAAACTGTTAATAATGCGCAAATGAGCTTTCTCCCCCAACAATCACGCGAGACGTATTTGAAACAGTGCGATATGTTTAACACGTGGCGACTAGCTAAAGGAGCCAAAACTTTCTTATAAAACGTTTGGCTGGCATATTCTGGCTATGAAGAACTCACAGGGCCTTTTCTATGAAACAGTTGATTTTATTTTCGCGTTTTAGAGTTTATTTTATTTTATAATTTCGGAAAGCTTACACCTAGTATTACAAATAGTAGGAAACATATAATGTGCACTGTGCACTTATAGTTATCATATATGTATATAAAATTTCAGCTAAATCGGTTGAGGTTAACTGCTTCAAAATTCAGTTGCAAGATTTGTACCGAACATACATAATATATACAGACCGTGCGAATTAACTAAAAGCTTGTAAAAAAGAGTTGACTTAATAGTGAAAGATGTTCCAAATGATGACAAGAATCGTTTAAGATACTCGCTGATTACCTACATGTTGCCCTGTGTAGTGAATTTTTTTTAACTTGGGCAAAGTACCTTTATGGAAATAGATTGTTAAGGCATACGTATGTATGCATAGATGGATCATGATCAGTGACTTGATCTAACAATGTTATCTAGTAACATCTAGTAAATGTTAAATATCGCAGGGGTCAGTGAGAGAGACCAGATGGGAACATCCGTGGGAATCCAAACGCCGTGTTGTGCGTCGAACACGGCACGTCATCACGTCATCCGGCTAATCAACCAACGGTAATGAAGCGTCTCCTGTCATAGGGTTCATTTGTTTTTATACAAGATGCTTCAAAAAGGTGAAGTAATACTTAACAGGATACAGGACCTCTTAGCAGTTTGACACAATCCTTTGGAAAATATACTAAATCGATGTTTTGTATTCCCCTGTTTCCTCCGAATATAGTCAAATATCGAATATCAAATCAAATCAAATATCGTTTATTTCTTCATAAGTGCTATACATTTTTGATAATTAACATAATAAATTGTAAAAACTTAGACCTAATATGAAGATAGCCTGAACTAGGTTCAATAAACCTGTATTTCAGGCAAAAATTGGCTTATAACTACAATGGGATACAAATAAATTAACGATAACCTACGTATTGCTTAAGTACTAAGTCAAATTATTTTAGGTAAACATAAAAAATAATAATACTTAAAACAAATTACTTATTTACACACTAAAAGTAAGTCCTCTGTCTGTTTGTAAGACAGGGTTTGTAAATATCTATATACATTTTTCTTACAACAAAAATTATTAAGTTCATATATATTTAAAGTTCTATTTATTTTATTATAAACGAAACGAAACGACCTAGAAACGAAAAGAATCTATTTATAAATATATGCTTCGAGCTCGCTGCTGTAGGACAGACTATATCTTTCCGTCTCTTGTTAGTCACATTTGTGTTATAAGCAAGCCTCCGATGTTGTGCTAATATTAAGTGGAAGATGAAAAGTTTGCGCACAGTTAACACGTTGCAGTTTTTATATAAAAGGTGTGTAGGATAGAAGAATGGTTTGTAGTGGGCTACTTTGAGGATTGCCCTTTGAACACGTTCAAGGGGTAGAATAGTCGTTTTTAGAGCTCCACCCCAGGAGGTTATACAGTACTGGATTATGGATTGACAGTAAACCTATTTGATATATTTATATCTTGATATTTTAAAGTTTAAGTAAAGTTTGTCCCTATCATTTTATTTTTGTTTATAAACTCAACTTTTTTTGTAGTGGACGTCCAATCACGCGAGTAAAATTGCTACTATGTAAAAACGAAGGGCTTATAAGAAAATGTTTTTTTTTTCTCTAAGCCTTGCATGACACGGGAGAGAGAGATCATTCTCCTCATAAGAATTACTAGAACTGCCAATGATTGCATGTCTGTTTTTAAAAGGGGATGTGTAGCTGTTTGATACCTTTTCATGCCAAAACTATTGAACCGAAGCGGCTGAAACTTAGTATGTAGACAACTTAGATTCTGGAGTGACACAGAGTACTTATTAGCGAACGAGATCGCAGGGTGCAACTAGTATCTAAATCCATTCGTGCTACGCAAAAGTTGTAGCCCACCTACGATTTCGTAGACGTTGTAGTAGGTGCTACGGAGACGGTAACGATCTCAATATGTGGAAGCTATCGTGAAAACCGTAAATGTACAGCTAATTCAATAGGTTTGAGTCAACGTTAAGAGCGTACGGGGCCTTTTATGAATATGACACAATTCTATGAAAAATGTATCAAATCTCAAGGCTTTGTACTCCCGTGTTTTCTCCGAATATTGTTCACCCATTCTATAAATTGATATCCTGATATTTTTATCTATAGTAAAGTAAACCATGCCCCTGTCATTTTAGTTTCTCTTATAAACTCTCGGGTTTTTTATAATTAACTTCTTAAAATCCCAGTTTTACTCACCTGATTGGACGTTCACAACAAAAAAATGTAGAGTTTATAAACAAAAATAAAATGATAGGGACATACATTACTTCAACTTTTAAATCTGGATATAAATATATCAAACTAGCTGTGACCCGCGGTTTCACCCGCGTAGTCTTCGTTCCCGTGGGAATATCGGGATAAAAAGTACCCTATGTGTTATTCCAGGGTCTAAGCTACTTACGTACCAAATTTCAGCCCAATCGGTTCAGTAGTTTTGGCGTGAAAGAGTAACAAACATCCATACATACATCCATACTTACAAACTTTCGCCTTTATAATAGTATATATAATAAGTAGGATTATAGGTTTACTGTATTCGGAGGAAACAGGGGAATACAAAACATCGACTTAGTAAATTTTCCATAGGATTGTGTCAAACTGCTAAGAGGTCCTCTTCTAAGAGCTTCTCTATGAAAAATCTACCAAATCGATATTCTGTTGTATTTGCGTAATACGACGTTCACTATTTTTGCAAAATTTCATAGTTATGTTGTTTTTTAGTTCAGTAAATAGTAAGGAGTAGGTAATATAGTAGGTATTATTACTACTCATCCTATCATGTCCCTAGCCATCCAATAGCTGGTTGCCTGGGTGTGAGCGCTTAAAGCGATAAGGCCGCCCATTGTTTTAAGTTGATGTATATTCTTTGTGTCTTGCTAATACGATTAATTAAAAATATAAAATTAATAATAAATGAATGAAATTATAATTGTTTATTGATACCAAGTACTACAATAATATAGAAAATAACAAGGAAGAAAACTAGAAATAGTAACAACGATGTAATAATAGTACAGAGTATTCTATTCTATTCAATTTCATGATATGAAATTGTAAGGAGTATTATATAAGTAATATTAAATACTCACTAGACGACGGTACTGAAGGCAGATCCATCCTCGATGCTCGGAACTGCAAAAATAACAATAAAAACTTCACTTCAATTGCGTGTGAAAAGAATTTATTTCAAACTATTTTTGTAAATTCTTAAGGGCACTTGTATGTACACCGCAGCGAACAAGAAAATAATAGAAACATTTCTTATTATAAAACATCTTTTTAGTAACAATGTAGGTACGCGGTACGATTCATTCATTCATTATGCCTATTGTTCTAAATCTATAGGTCCTTTACCCGAGAGCTATCGAAAGTTAGTATAATTCATTCAAATTATGGCATTTATATGTCGTGTGAACTTAAATGTATTTAATTGAAGTGAACTTTAATCGACATAAAATGATTCCAATTTATGACGCCATATTATTATTTTTCATGCAGCCACTGATAAGTTCACAGACAAGAGTTTGTGCGTTTAAAATTATTATTTAGACTTCTATGGCAGCGCTTTGTTCGATAGAAAAACTATGAAGTCGATTACATTTTAAATATTTGTACATAATATTACGCGAACATAATTATATATTATTTTTACATAATAAAGGTTGGGAATTATTTACCTAATGCATTTTAAACATTGAATAAAATATTTGTTTATTTTATCTTAAATACATACTGTGCATATTATTATACTTTTTGTTTCTAATTGATTTACATTGCATCGTCCCCGTTAATTTTACATTTATGATAATATTTTAATATTTTATGACTTACGACTATTTATTAAAAGTATAAAAGTAATCATATCACAATACAATTAAGTATAAAATCGTCATTCTACGTGCTAGTATCAGGCCCACGAACGTCTATTCAATATTAAACCGAGATTCTAACATTTAACTAAATAATCATAACAAACATAAATAAACTTTTAACTCTAAAACTTTTTGACTCATTGCAGTTTTAATTCTTATAATATTTATTTATAAAAGTTAGAAAGTATTAGTGTGATTAATTTATTAAAATTAAATATATATTTAAATCCAATGACGTTGAATCGCTTTCTTCTACAGATCCACAATCCCTGAACAAGCTTCACAAAAATGTGTCCATCACTGACAATTACGCGCTTTGACATCTATTGACATCTACTGAATTTCTATTATTTGAATTTAAATTCTATTTACCTGATTGTTTTAAAGCCTAATTTGGATTGAACGATTTTTCACCCTATGAAGTTCAATGTTAAATTTGACACTTAGCGACGCGGGCGAACATAGGAGCACTGGAGTAGACTAATATGCACTAAAAAATTTAGTGATTTAAATATTTAATTTTTTTAAATAAATTAATCACACTTATACTTTTTAACTTCTATAAATATATATTATAAGAATTAAAATTTAAAAGGGTCAAAAAGTTTTAAAATTAAAATGTATTTATGTTTGTAAAGATAATTAAGTTACATGATAGAATCTCGGTTTAATAGTGTGTACAGGTTCGTGGGCCTGATTCTAGCACGTAGAAAGGGTCTTTGACGATATTATTCTATATTGTTACGTGATCTGATTACTTTTATACTCTTAATAAATAGTCGAAAGTCACAAAAATATTAAAATGTTATCATAAATGTAAAATTAACGAGGACTATGCAATGTAAACCAATTAGGAACAAAAAGTATAATATTATAATGCACAGTGCGTTATTGAGATAAAATAAACAAATATTTAATTCAATGTTTAAAATGTTTTCAATCCACTAGGTAAATAATGCCAAACCTTAATTTATGTAAAAAAAATATATTTATGTTCGAATAATATTATCCAAAAATATTTAAATGTAATCGACTCCATAGTTTTTCATTCGAACAAAGCGCTATTGTCCACTTTATTGTGTTAAAAAAATTAAAATAAAATAGAAACACGCAATGATGATACATAAATTCCTAAAATTATTGTAAATACATGCCTAAATTATGAAAAGCTATCGCTTTCAAGCACGTATCTGTTGTTATTCGGTTAGCTTTTTACCTAACATTGGCATCACGCAGTCGGCCTACGGTTGCCATGCAACTAACTACATAGTACCAGACTATATTGCGGCGGTACCAGACTCGCGGCTTGGAACAGATTTTTGCACGACTGGTTCTCTTTGGTATCCTTACTCTGAGTATAAATCACAAAATCTTTTATTGTAAATAAGACTAAACAATGCTCCTTATGTTCGACCGCGTTGCTCAGTGTCAAATTTAACATGAAACTTCACAGGGCGAAAAATCTTTCAATCTAAATTAGACTTTAAAACAATCAAGTAAATAGAGTTTAAATTCAAATAATAGAAATTCAGTAGATGTCAGTAGATGTCATAGCACGTAATTGTCAGTGATGGACACTTTTTTGTGAAGCTTGTATAGAGATTGTCCGTCTGTAGTAAGAAGCAATTCAACGTCATTGTGATAAGTGTATATTTTTCAAAGCCGGAGTTGGATTTGAATAATTGAGTATTTGAAAAAATATAATATAATCGTACTTTTTAATTTATTTTGAAAGGTTAATGAAAATAATGTATGATCTGTTTTAAAAATCACTTTAAAAATATATTTTTAATTAATTATGAGCAATTCAAATTTGATAAAATTTCATTAAGTACGTGTCATTTGTTTAAGAACGCGCCACAATTGGTCGCCATGTTTGTGACGTCGTAATTTTATAGTTACGTAGTGTACATTATTACATTGTGACGTCATACAGGTCACGAGCTCGTTCGGGTACTATCAGAGTGTTTTCGGTACTGATTTTTTTATTTGATATAACTTTGTAATTAAAGCAGCTTTGTAATAAAAAACTAAAAATAGTTTTGTGAACTTATATATCTTTCCATTTATGCAAAAAAAAAAAACCAATACTCAGTTCTTTAGTAATTTAGTTAGTTAGGTTTCAGTTGTAAAAAACACCAAAAAATTTATAGGCAACTTTAAGCACGGAATGTTCATTAAATTGGTGGAGTAAGCCAGTAGGTACCTATACCTATACAAAAAAGGCAGATCGTGTCAAAGTCAAGTGCCGTTTTACAAGATATTTACACAGCGATTATCTGTCCCGGTGTCTCCAAAAACAACACCGGGACGGATAAATGTCCCGTTTTCCGAAATCGCTCAAAAATTTAAAGGAGTTTAGCCCCGGTAACTGCATATCAGCAAATGAAATAGCAAAACCAGGTGGCTTACCCTTATGCCAGCCTTGGCAAGGGATCGCGGGAATTCACCTCAAAAATAGGCTTATCAGTTTCTTCCATATCAAGTCAGTCCTTTAATGGTACCTAACATTGAAAAATAATGGCACTGATATCAAGGAACCAAATTTATAAGTCAATGTAATCAAAAGAAACTGCTATTTTACCGCATATTTTCATTCGTTGCGCAACGGGCTAAAAACTGCTAGGGTAGGGTACTTCCCGTTGGCCTTTTTACTTGTTTATTGGCTTAACAAACCAATGTCCCGTTTTGAGTAAATAAATAAATGGTAACGTAATATAAATATTCGTTTATATATAAAAGGAAGTTGATTGATCTAATATTAAAGTAAACCTCCCTCAAACCGCTGGATCGATAAGGTTTAAAGTTAAAACACACACAGATTTAAAACATATACTTAGACACCCGCTAAGTAAGGATTTTTGAAAATCCACATCATATATCTGTGATGAAACAGGGAAAATTAAAATTAGAACATTATGTGCCATTATTGTTTTTTTATTCTTGCTTATATTATATAAGCAAGAATAAAAAAACAATCTTATTAGCGACTGTTTTTTTAAAGTAAGTACTATTGTACGTTGCAAAAGGCAAATTGTTTTTGATCCTGGTACAAGTCCAAGAACGTATTCATTTATCTTAAATAACCTCGAAAAAAATTGCTAAGCGATCACCAAAATCTTGCATAAAAATAACAATAGAAGCCTGTAAAATACCCAACAGTAGCACATTGTTTGTCGGTGACGGATAAAAGATGGACGTCGTAATAATCGATAATTATCAGAGATTCTCAAAACAGGTAATTATTTAGGGATAATCCTTGTAAGTATGGTACAAAAGGCCGGATGATCCTCGGGTCTAACTTCTATACGCCCGGTGCACTTCAATAGACGCTGCGTTTAGCTTCTTGCTTCCAAAATGACAAAAAAAACTAAATATTATCACAAATTGAATAAGTACAGAAAGCTGGTTCTACTTATTTGATTAGTTAAGGGCTGTTACCAAAACAGCAAACAAAACCCAGAGAAACGTTACACCAAAATTTTGTCTGCTTTTGCTTTTATATCATAAGGCAACCCACAGAGTATCTTTAGGTTATATTGAGTTTCATCAACCTTGCTTGATTATTTTTTACGCAGCACGCGTCGCGCGGCGCAAAAAACCATAATAAATAATATGGAACGTTTTCTCTCTGAAGCGAGCAGCTACGTGTCATTCGTCCAGTGGTTACCCGCAAGACTCCCTGTGAACTTGCGTGTATAACTCGTGAAAAAATGTGTCGCTTACGAGTTTTAGCTTGTTGTTTAGTCAGTCTTCTGGATCTTTCTAATATGTGATAATACCTTGGGTTCATCTATTTGTCCGTTTTACATTTGCTTCGATTTTTTGTAATGACTTTGCAGCTGTGATACAACAAACATTTCACTTTATAGATATATTTTATATTTTAAGACTAGCTCGCGCCGTGCTTTCAGATGTACCAGTTTAAAGATTTCGTCTGTCAGGCGGTGAATTTGTGAGATCGGGGATAAATGTAATAGAAAGATGTATAGCTATTACACCATACGTCTTTCTTATTATTAAAATTTAAGGTAAATAATTTCAATTTATGGAAAAAAGGGGTCCGTCGTGTTTTGTGGTACACTGGTAGGACTTATGTTGTGTTATGTTATTATTGGGCTAAGAACGACGTTGTATTAATAATTTTTCAATAAAATATTTCATTAAATTTTTTAAAGAAATTCATATTTGAGTAATACATTAATGACTAATCTAATAACAAATCCGCAATGTCCGCAAACAATTGTGGACTTTAAACAAATAGACTCTTATAGCGATTAAAAGCTACCTTTCTAGTAAGTACCTCCACACTCGTCATGCTCTGACTCTGAATTTCGTCCAAACTTTCATATTTTCGCAATATCAAATTAGCGTGATGAAAGGATGTTGGGCACAATACGTCTGGTTAATTATTATGTTTCTGCGAATTTTTTCAACACAAAAATAGGTAAGTATACCCCTATTAACTAGACATATTGGATAACTTAACCAGGCCGAACTTCATCAGTTTTTACTTCATGTTATTTATTATAATCATGCCCGCGGTTTTATTCGGCGGGTTATTCGTATTTTTTTTTCAAAATACAGCTGTATAAAATCTCATAATAATAAATAAATAATAAATAGGTACCTATTTCAGGCATTCTTGAAAATCAACCTCTAATGCAAAACATAAGGGCAGAAAAATGCTTAATGCCCGAAAGAAATTCCCGATATTCAACGGGAACGGTTACTACGCGGGGACAGCTAGTAATATACTCGTATAAATCCTAAAATAAGTCATTTAAAGATTATAATCAGAATTTTCTAGCTAATGGAAATATGTAATGAGCAAGGTTCACTTTTTGTACTTCAATAACTAATAATTATAGTGTTTGGGCTCATTGGATTTGTCTCAATGCAGTGCACAGATAGAATCTGATACAATTTTCATATATTTTTATTTACACTTATTGTAAAAATAAAACTATTACAATACAAACTAAAAATTTCCAATATTTTTCTAATTAAAAAAAAAAACAATCTACATAATTTATTGTTTAAAATAAATAAAAGGAGATTTACAAATGTGCATACCTAAAAAATGTTTTGCCGTTAATTATAATTCAATAAAACGGAACATTTTTCGACTAAAATTAGAACGTGCGTCGTCATTATAAAAAAAAATTAGTTCTTAACCTCACCTTATTTTCAATTCGAATTTTTAATTATACAGCGATAATTAGATGGCTACTATGTTTGGTAATTTTATTGCGAATAATATTCTCTACCCGGAAACATAGGAAGTAATCTGGCCCAAGCTTCCTTAGAAGATAAGTCAATGTCCTTTCTAATGCACAAGAAACATTAATCATGCTTGTTTCCTACTTACCTGTTGCATAGCGCCGCGCCGCGCCTTCGTGTTTGTTGGTAAACTTTTAAAACTTCTAAACAATGCCCAAAAGAAACTAATATACCACCTCCGTTAGTCAAAAAGACGCATAAAAAATAGATATCAAAACATTTTTAACAAGTGCATTTAAAAAGCCATTTATTTTCAATACTATACAGGTACAATTTTCGGCGGAATCCCTTAAGCATTATATATCATCATTATAATTCATCATCAAATATTGATATGCTTAAAATAGGACCCCTTCATGTAAAATATATTACACAATAACTTTAAAATAATATTGTTGAAATTATTACAAGAAATACTATATGAATATCATACAAATATTATAATATAAAAAATACGAATAATAAACTCATTTAAACATGTTAAAAAATAACAGACATTTCTGATATCGCGCGGGGAAATAAATATCTTAATTGAGAAAAATGTTTTGATTGCATTTTTTCAAAGAACGTTGGTTGGGGGATACCACCTATCGATAGATAAATATTTTACGTCCGTACAAAGTGTAACCCGGGTGTCGGTCACGCGTCGAAATAGCGACTGGTAGCTGCGTTTCAGGCTTTACGGGAACGAAGAAATACCTAGAAACGCATCTAGCCCAATTTACGTACGCGTACATATTCGTCACTATACACGTGCACTGAAATAGGAACGTTTTGAAACGTATTTACTACGTGTATACTACCCGCTTGTTATTTGATTTTTTCCGTGTTTCTTATTTTTTTATAATAAATGACAAGCCATTTAAAGCAATGAGTGTTTACACATACAGAGCTTACTTTTTATTACTAATGTTATTCATAGTTAGAAACTGTTTACTTTTTAATGTATGTTACGCACTTAATATAATATAAAGACTAGATAATAAGTTCTCATGTAAGTGAAAATATGGATTTCCTTATTATGATAAATAAATACCTATTCTTTGAGCTTGTTCCAACCTTTGGCACAATCATTGCACTTAATGGTGACAGATGTAATTGAATATGTAATATTTCCAGTAAAGCCTATCATGTTATTAATACACTTAAATTTTTTGTCACGTTGCCAATTCATTTCTTTCTATATTCTATAATATTATTTATTTTTATACCAATTTCACTGAAAAGAAATATTTTATATCGAACTTGGTATAATAACAGTATTAAAAAAGGGTGTAGAAATACTAAAAGCAGTGCATCTACCAATCATAGGGAATGGCGTGGCGAGACTTGCACTTTTTTACGTGTTCATGATGTGAGATGAATACTGATCAAATTTTTTTCCAACATCACTTGTGCGGCAATGTATAAAACTCACTATCTCGGATCTCTGACTCTCTCCATCTTTCTCTCATCCAACCTTTAACCTATCACCGAAAGGACGTGTTCAATTTGTGGGCTTTATTTTACCATTAAAGTTCCATATTTAACAACTATTAAAAAATCGTGCATAGTAATACAGTGAAGTCCACAGGAAGACCACTCCTAAGTGCTTATTATTCTATCCGAGCTGTCGGAATTCTACTTAGGAAATAGGTAGATGTAATAGACGTTAGCACAGATTGATCCCGATTTAGGACGGTAGGATGGTCCTTCTTCCTATATCTGTAACTACCTAGGAAAGTGTTAAGCTAAAACTACATCTGGCACACGTGTGCCACGCCGGGCGCGTTGGAGCCCATACATTTTGTATGGCGACTAGCTGTTTAGAGCTACATCTGGCACACGCATTAGACGTGGGTCTAATGTAGCTCTAAACAGCTAGTCACCATACAAAATGTATGGGCTCCGACGTGCCCAGATCGGCGTACGTGGCACACGTGTGCCAGATGTAGTTCTAGCTTTATAGACTCGCTACGATGTACGCAGTGTGACTCCGGTTCGTATCTCGATATGTAACGCCTATATCGCTCGCGAAATAATAACTTTTTACGATGATTATTTTATAAGTACGTTTTTTCTATATGCGCTAGTATGCACGACATGATTATCTTACGCTTAAAATATTTCTACCACAACTACGCAAGTGAAACACGGGTAATTTATCAATATCTAATCCTGCTAATTTTCTTTGAAGATTTTATAATATTCTGCCAGAAACTGCTATCTTTTCAGATCTGCGACACAATCTGCTAAGCCCTTTAGGGCTTAACATTTTATTTGCTTTAAAATGATGTATTCGGTAAACTAAATCAAAATGAGATAAAGTGATTATTATACTATTCGTTCTGTCGGAATCCTACTTAGGATCACTTTACCTAGGAAATCGGAAGCTCGTGATCACACTGTTCCTAAATTGGATAGACAACTTGCCAGTGTGGCCAGATTTAGCAGAATCGCGAATAGTATAATAAGCACTTTATCTCTTTCTGATTTAGTTCACCGATTACATAATTTTAAAGCAAATAAAATGTTAAAGCAAAGCTTGCACATTTTTTTGCACTCCGTAGATAATACGAATTAGAAAGTTTAAAGCGTTTACATTTAACCAACACGTTATTCGTTTAATAAGGTTAGCTTAAACGGTCCTCGAAAGCTTATTTTTCGTAAATCGAATAAATACCCTACATATTTTTAAGTAAAAAAACCTATATATATGATTTTTTTTATATTTTTAATAGTTTCTGTTCCAAAAAGCTTTTAAATAAAATCAATATAGTATTTATACTTTATACGCGTACCTATAATGTAATTAAGTCATGGATACGAGCTCGCCGGCGGCTTGTTATGTAAAATCTACAGTATGAAATTAAAAGCCCTTAATTTGTTGCTCAAAATTAATGCTATTACATAATAGTTTGCATAAAACAGTTGTAATTTTTTTATATATAGGTATACATTTTTTCACAATTACATACACGTCACAATACAGTTACTTGCACTAAAATGAAGGCCCCGTCCGAAGGCCCGTCTTTCTCGGCTAGTGCTACTTGGCTCTTGGAGCCTGCACGGGCTCGCGTCCGTGGTCTAATTTATTAATTTCCTATTACGTTATATTTTATCGACTGTTTTCTTTTTATTGGTTTTTCAAGTTTTAATTATATCTCTTATGATAATATGGAGCTGTTAAAATAATTCCCAGTTAAAATATCTTGTTTTGTTATAGTATAAAATTCAAATTATTATTATAAAAAAATGGTAATGATATACTTAATACTAAGTAATTTAGACACTTTCGTGATTCGTAAATAACCTATGAGCAATATTTGAGGTATCTAAGTCCAAGGGCCCAACCCTCTGGTCGTTGATCAGTGAGTGTATCAGTCTGGTAGGCGGCTGACTGAGACTGGGAAGAGTATCAAGAAGGATGCTCCGCCCATCACCGCATCGCAGGAATACTATGACACATATTTTTTAAATGAGTCTTTGCCATTGATTTGCCACATAATGTTACTTTCTATAAATTATATTGATCCTTATTAATGACTACCTCGATGGCGTAGTGGGCGCAAGCTCGAGTGCCAATCATGAGATCCCGGGTTCGATCCCCAGGTCAGGCAAAGTGTTAAATATTAGATTTTTCCATTATGAATTATCTGAATAACTGCTTGGAGTCTGGGACTGTGCCCTGTAGATGGCAATAGGCTCGCCCCCTATTACATGGGACCATTAACATACTGGCGAAATGTGGATGTACCTACTATTGGACTAAGTCCTGTGTACACCTCTGCCTACCCCTTCGGGAAAAAGGCGTGATTGAAGTTATATTAATGATGCTATCAAATGATGTAATAATACATGGCGTGATTCTTTCTCTAAATCAATATTGTGTTCGATTCCCGCGCTGGTAATATTTTTTTAAAACTACGATAAATTTAGAAAAAACGCTGAAAGGCAACATTTTTCTAAATTAGCCCTAGTTTCGGGAGATGGTATTCAGGGGAATACCTCTTTAAAAATTCACCCTGTAGGTAATTATTATAAGATAATAAATTTATAGCGCGTTAAGTATAATAAAAAAAGGTAAAAATAAATAACAAGAACAATATGAATAAATTAATGATAAAATTAGGAAAATATTATTATGACGACTTACATATGTGTTACTGTGTAGCGATTAAGCGATATCGTAGCTGTTTCTTGCAAAACGTGAAATTAAAATTAACTTTCAACAGCCGTGTCGATTCGCACTTATTGGCGATTTAACCATTTGACAACTGTGTGAAAATTAGTATTTCAACGTAAACACGCATTTTATGGTTTCCCATAAACTTTTAATTTAACGCCACTGTTTATGTTGAAATAAAATATAATTTATTCGGATATTGAGAATGTTTTTTAATTATTCATAAATGGAAACTATTCATCTCAAAATGACATTTTAGGGTTCCGTAGGTACTTCAAATGGAAAAAAGGAACTCTTAGAGGATCACTTTGATGTCCGTCCGTCTGTCTGTCTGTGCGTGTGCGTGAACCGCTGAGGAATCAAGTTGAAATTGATATCAACTACTCAGATCTGCGGTCCCTAATAAAAAAATCATGCGTCTAAGTTAACGCAATCAAAAGTTATGCTAATTTTACTGCATATTTCCATACTTTGTGCAAGTAACTAAAAGCTCTAGGGTACTTCCTCCACGTTTGCTGTAGTTTGCATCTAGATGGCGCTGTATGTTCTTAGTAGTGGGATTGCTTTTGTAATGTATCTGTGTGTACAATGTATTTGTAAATGTTAGCGTTTTAGAGGTGTAAAAGTAACGAAAAAAAAACGTACCCGTATGTATTCGTTACTATACATTCAGTACTCGTTACTATCGTATCGTTACTCGTTACTCCTAATACCTCATAACATGCTATGTTATGCTAGAGGAACAAATCGTTAATCGAGTCGTATTGCGTACGCGTACAGTATACAATCCCGGTGCGGCGCATATTGTGTAAGAACTAGTTTAAGTTGCACGCGCAAGCGTGCGATTTAATAAATTTTTTGAAAATTAAGTTACAGTGAAATAATTTTAGAATTTCATGAGAGACTAAAACTTTCACTTTCGTTTAATTCATACTATTACATAAAATTTATGAAAAACGATCAGTAAGAAACGTTTCAATACATGCATCAACGCAGCCATGGAGACTAGACTACTGCTCTAGTCTCCATGAACGCAGCGTTACATTGCGTCATTGAAACAGCGTATGTAACCATGATACGAAACATGCGAGTAACGAAAAGTATTCGTGAGTAACGCTTCGTTACTCGGTACTAGATGGCGTACCCGTTACTCAGTAACGAATACATACGGTTTGTTACAGCTCTGAAGCGTTTAGTTCAGGTATTTAGGTATGGAAACCTACAATATGCAAACACTTATTATGTATGCCTTAGCAATGTATTTTATTAATGACTTAAAGTGTGTTTTCACGCCATAACTGCTAAACCGATTGAGGTGGAATTTGGTATAATGTAATATATAAATAATTGATTTAATAGCTTAGATATAAGGCATAGGATACTCTTTAGCAGTCGAAACAGTGGGGAACTATAGTGGGGACATTTCGAATACTTAATCCTTACTATGTACTTGTTTGTAAGTAAAAGGAACACACCAGCTTTCTGTGTGCAGTGACTTAGGATGCAAATTGACTGCTATTTCAAAGATTATTCATTTAGATACCTAATAAGTGTTAAGCTGTTTTTTGTAGTGCGAGGCGATCGTTGCAATGTAAAAATATCGTTTAGAACGATTATCAATAAGTATTTTGACCCATATCCTTAAAAAGATAAATCCATACTTACACAACATTGAAACATACAAACACACAAATAACATCATCCCAGTTACAAAACATAAACACACGCTTCTTTCCCGTAGGGGTAGGCAGAGGTGTACCCAGGACTCAGCACACCCACCTTTCACCAGTATGTTATTGGTTCCATGTACCATCTACCGCCATCTACCGGGCACAGTTCCAGACTCCAGGCAGTTATTGAGATAATTCCTAACGGAAAAATCCTACAGGACCTCTTAGCAGTTAGATACAGTCCTATGGAAAATATACTAAATCGATGTTTTGTATTCCCCTGTTTCCTCCGAATACAGTAAACCTATTTGATATATTTTTAATCCTGCTATTTTAAAGATGAAGTAAAGTATGTCCCTATCATTTTATTTTTGTTTATAAACTCTACATTTTTTTGTAGTGAATGTCCAAACACGCGAGTAAAACCGCGATTTTTGGAAATTCACATGAAAAAACCAAGGGTTTTTAAGAAAAATTAAAATGACAGGGACATAGGTCATTTTACTAAAATAATATCAGAATATAAATTTATATAATGTTTATTGTTAATTATATTCGGAGGAAACAGGGGGACAAAACATCGATTGGGTAAACTTTTCATAGGATTGTGTCAAATTCCTAAAGGCCATGTACGCTCTAACTGGTTAGGGAAACTAATTTCGCGACATTGTCAGGAGACAAAACTAAATTGATTAAATTGATTGTAAATGTGTAATAATATAGATTTACAATGGTACGGTAGGTGGCTAAGCATGGCGTATGATATTTGGTCACTTCCGGGAGCCGTGTCTTTGTAACACATAAATCTTACTAATTATTGTTTAGTAATTAATCTCTTGCTACAAAAAGGTTCTGTTTAGGGGGAATCTTGGATTGGGTGGGAGAACATATTATATATGAATTCCATTTTCTCGACTGTTCCTTTAACAAATTCAAATTTCTTTTTTTCTTCATTTGCTGATAGTACTATATTACACCCTTCTTTTTAAGTGGGGTTAAAAAATATCAAATGACAGCTCTTAAGCCCGCATGCACTTCATCTATGAGTTTAAGAATATTTTAACGTTGACTTCTCTTTACCTACCGCAGGCAATCTTTAAAAGAACTCCTCTAAAATATTTATGCACAGTGTGTAGACACAGTATTACTGGGCTTTTTTGTAACACACGAAGTATGTGAAAATTTTAACAATAATGTGTAGTCACAAACATTTCTCTAAATAAGTACATATTGCGATATAATAACTGACTTCTTCAATATAATTACTTACATATTACCACTAACTTAGGTTACATAAGTTACACGTTTTTTTGTAACATCTATTTTACTTATAAAAAGTTATTTTAACCTAATATATATATATATATATATATATATATATATATATATATATTGTACTTAACAATTTAACATGTGTTTTGATTGCCCATATCACTAGTGCCACCCATAGGGTTTTTAAATTCAAAATTCTGCGCGGCACTGCACTGTGCCTGTCACCCTGAGATATGAGTTGTTGAATCTCATCATGCCCAGTAATTTCGCTGGTAACATTGCCCTTCATACCGGAACACAGTAATGTTTGCACATTACTGCTTGGCGGATGAATAACTGGCAAAGGTGTGGTACTTCCCCAGGCGGCCCCCTGCTAAAGAGGCCTACCACTACACCTACCTAAATATCTACTATTGTTGGTATACCTACTATTCTATGATCTGCCTCGAAAAGATACCTAGAGAAAAAAAGAGTTGATATAGGTACCAATATTATAAAAAAAGGCTAATGTAATTTTCTTAAAAAAAAAAGGTAACTAAAAATAAACGAGTAATTAAGCGCTTATATCAATAGCTCATATATGAAAAATGGGGCAAGCGTTTGACAGCCATCAAAGCAACACCACATGCGTCAAACTTATAACACCCTTAATTCTTGTGGGGGGTTACAAATTTAGAAACATTGGCAAAGGCAAATGAAATATTGAAATAACAATATTTACTATATTAGCAATTACTTTCGCTATTTTCGCGCACAAATAATGTCAAGTCGCCACAAAAAATAAGATTTGTTAGTAGTGCTGGGTAGGGTATAAATGTATTTAAATATAATATAATAAACATAACATAACATACATTCACGCCTTTTTCCCGAAGGGGTAGGCAGAGGTGTACCCAGGACTCAGTCCCATAGATGATACACCCATATTTCGCCAGTATGTTATTGGTCCCATGTAATAGGGGGCGAGCCTATTGCCATCTACCGGGCACAGTTCCAGACTCCAGGCACTTATTGAGATAATTCCTAATGGAAAAATCCAATATTTAATACTGCCTGACCTGGGGATCGACCCGGGACCTCTGGATTGACAGTCGAGCATACGCCCTCTACGCCACCGAGGCAGCAGCATATAATATAATATACATATGTGATAAAGGTCTTCGCGCACGCTACGCGACTGAATTTCGCCTACGCTAATAAACACTACGCCGAAGTACCTAGTACCCGAGCATCTATCCTAGTACTCTAGCATTCCTTGCAAAATGTTTTTCACGCACACTAGCATTGTGTTATGCTCACAATAATAATTAAGATGCCGCATCGGAGCTGTTGTTTAGACTTATTGACAATCTCGGTAGACTGTAGGTACCTTCCGACGAACAAGTGTGGTGTGGTGTGAAGAATTAACCTGTTATAACTGATATGGTAGGTACTTTAAGCAGGTGAAAACGCGCGGCACAGCTAGCTTCTTACAAATTTTGTGGGACTTTTTCGGAAGTCTATAAAATCTACAATATCGCACATCTTAATCAAAAGTAAGTCAAGCCAAGTAAACACATTTTCAGTAGAAACAAAACAAGGTAATCTGCTTTTTTTGCCTTGCCATCAATTCACCTAGGTCAATTCACCTGGGTGAACCAACGGGAACAAACCCTTATTATTGATCTGGGTGTGCGATATGTCAGTGTGAACATACATAAAGAAATGCAATTGACACATACCTTGCAGCGAGAACAATAAACGCATTACATTGCGTTGGAGAATGTGTTGAGAAATGTAATATCAACTTAATCAAGCCACTAGTTACAAAGCTTTGGTATTTTTATTATGATCTGCTGAAAGTTGTTACTTAGTTCAGAATCAATACTAGTTAATGTTCATGTTAGTTACAAATCCTTGCCGACTGGCTAGTGAATTCTATTTTATATTACATTTTAACTTGAGTAAAAAATATTATCAAAACATTAGTATTAAATATTATGTTTAAGAAGGTCGTAAAAGCTCTTGATATTTTTTTTACCATTAGCGATAAATCCTTTTTTTATTTTATGTTTATCAAAATCACTGTATTTTTTATGATCACTATAAATAACTGTTTCTTTTTTATATTAGCAATAAATTAAATACATTTTATTTTCCTAATTCACTGTATTTATTGTCGCTATATTTATTGTCCAGTTAGTATTTATCACCTTATTTTTGTTTATGTTTATTTTTCAGTAATTATTTCTATTGTAGCGAGCAACAGAGCTTCGCATATCTCGAGGGGTGGTAGTCATAAACTGATCGACTCCGGCGCACGCCACGCCGCGCCGCGCCGCTCGCCGCTCGTACGGGGTTGGGAACGGGCGGGCGTTAGTAGGCCTACCTCTTATTGCATCTCCTATCCATATTACTATTACCACTTTTACCATTCTTACCATTACCAATTTTTGGGAAATAAATAAATTACTTTTTGTCGCTAAATTAATATACAGGATAAATTATGACTAATCTTATTTCCATTTGTTTATTTTTGTCTTTTATAATCAAACTTCGTTCAAAATACTAGTATATATAGGTATATTTTTACACGGGTATCAAAATAATTGGATAAAAGTAAAAATAAATTTTATATAATAATAAGTAGCATACTTTTTAATAATATTAGATACCATATAATATCTATTATACCTTAGTACTTATTTTGTACCATCTGACATTTTAGATGAATAAACGAAATAAAATATAAAAAAAAACTAAATTTTATAGATGATGCGTTTCGATTAGGCTGATTTTACTATATAAACAAGTTGCAGAGTATGTACATAGTACTAGGTATTTACAAAAAAACATAGTGCTTTTCAGCGGGTGAAACTGATTAATTAAGTGACTTTTGGAAACTAATAAATACAGGATGGGTGCTTTTTGGTAAAGGTGAGATTATTTTATGTTAGGAAACTTCCATATTACTTCGTTTTGATATCAACTTTCGTTGCAAAATAATAATATTATCTATAAGTACACATTGTAACATAAAAACCTTTTTTTACAAGGATATTACAGGTAAGTACCTAAAAGACCTATCTTAGATCAGAAAATATCAATGATAGATATCCGTTATTAAAAGCTCAAATCATATTCCAGTCTTCCTGCATCAGAGTCGACGTATCATGATAATCGCCATCTCTAAACCGAGGGGGAGTTCCAAATAATAATAAAAACACTCAAATAATAAAGCTATTGACAATGGCTTTCTGACAAAATTAGGGTGCCATCTTTAAATCTGTGTCATTTATCGTAAACTTTTGATATGACACTAGGAAACGTGACCTGTGATTGGTCGGCAGAACGCATGCGCTCCGAGGGTCTATGATTTATGTCAATTGAATCTTTTAGAGAAAAATAACACCCTTTGTGTTTGTGACGCAGGGTTGCCTTTATGACCAGATAGTCAGTTTTAACCACAACGAACAAAAGAGTTTGGTTCGTTGCTTATTAATAAAATTTAGAGTAATTCTGAAAGCCTTCCCGGCTTTGAGAAGAAAAAATTTAATGGGTTTACATTTTAATGGGAGCTATTGAATATAGGTTGGGTATATAGTTGAAGGTGTTTGTCCATTGTACCGCTTACTACGTAACGTAAGTAGTAATAGAAAAGTCATAGATCCGTGAGCGGCAAAAATTTATTTTTTGTACAGAAATATATGAAACCTTGCCGACTAGACCGTTTCTTGACACTTGCGTGCCGTACATGCCGCAAAATAATACAAGGTCAAGTCACATAGCTCGCGCGCGGACCGTAGGTATCATAATAAGATTAATCTTTGTACTTAGTAACTTTACATAAGAAAAAAGTTAATAAAAATGCATTTCAAAACACGTAATTATTTATTTTTCATATATTTATGAATCTTAATTCTAACAATAACAAATTAAAACAGATAGACTATACATATAGCATTGCTGACCAGATTTACAACTTGGCAAAAACAGAAGAAAAAAGGCCGCATTGTAATCCTACAACACCTATACAGGTATACGAGCGTATTGTTCAAAAAACGTAACGTAACCAACATTTACAATTTTTTCAATTTAAACGAATTTTAAATGAATTATTAGTAACAACACCTAGAAATTTGTGTGAAAGTTGTTGAAGATATCAGTGAATATTGAAAACTACTAAGAATGGTACGCGATGAATAAGATATTAACACATTCTCCACTTTCGTCACGAGTCTGGTCAAAATAGTATCAATTTGAAGATTATTTTTACAAGCCGTTCCAAGATAATTAACATCAACAATCATCCTATTACGTCTATAGTCTATAATATAGGTATAAAATTATAAATTTTACAATGAAAATTAATATTAACTTAATATAGAAGTATTAAAAGGCATTATTTTATACGCGACTAAGTGACATCACAAAAACGTGCTTTATTAGTCTTCCAATCTGCGATTAAAAACATCGATGTACAATAATTGGTCGCGAAAAATTCCGATAATCACACAATCGCATTCTTTTAAGAGTAGAGTCTCTGCACATTGTGACTGAAAACTTTTATACTTATTTTTTAACTTGCAATGTATTTAAAGTATGACCGGTAATAATCTTGCAACTGAATTTTGAAACCTAAACCGATTCAGCTGAAATTTTGCATACTTAAATAAGTCCGGTGACAATGTAATATTATGGTAACATTGTGCTGATCCGATGATGGAGCCATGATATAGCGACTGGAACTCCATGATGGCAAAAGTTGGTGGAAATTGGGGAAGAATGTTAAGTTTTTATGAGAACTTTTCATTTCACATGACGACGAGGCTCTGATGATGGGGAGGAAAGATTACCATAGAAATCTACCTTACGAATAGAGATAGTCGGTTTTGGTCTCGTTTGTTTTGTTGTTTTAGGAACCTTTTATTCCACATGCCAACGACATCTGATGATGGAAAAATATATACCTATATAATTTAGATATATACTATAAATAAAAAAAAAGTCTTTTCACTTTAAATAAATTAATTAAACAATGCCATTTATTATAATATTACACAATTTATATATCATAAAAGCTTATCGCAAGATTTCCTTGTATTGAACAAGGAATACAATAGGTAAATTTTGCAGAGCTTTTATACTTTATGCTTTGCTTAATAAACTTATTTTCTATGTTGTATTTATTTAAATGTATGTTATCTTTAATATTATACTTATGGGGTACAATAAATTTATTTAAATTTGAATCGCGTATACCCGCAGCGTGTCAATATCACTATGTGAAAGACTCTTACATTTTTTAAATACAATTTAAAAATATTTGAATTTGATAGAATTTGCTATCTACTAGCGATGAAACTGTTTATTGGAAACTACTTCCATAAATAAATAAGTAATAAAGTTTTTTATAAGCTTAAACTAAAATGATACTTACGTTAGAGTTATAATATTTATACTTACTTACAAAGCTATTAAGTAATACATAACATCAAACAAAATACAACCTATAAACACCCATAACAATTAGCAATCGATAACAATTACCCGTTCGCAATACCTAAAATAACAAACATAAATAAAATTATTTATTGCCTATTGCCTACTTCTATAACAAAAATCTAATGAGGTGATCACACCTACGACTGATGGCGTCGATCAACAGTTGAATAGATTAAACGTCCAAAATCGAAGTCAACGTCAATCGATAATTTCTGCCATATCGATCGATTGGATTGAAACCTTAGATATATCGATCAAGTTTGATCAACGTCGATCGACGGCCTCGATCGGCGTTCATGTGATTGGTGTGGTATCACCCTTCGTCGAAAGATGGCATTTCTCGACGGTAGAATGGATTAGTCAACGCTAATCAAACAAATATACCACACCAAACGATCAACTTCGATCATGCAATTGGTGTGGTAATCCTGGAGATGACTTTTTACCAATTCCCGTCAAAATTCATAGAGCAACTGAAGGGGTGAAGTTAGAAATATGGAGTATAGATCAAAAGATACTAAATCTCATAATATTACATAGATTCTATCAAAACGCCTAAGCGTATAGACTTCAATCAATAGATCAATAGAAGGATTAGAGTAGAAATATACGGCAAAATAGACTATAATATACAAAGTTAGTAATAATATTAACATACATCATAACACTTTGGATCAATTGGCATCCTACTAATATTAAAAATGCCCAAGTTTGTGAGGATGGATGGATGTCTGTTACTCTTTCACGCAATACCAACTATTTCATTGGATTGGGTTGGGTTGAAATTTGGTATGTAGGTAGCTTTAGTTAGACCTTGGAATAACACATAGGGTACCTTGTGCTGCCTTTAGCGGATTTTTAATGAAACCTGAGAGGGAAAAGGCTAATAGACTCTGTGGGGCAATGCTCTATCATAAAATCTCAATCTCAGAAAAAGTTAATCAGATCAAGTGACTTTTTTACAGTGGCCCAACCATTGATTACAGGTCCCTTTGATTTTATTCTAGCTACGGCCATAGATATATTAGGTATTATACGGCCCTAGTTCATAGATATAAGAATGTATTATGCCTTAAACAGAGTAGGTATTTGCAAAACAAAAAGCAAGGAAAAAGCTTGCGCGCAGTGTGATCTCAATGTGTGGAAAATTTAACATTACACAAAGTTACAAAAAAAATTGTTCATGTTGCCTTGCAAATAATCTGTACCCAGCTTTAGGACTGAACTATAATTAAGTATAAATGTTTTATTTGCCAAAACGAGACTACAAACATTAATTAAGTAAAATGTCCAAGGATAACAGGGACTTCAGTGATTGGATGATTATAAAGTAGGTATTATATATAATACGAGTACTTACGTTCAGGCCTTCATTAACAGAAAATGCCCTTGTTTTAAAGGGCTTCTGAGAATTAAAGTAACGTCCGTGGCCCAGCGGAAATATGCCCGACTTTAAGAGCGTACATGGCCTTCTAGGAATTTAACACAGCCCTATGAAAAATTTACCAAATCGATGTTTTGTATTCCCCAGTTTCATCCGAATACAGTAAACCTATTTGATATATTTATATCCTGATAATTTAAAGTTGAAGCCAAGTATGTCTAAGTACCGTGTTTCGGATGGCACGTTATATATTGTACTGTACGTAGGTCGCGCTGTTACCTATAAGATATTTGGGCAGTAGTCAGGCATGTCGGAAGCTTTGACACTCTGACAATATTATTAGTTGTCTACATAACCCGTATGATTATTATTAACTCGAGCAGTGTAATTGAGGAAACCCGTTCTGTTGGAGTCATTCTTTTTTATTATATTTCGTATTATTTTTCACCTACGGCAAAACGGGACATCAACGCACTAAAAAACAATTACCATTTAACTTGACGATTCGGCTAAATTGCATCTACCATGGGCACGAGAATACTGTGTTTACAATTGCTATGTAATATTAGGGTCATTCAGTCACCAGAAGCCTGCGCGCAGTGCGACTTGGCGCCCGGAAATTTAGTTATAAGTTATAAGTGACGTCCTTTGTGCAACTAATCCTTAGGCAAAGCGCTGTCGCTCTTCCCTCTAGAATAGACTCTGTAAGCGTGTTTGGAGCCCAGCATCCTGTCGAGCAGGCTGTGTTTGGCCCCACGCCGCCTCAGCGCGAGCACCTCGCGGCATAGTTCGTGAAACACCTCTCCAACCTGGTTGACTTGCTCGGCTGCAGCCACCTCGGCGAAGTTACACTCGAAGTCTTTGGCTAGGATCTCGCCTTCGTCTGGACTCACCTGCGGAGCCATTAATACCTAGTCATTTTCAAGAATATTATTCTTTTTTAAAGAACCATTTTATCATGAAATTTTACGTATTCTGTTGATTGACTAAATCAAACTTTTCAATTTTATGTACTTGTATGTACTTGTGATTCTTTTTAACTTGTTTTATTTACTTTTTAGGGTTAAAATTTTGAACATTCTAGGAATTTTAGCCCAATCGGTTCAGTAGGTTTGGCGTGAAAGAGTAACAAACATCCATCCATCCTCAAAAACTTTATGCATTTATAATATTAGTAGGACTATAGGTGTCAGTCGGTAATTATTATTACCGCCATCTACCGGTACATATAACAAAATTAAACGCGGATAGTAAATTTACCTCACTACTAGTCACACGGTGTGAGTGACCTGTCTTACACACCCGACGTCTCAACACAACTACAACCACACCACACTCACAAAGTGGTGCCACCTATTTTAAAAGTTACTTTAAATATCACAAGATGGCGTTAGTAGGGGTGATACGCCTTACAACTCGTCCGCTACCTCCTACGAATAGACATAATATTATTCGTAGGCTATCTCTTATTTGGAAAAGAAATCTCTTATATCTCATATTTGGAAAATTTCATTTTGTATGGAAGAGGAACCACCTTAAAGAAAAGGGGAGATAAGGTAAGTTCTCTCAGCGCTTACTTAACAACTGGCATGTGCAATTTGAAACAACAAAAATAGAAAGACGTATACATAAGACCGAAGTGCGAACGAGACAATTAACTTTACTGACGCTGACCTAATGGGACCTAAATCAAGCTTTCCATTCTCGAGAAGCCAGTACCTCATCTCCCCTTTACTTTAAATCAATAAATACAAAACATCGATTTGTAAATTCTTTCATATGATTGTGTCTTTCTTGTAACGAAATATACGCTATGAGTCCATACAAAGAGATTAGATACAGCGCAGCAAAATACGTCGCATGCTTTGCATTATGTACGTACTGTATGCCTACTTTTGGTGAAAATGCTTTGTACCTATCTAAATTAGGCTTTAATAGATTAATAGAGTTCAAATTTATATGTAAATATCATAGTGTGTATACTCGTATAATGTCTACTCAGGACACTTCTAACGTGAAATTTGTTCGACACTAGTAGTGACATAACATAACATACATACATTCACGCCTTTTTCCCGAAGGGGTAGGCAGAGGTGTACTCAGGCCTCAGTCCCATAGTAGATAGACACCCACATTTCGCCAGTATGTTATTGGTCCCATGTAATAGGGGGCGAGCCTATTGCCATCTACCGGGCACAGTACCAGTGACATAACATAACATATATATACATTAATGCCTTTTTCCTAAAGGAGTAGGCAAAGGTGTACCCAGGAATTAGTGTCCCGTAGTAGGCTCACTCACATTTCGCCTGTATGTTATTGATCCCTTGTAATAGGGGGCGAGCTTATTGCCATCTACCGCAATATTTAACACTTTGCCTGACCTGGGGATCGAACCCGGGACCTCCTGATCCACTATGGCCCGAGGCAGTCAATACGAGTATACTAGTAGTCCAGTGTTATCAATGACGTTGATTCGCTTTCTGTATCCTTACTCTGAGAGTGTTATACATAAAATATAATAAAAATGTCATTGAGGCCATTTTATGAAAGTCGATAATAAATATTCTACTCATTTACATTTGTGCACCATTTTTGCATCGACCCCGTATATTATAATATTTTGGAATACCAGCCACCAACATACCAAATTTCAGCCCTATTGGTTAAGTAATATTGGCGTGCACAGTCAACAAACACACGACATACAGTAATCGATTATAACAATTGTAAGGTTGATGTTATTTTGTGACGCGCATGCTACGCGCATTCTGTGAACGTTTTGGTTGTTTTATAGAAAGTATTAATGGCAACGTTTGGTTTAAGGAAGATCTATGGTATGTGCGAAGGCGCGATGGCAACACGGGGAAGGGGATGCCGGCGCGACAGATGATTGTAGAGGGAGAATGAAGATGGTGGGCTTGGAATAAATCATTTAAAATATGCTGAAGTGTTTGAGTATTATTAAATGGAAAAGGCATGTCTACATAATAATATTTTTGTTATAGGTACCTATAAGAAGCTACGGCGTAGACCTCTGTGGCGTAGAGCGTCTACGCGGTCGAGGTCTCCGAAACATGAAATCATAACAGTTCCGAATGAATTTTATCCAGTTACAAAGGCATGGATTATTTATAATATTATTTATTAAATCAAATACATACAAAAACTAATAATTTTATAATTACTATTTACCATTTTGTGCTGAAACGTGCTCAGGAATGTACCAGGAAAGTGTAACGTCCAGGATCGTGTATACAATATATTGTGAAAAAGTGAATTGAATGGTTTATTTTTGAACTGTTGTTATACTTGGGTTTCCAGATTATTTTTAAAGTGCTTTTTTATTACAGTTTTTTCTGTACTGTCACAAATAAAAAATAAGAATTTAAAAACATTTTTCAACTTATCAAACTATTTTCCACAAACTCTTTTATATAATACCCATATCATGGACAAAAAAAAATCAAGGAGTGTCCCATCTGTCGCTTTAGTTTTCTGTGGTTTGTGGATAGAACGAACTAACCTTGGCCAGAACTACCACTAAATAAATGATCATAATTGAGGGTCAAAACCGTTTAATTATTTAGTAAATACATGGAACAGTTGTTACATTTTCATGTAACATGACTGAGTTCAAGGGAAAGGTTAACTTGGAAACGCTGGCTTGCCTCCAAAATATTACTTCTTATATATGTCAGTACGTATCTATTATAGATATTTGAAATAGATACCGCGATATGTACAAAATAATTAAGCAGTACTTATAGACTACGAATAATAATGTCTTATAATCTAAAAAGTGACTGCCTCGGTGGCGTAGAGGGCGCATGCTCGACTGTCAATCAAGAGGTCCCGGGATTGATCCCCAGGTCAGGCAAAGTGTGTAATATTGGATTTTTCCATTAGGAATTATCTCAATAACTGCCTGGAGTCTGGAACTGTGCCCGGTAAATGGCAATAAGCTCGCCCCCTATTACATGGGACCAATAACATATTGGCGAAATGTGGGTGTATCTACTATGGGAATGAATCCTGGGTACACCTCTGCCTACCCCTTCGGGAAAAAAGTCAAGAATGTATGTTATGATATGTTATGTTTTAAAAAGTGATATTGGATTTTTCAATAACCGCCTGGGTCTGGATTTGTGCCCGGTTAATAGCAATAGGCTCGTCCTTATTACATGAGACTTAACATATTATCAGAAGAAGTGTACTTACGAGACTGAGTCCTTGGTCAAAGAATACTAAGTATTACTACTGCAACACTCACCTCCCCCGCCGTTAGCCCCCCGCTAGTTGACCATTAGCAGGCAGTCAATGAGGCAGTAATGCCCGTACGCCCACACACGTTGAATCGATAATCAAGGATCTCCACGCCAGGAAAGCTCCTGGTGCGGATGGCATCACTAATAAAGTGATCAAGCACTTTTCAACCCCCTTAGTTTACCTATTAGTCAGCATCTTCAATGCTGCTATGAGCCATTGTATTTTCCCCGACGCTTGGACGGCTCCCCACCACCCCAACCCCCTCGTAGTCCATGCCTCAAACTATTCGATAGTTCAAGCTGGAACTCCTCCCCTCCGTAGTCGCCCTCGCAACGTCCTGGACGACCCGGACGTCTCTATCGCCGCCGTCACATCGGCGGCGTTAGGTTCGCCCAATCCTACCAATATACGCAACAGTCGCTCCGTTTTCGGTACTGGTGCCGGATACCACGAACTAACTCAGTAACTAACATCCATCCATCCATCCATCTTCACAAACTTTCGCATATATTATATTAGTAGGATATACGTCGCGAGTGTATAAAACTAGCTTACTACATATATAATTAAAATTACTATTATTATTTATTTTAAGTTTTCTCTGTAAGTCAACAATGTTCTTTTGAGAAAATAAAGCATCTTTAACCAGAAATGCCTTGGCCTGTATTTACGCATTGAATCATCAAGGCCCACGCCGATGATGTTATGTCTCACCTGCCTAAGGTGCACCATATCAGCCTTATTGCCGACGAGCGCGAGCGGCATGTCGGGCTGCAGGCTCTGCTTGGCTCGCCGCACGTACGTGAACGAATCCCTATCCGTTATCGAGTACACAAGGAACAGGGCATCCGCCCATTGTGCCACCTCGCTCGATGGCAGTTCGTTTATACTCTGGAATCGAAGGGTTCATTTTAATCATCATTATAATTTCAGCCGTAGGAAGTCCACTGTTGGACATTGGTCTCTCCCATAAGGATTTGATAATACTCGCCATGTTTGGCAGGCGGGCTGGCGAGCGCAGTCCTATTGTTTGCTGCCCGTCCTATAGATCTGATATAATTTGACACCTAATAATAAGCTATAAGCTTATCAGCAGTCTCGAGGCAAATGTCGCAAAACTACAATAATTTTTACAAATTATTGTATATTTAAATTAATTTTTATAGGGTCTAGACAGACGGACTGCATTTAGACTGCAAACCTTCGATCGGGCACCTGAACAGCTGAGTCGGTGGCACTATATCTCTTTATTTACCTTAGGGCAAGTGTCCAGGATCTCAAACAGTATTGGTTCACCATCCAGCATCGCCTCATGCTTGTACTTGCTATCTGAAATATTAGAGGAACATCGTACAAGATCTGATAAAAACCATATATTTTTTGTGGGTAGGGTTTGTGAAGATGGACAGATTTATGTTTTTTACTCTTTTACGCCAAAAATACTGGGCTGAAATTTGGTAGATATGTATACTCGTAGTTTAGACTCTGGAAATATCACATTAGTAAGGTTATTTCAGATACTTTTTATCTCGATATCCCCACAGGAACGAAGACTACGCTGGTGGAAATGAGGAAGGGGGGGAGGGGGCGCAGCTGGTATTATTATAATTTACTAGCGTAATTCCCACGACTTCGTTCCCGTGGGAGGTTCGGGAGCTCCTCTCTTATTCCTTGTCCACATCACAATGGAAACCTATGTACAACATTTCAGCATTCTAGGTCCAAGGGCTGGGGCTGGGCGTTGATGATTGATGAGTGAGTGTGTCAGTTAGTCATGACTTTGAATTTTACATATAAAGATTCATTTGTTCCTAGTTATTTCCCGCGGATTTACCCGCGTAGTTTAATTTTTTATTTTTTTTATGATACTCAATGACAAGACGAGCAAATCAGATGTCTGATGGTAAGCATCATGATTGCCCATATCAAACATAGTACCACCCAGTGTTATAAAATTCAAAATTCTGCGCGGCATTGGCACCTGTCACCCCGAGATATTGGTTCTTGAAATTCGTCGTGCCCAATAATTTCGCTGGTAACATTGCCCTTCAGACCGGAACACAGTAATGTTTGCACATTATTGCTTAGCGGGTGAATAAGCGGCAAAGGTGTGGTACTTCCCCAGGCGGCCCCCTGCAAAGGAGGCCTACCACTACAAGTAGTGCGTAGTGATTGTTCCCGTTGAAATATTTTATATGTGTAGGTAGGATAAAACTGAACTATGTATTATTCCAGGGTCTAAGTAGGTAAGCCAAATATCAGCCCAATCAGCGTGAAGACGCCTAACACACATTCCGACATACTTTCGCATTTGTAATAATATAAGCACGGATGGATTTTCTTCCCGGTTTAAGATAAATAACTAAAATATAATATACTAGCGACCCGCCCCGGCTTCGCACGGGTAGCAGAAGTAGGTATAGTGGACGTTTAACAGGAGTAAATTCGTGATACATTGTATTTTAATAGATATAACCCTAATGGTTTACGCAGCGCACGCAAATTAATGACTATTTCTGTTACAATTACCAAACCTTAACACATGTTATAATTTATCGTGGGCTATTTTGAAGATATTGATAAGGACTACAAACCCCTAGTACATTACTTTACTCTACCACCAATAGTTTTCACACCGCATGAAAAATAATCACTTTTTCGTTTATTGTGACTAAACCAAAAAAGATGGATATAATCTATGTATACTGTTTTGTTGGTATTGATAAGTACTACAAACCCCTAGTACATTACTTTACTCTACCACCAATAGTTTTCACACCGCATGAAAAATAATCACTTTTTCGATTATTGTGACTAAACCAAAAAAGATGGATATAATCTTCGATTATTGTGACTAAACCAAAAAAGATGGATATAATCTATGTATACTGTTTTGTAGGTATTGATAAGTACTACAAACCCCTAGTACATTACTTTACTCTACCACCAATAGTTTTCACACCGCATGAAAAATAATCACTTTTTCGATTATTGTGACTAAACCAAAAAAGATGGATATAATCTATGTATACTGTTTTGTAGGTATTGATAAGTCCTACAAACCCCTAGTACATTATTTTACTCTACCACCAATAGTTTTCACACCGCATGAAAAATAATCACTTTTTCGATTATTGTGACTAAACTAAAAAAGATGGATATAATCTATGTATACTGTTTTGTAGGTATTCATAAGTACTACAAACCCCTAGTACATTACTTTACTCTACCACCAATAGTTTTCACACCGCATGAAAAATAATCACTTTTTCGTTTATTGTGACTAAACCAAAAAAGATGGATATAATCTATGTATACTGTTTTGTTGGTATTGATAAGTACTACAAACCCCTAGTACATTACTTTACTCTACCACCAATAGTTTTCACACCGCATGAAAAATAATCACTTTTTCGATTATTGTGACTAAACCAAAAAAGATGGATATAATCTTCGATTATTGTGACTAAACCAAAAAAGATGGATATAATCTATGTATACTGTTTTGTAGGTATTGATAAGTACTACAAACCCCTAGTACATTACTTTACTCTACCACCAATAGTTTTCACACCGCATGAAAAATAATCACTTTTTCGATTATTGTGACTAAACCAAAAAAGATGGATATAATCTATGTATACTGTTTTGTAGGTATTGATAAGTCCTACAAACCCCTAGTACATTATTTTACTCTACCACCAATAGTTTTCACACCGCATGAAAAATAATCACTTTTTCGATTATTGTGACTAAACTAAAAAAGATGGATATAATCTATGTATACTGTTTTGTAGGTATTAATAAGTACTACAAACCCCTAGTACATTACTTTACTCTACCACCAATAGTTTTCACACCGCATGAAAAATAATCACTTTTTCGATTATTGTGACTAAACCAAAAAAGATGGATATAATCTATGTATACTGTTTTGTAGGTATTGATAAGTACTACAAACCCCTAGTACATTACTTTACTCTACCACCAATAGTTTTCACACCGCATGCATATAATGTCTGTTTCGATTATTGTGACTAAACCAAAATAGATGGATAAAACTTCCGTGGACTATTTTGTAGATATTGATAAGTACTACAAACCCCTAGTACATTATATTATTCTACCATCAATGCATTTCACAGCGCACGCAAATTTATGAATATGGTAATTATATTATGTAACACCTTGGTTCACAATATTGCAGTTTTCTTACGGATCCCTATTTTTTTTCAAAATCTCATATAGCCTATGGCACTCACACTGAATTAAGCTATCCATAAGTGAAAGAATTTAAAAATCGGTCCAGTAGTTTCGGAGCCTATTCGTTACAAACAAAAAAACAAAAAAACAAAGTTTCTCTCTTTATAATATTAGTATAAGTATATATATAACACCTTGGTTCACAATATTGCAGTTTTCTTACGGATCCCTATTTTTTTTCAAAATCTCATATAGCCTATGGCAATCACACTGAATTAAGCTATCCATAAGTGAAAGAATTTTTAAAATCGGTCCAGTAGTTTCGGAGCCTATTCGTTACAAACAAAAAAACAAAGTTTCTCTCTTTATAATATTAGTATAGATTAGTATAGATATAGAAGTATAGATAATACAGGGCTTCGGCAAACTTCGAATTTCCGATAGGTATATCACATACTTACCTATAATCCGCGCGCGAGCTCCGGGACATTGGAATTGTGCTACTTTATTTCCTTCTGTTTTGACTGTACTAATTTGAGTCGAGTTCGGGTCGAGATTATCGCATTCGAGTTGACTTCGAACTCCCTTCTCATAATATTATATTTTTGATTCATTTAATTTTCTTTATTTACTTAGAAACATTTCATTTCAGTATCATCATCATCATCCAGCCATTGGAAGTCCACTGTTGAACATAGGCCTCCCCCATAAGGGTAGTTGTTGCCAATACTCGCCACTACGTATACCTATTATGTATTTCTAAGTTGGAGTAATGTAATTTTGTAGTTGTTATATATTTTCGGATACCCCGTGGAGTTACCGGCTTTGAAATAGTGCTCCACCTGGTCTACCCGTGATTGCCGTAAGAGCCGGCTAAGGGTTAACAGATCCAGAGGACGGGCAGCAGCGTCCTCTGCAAAAACTCAAACTCAAACAGATTTATTCAAATTTATTCAAATAATAATAAAAACTTTTGCACGTCAATGAAGATAAACAGTACTGAGTCTACCGTGCGTCGAACTGCGCTCGAACTGCCATAAAAAACATCCAAAAAACCATCGAACTGCGCTCGACAACCCGCCTGTCAGGCGTGTCGAGTATTGGCAAAACCCCCCTTTATGGGGGAGACCTATGTTCAGTAGTGGATTTCCAACGGATGAGATGATGATGATATATTTTCGTTTATTTACCTTACTGCCGATGCTCCATATTTATTCTACATAGGTACCTACAGTTTTAAAATAATATTTATATGGTAAATACCAACCTTGTTGATGATCATACTCGCCGATGTACCGCTTCGTCAGGAAACGCACCGTCAGAGCTACGGACAGACAAACAAACATAATTTAATAATATACTTATATTTATAGCACTGACATGAAACATGTATATATTGCAAGAGGAAACACCTGATATATCATCCGTATGATAGAAACAAACTTATCATGTTATTACAACCTAGGTATATAAAAATACATTACTAACAACATTTTTAGGAAAATATCTCATTGCCAGATTATAATTAAAGGTTAACTCGAAAATTATTTTGCCAACAGTTGAGTGATTCCTACAGACTTTCGATCTTTTTACCTAGATCAAGTAAGCAATGCCTACTTGATCTACGTTTGATTTATTGAAAATGAAGAAAAGTGCTATAGGTATATGATATCAATAAGCATAACCCCTAAACTTCGTATCACCTAGTACCCTTGTCCCTTACTCCATCTGGCCGCAATGTTTTTAGTAGCTTTTATTCACTCTTTTCGAAAACATGATAATTTTGCCGATACCTTAGTGCAAATATGTAAAGATATCGCAGCTCGTAAAGATGCTAATTGTAATGTTTATAAATTGTAAGCGTTCCATATTGTAAGCAATTGGCACGCACGCGGCGACCGCCAACAATCTATTTCGGATAAATATTCTGTTACGTACGTGACTATAACAGTAACTATTATACGCAGTTTACGGAATAAGACCACAGTCTCACCACTTTATCCAGAGTGATAGAGTGATACACAAATAACGCTCACTTGTTTGCTGTGACCTTCATCAGTAGTAAGATCAAAGAGTTCGTATAAATATACTAAATCTATGAAAAGGATCGTCAAATCAGTGACAATTCCTCTTTTAAACCATCATGTATAGAGGTTTATTGAACTTATAATTTACTTCAAATATCAGGAAATTACTCAGTTTAAACTGCTTTGCGAGACCTACTCAGACATATAGGTAAATGCCATTTGTAAGACCTAGTCACACTCTTCCAGATAGGGAGTGAGGCATTGCTTCATGTACTCAGAAATCAGAACTTTAGGTACTGAAAAATATGACTTATTAAAACTACCGGGGACGTAGAAATTCTATACGCCTAAAGTATCGCAGCCTTGATAAAACGTAATCACTGTAGCTATAAAATAATAAAAATAAAAGCCATTAACACATATCAAAGCAGAAATTTTAATTGGATACATGAAACGTTTATGTTATTATGTGATAAGTAAAATATTCAGAATATGACGAATTATAAAAATGATTTAGTTTATGGATGTGGACGTTTAGTAATACCTATGCATTAAGATGAAGCATCTTTTGAGAATTGAATTTTATAATATGTTTCATATCATGCTTTATTGCGCATTTCGCTTCAGACGTTTGGCAGAAACTTGAAACAGAATCGTATCGATGCAGAATCAGATGAAATAACTGCAAGGCGTATCACACATCGCACCACACCCCGCTGCGGAGTGCCGATCACGCGTGCGGATGTAGATCTCTCGTACGGGTGCAGAGACGCAGGTTGCATCTCTATGCAATCTGAATCTCAGCATATGGTTCAGGTTACCGCTGCTGAATATCGAAGTGTGCCAGATCTCTCAAATTTTAATGAGTGGCGCCCCGCAGTTTTACCCGCGTAGTCACCGTTCCCGTGGAAATATCGAGAATTCCTTTCATATTCCGTGTCTCCGTTATAAAGAAAACCTATAAACAAAATTTCAGCTCTTTAGGGCCAAGAGTTCAGCTGAGTGAATGTGTCAGTCAGTCAGGATTGTTTTAATTTACCCTCTGAGAGCCAAGTGATCTCTTTTGTGATTTTGTTATAGAAACGAACACACGTATGTATTAGTGTATTGTAACCAACGATATTAATGTACCACGCACTAGATTTTGCGTTCCGAACACACTTTGCTCGATTAAAGTGTACTGCAATCTGTAGATACACCTTACTTTAGTGTAGCATAGATAATATATATAAACTGGTATAGTGCGGCTTGGACATCCATGCAGTATAAACGCCTATACGGTGCTGTGCTAATATTACCGGAACACAAATCTAGTATTTATTTTTCGTTTGATTTTATTACCAACTATTGTTAACGTATTTGATCTTAATAAATAAACGCAATTTTAATTAACAAGTAACAGAATTTGAGCATATATTTTCTTGTCTATCGTAAATTATATTCGTTAATGATTGTATACCTATATGCCTATATGTAATCAATTATTGTTTCTTTTTATTATTTATAAAATTTACTTTTATTTTATTTTATTGTTTATTATTATTTTTTATTAAGTTTATTAGTCTGCAAAAAAAGATATCGACCTTAATAAGTGTGCATATAAAACCTCTCTGTTCAGGTCATCTCATTAGCAACTCGCAACCGCAATAATTTTAAACCTTGTACCGTTTGTTCGTACTTACCAACGCGTTTTATTAATAAGTGAAAACCTCTTTTTAATGCAATTGTCGGAATATTTCGCCTCTACATAAAGTCTTTAACAAACGTTCAACGTGTACGCTGTTTAAAATTTATCAATGACAGATTTATTTCAATTCACCACAACACTGTTATTTAGAGAACATACGAACTATTTATTTGCAGCTATTTTAGTTATTCTACATTCAAAGAGTCAGAGGATGTCGAAGGATTTAAATTGTTCTATAATGAGCATGGTGCTAGAAATGGTGTAGTAATATAGGTAGGTACATAAATTATATGGTTAAACTATGAGCTACCATCAAACTGAGCTGTAAGTACTAGTGCAAAAAATATTTGTGTAGAAAGTCATCGTGTGCTAGTACTTAAAATAAGTAGTTTGAAGGCTTAGGTAACATAATAACATTTTTTGTTACGCAATAATTTGTCTCATTACGGGCTGAGTAAGGTAAATTATACATCTCACAAGTAGGTACGTTAGTCCTGTGTAATCTCTAAATAAAGTTTGTATCGCCGTGAAATTGTTGTTTTCGCTATAATAAATTATCTCCTAACTTAAGTAGCGCACATTTTTAGATATTAAATTTCTTAAGATTATATTACTAGAAATGATTTTGATTTGATGTCATTTTAGTTCGCGAAACCACGCGTCAGGTGCGGTGTGAGAATTGTCTTATTGAACTATGTTTCCTGTTATATAGGTTCCTGTAATCTACAAGGTGCTATGTATATACTTATGCGATATTATATACTTATGCCTATATCATACTTACTTATAGTACATTTTGGCAGAACCTATAAAATTTTGTAAGTACGTATATGCTCTTGTGCCTTTGGTAGATAGTATATATAGGTAGTATACTACCAAAGACACATAAGAGCATATAAATAACATAACATGACATTTCCCCTTTTTCCAAAGTGAAGGCAAAGGTGTACCTACCCAGGACTCAGTTTCATAGTAGATAAACACATCGCGAGTTATGTTTTTAGATCCCACGTGTACTTAATAGGGGGCGAGCATATCGCCATCTACCGGGCATATTTCAAGACACCAGACTGCCATTGAGAACAGAAACATTTCCCTAACGGGAAATCCAACAATATTCTTTGCCTGACCTAGGGACCGAACCCGGAGTCTCATGATCGGCAGTATAGCACTACGCCACCGAGGCAGTCAGAGTTGATAGTATATTGCTTAAATGAATATAATTTAGTGCTCATACTTAGGTAGGTACTTTTCAACAAAATACGACTTAGCCATAATACCTATAATATACAATATAATATTGTTGCCTGCCTCGGTGGCGTAGTGGGCGCATGCTCGACTGCCAATCAAGAGGTCCCGGGTTCGATCCCCGGGTCAGGCAAAGTGTTAAATATTGGATTTTTCCATTAGGAATTATCTCAATAACTGCCTGGAGTCTGGAACTGTGCCCGGTAGATGGCTCGCCACCATTACATGGGACCAATAACATACTGGCGAAATGTGGGTGTATCTACATGGGACTGAGTCCTAGGTACACCTCTGCCTACCCCTTCGGGAAAAAAGGCGTGAATGTATGTTTGTAATATTGTTGTAAAAAGAAATTATAATAAAATTAAACATAACCTTACAAACAACAAACTAAGAAAAGAAATATTATTATTGTAAATAACAAAAACACAAAAATGTAGACTTGAGACCGTAACGTAAGATAAACTATTAGTTAATCTGTGCTTGAGATCACGAAAATAGTCGAATATTAAATTATAAACGTAAAACTGTAACAGAAATCTCATATCTCATCGTAAAAACGAGAATGGATAGACAGTGGGTTTTTATTGTTAGTCTAATAATAATATTGGAGATGAATATATTTGTATGGACTGGATATGTGTTATTTGATTTATGCCGGATGATGGGATTCGCCGGATCTAACTCTTGGCTTATAGCGATAGCTCACACAGAGCTCAATGTAGCGATCTTAGTAACTTCCCTTTGATTTCAGTCATATAGATTGCCAATGAAACCGCGAAACATTAAAAATATAATAATTATAAAATTTGTGGTTTTATTTAAACTTTAGCTGCTATCTTTCAGTCAAAACGTATTTAATAACTACGTATTATTACTTATTTAAAATATTTAATTAAATAAAGTTCCTTGTGCTAAAGCTCAGGTCCATAATACCTGACTCAAAGTGATAAAAGTGTTGGCAAATAATTTTAGTCAATAAAATAGTCCGTCTACTCAATTCAAAATAGGAACATTGTTTAATCTATCCTCACTACTCTGGACAGTCGCAGTAAACAACGTAGATTGTGTACTCATATCTTTAGAATAGAGTCTTTGTTTGAACATGTAACGTCACTCAAAGCACCTTTGTATGAAACCGAATGGATTCCACTTTAGAACATTCAGCTTTTAGCAAGTTGTCAATGGTGAACCCACCCTTGTGCTGAGGCAGCTGCACGAACAATTCGTTCATGTATCTTGTGTGCTTGTTTTCTGTTTGTGTGCAGAAACTGAACAAGATACAAAATCGATTTGGTGAATTTTTCATGGGTTTCGGATTTCGGATTTACTGTATTCGGAGGAAACAGGGGAATACAAAACATCGATTTAGTAAATATTCTATAGGTGTGTGACAAACTGCTAAGAGGTCCTGTATCCCTTTAACAGATTTTATCGCAATTCTCTTTAACATTAATGTCAGTTAGCTACCGTGGTTGGAAATCTTTGTTACAGCGAGAACGTGGCATCTGTGGCTCTGTTTATCTAGATGAGGAGCTTCAGCACGTCCGAATAGTACTGCGGAACAAGAATCACACACTACCTCAATGTTAATAATGAGAGTCACTAAGTTTGATAGGTGTAGTGGACTCATTAATCGGTAACAATGACACAATCTTATGAAAATTTTGGAGTACTTTTTTCAAACTCAAACAGATTTATTCAAATAGGTCATAATCTGACACTTTTGCACGTCAATAAAGATAAACAGTACTGAGTCTACCGTGCGTTCGGAAAGATACCTCTACAAGAAGAACGCACAAGAAACTTGTAGGGCTTAATTTTTTCAACAGATAGTTTTACAATATTTGGTTTGGTGACATTCGTTTTCTTTGAAGGTGCCGCGAGGCGACTATGCAGAAGTTTCCAGGCATCTTTGTCCTCTATGTACTGGTTGACTTTATAATAAGCTATAATATAATATTATGTTGATTATGTTATACTGAATATAATAGTATGTTAATTATGTTATAATATAATATTATGTTAATTATAATTATTTTATAATATTATAATGTTAATTATCTCAGAATATTAGTGAAAGCTTCTAATGAATCATAAATCTCGTCCAACCTTTATACCATTTTATTTATCCTCCTGAGACCATTAGGTTATTTTCCGGAACAAAATTAAACATGTCACTGAGCCCGGAGTTTTGAAAAGCATAACTTTAAGTTATGCTCCGGGCATGTTATGTAAAATATTGAAGATGGATGTTCCAAAATGGCATAAAATATTTTTTCTATTACTCCTATTATTTCAAAAATATGTTCATTTTAAATTAAGCTATATTCCTTAAAAAATCCTAAAATTGAATGCTTAGTGTTGAGCAGCGAGACCTGAAGTCTCAACGGTAGGTATACATCAATTTCAATTAATTTGTTTCATAAACAAATTGACATTCGACTGCCTCGGTGGAGTAGAGGGCGCATGCTCGACTGCCAATCAAGAGGTCCCGGGTTCGATCCCCAGGTCAGGCAGTGTTAAATATTGGTTTTTTCCATTAGGAATTATCTCAATGACTGGCTGGAGTCTGGAACTGTGCCCGGTAGTTGGCAATAGTCTCGCCCCCTACTACATGGGACCAATAACATACTGGCGAAATGTGGGTGTATCTACTGTGGGACTGAGTCCTGGGTACACCTCTGCCTACCCTTTCGGGAAAAAGGCGTGAATGTATGTTGTGTTATGTTATGTTATATGGTTTCATAAAACGGACATTCGGTCTCAATGCAAAGTGCGATTTTCAAAATGTCACGGCTTAGGAGTATATATTTATATATACCTATAATTATATATTTTATACTATCAAATATTTTAGACTTCCCTTACAAAAACGTATTTTTGTTTTGCTAATTTCGCAATTCTTTCTTTAGCACGTTGATGAGGTTGACGGATAGATACACCCATTTAAAATAATATTACACTTTTTTCTAACACGTTGCATATCTATATATACCTATGTCCGTAATGGTATCTTACCATGGGCTCTTTATAGTCAGTATAGTAAGCTCAAAGTAGCACAACGAGCTATGGAGAGCGCTAATGCTCTTCGAAGTTTCTCTACGAGATCGAATCGGAAATGAGGACCGTTGACGAACGGAAGTTACCGACAATTCCTTTGATAAACATCAAAATACCTACATGATTGTCATCGCTAAAAATATGCAAAAAAAGTTGTTTTTGTGACAACCCTTTTCTAAGATAGTATTTTAATTAAATAACATAACATTATATTTTATATGTATTGCTCGTAATCTTTTATTTTTATATACATGATACAAATTCAATAGTAGCGTCCCTCAGTTTCACCCTGTAAGACCTTGCAGGTAATTAGGAATCTACATTACTTTGCTATAACACTACCTGTGGCCCGCGGTTTCATCCGCGTATATAAGTTCCCGTGGGAATATCGGGAAACATAATCCCCATGTCCCATGTGTTATTGAATTGAAATACGTGTTTACCCAATGTGTTACTGTATTGAACCTCACGACATGTGTGGACTTTTCGCCTGGTCGCTACCGTTTTTCGGATGACACTTTAAACTGGGCGGCTGTTTCAATGTTGGGGCAGTCATTAGGTCATGTCTTGTAGGAATGTTGGAGCTAACAATATGCCTTGTCTACATAACCCATATAAATTGACTCAAATGGTGTAATTGGGAAAACCGGAGTGGTATTACGAACATGCAATCGCGCAACAACAGCAGTAAATTTTGCTGTCAAACGTCATTTTTAGTATGCCGTTTGACATCAGATATTAAGCAATTAAACGCTTTCCACACTACTACTGCTGTTCGTAATAAGGGGGTGTTCTGTAAGAGTATCAATTCAAATTATTATTATTATAAAAATTATATCTCTGGTATTATATACCTATGCAATAATAAAATAATGCAATATAATAAGTGCGAAAGTTTGTGAGGATATGGATGGATAGATGTTTGTTACTCTTTCTCTCCAATACTACTGAACCGATTGGGCTGAAATTCGGTGTGTAGATTGTTCAGACCCTGGAATAAGAGGGTACCTACTTATACGTTATATTCCGATATTCCAACGAGAACGAAGACTGCGCGGATGAAACCGCAGGGCGCAGCTAGTATAATATAAAACTAAAAGATATTTCATAGAGTACTAAATTTGCCACATAATCACTTTATAATAATTTATTATAAAGTTTCTAACTAGACATCTAAGTCTGTCTTTTGCAGAAGCTAAGTAGAAGTAACTTTATCAAAATAAAAATACCTAGGTAATTTGAACAATGAAATTTTATATAATAATATGCTAAGAGCATCTGCGCGTTCATGATACGTGCGTCGTCATCGTCGGCAATGATAAAAAACGCTTTGAGCAAAGAGGTACTAAGAGTCCACATTTTATCAGTAGATTCCCGAAAAAAAGCTGGACTGCGACTGTTTGAATCAGAGAACCGAGGCTATAACATAAATTAATTTTAAAAACTGCAAAGGAACGCTAAAAGAAACTGACGGGGCGGAATAGGTCCCTACGAATAGTGCAAATTACCTTCAGACGGTCTCGCCAGAATAGATGTGGGTAAACGGTGCAACGTCTCCTAACATAAAATATAATTGCTTTTAAGCTGTATTTACCTCAACTACGTATGCGAGTAAGATATTAACATCATTTTGCATCCATTAGTAAGTTCTAAACACAATTACATCTACTGGCTTTCAATGTTAATTAATGCTGATATACATAGGTCAACAAAGAAATACCAACGACTGAAAATGTTGCCAGCCGCCAGACTCCAGAACTCCCTGTATCTGTATACCTAATATCTTATCATAAATCTTTAAATGAGCAAATCTTGTATATATATATATATAATTGGAATCTCGGAATCGTCTCCAACGATTTTCATAAAATATAGTATATAGGGGGTTTCGGGGGCGATAAATCGATCTAGCTAGGAATCATTTATAGAAAATGTCAGTTTATAAAAAAAAAAAAAAAAAATACCGAGCAAAGCTCGGTCATCCAGGTACTATTTATTTATTACAGTAAAATTACTTTTGTGTCTGACAATACTTTCACTCTAATTGAATAAAAAGAACATTGTCTAAACGCTACATCGGCAAAAGAAATCGTGTCTAAATACGACATAACGGTATCTTCGAGTATGAGTTAAGAAACTATCTATGAGATCACTAATCCAATGATACCGTGATAAGTGGGTAAAATATTATTTAGATTTTTTAGATAAACGGATCATAGTAGTTTGTTATAATAATGTATAGTCATTATACATAATAAGCATATTATATGTAGGTATATATAAGTGGAGAAAATTAATTTATAAAACCGACTTACGTGGTCTAGCTGATGTTACAAATGTATTATTTTACCACATCTGAATAGATCTCATGAATGTAATACGCGTGTCAAAAGACTGTAAAAATGTCTCAATTTGAAGCTGTAATTTTGTTTGCTCTCAGTTACATGTCACAGTAGATGTGGAAACGTAACACGATTTCTAGCAAATCAAGGGGATGTATCTTCTTACTCTGGTGTCTGGTGTATTTAGAGAATTATAATAACGTTAGGTCATGTCGGAGGCCTTGTAGGAATCTTGGTGACTTGAACATTGATCAAACAACCGATTTTTGATTATATCGAGCAGTTTAATTGGGAAAACCTAGTATAAATCCTCTTTCCTACTAATATTATAAATGCGAAAGTTTGTGAGGATGGTTGGATGGATGACTGTTTGTTAGGTACTCTTTCACACATAAAATAGTAAATAAATTGGGTTGAAATTTGGTATGTAAGTAGCTTAGACCTTGGAATAGGATACTTTGTCCCGATATTCCCACGTGAACGATGTCTACGCGGGTGGAACTGCGGGACATAGTTACTATACAAATAGTATACATCTATAAGAAAACAAATTAATAAAATTGAAGTGTCTGTTTTTACTAAATGCATATGAAACTTTAAGCGATAATAATAACAATACTTCACTAGAACTTAACATGATATTTTTTTTTCCATAAATATTATTAGAGTTCCGTATAATAAATTAAAACCCTGGAAAGTGAACAAACATTTCTTTCTTTATGATTCGACGAGGACGAATTCACAGGTGTGAGATAGTTATATTAATATTACGTATAAAGCCGTGTATTCCCTACTTATGCAACCTCGGGTCGAGACTCGGAGACAGCCTTATTATAGAAGTCTGACGCTATCGCACTCGAGCCTGCACTGCGGTGCGGTCAGCACGAGTACCAAAGCGCGCCATTGAAGCATAAAAGCACTTGACTTATATATCCCGCACCACGTAATAGAAGAGACCGTGACCTATCTATCTATAATATGCATTGATTTCACTTTTAAAGGGTGACCATATAATACGACCGGACAATTTTAACAGCTTAGGTTGTAGGTACCTATACGATACACATAAAGAGGTTTTTTAATCTTTTCTTTAAAACAGACATGGTTTGAAATAGGAGTTTCGCAGGGCATCGGTATACACGATGTGCTAGCTATATAGGTAGCTAATACGTAGGTAGGTATAGGTAAGCTTACAACACAACCTCCATGAATGTCTAATAGGTAGGTAGGTACACGATATTTTTGGAGACTATAACACCCGTATTCAAAAACAATACTTATATAAGGTACTGTGCTAATTCTCAGCGCATTCATCACGGCAGGCAATTAATTGTGTCCAATAGGATTTACCGGCCCTATGCGTTCGGGCCATCATAGTATTGTTTTTTAATACGTGTGAAAGGCGCGTCGCATACAGGGGACAACTTTGTATTTCATGTTGCGGCAACAGGCAACTGGCTACTAGCTCTCTATGTACATAGTACATATGCAATAATATTAAGAAACTGAGCAAACATGGCCACTTCAGTCGCTGCAGTGTCGGTGATCAGCAACAGTTTTCAGTTGCTGTATAGACGACTGAACGTTTCACATTGCCGCAACTAGCAACTATCGAATTTGTACTATTGTTGGGTCAAGTTGCTGGTTTCTCAATCGGCAAATGCTCTATAAGTTCAACGATTTCAAAAGTTTATTAAATATTGCGGCAATTGTTAACTGAGAATTTTAGTACAATATGAAAATGGTAGAATGCGATATGCATAACCAATAGATTACTATAGAATCTATAGTTATCTATAATAGGTTATGTATACCATCTATAGTATAGATCGTTTGTCTTCTGACTTTTAATATTTGCTATTCCTAAAATGTCCACTTATGTGTTCTTCTGTTTAATTCCGAATGTCAGATAACACACACGCCCCCATAGGCGGTAGAAGATAAGATAGAACATTTTCGCCGATCAGTAGTACTTCCACAGTAGCTCAATTGGTAGAGCCCACCACAGATTGTTGCGTAAGGTGCGGGGTTAAGTTCTGCTCGTGAGTGAATTATTTCTCCAATTTTCTAATTGTATTTCAAGCGAACAAACATACCGCTTAGATTATAAAAATATAAAAAATTCGGAATTTTAGTAGCTAACTGACAATATTTAACGAAAATTTCTAAAAAGTTGAAGATTAAAAAAATGATAGTTTCTTCAGCAGAAAATGCCCTGTATATGCGGAGCCCCTAAAAGCAACACTGAAAGACTTATTTGCACGGACTTTCCTAAAATAAAACAGTATGATAGGTCTCCCAACGCCGGATTGACTGCGAGCATTGAAGTTATACCAGTTTCACAGCACTTCACTGTAGTGGTAGGCCTCATTTGCAGGGGGCCGCCTGGGGTACTTCCCCAGGCGGGGGAATTTATGCACCTTTGCCAGTTATTTATCCGCCAAGCAGTAATGTGCAAACATTAATGTGTTCCCCTCTGAAGGGCAATGTTACCAGCGAAATTACTGGGCACGACGAGTTTCAACAACCAATAACTCAGGGTGATAGGCGCAGTGTAGTGCCGCGCAGAATTTTGAATTTTAAAATATTGGGTGGCACTGTGTCTGATATGGGCTCATGGAATCATGATGCTTACCATCAGGCACCTGATTTGCTCGTCTTGTCATTCACTTTCATAACAAAATGCACTAAATCCGATTTTGTTTGAAGCCTATTTGTAAATTCTAATGGATGCTTACTGGTTTAGATTAGAACACACTTTCCGATGTAGATGAAGATAAAGATAAAAAAATATACAAAAACACATATACCTACCTACGATATATTATTCTACTGGCAATTGGGATAGGCTCAGCTTTGTGCTGCACAGGGGGACCCTGGTCAGTGCTGGTTTTCAGCCTATCCCATACTCGAACATAGGTGTTCGTCGAGATAAAAAAAAAGGTCTACAACGGGGTTATCTCACACGAAGTCACATAATTTTTTATCAGCAATAAATAAAACCTAACGATCCGACTGAGCAGACTACCAAAATGTATAGTGAAGTCTGATTGAACTCGAAGTTGACTTCAAAATCGTGCATACAAGCAGTAACTTGAAGAAAATGATAGGCCCATACGATTCCAGATTGTCTAATCAGATCGGATATGTTTGTCCCGAAGAAATTATTTGATTTGAGGAAACCATCGCACCACAATATATCACATTCGCTTTGGCCAGCTTGTATTATTCAAAAATTCAAATTCTGCGTTAAATACGGCGTAAAACACACAATAACGCCTTTTTCCCGAAGGGCTCAGAGGTGTACCCAGGACTCAGTCTCATGGTAGGTACACCCATATTTTGCCAGCATGTTATTGGTCCCATGTAATAAGGGGTGAGCCTATTGCCATCTACCGGGCACAGTTCCAGACTCCGGGCAGTTATTGAGATATTGAGATAGTTATTGAGATATCATTTCTAATGGAAAAATTCAATATTTAATACTTTGGCGGACCTGGGGATCAAACCCGGGACCTCATGATCGGCAGTCGAGCTCGCGCTCACTACCACAGAGTACTTTATATATACTGACTCACTACCGAGGCAGTCAAGAGAGTAGATACGCGTGACATATAGATACTACTAATTCATTAGCCCAGGAATTACCTACAGGAAAAATTTAAATATTATTTTTATAAGAATATTGGTATAAGTTTACCTAAAACAAGTCCCGTCATATTTTGAGTTTGAGTTTACCTCATACCGCCAAAATTGTTAACGAAAAGAGACAAAAAGGCGATTTTATGGTAAGTCTTTCAGCTGCCTCAGACTGCCTCGGTGGCGTAGAGGGCGCATGCTCGACTGCCAATCAAGAGGTCCCGGGTTCGATCCCCAGGTCAGGCAAAGTGTTAAATATTGGATTTTTCCATTAGGAATTATCTCAATAACAGCCTGGAGTCTGGAACTGTGCCCGGTAGATGGCAATAGGCTCGCCCCCTATTACATGGGACCAATAACATACTGGCGAGTGTATCTACTATGGGACTGTGTCCTGGGTACACCTCTGCCTACCCCTTCGGGAAAAAAGGCGTGAATTTTTTTGTTTTTTTTTTATGATAGTGAGAGACAAGACGAGCAAATCAGGTGCCTGATGGTAAGCATCATGATTGCCCATATCAGACACAGTGCCACCCAGTGTTTTAAAATTCAAAATTCTGCGCGGCACTGCACTGCGCCTGTCACCCTGAGATATGAGTTGTTGAATCTCATCATGACCAGTAATTTCGCTGGTAACATTGCCCTTCATACGAAACACAGTAATGTTTGCACATTACTGCTTGGCGGACGAATAACTGGCAAAGGTGTGGTACTTCCCCAGGCGGCCACCTGCAAAAGAGGCCTACCACTACAAAAGAATGAATGTATGTTTTATATGTTTATGTTCTTTCAGCTGTTTTAACCACAGAGCTCTGCAGTGGTTAGATATGATTATGCTTTAGGATGTTATGCCTTTATAATATGATGCTTTACATTGGTATGCCTTTTTAATGTTATATGCTGAAATGCCTATATTGTGCGTATCAAGACCTACGGCAGAGTGCCTTTATTGAAAAAAGACTAAACAATAAAGCTACCTACTTAATGTCTACTCTAATCTAAATACACTGCCATAAGACACTTCGAAAATTCTCAGGTCGACATGTCATATGTATGTCATACCCACGTATGCCTATGTGCTATGTGGTTATGCCTAAAAAAATATACTTATAACGCTAATGCGTAGATCCATAGCTATAAAAGTTTTGCCAGTTTTGTAATAATGACTTTCGATTTTTTATGCAAATGAATAGTAAGCCTTACACACCACGTATCTAAACGATGATAACAATTTCTAAATTTCGAAATTTATTGCGATCTACATAATATATCGAACGCTCATCCACAAATGTTACCCTAATCTATAAATTCTTGCCTTGAGAAGTTCACCTATTTTATTTTTGTAGTGTCGAAGAACGTAAAAATATTTTTAACATCAATAAAATATATCCTCCAACTGATAATGATTCACGTTTACTCCAAGCAAATATGAATTTTATTTTGAAATTCTCTGAAATAGGTCCTGAAATTAACTCGGGCATGTTGCACAATTTAACACAAATTGTTTAAAGGTACGTATTACACATTTGCAGCGCGGCAAAGTGGCTAACTAGTTATCTAAATATCTAAAGCACTCGCGAACTTTTAGTATCACTGTAATAACGGAAGCGAACGTACCGCTCTTGCCGACGGAGGGTGCTCCGATCACCGCCACTTTGACTTCTGAGAGCGAGGACTTCTTGCGTCGAATCCCACGGCTGGTCATTGTCGCGCGCTCATGGTACCGCGCCGCGGTGCGTCCCGACTATGTGTGCCGGAGTCTTACAGTACACGCTCCACTCGGAACAAAGCTCCGCGCCCGCGCGCTCGCTAAAAATACACGAAGCGACACTCCTGACATCGGCCCCGACGTGTTAATGGGTCAAGATCTGGCCAAGATCAGAGTCGTGCAAATAGGCATGTTTACGTCGAGTCGCCGGCTTCCTGACACCATGTGGCCGTGGCGATAGGCCAAACCCATTTCGGGTATTTGGGTTTTTACATGTGTCACTTAATGTATACGGAATGCGCACGTGGGAGACTGACGATACTACACATGACGGCTTTAGAGGACACTAGAGTGGCGTTTTCCCATACTTCCGTTTTATTTCAACATAATACCTAATATAATAATAATAATAATAATGTATGGCAATAGGCTCGCCCCCTATTACATGGGACCAATAACATACTGGCGAAATGTGTATCTACTATGGGACTGAGTCCTGGGTACACCTCTGCCTACCCCTTCGGGAAAAAGGCGTGAACGTATGTTTTTTTTATACAATAATATTTATATTATCTCTGCAGTTTGCATGTGTCCCTTTTATTTCCTTATTTAGACAAACTAATTACTTTAAATGTAAAATATGACCCTTTAGTAACTTGAAATTAACCCTGTTTAACCGCGCCAACGTGGAAAAATAATGATAATTTATGAAATAGGCATGACTACTCTACTATCTTACACCTACTTCATCTCAGTTTAAGTGTGATTATTATTGTTAATTATTCTGTAAATCATCATTTTATCATCATTTTACTCTCATGCCGCACTCACTAAGAGATCTTTTATTCTGAATATGCCCGACCCTTCATTATTTAACCCTTACATACAAAGGTAAAATCTTGTGGAGGCGCACATATAATTTGGAATATAATTGCGGACATATAATTTGGAATGAAATTATCTACCTAGATAGGTACCAATCCCAATAAAAAGTGTACCTATTTATTAATAATTAAGCCAATATTTTTTGGGGTGACCCTGGTAGGACCCTGAGGGTCTGAGGTATCTACACCAATCCTACCGCAATAATAAGCCTCATAAATCACTTCAAACGATTTTTATACAACTAAGGATTGTACCATCCTACGCCCTATGCCGGCGGCTCGATGACATATCCCGGTGGCTTACTTCCGGCGACGTGGATGTGGATATGTACCTATTACCTATGCACTATTTACGGGAGCATGTAGCAAACATAGTCGCCGGCATTGGTCGGCGGCTTGTGTGCTGCCATTATAAGCCAATGTCCAAACTCATGGCTTAGACGTTACTGACCTTGGCCACGTTCATTGTACAAGTATAATAGACACAAGTGACTAGAGCATTGCTTCGGCTTAGAACACCGAACACGGGAAGTGTTCGGTGTTCCAAAGGCAGTAAAGTAAGTTAAGTGAACTTACTTTACTGCCGGTTTTCCTTGTCACCACATTTCCTGTCACTATGGCGCGTAAGACCATCCCGCGTCCCATTTCAAATACCTACTCGTAAGAGGTTTGGTTACCAACCAACATATTGATTATCCCATCCACATTTTAATCTTTCATAACTTGCAGACAGAAAAATGTAATGGATAGATTACTTTCGAAAACAATCTGGCGGATGTGATTTATTGACGATCGGTGTATTATTAAAATACTCGCCAATTTGTCGGCGGGATGATAGCTTTTGGCTTTTATATCATTTTAGAAACGGAGCGATGAAAAATAATTTTATAACGTTGGACTAACGTTTTAGTTTTAGTATTTTATGGTTCCGTTCCTCAAAAGGAAAAAAGGAAAGAACCCTTATAGTCTCATAGGATCACATCGTTATCCTTTTCGTTAAAAGGCAACGCTTTGAGTTATAATAGCCGCTATAATATGCCGCAGTGGTAGGCAGAGGTGTACCCAACACTCAGTCCTATAGTAGGTGCACCCACACATCGCCAGTTATGTTTTTTTAAGTCCCATGTAATAAGGGGCGAGCCTATTGTGCCATCTTACGTGCGGCATAGACTCCACGCTTTCATTGAGAAAATTCCTAATGTAAAAATCCAACCCAATGGCAGTAACGGTTGTAACCGCAACACCACCGATGTAGTTTGGAGGCATAGGTCTTCTATGTTTGGAGGTATCAACTTGAAGCCAATAGCAAATACTCAAGTCTTAACTGACCCTTGCTGCTGGGAAAAAATATCAAATTTCTAGCACAACTCTAAAATTTTCTGCGTTTTGAATTTAATAACTTTTAACAGATTTTATCGTGGATATATATTATTATTATTTTTTATGATAGTGAGTGACAAGACGAGCTCATCAGATGCCTGATGGTAAGCATCATGATTGCCCATATCAGACACAGTGCCACCCAGTATTTTAAAATTCAAAATTCTGAGCGGCACTGCACTGCGCCTATCACCCTGAGGTTTGAGTTGTTGAATCTCATCATGCCCAGTAATTTCGCTGGTTACATTGCCCTTCATACCGGAACACAATAATGTTTGGACATTACTGCTTGGCGGATGAATAACTGGCAAAGGTGTGGTACTTCCCCAGGCGGCCTCCTGCAAAAGAGGCCTACCACTACAAATTAATTTAATAAGTATTATAATAAGTAGACACATAATAATATTATTTATCACCCGATGTTTCAAACACTGCAGTGTACGTCATATGAAGACTAGGCATTTGTCTATCACAAAGTTTTTAAAATGTTAATTATTTCTACGAAAAAGTTCTCCGCGTACACAGTAATAGCTAACGGTATCAGAGGTCCTAAGCTTTATGTGGAGCTGGAGGATTTGATTTTTTATCACAGGTGCTCAGGAAAAGAATTTGCCAACCATCTTCTCGCCTGATTTTTTTTAATTATGTTATGGCCTCGCGTAGCATTCTTGGTACTTATAATAAGTATTGATTATCTATAAGCGAGGACTTGTGGGTTGTCGAAACATAATATTATGTATGTAAATATGTAGTAGTTATATTTTTTTGTTTTTTCATATTAGCTACCTATGTGTTCTTTTACGCGAGTACCGATGCCTACTTACATCTGTTTGCCCTATGTAGGGTAAAGTCTAGATAGGTATATGTGGTCTCTACCGTAGAGACCACATTTACAATCAAGTTTATGAACTGCAACAAGGGATTGTCATACTTGACAGGTCTTAAAGTTCGGTTAAAAAACACTAACAAACACTTTGTTATTATAGGTACATATAAATAATATGTACGCAATAAAATCCGTTATCCAATGAGTTACTCAATTGCATAAAACCCTAAGAAAACTCTACATATTTTATTGTTAAATGTAAGAAATAAATTCTTAATATAACCAATTTTTTACAACTTCATATTTACAGTAAATAATCTGTGCAATTAGAAAGAATTATCGAGTGTTCCAGAGTCAACAGCTATTTAAAAAAAACACCAAATCGGTTCAGTAGTACTTTGTTTTCGGATGAAGAGTGAAGATGTAATAAAGATACACGCTAATGAACTTTCAGGTTTATTTTAAAACTAGCTGTGCCTTGCGGATTCACATAACATACATTCACGCCTTTTTCCCTAAGGGGTAGGCAGAGGTGTACCCAGGACTCAGTCCCATAGTAGATACACCCACATCTCGCCAGTATGTCATTGGTCCCATGTAATAGGGGGCGAGCCTATTGCCATCTACCGGGCATAGTTCCAGACTCCAGGCAGTTATTGAGATAATTCCTAATGGAAAAATCCAATATTTAACACTGCCTGACCTGGGGATCGAACCCGGGACCTCTTGATTGGCAGTCGAGCATGCGCCCTCTACGCCACCGAGGCAGTCGGATTCACCCGCGTAGAATATTGGGATAAAATAAATAGTACCCTTTGTGTTATTCCAAGGTCTAAAACTAAGATACATACCGAGTTTCAACCTATAATCGGTTCAGTAGTTTCCATCCATCCATTGATCCTCAAAACTTCCTTATATCTTCCTTATATAATCCTTATACCTATAATATTAGTAGGGTTAATAATATATTAATGGATAGAATTATTAATGTTACAATATTGAATAAATTATTAATAAATATCGTATGTGTTATTAATAGTAGAAAGTAGAATAAGCGGCTTGGTGGGATTGTATGTACACCTAGTAGTTGTTTTATTTTATTTTCCCTGAATATAACGATGTTACTTCGTTATGATAACTTCTAACACAACAATTAGCATTATCGCGCCCTTCGCTATTTGCGTAGCGAGACTCAAAAAGCTTTCGCGAGACGAAAGCTTATAATATTATACTGGTTCTCGTACAGGTCGGTTAACAAAACTCGCGCGTTATAGTATAGTATGTATACTGAGTATACTCACACTACGTCCCAGCAAATCTAACAAGTATCGTTTGACAGTTCTTATTTTACCTTGCATAAAGGTTTGGAATTTATATTTAGTAATTAAGAATTGTACAAAATCTCTTGTGTAATGTGTGTGTTACGCCTATGCAAAGTTATTTCCTCTCTTTTAAAGCTTGAAAATATGAAACGTCAAACGGTACTTCTTAGATTCCCTGGGCTATATAATCACGAATGCACCTTTATTTTACACATTAAAAATTAACCACAAAAACACAATAGTATTAAAAAAGTGTGCTGGCTACGGGCCCATAATAACAATATTAATATGAGACAACCACACACGGTCTTATTTTATTATATCATGTAAAAATATGTCGCGATATATTATTATGCGCTAACTTATGAAATATGAGGAACATGGCACTTTTGAAAATCGTATACTATGCCGAAAGTGTACGTGACAGCTTTAAATAATCGACCTGTAGAGGTATATAGGTACCGCTATGCATACAAGACGTCACGTTTGTGCCACGTCAAGAGTGCATTATGTTGGGATTAGGTTACATGTGGTTGGTAATGTTTCATAGGTCAATGTTAACTTTAATATAACACTGTCATCGGTCAGGGATAGAAGACACATAATTAAATGAGTAGAATTGTTAATTTTGTTAAACAACTCTTTAGCTCACGTGTGTCCCTTCAAACGTGAGTTATAAGTCCTGCTGGCATGTGAAATTTGAAACAACAAAGATAGAAAGACGTACGTCTAAACCACAGATCACTATAATAGTACTATGTCTAAACGGCGAATGCGTTGGTACCTAATGGATGGTAAAGAGGAGACAGTTGAAAAGATTATTCAAGGTATTGAGATGTATAGTGGTTGCATTAAGGACGAAGTAAACGGGAAATTATTGATTTCATTTATTTAAAAGAAGATTGTCAAAATCAGCTCAGTTAAAATTAAAATCAGACTATAGGTCACTTAACGACCTAATCAGTGACATAAAAACATATTTACTGACGAAAAAATAGCAAATTCGTAAGTAACATAATACAAAAATAAGTGCACAGAAAGAATGTCTAGTATATGAAGAGTCGATCATACATTATATATAAACCTCGATAATATGTCCCATTTTACGCGAGCCGAATTTGCGAATATATTGAGTAGTTTTGTGTAATAAAGAAAATATATAATAATTATGTTTGATAAAAAAATGAGAAAAATGTAGAATTTATAAAGCAATTAATAAGTGAAACAAAAATTAGAGAAAAATGGTTGGGCCCAAGAATAAATATATTAAGAGGAATAAGAGTTGTATAAAAGACAAGGCATATAATATGCAAGAGAATGCATCAAATTCAAACTCAAACTCAAACTCAAAAAGATTTATTCAAATAGGTCATAATCTGACACTTTTGCACGTCAATGAAGATAAACAGTACCTACTGAGTCTACCGTGCGTTCGGAAAGATAACTCTACAAGAAGAACGCACAAGTTTGTAGGGCTTAATTTTTTCAACAAATTCATAATAGTTGGTTTAGTTACATTCGTTTACTTTGAAGGTGCCACGAGGCGGCTATGCAGAAGTTTCCAGGCATCTTTGTCATATTTGTATTACATAATTATCATTTACTACCTACATGTGGACATGACATACAAGAGGTCCCGGGTTCGATCCCCAGGTCAGGCAGTGTTAAATATTGGATTTTTCCATTGTGAATTATCTCAATAACTGCCTGGAGTCTGGAAATGTGCCCGGTAGACGGCAATAGGCTCACCCCCATGTAATACATGGGACCAATAACATTCTGGCAAAATGTGGGTGTATCTACTGTGGGACTGAGTCCTGGGTACACCTCTGCCTACCCCTTCGGGAAAAAAGCGTGAATGTATGTTATGTTTTTTTATGTGGACATGCTGCAGTTCGACGTATGATAAACAACATTAAAGGTCAATATTAAAAGTACTTTTGGACAGGAATAGAAAGCGATGTTAGACGTTACATCAGTAAATGCAAAAATGTCAAATTAGTAAGTATACAAATAACATTATTGAACTCATGACGATTACAACAAAGGCATCGAAAGCTTTTCAGAAGGTATATCTAGAGATATTTCAGGACCTTTAGATAAGGATATACTAGAAGGTAACATTTATATTTTAAGTTTACAATGTGAGTTAAGTTCATTTGTAGATGCGTATCCCATACAGAGGAAAGACACAGCGACAGTAGCACGAACGTTTGTAAACAACTTTATATTAAGGACATTCCTAAAACTATTCCGACAGATCGTGGTACAGAGTTCATGTCAGAAACAATGATTGCAGTACGTAAACTCTTGCATTTGATAAGGTAAGTTCAACAGTGTATCACCACCAGTCCATCGGAGCTTTAGAGAACACTCATAAGCATTTAGCTGCTTATCTAACAGCGCAATGCATACAGAAACGTTGAGGCAATGGTAACAATTTTGGTGTTTCTCATAATATAACACCACCATAGATACACACTTCATTTGAATTGGTATATGGCACAACATGCATTCTTCCCAGTAATTTAACTAATAACATTGTAGATTACAATAATTAGCATCCCAAAAAGCTACTAATAATTTAACTATTAGTAAAATCAAACGAAAAATTGTATATGACGGATTAAATATGAGAAAGGAGACTTAATTTTAGTAAAAAACCAAACAGGTAGAAAGTTAGATAAATTATTTGATGGTCCATATACTGTAATAAGCGAAAATGAACCAAATGTAACGATAAAAGGCAATAAAATCGAAACAGTTCATAAAGTTAGGACAAAGCGATATAGGTAATGTATAAAACATAATATTATGCAAGAACTTATCTACTGTAACCGAACTATTTACGATATATACTGAATTTTTTGGCTAGCTAGTGTTGTTTTGTTAAGTTGCTATGTAGTATGAATGTATGTGTCTTAATGTTGTTATATACCTATAGATATTGTTATGATAAGTTTGTAGGAAGTATCAATATATTGTAGAAATAAAACAAATACTTAACATAAGCTTAACATTTAATAATTAACGTCAATAACGGTTTAATAAAAGAAAAAAAAGTTGAGTGTAAAAAAATTTTTTTTTAAATAACCACCCTGATGTGGTGTGGTATCATAAGTAATATATAAGTACCTAGTATAAGGAGAGCTATGTAGGAAACAGAAATAAACAGAGAGTGCTATCAAATACACGTATTTCAATTATACGCTCCCCCCTGTGTTGCACACCTCAGCATCTTTAGCGAGATGATCAGCTTTTTCATTACCAGGTATACTGCCCTCTCACATAAGCCGATATGAGAGGGTATCCATTGTATTTTAACTGTTTTATTACGATTTAAATTAAGTTTGTGAAGCGAGTCTAAAATAACATAGGCTAAATATCTATCTATCTATCGGTGCACCTCGAAAATTCGAGGTACCTACCCTCTTTACATAAAAGGTACTCCATTTATTTACTTAGGTAGGTAGGTTCATTTCATGAAAAAGATGGAACTTAATCACGCTAAAACATTTGTTAAAATGTTTTAAGCGTTATTAAGTTCCGTCTTTTTCATAAAATACAATGTTCGAATCGCGAAAGTTTAAAAATTACTATGTAGGTACTTCATTGTTTTTAATATTTGGGTTTAACTCAATAAGGGTTTTGGTATTACTTAGCTCATATTGTTTTTGAAATAAATATAATATATTTACACGCCTTTTTTCCGAAGGGGTAGGCAGAGGTGTACCCAGGACTCAGTCCCACAGTAGATATACCTACATTTCGCCAGTATGTTATTGGTCCCATGTGATAGGGGGCGAGCCTATTGCCATCTACCGGGTACAGTTCCAGAGTCCAGGCAGTTATTGAGATAATTCCTAATGGAAAAATCCAATATTTAACACTGCCTGACTTGGGGATCGAACCCGGGACCTTGATTGGCAGTCGAGCATGCGCCCTCTACGCCACCGAGGCAGTCGTGAAATATAATCTATAATAATATATATTATAATATGTAAACTAGCTGTGCCCCGCGGTTTCACCCACATAGACTTCGTACCCGTGGGCATATCGGGAAAAAAAAGTAGCCTATGTGTTATTCCAGGGTCTAAGCTACCTACATATAAAATTTCAACCGAATCGGTCCAGTAGTTTTGGCGTGAAAGAGTAACAAACATCCATCTTCACAAACATTCACATTTATAATATAGTATTAAATAGGATGCCAAAGTTTGTGAGGATATATGGATGAATGGATGTTTGTTACACTTTCACGCAAAAACTACTGAACCGATTGGGCTGAAATTCGTATGTACAACAAGACGGACAAGTGTATCTTTCGATAATTCGAGATCTAAAACCTGTAGGTACCTAGTTACATAATAAAATATCATACCTAAGTACTGATAGAGGTATATTTAGGCTTATTATCTACTTAATTTATTTTGACACTATTACAAATTTATATAGCAATTTATATAAAAACGCCTGACTGATTTTTTACAGACGTACCGATAAGTACCTTCTTCTTCTCAACCGTAGCAAGTCCACTGCTGTACATAGGCCTCCCCCATAAAGGGGGGGTTTGCCAATACTCCCTACGCTTGGCAGGCGGGTTGGCGAGCGCAGTTTGGTGAATTTTACGCAGAGGTCGCTGCTGCCCATCCTGTGGATCTGATAACCCTTAGCCGACTACGGCAACCATGGGTGAGGGTGAGGTACTAATCTATAGCCGGCACCCCACGGCGATAAGTACCTATTTGAGATTTATATTCGTGAAATGATTAGGTACGCACGTTTTTAAAGCAGGTAGTTTTTAAACTGAATTGTCACATCCTACAAGGACGTAGTCGCTGGATTCAGTAAGAGATAAAACTAATTGTTCACAGATTGTTACGCTAGGCCTCCCTGGCGCCGAGCACCTGGCGCCACGCCGCTGGCAACTATACATTGGCACTCAGCCAATCATTTATCACTCGTATAGGTGTACTTAATTATCATATTTACCTACTGTCTAATACTATTGTCTGCGAAATAAAACTACATCAGTTATCAGTTATTATCTAGCACATGTTTTATCTACTCAAATTAATGTTATACCAATACTATAAGTAATATAGTCTTAATAATATTATGATTCTCAGAGAACAGATTCTGATAGGAATTAACAAAGTATTTTTCCTTGAAATAAACCATTATAAAGTATTTTTATTAATTTTTAGTTTAAATTTACACCTAATGATAATAATAATATATTACAACAATTATTATGCTAATTTTGTAGACATGTGAAAAAATGTATTAGGTTATGGGCCCAGTCAAGGCGAATCAGAAAATGTCTATTATTTTGTCTGCTAACAGTAGGTATATATTACATAATATATTATGTACACTTTGGTTTATGTACACTAAAACCATAAATATATCATATCAATGGAAGAGTTTATTTCGCATTTTACTCACAATCGAATAGCTGTGGAAAGGATCATTAAATAAAGGCTACTTTTAACACTTCATTTTGTATGGTGTTCAAGATTTGGAATTTAATGAAAAATTAAATTTTAATGAAGATTGAAAACTGCAACTCACAAAATCAAATATAACAGATCGACAATAATTATAAATACATGATTTTTATGGTTCGTCCACACTGTTGTGGTAAATTATATACTTTTTGTATGTTTTGTGGACTGTGCCATAAATGCAGTATCAAAATAGTCTAACACCCGTATTCAAGAACAATACTTATGTAAGGTACGTACCACGTTAGTTACGGCAGGCAATATTTACCGGCCCTATGCGTTCGGGCCATCATAGTATTGTTCTTGAAAATGGATGTATAAATTAATATACATCACAAATCACAACCTAAATAACTAAAATTACATGCAAACATTTATTTAGGTCCAATTGTTTTTAATTAACATTTTACATGTAAAGTTGCAACAAAAAAGTGTAGTAATACCGGGGTTGTATCAACCAACACGTCAAATTGAGGGACCTATCAGACAGAGAGCGGTCACGCGGTCAATCGATCAAGCGGTCAGTTTTGCGTTCTTTGTATTCTATTACGTTACATAGATATACTCACACAGGAGTGATTCTGATCGCGGCCGTCAAGTAGAACGCACGCGTTCGCGCGTTCACTGCTGTTTCACAGTGACACTAATGGTACCGCGTCGACCGTTCTACGGCGGGGTTCGTGAGCAATTGCACGCTCGAACGCAGAACGCTTGACCGCGTGACCGCTCTCTGTCTGATAGGTCCCTGAACGAGCCAAGCGCTAAAAATCTTGAATTCATTATATTATGTCGATTACTATAATGAGACAGATGCATCCATACAATTATTACTACACCTTTACGTAACCTTACGTTCTGTTTCCAAATAGATTACTAAAACTAAAAAAAAATCGCCTACCCTGTTTCCAAATAACACACGTCTAATTAAAATATCATAATGTATATTTTAATTAAAATATGATATACAAAATGTAACAAAAAGGTGTTGTAATACATAAGGGGGTGCATCTACCCGTCAAACTCAACTTGCAAAAGATTGAACTGCGAAACTAGAAAATAAATTGTTAAGGCATACTTATGTATTTTTTATTTATTTATTTAATCAAAACGGTTTAAACCTATTACATTGATTAAGAAACAATAGTATATAAAATATGTACATATGCTTGAAAAAATTGAACATTATGAAAGACATTATTAATTATGACAAATACATTATGAAAGACAATAAGAAGAAAAAAAAACAATTATACGTCACGTCTAGGATTCCATACTTAGATACCAAGAACATACAGCGCCATCTATTAATTCCTTGCGCAAAGTATGGAAACATGGACTAAAATGTGGCTATAACTTTTGATTGTGTTAACTTAGAAGTGTGATTTTTTTACAGCCACAAGGGACCGCAGACATGAGTAGTTTGATGTTGATATCAATTTCAACTTGATACCTCCACGCGTTCCAGTTAAACAGTGTCTTGACAGTCGGACAGACAGACAGACGGTGAACAAAGTGATCCTAAGGGTTCCTTTTTTCCTTTTGAGCATAGAAATTTACCAATCAGCTGATCTTTCATATTATATTGTTTAATATAACGGGTAAATGCGCCCCTAAGGTTTTTTTTGTAACACGTCGAATATGTTTGGCTAAATATACAACTTTATAAAATGTAAAATCATCAATGTAAAATGTAAATGTGACATCAAAACACCATTTTATTTGTGAACACAACATCTAAATTGATTTAGGAATGAACAAACAGACAGCTCTTGGAGCCTTTTCACATTGCGTTTTCAATAATCCATATCTTACGCGATTTAAACGTAAATTAAACGCTTACCACACTTCTACTGCTGTTCGTAATAAGGGGGCCGGGGTGGTATTACGAACATGCAATCGCGTAACAACAGCAGTAAGTTTTGTTGTCAGACGCCATTTTTTGTATGCCGTTTGACATCAGACATTAAGCAATTAAACGCCTTCCACACTTCTACTGCTGTTCGTAATAAGGGGGCCGTATTCAAGAACAATACTACTATGTTACTATGTATGGTACTATATATGGGGTATTCAAGGTACTGTGCTAAGTAAGGAATTTCTCAACGCGTTCATCACGACAGGCAATTGTTTCCAATTAGATTTACCGGCCCTATGCGTTCGGGCCATCATAGTATTGTTCTTGAAAATGGATGTATAAATTAATATACATCACAAATCACAACCTAAATAACTAAAATTACATGCAAACATTTATTTAGGTCCAATTGTTTTTAATTAACATTTTACATGTAAAGTTGCAACAAAAAAGTGTAGTAATACCGGGGTTGTATCAACCAACACGTCAAATTGAGGGACCTATCAGACAGAGAGCGGTCACGCGGTCAATCGATCAAGCGGTCAGTTTTGCGTTCTTTGTATTCTATTACGTTACATAGATATACTCACACAGGAGTGATTCTGATCGCGGCCGTCAAGTAGAACGCACGCGTTCGCGCGTTCACTGCTGTTTCACAGTGACACTAATGGTACCGCGTCGACCGTTCTACGGCGGGGTTCGTGAGCAATTGCACGCTCGAACGCAGAACGCTTGACCGCGTGACCGCTCTCTGTCTGATAGGTCCCTGAACGAGCCAAGCGCTAAAAATCTTGAATTCATTATATTATGTCGATTACTATAATGAGACAGATGCATCCATACAATTATTACTACACCTTTACGTAACCTTACGTTCTGTTTCCAAATAGATTACTAAAACTAAAAAAAAATCGCCTACCCTGTTTCCAAATAACACACGTCTAATTAAAATATCATAATGTATATTTTAATTAAAATATGATATACAAAATGTAACAAAAAGGTGTTGTAATACATAAGGGGGTGCATCTACCCGTCAAACTCAACTTGCAAAAGATTGAACTGCGAAACTAGAAAATAAATTGTTAAGGCATACTTATGTATTTTTTATTTATTTATTTAATCAAAACGGTTTAAACCTATTACATTGATTAAGAAACAATAGTATATAAAATATGTACATATGCTTGAAAAAATTGAACATTATGAAAGACATTATTAATTATGACAAATACATTATGAAAGACAATAAGAAGAAAAAAAAACAATTATACGTCACGTCTAGGATTCCATACTTAGATACCAAGAACATACAGCGCCATCTATTAATTCCTTGCGCAAAGTATGGAAACATGGACTAAAATGTGGCTATAACTTTTGATTGTGTTAACTTAGAAGTGTGATTTTTTTACAGCCACAAGGGACCGCAGACATGAGTAGTTTGATGTTGATATCAATTTCAACTTGATACCTCCACGCGTTCCAGTTAAACAGTGTCTTGACAGTCGGACAGACAGACAGACGGTGAACAAAGTGATCCTAAGGGTTCCTTTTTTCCTTTTGAGCATAGAAATTTACCAATCAGCTGATCTTTCATATTATATTGTTTAATATAACGGGTAAATGCGCCCCTAAGGTTTTTTTTGTAACACGTCGAATATGTTTGGCTAAATATACAACTTTATAAAATGTAAAATCATCAATGTAAAATGTAAATGTGACATCAAAACACCATTTTATTTGTGAACACAACATCTAAATTGATTTAGGAATGAACAAACAGACAGCTCTTGGAGCCTTTTCACATTGCGTTTTCAATAATCCATATCTTACGCGATTTAAACGTAAATTAAACGCTTACCACACTTCTACTGCTGTTCGTAATAAGGGGGCCGGGGTGGTATTACGAACATGCAATCGCGTAACAACAGCAGTAAGTTTTGTTGTCAGACGCCATTTTTTGTATGCCGTTTGACATCAGACATTAAGCAATTAAACGCCTTCCACACTTCTACTGCTGTTCGTAATAAGGGGGCCGTATTCAAGAACAATACTACTATGTTACTATGTATGGTACTATATATGGGGTATTCAAGGTACTGTGCTAAGTAAGGAATTTCTCAACGCGTTCATCACGACAGGCAATTGTTTCCAATTAGATTTACCGGCCCTATGCGGTCGGGCCATCATTGTATTGTTCTTGAATACGGATGTTATAATTGTAGTACAATATTTTTTCTGCCGTATAACAAACAGGTACAGCACACATTTACATAATCAGGCAACCATAATAATGCAGTAAATTAACCGTTGTTAAATGAAAGTTGCACACATAACCACACAAATAGAGATACGGACAAATGGTTCATGCAGATCACGGCAGAACGTGCGTTGACAACTGCAAACTCTAAGACTAAACTTGTAGTAGTCATAAATCACGTATCCGCTTCAGGCTGCCCCAAGTTGGTCACAAAAGTCACGCTATAACTACCTACTACACAGACACTGTACACATGGAGTTTTGTACACGTGAAAGTGTGCGTGAGGTGATTTCCGAGCGAAGCGGGACTCGTCGAGAGCTCAATCTCTGTCGCGGGTTGGGGAAGGCCCGATTGGTGGGCGGATGAATCGTATTCTTCTCACAATAATTTTGATACCGTTATCAATACCCATATCATGCGCGTGCACAAAAAAAAAACTAGTCCGCGGATCTTGGGCCGTCCGCCATAATGAATTTAGAATGACGTCACTTAGCTAATCATTAATTGTCATCCAAACTAAACGTGTATAAAAATTACATATTGAGGATACCTGTCCGCCTAGCATGGGCACGGGGATAACTAGTTTTCCCCGTTTTTTCGTTCTTTCGCACCCGAACAGTTCATATCTGCTATGTCGTTCTAACACCCTGGGACTTCGTTTTCCCTGCTCACTGTGCTACCGGGGCTGCTTTAAAATTCGATTGTAAGGTTTGATCCGATCAAACATAAAACATTGCAAGTTATATAAAATCTTGTAAAAGAGCAGATTCGCAGTGTAGTAATACTCAGAGGGTATATCTCCCCACCAAACTGATCAGCTAGGTAATTCATTCAACTTCAAATACAAAACTTATCAACCTGCAAAACCATTTTTAAACAATTATTTAAACAAATCTGCAACAAAATTCACAATGCACAGCTTTGAATATTACTAAATATAACTTGTAGTAAAAACATGGTACCGACAAGAAGACCAGGTAACAATCGGAATACATACATATTTTAAGCTTATGTCTATTTTTATACGATGGTAACTGATAAATGTAAATGAAAATAACGCAAATATGTGTATTAAGCCTGAGAGATGCAGATGTCAGATGCAATTCGAATGTAGAACTGTATAATATTTTTGGAAATGTACGGCCTTATAGCGCGCGCTCGATATACGCGCGTCATTTGCGATAACAAAACCCTCGTGGGCGTTTCTAAGAATACTATTACAATAAAAGCACAGAATACTAAAAGGACAGAAAGGACACTCCAAAAAATCATTTAAATAAATAGCGGCCGCGACGCAATTATTTAATTAATTATCGTTAAATTAACATACAAGCTGCCTTTCTATCGCGTATCATTCTATCTATTGACAGCCTCGATGGCTCAGTTGGTAGTAACTAAGACTGCTTTCTGTGCCGCAGGCCCCGGGTTTGATCCCCGGCCAGGTCAAACATTTGTGTGCATGAACATGTCTGTTTGATCTGTGTCTGGGTGTTATAAACTTAAATAAGTATGTATATCAGTCATCTGGTTACCTTAGTACAGGCTTCTAGCCTAGTTTGGGACCAGATGACCGTGTGTGGAAGTTGTCCAATTTTATTATTATTATCTGTTCTCTCTGCGTGTAGCTCATTGAAATTGTACCGTCAAGACGGGCGCCCCGGCTACTTGTAGCGATGTAGCTACTTACAGCGGTGTGTCCCAAGCCTGCTATTACAGTAATAGTATTCTTTGACGCGAGCGCGTATTGGGTCACGAGTACAGCTGTTCTATTTCCTCGTATATGGACGATAATACATATTTCTACGTAACATCCGCATTGTACGCATTCTTTCAGCTGAACGGAGCCGAACGTATCTCATACAAAATCGTGGTATTCTATGGACAAAAGCTGAACAGAGCCTGTATAAGTGTGATAAGTCACTAAAGAAGCGATCTTACTTCCCTCCCTCCGACATTACCACCATTCGACGCAGCATAACGCCCGTAGACCCGCACACATGCGCACGCGTATGTACACGTAATGTTTTATACGTAATAGTTACAGCCCTGGGATACTCCGCATTAGAGGTATGAAGCTACAAGTAGCCGGGCGATCCGTCTGTCTGGACGGGAAAATTTCTATGGGCTAGACAGAGAGAACAGATAGAGAGATACGCGATAGACAGAGGCAGCATGTAGATTAATATAACGATGATTAGTTGAGCGCTATGCGACCTGAATTGCACTTTATTGAGAGAGAGTAGCTAGAGTAGCTATTTATTTAAATGATTTTGAGGAGTTTTATTTCCCTTTAGTATTCTGTGGTAGCAGTAGGCAATTGCGCGCGGCCGATTGTTTGGAGTGACGGGGGTCTGCCCGCGTTATGTAACCGGCGACTTATTTCGCATAAAATATATGAAGCGGGGATATCTGTGACTAACATCCGGATTTGTCTACTATTTTATATTAAAAGAACCGGATTAATTTGAAGTACGACAGCCAGTACTGATTTCCAAAATATACCGAACCTTTTAAGACGTATTCACATAAAAAAGGAGGTAACACGCCCTTTATATTACAATATTCCAATTGAATACACCTAATTACGAAACGTATTATTAATAATAATAATTTTATAATGTACACATTATTATGAATGGTGTTGTAATAGCACCTATTTTTTTTACTTTATCATATGGACCAGTATATTGAGACACAAGGTGCAAATGATTTAGGGGCACAGAATTAAAAGCGCTCGAAATAGAAGTTACCTTTACTCAATGTTTTAAAATATCGTGTAGTATAGTAATATTATCTACCCGTCAAACTCAAACTCAAACAGATTTATTCAAATAGGTCATAATCTGACACTTTTGCACGTCAATAAAGATAAACAGTACTGAGTCTACCGTGCGTTCGGAAAGATACCTCTACAAGAAGAACGCACAAGAAACTTGTAGGGCTTAATTTTTTCAACAGATAGTTTTACAATATTTGGTTTGGTTACATTCGTTTTCTTTGAAGGTGCCGCGAGGCGGCTATGCAGAAGTTACCAGGCATCTTTGTCCTCTATGTACTGGTTGACTTTATAATAAGCCTTCTTTAGTAAAGTAGATTTTATATAGGTTTTGAATTTACCCTCAGGGAGCCCAGTTATCTCTTTTGGGATTTTATTATAGAAACGTACACAATTTCCTAAGAATGTCTTTTTATTTGTTTTAGATAATCTAAAGCTAGGTGCAGCTATTTTGTCAAACTATTCAACTTGCAAAGTCCAAAAAACGTTCGACTTCCCATAGAACATCACGTAACATACAATCACGCCTTTTTACCCAAGGGTTAGGCAGAGGCGTAGGTATTTCGCGTACTAAAATGGGGATTACCTAAGCCTTGCGCTATTTGATGTGTCTCAATACACCAGGTATTAAAGAAAGGTGTAGTAATTTTAACTATCAGCTATTTTTATATTGTAGTAATTTATAATTCTCGCGATTCGAACACAAATTTTATGAAAAGACGTGACTTCACGCGCTTAAGTAGTAAATAGTTTCACGAGATTGAGGTCAAACGTAAGCCTATTTAATATTAAAAAAAAAAAAGAGAGGCGAAAACCACCCATCGTATTTAGCGAGGGAGTAAATTGAAACCAAGCTATAGAGGGTTTTAGCGTCGTGTTACATGATACTTTTCACTACGATTATGGGAAAATAAAATTATTAATTACATCAAAACATTGTTGCTAATATCCTGTAAGTGCAACACTAAAAAAAATATAATCTCTTCGGTAAGAGGTTAAAATTAAAATTAAATTACTTTATCCCCTAGAGGTATAAACATTATTTTAGCCCCCCTATGGTATGCAACAATGACGGACTTTTCGAGCAAGCGGAGTGAAAACTTATTATTTATTTACTTTGACGTTTCGGCTAAGTCGCATTAGCCGTGGTCACGAGAAAACTAGTGATAATTGTGTAATTGTTACACCTTTTCGTAACACTTTGTATACTGGCCCTAAACTGTTGGTACTATAGAAATTAGTCGGAATTATAGTTAGTATCCTGCATAAGTGGCTGCAAGTCTTCACGTTTCCTGTCACCACGGTTTGGTATTCGAGTCACCCCTTCCAATACTCCGATATCTGATAAACTGAAAATCCAAATATTATATATTATAAAATAGATAAAACAGATTTATAAAATAGATTTTAAAATAAGTGTAGTGTAAGTTTGCCACAGTCACGAAGGTGATTAATGGTTAATCTGTCATGTATTGCGAGGACGTCATTCGAGAAGATCGAAGTCGTACGTCACTAAGTATCAATCATGATTGATGGTTTGACTGACGCCCAACCTATCGTGTAATAGACGCCTAAGGACCGTCTGTTTTCTCGGCCCGTCTAAATAGGAATATTGTCACATAAGTTAAACTACCACTGGCATATTCGTCTCTTTAGACGGTCTGTCTTGGTGGGAACGGGCCCTTATAAGAGTCTATATTAATATAGCAGGGGGTGGCGCGATGCCTCGGCCCAATAATAACGTTTTATTTCAACTAATTGCCAGTTATTCATCCGCCAAACAGTAATGTGCTAACATTACTCAGTATATCATAACGCAGTATTTTGAATTTTTAAACACTGGGTGGCACTGTGTCTGTTATGGACAATCATGATGCTTATCATCAAGCACCTGATTTGTTCGTCTTGTTACTATCATAAAAACAAAAAATTGCTCCCGAGTGATCACCATCACGTGTGATTTGGCTTAATTTTGAAATGAAAAACGTCTATATTTGGATTTGCATGCCAAGTCGATTTTGCAGCGTGTCGTCTCTTTCTATTGCATTAAAGTACATTTGATAAAAGAATTCGACTACTTAGAAAACTTTCAATTTAATGCTCGCTCTCCAGGCTTGATAATTGCTCCGAGATAATATTATATACGTTCAAATTATAAAGGCTCACTCACACATGCGGCTCTTCGTCGACGTGATTCGGCGTGAAGTATGGATTGGCAGCGGCCGGCCGGAACTTATACCCGGTCAACACGAAGAACACCAGTGTGGCCACTTCTCGGAACAATTCGTCCAACCACGCGTATTGGAATGGCACTAGAATCTAACAACACATTTATTTTCAATAATCATGCCTCATTGGTGTTGAGGAGCAAACGCTATCTATGTACATTATACCTTGTAAAATAAAGCTTGAAACCTGACAGATGAACAAAAATCTATATTTGACCATATTTCAGTGAATTTCTAAAGGGATATTTGGTTAATCGCTTGAATAATAAATTACCTGATGATATGATACATGTGATATATTATGTACCTAATTTAGGGAAATATGACCATAAATTTTTGTTCAGCTGTCAAGTATCAAGCTATATTTCACATGGTTTATGTTCCTGGGTTCCATTCCCAGTTGGATTTTCCATTAAAAATTTTCTCACTACGAAGAGTCTGGATTTGTACCCGGCAATAAACTCGCCCCCTATTATATGGGCCTTAAATCATAACTGGCGAAGTATGGGTGTGCTTACTATGGGAACGGGTACACCGCTCTGCCTTCGGAAAAATAAACGTGATACTATGTTAACGTTAGTAATAATAACATTAGTACGTATTAATGACCCGCCCCAGCTCCACACGGGTCGCAGTAAAACACAGTTCAATAGTATCGTATCGAGAGAATATTTTTTTTTTTATGATAGTGAGTGACAAGACAAGCAAATCAGGTGCCTGATGGTAAGCATCATAATTGCCCATATCAGACACAGTGCCACCCAGAGTTTTAAAATTCAAAATTCTGCGCGGCACTGCACTGCGCCTGTCACCCTGAGATATGAGTTGTTGAATCTCATCATGCCCAGTAATTTCGCTGGTAACATTGCCCTTCATACCGGAACACAGTAATGTTTGCATATTACTGCTTGGCGGATGAATAACTGGCAAAGGTGTGGTACTTCCCCAGGCGGTCCCCTGCAAGAGGCCTACCACTAAAAAACCACCAACCAGATAACCAGATAACTGATATACATACTTATATAAACTTATAACACCCAGACACAGATCAAACAGACATGTCCATGCCCACAAATGTTTGACCTGGCCGGGGATCAAACCCGGGGATCAATTCCGTGATACATTGTTTTTATATAACTCTACTAACTGTGCCCCGCAGTTTCACCAGCGTATTCTTCGTTCCCGTGGGCATATCGAGATAAAACGTACCCTATGTGTTAATTCAGTCTCTATCTAAGTACCGAATTTCAGCGAATAGTTTCAGTATTTTTTGCGTGTATGTAAGTATGTATGTATGTAATACAATGATAATAATGCAATAAAACATTATATTACATCATGATAGTATTAATAATAATTAATAATGTTCACTCGCTCTTAAAATACGCAACTAAGTTGACTTACGTAGATCTATTACGAGTTGATGAATCAATGACATTATAATACATTGCAGTATATTTAAAAAGGTCAATCTACCTTTGCAGAAGAATAACAGAGTGACTGTTAAATCGCGGACCATATTGACTTATATTCAATATGGTCCGCGCAATTTTCTTAGTACAAGTCTTAGTTCAAATTTTAATTCAGGTTTCCACTGCTTATGATTATTGATTATTTTATTTTAAAACGATAGAACTTCTTTGATTATTTGGGGACAATTTTCCAGTCACCCTGTAAATATAAAGCATAGTACATACCTTGACTATGGAGACGATGAATCTGGTGAAGTATATATAGCACACCACTATGACGTAGAAATGTTGAAATAACTTCAACTTGCGCAGGTTAATGGCGGCCTTGCCGTCGGTCGAGGATGCTTCCTGGAGATGACGGATCGACCTACAAAATACGAGCTTTTACAAAAACTTGTAATATTTAAGGAGAAGAATCTCAGGTGTTTCAATTGATCCTTGTCTGAAGAGTATGCAGTGAGAGTCAGAGATACTATGTATGTCAGTGCACGCATAACTTTATACAGATATGTTGTTTGTCAGATAAGAATAATGCCACGCAGCTCGTCAGAAATACAGTTTTTCCGAAAGTCCATGGTTCGAATCTCACGTGGACTTTTCGCCTGGATGCTACCGTGTTTCGGATGACACGTTTAACTGTAGCCTATATGAACACAACCCGTATAAATTGTTACGAGAATAAATGGTGAAAACGATTCTAAGAGTTTACATTTAAATCATTTGTTTATTTATTTACGATACGCAAAACACCAGACGCCGCCACTTTAAATGCACAGTATGTCTTACACCGATTGTCAGGGGGTCAGTTTACAAAAATTTAATTATAAATCGCCGTATATCAATGTAGGTACTATACATTATAATATTAGATACGCGCAAGCGTTCAGTTACGCCGTGTATTAGAGATACGCATGCCATCAGTAACGCAAAACGTCAGAAATACGCAGCACATCAGAAACTTACCACACGACTGGGAACAGTATGCCGGCGCAGCACATCATCTCTACTATAACGAATATGTCGCGCCACGCGTTATGTTCAGCTGATCCTTCTTCACTTTCAGCAAGTATTATCTCTGCCACGTTTGTTAATACCTACGACATTTTATACATGATATTAAGAGGACAGTTGAGTGGCGTTTTACCATACTAATAGCGGGTTCACACGTTTTAGTTGAACAACTGCTAAATTGCATACGATTCGAACCGTCTGAATTGATTTTCAATCATTTTTCTTTCAACAACAAAATATTGATTGTTGATCAACTAACGGTATAATCCAACCCGCTATTACATATTGTCCTGTTTCCTCCTTAGATAATGCATTAGCCTTAAGAGTAATCATTTTATTAGTTATGTAATTACGCCCTTTTTACTATTTTCTGCAAACATATTAATATTATTAAATGAAAAATTAATAAATATAACCTTCCAAAAACTTAAAATTATAAACCAGCTTTGAGAGTGTGGTGTACGAATTTAAGAGTATACCATTGAATGGCCAATTTCTTTACATTTTTCTGCATAAAACCTCCAGTTCTTTGTATCTATATCCATTTCATCATCTCAGCCATAGGACGTTCACTGCTACTAGATGGAAGACTAAATGTTCATGTCCATAGGCCTCTCCAATGCTACTTCCACTTGCTAATCCACTGGGCTATGTGGGTTAGTTTCGTTCGTCTACTGTTCTTTTCATTTCTTATATGACCGCGTATATCTATATAGTATATAGTTATACATACCTGTAAAGGTATAACAATCATAAACAATTTTTTGTCTCGATCAGACAAAATATGTTTGATGAAATTCCATCCTGTGCCAACGAGAACTATTGTCACGAATAATACGGCACCCTTCAATCTGTAAATGAAAACATCAATGTATAAAGACCAAATTTAGAGAAATATTTAGAGAATACAAAATAAACACGCTATTTCACCATCGCTCTGAAATTATCTGTATTGTTGCTTATATATATACAACAATAAACATTTAATCACCAGCTTAAATAAGCTTAATCCTACTAAGATTATCAATACAAAAGTTTGCGAGGATGGATGGATGGATGTTTGTAACTATTTCACGCCAAAACAACTGAACCGATTGGGCTGAAATTCAGTACTTATGTAGATAGTTCAGAACCTGGAATGACAGAGTACTTGTTATCCCAATATTCCCACGGGAACGAAAACTACGCGGGTAAAACCGCGGGGCACAGCTTAGTATAAATCAAAATACAAATGTAAAAACACAAACAATACAAACCATAAATAGTTAAGTCAACAGCGCAAAGCTAAACAATTTATTAACATGTTAATAAATCATTAATGAAAAAAGGCTGAAAAAGCCTAGATCATAAAATAACAAAAGAACTTTACAACGTACAAAACCGCGAGGCGAAGCTAATATCAAGTCTCTAGAGAATAGAAAATACCAGATGTAAAATAAAAAGTTAACAAACATAAATGTAGGTTAAACTAAAGTCCTTCAAATATAAGAATTACCGTTTGAAATTGTGTGGTGGTTGCGCCCACGTTACGCCTATGCAAACTTATTACGGCTCTTGAAAAATTGGAACGTCAAAAACGTCAAACGGTACTTCTTAGATTTGATGGACTGTATGTTATGTTTAAACACAGACCACTCAACCTTAAAGACACCGCTTTCATGAATTTTAGTATGAAAACAATATCTGCTTCAATACATGGCGGGTTCGTTCAGACTTCAAACATGTCATAGTACAAAAAGAGGCGGAGCCGGCGGTGATGCAGTTACACTGCATAGCCTTGACGAAACATACTCCGCTTAGAACGTCGCATTTTAGATTAAGTTGTCTGTGAGTAGGAAGAATATTCCCGCTTACTTATACTTATTGGCGCATGCTCGACTGCCAATCAAGAGGTCCTGGATTCGATCCCCAGGTCAGGCAAAGTGATAAATATTGGATTTTTCCATTAGGAATTATCTCAATAACTGCCTGGAGTCTGGAACTGTGCCCGGTAGATGGCAATAGGATCGCCCCCCATTACATGGGACCAATAACGTACTGGCGAAATGTGGGTGTATCTACTATGGGACTGAGTCCTGGGTACACCTCTGCCTACCCCTTCGGGAAAAAAGGCGAGAAAGTATGTATATGTATGTATGTATACTTATATCCGAAATACTTACAAATGTGTAATGTAGTACATAATGGCCCACGCCGTCACATGCTCCCCTCTTATTTGAATAAAATGATAGTTTATCCCATGGAATGCTAACGATAAGGCCTTCAAATATACCAAAATACACATAATAATATGTATTCTGTATACAGTTTGTCTGCTAGTCTTCAATATATAAGACCATAGTAATCCACAAAAGAGGAAAACTAAGGATGCCAGCGCGTAGAAAAGTGGTAATGGCATTTCACCGGCTGATAGGAAATTGCCGGAGTTGGTTTCGTATATCTCAACCTGAAAGTATATAGGAAATAGTTTAGTTATTGTAACATTTCATATTTGCACTCCACCCAATTTCTGAATCATTTTCTCTTGTTTTAGGATAACATAACATAACATACATTCACGCCTTTTTCCCGAAGGGGTAGGCAGAGGTGTACCCAGGACTCAGTCCCATAGTAGATACACCCACATTTCGCCAGTATGTTATTGGTCCCATGTAATAGGGGGCGAGCCTATTGCCATATACCGGGCACAGTTCCAGACTCCAGGCAGCTATTGAGATAATTCCTAATGGAAAAATCCAATATTTAGCACTATGCCTGACCTGGGGATCGAACCCGGGACCTCTTGATTGGCAGTCGAGCATCCGCCCACTACGCCACCGAGGCAGTAAGCACCGTGGCGGTGTTTTAGGATAACTGGTAGAAAATGCTTCTCTAGCATTAAGTTACTCCTAGCGTTGTGCTGAATTATAAATATATAAAATGGTATCATAATATCACGCCTTTTTCCCAAAGGGGTAGGCAGATCGAGGTCAGCCCAGGACCTTCGCCAGTTATGTTATTGGTCCCATGGAATAGAGGGCGAGCCTATTGCCATCTACCTCTATTGACTTAATGGAAAAATTTAATAACTCTTTTTGCCAGACTCGGATCGAACCCGGGACCTCATGATCTGTAGTACGCAACCGATGCAGTCAGCAAAATGTACCTAAGCTTACATGTTAGCATCCTCTTAAAAAATCATTGCCATGGATTTTGTCAATATTTTGGTAGTTTTATAAAAAAATTAAGTGTGACTTTATGGATTAAATACGGAATCGATGGCAGGAGCGAAGGCACGATGGCAACAGGGGGGGATGCCAGAACGACATTTGGTTTTAAATCATGTTACATTTATTACTGTGGAAACCTAGTCTCATTGAGTTAAAACCGAGCGCCTGCATTTGTTAACTATTAATTATTATGCAGTTCGTTCGTAACATTCACGCCTATTCCCGAAAGGATAGGCAGAGGTGTACCTATTTCCATAGCTACACCCACAATTCGCCTTTTTTTTTTCAAGTCCCACATCATAGGGGTGAGACTTTTGCCATCAACCGGGCACACATCCAGACTCGAGGCTGTGAGAGAATTCCTAACGGAAGAATCCAACTTTTAGTTTGTTTGTGTGTGTGTGTACAGATACACAGGATATACTTACAACCATATTGATCGGCGGGCCAACACCTTCGCCGCCTTGCGGACAATTATTGAAATATAAGTTGTAAAGCCCTTCCTCTTCCTTTGTCCCCACAAAAAGGGCGAACTGTTCACAAAATAATTATTGTTATTTTCTATTTCAGAAACTCAGTTTCATTGTCATAATGTTAATAGCCCAATAAAGGCCGATATATGCACAAAAAATATATATGAGTATTCTACTCAAAACAAAATAATGAAAAAATTATCAATGTTTAGTGTAAAAAATGTTTAATACATTTATTTAATACTAGCTATGACCCGAGGTTTCACCCGCGTAGACGTCGTTCTCGTAGGAATATCGGAATAAAAAGTAACATGTATTATTCCGGTGTCTAAGCTACCTGCATACCATATAAATTTATAAATTTTAGCCCAATCTGTTCAGTAGTTTTGGCGTGAAAGAGTAACGAACATCCATCCATCCATCAATCTAACCAAAACCGCGCTAGGTGGCGCTGGAGGTGAGTTAGAACTCGCAAGCGTTTTGTTCACCTGTTATTAAAAACGTAAGTTTATTACATTGTACTGAAATTTGAGATTTATAATATTAGTAGGATAGTAGGATTATCATTTAGCTCTGATGTTATCCAATCCATATGTCCATATGTGACGGTGTATTTGTAACGCCGAAACTACTGAGCCGATTTGGATGAAATTTTGCATGTAGGTAGATTAGACCCTGATGGAATAATATATAAGATACTATCCAGAAGGTAAAACCGCAGGGCGTAGCCAGTTTACTATTAAAGAAAAAGACATTATGTGATTCCCAATATGTCACAGTGTGACTAGTTTACTATGTCCCGTTGGGAACCCACTGTAAAAATACTGACTAAAAGTTAAGTCAGTCAAAGTAAACAACTTACACTAGTATTGTAATAGTCGAATCCGCTCCTTGCATCTCTATGTACAGCGAGCGTTTCAAAGTAGCACCCACTGTCGTTCTCCGGTACAGCTACAAATGTGTACACATAGGTATGAAAGATGATCATACTACACGGACAACTCAATCTAAATGTCCAGCTTTTGGGGACGTTTGCTACCGGCTAGGTTATACAGTGAAACTGCATCACCGCCGCATACCATGACATATTTGAAGTCTAAAAGATCTAATCATTATTAGGCGTTTTTGTTATGTCACTAAAATTCATGAATGTCTTTAGGTTGAGTTATCTGTGCCATAGTATAAAAGGTAGAATCAGTCTAGTGGGAATGTTTTCGGCATTCCCACTAGACTGATCCTGAGTTTCAGCAGGCATGCAAAACCGACCAGCTGTATAAGGAGAAGAATGAACAAGAAATTCATTCAGTAGTAATTATTACTAACGGGCCAGACGAACATTGTACTGTACTTAATTTGAAAAAACTGAAGCTAAAAAATAACCTTTAGATTTTCATAAAATTGCTTAATTTCCAAGCAACATTTCTTTACTCTTTTAGAACCAATCAGCAGAATAATGAGCATTTTGCTATATAATGGCTACCCCAAACTCGGCTGAAAAGCTGCTAAACAATTACTTTAACCATTAATATTAATAATAACGCTTTTTTATTTCCGAAGGTGCTTCAAAATTAAAATAAAGTATGTTTATTATGATTTGTTACTATGTAATGTCTCGTAATTCGGTGTGCCTCTTGGCATAGGCTTCCTCCTGCTCTCCATTGAGCTTTATCGTCTGCGACTCTGGTCCAGTTTGGACCCAAGGTTAAGCGGATGTCGTCTCTCCATGTTACTCTCGGACGTCCTTGCTTTCTTGTATCCTCCCTTGGGTACCATAGTTACTTGCTTGCTCTATTTGTTCAATTTGCACCGCAAAATATGTCCCGTCCATTTCCATTTAGTTTTACTCCTTATTTACAAATTACTGATGTTATCGCTAAGTCTGACTCCCAAAATGCTTCTTTCCATTGCTCTTTGTGTATTAGTTAGTTTTGTCTGAGTTTGTCCGTTAGTTAGTTAACAATTACTATCAAAAAAGGAGAGATACATAAAATTTCGTTTAATTGTAACAATAGTAAGTAAACTACTCACATAATGGTATGGTAGTTCTATTTTGGTATATATGTACGCGTGGAACTTGCTCTATACAGGTCACGTTCAGTCTGTAATAACAACAATAATAATATGTTACGAAGGATAATCTTTTCTCAAACGCAAAGCCTTTATGATAACCATAAGCGAGCGTACGCACTACAGCGACTAACATGATTGCGGCGAGCCGCATGCACCTGGCTATCTATTGTCTATAGTTTGACAGCCTGGTTGTAACAGATGGTATAGTCCGACACAAAAGAGTAGAAACGGAACTAATTTAGAGTGTATGTGTTTATGAAATTGTTTTTATTCTTGTAAAAGACAGTGGCGCCCCCATTATTTTCTACTCTTTTGTGTCGAACTATAGTAACTCTGCTTTCTGTGGCCAGGTCAAAAATTAGTGTGCATGAACATGTCTGTTTGATCTGTGTATGGGTTTTATAAGCATATATAAGTATGTATATTCTAACATAGTTTGGAACCAGATGACCGTATGTGGAAGTTGTGCCATATTATTTATTATTATTATAGTATATCAAATCTAAGAAGTTTGAAGGCTTTGATTTTAAATTTAGTTATTAAGAATTGTACATCTTGTGATAAAACTCATAATTCCATGGCTTTACGGCGAAGGTTATTGAATAGTTAAGGGATGCGGCTATGATGCGCACCCGCAAGGCAACCGGAACGTTTGACAGCTAGCCGCATGTCAGTACGTACGATAAAATGCGATTAGCCGCACTAGTGCGTACGCTCTCCTATACTAATATTTCCATTAGGAATTTTCACAACAGCAGCCTGGAGTCTGGAGTTGTGTCCGGTTGCTGGCAATTGGCTCGCCTCCTGTTACATGACGGTGATGTGGGTGTACAACACCTATATTTCAGGCAGTTATTGAAAAAAATCTTAAAGAAAACATCCAATATCAGTGAATGGACAACCGAACGTCATCGTTCGGCCGTACCATCGTACTCTTTGTTACGGTGTTCACGCCACACGATACCGCATTGATGTACAAGCGACTATACCACCGCACCAAGAAATAATATGTTCGCCTGATACTGTGCCAGACGATCGATCAAGGTATGGTGGAGAACCAAGTTTGTGGTACATTGTTCGATAATATATTCGTAATATAAATCAAGACCTCATGATCAACGGCAGCGCATAGTGTAATGGTTGATAACACTAATGAGGCAGACAATGTAGATTACACCCAAACATTATAATGTAAACCAAACAGACATTTTTTACATGCATTATAAATGTAGTACATAGAAGTTCGCAACAGCTATTAGTATAACCAACCTGTTATTTACTTTTACCTTTTATTTATTTATGGTCAGTACCAAGTAAACCATCTTGCCCATAACATAACCATTTCTACTTGGCATAGACAACCAGCTAAGCACAGAAAATTCAACCATGAGACGACACGTCGCTTATTGTAGTACCACACGCAAAATAGGCGCGGCGCATTGGCGTCGGGTGCCGGAGAACTGCCTGCGAATTTGACTTGACGCGTAGCTTTAGCGGAAACACTATTTGCAGTGACACTACATAACCACTGGCCACACCTCTTGCCTTTCTAATTAAATGTTTGCGCATGACATGCTAAACTAAACGATCCAATAAAATTTCGCATTCCCCCGCCATGCATTGGCGATTTTGTTTTCTTGCTAAAATTCAAGAATGCAGAGTTCAGTGTGGCGTCTTTACCATATTGAACCTTACCTTAAGTTATTAAAGTCCATAATGAGGAAGACGATGGTCGAGTGCTGCGACGACTTGGTCTCCTTATAGAAGCATGCATCGCTATTATCTTGGATGTACGGACTAATAGCGTTGTTCACTGTCTTGTCGAGGGTGAACCCATACTGTGGACAACATTCAATGTAACGTTAAGAGGAAACATCTTCAGGAATTTTACACAACACTATAATAAATTCATTATTGTTTTTATCACCCTGATTCCATCAGGTGAATTTTGTGAACTGCCTGTATAGTGTGGAACGTTGCCTGGTAGATGGCAATAGACTCGGCCCCTATTACATGGGATCAATAACATACTGGGGAAATATGCATGTACCTACTATGGGACTGAGTCCTGGGTAGACCTCTGCCTACCCATTTGGGAAAAAAGCGTTGATTTTATGTTATGTTATGTTATAAAAACACTTAATTATTATTATGGCTTATGGATATTATAGTTGGGTTTTGCCTCCGGTAAACGACGGTTGTTATGAATTTTGTGGCCCATCTTGTTCTAATTTAATTTATTTTTATTGTAGTGTCAACAGAACTGTGTGTACCAATCAAAATATCACCTCAATCAAAATTGTGGTAAAATTTCCATTGCTAAAGTGGACCTAAACAAACAAATAATAAATTGTTAAGGCATACATATACAAGAGCACAAGAGAACATACCTAAAAAACACAAAAGAAGGAATATCTCCAATAACAGATATAGAAGTACTTAAAGCAATAAGAAGTCTTAAAATAGAAAAAAGCCCAGGATCAGATAATATATCAAATGAAGCTATAAAAACAGCTGAAGTGATTCTGCTAAAACCACTAACACATTTATTCAATCTCATACTGGACACTGTAGAAACACCCCTGCAATGGTCAAATTCAAATATCATTTTAATTTACAAAAAAGGATACCCAAGTATATTACAAACTACAGACCAAATGAGTCTACTACCATGTATATTGTATATATAAACTTTTTTCCAAGATAATAAACCATAGAATTAGTATTAACATAGAAGCTAAACAGCCCTTGGAACAAGCTGGCTATAAGAAAAAATTCTCAACAATTGATCATATACACACACTCGAATTAATCATTGAAAAATACCGAGAGACAAAGAGCCCTATATGTGGCCTTTGTCGACTACCAAAAGGCTTTCAACACAGTATCCCATGATAGTATTTGGAATGCCCGTAATGAACATGAGGTAGAAAAAGGATACATAGAAAAAATCAAGAGCATTTACAAAAATAGTGCAAGCAGAGTTAAACTAGACACAACAGGTCCGAGCTTTCCAATCAAGAGAGCCGTAAGGCAGGATGACCCAATGTCCCCTAAATTATTCATTGCCATATTAGAATCAATTATTAACAAGCTGAACTGGACAAAATACGGAATTAACATCAACGGCAAATATTAAAACTACCTCAGATTTGCCGACTCAAGTTCAGTCTTTCAGTCATGTCTACTACCATGTCCAACATATGGAAACCAAACTTAGAAATACACTACAAAGAGCCAAAGGAAAATCACGACATGTCAACGAGGAATTGAACAAAGTATGCTAAAAATAACAAATATAAAAAATATACAAAAAAATAAAACATAAGAAGATAAAAGACATAACAAAAGCAAAGGACTTCCTCACCTATGCAAAAAGACAAAAATGGAAGCGGGCAGGAAACATTGCAAGACTACAAGAAAATAGATGGACAAAAAAGGTAACGGAGTGGAAAGGCCCACAAGGGAAACGAGGCAAAAGGAGGCCTAATTCAAGATGGGAGGATGACTTAACTAATATAGCTGGCGTGAACTGGATGAAACTGGCACAAGACAGAGACAAATGGTTGTCTTTGGTGGAAACCTTCACCTGAAGAGGGGTTCTTGTAAAAACAAAATAACAATTATACACAACTTTACTAACCTAAAATAGAAATATATATAATAACTAAGCTAAGCTAAAATATCGAAATGTTTCGTAATTTTTTACATAAAATAAAAGGCTTTTTATTATTTTTTTATTTTATTAAGGCATTCATAGTGCGTAGTGCGTAGTGTAGGGTTCCAAGCCTAGATACCGGAACAAAACCCTACCGCCTTCTAAAATTACATACAGCGCCATCTAGTAGCAAACTACAGTAAACATGTTAATAATCACAATTTCGTCTTTTTTTATTTTACCATTTTGGTATTTTTTCTATAAATAAAATTATTTTATACAAACTGAGTAAAAAATAAAATCCAAAAAGTGATCACATACTGAGATTTGAACTTGGCCCTACAGCTCATAAACCAATGCCTCACATACATGAGCCATGGTAAAGTTTTAACGTTTTCGTAGTTTTCGCCAAAATTTCAATACGCATAATTTCATATGTGCAATTTATGGAAATATACAGTAAAATAGCCATAACTTTAGATTGTGTTAATTTAGAACTATGTTTTTTTTTACAGCCACAAGCGACCGCAGACCTGAGTATTCGATATAAATTTTAACTTGATACCACACATTCCCGTGGAAAAGTGTTTTGACAGAAGGACATACAGACACACAGACAACAAAGTGATCCTGTAAGGGTTCTTTTTTTCCTATTGAAGTATCCATACTTCAAAAATACCAGAACAAACAAGCTAAATAAAACAATCCTTACCTCTCCATAAACTGGTCCTGAAGGCAGCATGAAGTTTACCATCTTCACTTCTAGGATGCCGCCTTTGAAGAAACCAAATGTAGTCAGATCTACATAGCGCCTCTCATCATCCTGCCATTGACAATACATACTTTATGGACATGGTGTAGGCAGAAAACATATTATTAATGTAACAATAATTTAAAGGACTGCCTCATTGGTGTTACTTCAATAGCTTAAGCAGAGGTAAAAAATTATATATTATGTATAATATAAAGTCAGTGTCAGTATCTGTATAATAAAATTAATAATGTGTAGTTAGGTAACTGTTTTCAGGCACTTTAATTGAATGTGGCAGTCTTTATTTTTTTAGTCTAAAACCTTTACATTTATTATTAATGTTGTCTTGTTTGCCAGTCAACGCCATAACGATTTGTAGACGCGCTTAGCATGGTCGTTTACAGTAAATAACATTAGGTACACTTTAAATATAAAATTCAAACATATGAATCAATAAAATAGCATCACATAATGTTACATGGTTTCCGTGCATAATAACAATTTTATATACAATTAAGTCACCTTACTAACATTTCTTGTTTATATACGTAACTACATAATTGAATTATTTTTGTCGCCAGCCACCAGATGTTTCCTCAGGCTTATCTGAGATCAGAAGCCTTATTATTCCTTACCGTAAGTTGCAACTTGTGAATCCTGCAGGAAACGAAGGTAACAGCTAGCAGGACGTAGAACAATGAAGCTCTCATGAGATAAAACATTGTTCATGACTTTATTTTACTAGAAATAAATTGAATCTCGGAAAGTTTTCCGAACAACATCGACCGAAAACCCAAATAATTTACACTTTACATTTACAAATTATTAATTTCAAATCAGAACTGTCAACCACAGTCAATATTAGCTGTCAACCAAATAAATTGATGTCTGACTTTGACAGCTTGCCTTTTCATATTATGTGGTTCTGTATTCAGGGGCCGAATTCCGAAAGTGAACATTAAGCGCAATGGTGTTCTGATCGTGTATCATCGGTACTTTTTTTGAAATACGCGAGTCTATATATGTCATTATAAAACTCCAATGGAAAACCGATAAAATCAGAATGAACACGTTTGATCTGTCATTGATCGCATAATATTAAACCCAATTCACTAATGCCCGGTTCCTATATTCAACGGACGGTCATAGTATAAGAGCAACGACTTGTTTTCGTCTACCAATAACGATTAGTTTCATAGCGTTTCACAAAGTTTTTACTCTCCTACCAGCGACGAACAATAAACCGTTCACAGATAACCGATAGTTTTTGCGTTTCGTTATTGCATTAAAATTCGATTTTTGGATTTTAAAATACGGTGTTTTCATAAAATAAAAATACGTTATAATTTAAATAAAATGAATATAAAACCATATTAAATTCATTTTTGCTGTATAATGAATTTTTATATTAGATTAATAATTTTTTATTAAGGTATATTTGCCATTTTCTTATAATTGTTTCAGTGAAACGAAACGCTATCTTAAAGCGCGCGCACCATTTGGCGCCACATTTAAAATAAAGAAAATACCATATTTCTTATCGTATATAAATTAAACAGTGCTTAAGTGTGAAGTGTTTAATAATAAATATAAAGTATTGTAAAACAAGTGTTTATATTTTACCTTAGTAAGTTTCAAATTAAAATTAAAACTAAGCCTATAAATCCTATTACCCAGTATGCATTTCAGGCCCGTTTCATTCTTATTCGTAGGTATAATTATTAATTATTTCAAGTAGCTCTTGCTCAGAACATTTATTGTGCCGAAATCTCAGTTGAAATAATTATTATAATGAAATATATCATTCATTCATTGCTTGTAAATTCTATCAGGTTGCGTAATTATTTACGTTCGAATCGATCGTTAAATTTAGTAGTAGATAAAATATCATAATTTCTTGATCACATTCTTAACTAGACATTTATTATGTTAACTAGACATGTATTATTTTTATGTTTTAAATTCTAAAGAATCCGTCGGTACAACAAAACCGACCAAAATCGACCGGTAGGCAAGTTTGGTACGGATGGTAAGTTTGACAAATTAAAAAAAGTTATAGAAACACCAAAGAGTGTCATTTCCATACATAACTGATACGGAGCGTTAAAGGTAACCTTCCATCCGTTAGTAACAAACTGTTGGTAGTTCAACCTACTAAACGTTTCTTATAGAAACGGTTACGGAAACGGTAGCATATTTAACTGTCCGTAGGTAAAACGAACCGTTTCATGTTTATAGGAACCGGGCATAAGACTCTGGTGATCAATGTCGTATTGATAGTTGACTTAAACCGAATTCTGTAACCATTTTGACATCAAGTACTTCGGCTTTTCAATCTCAACTCAAACTCAAACTCAAACAGATTTATTCAAATAGGTCATAATCTGACACTTTTGTACGTCAATGAAGATACAGTACTGAGTCTACCGTGCGTTCGGAAAGATACTTCTACAAGAAGAACGCACAAGAAACTTGTAGGGCTTAATTTTTTCAACAGATAGTTTCACAATATTTGGTTTGGTTACATTCGTTTTCTTTGAAGGTGCCGCGAGGCGGCTATGCAGAAGTTTCCAGGCATCTTTGTCCTCTATGTACTGGTTGACTTTATAATAAGCCTTCTTAAGTAAAGTAGATTTTATATAGGTTTTGAATTTACCCTCTGAGAGCCCAGTTATCTCTTTTGGGATTTTATTATAGAAACGTACACTATTTCCTAAGAATGTCTTTTTATTTGTTTTAGATAATCTAAAGCTAGGTACAGCTATTTTGTCTTTATTCCTAGTATTAAAATTATGAAGGTCACTATTTAATTTTAATTTATGTAAATTTTTACGCACATACATGATGTTCTCATAAATGTATAAGGATGGTAGGGTCAGTATGTTTATTTCTTTAAATAATTCCCTCAGGGATTCGCGTGGACGCATCTCATAGATGGCACGAATCGCACGTTTTTGTAGTATAAAGATAGTTTCTATATCTGCAGCTGACCCCCACAACAGAATCCCATAAGACATCAAGCTATGGAAATATGCAAAGTACACTAATCTCGCCGTGGCTACATCTGTTAGTTGCCTAATTTTATAAACCGCGTAAGCTGCAGAGCTTAGTTTCCCTGAGAGCTCGGTGATATGAGTGCTCCATTGCAGTTTAGAGTCTATATTTATGCCAAGGAACAAAGTTGCATTGTCAATATTGAGTCTTTCACCGTCAAGAACTATGATTGGTTCTATACTTCTGACGTTAGGCAACGAAAATTTCAAACATTTAGTCTTTTTCGCATTCAATAACAGATTGTTTGCTGTGAACCATCTGGATATACTTGCTAAAGTATTATTAACATGTACTAGTGAAGTATCCTTCCTATCAACTTTAAAAATCAATGACGTATCATCGGCAAATAGAACTATATCTGCTTGACCGTGGACCATGTAAGGCAAATCGTTAATATATGCCAAAAACAGGAAAGGACCCAAAATTGATCCCTGTGGGACTCCCATCTTGACAGGAGAACTAGCAGATGTGATACCATTGACGCTAACCTTCTGCTGCCTACTAGACAAGTATGATTCCACCAGGTTCAGGGCATTCCCATGAATTCCATATACTTCTAACTTGCGCAGTAACGTGCAGTGTTCTACACAGTCGAATGCTTTGGAAAGGTCACAAAACACTCCAATGGCATCCTGTGAACTCTCCCAAGCCTCCAAGACAAGAGTCATGAGATGACAGCCTGCATCGGTTGTTGATCTGCATTTGGTGAAACCATACTGGTTTGAATGCAATATTCTATTTCTATTGAAATGTGACAGCAGTTGGTTTAGCATCAATTTCTCAAAGATTTTACTTAATACTGGCAAAACAGAGATTGGCCTATAGTTTGAGGGATCTGTCTTACTTCCCGATTTAAAGATAGGAGTGATTTTACTTATTTTCATTAGTTCTGGAAACGTGCCTTTATCTATGCATAGGTTAAATAAGTCTGCTAAGTAAGGAGCAATTGTGTTTATTATAGAATCTAGCATTTTTACAGATAGACCCCATAGATCTTCAGTAGCTTTAACATTTAAACTCTTGTACGTCTTTTTGATATCAATTAATGAGATGTGTTCAAACGAAAATTCAGGTATGGTGCGTTGGAAGTTTTCTTTAAGAAAAGCCTCCGCCAAGTCTGGGGATGAATCAAGTGACTTGGTCGCGTTCAGGGCTATGTTAGAGAAGAAATCGACAAAAATATTAGCGACTTCCTCAACATTTGTAATGTGTTCATTATTAATTAATAATTTATATTCAGAATCTCTACATTTATCTTTACCTGTTTCTACGTTTATTGTTTTCCAAACCGTCTTAATTTTATTACTTGATTTGCGAATTTTGTCTCTAATATTTATGGCTTTTGCTTGGATGCACACAGCTTTAAAAATTTGACACAAAACAATGATACATTCTATCATAAACTACCATTGACTGACCGTTTTGCACTTGTATATGTGTTCTGTGATTTTGCAGCTGAACCTTTTGAGTAGCAGTTGCTCAATGGTAGTTCGATGAAACCTTCAAATTACTCTTAAAATGGCCGTATAAGCGGCGCTGAAAATAAATTTACTATTCAAATACGAGTAAATTATCATGAAATAGAGAAAAAATGCCAGCGTCGACGCTTTCTAAGACCTTCCGGATAGTGAATATGAAATGGGAAACACGAAAATCAGTCAGTATCCTATCGTCAATATCTTCGGGACATAGTCAGTGTGGTCTGAGAGTAATAGGGTAAGTAAAAAATAATAATAAGTTATTACCTAGTCTAATATATCCATTTATAAAAATATTTTTTATAAGCGCCATGCAAGGAATTTCTACCCATAGCGCCATGACTGCTGTGCATATGGCCTTTGGTTTTATGCCACTCTTTTGATGCTATCCATAAATCGCGCCCTTGCGGATTGCGGATTTTTCAATTCTGACCACAGTTGTACATCACTCACCTAAACAAAGCTAGCCTAAATAATATTTCTTATAATTTTTTTTCAGGTGGTTTAGACATTTGGAGAGGATGGATGAAAGGAGATTAACAAAAGAGCTGTAAATAAGACTGGTGTGAATGGTAAAATTGGTAGAGGTCGACCTAGGCGTACATTTCATGAACAAATTGATGTTGTTCTAAGACAAGCATGTATGAAGAATGTCATAAAAGTGGACGAAGCGAGAGCTGTATGTCCGGGTCGTAGCAAGTGGAGGAAAATAGTCTGCATACCCCAACGTGAACAAGGCGTGAATGTATGTATGTATAACATTTCATCCTAATTGGTGCCATCGTTTTAGCGTGAAAAGGTAACAAGCATACAATTTATTATATAAGTTGGGATTCTTCATCACTTTTCTTTTAGAAATGTGGTAAAAGTTGTTCAAATAAATATAGGCACATTTATTACAAGTAAAAATTCGTTTATTTGTTACAGCATGGGTTACAAAATACAACAACCAGTCGAACAATAAAACAAGCCTTATTCAGCTATAAAACCATAGGTACCATACATATAGGAATATTCATAAAATGTTATATTATGTTATAATTATTGTGAATGTAACTTCAATCAGAACATTAAAACTTATAATTTATGAGAATTTCATTTCTATCTTGTTACATAGATTATTATTTACAGACCCCACATGATTCATTAATCAACTTGATATTTTATAAGTAGTTTCTTTTGACAAAACATGAAGGAGAAATTTAAAGTAGAAAGGTGTTATGAGTATGTTGTCAACCTTGAGCACTAGAATTCAGTCCCACACTGCAAGCTTGATCTGCGGAGAATAAAGACAGAATTGTTTAATGGTGTAAAAATTTCATGCCTACTATACACCTAACCCTTCAACCAATATTACTTATATGAAATTTATCATCTCATCTAAAACGATAATTCATTTTAATGTATTACCTAATCTAATTTCAAAAATTTACTATAGTATCATCAATCCGTTTTTTTTTCTATGTTATTTATTTACCTAATCAATCTATGTTACACATCGATATGTGATGTGATATAAAATATCTTGTGACTTACAGCATTTAACTAAGACTGCCTCAGTGGCGTAGAGGGTGCATGCTCGAATGCCAATCAAGAGGTCCCGGGTTCGATCCCCAGGTCAGGCAAAGTGTTAAATATTGGATTTTTCCATTAGGTATTATCTCAATAACTGCCTGGAGTCTGGAACTGTGCCCAGTAGATGGCAATAGGCTCGCCCCCTATTACTTGGGACGAAAAACATACTGGCGAAATGTGGGTGTATCTACTATGGGATTGAGTCCTGGGTACACCTCTGCCTACCCCTTCGGGAAAAGGCGTGAATGTATGTTTAAAGCCAAATGTGAGGATTGTAGCAAGTGGAGAGAAATAGTCAGCTTACCCTATCGGGAACAAAATGTAACTGTATGCTGTATGTATGTATAGCATAATAAACAAAGTTGTAAATCACATCTCTGGGCCCTAAGATACAGGCTCTTTCTTAGTTTAAGGATCTGCTGGAAATATAACAGAATAATATATATTTATAAAATAAAATTTGATTAGGCAGGGTTGAAGAGCACAGTCCAGTGCTAAAATATTCTAAATCTGATACCCATGCCTGGTAAGCTGGCAATAATTAGTTTCCACAACAGAATCTTACACTATAATCTCTTTTCATAGAATTCCAAGATCTGACTGTTTGACTTTATAAGTAATCAAGACAAAAGGGTAGGTACTTATACTCACTTTAAAACATTTTGTTGATCATTTGTAATATCCAGTTTTGACTTACACCAGGTAAGCTTGTTAATCTGCAAGGTACCTACTTCTATTAACGATAGACTATTTCTTGGATACAAAGCGGACGCCCATTGTAAGATTTTTGTGAAAACTAGTTCTATCTGTACTCTGGCGCAGCACCTTCTCTGAAAGAATAACAATAATACAATTTAATGACAAGCGTAATTATTCCCGGGATTTCGTTCTGGTAGGAATTTCGGGTCAAGACTTGATTATCATCATCACCATCATCTCAGACGTAGAAGTTTACTAGACATAGGTCGCATTGGGGGGCCCTGGCCTATACTCACCACGCTTGGCAGGCAGGTTGGCGAGATATATATAATAGAAGATAAATATTTGAGTACATTTTTCTACTGAATTAACTGTTTATGTATTTCACTTTTACATATGGAGTTGAATACACAGAATACTATTGCTAGGAGGTTGACTAAATAACGAGAAACTTCGTTTTTCTAAAACTTTCTAGTGATTGTGTGTATTTTTAATATTAAATTCGTAAATATTTACACTCGATTCGACTGACAGTATTACTGACTTTGACAGTAAAATAATGAAATTTTCAGAGGCTATCCTAAATATTTGCATTTTTGAATTAATTATAGCGTCTTTTCTTTTACCGTTTTTTTGCAGGCAACATTTTTTACATGATTGATTTTGACTGGCAGCACTGTTCATTCCGAGGAGCCGCGACTCCTACGACTGGCCATTGCGATCTTTGTGACACTGGTAATTTGATGTTCCGGAATCGACACTTAGGCCACTCTGGCGTTCTAATCGTATCGGTCGAAAAATTAAGGGGTCCGTACGGAATCGACGCCCAGTAGCACCGCATCTATTAGTATCTATATATATTAGCCATTTCAAGTGAAGCCAGGGCTTCAGCTAAATGTTAGTAACAAAACGTTGTTAGCTAACCGTGTGATAATATAACAGCCCGTTCATAGCGAATTGACACCGAAAAATGTTTTTGTGAGCAATTATCATTTTTTTAAATAAGTCCGTACGATGAACGTAAGAAAACACTTGCCCGTGCAAGTGTGATAAAATACAGAATAATGTTGTAACACGGTTAGCTAACAACGTTTTGTTACTAACATTAGCTGTATACCCGTCTTTACGCTTTGTCAGATATAATATTTTCATCAATGACAGCTGAACAAATATCTATTTTTTGGCCATATTTCCGTAACTTAAGTTATAAGGGGATTCTAATCAATTGAATATAAAAATCACAGAACACATATACAAGATAAAAATACCCGATAATATGATAAAATTTCTGTACCAGTATTCGTACTTTGTTTTATAGTCTATAGTTTTTAATGGCGGATTTCAATTCTCGGGTCAAGTCTTTATTCTGTGGTGGTAATGGTAGGCCGTAGACAGAGAAACCAATAGACCTAATCACATTTCCATCTCTTTCACTTGACAGTGAAAGAAAGATACACAAAACTAATATGCGCGATAAAGACGCATACAGACATTTTTTGTTCCTTTCGTTGTAACCACTTGACTCCAAGCTTTTTCGACAGCTTGGTGTCAAACATTGCAATAAACTGGAGTTTTTCACGTAAAAACTAAAATAATTCATATCCTGTATCATTTTATTGCCTTTAACGCGTAGGAAAGTTTGTTATTGATGTGACAATGGTGCAGTGTTGCGTTTTAGGTTGTCGGAATAGAACAGAACAAGGATTATGTGATGTTACATTTCACAGGTGAGCCTACTTGCAAATTTATGAATAATTTGTATAAAATCGATATCAAACAGTATTTGCATTGCTAAAATAATTTATTAGGGACTTAAACTTCTATAAAAATAACAAAATAGGTTAATATTTTAACCAAAATATAACCTCGAAATTATGAAGTAAGGGCTGCCATACTTAACACTTATTTTACCCAATCTTTTGGAACGTTTTCCGGGGAAGTCTTATAAAGTGAATAAAAGAAGGAGAACATTAAAGAAGAAAAGGTAGTTAGTTATCCTCTTGTACAGGAATGAAAGTATTGGAAATTGATTGAAAATAATTAATAGGAATTAAAAAGTAATTTGATTATTTATTATTCAATATTTCAGGCTTAATTGAACATAATTATACTAATTAATTCTAATATATATTTTAAAATAAAATATGAGAGTCCATCACGTCTCCTCGAGGTTCCATGGTACCCAAAAGACAGGCAGCGTTCCCACGCTGAATAGCAACACTCAGTCGCTGTCTAAGGAAGCTGCCCGCTCTGCGGTCACCAGTCACCACAAGCCTCGACAAGACGCGCTGACAGTACTAATACAAAGTTTTTAGCTTCGGGCCCCCAGGGACCCATCATCTAGAATAATTAATTGAAACTGTATATGTATTTTATTACAGTGTCGGGTCGATGTCGATGCCGTGTCGGGAGTCGAGTCATATCCGAAACGCCAGCGTCTCCTGACGCTGTTTGAAGGAAGGAGTTGTGTCCGCAACGCAAGCGCTCCTGTGATGCTTGATGGAGTTGGTTAGATTCGTATCGCGCCGATCTGCCGAGGAAGGCTGTCTCTGGCAAGCGGCGCGTACGGTCACAACCAAAACCATCTCGTGTTCGGATATACCTCTATAATGGACTTGGTGCTATTGGTGTCGATATATAATTTATACCGCGCATCGTTAGTGTTAAGATATTGTGAAGATTATTATATTATCCTTTGGTTAATTTTCTTGTGCGTTCTTCTTACCTCTTCTTGTGCGTACCTTTCCGAACGCACGGTAATTCCGAATGAACGACTTAATCGAGTGTACGAGCCTTTTCTAGATTACCCACCGACGCCTACAACAGTTAGAAGATCGAGGATAGTAGCTCCTGATTCTTAAAGTTATCCTCCACCTGTACCAAGTCCCAATAAAGTTAATTTTTACATAATATTATTGTAAACTTAATTTACCCCCCGGAACTGATTTATGCGATAAAAAGTATCCTTTGTGTTAATCCAGGTTATAAGCTACATGTATGCCGAATTTCATCCAAATTGGTTCGGAACCCGGGCAATTAGAAAATAAATAATAATAAATAAATATAAAATAGAACCACCTATGGTAATATGAAATCAACTGAATACCCAGTACAAATCGATAGGTGCCTATTATAATTTTAGTACGCCTTTGTTAAATTTTGAAGTTATTAGTATTCTATGTGAGTGTTCTCGAGTAGGCAGTGGTAATAGTTACCTCCGTAATGAGAGATGTTAAATCTAACTTACATTTTAAGGAAACTTAATAAAGTGGCAACACAGTAGGAAAATATCGCTGTCTCATACCCGGTTACAAAGTACCTCGGTCTATTGGTTTCTCTATTTACGTGGTAGGCACAGACACAGAACAAAAATAAACGTGGTAGGTTGGTATTCTGTGGAAAGCCACAGAATACAAACGAATGGTGTTTCTTTGTTATAGGTTGTGAATGAAAGTTTCAGCCAATCATAATTATTATTGATTTATGTGATGTAGATAGAAAACTTTTATAGATAATTGCTAGTTGCTAGAATATTTGCTAGATAATTGCAAAACTTAAAAGTATATATCCTTACAGACGTTGTTTATTATTTACAGATACAAAGGATTCGGCAAAAACTTTGTGAAACAAACGTAAACATAATTATATCCCCCCAGTCGGCGACCGGCCGATAACATAATACTTACAACTTACATTAGTGTATCTTTTTTATACTCAGTGTTATAGTGTATGTATTAGCTAGAAGTTATAATTTTATTATCGAAAATGTTTTGGAAGTGTTTGTTTTCGCCCAAACTCTATGCTGTCTACAGGGAAGGGACATCCCAGGTAAATTAAATTTTATGACCATACATGGTATTCTAAGCATGTGCCTTACATTTTAAAATTACACAACTTCTTATTTCTAGGGTTTTTACCAAACTCAAGGCTTGGAGAAGTGGAGTGAGAGAATAATATCATCGGTAAGTGCGTCTTGCCTCCTTCATTAAGTAGCTAAGAAAACCTATTTAAGTAAATAAAAAAGCCTCAATCCTCAATAGTGCGTCATTCAACATTGCACTGGTTAGTGAGTATTAAGTTTAATTACACATCAGCAGATGATTATGGACTACCTTCATAATTCCTAGCTAGATTCAGTTCATTAATACCTAGACCAGAAATTTACATAAATTCAAATGAAATACTGACCTCCATAATTTTAATACTAGGAATTAAGACAAAATAACCGTACCTAGCTTTAGATTATCTAAAACAAATAAAAAGACATTCATAGGAAATAGTGTCAGTTCCTATAATAATATCCCAAAAGAGATAACTGGGCTCTCAGCGGGTAACTAAAAAAGGCTTATTATAAAGTCAACCAGTACATAGAGGACAAAAATGCCTGGAAATTTCTGTATAGCTGCCTCACGGCACCTTCAAAGCAAACAAATGTAACCAAACTAAATATTGTGAAACTATCTGTTGAAAAAATTAACAAGTTTCTTTTGCATTCTTTTTGTAGAGGTATCTTTCCGAATGCATGGTAGACTCAGTACTATTTATCTTCATTGACATGCAAAAGTGTCAGAGTAAGACCTATTTGAATAAATCTTTTTGAGAAAAAAACATGCTGTGTAGTTCTATTTTAATACACATTATGTGACAACTTCCATACATGGTTTACTGGTTCCAAATAAGGCTAGAAAAGCCTGTGATGTAGTAATTATTATGTTATCTCCACAGACAACTTACCTTAAGATGATGCCTTAGGAGGAAATGTTTTCAAATGCTGCATATAGCTCGACACAAAAGAGTAGAAACGGAACTAATTTAAAGTGTATGTGTTGATTAAATTGTTTTTACTTTTGTAAAAGACAGTGGCGCCCCCATTATTTTCTACTCTTTTGTGTCGAGCTATAACAGCCGGCCTTGTCCATTTTCATTTCTCATTCAAATCAGAGTTTGAGCATGACATACTTTGAACAACAAGTTTTCCACGTTTTTTTCTCTTTCGCGCGGAAACAATTACAAGATATCTGCTGTCTTGTTCTAACCCCCTGGGACTTCGTTTTCCCAGCTCACTGTGCTATCGGGTCAGATATGACTTGAATGGGCGCGAAAGAGACAAAAAAAGGGGGAAAACAAGTTATCCCCGTGCCATGCTAGGCGGGCTGCTCTCCCCCTGTGCCCTTCCACATATTGGCACCTTTTTTGAAATAAAATTCATTCAAAGCGGCGTCTTTAGGTCATATTGTCTGTGGTTATTTGTGTGATAATTTTTGTATTATTTCAGGCAAACACTTTAATCAATATCGGCATGTACACATCTCCATTGATCTGTCTGTACATTTACAGACGTGGTTTCTACACAATGGAGGAGTTAAAATCATTATCCCACGTTTTTGGTAGTGTGGGTACTATTTTACTCATATCTTTTATCATCAGAGCTTACTATAGAGTGACTAATCCAAAATACATGCAGTTTTTGCGATCATTAGAAAGTGTTGATCCTGTTACATCAGGGTATATGGAGACTATTAGGAAGTATGATTTTGAGTTTTACGCATGGCCGGTGACATTCAAGATGCCTGCTACTATGGGGTAAGATTAATTAATTAGCAAACGTTTTTGATATCACAAGAGTGTCATCCCAGTTTTTAATTAAAAAACATAGTCTTCACAAATAATAAATATTTGAAATTTAATTTCAAATTAATTTGGCAGATCTCATATTTATAAAAAAAGTATATTTTAACATTGGCGGAAATAATGTGAAATAGTTTCGTTTTAAGTTTAGTTGTTTTAGATGGAGTTAGAAACTCATGGAGTTTCTAACTCCATCTAAGTACATCATTTTCAAAATGATGTTAAATAATAATAAGCTAATGCTAATAATAAGCTAATGTGTTTTAAGTAAAGGTCAGAGTGAGAGGAAAAACTATTGTGTCTAACTTTAAGACGCAATTTTTTTATGTTATCAGCTGCAGGAAGTTTCTACTAAGTATATCAATGCAATTTTAAAATTGGAGGAAGTATAGTTCAGAATTCATAGACGTGTATTAAAAATTCTCCAAGTTCCAATGGGAACCACTGGAAGTGTGCCACTGCTGCTTACGCTAGTACATGAACAACTCAACCTGAAAGACCCAGCTTTCATGATTTTAGTATGAAAACAAAATTACCAATATGGAGCTGGGTGCGGGGGAGATCATTTATCTTTAGCAGAATGTTACAAATTTTAGAATTTTTTGCCCGCGTCGTTTCGTCCAAATCGGTGGTGCGTGCAAGGTTTAATAGAATTTCATTTAAAGAATTGTAATACTCGTTTTGTTCGGTTTGAATAAGAGTCCATAAAGCGTCTTAAGGTTGAGTTGTCTGTATATAAGACCTAAACCTAGTGCCCTAAAGACACATTAAAGACGCCTGTATAATATGTTTTAGGTCATCATCACTCGCAAGTCCATTCAATAGATCGGCAAATGAAGAGTTGTCGCCTTACCCACGAATAGCCTTGCAGCTGCTGGCGTACATTGCTGTTAATACATTTGCTTTACGCCTTATATACCCTGGATCCATGGGACTCATACAATCCTTATTATGTAAGTAACTATTTGATATTTTATGCAATCTAAGTCCCAAATGAAGACCACGGACCGACAAGGACGTCTACCCACAAGGTCGACAGATAATCTAATAAAGACCTCAGCTTGAACAAAATATACGAAACGATTATAAAATTTTTAGTAAAAAAAATTCATCAGGCAAATAGATAATATTTTTATTAATTTACTAGTTTTGTTCTTATCAAACTTCATGTCTGGCTCCGTCGTAACAAAACGATTTCATCGCAAGTTCGCGCAAACTTCACTCGTACGAAACGACGATCAAACATACTGACGTCGAATAGATGGCCTATAGGACGTAGCACACATATCCAATCTGAAAGGGATTGTCCCCGTATCAACTCGAGCCATTCTGTATTCTCTGTATGAAACTCACTACTGCACTACCCGCTTTGGCATTCGCTTTACATTTTGGCGAGACTAATGTGATGGTCTCGTGGCTTACTCGCGCAATGATCTTGTTTTTTTTTTATTTTTTTTCATTATTATATTGAGTAACAAGACGAGCAAATAAGGTGCCTGATGGTAAGCATCACCATTGCCCATATCAGACACAGTGACACCTAGTGTTTTAAAATTCAAAATTCTGCGCGGCACTGCACTGCACCTGTCACCCTGAGATAGCAGTTGTTGAAACTCGTCATGCCCAGTAATGCAAAAGAAGCCTACCACTACAATCGCGTAATTGTAATCGCGTTCTGTAGGCTTTCTTCCAAACATTGTTTCGAATTTCAGGGCATCATCTCTTAGAAGGCCGTTTGACTTTAGTAGAGAATTACAACGGTGAACGGGCAAAGATCATCACAGCCGATGGCAACGCCATAGACACAATGTTTGTTGATAAGCGCAACACGAGCAAGGGAAACACTCTGGTTATATGCTGTGAGGGTAACTCGGGGTTCTATGAAGTTGGTATAATGACTATTCCGGTGAAGGCTGGGTATTCTGCCCTGGGGTGGAACCATCCGGGATTTGCTTCTAGTACTGTGAGTATATAATATTATAGCGTTGCTATGATACACCGTGTTACTAAAAGATGTATAATAATATTTAAGGGGGAACAAATATTATAATAATATTTACAAAATTGATCAGCTGACCTGAAGTACCTGTCATAAAGTAAATTTTATACAGGTTTTAAAACGCAGCAGGCCACTAAGAGCGCAATTATCTCGTGGGATTTTATTATAGAAACATACATGATAACGCCGTGGTGGTACCGGTCATAGAATAGTACCCCATCTCTACCCGTGGTCGCCGTAAGAACCGATTAAGGGTTATGAGATCCAGAGGATGGGCAGCAGTGTTTTCTGCGTTAATCCATCGAACTGCGTTCGCCAACCCGCATGCCAAGCGTGGCGAGTATTGGCAAAACCCCCCGTAATGGGGGAGGCCTGTGATCAGCTGTGTATGTTCAGCCTGCGACTGAGGTCATGACGACATGATTATTAATTTGATTCAACATTTTAGGGTCTACCATACCCGTCGCAAGAACATAACGCCATAGATGCGATTATGCAATATGCTATAGAGAGGCTTAACTTTAAACCTGAGAACATAGTCATGTTTGGATGGAGCATCGGAGGATACTCTGCTTCATGGGCCGCTAGTCGTTACCCTGTTAAAGCACTGGTAAGTCACTGACCATTATACCCAAGAAGATCTTACACCACGTTGGTTTTATTATTTACTAACGACTCGCCCGGCTTCGCATCGGTAGCAGAAAAACATACTTAAGTAGATAATTTTGAGAAGAATAATTTCGTAGTACATTATCTTGCATATAAATCTATTATTTTATGGTTTACGCCGCACACGCCTATTACCTTTTCAACATTCATTGTCACATTTTAGCATATTTATACAAAATCCCCTCTGTTGGTGAAAACCTCATTGAAATCTGTTGATTGAATCTGTTGATGAAAGCGATCTTTGTTTTATACTTAGGATCAAGTCCCATTTTACCGTAAAATATGTCCGTCCTAGTGAAAGTTTGTTGCGTTTAGATTCTCGACGCGACCTTCGATGACCTCCTGCCCCTGGCACAGAACCAGATGCCGTCTTCTTGGGCTCTGCTTGTGAAAGAAGTGGTTCGATCACATGTTGATTTAAACGTGGCTGAGATGGTCAGGAAGTATAAAGGCCCTGTACACCTCATTAGAAGGAGTGAAGATGAAATTATTTGTCTGAGGTAAGTTGTTATTATTATTGTTCATATAGCTGCAATACCCTGGTATTGCAGCTGTAGAACCTACCTCTATATGTACCATGTTTCGCCGTAACCAGTTCAATAATTTTGGAGGGAAGGGTGACAAATAAAAGTTATTCGGTTCCATAATACGGAGAGTAATAAAGAGGTGTATCTAGTATCTACCCACTGACCTGAACAACTTGCAAAAGAAAAATTGACAGGAAAAAAAAATTTTTTTCATAACCAGTTCTAACAAATAGGTAGTAATATACTTTAGTTCTTAGAATGAGTTTAATGAAACCTGTTTTGAAATGTTTTATTGGTACCAAATATCAGAAAAATCTATCAACAGGAAAGGGGTAAAAGGGAATTTATTGAATCTGAGCCCAGAAACCCTTGCACTGTCTGTCTTATATCGCCGGAAAGAGAATGTTATTCGCAATAATATTCCCAAACATAGTAGCCCTCCTATCAGCGCCGTTAAATTTATAATTTTATCAGAATAAAGTGAAGTTAGGTACTAAGTATTTTATTAATGGCGTCGCGTGTTCTAATTTTAGGAGGAAAATTTGCTTATTTCATTACAATTAATGGCGATACTAAAAATACTATTTATCCACATTTAAAAATCTTATTATTAGGCCTATCAAATAAAATCAGAAATATAATGTAAGGTGGATGTGGCTCAAAATCAATAACTCTTTTCAACAGAACAAACAGGTAGATAAAAGTTAAAAATAATATTATATGTGATATTTTTCAGCCCTGGACGGGTGTCAACAAACCGCGGTAACTACCTAGCAATAGATATAATAAAGCACCGTTACCCCAACGTAGCGAGCCAGTATGAAACCGAACTGAACAAGTTCGCGAACATGCTCGCCGAACATCGACCTGTTCAAGGCACCACTGAGGCAGAGAATACCGTCATTAAATTGGTAAATATAATATCACGCCTGTTTACCTGAAAGATTAGACAGAAGTGACCCAGTAATGCAGTTCCATATACCTGTATGCAGTGTGGGTATACCCACATTTCGCCAGTTATTATACTTTTGAGTCCCATGTAATAGAGGCGAGCGTATTGCTATCGACTGGGCACAAATCCAGGCTTCTATTAAGAAATTCCGTATTGAAAAAATCCAATATCACATTTTTCAATATTTTTTATTTTTTTATACGACCAAGTTTATAAACTATCTGGGCCGTTAGGTTTCCAGCCCCGGATCTAGGGATAACCAGTAACCCTGTTTTTTCGTGTTAACAACTGTAAGCCTCACATTTCATCATGGAAGTTAATGAGAATCGCCCTTAATTTTAGTTATTTTTTATTTTTTCTTATATATATTTTTTTTCAGCTCAAATGTTACACCAGTGATTTCAAATCTACCCACTGCGCGATGCTCTCGGAACAAATGTTTGATTCCATCATGAAATCAGTTACGTCTGGCCAACAAATGTTACTATTGTAGCGCCCATGGTCCATTAAGAATATGCCCAGATTTAAATACGGAGTTTCTGGGTTCACATCTCCATACATGTGGACTTTTGAGCCTGACAGTCTGACAAAATGGGTTGTCAACATAACCCATATGAATTGACACGAGCAGTGTAATTGGAAAAACCCATTTGGAGTACATATTAATTCAAATTAGTATTTTTATCCTTGTAATATTTGGCTTATATATTAGGTGCACTGCAAACTTTGTACTCCTTCAATCAATGGCGCCCCCATTGATTGAAGGAGTACAAAGTTTGCAGTGTATTGGTAAAGAAAGTTCTGTTAGGGTTTCAGTACAATTTCTGATACCAGATGTCGTCCTTGTCCTTAAGGTTAAACGTCACCCATACAAAATGAATATACACAGATATAAAGAAATAGGGAATAATTTTCCGCTCAATTGTTTATGGTTGGCTCTGGATCTGGCCTTTATTTACGCGAAAATATATTTTTTTAAAGAAAACTTTACAGTTTCTTCGTATTTATGAAAATTGTAAAAAAGTAGATTTTAGGTTATTTTAATGTTTTTTTTTAAATAGCAAAAATTTAATTTTATATTTTTTATTATTTTAAAAGTAACATTCGGGCATAACATGATTAAAGCATAATTTTTCAGTACCAGTAATAGTTAGGACTTTAAATTTTATAGGCTTCAAATTTTATGACTATGAAAATTATGAGAAGTGGTAAAAGTTATTACTAATATTAAGGTTTAAAGTCTTATGATTAGTAAAATTAACTAAAAATATTATGCGAATGAACAGGGAACCAATATTTTGTGTGTTGATGACGTTGATTTGATATAATTGATATCACATTACACTAATATTAAGGCACCCCAAGCATCTAAAATCAGGACAGAAACGGTCTAGATGCACACGCATATCGCTCATCACAGCCTTAGTGTACGTCGTCCACAGCTCAGTAGTGTAGACGCTGGTGCAGTAGCTGGTGACTAGTTGTGCCTTGACGACGTCACTGCAGCGACTGAACCTTCAAGCCATCATGTTGCCTCGGACTGCGATGGCTCTACGCTGTCTCTCTATATCGGCATGGTCCGTCAGATCAGCAGTTATTATGTGGCCGAGATATTTGGCTTCTTCAACCGAGCACTGTCTTTTATTTTAAGAGGTGGTAGGTTTGTTGGAGTGTTCCGGCTATGGAAAACCATAAAAACCCATAAAAGAAATCCCGGGATTTGTCACATGAACTATTTGGGTATTAAATTTGAATGAAATGACCCCATAGTATGTTTAATAACAAAAATTATATATGATAAATATGCTATAATATTATGATAATTACTTAGATTAATATTAGAAACCTTTTTGGATCGATTAAACAATAAATAATGAGATAAATGGGCAGGGGACGTAGCAAAAAGAACTAATGACCGATGGGACTGTAACGTTCTCTAATGGAGACCATGAACTGACAAGCGTAAGACGTCGACCCACCCACATGGTTTTTTTTTTTTTTTTTATATGACCTATGCTGTTGGCCTCAGATGGCCTCTACAGCTTTACCGGGCAGTATCACCACCCACATGGTAGACAGACAATCTTATAAATACAGCGGGAGCACGCTGGATGCACGCCGCTTACAACCGGTCTAGGTGGAAATCTATGGGCCTATGTCCAGCAGTGACTTCCTACGGCTGAGACGATGATGAAACTAATAATGACAAGTCACAGAATAGGACACACTGGAGCAGAATAAAGACATGAAGTGAGCGACCGCGGACGCGCAGTTAATATTTTTACGCAACTCTCTAGACCATTTCTGTCCTAATTTTAGATGCTAGAGGCGCCTTAAGAGCTAACCACAAACAATTGTGGAAAGTTATTCCCTATTTCTATATATTTGTGTATTTTCATTTTGTATAGAAGACGAATTACCTTAAAGTCCTGTTATGACAACCAAATACCTCGTAGTTGGAATATCCTCTTAACAAATGAGCTTTTGAGCTTCTAGCCTACTAGCACCCACCCCTATTAAAGGGCATGCCAGGACCCATAGTCCATAGTTTAACGTGCCTTACAGAACACCGCCCAGACGAAAGATACACTGCCTTAGAATAATATGTGATCCAAGTCTCGGAAATTGAAACATTTATTTTTTAAACGGTTTTATTGTATTTTCATCAGAACAATAGGAAGGTATCTTTCCGAACGCACGGTAGACTCAGTACTGTTTATCTTCATTGACGTACAAAAGTGTCAGATTATGACCTATTTGAATAAAGCTGTTTTGAGTTTGAGTTTGAGTTTGAACAAAAGGTGTACTAAATATAAGATCAATCACTAATATACCCGAACAACAGACATGTTAAGCTAAATAAAACCGTTTGAAAAAGACCGAAAAAAACCGTAAAAAAGAAAAACTGTCGGCTCACGTAGAAAAATTCCGTGATTATAGGATAGGTTATTTATTGCTCATAATTTTATGATAATGTGATGCGATATACTATAATATGTATGCTAATAATATATTGCTGGCCAAGGTACGTCCAATTTGTAAAATGTCGGCCGGTTACATAATAAAAGAGGAAATTACTGATACCTAGGTTGTAATTTGTAATTTCTTTATTAAAAAGCAATGAATTATGAATATTACTGCAGAAACTTAGTTTTGGGTACCTTTCATTACAAGCTTTTATTTTTATAGTTTACAATATTAAATAATCTATACTCTGTTTCAAATGCAGAGAGAAAAACGGTAATTGACCCTACGGCTTGGATACCGCTGATTATGGATTTGGTGTATTCGAGCCGCTAGCATTACTTTATTTCCTCTCTATCCTGTACAAAAAGCAATGGCCGTTCTGCTCTGCTTATAAAATAAAGTTAATAAAATGGTTCGCTGATCTGAGAGTGATCAATTGCCGTCGCGCTCGCACCGAAGCGTTGATCGCTTCGAACTTCGCGCAAAGGCAGAGACGAAGCAGAGACGTAATAACAGGTCAATGTACGAAATTCTTCCTTCACGAACTCACTTTATTCTGAGTATTTAAGAGCGCAAGCTTCTAGGAATTTGACAATTCTATGAAAAATTTACCAAATCGATGTTTTCCTCCTATTTCCTACGAATATTATAAACCCATTCCATATATTTATATCCAGTTATTTTAATAGTAAAGTAACCTATGTCCCTGTCATTTTAATTTTTCTTAAGAACCCTTGGTTTTTTCATAGTGAACTTCCAAAAGTCCCAATTTTACTTGTGAGATTGGACGTTCACTACAAAAAAATGTATTTTATAAAACAAAAATAAATTGATAGGAAGAAAAGTATGTCACTTTTCTTCATCTTTAAAATATCAGGATATAAATTTAATACTAATATATTTACTGCATTCGGAGGAAACAGGGTAATACAAAACGTCGATTTAGTAAATGTTCCATAGTATTGTGTCTAATGCCCGGTTTCTGAAGATTCCAGCTAAAGTCGGATTAGTTATTGATCCATTAGAGTTATGTATAGGATAAACGACCGTTATGTGCTATTGCGTTTCTGGATACAACAACGTCCGTTCAATAACTATTGAACCAATATGCAGTTCTACAATCTGTCGCTAGATGGATCTGTTATAAAATACCACTTATAAATTGACGTTATTGGTTTGATTCGTCATTATTATTTACTGATTAAATTAAATATTATGAATACGTACATTTTTAAACTTATTTATGTGGGTTTTTTTTTATAAAATTATGTTAATATCAATAAAGTAAGCAAAATGAACGTCCCTACCACGTGTTAATTAAAAAAATCGTACCGAAAAGTTTTTATATATAAACGGTAATATCATCTACATAATCATAATAACCTACCTACTACTACTTGGAAAGTACCTGTAGCGTAAAATCGTAATGTGATAAAAATTTGTTATTGTTAACACAGACAATGTAAATTTGACGATTGACAGCCTCGCGTTGGCACAGATGGTAGTAACTCTGCTTTCTGTGCCGCAGGGCCCGGGTTCGATCCCCGGCCAGGTCAAACATTTATGTGCATGAACATGTCTGTTTGATCTGTGTCTGGGTGTTATAAGCTTATATAAGTATGTATATCAGTCATCTGGTTACCATAGTACAGGCTTCTAGCCTAGTATGGGACCAGATGACCGGGTAAAAAAAAAAAAAATTGCGTTGCACAGCAGGAGCTAAAGCAGGGCTAATGATATTACTATTAATGTAAATCATAATATTAATCTGATATTAAAACAAATCACAGTGTTCTTATCAAAGCGATATCTCATTTTAAATTCTTCATCCGTAAAAATTTCGAAAGGACATTCCTTCTGTGTCGTAATTTTCTAGGTATAGATACATTAATATCATATATTAATATCAGAAATAAACTCCAGCACTACCGAATCTGACACTGATGAGCTACTTGAATTCATTGTTGCCTACTTATCTTTCTCTGATAAATTGAATAAAAATAAACATTAGAATTTAACCTAAAAGTTGACACGTTCACAGATGAAACGTAAAATTACTCGTCAAATATAGTTATTGAACCGATAAACGGCACAGACTGGTCAGTTAAGTTAACCTAAGTTTAAACGGACTTTATCGTACACTGCGTTCTTCAGAAACGCACTTTCGCAGGTTATCGAACATATAGCGCTATTGAATAGATAAACTACCCATAAAAGTTCTTCAGAAACCGGGCATAAGAGGTCCTCTTTCCTGTTAACTTTTTCACTTGTGGTTAGTAGGTAATACACATTTTATGTTTTATGTTGTTTGAATGTATTTATGTCAAATGGATGTAAGGAGTCTCTGTACCTCGTTTTCTATAGTTTATATATATGATGCATTTTAAATTTATTATAATAAATTGTATGTTAAAGTAATAAGTACATAAATTAATTAAAAATACCGTATTAAGTTTCATGTAAAAAAATTACAATGGAATTGTTATTTATAAAAATTCTAAAAACTTGTCACATTAAAGTAGGTACATAAGATTTTAGTTTGAGATGAGTATCCAATGCAATGTTTCGTAGTGTAATATATTATATTAATACTTAATATCGAATCTTAATATGCGAATCGGGGTTATTTTGTGAACGGTATATTCCGAATGTTTGAATTTTTACCTAATAATAACGATATTTATCAATTAGCAACACAAGCATAGACGCCTTGTTGATTTTTCTCGCTTCCTCAGTCCGAGCAAGACTGTATCTGTGCTATTAATTACGAGTCAAAAATACCCCATTAGGAGTTATTTGTGCTATTATGGTTAAAAACAAATGTAGAACTTCCGTCAGATGGCAATAAAATCAATTTTTGAACGATCTCGGGATAGTCGGTAACCATCCCGGCTGCTTAGAATGATCCAACTTTTCAAATAGTTAATTTAACGAATCTAGTTATTTAATGGAATTTAATAAATGACAATCAAACAATATATTCGTAAATTTAGAAAAAAAATCACAAAGCAAATCAATAATGGCACCAATTATAGAATTTTTTCAAACATTTAACCTAAATGTCGACGCATGGCTAACTCTCTAAAATTTATGTTATAATTCCCCCGATTCACTAATAACATCGTTATAAAGCAATTATACATTATACAGGGCTATTGGAATAATTTATTATTATTTTTATTCATATTTTACTATGGAGCCAATTCTAAAATCGCGAAAGAAATCCAGTCGTTTCATACATTTTTCCCTCGGTTTGTTTAACATTTTCTATGGCATAAGTAGCTAAGGTAGCTCATTTATTTTTCGCAATTTCAGAGATGGTTCTAGGTGAAAGTTGATCAATAAATATATCTTTAAATATATATAAAATCTTGTGTCACGAAGTATGTTGCCAATAAACTCCAAAACTACTGAACCGATTTCAATCAAATTTCACATGTACCCGTATTTTGGTCTAACTGGATAGGACTGGATAGGATAGTTATCATCTCAATTATTCGCTTATGTCGTGAGTAAAATCTCCACGCATTTTGTACAACAATATGAATTTTTCAATTGAGTACTCCGTTTTATTTTCAATTTAGCTAATTTGATTTTACCGGAAGGGTTTTATTTCCTCAGTTGCGATTAGAGAAATAAAATATGGCGGTACGAAGTTCGCCGGGTCAGCTAGTAGGTACCTATGAAATGAATGAGCTACATACACTTTAAATTCTGTGTAATGTTAGTCAGGTAAGTACGAGTTTTTAAGTCAATTTTATAAAATTATGATTACTTAAAGATAATGTCTATGTATTGGTTGTCAGGTTTTTATTATGAATAAATTAAATAAAAAAATATGTGTTTCATTATTAGTCCCAATGAAATATCCGATTAGTCCCTTGATAGATTCCAACGAGTGAAGGCTAATTTTCATTGGTCGTTTTCTCAGTCGTTATACCGCTTGCGAGGAGTCCCCGTATGCGGGCTATCGACTAATGAAAATAGCTCGGTTGATATACGGCATGCGGGTACTCCTCGAATGCGGGGTGTCGACCAATCATAGTAGGTTTTACTATAGCTTAACAGAAGTGAGTGACTGTAAACTATAAAGGCTGAAACCCACCGCGGCGCACAGAGAAACTACGCATATATTGCTTCAAGCTTAGCTTTGCAAGATAATACGCTACGCATGAATTGACGTCAGTTGTATACGCGTGGCTTGCTCGAATATAGCGCTCACGTAGCTCAACGACGTCAACACCATGCACGCTGTGCACGCGATACACTGGTACTGCACGCGGTACACGTTGGCACACGCGTGGCTTGTTCGAATATGGCGTTCACGTACGTCAACGCTGTGCATGCGGTACACGGATGTGTGTAAAACGTGTCAAACATTGTCAAACTAATTATTATTGAAGCCTGATCTGTCCCACAGCTGGGCAAAGGCCTCCGTCAAAAATTAACCCACGCAACGCGTGCTCGTGCACAGCATGCGTAGCCGTCGCAGCGGTGGTTTTCAGCCTAAAGGTGAATAAAAAAGCATGTAAGTAGGTATATGAGTTATTAGGAAATAGCACGGTAGCCGCCCTGTCCTTTACAGTTTTTATATACGGCAAGAATTAATTTCGCGTCGAGATTTATAATTTAATTTGTAATATTATAGGCACGACGCGACACTGGCTTTTCTTCATTCGTCATAGTACGTTCTGGCAAGTAAATTAATCGTGTAGAGGCAAACAGCTGAAAAAGCAAGTTTTTCAATCACAATACATAGAGTATTTTCAATGATATTGTCATTATCAGCCTTATCTGTGGCAACCAGTCACCGGTCCTTAGTCCCACAGAATAAAGACTCAGTCCGTATTGTATTCTGTGGTCGTCCTTTGCCACAGATCACTATATTAGTACCTTTGCGGCCCCCGGTGTACTAATTATAGTGATCTGTGCCCCCGGTTCAAAAGTGGATCAACATTTTTTAAATATTGAATCTAGGATTCTTGAATTTCTGGATTCTTGAATAACTCAAGCATATCTACAACATTACAATTTCAGTGAATCAAAAGCATTACAGTACGGTATCGGTTTAAAAATAATCAATATCCTATTTCATTCATAAATCATCAGATTGAGGTGAGTTTTCAGAATTTAACATCAACATGCTTTTTTCAAAGGATTAAAGGCCTATAGGCTAAATAATTACGGTATTAATAATAACTATCGGGGGTTTCTGGGCGCTTTGTTAACATGTGTTTACATGTTATGCAATAGATATTTATTATGTTGGATAAAATAACCTTCAATTTAGTCTACCTACACATATTGGCTCATATTAGTTGGTTACTGAGTCACACACTTATTCTCACACTATATCTCAACGTTTAAAGGATTACAATTTCGACTAAAATCATTGATAATCCTTTGTCTGAGGATAAAATACAGGGTACTCCTAGAGTTTTTTTTTTTTTTTTTTTTTTATGATAGTAAGTAACAAGACGAACAAATCAGGTGCCTGATGGTAAGCATCATGATTGCCCATATCAGACACAGTGCCACCCAGTGTTTTAAAAAGCAAAATACTGCGCGGCACTGCACTGCACCTGTCACCCTGAGATATTAGTTGTTGAATCTCATCATGCCCAGTAATTTCGCTGGTAACATTGCCCTTCATACCGGAACACAGTAATGTTTGCACATTACTGTTTGGCGGATGAATAACTGGCAAAGGTGTGGTACTTCCCCAGGCGGCCCCCAGCAAGAGGCCTACCACTACAAAAAGTAAGTCCTAGAGTAGAGAATTTTAGATTTCACCAAATCACAGAGCACAAAGTACAAATTCCTTTCTCCTAAAAAGTTAAATCAACTCTATCCTAGATAAAACACATATTAAGTTATCCCTATATATTTTGTCCCAGTTACTCAGAAACAATACGGATTTTATTTATAATCTGGCTTAATCCAGCTTCACCTACTGTTTTAAGTATAAAATATTTTATTATATATATTTAAGGCATACATGTATAATATCTCACTTGCTTACTTCATAAGATTATTGTGACTAGTTCATTAAATATAGTTTGCAATAGTATCACCATGTGGAAGCAGTCCCTAAAGTTTACCTAATAAATAGGTAACAATTCCCACTTCCCACTAATATTGTAAAAGTGATTGTTTGTTTACGCATATCTGTGTGTGTGTTTGTTACTTCTATACACCAAAATTTTCATACAGATTAAGCAGAAATTGTATATTATCTTATATATATAAAAATCTTGTGTCACAATGTTTGTCCCGAATAAACTCCAAAACTACTGAACCGATTTCAATCAAATTTCACATGTACCCGTATTTTGGTCTAACTTACTGGATAGGATAGTTATTATCTCAATTATTCGCTTATGTCAGGCCTGTGACACTCCACGTTTTTGCTTTGAAGCTACAGGTACCCGGAACGCGTAGTCTAGAAGTACAAATTTAGGGGGTTGTCGCGCGCAGGCGCGCGCCGGCACAGTCGCACGTCAATTGTTTTGTGTTCTGTGGTGCATTCATCTGTGTTCCTTTCCATCACCCATATATAAGAACTATATCTACTATGTGGTCTCACAGTACGCCCGAATGCATAGGTTCGGTAAATCCAATGCTTAAACAATAGGAACTTGAGTGAGATCTAACGCTATGCGTTCATTCGGGACGGCCTTTACGAAAAGAGCCCTATTTTAAACGCACACATAGTGGGAGCCTACAAAATAAATGTTTCTATATTCTGTGGTAATGTTGCGGTGTTTTAATTTCTTATTTAATATATTAGAATATTATTTATTTTAATGGATCAGCTAGTTCGTGAAAACTGACGTTTTTATTTCATCCGCAAATCAGGCAAAAATGGACCAATCATAGTATTGTATTATATCAAATCTGTAATCGACGCTGTGCGTTCGCATTTCACATAGATTACTATGCGAATGGTGAATGAGATGGCCTGCTGTGACGAAAGCAGTAAGAAATTCCTTAATTTGCACAGTATTGCTTGCTACCTTACATAAGTTTTATTCTTGAATACGGGTATATATGTATATAACCTATATCCATCGTTCTATCCTACTAATATTATAGATGCAAAGTTTGTGAGGAAGGATGGATGAATGGATGGATGTTAATTACTACCCTATAGCTCAGTAATAGCTACCCAGGCACAGTCAGTTAGTTAGTTCTTATAGTGGTAGGCTAGCAGGGGGCCGCCTGGGGAAGTACCACACCTTTGCCAGTTATTCATCCGCCAAGCAGTAATGTGCATACATTACTGTGTTCCGGTCTGAAGGGCAATGTTACCAGCGAAATTACTGGCCATGATGAGATTCAACAACTCATATCTCAGGGTGACCGGCGCAGTGCAGTGCCGCGCAGAATTTTGAATTTTAAAACACTGGGTGGCACTGTATCTAATATGGGCAATCATGATGCTTACCATCAGGCACCTGATTTGCTCGTCTTGTCACTCATTAACATAAAAAAAAAAAAAAAAAAAAAAAAAAAAAAAAAAAAAAGATCAAACAGATATGTTCATGCACAAAAATGTTTGACCTGGCCGGGGATCGAACCAAGGACCTGCGGCACAGAAACTAGAGCTACTACCATCAGAGCCAATGAGGCTTCATCGCATTCGGATGGCAAAATTATTACAAGAGTCTGAACATCAAGAATTTTCTTACTTCCAATGGCCATCGAAAGGTAATAATGCATGTCTATTAGTAAATAAGTAGATACCTACAACTCCCAAATGTTAAACTATTCTTAATTCTTACAAACATGTCACCTGGCACTCGTATTACCTTACACTGCTTACACCTAAAACCTAAGATAATTATATAGTTTCATAGACAAATTAAAAAGATAACATCCCTAACGTCGTAAGCAGGAATAAGAGATACGTGATAGAAAGAGATGCAGCTTGAACGATAATTAGTTGGGCGCCGTGCGACCTGAATTGCACTTTATTGCGTCGAGCTAGAGTCGCTATTTATTTGAATGTGTTTGAGGAGTGTCCCTTCTGTCCCTTATTAGTATTCTGTGCTTATGTCGTGAATGTAAACGAATAAAATGTATCAATTAATTGTTTAAGCAAGTGTTTATTTACTGTTTAGTTTTATGAAGTTCTCATAGATGGCGGTGTACGTTGATTCATCGATAAAATTCTTCAATATTGTTTGACATCTAGGTTGCAAATACACCCAATAGATGGCGCTGTGTTCTGTTTCTTAGAATATAAATTCTATTACTTTATTTCACGTTATATTTATTTATGCTCACGATATAACCGTATTATTTTAATGGTTTGTGACTGATATTTTTATAATTATACTGCGTATGTTACAATATTATTACCATTAATAACAAAAAAAAATTGTACTATTTTTGTTAGAGAATTATTAAAGTCTTGGCGCCAAATTTTAATAAAAGTTTCAAGATCTGGCCATCAAATTCTATCGAGTCGCCATCTCTGGTTTGAATGTCCAAAGCTTTGGTATCTCATTCGTTCTCGAGACCTCCTCTGAGCGTAAACAAAGCTCCCTCTCGAACCATCGAGACCCACTATTTCGAACAATCGATCAATCGATTCTTCTCGAAGCATGCAAACTAGAACGTTCGGGAAATTCAAGGTTCAGGTATAAATACTGGCGCCGAGTGTCACCGCAGTTCAGTTCCTTTTTTTAACGAGTGAATTAATACTAGGTATCTCCCGGAAAGTGATAGTCTCAGTAAAATCTCCACGCATTTTGAACAAGAATATGAATTTTTCAATTGAGTACTCCAGTTTTATTTTAAATTTAGGTAATTCGATTTTACCGGAAGGGTTTTATTTCCTCAGTTGCGATTAGAGAAATAAAATATGGCGGTACGAAGTTCGCCGGGTCAGCTATATACATATAGATAGCTTAGCCCTTGGAATTACATATACCTTTACATATACATATACATATACTTTTTAGTGATTGAAACTACAGCATATAGCTAATTTTTAATGAAAAGACATAGTATTTATAAATTACACTTGACTACCAATCATGGGGTCCCGGGTTCAATCCCCAGGTCAGGCAAAGTGTTAAATCATGTATATTTCTATTAGGAATTATCTCAATAACTGCCTGGATTCTGGAATTGTGTCCGGTAGATGATTAAGGGCTCGCCCCCTACTCTCTATAACATGGGTCTAATAATATACTGTCGAAATTTGGGTGTGCCTACTATGTGACTAAGTCCTGGGTACACCTATGCCTAGCCTACCAGTTCGGGAAAAAGGCATGATTGTATGTTATGTTATAAACTTTTTTTTTTATGATAATTAGTGACATGACGAGCAAATCAGGTGCCTTATGGTAAGCATCATGATTGCCCATATCAGACACAGTGCTACCCAGTGTTTTAAAATTCAAAATTCTTCGCGGCATTGCACTGCGCCTGTCACCCTGAGATATGAGTTGTTGAATCTCATCATGCCCAGTAATTTCGCTGGTAACATTGCCCTTCATTCCGGAACACAGTAATGTTTGCACATTACTGCTTGGCGGATGAATAACTGGCAAAGGTGTACTTCCCCAGGTGGCCCCCTGCAAAAGAGGCCTACTAAATTACACATTCACAAAAAAGCGTTAGTCACAACATGGCATAATGAACTGTTTGCCTTAATAATTAATCTATCTTTTGTAAAAGAGAGACATAGCTGTGGCAAAATGGAGATCAAATGTCTCTTTTTATAAGAATCTTGATATAACTATAACAATTATTTCGCCAACAGTTTATGGAGAGAGCAAAAATTAAACTATAATATATAACATTATACATACTACATTTATACACACAACTAATAATAATCAATAATATTTTTAGGTCTCCGTGTGTGCTCTCACTAGACACTACCTGCACATTCCGAAATTGGACCTGTGCATGTGTAACACAATTTTTCATGCATTATTGTGTTATCCACACTTCAATAACTAAGATGGCAGCATTTTAGAAAGCTCTGGCTGGTGCATACATAGAGACCTATCAATTATAATCTAATTATGTAATATGTGTATGTAAAACTATGTATAACAATATTATATCTAACAGCACTAAACTCTTCCAGGGCATGTCACACATTAACGATCTGGTATGTGTACTGAGAGGGCTCCGTCTCGTAGTTGAGGCGGGGGCTAAGGCCCAGCAAGAAGCCGCGCAAATTATATGGAATAACTCCACTTTCAAATCAACACTACAGTCTTTACCCACTAACACACCTGCTTCTAAACCCAATCCTGATGCTAAAGATATCATTGAACGAGCGTTGGTGGTAGTTCACGGCTTCAAGCAATATGCTGTCATGCACATACCGAATTTCAACTCCAGCATAGAAAAAACTATGGACCCGGAGATCAAAGAGGAAATCGACGAACTGAATCGAGAGTTTAACAAAACTTTCGAAACATTGAAGTCTCAGAGAAGTAGTGAAATAGTAGCGCCTTTGGAGACGTTAAAAGAGCATGCTGTTAAGGCTCAGTTAGAGCAACCTAAGGAAGTTAGTGCTATAGCTGTTAGTTCTATGGCTACACCAGATGTGACCGGCGCGGTGCCTAAACCATCTGCTAAGAAGAAAATAAAAGTATCTGTAAGTACCACAATATACCATAATTATAACTTTACCTCAATTCCTCGATAGCGTAGTAGTTGCAAGTGCTGCTGAGCATGAGATCTTGGGTTCGATTCCCATGAGTTATTGGATTTTCCAGTACTTTATCAGTAATAGCTTGGCTGGAGCAATAGGCTCACTCTATATAATATGAGAAGTAAAATGTAATATTGGTGTGAACCTGTTATGGGAATGAGTATAGCTTGACAGAAAAGAGTAGAATATAATGGCGGCGTCACCGTATTTTTCAACAGTAAAAACAAATCAACACAACTTTAAAATAATTAGTTCAGCTTCTACTGTTCTCTGTCAAGCTATACACCTCAGCCTAGCTCTTCAGGGAAGCAAGGTGTTATGTTACTAGCATAAAATAGCGCCTGACCACAGAATACTAATACTAAGAGGAAAGAAGCGACACTCCTCAAAATCATTCAAATAAATAAATAGAACTTAAGCTCCGATGCAATAAAATGCAATTCAGGTCGCACAGCACCTAACTAATTATCGTTATATTAAGCAAAAAGCTAACAAGCTGCCTCTCTTTCTATCGCGTATCTCTCTATCAGTTCTCTCTGTCCAGCCCTTAGAAAATTTCCCTTCCAGATGGACGCCCCAGCTACTTGTAGTTTCATACCTTTATTGCTGAGTGTCCTAGGCTTGGCCTGACACTGATTTGATGATTTGATTTTGATTTGTGTTATTTTACAGCTAAGTGAGAACTCGAAAGCGCGCGTGGTCCCATCGTCCCGCATCGGCCGCATGATATCGTTCGGTTCGCTCGCGGCCGGCCTGGGAGTGGGCACGGTAGCGCAATACGCGCGGAACACAATACAATCCGTGACGGGACATCAGGATGAATCTGTAGCTAATGCCTTCATGTCTCCTGCGAATGCCGAGAGAATTGTCGACACTCTGTGCAAAGTCAGAGGTATGCTCACTGCATATTGTCTCACAGCAATAATAATAATAATAATATGGGACAACTTCTACACACGGTCATCTGGTCCCAAACTAGGCTAGAAGCCTGTACTATGGTTACTAGATGACTGATATACATACTTATATACGATAATAACACCCCGACACAGATCAAACAGACATGTTTATGCACACAAATGTTTCACCTGGCCGGTAATCGAACCCAGGCACTGTGTCTAATATGGGCGATCATGATGCTTACCATCAGGCACCTGATTTGATCGTCTTCTCACTTACTATCATAAAATAAAAAAAAGCTGGTGACTGGAGATAGCCTAGGAGATATAGACTGATGACTGATGAGATACTAAATAAAAGTACATTATGATGCATTTGGTATGTAACCTGGTAGTAAAAGAGATCATTTATGTATAGCATCCTTATCCTTCCTACTTCCTACTAATATTATAAATGCTATTATTAATATTATTGTATGTTTTACGTGGACGAAACTGTTAATAATTATGAAATATTATTATTATGTAACAACAAATTCTGCACAGTTTATACAATAAATAAAGTTCTCATTCTGATTCTAAAAGTTTTAGGATATATACGAGGTGAGGTGGTAATAAACATCCATCCATCCAGGATGGATGTTTAGACCCTCAAATAACACGGGTACTTCTTATCCCTGATTTTCTCACGGGAACGAAGACTACGCGGGTGGAACCGTGGGGCTAGTAATATATAATTGCAATAGATTGTCGCTGTAATATACAAACACATAAGATATTAGCAGCACATAAGATATGGGCTTAGACCCTATATTCTAGGGTCTAAGCCCTAAGCTACCATATCTAATGGCCCAATGGGTTTCCTAGTTTTGGCATGAAGTTGCAACAAACATACACACATTTGTATTATAGAAAACTCTTTTTTTTTTAATTTCAGGTGCGGCTCTAAAATTGGGTCAACTCCTAAGCATACAAGACGAGGCGGTCATATCGCCAGAGTTGCAACGAATCTTCGAGCGCGTCAGACAGTCGGCGGACTTCATGCCGACGTGGCAAGTTGAGAGAGTAATGGTGTCGCAACTGGGGCCTGATTGGCGCACTCGAGTTCAAGGTTTTGACGATAAACCTTTTGCTGCAGCTTCTATTGGTAAAAAAATATTATAGTAATAACATACAATCACGCCTTTTTTCCAAATGGGAAGGCAGATGTCTACCAAGGACTCAGTCCCATAGTAGGCACACCCACATTACGCCAGTATGTTATTGGTCCCATGTATTTGGTTGCCAGCCTATTGCCATCTACTGGGCATAATTCCAGACTCCAGACAATTATTGAGATAATTCCTAATGAAAAAATACAATATTGAACACTTGGCATGAGCTGGGGATCGAACCCGAGTCAGTCTAGTCTATATTAATACGCCTGGTCATATGGATCCAACCTAGGCTAGACACAGATAACTTTACTATGATAACCAGAAGACTGATATACATAATTATAGTTTATACGCCCAGATTAAACAGTCGTGCTCATACTGCATGCGCACAAGTTTTTGACCTGGCTGTGAATTTAACCTGGGGCCTCCAGCTCGTAATTCAGGGTCAGTTTCTGTAGTGCCTGATATTCTCAACTTCCAGTGGATTTTATTGAAATCTTTCTTTATAAAAGTCTTTTTAATAATTGGGGCCTCTTTCACCATCCCTGCTGCTTTATGTGCTGCAAGCCCCAGGTTCGATCCCCGGCCAGGTCAAACATTTGTGTGCCTGAGCATGTCTGTTACATCTGTGTCTGGGTGTTATAAGCGTATATAAGTATGTATATCAGTCATCAAGTTACCATAGTACAGGCTTCTAGCCTAGTTTGGGACCAGATGATCGTGTGTGGAGGTTGTCCATATTATATTATATTATAAACCGGCCTTTCATTGTGAAAATTTCATAAGTTACTTGGGACTTGCCGAGTAGCACTAATCGGCGAGTATTTAATCAACACTTTACTCGGGGATGGTGAAAGAGGCCCTTATTATTTAAATACATTTTGTTTAATTTGTATACTGGAGAAGGAAAAATAAAGAGGGGTTTCAAATTTTTTTTAATTTTCTCTTGTCTCCAGGTCAGGTTCACCTCGCAACACTTCACAATGGTCGTGAAGTAGCAGTCAAGGTGCAATACCCAGGCGTGGCGCGAGGTATCAATAGTGATATCGATAATCTAGTCGGCGTTATGAAGGTAAATAATTACTTTGGCCGGTCCATCTAGTATGAGTTTACATACATTTTGTTTCACACTATCAATAGGGGAAACACGTTCTGGCGAGAGTGGAGAGTGGAGACTATAGTTTACAATAACAATTGGTTGGCAAGTTGGCTCAGTGGTAGTGGACCTGCCTTGTAAACCATAGGCTCTCGGTTTCCTCCGGGCCAGGTCAAACATTTGTGCGTATGAGCATGTCTGTTTGATCTGTCTCTGGGTGTTATAAGCGTATATTATATAAGTATGTTTATCAGTCCTCTGGTTACCATATCGCGTACTTCTAGGCCAGAAGAATGTGTGGAAGTTTACGCATATTAAATTAATTATTTTTTTATTTGCCAAACACTTTAATGCCACTACTACTCTTTTAGGTATGGAACATGTTTCCCAAAGGCATGTTCATAGACAATATAGTGGAAGTGGCGAAGAAAGAGCTCGGGTGGGAGGTGGACTATATCAGGGAGGCAGAATGTACGAGGAAGTTCAAGAAACTACTCGCGCCTTACCCAGAATACTTCGTCCCTGATGTTATTGGTATGATATACACACTAAACACCACTTGAATAGCCTAAAAGATGACGCCTAAAGGTTAAACGTCACTCGTACAAACTCGTACTCGTACAAAATGATAATATATAGATATGAAGAAATAGGTAATAATTTTCCCCTCAATTATTTGTGGTAAGCTCTGGATCTGGCCTTTAGTTGCGCGAAAACATATTTTGTTAAAGAAACCTGTGTGGTTTTTTTGCTTTTGCAGAGGGCCGGGGCACTACCGGCAGAGCCAACCGGCCTGTCCTGTTTTATTGATTAGAGGTTAATCACCCCCCAATAGGCGGGATAGGAAAATTTCGCCGATGTCAAAGTCAAAGTCAAAGTCAAAAAGATTTATTCAAATAGGTCACAATCTGACACTTTTGTACGTCAATGAAAATAAACAGTAACGAATCTACCGTGCGTTCGGAAAGATACCTTTACAAGAAGAACGCACAAGAAACTTGTAGGGCTTAATTTTTTCAACTGATTGTTTTACAATATTTAGTTTGGTTACACTCGTTTGTTTAGAAGGTGCCGCGTGGTGGCTATGCGGAAGTTCCCAAGCATCTTTGTCCTCTATGTACTGATTTACATTATAATAAGCATTCTTTAGTAAAGTAGATTTTATATAGGTTTTGAATTTACCCTCTGAGAGCCCCGTTATCTCTTTTGGGATTTTATTATAGAAACGTACACTATTTCCTAAGAATGATTTTTTATTTGTTTTAGATAATCTAAAGCTAGGTATAGCTATTTTGTCTTTATTCCTAGTATTAAAATTATGGAGGTCACTATTTAATTTGAATTTATGCAAATTTTTACGCACATACATGATGTTCTCATAGATGTATAAGGATGGTAGGGTCAGTATGTTTATTTCTTTAAATAATTCCCTAAGGGATTCGCGTGGACGCATCTCATAGATGGCACGAATCGCACGTTTTTGTAGTATAAAGATGGTTTCTATATCTGCAGCTGACCCCCACAACAAAATCCCATATGACATTAAGCTGTGGAAATACGCAAAGTAGACTAATCTCGCCGTTGCTATGTCCGTTAGTTGCCTAATTTTGTAAACCGCGTAAGCTGCAGAGCTTAGTTTCCCTGAGAGCTCGGTGATATGAGTGCTCCATTGCAGTTTAGAGTCTATATGTATGCCAAGGAACAAAGTTGCATTGTCGATATTGAGTCTTTCACCGTCAAGAACTATGTTTGGTTCTATACTTCTGACGTTAGGCAAAGAAAATTTCAAACATTTAGTCTTTTTCGCATTCAATAACAGATTGTTTGCTGTGAACCATCTGGATATACTTGCTAAAGTATTATTAACATGTGTGAGTGAGGTATCCTTCCTATCAACTTTAAAAATCAATGACGTATCATCGGCAAATAGAACTATATCTGCCAGACCTTGGACCATATAAGGCAAATCGTTAATATATGCCAGAAACAGGAAAGGACCCAAAATTGATCCCTGTGGGACCCCCATTTTGACAGGAGAACTAGCAGATGTGATACCATTGACGCTTACCTTCTGCTGCCTACTAGATAAGTATGATTCCACCAAATTCAGGGCATTCCCATGAATTCCATATACTTCTAACTTGCGCAGTAACGTGCGGTGTTCTACACAGTCGAAGGCTTTGGAGAGATCACAAAACACTCCAATGGCATCCTGTGAACGCTCCCAAGCCTCCAAGACAAGAGTCATGAGATGACAGCCCGCATCGGTTGTTGATCTACATTTGGTGAAACCATACTGGTTAAAATGTAATATGCTATTTTTATTGAAATGTGACAGCAGTTGGTTCAGCATCAATTTCTCAAAGATTTTACTTAATACTGGCAAAACAGAGATTGGCCTATAGTTGGAGGGATCTGTCTTAATTCCCGATTTAAAGATGGGAGTGATTTTACTTATTTTCATTAGTTCCGGAAACGTGCCTTTATCTATGCATAGGTTGAACAAGTCTGCTAAGTAAGGAGCAATTGTGTTTATTATAGAATCTAACATTTTTACAGATAGACCCCAGAGATCCTCAGTAGCTTTAACATTTAAACTCTTGTACGTCTTTTTGATATCAGTTAATGAGATGTGTTCAAACGAAAATTTAGCTATGGTGCGTTGGAAGTTTTCTTTAAGAAAAGCATCCGCCAAGTCTGGGGATGAATCAAGTGACTTGGTCGCATTAGGGGCTATGTTAGAGAAGAAATCAACAAAAATATTAGCGACCTCCTCAACATTTGTAATGTATTCATTATGTATTAATAATTTATATTCAGTATCTCTTCGTTTATCTTTACCTGTCTCTACATTTATTGTTTTCCAAACTGCCTTAATTTTATTGCTTGATCTGCGGATTTTGTCTCTAATATGTATGGCTTTTGCTTGGATGCAAACCGCTTTAAAAATTTTTGAATAACTTCTAACATACTCATGAAATGATTCTGAATTAGAATGGGCTTTATCACTATACAACTCATACATATTATCCCTACTTTTCCTGATTCCCTTGGTAGCCCAATCACTAAATTCTAATTTCCTATTTATGTGTAATTTCTTTTTGGGACATATCTCATTGAACTCCTTACTTATTACGGAAAATATAGTTTCATAATTGAAATTAGGGTCTTCCTCAGAGACAGCGACATTTACCAGTTTTGATTCTATACTATTTCTAAGCTTTTCTAGTTTAAATGTTGTTAGAGGCCTATGTTCAATTGTTAGTTGTTCTTTAGATTTTTGACATAAAAATTCTAGTGAGAGACCCTTGTGGTCAGACCTAACGCCACTCGTTATTGACAACTTCCTACTTTCGCAATCAGTATAGATATTATCAATACAGGTTAATGAGGTGACTGTAACTCTAGTGGGCTCACAGAATAGGTAACTCAAACCGAATGACTTAAATAAACTAGTCAATTTAATTTTATCTGGAGAATCTGACAAAATATCAATGTTGTGTCATCAATGGATGACTACCTCCACGGTAGCTCAATTGGTAGAGTCCGCCACACGGGTTGGTGCGGGTTCAAGTCCCGCTGGTGGATGAAGTTTTCCTTCCCATATTCATATTGTATCGTTTTTTGTACTAAAATAATACGGCTCGTGCTTTAGGGTCAATGGCCGTTTTTCGCGCTGAATTCTGAATCATCTTGCATTATTTAATGAAATGTATGTTGTCTAGATGAACTATGCGCGGCAGAAGTGATAACAACAGAACTGATAGACGGCACACCTCTCGACAAACTCTTCGACGCGGACTATGAAATAAGACATGATATTGCCCAGAAAATTATGAGATTATGTCTGAGAGAAATGTTTGTGCTGCGCTGCATGCAAACGGATCCTAATTGGGCTAACTTCTTCTATAATACTACCACTAAACAGGTGATTTCAGCATTTTATATGTGTTTGTACTGGAAGATTAGGGAAAGCTGGCACGTGCAACACATTCACCACAAGAATATACGCATCGTACATACTTATACCTTATCAAATATAGCTTGAATAAAGTTGAACAAACAGTTTTTTGGTACTGTGAACACGCCAGCTTTTGTTAATCAGCCTTTCATATGATTAAGCTGTTTGTTATTATTTTAATCCGCTTACTATGAAACATTACTCTAATTGACTTTTTCTAGTCCTGGTCCAGGCCTGGTCACGCATAAAAGTTAAACTTCCGGAACTCGACATGTTCTTTATATTGACAGATGATTCTGCTAGATTTTGGTGCGACTCGGGAGTACTCCAAGCAGTTCATGGATCAATACATAGAGATTATAAAGGCGGCCTCTATAGGCGATCGAGACGAGGTGCTCAGAATGTCTAAGGATATGAAATTCCTAACTGGCTATGAATCCAAGGTAAAACCACACCCCGGACACTTGACTCAATTCCCATATAAAAGTCGTGACATAAGTACCTACTACACAGACACTGCACACATGGAGTTTTGTACACGCGCTAGAGTGTGCGTGAGGTGATTTCCGAGCGAAGCGGGGCTCGTCGAGAGCTCAATCTCGCTCGCGGGGTGAGGAAGGCCCGATTGGTGGGCGGATGACAGTGTGCGTAGTATTATCTGTTCTGTAGTAAAACTGACCAATATAACTGTTGCATAATAATATGTAATATTATGTATTATATTAATATTAAAATATTGGTTGCCGGGAAGACATCGCTTAAAGCGATAAGGCTGCCCATTGTCGGCCAATAAGGATTACTTTAATTATTTAAGTTGTGCCTTTGTATTATTTTTACCTTTGTCTTATATATTATAGTATTGTATTGTATTATTAAAATCTAATGTTTGGTTTTGTACGGTCGCAAGCTCTACTGCCGATTAAGAGGTTCCGGGTTCGATCCCCAGGTCAGGCAAAGTATTACTGGATTTTTCCATTAGGAATTATCTAAATTACAGCCTAGATTCTGGAACAAGTGTCCAAACTTCCCAATTATCTGAGAAACTTGTTCGTTATTTCTCTGTTTCTATAACTCCACAGATAATGGAAGAAACACACGTGGACACGGTGATGATTATGGGCGAAGTGTTCACACAAGATGGCGAATTCGACTTCGGAACACAAAAGACTACCAGAAGGATCCAAGCTTTAGTGCCAACAATACTAACGCATAGGCTCTGCCCGCCCCCAGAGGAAATATACTCACTTCATAGAAAACTATCTGGCGTTTTCCTACTTTGCTCGAAGATGAAGATTAAAATGAACTGCAGAGACATGTTCTATGAAATATACGAGCAACACAAATCAAATACGCATGCGATGTGATGATGCTACTTTGACGCAATCACGTTTTCTTTGTGTAAGTAAGTGCCTTTATTGAAAAACTTGAAATTTTTAACGGTTTTATTCTATTGTCATCAGAACTAATGGTGTGTAGAGATCTTTAATTATAAAGACAGACATTTCGCTTTCTAACCTCGCACTCGTGTCCGATTCGACGCGCACGAATTTTCATAGGATTTTATATAAAGAATTCTAAAATTCGTTACGTTTCGGCGCGTTTGGCTGGGATAAATGTACGTTTACCTTTAAAATGAAAGATCTCTACCAAATATCAGTTCAATCGGTCAAAGCAGATATATAATATCAAAATGACGAAAAACTTACCTATACTTTGTTCCTGAAACTGTATACTAACTAGAAACCAACTTAACCAATTTTAACTTCAACTACGCCACTAATAACATAGCACAAATAACAAACAAAGCACAAGAAAAACGCATTCAAGTTCAAACGAGAAGCACGAATGAAGACGCCGTTTTGAAAGTTTGAACACCACTGTGAGCGTTGGCAATGCGTGAAAAATATCTACAATTCAATACTAATTAATATAATAATTTAATTTAAAAATAAATTTATTATAAAGTAAATGATGTCCATGTCAAATTTATTTTTTTTGCATTTGCAATTATAGGAAATATAAATCATTAGTTCTTGATATATCTCTGCATTTTTGATCTAAGTATCGGGAACAAGGCATAGACTTACTGACCTCTATATGTAAACGTTACTTTAATATTTAACCCTGATGCCGCTGGTGGAAAGTGATTTTTGTATTTAAGCAGTACATAGGTAGTATCTAAAAATCCGTGTAAATAACTAATAATTATGTTATAATAACGTAAAATGTAACGAAATTAATAGTTATATAATATTTGTTTGATGTTAAAATCGTGGTATTTTTGTAAATGTCTGTACGTAATGTACTCTGTTTCGATAGATTTGTACCTACCTCATCGATATTATTCTTATAATCAAGTTATAACTATACCAGTCGCCAACTTTCTGGGCATTACAAAACAGCAACCGTGGGGGAAGCGACGATGGCATGCTATCTCGCTCTCTCTTGCAGCCATTACGAAAGCTGGCTAGTGAGCTAGCAATGTCTTCTAGAACTTGTTACGCGTTATGACTCCGATTGTTAAAAAGTTGGCGTCGTGTATAATAACGTAACTTAATCGCTTTAACTGTACAAATTTTATAATATGAAATTTATTATGTTACAGAAAAAAATATTTAATCTGTATAGAATTCCTAGGAAAATAACACAATGCCAAACAGGAAAAGCAAATGAAATATTACCTAAATGATATTAATACAAAATATTATAAAACTACATACATATTATTATGTCATTTCCTACAATTGGTCTCCTACATTTCCTTGGAATTTCATACAATTTCTACACATTTCCACATTCCCAGTAAACCATACAGTTGAATGCGGGATATTGTATTATCATTAAGGTGTAATTATATCTAATATTAAGAATTTTAGCTTGCATAATATTATATAAATAATAATGTGAATATTCTAATTTATTTAGTGTTTTGCACAAAACTAATTATAATGTTAGAAAAAAATATATGTATTTATTATGATTGAGTTTTCTTATTTAGTTCGTAGCAACTGGGCTCCAATTACATACCTTTCTCGAATTACTACTCGAATTTTACGGGTTGTGGATTATTATGGGTTACGGAGCATTATTACAGGTAGTTACGACAATTCATAGGAATTTTTAGCCGATTAATGAAAAAAAAAATGTTTAAGATAATAAAATTGTAGGGACTATTTAACGTAAAAATATAATGTAATAAATCAGACTGCCCTGGGTGGCGTAGTGGGCGTAAGCTTGACTGCCGATCATGACCCGGGTTAGATCCCCAGATCAGGCAGTGTTATTTGATTTTCCCATTAGGAATTAACTCTATGACAGCCTGGAGTCAGGATCTGTGCCCGGTAGATGACAATAGGCTCGCCCCCTATTACATGGGACCAATAACATACTGGCGAAATGTGGGTTTAGCTACCTACGGGACTGTATCCTGGGTACACCTCTGCCTACACATTCGAGAAAAAGGCGTATGCAAAAAATATCAAGATATGAATTTAAACGAATGGATTATATAATTAAATACTTATCGTTATAATTATTTATGTTATAAAATCCTAAATGACTCACTGACTCCATGCAACGCTGAGCCCAAACCACTAATACTAGAGACTTGAAACATGGAATGTAGATTCTTTTCGTTATCTGAACCTGAACTAAAAGGATTTTTGGAAATTCTCATTCTATGGGATCCAAAAAAGGGCGTCAAAGTTTTGGTATAAAACTACCATATTTTGTATACCGGGTTTTTATAATTATTTTCGGAGAAAATAGGTAAATACTAAACATAGAATTCGTACATTCCTGATTTTGAGATTTCGTTAAATTCCTGACAGTCCCGTGTTGTTATTTCTAAAGAAAATGGGGCCCCATAACTTTTGTAGGGGAGCACTTTTATCTTTATGTGTCCAGGGTCAAATTAGGTTGAAGATAACCCTGCTAGAGTTCGCTATACTACGCTTCGACTCCGCAGACCTTCAACTTCTGATGTCATGGTTAAAATGAAAACACCAATAATATTTTGTAAAGTTTATTCGCTGATTGACAGGCATTGTGGGAACATGAAAGCAATAACATCAAACTGACACTTAGAGCCTTCGCATACGACACGTAAGTAAACGTCTCGTGACACAATATTTTTATTAATCAATAATCTACCGAGATGTTATTTACAATTGAATTTACCGGAGTGTGGATTTCTCCTGCTTGGTTTATTGCGTGAAGGAGCGAGGAAGGTACGAGGCCCTGGGCGGTTGGCCTTTTGGCCATCCACTAATGCCGGCTCTGTCACTTAAATCTGTCCCATAAAACCAAGGTCTTGCAACGTAGCCCAATTTCAGTGGTGAGATATTAGTAGGATCATGGCGCCTGCAGACTCGCGGGGCTGCAGATGTGGACCTATACCGCAAGGTAAGGTGCTATTCTGTCTTAGTTGCACAACACACTCATCTATCGTCATGCCTCTCGCGGCCGTAAACTAAAAGGAAAAGCGAAGGCACCCCCACTACTGTTGTTCCAAGTTAACAGTTAACAGCGTCGCTCGAGGATATTGAATTTTTGACGTTCTCAAAATGGCGGCTGGCAGATCGTAGTTCTAATTTTGACCAAATTGCATTAGAGAATTCTATTACGCGTACGTTACGATTACGATAAGTGTCGTGTGCGTAGGCTCTTGAGGTCTTGCAACTATTATCTTAATGTACCGTATGCAATAGTAGATCTTTGAAAATGTTCGTTTAAATTACTTTATAGCTTCAAGTTACAGTCGCTAGTAGTGATTTTTTGTTAGATACTCGATAAATTAAATTAAATTCGACATCGAAATTGGAGGCAAAACGCAATGTTTCCTTAACATTTTTTCAACCTCCGCCTCGAATTTCAAATTATCTTGTAGCTACCTACGAGTTATGTAGAATGTTAATGTGAACTACGATTAGGTTTTGTGAAAGTCTCACCAAATTATAATTTAGTAGAAATTTATTTACAAAATTGGCGAAGAAATATTTTCCAAAGGGATTCATTTTAATATTACAACAATATTGAATGTTAAAAAGTCGACTTTCGCATAAAATCGCCAATAGGCATAAACATCTGGACTTTGCATAACGTTTCAGTCTTAAGATAATAGGTATAAAGTTTTAAAGCAAAGTATTGCACACGGCACTTTCTAATGTTTGATTATAGGTACAATAATATTACATATACCTATGCCAATAAATATAAACGCATAGTCACTTTAATCGGTATATGTGTAATATTTTCTTACCGAGAAAATGCAAAACCATAAATATATAAATAAATGTACCTGCGAGTAGAAACCTTTTAATGTTTGAATCAATTAAAATATTATTTAAAAATACAATTTTTTATTCACACTGAAACTGTTGAAAAACTGAACTGAAGAAAATAATCTTTATATTAATTCATTAAATAATGCAATTAATTTATATTAATAAGTACACGTTTTTTATCATAAAAGCTTGTCGCGAAATTTACCTAGGTATCGTACTACGAATAGGTATCGTATTCGATTTAATCAAACTTGCGGCAAGCTTTTATTAGTAAAAAAATTGTGTAATATTACAAATTAATGATAATGATAATTAATGATGTTCTTACACTAGTACCTGTGCTAGTACGTACATATAGGTAGGTTCATACATACATTAGAAGTTTAATAAATGCTTTTAAAAATATGGACTTTGCAGTATTGAGTATGCAAGAAAATTGTTAGAAGGTTTTCTCTTGCATATTCTAGCTTTGCTTTTTGCTAGTTTTGCACATTCTCGGTATTAAATAGATCTAAAACCCAGTTCAATCTAAAGGGGAAGTTCAATCTAAAGGGAAAGCAAACCTTTATAATATAACTGTTAGTAAATAGTAGAGTTATATATTAATTTGGTATCTATACGTTAATAATATCACAAACAGCCACACAGAGCCGGAATCCTTAAAATGAACGGAGGAGGAAAATGAAACAAGGATTTTTATTCCTAATACGATTAATAATAATGATATAACTTATAATATAAATTAGATGATTTGTATCATTTTCCTTTACTATAAGTTGGTCTTCCTGTCATCTTCAATAGTTAATATACTGTCGACTCAGTAATTGGAAGTATCTCTCAAATTGCACTTAATCCGGCTCTAATTCATTGCAATCAGTGAGGTGACTGCAAGCGGCATTTTTGAAACTTTGTCTTCAATTACGAACTCGGCAGTAGACATTTCATGAATGTAAATATTATGTTCGTAAACATTCAAGTGACATTTTAACTGACTGATAACAATTGTCTGGTCCATTGTCCATTTGTGAGCACTTTCATTAGAAGCCGACTCTGTCGTTTGCGTGCTGGTAATCATTAGTTATCTATCGTTAACTTTCAATATAGATATCTGTGCATTATTATACATACAGTGATAACTGAATATTATTATACCTATTAATACTATATACAGGGTGCTACTACATTCTCTGAAATTGTAAGTTGAAAAAAAATATTTTACCAAACTGTGTTTTATATGTTTTGATCGTGAAAAGTAGAGAGAATAAGAGTCAAAATGCAACAGTAGGGCTGACGTGGCCTATATATGAAATAAACATTATATTTTACGCCAAAAACGGGACATAATGCGCTAAAACAGCTAATGACTGCCTGGGTGGTCGCAAATTCTACTGCCGATCTTGAGATCCCGGGTTCGATTTCCAAGTCAGGTTCAAAGTGATATTAGATATTTTTTGTAATGTAATGTTAAAAAATTAACTATTTATTTATCTCGTCTTTTCTGCTAAGTATTTTTGAATGGGCAAGTGCGGGAAGTTCTAGGCTATGCTCACCTTTCATGACGTTCCCTCGCATTCTCCAGTCTACTCGTGAACACGGCTGATGCAACTCAGTCGAAACATCGAAGCAAATAAATAATTAATGTTTTGTCGTAAAATTAGGTGCTCGAATTGAGAAATTTAAAAATTACTACATTTTATTTCACTCATAACATTGATTTGATAACTGTTTTGTGCCGTGCTGGGAACCGATGTACTCACTCTAATTATCTTATATTATAATATATCAAAATATATCATTGCGCAAACAAGAAGCTAGTAACACCCTGAATCTTCTATATAGTCCTTATCCGCTAATTGCGACATTGAGTAAACACCCATTAGAGTCCCAGTTAAGCTGGGGCTCAGAAGTGGCGCTTGTTTATTAGTAAAAGTATGAGTTCCTTTAATTTTCATACGCAAACCTGTTTGGGACGAACTCTATAGTAATTTAAATGGCCGAAAATGTACTTAATTGTGGTACTTAACTTTCCAAAACTGTACTGTTTCGTTGGCTGATATAATGATTTTGATTATTGTAATATATAAATTATTTGTAACAATTTAATAATTAATTATAACACTGTAAGCATTTTTCAAGGTTATATATTTATTGTCCAGAAATCCCAGTGTAATTAATAACGAATTGAAGGAAATGAAGACATTTCAGATCTTTTGCTTAACAACATTCATATTATAATAACAGATATCTTTTTAGGTAGGTTTAATTAAATTTTATACTAGTTGGTATTATTAATTAATTTATTAAACATCTAAGACAAATTGTCTTTAAAAATTTCTATATTGGGTAGGTTAATAGGTAGTATACGCCAACAGTAGGTGGTATAGGCAGGTATAGACAGCTATTACTTTTAAGTACATACTGTAAACTATCTTTAGTCTAGATTGATTATTACCTATAGATAAGATCAATTAGGACACTATTATTACTAAGCCACCACTGTCTATCCGGCTGTCACAGGGCTATATCTTTTTCTATGCACTATATAAACAAATATGAACAATTAAAAAAAACAGAATAGTTAGGTATAACATTTTCAGCCGACAAATCCGGTCCTAGATAGAGCAAGTACTAATACAACATGGGCATGAAAGATGAGCAGTTTTTAAAAACCCTCACAAATAACGATACATGAACAAACCGTCATGTTTCCTTGGCTGTGGGGACCATGTTCAAGTCACGTTTCAATTTGTCGCTACGTTTTTCTAGTTATTTAACTATTTAATGCCTAACATGCCTCTAACCGATCTTAACTTATGTCCATATTTCATGCCTCGTAGTTTACGTGCTATATAGTTATAATATTACACATTAATATAGCTATATACAATACAATCTACACAGATTTAAGACCGTTTCTCTACACACCACTATAGACATTAATGTAACACCAATAAAACTGTTATAACGCTAAATTACGATAATAATACAACGACTATACGACTACTTCGGGGCAAACATGAACTGTAGGTAAACATTAGTTCATAATATCCAGATCAATATGTAGATTCATAAGTAGTAGGTACAACTAGTGTAGGCCATCGATCAAAATCTAAAGTAGGTAATTCGAAAGCAGAGAAACGGTCGATGACGATCTGCCGACCGTCCGAAGGCATGCCCATCATATAAAGGTACAGAACACCGGCTTATAAAAAAATAAGCGTAAGAACGCACCTACACGTCAATATAATTGAATATCGGAGAACATTTTTCAAAGCATGATGAAATGGATAGGGAATTAGAATTTTCCACCTACCCTCCACTACCTCTCTTACGCGCCCGGGCAAGGCATATAATCTGCTGTCTTGTTTTAGCCCTCTGGGACATAGAGATAGTTGGTCACTGTGCAAGCAGGCCTGCTGTAATATACTCACCGATGTAGAGTCATAATTTCGCAGTGCAGTGCCGCGCAGAATTTTAAATTTTAAAACACTGGGTGGCACTGTGTCTGATATTATGGGCAATCATGATTGTTTACCATCAGGTGCCTGAATTGCTCGTCTTGTTACTCACTTAAAATAAAAAAAAATTAAAAATTACAAATTGAATTCTCACAACGTTTCCCGGCGTCCTAACGAGTGATAAAATATATTGAAAATCTGGTATAGCCGGAGTTCTGTGCACTTTACTGACGTATCATCATGCCATTAAAAGATCTAAGCGTTAGACTCTTTCAAGTCGGTGAGCCTCGCTAGTTGTGCGGGCTCTAGCTCATCAGGTATAGATGCTCGACCAGCGCGCGGGGCTCCGGTCGCCGGGGGGGACTGTGGGGCTGTCGGAGGACCGGAGGGGACTGAGCCTTCTGATGCTGTGGAGCTGGAAGCAGGGTGACGAGGCGCTTCGTCTTGTACGCACACAGCTGTCTGCTCCGATAGCGATGATTCCTCCAATACGAAAAAATCTTTATTCAAATACACGTTCATAAACCTTAATCATTATCATAGATCATAGACTGCCTCGGTGGCGTAGTGGGCGCATGCTCGACTGCCAATCAAGAGGTCCCGGGTTCGATCCCCAGGTCAGGCATAGTGTTAAATATTGGATTTTTCCATTAGGAATTATCTCAATAACTGCCTGGAGTCTGGGACTGTGCCCGGTAGATGGCAATAGGCTCGCCCCCTATTACATGGGACCAATAACATACTGGCGAAATGTGGGTGTATCTACTATGGGACTGAGTCCCTGGGTACATCTCTGCCTACCCCTTCGGGAAAAAGGCGTGAATGTATGGTATGTTTATTATCATAGATATGGAAAACACACATAGGCGGATTTGTTCGGGCGCGGGACGGGTCGCGTGCCAGATTCAAAGAAATGGATATGACAGCGTTTTCACAATAGAACGCGACGATTGACAATATCATAGAAGAAAGACGGACAATATGGTCAAACTTGAATTTGGCTTTCCTGATAACTTTTTCGTCGTTATTTATGGGAAAACTGAAGCGAACTGTAGCGAGTTTCACTAGTCTTTCTGTCCTGCTACGTGACCTAAACCGACTTTAAAAGATCGATTGACAAATACGCAAGCACGAGTCGAGCGCGGGACGGGTCAATTTATTCCTTGTATTTGTACCAAAGACACCATATTAATAGCGTGCGCGAATCGGGCGCATTTCTATGTATCGGACACCGCGCCCTATGTGTTAATCAAGCTTTAAAATCCGTCTCATGAACGAAGTCCCGCAGACGCGGCACAATAGTCATGCACGGGAGTGTTGCTAACCGCTATTCTTTTTAAAATGAGTTTAACTTATTGCTGTTATTATAAAATAGCTACCTCGTCGTCGTTCTCCTCTGGCTCGGGCTCGGCTTCTGGCGGAGGGAAGGGTTGTTCCGGTTCCTCGACCATGGGCGTCGCAGCCGTGATAACGATCTGTGCGACGCCCAATCCGGCGAGCTCCGACGCCTCAACTGCAGACATCGCGCCGTTTATCGATACCCCGACGTGTTCCTTTTCCTGTTCAACATCAAATAGGTACTCACAGATAACTCTACCTAAAAGACAACGCTTTTAGATTACGCGTTCGGGAAGGTAATACAATGACACTGCATTACTATAAATTCATTGAAGCGAGTTCTTATGCATCAAAACATCAAAAGGGGTCATAATTGTACTCATCCAAAACCTGACCCATTATATTTTAATAATTTATAAACTATGGTTTCATGTTTGTGGCGTATATCAATGGTTTATTAACTATAAAGCCTTTGCACGCGGCGTATTAAGCGGCGCGGCGTAGGGCTTTCTCTACCGCCGCGATATTGAAGTAGCTACTTACATACTTCGAGGTAAATTTCAATTTTAGTTTAATTTTAATATATACCAAAGCATTAACAATTAATGTTTAGGTAGATACGGATATAATTTTTTGATTATTTTGTTAATTTTAAAAAGGCGTAGGTGCAGCCAAAGTAGAAACGATTAAAGAAATGATCACATAGGAAAGTGGGTAGCTAGGGGAAAGGTCTTTGGTTTAGCCAAAGTAGCGCTTGTATAGGTATTTTATAAATCAGTGATGTAAAATCTAGGCTGTAAATGAAGGGAAGGTTCAAGGCAGCAGGTGAAGCTAAGCTATTGATAAGTTTTGTGGGTGACAGGTACCCGAGTCGTTTTACTTTGGTAGGTCTGCATAAGGCCTGTAATACCAATCCAATAAAATTTAAATTAATATTTATCTAAGATACCCGTGCCATGCGATAACAAGCGGCATTCTGTAATGGAGGTGAGTAAAATAAAATATAACAGGTGTATCGCTTCACTGAGTGTTCCTGAGTTAGGGGAGTAGCACGGAAGGGATATGTTTATTGTACTGAGGTATGAGAGCTAACCTGGAGGGGTATCGAGACAGTTCGGATGTCACTCCTCCCGTACAGCTCCCATACTTCAGGAACAGAGTCAGTGAAGTCACTATGGGTATTAAGTACTATACTTATCTAATTAATTATCAAAAGAGTAAGTACCTTACATATTTATAATGTGTCTATGTACTCGTACCTAAAATTAAAACCTTAATATTGAGGCCACCATGGTAAACTTTTCTTTATAAAAACTAAGTAGAATCAACTTGATGCTGGCTGCAAGTGCAACAAGTAAGTTGCAGAAGATTGTGTGGACAAGAAATATTAATTTTAAGAATGTTTCCAGCAACTTTGTGGCGGTTGACTGTTGATCAACTGCTGCTCAACAAAAGTTTACCATGATTACGGGACTAACAAAAGTTCTGGTTGGCAATGACTTAGCGAGGGAGTGCCTTTCGTCGCGGAAGTCGCCGTTTTAAGGATGAATAATAAGAGAAGAATTATTAGGTAAGTAGGTATAAGCATAATCGTTAGTTTTTGAAAATAAGAATGGGATGACACTACTGATAATCATCCCGTGTGCCACCCATGTTTGCTACTCGCTACGTCACTGGTAGAGATCAATAAACTTTTCTAAAATTAATACAAAGAACTGCAGGCTCCCTATAAAACTTACCACAGGGTGAAGTTTAAAAAGTAATATAAATTATACCTACGAGTATACAACGTGTTACAAAAGGCGAAGTAATGCTCAAAGGGACACCCCTTGTAGATAAGTACACTATACACTATAAACCCTATCTACATGCCAAACTGAGCAACTTTTAAAAGTACCTAAGAGTTCCAAATTTTGCAAAAGAAAATCCATTTCCCATACAGCATCAGTTGAGCGGTAAATTTTTATCACGAATTTTACAATTCCTTATAGGTTGTTTGCTTTGATGGGTAGATAGATCCACCTCCTTCATTATTACTTCACCTTTTTGGACACGTCGTATAAAGCTAAATAAATACCTGCGCTATTCAAAATAAAATAAAGGTCTTGTACCGCGAATTTTTATTCTATTATACAACGTGTTAAATAAAGTATCGTAATACTTATGGGGGTGCATCTACTCGTCAAACTATACCACTTTTAAAGAAATAATTGAAAAATTTTCTTTTGCTAATTACGAAATTCTTTCTTGCAAGTTGTTAAGGGTCACGAGTAGATGCTCACTATTGGTTATTACTACACCTTTTTGTATCACGTTGTATAGATAAATCTACCTTATATGGGTTTGGACGTTAATAAGTTATGAAGCAATTTCGAAAATTGTTTTTTTATCAACAAAATTATTTCACTCTAAGCCCTTTTATCAAAATAAAAATTCATGGTGGCCTATATTTTGTTTTGACATGTATAATATAATATCTATTACTTAGTATCTACAAAGTATGAGGCAGTAATAAGCACACAAAACTTATAAGTAAAGTCAAACCTCGTCGGAGTCCGGATTTTCCGATACTTCATCGACTGCATGAAAAATGTCAAACAACATTTACGAAGCCTTTTTAAAATAAGCTTTGACTCTCTTTAGAATGTTAGTAGACTTTATTTTCCTTATTTTTCAGCTTTCTTTCTTCTTTGTGATAGGTACGTTGCTACGGCTTCATTTCAATATGAAAGTATTTTATACAGTTCTAAGTATTTTACTTACGTACTTTTCAACAAAGGTATTTTATTTAGGATACAAAACACTCAACTACTATTTTACTCAATAATTTGAAATTAATTTTTTTTAAGATACACTATTCCATATATAGGTATGCATGCCCAAGGGGTCAAAAAATATTGAGTCCAAAACAAAACAGAAAATTTAAAAAATATATCCTTTCAGTCATAAAATATGTCAAAAAAGGTTTTTGGGTATAAACTATGGGATAATGAAGTTATTACGAACCTAAGTACTTTATTATTATTTGATGATAAATATGATATTACCATCACTTAGCATCATATAGGTGCCGTGTTCGATCTCCAGGCATTTAGAGGAACATTATAATACACTCGTAAGAGTAGGTATATTAGAGTATCAATGTGCGGATATGCCCAGAAGATTGTATGTCCCATAGAACTTACCAACAATGGTAACCGGAGGTGGGTATACCATTGGCGGGGCAGATGACGAAGCCATCCCAAACTGCGAGTCGTAATGTTCATGCTGGTTGCTAGTCAGCTCAAGGTTAAACTCGAACTCGGCGTCATCCTCATCGAGCTCGACCCCAGGCGGTGGGGGTGGTGGTGGCTGGGATGGAGGAGCTGCATCCTTAGTGTTGTTGTTCTCCATTATAGCTGGTAGCAGCGTCCAAAACAATACCATAGCGACACCACAGGACATAGACCAAAGGCTGGCTCTAAGATTTCCGGTTATCATAAATGTAATAAATATATTAAGGCTGGCACCGGATCAATCGGAAATAAATCGTTAATATTGCATGCGTATTTATGCATCATTTAGGGTCACATACCTAGATAACTGAACAAAACGCTTCCAATCCCGAAAAACAATCCGCCTACTAAGAAAATACGGCGCCATCTATAGATAATAGATGGCGCCGTATAATTCCATAATTTGTGCAAGGAATAGATATTCCTTGCACAAATTATGGAATTATGCAATAAAATGACCACAACTTTTGATTGTGTTAACTTAGAAGTATGATTTTATACATGAACAATGGTTATGAACAAGAGACCGCAGATCTGAGTAGTTGATATGAATTTCAATCCACGCTTTCCTGTTAAAAAGTGAAAGACGGACAGACAGACAGAAAGATAGACAACAAAGTGTTCCTATAAGGGTTCCTTATAGGCTTCCTTTTTTCATTTTGAGGAACGGAACCCTTAAAACAAGAAAAAAGTCATGATTTCTATTTAAAGTTACTCTGTAGAACGTCTGCTCGCGGATACGTAGTGGTAGACTTCTCGGAGATTCTATTTTATATATATTTAATATACGGGTACGTATTACTCGAATTGTATATACCTATGTCGGGCTATATAACTATGTAGATACCTACCTAACTTGTGCCGTTACGAAGCAGAAATGCTAATAATATTTTATAATCGCTTAACTCATTCAATGCCACTGACCCGCCTAGTGGGTTCTAACAAAATGTAGGCGGCATCTGAGCATCACTATGAAAAATATAGTGGCAGTGAATGTGTTAAATAAAAAAATCTTAATTGACCTATAAAAAGAGACACATTACAAAGCTATTTTATGGCATGCAAATGTAAAGTAAATTGACATACAAAAATGTTGAAATTTACTAGTTTAGTACCTACTTTAAAACATAGGAAACTTTCAAATGAAATCAATAACAAAATCACCCAAGAATCAGACCTTTGTTTTGATACCTAAAACGGGCATCACCTTCCATTGGCTTTGGTACTTAGTGTTCATACTTTAGTCCAGGGGTCGGCAAGTAATTTCGAATGGGTCGAATATTGCTGAAAATATTTTATCGAGGCCCTAAAAAATTTAATATTTTTAATTTGTAATGCTTCAGTTCAACTGCTTACGTAAAATATGGTATAAAGCTATTGAATGTTTTATTAAACGATATAGTTTTTTTTAATTGCATTTTTTTTCCATTTGCTTTAGAGGTCTATATCCGGGACCTGTGGCCGACTCCTCACTCTAACAGTGGGTCTTCAAAATGTTATTTGTGAACATATTAGGAGGTCTCCGTGTGCGCTCCGACAAGATACAGAGCTGACATACTGTTCAAATGCGGTGACTTAAATTGCGCCAAATCGGCATAATAGAGCCTTGTACGACACAAATTTTCACGCACACTGGCACTCCTTGCGAACTGTATTTTTACGAATACTAGAAATGTTTTACGCAAACTACAATTTGAAAATGGCCACACATTCGAAGCTGTTGTTTTTAGGAAGGCCCATCCATCTATTCAGAGCGTCAGGAAGTCTCTCATGTCAGAACAATATGTACGGAAGTTAATTGTTTTTCTAGAATTTTGAAATTCTCTTTCGTTATATACTTAAATATCTAACTTCCTCCAGTTTGTTACATCCAGCGACTCTTATATCCCCGCTGACGTCACACCCAGCTTAGTCTCGGCCTCGAACCGACGCCACAAAGGGCCGATGCTGCATTTTAGGCTGTTTTCGCCTGCCCGATGCCTGCACCTCAAAGAACCATCACTTCGGTCCTAACATCGGACCGTTGTCGCCGCATTTAGATATAAGATAGATTTAGCACATTATCGCAATGTGAATTTTATTAAAGACCTAGTACATAGAAGAGGTTTTTGGATTCTCCTGCGCCCTCCGGCCCCGGCATATATAATTAGTTTGACAACACTACATAAAAATAACATGTTGGGTTTATATTTATATACAAAAACAGAACATAATAGATAATGAAATATTTTTTTTACACGTACTTTTACTTTTCGGCGCGCTGAGCGACTGAGCAGTCACACGCGACAAGTAGCGTTAGCATAAAACTCCACGTCGTGTGCGGCCGTTCTTATTCACTTCCGCTTCGTATTCGTATATCTTAGCCTAAAACTAGCGGACTCGTGCAATACCATGCATTAACTGAGATGGGCATGTGGCCTACTCAAACGGTTTATAAACCTTCTCAATATTACTTCACACTGACATATCACTGTGTTTTATTTTATGGTCAGAAGATTATTACTCTTCTATAATTAATATTTACAAGCTTTTATTTGGCTTTACCTGGCCGGAGTATGAAGTTAATGCAATCTTACCCCATTTTTAGGATTTTTTCTCAAAAACATAAAATACAACACAGTGTGTCCAAGTGACCAAAAAGACAAAAATATTTTTACATTATATTGAACGGGACAATTTTGACCAAGAATTAAGAACTGAATTGTTAAACGTCTCCTAGTTACCTCAGAATAAGTTTGAGTATAAAACCTGTGGTCAAATTTGTCTCAGTTCTGAAATTATAGTACGAACTTTGGATTATTTAAGAAAGGCCGGATAAATTAAAGTTAGAAGTACATCACTGACACTTACGTTCTTCATCGAAGCTGTCGGGGGGTGTTCCGGAGGGTGAAGCGAACACTGGAGGAGCGGAGCAAGGAAGACCCCAGTCCTCAACTTCCCCTGTACTGAAGGGCTCACCATACTGGGAAAAAGAGGCATCTTGATGACATTGACATACCTAATATGACTACAAAATGTCGTTGAGGATAGATACAATTTGGTAATCTCCGGAGGATTATGATCAGATTTATATCAAATGATACAAAAATTTAGTTATAGGCTAAATCTCAAAACAATTGATTCTTTGTCCACAGCTTGTGTTATTATTGGGGTAAAGATCAAAAATGATGTGAACTCACAGATTGTACTCGCATATAAAGGCTGCCTGTAAGTAGACTGTAGTATGTGTTAAGTATTTAACAGTAAAGAAATAAGGTACCTATTGTACCTTATATCGAACGTAAACTCGGCATGGTAACTACCTCAGATCATACAAACAGGGGTAGCTACAAACTACGAACCTACATAAATAGTCAGTCGTCATATACAGTATCTCGGAGATACTCTATAACTGTAAATCTCTAATCAAATAACATGTATACCTCATCACAGTCCTCGACGATCAGCGAAGGAAAGTTCCCGATAACTCCGTTGACTTCTCCCTTCCACCAGCCGTCATCACACCCGTGAGCGTTGCGAGACACAACGCGGATCATCTTAAACATATTTTCATGTAGGTATACCTTCTTAATCTATTTTATAAATTAGGACGGCTTTGGTGGCGTACTGTTCGCTAGCGCTTCTGCCGATTATGAGGTCCCGGGTTTAATTCCCAGGTCAGGCAAAAAGTTATATTGGATATTTCCTATGGATTTTTTTTTCAATGGCAGCCTGGAGTCTGGAACTGTGCTCGGTAGATGGCAATAGGCTCGCCTACTTTTATATGGGACCAACAACATAATTGGCGAAGTGTTCATGTACCTACTGTGCGACTGGATTCTGGGTACACCTCTCCCTACCCGTTTGGGAAAAAGGCGTTATGTTATGTAATTTAATATTATAAATTAGCAGATATATCGGACGACGACCTCGAGGCGGCAATCGGAAAGAGTGTTGTTACCAAGATGAGGCCCAGCAGTTATGTTTGTTGTCTACCTAAATGAGCATTTACTAGATTTTTTTTTAATATACATTAATATTTTTGCGAATGGTAGAATACAGGGAAAAACAGCTTTTAGAAGGAATGTAACGTTCCCTCCGCTCGCCGATGCTCACGGTAAGCAAACAAATCATAGAGCGAAGTATTCGATGGTCGGTTCGATAAAATTAAATAGTACGTTAAGGCTTACGTATGTATGCATTACCTAGATACCTAAACAAAACGCTTTCAATCCCAAAAACAATCCGCCTACTAAGAACATAAAGCGCCATCAAGTCGCACACGCTACAGCAATCGTGGAGGAAGTACCCTAGAGCTTTTAGTTCCTTGCGCAAAGCATGGAATAGGCAGTAAAATGGCCGTAACTTTTGATTGCGCTAACATAAGTATGTTTTTTTGCAGCCACAAGGGACCGCAGATCTGACAAGGGACCGTAGTTGATATCAATTTCAACTTCGCGCGCGTTCAGCGTCGCGCTCTGTGTGTAAACTCCGGCATCGAATATGTCCAAAACCTACTTCGAGTGTTTGAAGTTAAAAATTACGTTGATAATGTAGTAATTTGTGATAAATGTGGATAACAAGGAGTAGATATTTACCTGTCCCTCCTCAAGGTTGAGTTCGTCTTCACCCTCCGCATCATACTCGTATAAAGCGAAGCAGTATCCCAAGGTAGCCATCTGGACTTCTTCAGTTTTCTCCTTCTCGTCAGGCTTGGACACGGGTGCAGAGATCACGGAGATCTGGTCTGGAGACTGCACCACGTCGGCATCTTCTCCTTCCACGGTATAGTCCACGGATGAGAAGGATATTTGGGATACTAGCCCCGGAGCGCTTGATGTCTTGGACATATAGGAGTTTGAATGTAACTCAGGCATGAAATGGCATAAACTTAGATAATTGATAAGTGTCCGCGCGCGTTAAAGCCAAATTCAATTATATATACTCAAGTGAGGTTCAAGAAGACGTATTTGATCGTCAATAAAGCTAATAACTTTTATAAATCTACAACTTCAAAATCCAGTAATATAATACTGCAGTGTTGTAGTACATAACAATGCTACAATAATAGTATACTACGAGTAAATATAATTAGAAAAATACAAGAATAATAATAATAGTTCTAAAACAATAAAGATAAAACGTCTCGTTTTACTATAACAGGAGTAATATGTATGTATACCCAAGTTGTTTACTGACTGCGAATAAAGCGGTTTTTCAAAACAGTATATTATATAATATATAAGTACTTGTATGACACCAGTAAGTAGTAATTAATATGATATAATATGGTCTTAAATGAAATGAAATATTTATTATATTTATATATTTATTATTATAAATATTTATATGCCTGAAGTATGATGGTAGCAGTAGTTGTTACAACATATGATTCAGTGAAGTTTCACATACTTCGTCGGTAGATACACCGACATGTAATATCGGTACGAGTATCCAATCTTCTCATACAATACTAATAGATTAGTGAAGTAGATAATTATTCTAATAATTAATTAATAGAAAGGGTAATAATATATACCTTGCTCACCTGCTCACTGTCAACGTCGAGGTAGTTATGCGGCACGTAGCCCTCCTCGCCGCGATAGTTGCGCGCGCGCAGCCATCCATCGCCATCTCCTTCGCCGACCACTTCTAGCTGCTCGTTCTCTATGATCGACAGCTCGTCGGGATTCTGGGCCTACGTTAACACCATACCATACCATACCATAACGTACCATATTTTACCTTAACATACCTTTTTATTATATAAAGTCTACATATTATATAGACTTATCTATTTTATCTAGATCCTTTTTTATGTAACTATTTTCGTTAGGCTTTCTATATCTTGGGATACAAAAGGTGTAACCGTTTAATTGTAAAACCAAAACTTTGGAGGTTAATTTTTATACAAAATGTATCAGCTGATGTCAATCAGCTTGTACCTATTGGAAGTTTAATGTTTGTTCTGTTATTCTGATATAACTGCTTTTGATGCTCCATACTACTTAGTTGATTTTGATACCTATATCTATATCACTTTCATCATCATCATCATCCAGCCGTTGAAAGTCCACTGCTGAACATAAGCCTCCCCCACAAGGGGGGTTGTTGTCAATACTCGCCACGCTTAGCAGGCGGGTTGGCGAGCGCAGTTTGATGGTTTTACGCAGAAGACGCTGCTGCCCGTCCTCTGGATCCTATAGCCCTTAGCCGGCTCTTACGGCATCCACGGGGAGAGAGGGTAAGGTACTATGCTAAAGCCGGTAACCCCACGGCAATCTATAGCTATATCACTTTAGGTTTTAAAATTTAATATAAATACACCTATTTGTAGAGGAAATCTAAACAGGAAGGTTAGTCTAAAACTAATTACTATAATAAGTATGTACCTACAACTAATGAAGGAAGGCGCGTCGTGGGCAGGGGCAGGTCACCAGCACGATAGGTCGACGACGTTAATAAAATCACAGGAGTGACATGGATGCGATCCACTCAATACATAGAGAAATGATACAAGAGGCAGGTAGCGCCTATGTCCAACAGTGGGTTAATATCGGACGATGATAATGATGACGATTCACTAACCGTGTAGGAGTAGAGAGCGGTGCACTTGTACAAGGGCGCGGCAGGCGCCTCCGATGGCTCCGAGGTTGTGTCGGATTCCATCTCGCCCCAGTTGACCTGCGTCGGGTCCTCCCACCCTACAGTCAGCTGCTCGATGTGCTTGCGCTCTTCCTCCAATGACGCTACATTGAAACACAAAAATTATCATCAGCATCTTCATCTATACTAATATTATAAAGAGAGAAACTTTGTTTATTTGTTTGTAACGAATAGGCTCCGAAACTACTGGACCGATTTGAAAAAATCTTTCACTCTTGGATAGCTTAATTCAGTGTGAGTGCCATAAGCTATATGAGATTTTGAAAAAAAATAGGGATCCGTAAGAAAACTGCAATATTGTGAACCAAGGTGTCACATAATATAATTACCATATTCATAAATTTGCGTGCGCTGTGAAATCCATTGATGGTAGAATAATATAATGTACTAGGGGTTTGTAGTACTTATCAATATCTACAAAATAGTTCACGGAAATTTTATCCATCTATTTTGGTTTAGTCACAATAATCGAAACAGACATTATATGCATGCGCTGTGAAAAGTATTGGTGGTAGAATAAAGTAATGTACTAGGGGTTTATAAATTATCAATACCTACAAAACAGTATACATAAATTATATCCATCTTTTTTGGTTTAGTCACAATAATCGAAGCAGTGATTATTTTTCATGCGGTGTGAAAGCTATTGGTGGTAGAGTAAAGTAATGTACTAGGGGTTTGTAGTACTTATCGATACCTACAAAACAGTATACATAGATTATATCCATCTTTTTTGGTTTAGTCACAATAATGTAAGCAGTGATTATTTTTCGTGCGGTGTGAAAACTATCGGTGGTAGATTAAAGTAATGTACTAAGAGTTTGTAGCAATTATCAATACCTACAAAACAGTATACATAGATTATATCCATCTTTTTTGGTTTAGTCACAATAATCGAAACAGTGATTATTTTTCATGCGGTGTAAAAACTATTGGTGGTAGAGTAAAGTAATGTACTAGGGGGTTGTAGTATTTACCAATATCTACAAAATAGTCTACGGACATTATATCCATCTATTTTGGTTTAGTCACAATAATCAAAAGTCATTATATGCATGCACTGTGAAAAGTATTGGTGGTAGAATAAAGTAATGTACTAGGGGTTTGTAGTACTTATCAATATCTTCAAAATAGCCCACGATAAATTTATACATCTGTTAAGGTTTGGTTATTGTAACATAAATAGTCATTAATTTGCGTGCGCTGCGTAAACCATTAGGGTTATATCTATTAAAATACAATGTATCACGAATTTACTCCTGTTAAACGTCCACTATACCTACTTCTGCTACCCGTGCGAAGCCGGGGCGGGTCGCTAGTCACCTATAAAATAATTTTATCTGAGAAAGGTAATTCGGCAAGCCTAACATGACACGGAGAGACATTGTTTTCTCTTTCGTGCCCGAGCAATGCATATCCGCTCTCTCGTGCTTACCCCTTGGCACTTGTCCCTGGATCACTTGACAGCGTTAACGAAGACTGCATTAGCGCTGGTGCCTATAAGTAGTATCTAATAGACTGCCGAATGAACCAAGTCTGTCACGCGAATTAAGTCTTGTTCATACCGTCAACTTCATCTTCATCGACGTCCTCGTCATTCTGCGAGCCGGAGGTGGTACGCTGGTGTCCGATGCCGGCCGCGGCTGAGGTCCCCGCCTCGCCCTCCGTGTTGTCACTGTCGTAGAACGAATCTGAGCTCGGCTGGTCCTAACATAGATATAACTATTTAATTTGCAGCAAACAACCAAATCGTATACAATAAACATCAAAAAAGTAGTAAAGTGGCTAATGCAGCGAATGACGTCCACTCACAAGGTGGAGAGATGACCTAATGAAGACCACGGTATCACGCTGGATGCAAGCCGCTTACATCCGGACTAGGTGGATAATAGGGGAAGCCTATTTCCAGCAGTGGACGTTCAACGGCTGAAATTATGAATGTAATCCCAGTACAAAAAAAAATTACAATAAAAACCTGTTTAGGTATGTAGTTCGAACCCAAAAGCTTCTACAAGTAAAAAAAAAGAATAAACCATTAAAACAACATGAATAAAAGACAATATTAATCAGGTCAGTCAATATTAATTAGTTCCTCACTCGTTCATGTGTACAAAATTCAATGTAAACCTTATAAACGGGGTAGTAACGTCGTAGTAGCCTCTGGCTCACGAATATGTACCCTAATAATATATAATATGTCACCCTAATAATTTCGAGTGTAACTTACAGCAGCTCCAGAAGCGTCAGTCCTCACGCTCAGTAAACTGCTGCTTCGTGGCAATGTCTCCTGCACAGCGAGCAAGTCGATCTCCTTGAGCCACTCGTCTACTGGGGCGCCACTCGCCTTCAAGCACTCCAGCCTTGCCTCATACTTCGCCTTAGATGTTTCGGAGCGACGCATGGAGGCACGGAGCTCTTCTACACGCGCGTCCAAGTCGGGACCATTCGGGTCGTTAGGGTCAACCTATTGAAAAGATGACGATTAAAATTACACATTAACAATTTTATATTTTTATATAATATAGTTAGCACAGTCGTTGCCGCGATTTATCTCCCGTAAGAAAATTTCGGAAATTCTAACTAATTACCAGCATCTCTGCATAGAGAATTTATAATTAAAATTTAATTAGATTTTCATAATACTTTGCAAGAAAGGCGTTGTAGCCTTTCATACTTCATACCTTCTGGCCGGCGTCACGCATGGCCTGGTACACGTATATCTTGCGCGTGGCGTCACGCACGAGCGCAGTCTCACGCACGACGCGCGTGGCCCAGCGGCGCGCCTCCTGAGCGAGCGTGGTCGCCACAGACTCGTGTTCTATTGTCACTATCTCAACCGGGTCGTTGTCGCACGCTTCGAACTCGTACTGCGAACACGATTTCATCAATTATAATTAATCACATTAATCATCGTCAGCCGGTAGACATCCACTCAAGAAACCAGAACAAAGGCCTATCCAATAGAACGCCATCAACTATTCATATGGGGGAATCTTGCCGTAATCACTGAATATTAATAACATTGTAACTCGATGTGACATAGTTTTTAGCACATCCATTTTATTTATTTTTAATTTTAAGGTTTATTATTTATTTGCAGCTGTTTTATATAGTTATTCTATACAATTGTAGTGTCATAATATAACATAACATACATTCACGCCTTTTTCCCGAAGGGGTAGGCAGAGGTGTACCCAGGACTCAGTCCTATAGTAGATACACCCACATTTCGCCAGTATGTTATTGGTCCCATGTAATAGGGGGCGAGCCTATTGCCATCTACCGGGCACAGTTCCAGACTCCAGGCAGTTATTGAGATAATTCCTAATGGAAAAATCCAATATTTAATTCTTTGCCTGACCTGGGGATTGAACCCGGGACCTCTTGATTGGCAGTCGAGCATGCGCCCTCTACGCCACAGAGGCAGTCTTTATACTGTGTCATAATATACTGATTTTAATTGCTTTTTCAAAATGGTCTATATGCAATTTTGATAAAAATAACTGCAAGTATGACTTTTGCAATGTTACAATGTCTGTACATTGTAACATTAAGCTTTAAATATTATTTTTTTTTAATGAAAAGCATCGTAACTAACATTGCAATGGGTCATGTAAACGTTTGTAAGTTCTGATGAAATGAATAAATAACCTGACTAACATTGTTTATCAATTTGCAATGACTGTAGTAACACTTAGGAACCCTTGTTACCAAATATTTTATGTACCTATTGTAATCATATACAAGTAGGTATACTTAATTGGAACATTATTAATTGCCAATTACAATGAAATTATGCTTGCTACACAAAAATAATTCTTATTGCCATAGAAATACAGTTCAAAGACAGAAAATTAAGTCTGACCTTGCTGAATTCATATGTGATAAAGTTGTACAAACGTGTAATTAAAGTTACAATGTTATTCATATTGGGTGTCGATTACTAAACTACTTGTCAAAATAACTAAACTTTTTCATTTACAAAGCAATTACAGAACAACTACAATTAAGTTTATATATTATGTCTATTTCCTATAATATATATTTTTGATAATTTATGGTAAATTTTCGGTATAACTTGTAGTTAGTTATTACGGCACTAAAATCGACCTTGTGTCAAATGTTTACGTCCAACGTTTTTGCCAAACATAATTTTTTTTATTTATTTTTTTACTTTCTATATGTTTTTACCCTTTATTGTTATAATCTTCATTTATCTTTGATCTTAAAATTGTTTTATTTTTACAATTTTCTTATATATTAAAAAGAGGCGATGCGTGATCAATGCTGATAAATGCTGATGTTTATCTGGCCCAACGTTTAAGCATTGCTATTGAATGTAGCAATGCCGTCAGTATCTTGGGTACGCTGCCGACTAAATTGACTGAAACTGATCTGACAAAACCTAATCGGCTTAGACCCATTTACACGGGACGTTCACTGGCAGATAACTGAATTTATGGTAACTCAAGCAATTTTTTTTAGAATATTAATTTGGGGTCATAATAAAATAAAAACCGTTAAATTCCATGCGGACCAAGTCGCGGGTAACAGCTAGTCTATACTTAATTTCAACAAAATTAGCTCATTAGATTAGTTTTGTCTTTTCAAGCAATTTTCAAGCCGAAACAACTTTGCATAAGCGTAACTCACACAATTTCAATGATCTTCATGGAATTATAATTTTTATTACAATATGTAATAAATAATGTCATAATATATGTATAAATAATACATGTTATAAGTAATCACCAATTTTTTAATTCAAATTCTTCAAACAAGGTTAAATAAGAACTGTCAAACTACTTACGCTTCTTCGGTGTGATGTTAGATAGGATATAAGTGATAAGAGTGTAAGTACACTAAAGACCAGAAACGTTTACAAACATAATATGATTTTAAACCGTTTTTAAACCTATCTATTTATTTATTATTTATTATACATAATAAGACTACCTGTTTAAATAATAAGACATCTATAACTAGAAAGCTTAAAACATTCCCTACCATAATTAACTCATTCGATAAATTTCTATCCTGATACTTTGAAGGTGATGTAGACTATACATAAAATAGGCTGTATATAAAATAATTATTATATTTTTTTTCTATTGTAAATCACACGAGTGAACTGGGATTTAAAGACGTTCACTATGAGGCGGATATACCTACAAAACATCGATTTGTTAAATACTTACCCATATTTCAATATTTTTAACTTAAAGAACTCAAACGTTTCATGTCTTGCACATTCATATTTATTCCTGTTTGAATTTTGTGCCGCTAGCTACTAGTAGTAGCTACTACTAGTACCTGCTAGTAGCAGCTGCTAGCTCTCTGACATCAATTTAATTATTGCCATGTATGTAAAGTTCATAAGTGCATTACGTTTCCAAGCGCTGAGACATGAGGTCTTCAGTCTTGTTACAACACTAAATAATTAAATTAATATGATGTGCAGTGCAACGGATATCGGAATTGGATTTCCGATAATTGAAGAAGAATAATTGAAGGGCGCCCATTTTTTCACATTCCTTAGTCTATTGTATTGTTAATAAACATACAAAAGCTTATTATTTTTCGTCGTTGTTAAAAAAAGTTTTGCAGATGGAAGTCAAACGAAACAGTGTCATTTCTTTGTATTTGGCTGGAAAATCGCAGTCAGTCATCGTTAATGAGCTAGGACATTTACATTTGAACAAAATGTTTGTGTATCCGACCATCACGCGTTACAATGATACGGGTAGCATCAAAAAACGCCATGGAGGTGGACATCCAACAACAGCAACATCATCAGAAATGGTTCGAAAGGTAAAGGCTAGAATTGAACGAAATCCACGACAAAGCGTAGTTAAATTGGCGAAAAGTCTTAATGTATCTGCCCGGAGCTTAGGACGCATATTGAAAAATAAACTTCAACTGAAGCCCTACAAATTACAAAAAGTGCAAGACCTAACACTTGCACCAAAAGGCAACACTTCTAGAAAGAGCTAAGAACTTAAAGCACTTGCACGTTGGTGGCATGCTTGAAAATTTGGTATTTTCCGATGAAAAAATTTTTACGGTTCAGCAATAATATATGAACAAACAAAATGATTGCGTATGGTTAAGTGTAAATCAAATGACAATTTAGACCAACGAATTGCCTTGCGAAAGCAAGCACCAGCATCTGTGATGGTTTGGGCTGCGGTAACTGCCACGGGACGCTCACATCTCGTTTTCATTGACCAGGGTGTAAAGATAAACCAGCAGATCTACCGTAAAAACATTTTAAACGATGCTTTGTTACCTTGGGCACGTAAACAATTTGGTAGAAATCATTGGACCTTTCAACAAGACTCGGCACCATCCCACAAAGCACGTGAAACCCAAATTTTTTACAAGAAAATGTTCCGAGCTTCATTTCTTCGCAACAATGGCCACCATATTCCCCGGACTTTAACTCAATGGATTTTTCTATATGGTCAATTCTAGAAGCCAAAGTGTCAACAAAAAAATATGTGACGGTCGACGCCTTAAAGATTGCTCTACGCCGAGAATGGAACAAAATACCAGCAGACCACATTCGTGCAGCGTGTGAAGCCTTCTCGGTCAGACTCGATGCTGTTATCCGCGCTAAAGGTGGTCATATTGAACAATAATTTCTTTTTTATTTATTTTATGTGTTTTCTTTTCGATACTAAAGTTTTAAAATAAATATGCTCATAATTAACAAAATTACAGCATTTTGTATTAGTAACACTTCGAGTGCCGAACCCTGTATAGTCATGCAGTCAGAGTTGCAACTATTTCTATGTTATTCTTTAGTAGGTCGCATGCTCGACTGGCAATCATGAGGTCCCGGGTTCGATCCCCAGGTCAGGCAGTGTTATTAAATATTGGATTTTCCATTAGGAATTATCTCAATAACTGCCTGGAGTCTGGAACTGTGCCCGGTAGATGGCAATAGGCTCGCCCCCTATTACATGGGACTAATAACATACTGGCGAACTGTGGGTGTATCTACTATGGGATTGAGTCCTAGGTACACCTCTGCCTTCCCCTTCGGGAAAAAGGCGTGAATGTTTATATGTTTATGTTTATGTGATGTCACAAAATTTGGGACCCCTCCCCGCCCCTTGTCACACAATGTCACACTTCGTCGACCCCCTCCCTCCCCCTTAACGTGTGACTTAATTTATGGATGGCCCCTTATGCGCGTTCCTAACTTGAGGCGCATGGCGGTAATAAATGGGCTTTGTAGCAATCTACATAAAAACGCGCCAACACGCAAGTCGATACACACATGAACGCGGCGGTTAAGTTGTATTACTTGTATTTGTATGGAATACAAATGCAAAACAACAACAACACACTGCCAGGCCACACTGATCAGGCGCGGCTCCTTGAACCTGACAATAATGGGCTTTAGCTCTTATTCATCGTCTGGTTTAGTTGTTACACTCACCTGAATATGCTGCTTCAAGACAGGATAGTACAAGTACAGGCACTGGAGATTGTACTCCCTGGTGAGCTGCTGGGCTTGGTCGCGTATCTTCCCGAACGAGTGCTGTGTGGCTGAACAAGTGAGGAGTTCCGTCCGGCCCATGAGCGTGAGGAACTCTGACACCTTCTCGTAGACTGCAGCTTCCATGTGCTGCATGCACGACTGCAGGTCTACCAGGAAGTAGCGGTTCTGAAGAGAGCAAGAACCTTCAACTTTTGCAAATATTCGACTATACTTACGCTCTTCGGTCATCTATCTGACCTAGATCGTATAAATATAAGTAAGGATTCGCTTACCTACTACGAGTATGTCTAAATAAAAATACTAACATAAAAAAAGATAAACTGAGTAAGTATCTACATAAGTAATTGTTTTCTGAAATTCCAGAGAAATTTGTTTTTTACTGAGCGAAGGTCGATCGCCCAGACAAATTAGGTACCTGATGTGCGTTCGCAGCAGCAATGCTCAGAAGATAGTCATTCCTGGCTCCGGTTGACTTCTCTTCGAGCTGGTCGCGGCGTGAGGACACCTTGGCGCTGTTCTTCTGGAGCGATGTGATGGATTGGAAGAAAGAGCCTTTCTTCTTCTTCAACCTGAACGTTGAAAACCAGAATTGAACCTATTTAGTCTGTAAAACTGCGTTATACCACAGTACATCCCCTTAAAGGGTCATCAGCACAAATATAGACTTAAATAGATAACGCCTATACCTTCATCTGTATGAAAACAAAGCGTGCCACATTTTTCTACCTTCATTTATCACCTACTGTGACGTCAAAAGAGCGATTTAATAATGGAAATTTACCCGAATAATTTTCTAGGTACTGTCTCGTTTCGAAAAACAAAATACGTTTGACTGCTACAATTGCGCGGAAACTGACGACAACCACATACATACATTTGCCTACACTCGCTCTGGCTGCGCGTAGCCAATGGGCTGCCGAGCAATCAGGCGCGTTGTAATGGCTGGCGTAGCCGGGAGTTCAGGGTGTACTAGTGCGCGAGCTCCCGTACACCATCATATGTTCGACTGGCTGCCGCAGCCAGGCTGCCTAGTGCGCGAGAGGCCTAACCGTACCACGAAGCCGAGCGACGAGTGAAAGTATCGAATGTTTCATTGAGTGTTCTAATAAAGAGGCCTTAAAACTTTGTAACGATAACCGGCAATGTATTATGAATCATGCAGGACACACTCAGTCAGTAGTAGTTTTCATTGTAAAACCACACAAAACACAAAATAATTTAGTTTAAATTAAATTACCCACAATGTTAGGAGAAACTATTTAGCGATGAGAGGAAATGTTTCCCATATCACGACTAACTTTGTGTAGTTTTTACAGCTTAATACGGCACAATTGTTTTTTTTTCGGTTGGCGTCTTATGCCGATAAGCCGATAACAGAATCTCGTTTCCCCAGTCTGTTTATTATTTTATTGATCTTTTCTGACGTTTAAGTATTCTATCTATATCTGTAGCATTTCCACAAACAGAAATAGCGTAATTTATTAATGAGAATATACCTAATATTATATACCTAATAAACAGAAATTATTATATTAAATTAAAATATTATCTATCTATACTTAATAATATTATAAGAGAGAAAATTTGTTTTTTTGATTTTTTGTTTTTTTGTTTGTAGCGAATAGGCTCCGAAACTACTGGACCGATTTTAAAAATTCTTTCACTTATGGATAGCTTAATTCAGTGTGAGTGACATAGGCTATATGAGATTTTGAAAAAAAATAGGGATCCGTAAGAAAACTGCAATATTGTGAACCAAGGTGTCACATAATATAATTACCATATTCATAAATTTGCGTGCGCTGTAAAATCTATTGATGGTAGAGTAATAATATAATGTACTAGGGGTTTGTAGTACTTATCAATATCTACAAAATAGTCCACGGATATGTTATCCATCTATTTTGGTTTAGTCACAATGATCGAAACAGACATTATATGCATGCGCTGTGAAAAGTATTGGTGGTAGAATAAAGTAATGTACTAGGGGTTTGTAGTAATTATCAATGCCTACAAAACAGTATACATAGATTATATCCATCTTTTTTGGTTTAGTCAAAATAATCGAAGCAGTGATTATTTTGCATGCGGTGTGAAAACTATTGGTGGTAGAGTAAGGTAATGTACTAGGGGTTTGTAGTACTTATCAATACCTACAAAACTGTATACATAGATTATATCCATCTTTTTGGTTTAGTCAAAATAATCGAAGCAGTGATTATTTTGCATGCGGTGTGAAAACTATTGGTGGTAGAGTAAAGTGATGTACAAGGGGTTTGTAGTACTTATCAATACCTACAAAACAGTATACATAGATTATATCCATCTTTTCGGGTTTAGTCACAATAATCGAAGCAGTGATTATTTTTCATGCGGTGTGAAAACTATTGGTGGTAGATTAAAGTAGTATACTAGGGCTTTGTAGTACTTATCAATATCTTCAAAATAGCCCACGATAAATTTATGCATGTGTTAAGGTTTGGTCATTGTAACAGAAATAGTCATTAATTTGCGTGCGCTGCGTAAACCATTAGGGTTATATCTATTAAAATACAACGTTTCACGAATTTACTCCTGTTAAACGTTCACTATACATACTTCTGCTACCGTGCGAAGCCGGGGCGGGCCGCTAGTATTTTATATGATTTTTTTATTGCTTGTCTAACTAGAAGGTTGACCTGAGAAGCATCGGTTATGCTAAAATAAGCTGGTGCTACTCACATAACCTTACAAAAGATTCAATTATAACATAGAAATTAAAAGAGAGCAATGAAAAGTTATTTCTCAGCAACAACTGAACACGAATCCCTCATAATGCGGTCAACCGTTGAGACGGGATATAAATTAATAGGTTTATTACTCGTATTTATAAAATTCTGTGAGAACTAAACTTTTATATTTCACAACATTTTTAATGATTCATGCTTCTTTTTGGATCAAGTATTGAATTGGAATAATATTTATCTTTGACAAAAGCATTATATTGAAATGAAAAAGGCGAGACACCATGCATTTTCTAGAACGCCATGAAGAGCGCTCATGGCCTTCTAGGAATTTGACACAATCCTACGCAAAAATTACCAAATTGATGTTTTGTATCCCGCGTTTCCTCCGAATATAATTAACCCATTCTATAAATTTATATCCTGATATTTTTATAGTGAAGTAACCTATGACCCTGTCATTTTAATTTTTCTTTTAACCCTTGGTTCATAGTGAACTTCCAAAAATCGCAGTTTTACTGGCGTGATTCGACGTTCACTACAAAAAAATTTAGTTTATAAACAAAAATAAAATGTTAGGGATATATACTATACTATATTTCAACTTTAATATCAGGATATAAATATATCAAATAGGTTTACTGTATTCGGAGGAAACAGGGGATTACAAAACATCGATTTAGTAAATTTTCCATAGGATTGTGTCAAACTGCTAAGAGGTCCTGTATCCTGTACATAGGTACCTACGTAGCTAATAAAATAAAACCCGAGCAATGGAATGAAGCCTGCACCATTGTAACTTGATATTTATTCATCAAAAATAAACTTATTACCATTATCTAGCATATCTATCAATCTTTTAAAGATAATTGAAGCAGCGTTAACCTGGGCCACGGCATGGCTAAAGAGTCAAGTGACCTCTTCACGTACGCTACACCACCTAACTGAATAGGTTTATATATGTATATAGTAAATTCATGCCAGAACCTACACTACCCTCTCGAGTTAACCGACAAGACCTATATACAGGACTGGACAATACCCTTGGTACCGGGTCACCGGACCGAACCGGACCACTTGGTACCGGAAATTGGAATTAAATAGTGTTTTACACAATTTTAATACAAGGAATATAGATAAATTAGTACCTTGCTTTAGATTAGGTATATAAAACAAATAAATAGTCTTTCATAGGGAACCGTAGACGTTTCTGTAATTAAATCCCAAAAGAGATAACTGGGCTCACAGAGGGTAAATTCAAAATCTGTATTAAATCGAATTTATTAAAAAAAGGCTTATTGTAAAGTTAACCAATACAAGACAAATATGCCTGAAAACTTCTGCATAGCCACCACCCTGCACAACAAACAAATGTAACCAATTCAAATATTCGCAGCATTGTAAACTCGCCTAAGACTGCCTCGGTGGCGTAGTGGGCGGATGCTCGACTGCCAATCAAGAGGTCCCGGGTTCGATCCCCAGGTCAGGCATAGTGCTAAATATTGGATTTTTCCATTAGGAATTATCTCAATAGCTGCCTGGAGTCTGGAACTGTGCCCGGTATATGGCAATAGGCTCGCCCCCTATTACATGGGACCAATAACATACTGGCGAAATGTGGGTGTATCTACTATGGGACTGAGTCCTAGGTACACCTCTGCCTACCCCTTCGGGAAAAAGGCGTGAATGTATGTTATGTTATGTTTATGTAAACTCGCAGTTGAAAAAATAAAATACAAATAAACCTACAAGTTTCTTGTGCGTTCTTCTTGTAGAGATACTTGTATATTTCTGTACGCACGGTAGATCCATTACTATAGTCACAGAATACAAATAAGGGACAGAAGGGACACTCCTCAAAATTATTCAAATATATAGCGACTCTAGCTCCGACGCAATAGTGCAATTCAGGTCGGGTTTTACCAATACTTGATACGCTTGGCAGGCGGGTTGTCGAGCGCTTTTGATGGTTTTTGCAGAGGAAGCTGCTGCCTGTCCTCTGGATATATTAACCCTTAGCCGGCTCTTACGGCAACCGCGGGAAGAGAGGGTGGAGCACTATTCTAAAGCCGGTAACTCCACGGCGGATTTTTCTATAACTGTGTGATTTTATAATACCTCTATATTTATAGAAAATAAGTCTTATCAGGTCACAAAAACAGAGAACCTTTTTGAATCGATGAAAAAAATTGTTCGAAAAACGCTATCTCTATGTCTCGGCACTTTTTGCATAGCGGGTTTGCCCGATCAAATACAATTTAAATACAAATCATTCATCATAAGTTAATTCCTTAAGAACGTTTACAAAATAAATCAACTCGCAGCCTACGGCCCATACATACGGGTTGTGGACTGCTATAGTGTCCTAGTGCTTTCTGCAAAAAGTCCACAAATGGGCTGTGGACAGTGAACATGTAATTAAAAACGGCCTTAGTCGGGAAATTAATGTGTAATTAAAGGAAAGGCACTGAATAATATGTAGTCATTGTGCGACATATTAATTACACGTATAATTTGCTTAATTATAGAATATTAGATCCGAAATTACACAACATACTTATTAAATAATTAACCAAACGAATGTTTCATATTTGTATTTCCTTGTTATCTCCGTCCGCAAACATTATAATTACGTATAACATTTCTATCATGAAATCTTGAACATAAAGAAACGATGTCCCGATAACTTTGTTTGCTTTTTATCCCGTAGTTTTGAGCATTAAGTATTAAGTGGCTTTATATAATTTTTCCGTTTTTATAAAATAAATTAAAATGATAGGGATACGACATATTCATAACTTTTTCTTTTGGAGTAAAACTAGGATATTTAATAAAATCGGTCTTTATTAACCAATTAGACTGTAGATGTAGCAGTTAGTATTTTTAGATGAATACATTAAGTAATCCCCTTCCATCTCTATAATTAATATTTATAAACTCTCTATAACAAAAAAAATCCTTAGTCATATGACTAAGTATGTATTCGAGTGTATCTATTCCTCGTCCTTAGAGTCCTTAGAGCATCTGCACATTTTTTAATCATCCCAGCCGATTCGCAGATACTTGTATTGCGCGTATACGCGAATCAAACACAAATCGAACGTAATACCACAACCCGTCCCCCTGATACATAAATAAAAATGGATAATCTGTAACCAATATCAATATACAAGACTGCGCGCACTGCGAAAAAAAATCTTGTGAAGAAATTTGCGATTATTTATCGTATTTATTAGCAAATCGCAGCAATTAAAAAATCGCAGTGCACTCATAGTCTAGGGCGATAATGTGAAATCACTATACCAGATAAACATACTTTTCCTCAATATCCTTGGCTTTGTCTCGGACGTCGTGGGCAGTGTGCTCCTCATCGAAGTACAGCTTCTTGGTCTTGTCCACGTCGGAGACGGTAAGCTGGAGCTCCTTGTGAGCCTGCGCCAGTGAATCCGTACACTGTCGAACATATAGACCTATTATATCAAATATTTTTCTACTCTACCAAGAGAAAGAGATCTTTCTTTTTTGGCTTATTATAATGCAATGTGCAATAAATACCAAAGAGAAGTATTTATCAACGAGAAGAGAATTTTAACCATTAAAAACAAGAAGTTGAAGTTGAGAATTTCAACGTTATCATGCATTTGTGTGGGTCCAAAAATAATATAATAATAATATACCTATAATTGGGGCACGTAAAAAAACGCACGTAGAAAACGAATGTTGTTATTACCTTCCCTATTACATTTTTGTGTGTGTCTGAGCACTACTTACCTACTGAAACTTTGCTACATAGTTACGAGTACCTAGGTATAGATTTTTAGATCCTGAAATAACCTACTTTACTGCGGGTCAAAAGGCGGGCCACATCTAGTTATTATATACGAGTATAAATTTGGTAGAAGCATAGATTCTAGATGCATGCACAAGCATAAGTTTTTCGAAAGTTCCATTCTGTACAACTTATAATCAAAACCAGCTTTATAGCACTGTATTTGTATTCACACTTTACACAACTTTGTTTGTAAAATATACAAAAAGTTTGATGTTAACAAAGCATTTGTGCGCGAATAAAGGAGTAAGGGCTGAAATGTACTTTTGTACTCTGGCATGTACGAGTGTGACTACATTTTATGTAATTATTTCGTGTACATATTCATAAAATAAGTAATTAACCATTGTTCATTACAACGAATGAGGAAATTCAATTTTGGCATATACGAGTAGGTACCTATACCTTATGTAAGGTTGTAGGTGTTCTGAAAATGTCCCAAATATTGTGAAACAAAATAGATAAAGGGAGGATATATATATAAATATACCTATATATATATTTGTTTATAAACTAACTAAGCGAAATTATAAACTAAGCGAATTATAAACTAACGGTTCTTAGAATTTCACGGCGACATATATACGAGTATACCTATAGACCCTTTATATTACATAGTTACTATCTCGCTAGGACGTTTTAACCACCGTCCTAGCTATCTTGTCATGATCTTCGCAGCCGTTAGAAGTCCACTGCTGGACATAGGCTTCCCCCAGCGGTTTGCATCCAGCGTGTTCCTGCAACCTTTACTAGTTCATCTGTCCACCTTGTGGGTGGACGTCCTACGCTGCGCTTGCCGGTCCGTGATCTCCATTCGAGAACCTCAGAACTTCATCGGCCCCATCGGCATTTGTTTTACTTGCTATGTGCCCTGCCCATACTACACCCATCTGTCCATTACAATGTTATAATACCATATTAAATACACTAACTTTTAAATACTTCGAATAATGCATTTTAAAGAGTTGTTTTAACAGTTACATCACACAATATCTAGTAACATTTTACATTAGTGTGCAAAAAATCGAGTATTTTTGCCAAGAATGTGAAAAGCGTGAATAGTTCACGGTCGTCGGCGTAATTTATTATACGAAGCGACGAAATTAAGTCAATCCACTCTATCTTACAAAGTTGGAGAAAGAAACAATTCATAGTTTTAACAGGATACAGGACCTCTTAGCAGTTTGACACAATTTACGAAATTGATGTTTTGTATTCCCGTGTTTCCTCCGAGAATAATAATAATTGATTTTATCCATAAATTTTTATCTTGAAAATTAAAAGATGATTTAGGCTATGTCCTTGTTATTTTATTTATGTTCCTCAACTCTTCATTTATTTCTAGTAAACGTCTAATTACGCGAGTAAAACTGGGTCAGTTTTTCATGTTTTTATAGGGTCATACTTCATTTAACAATGAGTTTGTAGAAAAATGAAAATGACAGGGACATGCTCACTGAAGACCTAGATTTTATAAAAAAAACCATTGTTCTGACGCAGTTATCTAGGGAGGAAACACGGGAATACGTTTGTATAGAAAAATCACCCCTCATTTAACCTTACGTATTTTTAAAGTTAGTGCAATCCAACGAGGCAATTCCGCCAACATCTTTGGTACGCTCCCATCTGAGTTTTGGTGCACTTTGATTTTCTTTAGTTCCATAATTAAGGGTAAGTATATGTATTAAGTGGCCATGGGCAGGGCACATAGCACGTAGGATTGATTTCCGATGGGACTGTAAGGTCTCAAATGGAGACCACGGACCGGCAAGCGCAGCGTAAGACGTCCACCCACTAAGTGGACAGACAATCTTATAAAGACATAAGGATAACGCTGGAAGCAAGCCTCTTACAACCGGATTAGATGGAAATCTATGAGGGAGGAAAATGTCGAGCAGTGGACGTCTTCGGCTAAGATATTGATGATGAGATAGTAAGTTAAGATACCTAGGTAGCCTCAGTTCATTTTTTTTCAATAAACTGTAATATATTTTTCATAGGCCAATTTTTATTATATATCTGCTATTATAAACGGTCAAGTCAAAGATCAATCAAGAACAGCATTTGTAATCATTTTCACCTGTTAGCCTCTGTGGTTAGCCTCTAAAAGACTCGACCTCTAAGGCTAAAACATTTAAAGTGGTTATTAGTAAGTAGGCTGTTTCCAGGAATATTTATTAAGGCATATACTTCGTGTGCCTTTAAAATATTATACTTGTGTAAACTTGACAAAGGCTTATTTACATTTTTATATTAAGTATATTCTTTTTGAGATAATACGATAATTATTATAAGTATATCAGGCATTATGTTATCAGCTCATTAAAATAAACAGGGTAACGGAAAATAATATTAGTTATTATCCAGTTTCACCGCCACGTCTGTCTGTCTGTTTGCGGTAAACTAAAATGCTTATACTGAACGTATTTTCATATGGTTTTCACCAATCAGCGGAGTGATTCAAGAGAAAGGTTATATACGAGTATATAATTGATTACGTTTTTATATAAATTCGCTGTAATATGAACATGAATGTTGAAGAGGTCGGCAAAAATCATGGCGGTCTTTATTACCGTGCGCCGAGTGAACCATTATAGTTTAATACATGAAAACAATGTAAGGCGGTTTTATTAATTATTTCTCTTTCTGCTGCTACCCATGCGAAGTGAGGCAGACCCAGTCAGTCCATACAATGTCCGCGCGGAATAGCTTACTACGTGTGCGTAGTACGGGCATTACTGTCCTGTTGACAGCCTGATCGCAGGCGACATAAAATTACGGGGGGAGGTGAGTGTCGCTTCTTTACGTAGTAATAGTTAGTGTTCTTTGGCTGAGGCGCGTGCTGACCTAAATACCTAAACTGCATTAGTGTATCCCCTGCTAATAGTATCTGAACCTATATATAAAATACTTTTCATAAAGTAAAACCGCGAGCTGCAGCTGAGTGAGTAGTATAAGTTTGTAATTAAAAAGTTTCCAAACACGTCATTAAAGCGTTCAAGTTTTTCCTTTACGACGTTCTACATCATACTAAATGGCTGGGTAAATATCATACAGCAGTCAGGTGGCTAATTGTAGTTGTAAAAGTTGAGCTGTTGGGGACCCCGCACGGTCCTCAGTACTCCCGGGGAGGGCTATGTTCGTCGCTTGTGTTGACCATCCGGCTGGAGTGAATACGTACTGACGAGGATCAGACCCCCACCTCTGGCTTGCCTTCATCAGCCGGCCAGAGTGGAGTCGCGAGAGCGTCGTGCTCGAGGGAGGATGTGAAGCATAAGTAGCGAGTGAGCGAGCATTATGCGACCCGAAGGTTACGCAAGTGATCGCTGTTTAAAGTCCAGAGACAGCTTTTTAGCCGCTTATGCTAACGTTGTCCCTCTCGTTGCCTTTATTACCTTGTGGTGGGCGGTCTTTATGGGGGGGCCCGTTTAGTGAGCGGCGAGTCATCATCTGCCGTTTTATTCACCATGAGACGGATGTGGCGGGTGCCGGAGTCTCTAGAAATCACACCTATATAGCCAAATCATGTAGTTTCCATCTATTTACAATAGGCCTTGCACCTAGCGGGGACTGTCTTAAACTCATCTTTAAGAAAAACTGTACCTAGATGGTTCTAGAGATGGACCACGATAGGTGCTATCCATTACCTTTAGATTAAAAGCTCAAAGGTTCAACGTGCAGAGGCACCTGCAAATAAAATGGTTTCCGTGCACGCCTACCACTAAGACCGCGGCCCCTTATTACGAACAGCAGTAGAAGTGTGGAAAGCGTTTATTTGCTTAATGTCTGTCAAACGGCATACAAAAAATGAAGTTTGACAGCAAAATTTACTGCTGTTGTTACGCGATTGCATATTCGTAATACCACCCCGTTTAGCCCGTGCTTTCGAGCGACATATTAATTTAAAGAGGAAAGATATATAGGTTATTTGACTTTTAGGTCTTATACAATACTAACTGTGGATTAATCATATTTTTCTAACTTACGCAAATCGCACTTTTAAACTTTATGAATACAGTACATCGATATTATAAACTTTGAACTTCAGTATAGGTCAGTCTATTTTTTTTTACTGTGTTCTTAGCCAATTTGAACAAGAGCGCGCTAGTTTTCACAAAAATGGTGTCTGGTCTAATTGAGTATATAATTTACTCAATTAGACCAGACTATCACTTAGATAGTAATGATCCATCAACCACACTCACTTTCCATTTGTTTTCAATATTATAATGTAATAAATATATAGGATTTATTTTTTTTAATTTAAAATAAGCTTACGATTGACCTCAATCTCGCTTGATGGAAGGCGAAGATGAGGCCTAAGATGGTACACGTTTGCCTTGAAGGTGTCTGAAGGTAGGTATATAATACTTAATACGTTAAGCTCGTCAAACCTTGTGCACATTTATTTTTGAGATGACCATCCTCATGAATACCCTCAATCTAGGATAAAAATCGTTTAAAAATCTGGTCAATGATATTCTGTTTATTAAATATAAAACCAGATAAATTTACGATAAGAAAACTGAGAGCATAAAGAAGACCAGATAAATTTGTTGCACATATCTTTACATTAACGCCGGGCTTTCATGTACGTCGATTCTAAGTATTTTCATGGCGGGATTGGGATACGGATATTGTTTGTACAGAGAAAAGCAGGTATTGTGCCGTCAATCAATGCCATGTTGGTTAACATGACTTAACTACACTACAGCACTCGTTACTGCTAAAAGCTCATGGCTCAGAGCTCAGGTGCGATATTGAATTTCGCTTTGATACTAGTAAGTAATAGACTAGTCCAATTTTCCATTTTCTGTGTTTCACGGAAAATTGAATTGCCACTGTACCATTCTGGGAAATTGAAATATATTCATTAAGTACTCAACTCAATGCAACCCAAATGGTAGGCCTCTTTTGCAGGGGGCCGCTTGGGGAAGTACCACACATTTGCCAGTTATTCATCCGCCAAGCAGTAATGTGAAAACATTACTGTGTTCCGGTCTGAAGGGCAAAGTTACCAGCGAAATTACTGGGCATGACGAGTTTCAACAACTAATATCACAGGGTGACAGGCGCAGTGCAGTGCCACGCAGAATTTTTAAATATTAAAACACTGGGTGGCACTGTGTCTGATATGGGCAATCATGATGCTTACCGTCAGGCACCTGCCTTGCACGTCTTGTTACTCACTATCATAAAAAAATGTGTATTCATGTTTGTCACTACATTTTTGCACGTCAGTGAAGATAAACAGTGAGTCTACCGTGCATTCGGAATGATACCTCTACAAGAAGAACGCACAAAAAATTTACAAAAAACTATTAGTTTTATAATTTTTGATTTGTTTACATTCGTTTGTTTGGAAGGTGCCGCGTGTTTATTATAGCAACGTAAACGTATTTCCTATTTCCTAAGAATGACTTTTTATTTGTTTTAGCTAGATATCGGCTCAAGCATGACCTTATGTCCTTTCTTTTTATTTATGTCACTGCGTCTTTAATTTTTAATAGAAGTGTAAACTCTTTATTAGTATCACAATTTACAGAAAACAACAATATTAAAACTAGAAAACATAAAGCAATTGGTGGCCTTATCGATCTCAGAGCGATTTCTTCCAGGCAACCATTTAATATTGCTATTATTTATGTAACCAAGTGAACCAGGATTGATTTAAAAAATGTATGATTACAAAGCGAAAACCATACCATTTTTTTTTTTTTTTTTTACATTTATCGAGTTTTATTAACTTGAAATGGTGTTACTTATGTCCCGGGGGTAGGGGGCATTTGTCTGCAGCAGCGTTAGGTAGGCTGCTGCCCAACGTTGGGGGCCCGAGTAGTGTCTGCCGTCGGCTGTATTCCGGAGTCATCCGGAGTATGGCCTTGTATGGGGCACCTGTCTGGGCGGATGCCCTCGGTCGCGACAACAAGGCTCTGCTGCGACGTCCGCAGCGAGTCATCGCGACGAGGGTAATACGCGGATACCGGACGGTGTCCTGGACGGCGGCATGCGTGTTGGCCAGTGATCCCCCCTGGGAGCTTCAGGCCGGGATCCTCGCCGAAGTCTACCACTTCGTGGCGGCGAGGAGATCTCGAGGGGAGCTCCCAGCGTGGGAGGAGGTCACGCGCATGCGAAGACAGGGGCGGGCCGCCGTGTTGCGGCGCTGGGTAGAGGAGCTGGCTCCACCGGTCCCGGGGACCTGGACGGTCGAGGCCATACGGCCTGTCCTGTGGAGGTGGGTGCGGCGACGGCACGGCTCATTAACTTTCAGATTGGTGCAGGTGCTTACCGGACACGGTTGTTTCGGTAAGTACCTGCATCAAATTGCTAGACGGGAGGCGACCCCAGTCTGCCACGAGTGTGGGGCACCGGAAGATACGGTGCTCCACACGCTGGAAGAGTGTGTCGCCTGGGAGCCGCAAAGACAGGCGCTGACGGAGGCGATGGGTGGGAGTTTCTCGCTGCAGAGCATGGTAGAAGCCATGCTCGGCAGCGAGAGATTGTGGCAGGCGGCGGTCTCCTTCTGCGAGGATGTAATATCGCAGAAGGAGGCGGCGGAGCGAGTCAGAGAGGACGACGCGGATTCTGACCAGCTTCGTCGCAGGCGGGCGGGGGCAAGAAGGAGGCGTTTTGCCCGCCTCCTTCACCCTCCGTAGTGGGGCTTCGGTGTAGAGTCGGGGGGCTCTATACCGGAGTTCATCATAGCTCCACAAGACTGAGGGATGGCCAAGTGAGCGCGGTCATCCCTTTCAAGGGCCGGGGCCAAAAGGGCCAACCGCCGAGGCGGGATAGCGAATGCTAGCGCGACCCTATCCCGCCTCATATGGCGAGGGACTGCTCACCGTGTGGTTTTAGTCGGTATGGGCGCTTCTCGCCGAGCCCGACATAACTCGCCCGCCTCCCCCTGGCGGGCGAGTATGCGTAACTGCATTTCCACACGTTAAAAAAAAAAAAAAAAAAAAAAAAGGGGGCATTTGTAACAATCCCCCTTTTTTACTGAAATAACTCGCTGATATTAACAGATATCAAAAATGTTGTGTTATGCAATACACAATGCATCAATGCAGCCCAATTATATTGACTCTAAATACTATGAATTAACATCATTGGCAGATAACTAATATTAATTACTATACCTAATTATTCAGTCGCGAAGAGAATATGTTACTTTTGCTCCGGTCTACCTTCCTCGGTTATAACATGTTTTCTCTATTATCAGTATTCAGCTCAATATGTCTACATAATTTAGTTTTGAACTGAGTGGAGACATTTCCATATTAATGAAGTTGTTTCGCCTCGTGGGACAGAGAAAAGTGACTCGTACGTACATTATTGTGACATCTTATATGTTTACGACGACATTTTGCAGTGAAAGAACATTGTATTGACATGTTTGCTTCGTGGTACATTATTTAGTCACTTCAATTAATTTTAAAAACGCATTGATTTTAAAACATATATTTTCTCGTTTTTTAATTGAAGGTTCTGTAGCTGATTACAAGTGTTGTTTTATGAGATTACAAAGAAAACAATCATGTCTTGCAGCTTCGATCACATATAGTACTAGATTTTGCGTTGCATTAAACTCCAAGAAAATCACTTCTGTTATTTATTTTTCATATAAATTAGCGCCCGACCATAACGGCGCGTGAGCATCGTGTTGACTTTGACGCCGCGTTGCAGTTGCGCCGACGTTCGTCTGAAAGCTCGCTTAAATCTAGTACAATCTGTGATCGAAGACTTGCAGTAACATAATGCTGGCTGTGGAATGGCAAAATAAACTTCAAAAAGTCTTCAACATAAATAGCACACTTAGATTGTAAACTATACCTATGTACCTAACACCAGACTTCGAAAAACGTAGTACTACTTGTCCTACTTATAAGTACAACAGATATCTATTCCCGTTTCTTGCGTTTCCGGTGCCGTAGATTAAAAAACAATGTAGGATTGGGTTTGATTTGTTTTGTTTGAATAAATCGTTGGCGTCGATAAAAACGCTTTGTGCAAAGGTTTTAAAGCGGCACAACATTATTATGGTGCTCCAATTACGCGTCCACTGCGAAAAACCAACAATCTGCCCTCGTCAACCCGCCGAGTATTAGCAAAACCCCCTCCACAGGTGGGGAGGCCTATATCCAGCAGTGGAATTTCTGAGTTTAGTATGATTAAGATGATGACGCCATATTATGGATTTTTTATAAAAAGGAAAATATTAATGTGATATTATGGTTGTTATACCTTGTAAAATATAGCTTGATAACTGACAGCTGAACAAAAACAATTTTCTGGCCATACTTCTGTGAATTAAGTTCGAAGAGGTGTATTTGATTAATCATTTGAATTATAAATTACCTGATATGATACAACTGTATGTATGTATTATGTATGTATGTATTATATGTATAAGGAAATATGTTATCATGACCAAAAACTTGTTATCATGAATCAAGCTATATTTCACATGGTTTAACAACCATAATATCACATTAATATTTTCCTTCTCAGCTTTCACGTTGTCTGCTGAAAGTGGTGTATAATAACGTCCATACCTTTTTAGCGACATTAAGTTTGTGTTGCTTGAGGAACTTGGCCTCATCAGCGATCTGCTGTTGGAAGACCTCGACGGCAGCGAGCCTGGCGCGCGCCAGCTTCTCATTCTCCTCCAGCACTGTACGCCAAACGTTCCACATATTCCTGAGAATAATAGGACGACATTTAAGTATACAAACCTAAAAGAAACAGTAGAAGATACGTGGCCAAAAAGCTGGCTACCACATGGTGCTCTTCAAAAGAAGAGTGAATGTAACGTAACTCTAAGTTAATGGCATGGGTACACAACAATCATTTGGATTAAGCAAGAAAAATGACTATTTTATATGGTAAAAACTAAGTTTATTATTATCGGTTTACGCAACGTATGCCGAGAAATATTCGTTGTCATGTTACTCGTATTAGTCAACCTACATCTATAGGTACTTATAAAAATAAATAAAATTCATGGAATATGAATAATTATAAAAGTATAGCCCTGGAAGTGCTCTGTGGTGCAGGAAAATATCGTCATCACGTTCTGCTTTGTCATCTAGCGCCATCTAAAGAACAGCATTGGACTGTCGTCTGTTTACTACGGCTAGTTTCTGAAACGGCTAAACCGATTTTGATGGGACTTTCTCTGGCAGATAGCTGATGTTTCAAGGCATATTATTACCGGGACTTTCACCGACACACCGTTAATGAGATTAATAAAAATGAATATAAAATGTATAAATATTAAAGCTCTTAAATTCCACGCGGAGAAAATAAAATCATTGTTTATTATACACCCTTCTCTGGGATAGCTCTATTTATTCTAAACCGTATAAAATTCAGTTCAGTAGCTTTTGAGACCGGCCAGACAGACAGAATTTATAATAAATATAAATATAATATATTAATGTATATTTATATGAAGTGGGCTGTTGGAGACAACAGAGACCACATTTTAACGTGCCTTCAGAAACACAGCATTTATATATTTGTAAAAGCATAATATTTATTTACAAAGAATTAACAGTCGCTTCAGGCAGACCCCCCGTCTCTCCATACTATCGCCCGCACATAATAGCTTACTACGTAGAAAACATAATGTGTGTACACGCGTCAAATGTGTGCGTATAAGTACGGGAATTACTGCCTCGTTGACTGCCTGGTTGCAGGCGGGGGGAGGTAAGTGTCGCATCTTTACGTAATAATAGTTAGTATTCTTTGCTTCTGGCAAGCCTAGCAAGCCTAGCAAGCCTAGCAAGCCTAGCAAGCAAGAAAAGCTTAATTTGTATTATTTGTATAGTAATATATGACGGTGTTGATACGATACAGTGAGCCAGGCACGGACCGTATCCGCGGCCTGGTCGGATACGTTCATATAACGGTACTATAACTTATACAGATATAATCCAAACAGCTCTATTTTAGAGTCTATTTTAGTAAGTATTCAACATGTAATGTTAATGTGTGTCATTGAAATTGGCTTGTACTGTTTGCAACACAATAAATAAATTTTTATTAAATTTCATCATTAATAAGAAGAGATTTCGTGGAAAGTTGTCATTTTGTTATATCCTCGCGTGGTCAGTAATGGCGCCTGTCAGCCTGCAACTCATATTATGGTGCCAACATTAAGGTCAATCTAGTACTACTCAATCTAGTCTAGTCAATCTAGTAGTGATCTAAGTAGGTCACACATAATATGCTAGATCCCTGGAAGCGCTCAGCAGGCTAGGCGGTGAAGAATGAACACTGTAATATAATTACTTTCGCAAAAGCCAAGTTGCAAGTTATACGCATATCTAAAACTTAAAAACGATTTACTCTATAATATTTACATTACTATATAAATCGCCAAGTGTGTATAATGTCATAATGTGTGCATGTGTAAGAGTGTGTGTGTTTAGGCCCCTTTTGCAGCAGGCCGCCTGGGGAAGTACCACATCTTTGTTAGTTATTCATCCGACAAGCAGTAAATTTTCACACATAACTGTGTTCCGGTCTGAAGGGCAATGTTACCAGCGAAATTACTGGGCATGACGAGTTTAAAAAACTAATATCTCTGGGTGCCGTACAGAATTTTGAATTTTAAAACACTGGGTGGCACTTTGTCTGTTATGGGCAATCATGATGCTTACCATACTTACATCAGGCACCTGATGTGCTCGTCATGTCACTCACTATCATAAAAAAAATGCGGATATAATGACCTACACACCTAAGCCGCTGATTTGTGTTATGTCTGCGATAGTTTCAATAATCATGTTTTTATTAATCATATCGTCGGCAAGCCGACTACGGCATATACGTCCGGAGCTTACAATTCCATGTCGCAGATAAAAAGTCGAGCTGTATCGCTCGGCGACTTTATTTTTCAGCGGCTTAAGTGTGTAGTCTAAGGACTACACTCTTAAGCCACTTATATAACACTTTTTTTGTCCTAAAATAAAAACTTACAGAAGGCTTTTCAGATTTTTGGCTTTGAATGATCAGGGTTGTCGCCGCGCCGGCGTCCGTCTCGAGATATAAACGCGAGAAATGGAAGAATTTCAATGAAAAAATACTTTCTGCATGTATCGGCAGGCGTGAGGTTCACATCACAGACCTGATACACTTTTACAATGAAGTTTACATAAAAACAAGCGCCTAGCCTGCTCAATGCTATGTGAATGTATTCCTAACTCTTATTACGCTTGTATTAAGTAGGTATTATTTATTCTGTGCGGTATTATTTAGTCTCTTGCACACACATTAATATAGGTAAACTTAAATTACTCCGAGCATTAAATCAGTACTATGGAGTTTCAAATAAGGGGTAAATTACGCTTATTAATAAGAGTACTAGTAAATGCGAAGTTACTGCAAACTCTTAGTAGTTAACTAGTTTCAAAGTAAGTACTTACCTAGTTGGAATTTAGTTTTAAAGTGCATCAAGAATTATTGATGCGAATTTCTGTCCTCAGGCTGTGAATACATCCATGCTTCAGTGGATATAATTGTATCGATTGGTCAACGCTAGGGTTACCATTCGACATGTCCAAAAAATCTGGATTTTAAGTTCATATAAAACCCATAAAATAGAACAGGTTAATTTACTAAATACCAAAAGTAAAAAAAAAAAACAATCCTCCAAAAAAACCATACTTAAATAAAGTAGGTAAGTCAACCGGAATCCTTATCGCATAAGCAATGTCTTACAGAGAGAAAAAATTATAAAAGTGATAAAAGAACAATAAAGGCCAGGAAAATAAATAAAAATGAATAAATTGTTTATTGACCATGTAAAAAAGGCACACAATGTTGCAAAAATTTAAAGGTACAAGTTTTAAATAGGCTTAAAACTAAACAAAATCATATGCAATATTATTATTATTCTTAATATTGTTTGTAAAATAAGATGAGAATTTTTATATAATATTATGATAATATAGTATGTTCTTTTAAATTAATCTGTAGGTAAACAAATTTCGAACCTTTCATGTCCGTTTTTTGCTGTAAAGAGGACCTCCCCTTTCCGAAGGGACGGTAGATTCCCTATTCCAATGATTTGCAAAAGTGCCTTTAACCGTTGGTTTTGCAGGTATTAACTCATTAGAATAAAAATTAAACTCTTTTTCAACATCCTTACTTCATTATACTGCAAATTACGCACTAGTAATTTTTACTTTACTTTATTTTTATAATCGTCACAAAGATATTATATGCAAAAAATAATAAAAAAAATTTTGAATGAATCCTACCAATATTATATAAATCTCAAATTTCAGATACAATGTAAAAAAGTTACGTTTATAACCGTTGAACGAAAACGCTAGCGAGTTCTAACTCGAGTCCAGCGCCATCCAGTGCGGTTTTGGTAAGCTGGATGGATGGATGTTTGATTCTCTTTCACGCCAAAACTACTAAACCGATTGAAAATTGCTGAAATTCAGTATGTAAATAATTCAGACCCTGGAATAACATATGGGGTACTTTTTATACCGAAATCCCACAGGAAAAGATTATGAGGGTGAAATCGCGGGCACAGCTAGTTATAAATATGTTAACTCATTAACAATACATTTTATCATCATCATCTCAGCCGTTGGTAATCCACTACTGAACATAGACCTCCCCCATAAAAGAGGGTTGGGAGGGGAATACTCGACGTGCTTGGCAGGCGGGTTGTCAAGCGCAGTTCGATAGTTTTTTGCAGAGGACGCTGCTGCCCGTCCACGGGATCAGTTAATTTTTATCATAATTTTATCACGGTTGTTGTGGAAGAGATCGCTCTTAGCGATAAGACCGCCAATTGTTGCACTATTTAACATACTGTTTTGTTTAATTTTCAAGATTTATTGTTTTGTGGTGTACCAATATGTGTTTATCTATCTATCTACTCGTATCTATATATTATATATTTTTAACAGCAAGTTAACCTTAATTTGTGTATTGAATAATTTATTTTGTGTTTATTACATTTTAAAAAGTATTTGCCAGTGCATTTGGACAGGTATTTTCATTAGCTAAGAATTTGTGCTAAAATTTTTATTACGTGGTTTTTAATTAATATTACTTACTTAATAAAAATGTCAACATCTATCGAAGAAGAGCAGTTCGTTACAAGATCATACCGATCTTATCTTATAATCTTAATCTAAGGGTGTTGAAAAATGTCGTATGAAAACGTGTGCTACTCGGTATCTCTTATTCACGCTCGCCTTTGGCTCGCGTGAACAATGCCACCTCGTGCGTAATGTTCAACTTGGTACACTTGTATCATAACGTACTATTATAATATTAATACAAACCGTTAGACTTTTTAATGCGTACGCTTGCAGTCAATGCATTATTAATTATTGAACTTCTAGTCTGACATAAATTTCGTTGTAAAGCAGACCCCCGTCACTCCTTACAATCACCTGCTATCAATAGCCTACTACTACTACGTAGAAAACATAACGTTTGTAATTTTTGCATAACGCGTCAAATGTGTGCGTACGGGCGTTACTGCCTCGTTGACTGCCTGTTCGCAGACAACGTAAAACGGCGAGGGGAGATGAGCGTGGCTTCTTAACGTGGTAATAGTTAATATTCTTTGATAAATGTCATATTATACTTATATAGGTAATAGAAAACAAATGTACACACAATAAAATAGAATATGTTTGTAAACAATTGAATGTAAACATTATTTACGTAGTAATTTAAAAAACAGAGTTATCATTAAAAGCAATACGTATTAGTAAGTTTTCTGTAACAGTAGTAATGTGTAGCGTGCACGCCCATTTATTGGCGTGACATATTTTTTGTATACTTGGGATCTAACGTCATTGAATTGTGTAGATACAACAAATTAAGATGAATAACTACGAGGGGAGGTCAAAAAGTTCGCGGAATGAAAGGGAAAGGGGGTGAATTTAAACATGAAATTATTATTCCTTGTCAATATATTCTTCATTAACCCTAATACACTTTTCAGACCTTTCAAATAATTTGTTTATACCTTCGAAAAAAATGAATCGTCAAGGCCTTCAAAATAAGCAGATATTGCCGACTTCACTTCATCGTCATCCGTAAATTTCTTTCCACGAAGCTCTTTTTTCATGATTGGGAACAAATAATAATCACAAGGGGCCAAATCTAGATTATAGGGAGGGTGGTTTAAAGTTTCGAAGCCGCACTTGTGTAAGGCAGCCATCGAAACATGACTCTTGTGAACGGGTGCGTTGTCGTGCAATAGGAGCACACCTCGCGACCATTTTCCCCTTCTCTTTTCTTTAATTGCTACTTTTAATTTTTCCAGTAGTGTAGCGTAGTACTTCCCCGTGATATTGACACCTTTATCTTTATAATCGATCAATAAAATCCCCTTGGAATCCCAAAAAACTGTAGCCATAATCTTTCCGGCCGATTGTGACACCTTAAACTTCTTGGGCGGTGCTGCGCCTTTTTTGTGCCACTGCATTGACTCCTGCTTCGACTCAGGTTCATAGTGATGAACCCAAGTTTCATCTCCAGTCACAATTCGATTCAGAAATTCATCCCTGTTTTCACTACACAGCTCCAAAAACTCGCGCGAACACTCGACGCGCCGCTGTTTTTGAAGCGCTGTGAGCATTCTCGGTACCCATCTTGCACTGACCTTAGACATGCCAAGATGGTCATGGAGAATATTCAAAATGATCGTAGATGATGCTCCAGTCATCTCTGCGATTTTTTTCTTCTTTAGGCGTGCATCTTCTAGAACAAGTTTTTCAACTTTTTCAACAATGTCTGAGGACGTTGCTTCAATTGGCCGACCTGAGCGCTGATCGTCTTCAATTGAGTCTCTGCCTTGCTTGAAAAGACTATGCCACTTGTAAATCATTGTTTTTCCAGGGCAGGAGTCCCCGTAAACTGATGACATTTCTTCCATAATGTTCTGAGGTGTTTTTCCTTGCTTAGTGAGAAACTTAATCACGGCACGATACTCAATTTTCTCCATAGTTGATATTTTCTACCCGATTGACTTGTTTATCCAGCGATATCTCAAAGGTTTATAAACCGATTGGGCTGAAACTTAGTATTTATAATTGTATTGAGTCAACAAGTAGCGACAGGTAAAAATAACTACCCTCTCTAAACCCTCCATTCCGCGAACTTTTTGACCTCCCCTTATATTAGAATACACATTGAATTTGAATTTGCCGGTGATTTTAAGTGTTTTTTATTCGGACTGAAAAATGGCAACCCTACTCCGGATACATATATTATTATTTTGTCGGCAGCGGTTGGATCGGTAAATTGACAGAGTGCGACACCATCCCTGTTGGACGTCTAATTAAACCACACGCAACCTACCGCGTTAGGGATGCACCCTTAGGTCATGTAGTGAGTGACACGCTCAGATTAGATCACTTAATATGCACAATATACACAAGGTGTTCCAAAAAGGACAGGGATGCATCTAACTGTCAACCCAAACAAATTTTGCCATACAATTCCGATCAGTTGATCTATTTTGTATACGTAGTAATTATTATCTGTTTACTGTATTATCCTGTCAATATATACCTATATTAGACAGCCTGGTTGGCACAGATGGTAGTAACTCTGCTTTCTGTGCCGCAGGCCCCGGGTTCGATCCCCGGCCAGGTCAAATATTTGTGTGCATGAACATGTCTGTATGATCTGTGTCTGGGTGTTATAAGCTTATATAAGTATGTATATCAGTCATCTGGTTACCATAGTACAGGCTTCTAGCCTAGTTTGGGACCAGATGACCGTGTGTGGAAGTTGTCCCATATTATTATTATTATTATTAATAATACCTGCCAATTTTTTTTTTGTGAATTTCGCAATTCTTACTTTCAAAATTCTGAGAGCCCAGTTATCTCTTTTGGGATTTTATTATAGAAACGTACACCATTTCCAAGTCTTTTTCGCATTCAATAACAGATTGTTTGCTGTGTTCTATAAATGTTATTTATGATCTAGACGGCTATGTGCAATAATATATACCTATGCATATTATGCAATAATATGCTGCCAATCAAGAGGTCCCGGGTTCGATCCCCAGGTCAGGCAAAGTGTTAAATATTCGATTTTTCCATTAGGAATTATCTCAATAGGCTCGCCCCCTATTACATGGGACCAATAACATACTGGCGAAATGTAGGTGTATGTACTATGGGACTGAGTCCTGGGTACACCTCTGCCTACACCTTCGGGAAAAAAACATAACATTCACGATGTTATGTTTTTTTTATGCATTAATATAATAGTGCCCCCTTAAATATTACTACATCTTTTTATAACACATTGTATAATGGTCATAATCAATATTACATATTTCATAACAAACTGCAAATGAATTTTATAAACGTTCGATAATAAATGCTCTGCTTTCCTTTCAAACTGGCCTAGGTAGCAACATCTTTAAGAATCCTTTTCGTATGAGAAGTCAGAAGAATCTTAATAAGATCTTATTAACGTCAGAAGAATTTTAAGGTAAAACTCTTTTTGAAGTTGTAAAATAAAATTTATATAAATCGGGGCTCTCCGGAAAGTAGCTCTTTAGAACTGGGGCCCTAAGAAACGAACCCATACAAAAATACATCGCGCGTACCACCCATACAAAAATACAAAACTTACAAAGCTCTAATAACTGTTAAATATCAAGTTTCTTAATGAACTAAACAGAGCCGTAAAAATAATATTAAATGGAAGAGGAGTTAAATTCGAGAGCTTTTCCACTCAGAGCTTACCGTTTCAAGAGGGCGTTGAACCCACGCGACTGCTAACCAGAACCTGTGATATCGCAAGGGATATCCCTTGCGGATTCATTTAGCTCTATTTTCTCTCAAATATTAAAATCGCATATAGTACTAAGACTAAGCAGTAGTAGTAATCGAGTACTGATATATTTTATATAGAGGGAAAATCATTCCACTTCCTTACGAAACAAATATCCAGGTTAGCCAGGCATATAATATAACTATATTTTATGTGCGTGGGGAAATCAAATCGTCAAAGGAAAAAAATCTAATGCATTATCATCATTGCTTTTTTTAGAGTTCCGAACCTCAAAAGAAAAAAAGGAACCCATATAGGATCACTTTGTTGTCCGTCTGTCTGTCTTTTATGTTTAAACGGGAACCCGTGGAGGTATCAAGTTGAAATTGATATCAACTACTCAGATCTACGGTCCCTTGTGGCTGTAAAAAAATCATACTTCTAAGGTAACGCAATCAAAAGTTATGGCCATTTTACTGCATAATTTCCATACTTTGCGTCCTGTATGAAACCCTACAATATGCATACCTACCTACATATCTATGCTTTAAAAATTTAATTAATAAATTGTTTATAACTAAAAATAAATTGTTAATCCTTGTACTAGAAATACGTATTTAAGAGCCACTCATTTTAATATCATATGCATAGTAGGTACTCTTAACAAGATTCCCAAATAAGATTTCCTGAAAAGTTTCAGGGAAATGATAAACATCAAAGATTTCCAAAAAACAGCCTCATTACGTTGAGTAATCGTTATTGATTTTAGAATTATTTCCTACTAGCTGTGCCCCACGTCTTCACCTGCAGACATCTACTCGTGACTCACGATTCTCGTGGGGGAGTATAGTGAAAAATGTACCCTATGAGTTAGTCCAGGGTCCGTAGACATGAGTATTTGTTATAATAGTTTCAAGTTGATATCTCCCACGCGTTCCTGCGAAATGGGTTTTAACAGACGAACAGACATACAGATAGACAACGAGGTGATGCTATAAGGGTTCTTTTTGCCTTTTGAGTTACGAGTACGTTACCCTGAAAAGTCACTTGGTAATAAAAAAAATATTATACTATATAAATAAAAAGACCAATAATAAAGCAACCTACACAATCTCACGTTTATTTCCTTCTCAGTGGAAATGTTGCAAATCGAAACGGATGGTGTTCAGGAAGTAAGAGTACCTACATTCGTTAGTACTAAATGCGCAGCGACGGAAGCATTGACCTGCGATACGCGACGCGACTCCTGGGACCTGGGACTCATTCACATAGACATATATAGTTTATAGTAGGTGCACAGGAACTCATTTGTTGGAGTTCACACCGGAAATATACAGCGCAAGATTTTAATGGATATGTTGTTTATTATTGAATTCCATAAATATGTAAGGTGTTACGAATAGTTATAGTAGGTACAGCTTCAAAATGAACCAAGAAAGAATTTAACACCAACTCGAGATAATCATTTATTTATTTATTAAAAATTTATCACAACTAATTTCTCCCGCAGCCAGTTGGACACGTCAAATATTCAGCGTGATATTGATAAGTAGAGATAAACTGGCGCGATAACACGATTACATGGCGCGTCCCTCATAAATACTGTTTCAATGTGTGTAGTCACATTCTTACGAAAGAGTTTGTACGTAGTTGTAAGTATTCGTCTTCAGTCTTCAGTAATCAGTAGCAGGCCGGCAGCGGTCTGAGCATAGATAATACATATAAACTGGTCTGAGATAGTAAAGTTATAGATATGCACAGTAACATCAAATAATTTGTAAAATAGGTTATTATATTATATAAGATATAAATGCAAAATAAGGAGGAGACGGAATCCAAATAAAAGAATTTATTATTCACGTAGGAGAATCCGATTCTTAAAATGATGCAACCGGAGAACTCGCCATACAAACGTAAAAGTTAAATAATTTGAAATCAGAGCATATTTGACTTCCTTCCTAATTATATTTTAGTCTAAAACACTCATAATTTGGAGTTTTATTTGAAAATACTTATAATAATAATATGGGACAACTATTTCAACTATATATATTTTGTAAAACATAGGTAATGTTATGGATTTTTATCATGTTTAAGTCTAAAGTACTTTTATTTTGGATTGAAATATAATTAGGAATCTAGATAAATAGTGTCTAATTCCGAATAAAGTCATTTTATTAGAAATATGCTCTGATTTAACTTTTACGTTTGTATGGGGAGTTCTCCGAGGTTATGAAAGCGATGAGTGCACGGCTCAGTGCGTGCGTGTCAACAACTGTAATTCAATGTAAATCCGCCTATGTCTTTCTCATCATCATCATCATCATCTCAACCTTTGTTAATCCACTGCTAAACGTATAGGCTTCCCCCATAAAGGGGGGCTTTGCCAATACTCGATGCAGTTTTTTGCCCAAGATTGTACCCAAGATATTGGCGGCATTGCCACGTTGAACAGCAAAGCTTAAGCCCGGTTTTCACAATACAAGTACACTAGGACCGAAGTGCGCTCGGATGCTACTCGTATTGTGTAAACACGTCGTCCTAGCTCACTCGGACACTAGATTAGACTAGGACGGTCGAGCTCCCCCCGATGGGTTCCCGCCTTCTCGCGGCGGTGGGGGTCAGTAACCGTGGTAGGGGCCCACGGCGAAACGAAGAGGAGCCCGAGGTGGTCAGCAGCTTCACTTTCCTCCAGGCAGGTGTGAGCGGCCGAGTAGGTTGCGGTGCGTCTCACAGGACGCAACGCAACTGAGGCGGGCCGCGATGCGTAACGTAGCGCATCGCGGCTGAATGGTTGGGCCGCGGTGGGAGAGAAGTGCCGGTATTGCGGTGCGCCGCTCTTCCTGCCTTCCGCGGCCCAAACGGGGTCACCACCGTTAGATGGCGAAGGCGGTGGGGTCGCAGGGGAAGAGGAGTGTCGGTATTACGATGCGCCGCTCTCCGCTATCTTCTGCGACCGAATCGGGGCGGAAAGCCAACGGCTTGCCGCAGTGTTGGTTGCGCCTCCGCGTGTCCCTATGAAGGCACAGGATGGCGCAGGCAGGGTTCACTTGAGCCCTGCGGTGGTGGTGGGCGGGAATGGGTCTTCCGTGTCCTCTCGCACGTCCGGTAGGCGTTCGAGAGGGCACGGAACACTTTTCCAAGCCCTTAGAGTGAGGAGGGCTCTCTGCTTTCCCCTGTGCAGATCTACCCCTGCACCGGGGCAACCAGAGAGCCTCCTGCGCTATTTGCGCGTGGTGGTGGGCGGGAGTGGGCCTTCCGTGTCCTCTCGCACGTTCGTTAGGCGTTCGAGAGGGCACGGAACGCCCTTCGAAGCCCTTAGAGATGTGGGGCCCGGACAACGGATGCGGGGGTCTCCGTTGCCCACCTAAAGGGCCAGCGAGGAGGCGCGCGCGTTTTTCCGCGCGCCCCTTGGGAAGATTGGGGTGAAGGATTACTCTCACCCCATCGTGGCGGGGTCCTCCATGGAGGACCAAACGCCGTCGGGGCCGCGGATGAGTGCTTCGGCGTGCCCGCAACCCCGACACATGTCGTCGCGAAGGAACACTCCGGGGTTTTTTAGTGGGTATACCCACTATATATATATGTGGGAGTCCCACATAACCACCCTGCGCTCCCCCGAGTGCGGGTGGTATGCGTCATGCATTTTTCCCAGGGCCATAAAAAAACAAAAGGACGGTCGAGCTGACTTGGACGAAGTATATAAAACAAAATGGCGACAAGTGAAATAATAGGATTCCGATCCGATATATCATAGGGTTTAAAGTATCGTTGTCCTTCTGGCTTTTATTATTGCGAGTTAAAGTAAAATTAAAAAAAATAAAAGTAGAATGAAAAAGATATATGAGTCTTCTTTTTGTATTTTTGGCGCTACTTTGTACAACAAATAGGTACTCTAACTGTTCGCAGTTTATTCTCAAATTATTTTTAAATGGTTTTTTATATCTTCCATTTCATGAATTAAATTTTTCGTAGCACCAAGTTGATCACGTTTTAAAATCTTTTTCGAACCCAATTTATTCTCTTCTTTCTATTTTTTCTTTCTCATATTTCTTTCATTCTCATAAGTTTTTACTTCAGCCATTAATATAACTGCTTTAGCTTCTATACCTCGCATTAGTTATTCAGTACTCATCTCGATTGCGCACTAGGATAGTAATGATACTTGGACGCTGATAATGTAAACCAAATGCAGATGAAGAATGCAGTGAAATCGTACAAGTAACCTGTGAAAACCCGTCTTAAAAAGTGCATCCACGCGCGGGGATGCAGATCCCGCATCACATGCGGAGAAACACGAGTACCCGCGTGTGAAGGCGAGGCGCACTCCGCGACAACTTGCGTGATTTTAACATAATATGAAATATGATGTACCGGCGGCATACGGACACCTAAAGAATCTAATATGAGAGTAATTTTCCTTTTTTATACATGATACTGGTGGTAATATTTCCAATACTTAATGTGATTAAATAAAAAACTAATTAAGTTAGGGAGATTTTTTATTGATAAGAATATAAAGTTTCGGTGATTTTACGTATTTTTTTAGTATATAAAATTGCAGTCACGTTTATTATAAATAATAAAAGATTTTAATGTAATAATAATCACTCAATATAATATATATAAAATGCGGATGCGGCATTAGCCTTCACCACCGCAGTTCCACACGGGGATGTGGAGCAATCTGCATATGGATGCTTTTCTGCATCCGCAAGCGTGATATATATGCATCCGCAATCCAGTCCAGTCCCATCACAGTAGGATGCGGGGCTGTGTGATATGCCTTAAGCCGAATTTTCACACGAATATTCTCGTATTGAACAATAACTCGCGGGTGTTACTCATATCGTGAAAACACGTCATCCGAATACGCCAGCTGCGTTATTTATCAGAACACGCTCTGTTCGCGAATACTCTTATGCAGTGAAAAGCCCCTGTAACCCCCCCCCCCCCCCCCCCCCCGTATTCCTTTCTACTCACCATTTCTCCTCGGCGCCATCGACTTTAATGTCTGGAATATTTGGGATCTTCTTGTTCAAGTACGCCGACGAAATCTTCAGCAATGCCTGAGGGACAATAATAATAGATATAGCCACAAAAAAATAACAAGCTTAAATAGTTGGTCGGAGTTGTTATTATCGTGTCGGTTATATCATATATCAGAAGCCGAACTGTAAACTATGACAATAGTCACAAGAAGAAGCGGGAAGACACACAGGCGATCAAAAATTGGTGCAATTCAATGGTACTACTGGGACGGAGGCCTTAAATGGGTGCATTATCTATCCGTTGACTTTATTTTGGTGTTCATAATCCACAGAGCGATTTTGTATTGTCCGATCTGCACAAGTGTCTCGATTCCCAATCGATGACGTGTATGACGAGTATGAGGGAAAAATTTATATAAAAATATTTTTATAAACAAGCTTGTATTTAAGGATTTGCGACAAGCTTCTATGATATTAAAGTGGTGTAATCACTATTATCATCATCTCAGCCGTTGGTAATCCACTACTGAACATAGGCCTCCCCCATAAAGTGGGGTTTAGCCAATACTCGACACGCTTGGCAGGCAGGTTGTCGAGCGCAGTTTGGTGTTTTTTGCAGAGGATGCTGCTGCCCGTCCTCTGGATCTGTTAGCCCTAAGGTTTTTTTTTTTTTTTATTATTGTCAGTGACAAGACGAGCAAATCAGGTGCCTGATGGTAAGCATCATGATTGCCCATATCAGACACAGTGCTACCCAGTGTTTTAAAATTCAAAATTCTGCACTGCACTGCGCCTGTCACCCTGAGATATGAGTTGTTGAATCTCATCATGCCCAGTAATTTCGCTGGTAACATTGCCCTTCATACCGGAACACAGTAATGTTTGCACATTACTGCTTGGCGGATGAATAACTGGCAAAGGTGTGGTACTTCCCTAGGCGGCCACCTGCAAAAGAGGCCTACCACAACAAAGCTGGCTCTTACGGCAACCACGGGTAGAGAGGGTGAAACACTATTCTATAAAGCCGGTAACTCCACGTCGAAAAATAGTGTAATATTTTTTAAATTTGTTTCTTCAGTTTAAAGTATTTAAATAAAAGCTTGATTTATAAAAATATTTTTTGAGAACACAACAAGCAACAAGCTCGTCTATCTCAGCACTTTTCGTAAGGTAGTTCCAATGGCAATCTTTCGGCTCCATCATCAGACCCTCGTCATCATGTGAAATTAAAAGTACTCATTAAAACTTAACATAATATTCCAAATTTATTCATTTGCCATCACGGATTCCAGTCGCTACATCATGACTCCGTCATCAGATCAGGTCAACGGTACCATAATATTGCATTGTCACCGGACTTATATAAGTATATTAAAAATTTCAGCTAAAGTGATTATTAAAATTGGCCGCTTCAAAATTCAGTTGCAAGATTTGTACCGGACATACATACAAACATACACTGCAAGTTAATTAATAAAAAAAATGTAAAAAAAAAAAACTTGTAATAAAATACTTCAATAAGCAACAACGACAATAAACAAAAGATCAACTTCAACTCCCGGCTAGAACAAAGGAACATCGTATTTCGAATAATATTGAGTTCATGAAAACATATTATGAAGACTTTATTATTGTGAAATCATTTGTAAAATTTCGTATAAATCTATAGTAATACGAGTAGGTAAAAGTACCTCCTTCGCTTTATATGGGAAGAATTTATATTTTATTTAGAATTGGTTGTTACAAATTATAAATAGTTACTATGACTCGGTATTGACTCAATACCTAAAACACGGTCTACAATCTCTACAAGAACTGTATATTCTGAGAAACTATCTATTTGTAAATAAGGCAAGTAAGCTGCGTCGCGCGCATAAAGAGATTGGTACGCCTTTACAATACCTAGGTAAAACTAGTTATTCTCAAGAGCTATTTATTGCGTCCCATATTGCAACAACGGACCAATACATGGTTAGGTTAGGTTAGGTACAATAGTATATTCTGAGAAACTATCTATTTGCAAATAAGGCAAGTAAGCTGCGTCGCGCGCATAAAGAGAGGTTACATTAACTGTATATTCTGAGAAACTATCTATTTGCAAATAAGGCAAGTAAACTGCGTCGCGCGCATAAAGAGATTGGTACGCCTTTACAATACCTAGGTAAAACTAGTTATTCTCAAGAACTATTTATTGCGTCCCATATTGCAACAACGGACCAATACATGGTTAGGTTAGGTTAGGTTAGGTGGGGGTGCGTGCAGGAAACCTCCCCGTGGTGCACCCTGGGCAACGGCGTCTGGCAACAGACGTCCGTCTGTTCGTCTGTTGCCAGACGCCGGCCGATATCCTGCTAAATGGGCTGTGGTGGGCTCTTCAGTGAGTAGACCGCCACGCCCGGGAGGAGCGCCTCCGCGTGTCCCCATGAAGTTAGCATGGGGCACAGCGGACGGCGCGGGCGGGCTCAATTGAGCCCCGCCGAGAGATGGATTCTCTACTTTTCCCTGGGCAGATCCACCACTGCACGGGGGCAACTAGAGAATCCCTGCGCTTGTTGCGCGAGGCGGTGGGCGGGGGCGGGTCTTTCGCGTCCTCCCGCACGTTTGCTACGGCGTTCGGGAGGGCGGGAAACACCCCTCCATGCCCTTAAGTTGAAGAGGGTTCTCTACGCATTCCCCTGTGCAGGTCTGGACGCTTGCACAGGGGCAACTAGAGAATACCTGCGCTTGTTGCGCGTGGTGGTGGGCGGGGGAGGGTCTTTCGCGTCCTCCCGCACGTCTATGACAGCGTTCGGGAGGGCGGGAAACGCCCCTTCAGGCCCTTATAGTGAAGAGGGTTCTCGGCTTTCCCCTGTGCAGAAGTCGACCTCTGCACTGGGGCAACCAGAGGACCCCCCTGCGCTGATTGCGCGTGGTGGTAGACGGAAAAGTGTCTTCCGTGTCCTCTCGCACGGATTGAATGCTCGTTCGAGAGGGCACGGAACACCATTCCGGATTGGAGGACGATTCTCCGCTCGTCTCCGGGCAGAACTCCTCCTGTGCGGTGGCGACCGGAATATCAAAATCCAGGGGCCCGGGCGACGGATGCGCGGGGGTATCGCCGATGCCTAAGGGCCCGCGAGGTGGCGTGTGCGTGTTTCCGCGCGCCCCTTGGGAGGGTTGGGGTGAAGGAATACCTTCACCCCACCGTGGCGGGGTCCTCCTCGGAGGACCAAACGCCGTTGGGGCTGCGGATGAGTGCTTCGGCGTGCCCGCAGCCCCGACATATGGCGTCGCTAAGGAACACCCCGGGGTTTTTTAGTGGGTATACCGTAGGGGCCCGTGTGCCGTCCGGGAGTCCCACATAACCACCCGTCGCTCCCCCGGGCGCGGGTGGTATGCATCAAGCATTTTCCCCCGAGGAAAAAAAAAAAAAAAAAAAAGGTTAGGTTAGGTGCAATAGGTTACAATAACTGTATATTCTGAGAAACTATCTATTTGCAAATAAGGCAAGTAAGCTGCGTCGCGTGCATGAAGAGAGGTTACAATAACTGTATATTCTGAGAAACTATCTATTTGCAAATAAGGCAAGTAAGCTGCGTCGCGCGCATAAAGAGAGGTTACAATAACTGTATATTCTGAGAAACTATCTATTTGCAAATAAGGCAAGTAAGCTGCGTCGCGCGCATAAATAGATTGGTACGCCTTTACAATACCTAGGTAAAACTAGTTATTCTCAAGAGCTATTTATTGCGTCCCATATTGCAACAACGGACCAATACATGGTTATGAAAATAAACTCAAACTCAAAGAAATTTATTTATATAAGTCTTAAAAAGAAATTTTTAAACTTCAACCAATAATATCAGTAATACCACACTAGTTAAGAATCTACCGTGCGTTCGGAAATATACCTCTACAAGAAGAACCCACAAGAAACTTGTAAGGTTTAATTTTGTCAACTGCGAGTTTAACAATATATGGTTTGGTCACATTTGTTGGCTTGTAAGGTGCCGGTTGGTGGCTATGCAGAAGTTTCCAGGCATTTTTGTCCTCTATGTATTAGTTAATACTATAATATGCCTTTCCTAACAAATTCGATTTTATACAGGTTTTGAATTTACCCTCTGAGAGCCCAGTTATTTCTTTTGGGATTTTATTATAGAAACGTACGCAGCTCCCTAAGAAAGACTTTTTATTTGTTTTAGATAATGTAAAGCTAGGTACAGCTAATTTATTTTTATTCCTCGTATTAAAATTTAGTGAATCGTTATTTAATTTGAATTTATCTTAATTTTTACGTACATACATGATGTTCTCATAGATGTATAAGGATGGCAAGGTCCAATATGTTTATAGCTTTAGGAATTCTCATAAAGATCGCGTGGACGCATCTCATAGATGACACGAATAGCACGTTTTTGCAGTATAAAGATAGTCTCTATATCTGCAGTAGCCCTCGCAGGAAGATTTGCGTCAAAACTAACGTAATCGTATCGAGAAGTTTTTTTGAATGAACGAAAGAATGAACGACCGCGTTGGATTATGATTTATTAGTGATATTTTTAGAGAATTAACGAAATATTTTGTTTTTAAAATAACATTAAACCCTCATTTATATTAATTTAAGTCAATATAAATTGAAATAAATTACAATTTTGATAAAATAAAAGCATATTATTTTTTGGCAAATGAATCGAACCAACCAAGCCTTTTTTTTTTTGCCTGTAATTTAGGCGTAAGTATAAATTATTTAAAATTATAATGCAACACTAGACCGTGCTATGCAACCGATTCTTGTTTCCAAGTAAGTGCTTTTATATTCTTCCTGTGGTAGATTGGTATCAAAAGTAACAATTATTCTTTGTAAGCACACAATTAACCACCCTTTTAAAATACCACGTAAATAATTCACGGCACAATTTTACACAATAACTTCATTACCAAATGTTCTCAAAGGTTGCAACTTACTCTTCTTTATATAATAATATTATGTTAATATAACACTTATTTAACATAAACCTTGTATTGGGGTGCTGTAAAAACATTTAAAATACATTTATCAACTAATCTTGAATATAAATTTAAGTTACCCACTAAATAAAACCTCTGTCACACCACTGACCAAATGTGATTTACGGTGCTCTCCTCTCCCTGCACGGTTGTCTGGAAGAGATCGCTCTTAGCGATAAGACCGCCAATTGTTGCACTATATACTGTTTACTTTAATTTTTAAGATTTACTGTTTTTGTGGTGTACCAATAAAGTGTTTATCTATCTATCTATCTAATAAAACCCACTAAGTTCCATTTTGATATATCGTACCTACTTAGGTTTGTAGGGTTGATGTTATTTTGTGACGCGCATGCTACGGATTCTGTGAACGTTTTGGTGGTTTTATGGAAGGTGTTAATGGCAACGTGTGATTTCACGGAGATCTATGGCATGTGCGAGGGCGCGATGGCAACACAAGGAGGTGGATACCAGTGCGACAGATGATTGTAGAGCGAGATTGAAGATTGTGGGCTTGGAATAAATCATGTAAAATATGCTGAAGTGTTCGAGTATTATTTAATGGAAAAGGCACGCTTACAGGTTACGTTACGTTACGTAGGCTTACGTGAGTTCTCTCACCATCAAATGTTAAGTGACAAAAGTTTCGTCAGCGCTCGATAGTCAGCTTTCGTCAACTTACGTTAGGCTTGGTTGGTTCGATTCATTTGCCAATTTCGATATTTGCCAAAAAATAATATGCTCTTATTTTATCAAAATTGTAATTTATTTCAATTCATATTGACTTAAATTAATATAAATGAGGGTTTAAAGTTATTTAAAAACAAAATATTTAGTTGATTCTTTAAAAATGTCACTAATAAATCATAATCCAACGCGGTCGTTCATTCAAAAAAACGTCTCGATACGATTACGTTAGTTTTGACGCAAATCTTCCTGCTAGGGCTACTGGTATCAACATCAATACATACATAATTATGTTATTCCAATAACTCGTATATTTATATTTCAAAGTTTAAAGCTCGACTATGAAGACGTGACGAGCTTCCAAAAATAGGTTTCTCTTGTTTAACGATTAACCAGTGTAAAATTATCTACTAACTAGTATGATCGGTATCTGCTATAGAAAACGATGCCGCAAGTCAAAAGTTGGATCTGCGCTAGTTAAGCACACATATTGTTGGGAAACGTCGTCACCGTGATCTAGATGGTTTATAGTATTTGCTACCGCCATCTAGTCAGCTAAAAATTCACCATAACCCTAGCTCCAGCCTATAGCTATAGGTACATCATAAATATAGGTCCCCTTCGCTTAAGCCTGACGTCACACACACAGCTGAGGACAATAAGTTGATGCTTTGACAGAGTTCGACGGTTAATGCCTATATATAGGTACATACATCTATTGCTGTAACTATGGCTGGTAAAAATTGTTGGTTGGTTCTTATCTTGGTAGAAACCAATGATTATATTACTTTCTTGAACAGCTTTTCCTGCAGCTCTGAACTAGTTTCCGATCAATAAGCTATCTCTCAATTGTAAGGTATTTATTTTCTAAAAACTGGCGGTTCAGTTAAAAGAAGGTATACGCGCGTGTTTGGTTGGGTTTGGTAAGATCAAGGACAACTCAACCTAAATAGGACGAGCCAAGTTTCTAAAGTGATAATGCATAACAGCTAAAAGCTGTAAAAAAGATAATGAAAAATATTTTAATAAAATAGTTCATATTAGTGAACTAAAAATAAAAATACATGTACACTGGACATTTATTTAATTCAAATCACTGCAGTATGTGTAATTAGATACGTTAAAATCTACCGTCTATGCCGGGTCGGTGCCAAGGGGTGGCTGGCTGGCTGGCTGGCTAGTCGGTGGTTCTACGTTAGTTTAAACAAGCCATAGAATATTAATAAAGAGTACGTAATGCATCTTAGCTAAGGAGAAAAACGAGAACGTCAAAGGAAAACCTTTGATTGAGAAAAGATTTTTGTCGTTAAAGCACAGAATACTAATAAGGGTTAAAGCGAAACTTATTTATTTATGTGTGCTCCGTCTAATATATGCCATAAAATATAGTGATTGAATTTTTACTTTGAATTGAAAGAAAATTTAAGAAATGCTTTTTCCAGTCTTCTTCATAGTAATAAAAAATGCTAAAAATACTGCTTTTGAGTAGGTATCAACGTATTTTTTTTTACAAGTATGGTCTCGATATAAATGGTTTCAATGAGATTTATATTATTCATAATACCTATAGAATGAATACCTACTCGAACAGAATGAATTACTTAATTACACTGCTACAGTCAGTATGAGTTGTTAGATCAAACGATAGGTGGGAGTTTTGAGGCCGTCATGGTAAACTCAATAAATAATATCAGTAACTAATGAATCCACCGTGCGTTCGGGTATATATACCTCAACAAGAAGAACGCACAAGTAAAACCCGTATCCGACCTAAAGACTGCCCTCTTCTATTTTCACGGCAAGCACAATTTCACGGGCCCTCCGAAGCAGAGTACCGTCCAGATGTAAACACCAGTACGTAAGTCTAGATGTGAACCTCAATATGCATTAGGTTTGCTCTGGTAAATGCCCGCGAGGCTTGACACGGTCCCGCAATGGGTCACGGCCGTGAACGCACATATATTAGCAGCTAGTGAATATGCCACATCTAATAAACAAACACGTGAAATAATAATTATAATGACATAGTGATATCGACATTATTCGCAAGGTAGACCCGACAAAGAGGTTTTATTCGAAATAATTCTTAATGGTGCGGAAGAATGAGAATCAATTAGTTCATTATCTAAGTCCTAAGTAAGAAATGTAAATTATGTGAGTGGGTTCTTTGAAAAGTAGACATTTTAGAAACAGCAAAGTCGGACGACATGCACCGAAATCAATACACTGACCTCCTATTATACAAGTACGCTGGACAGCCCTAGAAAATGACAGATATCTTTTGTGCCGATTTAAAGCGCCTCCATCGAGTGTTTTGAAAACTATTTTCATAGGTACATTTTGACGTTTATTTTTAGTTCCGTGCGGCTGAGACAGCTTGTTTCCTAATGTCCCGTTTGTCGCTACTGTGCACGAATAATAAAAAAAACAACACGTCATCTTGACTGCACTGTCATGAGTCATGTCATGTCTGCAAGAATCCTGTGATTTTCTCGTTGAGTTGTAGAATCCTGATCAGAATTTTTTCTAATTGTTTAAATACTTGAGTCTAGCCAGATTTTTTACGCCTCTTTTGCCATGGCGACGCTAAAGTGCTGTGTTAGTGGTTGCGATGCAACAAGCGCTACTCACCGCTTATTTAACATTCCAAAGGACGATAAATTTAAAAGCTTGTGGTTGCAGTTCTTAGTGCCAACTAATCCCCTTCTCGTCGGACTTTCCAAGGAGCAGCTGATAAGAAAGAGTGTGTGTCACAGACACTTCGAAATACGCCAGCCATTCGCCACAAGGACGAAGGACACGCTATTCATACCCCTGCTTGTTTACAGCTAAAGAAATAGAATATGGCATGCCCCTAAGTTCAGAAGGTATAGGTTGACCACTAATAGAGTAAAAATGAGATTTGAAACTCATAATTTTTATACCCGGGATACTTTTTTTCTTTTAACCCTACCTTGGCAAACCAAAAAGTGTTGTTTTTATAAAATTATAACATTAATAACTTACGTAACTTTATTTTTCAGTTTTTAAAAAATTATTGGGAGACCTATAGTGATAGTGATGGTAATTAATGTAATTTAGCATTAATTTTATAAGCATGCTTATTATTGCTATTTGCTATGCTATTTGCTAATATGGGTTTATTATTAAAAAATAACATGCATCAGATAAATATGCTGGGGCCTGAGGATGCAGGACGCAGGAGAAGCCAAAAACTATACTAGCCAAAAGCCAAAAATTATTGTGACTAAACCAAAATAGATGAATACAATGTTCGTTCAGTATTTTGTAGATATTGATAATTGATAAGTTCTACAAACTATTATTTCTTTGTTTATTATTATATTTATTATTATTTTAATCTACCATCGATAATTTTCACACCGCATGAAAAATAATGACTCCTTCAAAATAGATGTATATAATGTTCGTTCACTATATTGTACATATTGGTAAGTACTAAAAACCCCTAGTAAATTATTTTACCCTACCATCAATGGATTTCATCCAGCGCACGCAAATTAATGAATATATTTGCATATTGCAGTTACCTTACGGATCCCTATTTTTTTCAAAATCTCATATAGCCCATATCACTCACACCGAATTGAGCTGTTTATAAGTGAAAGTTTTTTTTAAATCGTCAAGAAGTTTCGGAGCCTATTCGTTACAAACAAAAAAAACAAAGTTTATAATATTATACATAATATTATTATAATTTATTCATCTACTATGGGACTGAGTCCTGGATACACCTCTGCCTACCCCTTCAGGAAAAAAAGGCGTGAATGTTATGTTTATAATATTATTTATTATAGTAAGATTTATTTGGATTATAAGTGATTAAACTCTTTTAAATAGTAAAAAAGCTAATTTTATTTCAGTCATAGGGAAATACAGATGGTCAGCAAGTCATGACGGCTACAACTTTTAGGACCTCTAATTCAGAATCTTCATATCCATACTATTGATAGCTAAATACAGCTGGTTACTGTTTAACTGTAGCCGGAACTCCATACTTATCCGGTCGATCTATGTATGTTTGTTTTATTTTTTACTTTAAAATTAAGTTTTCAAGTAATACAGGACCAAAAGAGTGACGTCACTAATTATGTATCGATAAAAGGGACATCACTAATTTAGTCGATACCTAGTGTAATATTTTCACATCACTAGTTGTCACATTGCAATGAATTATAAAATGTCAATGCCATTCATAAAATGTGCAAAACTCCACCGAAGGAGATTATGAACTCCTTAGTTCATAATCTCCTTCGGAGTTTAAAAAAAAAAAGTAGATGTGCGACAACAGCGACAAACGCACATATTGCGAAACTTTCCGGCGCCGTTCCACTGTCGCATCTGTACGTAGTACTAATTATAGTGATCTTTGTTCTGTGATAGTGATCTGTGGTTCCGTGGCCACTCGTATCTGCATAAAGCTACAGTGCCAAAATGGCGAAGATCAAATCGTCTCATTTTGACACGGCCTCAAGGCCTAAAGGCCAGCGTACTCGTACTTGTTGGCACGGCGGCGGCAGAAGACCGTGTTGCTCGAAGGCTGCAGGTCCATACTACGTCAGCATTATATTTATGACTGTAAACAGTACTTAGCGTATAATATTTGTACTTTGAGGTAGACCTTCAAACATATACATACATTCACGCCTTTTTCCCGAAGGGGTAGGCAGAGGTGTACCCAGGACTCAGTCCCGTAGTAGATACACCCACATTTCGCCAGTATATTGGTCCCATGTAATAGGGGGCGAGCTTATTGCCATCTACCGCGCACAGTTCCAGACTCCAGGCAATTATTCAGATAATTCCTAATGGAAAAATCCAATATTTAACACTGCCTGGCCTGGGGATCGAACCCGGGACCTCTTGAGTGGCAGTCGAGCATGCGCTGTCTACGCCACCGTGGCAGTCTAGACAGGTAGACCTTTAGACATAAAAATATAGGTAAAGACAGGTTCTTTATAAATAAAAATTGCACCTTTATTTAATATTAGCTTCGGCCGTGTATGTTATCTGTGATGTTATCGTGCGTACTACCTATGTACTAGGTACTATGTGTATTATCGTATCTAGCTTCAAAGGAAACATATTTATCCTTGGTACGATACTGGTCTTAACCAAAAAAGTATTTTTATTTAATGATTACTACGGTTTTTATTTCGTAACTGGTCTCGGAGTAAAAATGAAAACTTCCATTAGACAATCTGAAATGAGAAGAAAAATTTTACCCCACGAATTTCAGGGATCGAACGAGATTCGAACCACGCACCCTCCGCCCCATTCCGCGTGGCGGGCACTCTACCACTTACTAGCAATAAAGCGTGTTTGTACGATAAACGTGGCTCTATAAATTATGGCCGGTGATTTACCAGTCATCCTGTAATTCGTTAGTGCGCCCAAAAATACGCTAAATAATACGGCTCAGAGTCGCTAAAAGGGCTATGGAGCGAGTTATCCTCGGGGATTCTTTGCGAGATAAAATCCTGAATGAGGAGATCCGCAAAGAAACTGGAGTTACCGACATAACTCGCAGTATATATATTTTTTTTTAATATGGGACAACTTTCCACACACGGTCATCTAGTCCCAAACTAGGCTAGAAGCCTGTACTATGGTAACCCTATGACTGATATACATACTTATATATACATATAACACCCAGACACAGCTCTAACAGACATGTTCATGCACACAAATGTTTGACCTGGCCGGGGATCGAAACCGGGGCCTGCGGTACACAAAGCAGAGTTACTGCCATCTGAGCCAACGAGTATGCAAGTTGAAGTGACATTGTTCGCAGAATCGATAACCGTTGGGGAAGAATGGTTTTTGTGTGGAGACAACGGACTGGAAGACGAAGCGTAAGCCAACCCCTTACGTAGTGGACCGACGACCTGGTCAGGATCGCAGGCTCGTTGTTGCTCGACGCCAGGCAACCGCGCATAGGGGCGTTCTAGGGGGGAGGCCTATGTTCAGCAGTGGACATTGGACATGTTCTGGCTGATGATGATGATGAATACGGCACCTTAGTATACGTACGAAACATCGAACCGTGCTTTAAAAGACGAAAACCGTTGATCCCCAAAGTCATCATCGAAAATAGCCGTGTCGAAGACTACGAGACTCTGACTACTAACAAAAAGAAGAAAGTCATCTTAGCCAAGTTTACCTCAGAGTAGGACTTCTCAATGGCAGACCTTTTGATGGTGTAGGTCCTCAGGTCTTCAAGCAATTCACATTCTTGCTGGTTCTTCGAGTGGAGCTTAGCTATCTGCTCCGTGTGCAAGTTCTTCAAGAACTTCGTATAATTACTCTGCAACAAAATAAAATAATCAGAAATCGAACTGCCACAGTACTATTTTGAAATAAGGCAAGGTAGCGTAATTATAACTTCGTTTATTATATATGAGCATAATGTTGTTTTGCATACTATTCATTAGGCATACTCATTGTTAGCCATATGTATCTAAATGGATGAAAGCTTATGTTACCTATAAAAATACTATGCCAATAAAAATTATGCCAAAAAAGTTGTGGCTGGTATTATTATAATGCATGGAATTCTTGAAATATGCTAGCTAAAATTTTATGCTTAATTAATAGTCACAGGTGTGCTCCGCGGTTTCAGCCGTGTAGTCTTCGTTCCCGAGGGAATATCGGGATAAAAAGATGAAATAAGAATTTCAGCCCAATCGGTTTAGTAGTTTTGGCGTGAAAGAGTACCAAACATTCATTCATACATCCATTTATCTATACAAACTTAAACCTATATTAGTGTTGATGTGTGATGTGATTAGATGTGATGTGTAATTAATTCCTCATAAATGAAAAGATTCAAACATTTATAAAATAAAATATTAAATTTATTCATTTTAATATTATAGTAGTATAGTAATATTATATATTTGTTATATACATATTATTGGGTATTCGTGTATTATATAGGTAATACTTGATAAAGTAAAAAAAAATATCTTTCATTTACATTTAAGACAATTTAAGTAAAGCGTCACATAAAATGGAAATGCCTTATGTTAAAATAGAGTTAATAAAATAGTACTCAAAGCTTTTTCTTAGTTATCGAGTTCAATCCGACTTCTGTTAGTTTGATTTGAGCTTCGTTCTCTGTAAACATATTTATGCGTAATTATCGTTTAATAAGCGTTATTATCATTACGCCAAAAAATATTATGCTACGTATATTATAATATAATAATAATATATAATAATAATAATAAATAATATGGGACGGCTTCCAAACACAGTCAACTGGTCCCAAATTAGGCTAGAAGCCTGTGCTATGGTAACCAGATGACAGATATACAAACTTATATAAGCTTATAACACCCAAACACAGATCAAACAGTTACATGTTCATGCACACAAATATTTGACCTGGCTGAGTATCGAACCCGGGGCCTGCGGCACAAAAAGCAGAGTTACTACCAACCTTTTTTTTTTTTTTTTTTTTTTGGTGCCCGGGGAAAAATGCTTGACGCATACCACCCGCACCCGGGGGAGCGCAGGGTGGTTATGTGGGACTCCCCGCCCGCACAGCACCGTACGTCGGTACGTTGCTGTGCCGGCGGGTATACCCACTAAAAAACCCCGGGGTGTTCCTTCGCGCCGCCATGTGTCGGGGCTACGGGCACGCCGAAGCACTCATCCGCGGCCCCGACGGCTTTTGGTCCTCCGTGGAGGACCCCGCCACGGGGGGGTGAGGGTAATCCTTCACCCCAACCCTCCCAAGGGGCGCGCGGAAACACGCGCGCGCCTCCTCGCGGGCCCTTTAGGTGGGCAGCGGATACCCCCGCATCCGTTGCCCGGGCCCCACATCTTGGGCTTGGAAGGGTGTTCCGTGCCCTCTCGAACGCCTACCGAACGTGCTAGAGGACACGGAAGACCCATTCCCGCCCACCACCACCGCAGGGCTCAAGTGAGCCCCGCCTGCGCCATCCACTGTGCCCTATGCTGACTTCATAGGGACACGCGGAGGCGCAACCCACACCGCGGCAAGCCGTCGGCTTTCCGCCCCAATTCGGTCGCAGAGGATAGGGAGAGCGGCGCATCGTAATACCGACACTCCTCTTCCCCTGCGACCCCACCGCCTTCGCCATCTAACGGTGGCGACCCCGTTTGGACCGCGGAAGGCAGGAAGAGCGGCGCACCGCAATACCGGCACTTCTCTCCCGCCGCGGCCCCACCATTCGGCCGCGATGCGTCCCATACCGCATCGCGGCCCGCCTCAGTTGCGGTTCGTCCCACACCGAACCGCAACCTACTCGGCTACTCACACTCAGCCTGGAGAACTAAGTGGAGCAGCCGACCACCTCGGGCTCCTCTTAGCTTCACCGTGGGCCCCTACCACGGTTACTGACCCCCACCGCCGCGAGAAGGCGGGAACCCATCGGGGGGAGAGTTACTACCAACCTGAGCCAACGAGGCTGTCTATGCATTGTGCTATATCATTTTATGCGAATGAATAGGTAACCACATTTTGTTAATGTGTGCATGTTTTGAGTTCTGAGCAGCTTTCATTGGTTATGTCGACGTTTAATTTTCTACATTAGTCGTGTTTTGTAAATATGTACTGTTCCTGTTATTTGACAAAGCGAAAACCAGCACAAAACGTATAATACTAGAAGTAGCGTTTATTGACACTTCCAATGTTCTCTGTTCTAAGATATTCTTTAATTATCTGGTAGTAGGTATCGTGTAACTTCCATAGATTCCAAGCTTGATCGTGTCCAGAAATGCCACGTTTATAATATTAGATGAGAAAGCGTCGAAACAATGCTATGTCGGGACTTTTGCTTTTGTATGGAACCGGTCAACAACCGCGAGCTATGCTAAGCTGATTTAGCTTTATACCTACCTACTGTGTTCGTATACGGGTTTATAATCTGTTAACGAGCTCTTAAATGGTCATTGTAGTCCAATGACGTTGAATCGCTTTCTTCTACAGACGTACAATCCCTGAACAAGCTTCACAAATAAGTGTCCATCACTGACAATTACGCGCTTTGACATCTACTGACATCTACTGAATTTCTATTATTTGAATTTAAATTCTATTTACCTGATTGTTTTAAAGCCTAATTTGGATTGAATGATTTTTCACCCTATGAAGTTCAATGTTAAATTTGACACTAAGCGACGCGGGCGAACATAGGAGAATTGGAGTAGGCTTATATGCACTAAAATATTTAGTGATTTAAATATTTAAATTTTTTAAATAAATTTTTCACACTTCTACTTTTTAACTTTTATAAATATATATTACAAGAGTTAAAATTTCAAAGAGTCAAAGAGTTTTAAAATTAAAATGTATTTATGTTTGTAAAGACAATTAAGTTACATGATAGAATCTCGGTTTATTAGTGAGTACAGGTTCGTGGGCCTGATTCTAGCACGTAGAAAGGCCCTTTGAGGATATTATTCTAAATTGTTACGTGATATGATTACTTTTATACTCTTAATAAATAGTCGAAAGTCACAAAAATATTAAAATGTTATCATAAATGTAAAATTAACGAGGACCAAATAAACCAATAAGAAACAAAATGCACATATTATAAAGCACAGTACGTAATTGAGATAAAATAAACAAATATTTAATTCCATTTTTAAAATGTTTTCAATCCATTAGGTAATTAATGCCAAACCTTAATTTATGTAAAAAAAAAAATATTAATGTTCGGATAATATTATGCAAAAATATTTGAAATATAATCGACTTCATAGTTGTCCATTTTATTGTGTTAAAAAAATTAAAATAAAATAGAAACACGCAATGTGGATACATAAATACCTAAAATTATTGTAAATACATGCCTAAATTATTAAAAGCTATCGCTTTCACGCACGTATCAGTTGTTATTCGTTATACCTAACACTGGCATCACGCGGTCGGCCTACGATTACCATGCAACTAACCACATAGTACCAGACTATATTGTGGCGGTACCAGACTCGCGGCTTGGAACAGATTTTTGCACGACTGGTTCTCTTTGGTATCCTTACTCTGAGTTGTAGTCATTATTTGCTAACCACTTTCATACAGATGACAGCATCTTTGACGACGTTGAAATAATTATGATAAAGGAACCTTTTCATAGAATCAGCTTGATTTTTTCGATTCCAGCTCAAATGCTGAGTATAATAATTATTATAAAATTTATTAATAATTTTTAATCAATTATAAGTATGTCAACTATACATATATAACGGGCCACGATTGGCCAAGATTGCGTTACCGTTGTGACGTCATTATGGCAAAACAATTTCACGCGTTAGTCTTAGTAGTTAGATTCTCTGGTTGACTGTAAATATTCAAAAATTAGTGCAATGTTGCTACTAATTTTGTACAGTAATATGTGTTTATGACCCACTCTCAAACTAATTGGGGCTGAATTAGTAAGAAGCAATTCAACGTCATTGGGCTGAATAAAAAAAAACATTTAGTATTTATAAACATTTTGACGTCACAAGTGGTCTAGGATTCGTTCGGGAACTGTTGCAAGTAGTGATTCAAGTACTGAAATATGATTTATTTATTATTTATTTATTAAAATAAATAATAAATATGATAGTTGATTACCAGTAGGTCTACTAGGTAACTCTGTATGAGGTGGGTACATCCTTTTATATTAGAATATGCTCGTTGGATCGCCTATATTGCCCTACATAGCACATTCATGATCTAGTCAGAATCAAAATATCTCGAGCAATTTCATATCCAGCAAAGCGGATCCCAGGAATAGGTACTAAAGAAAAAAGATAAATCTTTAGCTCATACCTACATTTACCGATAACTATAAATTGAAAGTAGAAAGAAGTACTCGTATCTACGAGTGTATCCTTTAAGGAGGGTGAATATCTTTGAACTTGGATTTATAAGTATTTGAGATGTTGAAATCGTAGTGGGAGTTGAGCATAAATGTCAGTTTGTATTGTCATTGGCCTAGGCAACAATTTTGTAACCACTTTATGAAAATAAAATATATATTTTCATAATATGTTATAATTTTATAAAAACAATCCTTTTTGGTTGCCATGGTAAGGTTAAATGAACAGTGTCAAACTACGTAAACTGCCTACTTCCCGATCATAAAATTAATGAGTTTTAGTTGGTCACAAACCTGCAAAAAATATCCACGACAAAGCACGCATGCACTACGTACAGTGCGCCGCCTAATGGTGAAAAATCTCTAGCTGTGCCCCGCGGTTTCACTCGCGTAGACATCGTTCCCGTGGTAATATCGGGAAAAACAAGTATACTCACAGAAATATAGATCTACCTCTGTGTAATTCCAGTCTAAGCTACCAGCATACCAAATTTCAGCCCAATCGGTTCAGTAGTTTTGGCGTTAAAGAGTAACGAACATCCATCCATCCATCATCATCGTCATCATCATCACCATATCAGCTATAGGACGGCTTGCATAAAGCGTGCTCCTGCCGTACTTATCAGATCGTCTGTCCACCTTATGGGAGGACGTCCTACGCTGCGCTTACCAGTCCGTGGTCTCCATTCGAGAACTTTACGGCCCCATCGGCCATCAGTTCTACGTGCTATGTGCCCTGCCCATTGCCACTTCAACTTGCTAATCCGCTGGGCTATGTCGGTAACTTTCGTTCGTCTACGGATCTCCTCATCCATCCATGCATCCTCACAAACTTTCGCATTAATAACATTCCTGTGACCTGCAGTTGCACCCTCGTATTCTTCGTTCCCGTGGGAATATTGGGATAAAAAGTACCCTATGTGTTATTCGAGGGTCTGAACTATCTCCATACCGAATTTCAGTCCAATCTGTTCTGTAGTTTTAGCGTGAAAGAGTAACAAACATCCATCGATCCATCCATCCATTCTCACAAACTTTGGCATTTATGATATTAGTAGTATAAAATAGGAAGTAGGATAGGACATAGTGCCCCGAGTCAGGGCACTATTTCCGTGAATTTTGTTTGATACTAGTTCTCCAGTATAGGTATAATCTATGAGTATAATCATAGAAGAAAGACGGGTATAATAATGTCATTGCTTAATAGGTATTCTTCAGCATTGTAATTTAGTCTGCGCACAATAACCTTGAATTGCTTGTAATTCGTGCCCTACCATTCTCTCATTATCTGTCACTGGAAGAAAAGTCACACATTGGTTTTTCAAAGACATGATGATGATTGTGGTATATCTATTTGTTTCTGTAGGGTTCCCCACTCGACATATAATGACGTTTGATCAAACATCAATTACTCGAATATGAATACGCTATTATCCATGAGACCTATGAATCGTGAGCTCTATCGGTTGTAGTAGGTACACCACTTCTCGAAATATCTTGCTAGTTCTGAACTAAAATCAATAATTGTGCTTCAAAAGTTAAGTAAAAAATATCGTTGTCAATTCAAACAAGACGAAATTAGGTACTACTTGAAATTTATCGGAGAGTCGTATGGAAGTGGCTACACAAGAAATAAGCTTTCTTGAAAAAACGTAACATTATTGTTACAATTGTAAATGATTTAATTTGACGATGGATTACAACAAATTTTGTATAAAAAAAAAATATATATATATATATTTTTATTATCAAAACAAATATACATAATAATATGAAATAAGTATATGGGTTATCTCAAAGTTTAAAATTATGAATTCAAAACTGATGGCAAAGATGTGGCCGATTTGGATGACATTAAATATTTGAACTTTTTTAAATAAGCTTAAACAAAAATACCTATGATGAATTAATATTATATCATAGTGCCATTATATTAAATTCAATATATTTTTATATGTAATAATTAATATATTGACTCCGTCATATCGGTAATGTAATCCTCTCACAATTACGTTATGCGAAACAAAACTGTCAAACGGTAGTGATTTGATGGACTTTGTGCGGTAATGTAATGTAAAAAAATAATGTAATGTAAAAAGCACAAGTGCGTAAAATATGCAGCATAATTGAACCTAAATGCGTTGGCATAACTGGTCACCTTACAAACGACGGTGTTGATAATTGAAAAATGCTGAAAGGACTCTTTAGGCACATGTTAGATCTAATTTTGATAATAAATACAACTGTATCTTTTTTTATTTAGTGTGCTCAGTTAAATAAGGTGGTAAGTATTTTATCACAGCTAAATTGTGCAGAGAAAAAATATATTTCATAAATTGACTGAAACATGACGATTAATGTTTAAAAGCTTTATTAGAGTGCGCTGTGCAAACATAACATAGAGTATATAATATTTGTGTAACTATTTCATAAAAATAGCTTAAAAGTTATGAGCACTTTCAGCTCTATCATAATATCATACGTAGCAGATTAAGTTAGAAATTAATAACACAATTCATTAGGGCTAGATTGAAATAAAATGTTATATAATATATTTATGGGTATGTTTATACCACGAAATATAAAATATGAAATTTGACGTATGAACGAAAATAAGAAACGCTGGGCTGTGGTGCGTAGCACTGACGTAGCATTGTGCTACGGGCTACGGTGCTACGAAATGTAACGAGTACAATGATGCACATTGGAATATAATATTAGTTTACGAGGCAACCGTTTTTGCCGAGATGTTGTAATTATTATTTATCAAATTTTAACATAAGACAATACAGGGTGAATGGTAATTCCCTATAAGTAGTAGTTTCCTTTTAAAGGCTTAGCAGCTTAACAGAGGGGCTCATTAGCTATCGATTTAGCGGTATTTATGTTCCACGAAATTTGATTTTCAAAATAATTGAAATTTTATGAACAATCTAAGTAGAGTCGATTTTTAAAGTCGTCGACTTAGTAGACGACTTTAAAAATCTTTAAAAGTTTTTATTGCATTCGCAACCATCCTAAAAGTAATTGTAAGTCAATATATAAAATCTTCTTACTTCCATTTAATAAATAAGATGAAAATTTAAGAAACTTTGGGTGTTTTCATGCACCACTCTGTGGTATTTATTTCTCAGAAAATCAACGGCATATTTTTCTTAAGTTTCCATCCAAATATTTTTTATCGAAGTTAAAGATTTTATTTATTACCTCACAAAGATTTTTAGTTCTTGAAAGATTAAATATTGTTGTAATAAAAAATATATGATAGAGTATTTTTTTAATGTTGTCTACCTCGATTTTTCATATTATCTCCAATATTTTGAAAATGGTCAAATAACGCGAAGCATTTAATATAGCTAAATTGATAGCTCATGAGTTCCTCTAGAAGCCTATAAAAGGAATATAGAGAATTACCATTCACCTGGTTTATGAATCAATTAAAATAAAAAAATATTAATACGTTTAAAATAACAATACAATCTAAGTACCTAGATAAAGCTAATTTATAACAATATAATGACCTGTAGGTAAAAACATTGCTAGGGTCGCCCAGCGGCCCAGCGCAGGCAGAATGCCTAGAAGGCTGGCTATATCACCCCTCTCTGTATGGCCAGGCTAATTTGTTCGACGATATAAACTAGCCAAAACAGTAAAAAGTATTATAGCTTTTAAATATTAGCAAATCTAACGCATCGACTAAAACTAGACTAAAATATTAAAAATATCTATATACTAATATTACTGGGCATGAGGAGATTCAACAACTCATATCTCAGGGTGACAGGCGCAGTGCAGTGCCGTGTAGAATTTTGAATTTTAAAACACTGGGTGGCACTGTGTCTGATATGGGCAATCATGATGCCTACCATCAGGCACCTGATTTGCTCGTCTTGTCACTCATTATCATAAAAAAAAAAAAAAAAAAAATATACGTAGAATACAATTTTCACACGCCGTCACCAAGCACCAAACTAAGCAGAACTTGTACTATGGTAACCAGATGACTGAAATTTCATGTTAACGTATATATCTTTGTAATAACACTAAAATATAGCACAAAACATAATATGAACTACTAGAATATACATGGATTTTTATTAAGCACGAAAGAGATCCCGATTGACACACCATATCGATTAAACTGTCCCAAAAACCTCTCAGCTTTAACTGAGAGAATGCCAAAAGACGGACGGTGGCTCGTGGTCCATTTACCTCTTTATGTGAGTGACATAATAGGGAAATAATTTAGATATTACGGTTAGCCGTGAACTCGGTCGGTGCACTCACCTTTCTAGGTGGGGGTTGCATGGTGCGTGATGCGCGTTCTGTCACGGCACGAGAGGAACCGAGCGACGACTGCAATCGATGTCGTCGCGGACACGATTGCCGTCTACTAAAGACCCTCGCTCGACGCCAGCGGCCAGCGGCGCCGCGTACATCGCGCATGCTCTGCCCTCGTGTACCACGAGACACGATAGAAGGCGCACCACCAAAAAATTAACTAGTTAAATAACACCAAATCTGAATTCGGGCTAAGGGTACGACAACAATGAAAATACCTAATACTGTGATGAATATAATAAATTAATCAAAATAATGTAATCTTTCTATGTGATTATACCCATATTATAGAAAATAGACCAAATGTTAACATAAAGATGTTGGTGTAATACTTGACGCCAATTTGCCCAGGCCCAGCGAAAAAAAATCAAAGGTTCTATGCCGAGTTGGTTATAGACGGTTGATGCGATTATGATGATAAAATACATAATATAATATGTGTGCTATGTACATAATATATATATGTGTATATTATGTCATGGGCTGATCGTTGGATTGGCCAGATCACTAAATGGCTGGGCACTTCTTAAAACGCCGACACTTTGTAATTAGGCCGGCCATATCGCGATGTGTCCAGTAAAAACTTGGGGGGATCGATGAGACAGAACAACGTATTTATCGATGTTCCCGGGTAAACACTGGGCCGATCGTGAAGTGGTCCCATTTCGCGCCGATGGTGGCGCTACCTTTACTTCGCTTTATTTACGCGAGTGAAAGATGGCGGCATAACTAACAAATTAATATTCTGTTGAAAATAACAGTGAAAAGGATTTAAAAAGTGCATATAAAGAATAACATAATCGCAGCCACTCGAATTATATGAAAGTCATAAAGATTATGCGCACAATGTGAAAAAGCCATAGACTTTGCAACGTATTTTAGAGTTAAGTATTTTGTTGATAAACAAGTGTTTATTTTTGCTAAATATCATTATTGTGTAATATGTTTCTCTCATGTTAAAGCCTTGCTAAAACCTAAGTCACACAAACGATAATGCCCAAGTGTCTCTGGCCAAATCGTCAAACGTTAAGCGTTAAACGTTACAGCTAGTGTAAGATGGATAATATCACGATGTGCTGGCGTATCACGATGGGCCCGGGCATGTCACAATGTAATTAATCTACCCATATGTAAACATATTTTCACAATTCGAAAACAATTCAAATATAGTCGAATTTTCTTGTTTAATATAAAATTGATTTTTTTCTTAATTGGCGTTTTTAACGGTTAAGTGAACGTTGTTAACGGTTAAATGAACCCTTTTAACAATTATAACGTCTGTTTTTATAAATATTGAATTGTAGTTTCTGTTTTAACTTATATGTAAAATCTGAATATCTTCATACCCGTAACTGTCTCCAAATGTGTATAATATTTTTTTTTTGTAGGTAATTAAGAAGTACGCCTACTCCTTTAATATTTGATCGGCTTTTGGATTGTTGTTAATGTTTGTTGCAAAACTTATGTAATGTAGAGAATAAGCAATAAGGAATACAAGGATAAGCACGCAAATAATAATTTGTTGTTAGAGCATAAAAAACATTCACGCCTTTTTCCCGAAGGGGTAGGCAGAGGTGTACCCAGGACTCAGTCCCACAGTAGATACACCCACATTTTGCTAGTACTTATGTTATTAAAAAGTTATAAATTATCTCTGTACACTAGTACACTTCTCAGTTATCAGCGTCCAACTTTAAATCTAGGATGCAATATGCCCCACCAGTGAGGCGGCTTAGTGGGGCAGGGAGTGGATTGTTCCAAATCCATATTACACGTTGTTTTTCGTTATGACGATGACAAGGAATAAAGAATTCCCACGGGAACAAACTCTCGGGCTAGGTGAACAGAGGTGGAGGGTGGCGCGACCTCCCACTTGGCACACTGAAATACTTTCTACCTCATATATGAATAAGGTCAGCTCAGAATACTGACCCCTATTATTGACTTCTCGTCTTGATTTACTCCGGAGATGAAAATACTGCTCAAATAAAATAATAATATAATATGGGATTTATTTTCACACACGTAGTGGTAGGCCTCTTTTGCAGGAGACCGCCTGGGGAAGTACCAAACCTTTGCCAGTTATTTATCCGCCAAGCAGTTATGTGCAATCATTAGTGTGTTCCGATCTGAAGGACAATGTTACCAGCGAAATTACTGGCCATGAAGAGTTTCAATAACTAATATCTCAGGGTGACAGGCGCAGTACATTGCTGCGCAGAATTTTAAATTTTATAAGACTGGGTGGCACTGTGTCTGATATGGGCAATCATGATGCTTACCATCAGGCACCTGATGTGTTCGCCTTGACACTCACTATCATAAAAAAAAACACGGTCTTTTGGTCCCAAACTAAGTTAGAAAACAGAGGGGGTTTTTTGACAATCGCAATATTATCGAACTCAAGCGTTATCTGTATAAAATATGTATGGGACATATGTAAAATATGTACTACTGTACTATGGTAACCAGATGACGGATATACTTACGCGTTCATGTTTTTACGCCATTTATCACCCAGACATATCATAGACACATGCGCATGTACACAAATGTTTGACCTGTCCGGAAATCGAGCCTGGTACCCGCGATCCCGAGGGCAGAGTTACTACACGAGTTAATATATTATATTATGATGAAGTTATATAAATGAATCGATAGATTTTTAATATGCTTTTTGAATTAAAAATTGACTATCTACTAAATTGATGACTTCTTATATAATTTTAAAGGTTTTCTGGTTTGTGGTGTACCAATAAAGTGTTAATAAATTTATCTATCTATATACCTACGAGTAAATATAATTCATAATAGTATTATGACTATTTCGTGTCCTTTAAATACTATTTAGGCGTTTAATCGTACTACAAAATGGATAAGGGAAGAAAATTTTACGCACGAGCGGGACTAGAACCCGCACCTTCCGCACCAATCCGCGTGGCGTGGTACTCCAACAATTGAACTACCTACCGTGGAGGAAGTAGTCATCGGTAAATTTTTTCTAACCCACCTACCACCTAAAGGGGTGTATGTGTTTATCTGTAGATGATGAATTTCACATTCACATTGCAGGTTTATCAAGCGAAAATACCGCTTAGTCTATAAATATATAAAATATTACCTCTACAAATACTAGTTCCAACAAACAGAATAAACAAAACAATGCGTATAATATTTTGCTGTATCTACGTATATGTTGTTGTACCTGTGTATATGTTGTTGTACCTGTGTATATGTTGTTGTGCCTGTGTATATGTTGGTCTACCTGTTGGTGTATGGAAATAACTTGATGATATTTTAGTTTATTATATTATATTATGTGATATATGTCGCTACTTACGTTAATGCACTTACGTTAATCTAAGTACCTACTGATAAAGGACCCCGTAGACATTGATTTAAAAGGAATAACGCAATCAGATAATGTGTAGGACCAAATTTAATTTCAAATAGGACTAGGTACAATAATATATAGACTTTTTCAAATAAATGCCAAGGCTAATAGATACATAGATATGATTTAACGAATCTACCGTGCGTTTCAAGAGATAAAACATAAGTAGGTATAAACTTTTATAAAAACAACGGTTACGGGGCGGCGATCGAAGAATTCTCCATACAAACGTAATAGTTGAATCATTTGAAATCATAGCATATTAAATTTATACCAATATATAATGACGTTATTCGGAATCAGACACTACTTATCTAGGTTCCTAATTATATTTTACTCTAAAATACTTATAATTTGCGAGTTATATTTGAAATTACCCATATTTTGTCAAAATACTTATATTTATGGATTATTTTCATATTACAAGTGTAAAGTACCTCTATTTTTTATTGAAATATAATAAGGAACCTAGATAACTAGTGTCTCATTCCGAATAACGTTAAGAGGTTACATGAGGGGTGATTTTTCCATACAAATGTATTCCCGTGTTTCCTCCCTAGATAACTGCGTCAGAGCAATGGTTTTTTTTTTTTTTTATAAAATCTAGGTCTTCAGTGAGCATGTCCCTGTCATTTTCATTTTTCTACAATCTCATTGTTAAATGAAGTATGACCCTTTAAAAACATGAAAAACTGTCCCAGTTTTACTCGCGTAATTAGACGTTCACTAGAAATAAATGAGGAGAGTTTAGGAACAAAATTAAAATAAGAGGGACAAAGCCTGATTCATCTTCTAATTTTCAAGATATAAATTTATGGATAAAAATCAATTATTCTCGGAGGAAACACGGGAATACAAAGCATCGATTTCGTAAATTTTCCATAGGATCGTGTCAAACTGCTAAGAGGTCATGTATCCCGTTAATGACGTTGAAATAAATTTAATATTATGCTCTGTTTTTAAATTATTTAACTATTACGTTTGTACGGCGAATTCTTCGGTCGCCGCCTCCTTAAGAAACTTGTTTGTGATTTCGAATAAAATCTGTGCTAAGTAAGAGTGTTTTTTCATTTGTCGGTGAGGTTCATTGTGCATTCGTTACGTTCACTGAATAACCAATACGAGCAGTAGATTGATACACAATGTGGCTAAAGAGACCCATTGTACTCGTATATCTCTACTATATAGGTAGGTAGTTGTTAGCGCCGCGCCGTGTGTTACACTATAGGTACTTACTTTTCACTACGATTATGAGAAAATAAAATTATTTATTTCATCAAAACATTTTGGCTAATATCACAGAATACACTAATATCCAATACGTGCGACACCCAAAAATATTAAAATTAAAAAGAAGTTTACTTTATATCTCCTAGAGTACAGATGTTGTTATGAAAAAATAAAAAGTTATTCTAGGCCCGCTCTGGTACTCAAAAATGGCGGACTTTTTGAGCAAGTGGAGTTAAATTGGCTTCGCACCGTTCTTACCCGGTCCCGTTTTCACCAGGTTCGTTCTCACCCGATTCGAATAAAGTTTCTATCAATATTGTTTGTCGCTTTTGCGTTGATTTATTTATATACATTTTATTACGTGCTCAGTGATACATTTATTCCATATATTACATGAAGTACCGGCGAAAATCAGTGTTTCCTTATTTTAATCTAATAGGTCTTTTACCTATAGATAAGTACTACATTAAATATAATTAAAGTTATAGGATTCCTTTAGAGATCTCTTTTATGGTGATGATACTTATACTTGAGCATTTAGTTTTGACGAAACGTTCTTTCGAATGGTACAATACAGGCAAAAGCTTGGTGACCAAAGACATTCCATATAATGTAACGTTTCTGCGAATGCTAGACGCTGCACTCGACGAAATGCACTTACGGACTCATCGTGAACAGAAACATCAAGCATTTCGATCCTGACGCTCGATATAGGTATTGTAACATACCTATACTTACATACAATCACGCCTTTTTCCCGAAGGGGTAGACAGAGGTGTTCCCATAGGACTCCCATATTATAGGTACTACACCCACATTTCACCAGTACCTATGTTATTGGTCCAATTGAATGTAATAGGGGGCGAGCCTATTGCCATCTACCGAGAACAGTTCCAGACTCCAGACAGTTATTAAGATAATTCTGAATGGAAAAATCGAACATATTTAACACTTAGACTGACCTGGGGATCGAACCCACATGATCGGCAGCCGATCATGCGCCCACTATACCACGGAAGCAGTGTTTTGTTACAAGGTGATTTTAATATCGGTGAAACATTTTATCCAGCGATGGCAAGAGCGCGGACGACGGGGCGGCGAATGCTAGTTATAGAAATGTTATAGGGTAAATGATCGTTCGCCGTGAGCATAGACCATTTGCTAGTAATTCTTACGAATGGTACAATACAGGGATAAGCTCAGTGTCGAAAATACATTTCCATGTAATGTAACGTTCCTGCGAATGCTCGACGTAATGCGAACGGATACGTATGCAATACATCGAGCGTCGTGTTCAAAGTTCGGTTCCATAAAGTTAAATAATTTAAAATAATATTATGTCGACTGCCTCGGTGGCGTAGAGGGCACATGCTCGACTGCCAATCAAGAGGTCTCGGGTTCGATCCCCAGGTCAGGCAGTGTTAAAAATTGGATTTTTCCATTAGGAATTATCTCAATAACTGCCTGGAGTCTGGAACTGTACCCGGTAGATGGCAATAGGCTCGCCCCCTATTACATGGGACCAATAACATACTGGCGAAATGTGGGTGTATCTCCTGGGGGACTGAGTCCTTGGTACACCTCTGCCTACCCCTTCGGGAAAAAGGCGTGAATGTATGTTAAGTATGTATGTCGTATGCAAAGTGTAGAGTTCCATACCTAAATACCTAAACAAAACGCTACGCCTTCTATGAACATACAGCGCCATCTAGTTGAAAACTACAGCAAACACGCTAGTAATCACTAATCACAATACGTTTTTTTGATAATTTTATGGTTTTAGGTTTACCTTTACTTGATATAATATAAGATCTTGCTTCTTGCCAAATTATTTATACAATAATCAACTGAAATAAATCCACTTTTTAAAAACATACCTACAAGGAAAAAATAAAATCCAAAAAGAGATGTTACCGAGATTCGAACGCTGGTACAAACTAGGCTACGAAGATGTTAACGTAAGTGACAAAAGTTTGAAAAGTATGGAAATATGCAGTAAAATGGACATAACTTTTGATTGCGTTACCTTAGAAGTATGATTTTTCCCCACAAGGGACCGCCGACCCTGAGTATTGATATCAATTTCAACTTGATACCTCCACACGTTCCCATGAAAGTGTCTTGATAGACGGACAGAGAGAAAGTGATCTTATAAGGGTTCACTTTGTAATCTTTCTTGTTTACCTACCATGAAAGCGATTCAACGTCATTGACTACCATCGACTAAGAGCGTACATGGCCTTTTAGGAATTTGACACAATCCTATGAAAGCTTTACGAAATCGATGTTTTGTATTCCCGTGTTGCCTACGAATATAATTAACCCACAAACAGATCCAGAGGACGGACAGCAGCATCCTCTGCAAAAAAAAACCATCGAACTACGCTCGACAACCCGCCTGCCAAGCGTGTCGAGTATTGGCTAAACGCCCCCATTATGGGGGAGGCCTATGCTCAGTAGTGGATTACCAACGGCTGAGATGATGATGATGATGATGATAATTAACCCATTCTATAAATTTATATCCTGATATTTTTGTAAAGAAGTAACCTATGATCCCTGTCATTTTAATTTTTCTTATAAACCTTTGGTTTTTTCATTGTGAACTTACAAAAATCGCAGTTTAACTCGCGTGATTGGACGTTCACTACAAAATAATGTAGAGTTTATAAACATAAATAAAATTATAGGGACATACTTTACTTCAACTTTAAAATATCAGGATATAAATATATCAAATAGGTTTACTGTAGGTATTCGGAGGAAACAGGGGAATACCAAACACCGATTTAGTCAATTTTAAGTGCTAAGAGGTCCTGTATCTAGGCATCTCAATTTTTATCTATAAATAAATCCAGAATATCTCGACATGACTTACCTTGACGAGGAGTCGTCCTGAATCCATCACATTCAAAGTTCATCCACTACTAAACTGAAATTATTAAAATATATTTTAGTAGATCCTTCACTTCTGTACTAAAAACTGGGAAAGGCCTATTCTCTAACTTCCTACTACTATCCCAAGCGTATTACTAAAATTGGTCAAGTGCGAGTACGATTCGCACATGAAGGGTTCCGAATCACCGTACCTAGGTAATCGAATAACAGAGAAAATAGCTTTTCACAAATTATATTCAGTAGACAAGTCGGAACTTATGTCTATTAAATAATATAAGAAACATGCTACAAAACAATTAAGGTGATGATAGATTTGAACATTTCCTCGAGCAGATCATTGAACATTCAACGTTTTTCATTTCGAACTTCTAACACGACGCTCGATATTTTGATTATATTTTATTATATTATATTTATTACGGTGAGTGGAGCATCAAGCATTCGCAAGAACGTTACATAACATGAAATGCTATTCGACATTGAGAATTTCCCTGTATTGTATCATTCGTACAAATGGTATATCACTAGGAAATACTGAAGTATATTCACCACCTTTATATTGTTATGTCACCGGATAACCGTTTTTATTAAACGGCCGATTAGGTTGTGCCTGCGTTGGTGGCGTAGGAGTTCTCAAGCCTTCTTCCGATTATGAGGTCCCGCGTTCAATTCACATATCAAGCAAAAAGTGGTCTTGGATTTTTCCATTAGGAATTTTCTCCATTACAGCCTTGAGTGAAATTGTGCCCGGTTGATGCAATAGGTTGAGCAATAGGCTCGCCCGCCCCCTATTTCATGGGTCTTAAAAACATAAATGGTTAAGCTGGATGTACCCACTGCCCACTATGGGACTGGGTACTGGGCATACCTATGCCTACCCCTTCGAAAAAAAGGCGTGATGTTATGTACAGGTTATTTTATAATCTCACTATCTTCATATTTTAACCAAAAGTTTCTTGCAGTTTAGATCTTGGATTAAGAAAACTTAAAACGGAACGGTACTTTTCACGACACCCAACACTTTAAACGTACGTAGTGGTACATTCCGCTACACTTAAAACTTAGTGGTACCTACAGAAATTTGCAACACCTAAACGTAGCGGTAAACTTACTTTAAAGACTTGAAACGTAATGGTACATTTCGCGACAAATTACCTAGTAATAAATAGAAAAGCATTATATAAAACAATTATATTTTGGTGTTATTTTATCAATCACAAGTGTTTATTGTCTTCTGATAACAAGTATCAAACACTTCAATTAAGTTTATAGGTAATTTTGATCGATTTGTGCTCTAATTACTTAGGTACCTACCTCACTTCTTATTACGTCACTTGCTGTTTCCCCCCGTGGTTACATCCGCGTAGTCTTCGTTCCCGTGGGAATATCGGGATAACAAGTACCCTATGTGTTATTCCAGGGTCTAAACTATATACATTCCAAATTTCAGCTCAATCGGTTTAGTAATTTTGGCGTGAAAGCGTAACAAACATCCATCCATTATCCTCACAAACTTTCATATTTATAATATTTTGAATCTTAGTAAGGAGTAGGATTTATTAGCGTAATGTGTAGATTACGATTACCCTGCAAGTACTTATCTACTATGTATATCTATCGTTCAAGGACCCTTTGGTGATAAGATTTAATAGTAAATTATGATACAAGTGTGCTAAGTTGAACATTACGCACGAGGTGGTATTATTTAATAAAAGATACCGCGGAATGTTCATACGTGTTTCATACGACGTTTTTCAACACCCTTAGATTAAGATTATAAGATAAGATCGGTAAGATCTTGTAACTGCTCTTCTTCGATACATTTGACTGATGAGTTGACATTTTTAATAAGTAATATTAATTAAAAACCACGCAATGAAAATTTCAGCATAATTTTTTTTTTTTTTTTTTTTATGTTAGCGAGTAACAAGACGAGCAAATCAGGTGCCTGATGGTAAGCATCATGATTGCCCATATCAGACACAGTGCCACCCAGTGTTTTAAAATTCAAAATTCTGTGCGGCACTGCACTGCGCCTGTCACCCTGAGATATGAGTTGTTAAATCTCATCATGCCCAGTAATTTCGCTGGTAACATTGCCCTTCATACCGGAACACAGTAATGTTTGCACATTACTGCTTGGCGGATGAATAACTGGCAAAGGTGTGGTACTTCCCCAGGCGGCCCCCTGCAAAAGAGGCCTTAGCTAATGAAAATGATGACCGGCAAGGTCATCATTTTCATGTTTCGTTTCTTTTTAAGGATACACCTTATCAAAGTCATAACATTTTTCATACAGGCACAGAACCGATAATAAATACTACGTATAGAATGGACACTGTCATCCGCCTACCAATCGGGCCTTCCTCACCCCGGAGGCGAGCGAGATGGGCTCTCGACGAGCCCCCGTGAGCTCGGAACGCACCTCACGCACACTCTTGCTCGTGTAGGTAGTTTGTTATATCGCGACTTTTTTATGGGAATTGAGTCGAATGTCCGGGGTGCGATAGAGGTCTAGGGGTATGACAGACGGATAGACTGGTAGTTGCCGCTATGCCGCTAGTGGAATTTTGGTAGGTACAACGGTACATACATACATTCACGCCTTTTTTCCCGATGGAGTAGGCAGAAGTGTACCCAGGACTCAGTCCCATAGTAGATACACCCACATTTCGCCAGTATGTTATTGGTCCCATGTAATAGGGGACGAGCCTATTAATTGCCATCTACCGGGCATAGTTCCAGACTCCAGGCAGTTATTGAGATAATTCCTAAAGGAAAAATCCAATTTTTAACACTTTGCCTAACCTGGGGATCGAACCCGGGAACTCTTGATTGGCAGTCGAGCATGTGCCCTCTACGCCACCGAGGCAGTCCGAGGCAGTACAACGGTACAACCCTAGAGAAAGGCAGTTTCTGAGAAATTTTATATAACTCACACTAGGGTGCACCTGACAGACTGATAGTTTTATCTGTAGGACTCCCTTGTTGGTGTTGTGGTAGCAAGGGATAATGCTGACCATGAGGTCATGTGTTCGATTCCCAGTATGTGTTATTGAGTTTTTCTTAATAACAGGCTGCAGTTTGGATTTATGCCCAGTTGATAACAATACACAACAGTTGATAACAATACAGTTGATGACAGCTTGCCCTTTCCTTGCTTGCTTAATCCATAGACATGAGACTTAAAACTGGCGAAATGTGGGTTTATCTAGTACCTACTACCTACCATGGAACTGGGTCTTGGATACACCTCTGCCTATTCTTATCTGTAGGTAAGTCCAGACGACGGTCGAATTCAGGACCATAAAAATTGTCAAATTTATAAAATATCATAATACAAAAAATAATACATCCAATAATTTCATGTCATATTTAATGTAGGTATAAGCAGTTATGCCGGAGTATCGCTAATCATCCTTCCTATCCATCTATTGCTGTGAGCTGCGGAAATGAGGTTTTCAGGAAGCTATTTCCTTGAAAATATTGTAAAATTGTACACTGAAGAATTTAGGTCAACATAATGTGAAAACATAATATTATGTAGATTTAATTAAATTTGTAATTATTAGATTTGTTTAATTTCTGGACTTTGAGGACCAACAGTATCTGGACCCCATTCGAAATAACTTGACAACCTCTGCCTCCGCAGTTGCCCACACAAGTGGTTCTGTAGTTCTGTACTGTCGACTGTCAACCTTAAGGTGAACGCACACTTAGATATCAGAGCTGAACGAGTCGAACAAAATGAATTAATATGAAACCTCGCACACCACCGATTCGGACTTTCGTTTCGTTCGACGTGTTGGCACTGCTTAACCCTATAGTGATCGCATACCCCTCTAAACTCTAAATTCAGACAGCGATTCAACGTCATTGACTCGCTAAAGCATCGTTTTAGGTTGAGTTGTCTATGGTACTTTACAGGACGGATGAAAGAAGTCTCCTCTTTTATCCTGTTCTATGGTTTAACAGATCAAGTAGATATAAAACTACTACTACTAAATCTGTCAAGTATATAATATTCCACCTACCTACCTACACCATACACACTAGCTTGCATGGCCAGGATACGAATATTTTTATAAGAGCAAGTAAATACACGCCTGGATGGTAGTCTAGGGGGGAGGCCTAAGTTCAGCAGTGGACGTCCCATTGCTGACATGATGATGATAATGATGAAGTAGATGAGCGATCATGGGACATGATATGAATTTCAGGAAGCTTTATCATTGCGTCTTTAGTTAGGTAGTACCTATCTAGCAGCACTATTCTCATATTATATTAGGAAAGAGCCTTGAATGGTTTGTGAATAAGTACAATCCCTTTCGCAGAAGTTCATCACCATCCGCGAGATGGCATTACTTGTTTTGTTACGTGTATTCTCCACTTTTAAGATGGCGCTTTTAGCAAGTCGGTTTAATCTTGTATTGTTAATTGAGGAGTGGATTACAAATGTGCTACTATTAAAAAAAATACTTTCTTGATGTAGAAAGGTGCTCAAAGTTAATGCCAATATCCCATGAAAGGAGCTACATAATAGTTTGGTATATAATGTAGTTCGGACACTCAATAACAGATAGCATTGATGCAATATCGAAAGCAATTTTTTTTAAGGGTGTTGAATTGTGCTTTTCTAACGGAAAATAAAAGTGAAAACAGTAATAACTGCTCTATGCAGACCAAAACAAAAATAGAATGGTATTATTTACACTGATATATCTGGTGGCCCTATCATAGAAGCCATTAGGTCATTTCAAGCGAATAGAACATAAGTTTTTGATTTTGGGTCATTCGTTTTTGCCTGGTGACCGCGACCCACGAATTCAGGCTCATTGAAAAAATAAAGAGGCGTTGCAAAGCTTTCGTACCAGAAGATTTATTGCAGAATATTATTACTACCTTAGTTTCATTAGGCGCGTTCGGCTCGGATAAATGTGCGTTCACCCAGCTACCTACGTGCGAAGCCGGAGCGGGTTGCTTGTTTTATTAAAACCAAGCATGCTAAATTTTTTGATTCGCCGGTTGGCACCTGTTGGCACAAAATAATACATCAATGCGAACAAAGTTATTTTTACTCAGTTCTTTATAGTACTCGCGATAAGACACGTAAATTCCATAGACTCGCGGAATCTATTTAGATCCATATTACCCATTGATTTAAAGAAAAGGGGATATAGGGTACGTTCTCCCAGCGCTTACTCAACAACTGGTATGTGCAATTTTAAACAACAAAGATAGAAAGACGTATCTAAGACCAAAGTACCGAGATAACAATCTTTACTGACGTACGTGGACCTAATAGTACCTAATTTGAGCTTTCCATTTTCGAGCAGTCAGTACCTCATCTCCCCTTTTCTTTAAATCAATGATATTACCACAGATATTACCTATGTGGCGATCTTAATGAACGCGACATATAAATGAACATAGTATAGTGCGACACAAAAGAGTAGAAACGGAACTAATTTAAAGTGTATGTGTTGATGAAATTGTTTTTACTCTTGTAAAAGACAGTGGCGCCCCCATTATTTTCTACTCTTTTGTGTCGAACTATAACATATTATCATCCTTTTTCTCAAAGTGGTAGGCAAATAGGCAAAAGACGAGAAGTACCCAGGGCTCAATAGCATTATCTACCTATAGGTAGGTAGATAATGCGATTGAGTAGGTAGGTAAACATACATACCTATGTATGTTTAATAAAAGGATCATAGGTAAACATACATACCTATGTATGTTTACCTACCTACCCACACTTCGCCAGTTATGTTTTTAGGTCCCATGTGTAATAGGGGACGAGCCTATTGTCATCTCTCGGGCACAGTTTCAGACTGGAGTCTGTATTATTTTCTATAGTTCTGAAAGGCTGTCATTAAGAAAATAATTCAAAACGTGAATTGAACCCGGCACACCTCATGATCGGCAGTAGCGCTTGCAAACCACTACGACACCGAGGCACCGACCAGCAACTATTTAAAAAGGTACTGGGGTAATATTGTGGCGATTGGTGGCATTATTGGTATGCTAACCCTAGCCAAATAATACTTAGGTACTTACATACTTACGTACTAGCTGTACTTCTCCGTTTCACTAGCATAGCAGCATTATCATAGTCGTCATGCCCTTGGGAATATCGGAATAAAAAGTATATAGCTAGTCTTTCTCCAGTCCCAATCTAGCACAACACCAAAATTCCGTGTTAATGTTTTATTCCAAGGTCTATGCACCAACGTGTTTTAGCTTGAAATGAGAATAAACATACCTACACACAAAAAGCAGCGCTAGATAGCGCTGGAGTCGAATTAGAACCGCTAGGGTTTTGTTTACCTGTTACAAACGTAACTTTTTTTAATACTAGTAGGATTCAGGGTAACTGGTAATCAGTTTAAAAAAGGATCATAGTCATTGCTATTGCGAAAAACTTGACTGTTCCATAAATGGTGTTCAAGGTCAATGCCGTTTCTATTAAAGAGTTATATATTTCGCGATTTCAGCATTACCGCCCTAGTAAAGTCCTTCCAAATGGTGAGTACAATGACCCCTTTCAGACGAAGCTTACTGATTTCCAGCAAACCTGCAAAAACTATGCTTATCTGAACATACCTGCGTTAAATTCGTCTTAAAATAAATGCTCCATCCAAATCAAACTATGATGATTTTTCATTCATTTTATTGAATGTTTTTATACACATTACAGATCGGATCAAAACAACAATCTACTAACTTTTGAACAACGGCAACTCATTTCGATAGAGAAATAACGTAGAGTTAGAGTACATAGACATTAAGAAATTATTCATTCTAATATGTAACATTACATCTTAAACATCGAGATAATAAATATAATCGTCGGGCGCTCTACTAGCGACCGCCGGTCCGTGACTCGTTACTCCGTACTCTCTACGCCAGTTCACAAAAGGTTTAAAGAAAAAAAACCAAAAGGAAATTTTAATTTGATCTAAAAAATTTATTAATGAATGAGGCGTCTATGTGCACATTGAAAACACTTGTTATTTTACAATCAGTTGTACAATATTTACATTTCCCGCCAGTTGTCACCTCGGCCGCATTTCTGCTGACCTCATATCGTATCTAAACTATTCGTACCTAGTCTCTCACCTCATCCGCTTAACATTACATACACTCTGTACATAAGTAGTTTGTACAAATTACGCTTAAACATTAATAGGTAATCTAACGAGCTAGTTTAAAACAATGGAAATTTTGTTGATCATAATACTTATACGGATAATGGTATAAGACGTTAATCTCTTATATCTATACTTAACTGATTATATCGGCTACGGCATAAATAATATATATGTGTATTTTGTCCTTATGACTAATGACTGGTGCGAGACGGTCAGTCATGACTTTATATCTAGGAGGCGACCGCGACGCGGCGGGAGTATAATATAGCATCCGATTTGACGACCCGAACGCGCGCCGCGGTACACTGCAGTCCCACCAACTTATCTGTTCAGGTAACGGCGTCGCTATAGTCGACCCTTTTGACAGCGTAAATGTCGGTTGACACGTCGTAGTTCCAATTTAGTCCACATGAGCAGTTATGTTGGTGGCACTGTACATCATTATAATATTAACACGTCGCGTCAACAACACACATATATGTACATAACTTCATTATAGGTACCCATACAGTTCCATACAACGTTACCTTATGGAATCAACACTGACAACTTAAAATAATATATTATATGTATTACATAAAATCATGCGCTCAAAGCACGAATAGAACCAACGCTTGTATTACACTCTTTTCAAATATTATAAGTAAAATGTAGATAAATGTAGAAACATATTATTATGTACATCGCAAATAAAAATGTCAACAGAATTTAATCGTTCATGTTATTATGTACAATGTTTTTTTTTTATTTCCTTTTATATAATCGGAATCTCGAATACAAAATTATAATAACTCTCATATTTTACATTATAATAAAAATAAACAAATCACAGTAACAAGGTAATGATCGACACAGAAATATTTAAATGTGATGTACATTAGTTGAGCTATATACGCGTGGTGTTTGTTAGTTTGTTGTGCGTATTGCGTAGCGGCGGGCTAAAGTAGCGTGTATCTACCACTCGTCGGAAATTTAAAACGACAAACCATCTTTCTTTAAGACAAATGGATACCTAATAGAAATTTGACAATACCTATACTTACTACTATAAAACATTTACCACATCAAGTATGTTTTGTATTCCCCTGCTTCCTTATTAATTCATTCAATAATTTATAACCTGATATTTTAAGGATAATAATAAAATCATAGTGACATAGGTTACTTCATCTTAAAATTATCAGGATATAAATTAATCGAAAGGGTTAAATATACTCTAAGGAAACAGGGTAATACGAAAAATCTAGTTGTTAATTTTTTTATAGGATTGTGTCAAATTTCTAAAAGATGTCGTTTCCTGTTAACCCTGTCATAAATATTTATTATTTGCAGTTCTCTTGAACCACACATCTCGATTACAAAGGGCAAAAACTTCGTCTTTACATTGGCAATCGATACAAACAGCTCAAGGAAGTGTAGAGGTGCAGTTAGTTTTCTACTTTGACTGTATATTGTTTACAAAGCGGGGCGCAGTGTGGCGATGCGGGACATTGAATCTCGATCGGAAGACTAACGTGTATCAAACGTCGCACGTTTTCAACCTCATCTATAGACGAGACGCGACAAACTAATGCCGAACGCGCGCTTTATTACCACGCATTACAAAAAGGTGTAGTATTACTCAGGGGATTATTATGTCCATCAAACTGAACGAGTAGATAAAAATTTAACTCGAGAATTTGACTTCCCAATCTGACCAAACTTTCATATGAGAAGTAGAAATTTTCCGCTTGTAATTAAGTTTGCCTTTAAATATCACTACACCTTTCTGGTACACGTACGATATCTACTCGTATTTACAACAACGCAAAGGTTTTAAAAAGTTTTTTTCTTAACCTTACAATAAATATTAAATATCTTTGTGTAAAGAATTTCCAAAGTATTAATTCTACAATATTTACAAGAATGGTGCCTCGTTTTGAATTGTTCCTACACGGATTAGCGGACAGATATTGATAGATCGTGAAAGCCTAATGTTTAGACATGGTCCATGGTGAAACACGCACTTATTTACAATATTTACTAAGTAGATAATAAAAGATTCAAAATTTTTACGTAACGATTAAGCTCTATACGGGGTTTATTATGGTGTTTTGACCATTGACCATAATCTAAATGGTATAATTGACCGATTTGTACAGAATTGCGACCGTGACTTGAAACTGTTAGCTTACCATCATTATTACATTCGGCAAAAATGGAACTAACGTCGAGCCACAACCAGAAACTATTGAAACGCCCTACTGCCTTTCACCTACATTAATTACTAACGAGAGTGTATGTATAGTATATGTAACGGACAATAGTAGATTGTGTCACATGGGACCAAAATGATGTATGAGATGAAAATGATGTATGAGATGAAAATGATGTGGCGAAAGCGATTTTATGAATCCAGAGCGAAGCGAAGGATTCTAGAGTAGAATCCTGAGCATAGCGAGGAATTCTAGCGTAGAATCCTAAGCGTAGCGAAGGATTCAAAATACGTCGCTCGAGGTTAAATAATTTTGGTACCGTATGGCACACTCTGCTTTTCGCCCCCCTCTATGAGAAAAGATATTTATTTACCGCTTATTTGTTTGTTAGTAAATTTTTTCATCCCATCTATTCAAAAAGAGCGCCTGCGGCATTGGTTAACCAAATTTCAAAAAAAAAATGCGGGTAATTATTAGTTTTTTTTATTACTTTTTATCAAAATATAACAGATAATTTTAATTTGATTTACACAAATTGAATAAAAGATAAGTTCTAGCAGTGAAATTGAAATATTAACACCAGTGTAAAATTAAACGCAGAAAAGGTTGTAAACAATTTACTACCAAACAAATCAAGACGCTCATAGAGGGGGATGAAAAGCAGAGTGTGCCACACGGTACCAAAAGCGACGAAGTCGACGTACTTTGAATCCCTGTGTCATAAGGGACCAAAATGATGTATTGCTCGAATCCTTAGCGTAGCGGGATTCAACTCTAGAATCATTCGCTTCGCTCTGGATGCAAAAAATCGCTCTCGCCCGCAATACATCATTTTGGTCCCTTGTGACACAATCTACTATTACATAAGATTTCTTTTTTCAGAAAGTAAGAGGTTGCTGTTTATATAAAAATTTGATACCTACAATGTTTTTCATAAAGATTGAAATGTTGTTGTGTGTTGAGATGGTAAAACAAATTGAATTTCGTCACCGACTGACTATTATCAAGGGACTTTTAATATGTTTAGAAGATAGAAGTTAATTAGGCATTTGCTAAGAGCATTTGCTTTTAACACCGTTGATATTATAATTAGTATAAGTGATTTTGGAATCCTGTTAGGTAAATGTATGATTGAGCACAGAATACTAATAAGGGACAGAAGGGACACTCCAAAATCATTCAAATAAATAGCGACTCTAGTTCCGACGCAATAAAGTGCAATTCAGGTCGCACAGCGTCTTTCTATCGCGTATCTCTTATTCCTTCTTACGACATTAGGGATGTAATCATATTAATTTGTCTATGAAACTATATAATCGACAAGGTTTTACGTGTAAGCAGTGTAAGTTAATACGAGTGCCGGGTGACATGTTTGTAAGAATTAAAATTGTGTAAACATTTGGGAGTTTTAGTTACCTACTTTACTAATAGTCATGCATTATTACCTTTCGATGGCCATTGGGAGTAAGAAAAACTTGGGGTTCGGACTCATGTAATAATTTAACCAGCCGAATGCAATGAAGCCTCGTCGGCTCTGATGGTAGTAACTCTGCTTTCTGTGCCGCAGGTCCCGGGATCGATCCCCGGCCAGGTCATACATTTGTGTGAATGAACATGTCTGTTTGATCTGTGTCTTGTTGTTACTGTGTCTGTCACGGCAGGTCATCTCATTCACAAACAAAACTTTAGCAACACGCACCGTTCGCAAAGTAATCTATGCGAACGCATAGCGTCGAATACAGATATATTATGATTGGTCCGTTTTTGCCTTATTTGCGGATGACATAAAAACGTCAGTTTTCACGAAGAATTAAAAAACAAACTAACTGCATTTTTACCTAGCTTTAAAGCAAAAACGTGGAGTGTCACAGGCCTGGATTGAGTAATTTAATACCGATTAGTACCTATACCTATAGTAATGAATTCTATGTAGAAACCATTGTGAAAATATATAAAGAAAAGTCATTGTCTGTTGTTCCCGTAAGAACGCAATTTATATTAATGACTGGGCAACTAGCAGCTTGATAATAATTATTCAAAAGGAGGTTTTATATGAATTGACGTGATATTCAAACATAGTCTGCACTAAAATGGTTACGCTGTCATATAACAAGCAATCATTGCAACAAAAAAGAAAATGACGCGCAGATCTTAAAGGACCCCTCTTTGTATATTTTAACTACGGCGAGGTGGTAGGTAGGCAATTGTAATTAAAATAATATGTAGGTATCATTTTGTTTTGTAATGTGTAATATAACCACACCGATGCGCAAATATTAACTAAAATAGATAAGTCTTGGACAATATTGTATATCAATATATGTATTTCATTTTAAAGTTCACGAACTAGTTAATGTAAATTAATTTATAAATCAGATTTTTTTATATATTTACATAATTATTGATAAAATTTCATTTGATTTAAAAATATAGCGTTATCCTAACTATTTACACATGGGACAATATTTTACTTGTTAAATTCTTTCATATAATTATATAATATTATTTATATGTTTAATGGTAACATTTAACTTCGATATACAATATACACTCAATGACATTGTACCATTATATTATAAGAACTAATGATAAACTATTGGTCAATAGATAGAAAATAAATATACATATAATATAGCTATTATATGAAGCGAAATATAGGAATATATGGAATACATACTATATGTGATGACCTATAAATATTAAATGCTGTTTCGAATGTGATAAATTCGTAAGAAAGTAAGTATTTTACATAATAAACTAGACTTAATTATAGGCATTTAGATAAAATTAATAGAACATTTATGTACTTGAGTAGAAGTTAAACTGTTATTTATTCTATTTCTTATTAGTTTACTATTATTATTGGCCTAGGGCACCATTCACTAAATAAATAATTAAATCAATGCGTAGCAACGACGTATCTTTACAATAGTTATGCCGGATGCATAACTATTGTCAGTCATTCAATTCTAATCTAATATCAAAACTAACTCGAAAATATAAAAGTATAAAAATCATTGCAGATTTCAATGATCACACGAGAAAGTTGTGGAGTTTCCATCAATAAATGTAATAGGAAAAATAAAAATATTTATTTAAACGAAATTATTTAATAGAAATCACTTGTTTGTTGTGGGTATATAACTGAGCGAGATTTGCGACTTCAAGCTACCATAATTTATTTTGGTCACCGTGTCACATTTTAATTTGAAAATAAATATTTTGAAATTATTGTTACATAATTGAGTTGAAATGTAATAAATTATAGAGATATATTTAAAGTTTTATTTTATTTCATTGTAATGGCATATTTGACAGTAGATTAATATATTAATAATTAGTCAATAAGAACATGCATTTTATGTTAAACTAATTAATAAAGGTGTGCAGTATAGAAATAATAATTCCGATCATTCCGAAAATTAATATTTTTAGTAATATGTGTAATAATAATAATATAATATGGGACAATTTCCACACACGGTCATCTGGTCCCAAACTAGGCTATAAGCCTGTACTATGGTAACCAGATGACTGATATACATACTTATATAATCTTATAACACCCAGACACAAATCAAACAGACATGTTCATGCACACAAATGTTTGACCTGGCCGGGGATCGAACCCGGGGCCAGCGGCACAGAAAGCAGAGTTACTACCATCTGTGCCATCGAGGCTGTCAAAATCGAGGGTGTGTACTAAGTAATATGTGTATTAATTGAGTCCGCGGTACCACCCGCTGAAATGCACTAAAATTGTTTATCCAAGATACAATCTATAATATACTATTATTATAACAATGGCAGTAATTACCTGTAATATGATCGGAATTATAACTGTACACAAAGGGATGTTATAGAGGTGTTACTGAAGGGGTTGCATCTGACCGTTTTACTTTATTTTGGTTGTAGAAGAAAATTCCCAAACAATCCACATCTCATACAAAATGGATCAGCTCCTTTTTAAAGAAAGACGAACTAGTTTCGCCAGTGTCAAAGTACCTTTTTCTACTGTTTTTACTGGTTGATTGGTATATAAACACCTTTAAGTTACTAATACACCTTTTGATTCACCTGGTATACCATGTAAATTTACTGAATACATGTGTATTCACTAGGGGATCTTAACTCTTAAAGCCACTCATCCGAGTTAAGAGCGATACATGACCTTATAGGAATTTCACACAATACCATGAAAAATTTACCAAATAGATGTTTTGTATTCCCGTGTTTCCTCCGAATGTAATTAACCCATTCTATAAATTTATACCCTGATATTTTAATAGTGAAGTAAGCTATGTCCCTGGCGTTTTAATTTTCTTATAAACCCTTGAATTTTTCATAGTGAACATCCAAAAATAGCAGTTTTACTCGCGTGATTAGACGTTCACTACAAAAAAATGTAGTTTATAATTAAAAATAAAATGATATGGACATACTTTACTTCAACTTTAAAATATCAGGATATAAATAGTATATCAAATACGTTTACTGTATTCGGAGGAAAAAGTGGAATACAAAATCGATTTAGTAAATTTTCCATAGGATTGTGTCAACCTGCTAAGAGGTTCTGTATCCTGTTAAGTGCTGCGCGATAACGTAGTAGAAATACTAGTGTTTTTTAACCTTTTTATTGTATTGTCATTTATTTGTCAGCAGAACTAAAGGTATGTACCAAATTTTAGATAAATCTGTCAACAGGAAATGGGTAAAATTTCAATTACTAAATAAAAACAACAAGCAGGTAAGCTAAATAAAACCGTTAAAAAAGAGAAATTATTTATTTACGGAAGCGTATATATATGGTCCTTAAAATCAGGATTCTGCACTACGATAGTAAATGTTCAATATTTAGGGTTCCACACCTAAGGCGTGCCGGCGAGACCTTGCTACAAAAGCTCCGCTATATCTGTCCAGGGGATGTTTCTTTTTGAACCGTAAAATGTAGTACTCGTAGACACTTGACATAATGTAATGTTTTATTTTTGTTATTTGGGGGACTGGATTTTCGCTTTTTACTTTTTATAATGAATTTATAAGATATGCGAACATGAGTTTCAACAAGAATATAATGTACGTGAATGCCACGCCCAAGGTTCATCGCTACAGGATACGCGTTCATAATATGTGGTATGTATTTACAAAAAATAGCTTTCAGACCTACAGCTATTCAACGTTACGTACGCATGCTAGCTAAAACATTCACATGAATTTTAAACTACGAGCGTATTCACATATACCGCGCCGAAATGCGTATTTTAGTTGTCAGAAACGCTTAAAAACCTCGTAAATCAGAATTTTTATCCAATTAGATTACTTTTTGAAATTATAAAATAGCTAAGCCCCGCGGAACACCGCGTTTTTGAGGGGTAACATCCAGTAAACAAGTATCCAATGTGTTATACCATCCACCGAATTTAGCCAAATGCGATTGATTTAGTAGTTTTAGTTAACAAACACACATGCAGACATCCAAGCCTTGGTTTCAATGATAATGATTAGTTCGGAAAGGACTTGATCGAGTCGTCGCGCCCAATTTCTATATAATATATAATATGTGAATATTATCAGTTTCATGTTGGTAATACGTGATGGATCTACAGTGTAGATGTGAAAGCTACATAAATGGCTAATATTAACAAACACGGACTTATAACTAACCACTTCACACTATTGACTATGAGATGAGTATTGCGAATATTGCACTAATTGTTAACACACATTCCCGAAACACCCATGTTATTATACAATAAATTAATTATTACACATAATATACAACGCTGGTACGTTACGAAGGTGTAGTTATACCTAAACGCGTGTAAAGTCGACTTTGAAGTAAAACTTGTTTGCAGTGAATTTTCTTTAATATGATTTGTATAAGAAATGTGGAGTTTTATGTCACAATGCAATGTCAGTGCAAAATTCATTAACGCAGTTATTGACGCGTTTAAGCATGACGACACCGTTTTTAAACACTATGTATACCATTATTTGTTTGAAGGAGGATAATAATTGTACAAGCTCAAGTTTCATGGAAATCAAGATTGTCAGCAGAGTTTAAGACGATATTTGATTTTAATATGTAGGTACTACAAACATTCACCCAACTAATGGTTTTTTGTATTTTCTAGGTTACCAAAAAGCTATTGCTTTTGGCACAACCATAAAAGTATGATTAAGCAAATCACAGACTTCATTTCACGCCAAAACCACAGAACAGTATAAAATATTGTTCTGTGATGTTGGCAATAATACTACGTATAGAATGGACACTGTCATCCGACCACCAATCGGGCCTTCCTCACCCCGCGAGCGGAGATTGAGCTCTCGACGAGCGCCGCTTCGCTCGGAAATCACCTCACGCACACTTGCACGTATACAAAACTCCATGTGTGCAGTGTCTGTGTAATAGGTAGTTATATCGTGACTTTTGTATGACAATTGAGTCGAGTGTCCGGGGTGTGCCAAAACTTTAGATAACAAATCATTGGAAATATAATGTGCTACGAAAAGGTGTAATAGTAATTATTTAAGGGGGTGGTTATAGAAATGAACAATTGTCAAAGAAATAATATCAAAACTTTACAGACTACACATAGTTTTTAAGTAAAGTCGGTTACGTTATGAATTACGTTTTCTCAATTATTGCATTTCTATATATATGTTCAGTTTGATGGGTAAACATCACCCCACTACACCTTTTTCTAACACTGAGTATTGCCGCATTTGCCACAAGCATTACCCGTTCATAATTTTCAACATAATAAATATAATAAATTTGAGATAATAATAACATTTAATTTGGTCCTGTCTAAAATAATGCCCTTCGTATGTAACTTAATTCTTTTCTTTGGTCGCGTGATTTTTTGCTGTTGAATGTCGTTTCAATATCAATATTATAAACCAATATCTGAAATTTATGAAGTTACTTTGTTTTATGGTAAGTTTATCCATGATTATGTGAGATAACAATTAAAATGCGCATCCTTTTATAAAATTTGTGGATGGGATTGTAGAATTCTGGCCAAGTGAAAAATGTTTTAATAGGATTCTGGTTAACTTCATTACATAAATTACTCGTATAGTACAAACCAAACCCCCGTTAAAATGCTTCATATTATAACGTGCAAATTAAATATGAACTAAATTTTTAATAAATAAGACAATGATTTAATAAAAAAGTCCTTAATAGGTCCTACTAATTTTTGTGGGGGGGAAAATTATATAATTACTTGATTTCCTCTAATATTACCAAAACTATAATGATTTTGTAAATAGCTCCAAAACTGTTAAACATAGATAGATCATTATTACGAAACATAATTATTAATAATTTCATCGAAACATACTTAACATCATCATTCAAAAGAAGACCAGCTTCTTCCAAAATAAACAAAACAAATGAAAATAAATTTACAATAAAACAAAGAATTTAAATCTTGATTAGTGCCTTTGTCCTAACTCACTGAGCCTTGAGTTTTACTACAATATTATAATGGTATAACACTATCATTAATTTAATATAATTTTTCTCAGTCATGGAAATTAAGCTCAAAAACAGAATCGAAGAATTTTACTTGTGTTATTTGGTATGCTCAATGCATAAATACTAATACTTCATTTGCTATATTCTAAATTATATGAATTGTGTACTGAACCCAATGTAATATGTGACTGTCGTGGACCAGAAGTTCGGGCCGGACGACTTTTATAGTAATGTGATGTTATTTCTGTAGTGAAAATTTCAAAACACAAATGACAATCGTGACGATTTGAGATTCGATATGAGGCACAAAGTAAAAACAGTAACATTAACAAAAATATATGCTATACTATAATAAGATTTAATTGTGCACACCGTAATGCACAACATTACACATCTTAGAGTAACTTTAAGTTAATCATTGAGCTTCCGATTTATACAAATAAATAATATGATAGGGCTACGCTATAATAATTATATTTACAATCACTAACACTATTCAGTTTCACTATACAGGAGATTATCGATACACGTAGATCACGCGTCACGTACGATAATAGCACGGTTTGTTTAGTATTGTTTAGTATCGCGGTATCGGCGCGGGTATCACCTGACGTCGGAATGTTCGTCGGGCGCGGGCGCAGGCGGCGGCGGACCCTCGCCCTCCGGTGATTCTTTCATCACGTAGCTGGAGCCCTGCGTTCGTGCCAGTTTTAACCGGATCGGCGTCACTTTCGCCGTCCGCACTTTCCGCGGTGCGGTGGCAACGTCGGCGGGCGGATCTGAGTCTATGGCGAGCGGGTCGAGCGCAGTGGGATCGTACTCGAGCGCGTCGACCGCGGGCTCGGGCACCACCTCCGCCGCAACCGCCGCACCCCCGCCTACACTAGCGCTCTCCTCCACCGGACGCTTTATCTTTATTATTAACTTCGGAGCACTTTCACTTTCACTGATCACTTGTAGCTTGTCCACTTTTTTGTCCTTCTTTTTCTTGCGTTTTTCACTCTTACTCGATTTGTGCTTGTCCGTCTTCTCGTTCTCCTCGAAGTCGGCCATCACCATCTTGCGGTACTTCATGCTCTCGCGCCGCAGGTCTTTGAAGCTGGGCTTGTGGACGAGCCGCTTCTTGGGAGGGCGAAAGTCCGACGGCTCGTCGTTTACCCGCTGGACGATAGATCCTATCTTTATCTTCAGTTTGGGCGCTACGGGGGAGGTGATGTTCGGTCGCGGCGGTTTGGAAGAGACTCGGCCGCGTCGTTTGTGCGCAGGCGGAACGGACAACGTTGAGAGTTTCACGTCTTCCGTCGGGTCCACATCGTCATTCATCGTCACTTTCAAGTGGCGCAGCTCCCGCGACAGGCCGCTGCTCACCTTGCGCTTTTTCTTCTCGATGGGCGCGTCCACGATCTTGTAGTCCTCTCTGGTGGGTATACTGGTCATAGAAGCGACGGCTTTCGGTATAGTGATGACGGCTCGCGTGAGCGGCGAAGGTGCGGCAGGCGGGGGAACCACGCCCACTATGCCCGCCGTCGGATCGTCCATGTTCATATCTTGAGTCCAATATTGGCGCAAAAGCTCCTTCTTGCGCATCCGTCTCAGGTTGGTAGAGCCCGACATCACGTTGGACGCCGACATGAAATTGACAGGCGTCTCGTGGACCGGAGCGGGAGGCGGTACCACCGGCGTCACGGAACTGCAGTAGTTCGCGTCCAGGAACGGCCCCTTGATTTTGACTTTCAATTGATTGCGGGAATCCGACAGAGAGACTTTCGGTAACTGCGGGGTGTACACCTCGACGGGTGGCGGTGCGGGTATCGGAGCGTGATGAGGCGTAGGTACGTCGTCCACGGGGAGACGTTTGTCTTCGTCGAGATCGGCGGGTCGGTCAGCGGCGGTGTAGGCGAGCAGGTGCGAGTGGAACACGGGTGGGGCGGGAGTCTCGGCCGGGTGGTAGGTCCGCATGTCCACGGGACCGGGCAACATCGGCGCCACGTGGCCGAAGCTCACCGGAGACTCCGCCCGCGTATCCATCGGCTTCGTCGCACCCTCTCTCACGTCACTCGGAGTCTTCTTACTCTGCGGGCTCTGAACGTGCGGCGATTGTGACATATCTTTGTACGAGTGATCGGATCTGCGATCGTCTCGCACGTCTATCGACTTTCTTCTCTCCCGTAAAGATTTCAAATCAACTCCGTCGTTGGCGATCTCCTCGTCGAAGTCATAAACGGTACCAACCAGTTTATTTTGTATCGAAGTGCCCATGTAATCGGGAGGAAACGCGTGTGCGACTTGCGCACGGCTCTTGGACCGGCCTCGGCCCCGCTGTCCTCTATTGCCTTTGGTGCTCGATCGTTTGGAACCTTTGTGTGCATCGCTTTGTCGGGGCGAGATACCGGGACTCTTGCCCGGCGATTTACCCGGAAACTTGGTGTGCGCTTTGAGAGGCGGCTTCGGCGGCGATTTAGATTCCTGCTGCGACATGCTCATTGTCGTCTCGTTGCTGTCGTTGGATATTTTCGTGGTACGACTAGTCTCGTAGGACTCGACGCTGACGCTCGGACTGGAGACTACATGAATGGAGAATTTATCGCTACCCGTGACGTCTATCGTATCGTCCCTAGGTGAGTCTAATTTCGGCGTTGGAGGTGCTATCATGGCGGTGGTCAGCGCTATGTTCTGAGACGAAGAGGTGAACGCCGCACACAGAGGGAACGATGGCTTCGATGGCATCATCGGAGTGGGTGGATATGCCATGCTGGACGCGTAGATAGATCCGGGCGACGGGAGCGGCAGTTGGGAACACGCACCGGCAGCGAATAAAGATCCCATCGAGGTCAGGAACGGTGACGCATTAGGTGGATAAGTTGCGTACTGATTTAACGGCATAGATGGCTCGACAGGGCACGAGTAAGCCGGGATCGGAGGATACGAGTCTATCTCCGGCATCACGGCCACGGAGTGAGGTTCGCAAGCGTTCATGTGAGACTTGAGCGCCGACCGCTCATGTGCGATTATTGACCCTTCAGAGTTAGTACTGGACGTCGACGACCGCCGCGTCGTTATCTTACTCTCCCTCCATTTCTCCTGACCTATGTACGGCGAGGAGATGGTCGCGCAGTCTGAATGAATGACAGAATTGTTGTTATCGTAATTGTGCGTGTCTTGATTTAATTCCACGTCGTTGCCCTGACAATTATCGACGACGGAGGGTTGTGAATCGTCGCTTTGCTTTGACAGCGAGGTAGTGTCGCCTACTTCGGAAGCAGATTGCATATCCGACTGCACTGTAGCAGGATCCTTCATGTCGTCGTTGTATACGTTATGTTCGTATTTCCTACCGTCAACTGGGTCCATAGGAGGGTCCACGTGACGCAGGCTTTCATGCGCCCACTTCTCTTCGTTACTCATCGGTATTGGCATATGATACTCATTTGAATCCAATATAGATTTCCTGCAAGGCATGTCAGCGGGTGCTATAGAGTGCTGCACATGATCGGCCGAATTGTGGATGTGTTTGGGTGTTTCCATAATGTGGGGCTCCGGTTCCGGTTCTCGGTTAAATTCTCTCCCAGGAGATATATCGCGTTCTTCTCTATCTTGTTCGAGGTTGTCGTTGACATCATCATCTCTTAAATCTCTCTCGTCACCGGAAGCGACGGCATGCTCTTGCGAACTATTCTCCGTTGGAGCTTTCTTGCTACTGAGCTGCATGCGTAGCCGATCCACTAAGTTCAACGTTTCCTGTGCACCTTGCTCTTTAGAGTCCTCTTTGAAGATGAATTCAGGATATAATGCGAAAGGTTTCATCATTTCATCGTGATTGAATCCGTCATCGACTGCCAACAAGTCGAATGCGAACAGCTCGTTATCCTTCTGTTGAGGAGAGCACATAGATCTATTGTGATATTGATTCGAGGGTATCTTGGCACTCTTGGATATCTCGACGCCTTGCACGTGGCTTGCATCTTGCGTGATCGTCTCCAGTGTCTGTGATCGCTTCTTAACGTTTTTAATCAAATGGTCATCGCCGTCGATGATAAGGCTCCTCGCGTCCATCGGTGTCCTCGGAGACTTTATCATAGTGTTCTCGTTTAGATTCGCTTGTATCTTAGCGAGCATTTTCACGCTGGTCTTCTCGGTACAGTCTGATGAATCGAATGATTTGTCGTCCGTCATGTATTTCTCGTTGCCGCCGGGCCTCTCTATTGGTGTCAGGACGTCAGTGGGGCTCGAAGGCTTAGGTAACCACTTCTCAGTGTCATTATAGTCGTCATTCATCCTAATCGGTGACTTTTTCTCCTCAATTTCTAGCGACGATGTTTCGACCGCGATGGGTTTCTTAGCAGGCGAAGAGGTCATGCGAGTGGAACTACTGTTATGAGCTTCGTATCGACTCTGCCGCCTTTGTTTTATCGGCTTGCTTTCGATTTGTTTTGGAGGATCGGGTTGTTCTTTCACATGTTTCTGTGATGGTTCTTTGACACTCATGCGCCTACTCGAAATACTCTTTCGTCTAAGTTCATTCTTCTTCGGACTCGGCTTGAACGCTGACGGAGAGTCTGTCTCAGATAGTTTCAAGTTATCGTCGGCTGATATACTCCGTCTCTTCGCTTTGAGCGAGTTCTGCTCGATGTCGTTGATCAAGCCCGGTTCTTCCTTGATAACCGTGTCGGTATCGATGTACGACGACTTTCGGCGCGTCTTCACTGTCTCTGCGTTCGTTTTCCGTTCCGGAGTTGGAAGTTCACCGGACTGGCGGCTCTCTTTGGAAGTTTTATCGGGATCAGGGGAATGACTGGAGTCGTCTTTAGATGGTTTTCTAGGTCCGGCATCAGGGATATGAGGCAAACTTCCGCTTGCAGCAACGCTTCTGGTCCGAGCACGCGTGGAGGCGCTCGCGTCACTGGCTCCAGGAGGTTCCTCTCTTTCAGCAATCGGCGATGATACCCCGCGCTCGGGCTCCCGTTCGGAAGTTTTAAGCTTCTTGTCAGGGGCCTTGCGAGGGGAAGTCGAATCGTTCGACGCATCGCTTTTACGCTTTCGGCGCCTTCTTGGCCTTTTAGGAGAAGGACTAGAGGAACCTGACCGGTCAGATTGGGAACTTTCAGAGTCGCTCGAGGCGCTGGTCGACGATAGAGGTCTTGACACCTTGTCGAGAAAGGGCAAGTCCACTGTCGGCCTGGAGCCCGGCGGAGAGAACACAGGCGGCTGTTTCACGGCAGGTTTGATCTCACGAGCTTTTGTCGCCGGCTTCGGGCAAGTCTTCTCCGGCTCATCCTCGTCCTCAGAACTCGACGACGATGAATAACTACTACTGCTCGAATTTGATGATGAACTCGAGCTGTCTTTGTCGTCACCTTTCTTTTTGTCATCTTCCTGTGGTGATTTGGATGATTCCTGTTTGTCGTCTTTCTTCTTGGCGGTTTCGACCGCCTCCGGGACGGGTCCTTTGCTGCCGATGCTCTTGATGTGAGCGGCGGCTTTCTTTGCCGCCTGTCTTTGGGGAACGTATGCAATCGTTTCTTTGTCGACGTCCTTAGATGACTTCCTGGTGGTTTTAGACGACGGACTTTTGATCTCTTTGCCTTTGCCCTTGCCTTTTAGTTTGGGTTGTTTGACTTCTTCACTGACCTTTTCTGTAGTCGCTCCGGATGTTTCCTCTTTCTTACCAGCCGATGTGGAACGCATATTCTCCGATGCCTTTTTAGCGGCTTGACGCTGAGGAACAATTAGATCAGTTGGATTGTCTTTTTGCTTTGAGTTTTTATTTTCCTTATTTTTAGCCTCATCATCAGACCCGCGAGTCTTAACCGGAGACGGCTTCTTTTCCTTGATTGATGGTTTTCTACCCCTTTTCTTCGGACCAGGTCTATCGTCGTCTGCGCTTTGTTCTTTCTTTTCAGAGTGGCTGGGTATGAACTCTTTCATGGCAGCTTTAGTTCTAGGCAACGATTGCTGGGCATCATTGGAACTGGTGGATCTTTCAGATTTTGATCTGGCAACCCTATCTGCTCGCCTTTTACTGTGAGTCTTAGACTCGCGTCTGTCAGTTGGTGAATCTTCGCTACTATCTGAGTAGATGTCTACTGGGAACTTAGAGCTCCTAGTTGTTCTGATGGGCATAAGATCGTCACTATCGGTGCCAGACTGGCCCAGTTTGCCCGCAGCCATCTCTTTCTCCATCTGTCGAAGCGTCTTGCTAGCATCTTTCTTGGGACGAGTGATCGCTGAATCATCTTCGCTACTGCTTTCAATGAGCGCCTTCGATTGCGGCATTTTCTTCTTCTTCTTGTCATTATTTCTTTCATCGCACTTGTCTTTTTTCCTCTCGGGGGTGCTCTCCTTTTTCTTGTCGTTACTCTTGTCGGGTTTCCTCTCGATTTTTCGGGGGGATCTCTTGCTTTTCGCTTTGGGAGATACTTTTTTCTTTGGCGACGTGGATGATTTTTTCTTAGATGTAGACGGTTGCTGTTCATCTTCCGTGCTGGAGCCGATGGCCCTCGCTCGATACTTGCTGGTACTGGGGCGAGCCATTTCCGCGTCGCTTTCTTCACTGGAGAGTCCGCTGTACATGCTGCCGCTGCGACGAGATCCGTTCACGTAATGTTTCCTGTATGGATTGGACGATTTCGATCGTCTCAACCCGTTACGGTCCTTTTTCGATTTGTCGTCGCTGCATCCCGGAGGTGCGATTCTCGCAAGTAGTTCGGCGAAGTCGCTCTTGTGATCAGCCGCGTCCGGATGCGAATATAGCTTGTCGTAAATGGAAGGTCCGTGGTTGGCCTCGATAATCGCGTTCATTTCGTCCACGGGGATGTCTTCTCCCGCGGATAGCACGGCCACTTGTTTATGAAAAGTCTGTTCACGCATACGAAAGAAGGAACGCGATAGTTTCTCCCGCCTGCTGACCATATAGCAGAGATTACGAACGCGTTCTAGGTCCTGCCTCAGCTGTACGAACATTTTCATTTTGTCAAGATCGGCCTGTTCCTGTCGATGGGAGAGCAACTCGCTGTCGTCCGACTTGGGCGGCAGCAGCGGCCGGTTGTGTCCGGCGCGTCGTTTTATCTTCCAGAAATTGTAAATGTAGTTAATGGCGTCTTGGTCCACGTCGAGGAGATGCGAGCTGATGTCTTTGACGCTGACATGTTTCTCGAATTCTTTCTCGAACTCTTTAAAGCGAGCGGCACGTGCCTGCGTTTTCTCCTCCGAAGTCATATCCTTGCGGCGCTTCCTTTTCACTTCCTCCTCCTCCGATCCGGAACCCGACGACTTCTCCTTCTTGGAGTTAACACTATGTTTTTGACAATACGACCGCAGCTTTACACCGTCGTCCGCATTTTCGTCTTCGATTATGGCTCGCATTTCGAGTCCATGTTTAAATGCACATGTAACGTGATAGGCAGTCTTACAACTTTTCACTGAGCACTGTATGCACGCGCCTTTACGTTCGCGGCAGAGGACACACACTAGGGACCAGCGAGAGGCGGGAATCGACGAGATCTTGGTAATGGGCTCCATTTTCTCGGCGCAGCCAATGGACACTTCGGGGATCCATAGTACACAGCTGACATGAGCCCACTTGTGGCCTGAAGGGGTACATTTCATGGCACCCCCTAAGTTAGGGCAGAGCACACAAGTGGGTCTGACGCTATCCCCGCACGGCCTGCACAACCACTGCCCTGTAACGACAAAGCCGGGAGATTAGTACGACGAACGAGAGGTAAACTCGTTCAGGGTATATAGTTAGTCGGTCCTTAAATAATATCACAAGAAAAAATGGTCATAATATGAAAAAAGGTCATATTAATTAAAAAAATGTTTTATATATATTGAACAAGCATTTAATTATGATAACTAACATAAAATATAAAACCATGTGTCTATATCTGCCACTGCTTTCGTCAAAGATGCCTTAAGGCTCACCAGGTTTTTATGCAGTTTAGCTTTAGCATGCTTTTAACACACTTTTTCCTCTAAAACTTGCCATATTTTGTAATCCAAAGGATTAAGAGGCCGTCTACGAAATCTAGATGATATTCGGAAATCTCACGCACATGTGCGAGAGCCAAAGGTAGCTTGTGTGCGTGAGTCCGGAGTAGTCGATGGCCAGTACGGCTATTATATTTTGATATCGTGTTTCTTTTTATTTGAAACTAGCGACCCGCCCCGGCTTCGCACGGGTAGCAGAAATAGGTATAGTGAACGTTTAACAGGAGTAAATTCGTGATACATTGTACTTTAATAGATATAATGGTTTACGCAGCGCACGCAAATTAATGACTATTTCTGTTACAATGACCAAACCTTAACACATGTATAAATTTATCGTGGGCTATTTTGAAGATATTGATAAGTACTAAAAACCCCTAGTACATTACATTAATCTACCACCAATACTTTTCACATCGCATGCATATAATTACTTTCGATTATTGTGACTAAACCAAAATAGATGGATATAATGTCCGTAGACTATTTTGTAGATATTGGTAAATACTACAAACCCCTAGTACATTACTTTAATCTACCACCAATAGTTTTCACACCGCATGAAAAATAATCACTGCTTCGATTATTGTGACTAAACCAAAAAAGGTGGATATAATCTATTATGTATACTGTTTTGTAGGTATTGATAATTACTACAATCCCCTACTACATTAATCTACCACCGATAGTTTTCACACCGCATGAAAAATAATCACTGCTTCGATTATTGTGACTAAACCAAAAAAGATGGATATAATTTATGTATACTGTTTTGTAGGTATTGATAAGTACTACAAACCCCTAGTACATTACTTTAATCTACCACCGATAGTTTACACACCGCATCAAAAATAATCACTAGTCGATTATTGTGACTAAACCAAAAAAGATGGATATAATCTATGTATACTGTTTTGTAGGTATTGATAAGTACTACAAACCCTTAGTACATTACTTTACTCTACCACCAATAGTTTTCACACCGCATCAAAAATAATCACTGCTTCGATTATTGTGACTTAACCAAAAAAGATGGATATAATCTATGTATTCTGTTTTATAGGTATTGATAATTACTACAAACCCCTAGTACATTACTTTATTCTACCTCCAATACTTATAACAGCGCATTCATATTATGTCTGTTTCGATTATTGTGACTAAACCAAAATAGATGGATGAAATATCCGTGGACTATTTTGTAGATATTAGTAAGTACTACAAACCCCTAGTACATTATTTTATTCTACCTTCAATAGATTTCACAGCGCACGCAAATTAATGAATATATGTGACACCTTGGTTCACAATATTGCAGTTTTCTTACGGATCCCTAATATTTTTCAAAATATCATATAGCCTATGTCACTCACACTGAATTAAGCTATCCATAAGTGAAAGAATTTTTAAAATCGGTTCAGTAGTTTCGGAGCCTATTCGTTACAAATAAAAAAACAAAAAAACAAAGATTCTCTCTTTATAATATTAGTATAGATAAAGGGTCTTAAAAAAGATTAGTAATTACCAATTTTTAAAAAAAATTGAATTTTTAAGATTTTGAAGTTTATATCTGTGGATTTGATTTTTAATCCATAAAAAAATTAAGTAGCATAATAGAATTATGCTACTTAACCGAAATCAAAAGCAATGCTTTACCTATTTTCACTACAATTTGAATCAGTTAAATATTTTTTTACACAGAAATTTTATATATACGTACATACATACATTAAGACTAATTCTTGTTTCTGATGTAGCAATAAAGAGTTTATATCTATCATACATACATACATACAGTCACGCCTTGTTCCCGGTGGGGTAGGCAGAGACAATTTCCCTCCACTTGCTACGATCCTGACATACAACTTTCGCTTCGTTCACTTTCATGACATTTTTCATCATGTATGAATTCGTCTTCTATCGAATCTCGTCGGTTGTAGGTACTTTTCACTTGGCCTTTCCTAAGAACAACGTCAAATTGTTCATGAAAAGTACGCCTAGGTCGACCGCTACCGTCTTGACCATTCACACTAGCCTTATAAATATCTTTTGTTAATCTCCTAATAAATAAATTAAAACGATAGAAAATTAAAAAAAAAGATGTTAATTTAAATGTTAATCTAATTGAAATATATTCGAAAATCGAACACATTACATACAAAAAAAAACTTTTAATTTTTTGTGACATTATTTAAGGACCGGCTAGGTATTAGTAATCTACTAACCGTCTGGTATGACAGTGATGCCGTAGCAAGCTTGATGCACGCAGATGTTACAGGAATCGCAGAACACCATCTCGTTGCCGTCCTCCGAGTCCGGCGACCGACACACGTCGCAGATCACATTCTCGTCATATTCGATGCCGAGACCCTCCTCCGACTTCATGATTGCTTGTATTTTCTCCCATGTGCGTAACTGGAAACACAAACCAATTATCATCATCATCATCACTGTCGTAGGAAGTCCATGGCTGGACATAGACCTCCCCCAAAATGAGGTTTTGATATTACTCGCCACGCTTGGCTGGCGGGTTGGCGAGCGTAGTTTGATGGTTTTTACACAGAAGATGCTGCTGCCCGTCCTCTGGATCTCATAATCGAGTTATAATTTTTAGCAAATATTATAAAACACATTTTCATTCAAGATTCTACGTGAAGTCTTTGTCGCGACTTGTCTCAAAAAATATTACCTAAATAATGAAACAAAATCTATGACCAATTAGATAAAGAAGCTCTGGCCATCATATATGGTGTGCAAAAGCACCACCAGTATTTATTTGGTAGATCTTTTTTATTGAGAACAGACCATAAACCTCTTACATATATATTTGGGCCTAAATTAGGTATTCGGTATACCCCAAACCGAAGCAAGTCAATTCGCCGGTCGCTGAGCGGTTAAATTTGCGGCGTATGCATACACTATTGAAGATGTACCAACAAAAAAGAAATGGCAACGCCGATACTTTGTCTCGCTTACCATTTAGCCACGGGGGTAAACACAGTAAGTAAAACGAACTCAGGATATTATGTTATTTATATCGTATCGATGAGACCCTACACATAGTATCTCACTCAAAAGTTTATATTACACCAAATGCAGTTATGCTGGTAGTACTCAGGAGTAACGTTACGTACTTGGTAAAAAAAATTCATCAACTAGATAAAATGCGCCAGGAAATTATCGATTCATTTAATAATTCGCCATAACGCCCTTGTTATTAAATAAATCTGACTTAATGCTAGAAAAGTATTTTGACAAGTTACCACAAAAATAAAATAATTTGAAAAACTTTTAAATTGAAGCATTTTCATCGTGTTCTCAGCGAATTCTTTCATTAAATTTGATACCTATACCATGGGCAAGCCCAAAAAATAACTTGTAAAAACTATTTGAGTTGCAAAATATGATCCAAACATATTATGCATGATACGATACAAGCATCGCAATTTCAAAACTATCTTGTAAAATATAACAGAAATTTTCATAATCCTTTGTGCATTTTCATCCTTGCCCTATTTGAACAACATGATACACGATATAATACACGATTATATTTCCCTTTGACGGTAACTTTCGTCAAATAGTTCATAAAAGTTGACTGCGCTTGTAGATGACGCGTTTGATATCCGCCAGCGATGCAACGTTAAATTGTATGGAAATAAAACGAGCGTGTGTAACGGGCTTATTATATAGCATGTTGAAAGCTCTGCAGATCGATGTGTTAGCATAAATAGGCAGTATTATATAATTTACCTCGTGTACGTAATGTCAAGACGGGATATGTGACGTTCCTAGCAATTATTGGGCGCCATATACCTAAATAGCGTTTTTAGCGTGAGCTCTGCGTTTTCATATCAGAAGTTGTGCAGAAATAAAGCTTTGGATAAAAGGTACCGAAGAATTTGGAAGTAGTAGGTTACGAAACGAAGCATAGATAATAGACAGGTCTCCGCGCGCGCTCCGGCTCTATCCCGGTGCCATATTTCCCAAATGCGGCAACTAAAACTACACTGAAATCGGCATACTCGAGCTTGTGATAAAAAAAAAAGTGCACACTAGCACTTCTTGCAGACTGATTTTTAACGTATACTACACAATTCGAAAATAACCGCATCTTCGAAGCTGTTGATTTTAGATGTATCTGTCTGGTAAGAGTTCAAGGGAAGACTTATCAATTATAAAAAGAATTCCGAAAATAGAAATTACGTAGGAGTTTATCGCAAAAAGTTTTCTAGTAAAGCTAAGAATAACCCCAACAATTGTATTGTTCGAATAAACATTTCCCATAAATGTTCAAGCACAATTTGTTTTCATCATCAGCATTACGACACAATTTCTGAGCAAAACTGTTGTGAGCCAAACAAAAAAAAAAATTTTAGTTTTAAATAATTTGTAATGCCAGATTACTTATTATGACTAAATGTGCTCTGCGGTTTCGCCCGTGGAGTCGCTCCGTATGTATATGGGAAATCTGTTAAGTAGGCCTGGAATGTCATTTTTCGTGGTCAATATTCGTCAACGTATAGACGAATTTTTTCTATGAGTTATCTGTTTCGAGTTTCGAGCACGAACAGAATGCTTTTTATTTTCGCAAGTATCAATGTCGCCAGTCAAAAAGTGCTCATTCTAGCCATGCAGGGTAATTATAACGGAATAATTATTTAAAGGAATAAATTTATTGACCCTACCATCTTTATACATCTATATGAGAACATAATGTGTAACTTGTAATAATAGTGACCTCCATAATTTTAATACTAGGAATAAAGACGAAATAGCTGTACCTAGCTTTAGATTATCTAAAACAAAAACAGTTTCTATAATAAAATCCTATAAAAAAGAGATTTTTCGAAAGAGATTTTTTTGTAGTGGTAGGCCTCTTTGGAAGGGGCCACCTGGGGAAGTACCACACCTTTGCCAGTTATTCATCCGCCAAGCAGTAATGTCCAAACATTACTGTGTTCCGGTATGAAGGGCAATGTTACCAGCGAAATTACTGGGCATGATGAGATTCATCAACTCATATCTCAAGGTGACAGGCGCAGTGCAGTGCCACGCAGAATTTTGAATTTCAAAACACTGGGTGGCACTATGTCTGATATGGGCAATCATGATGCTTACCATCAGGCACCTGATTAGCTAGTCTTGTCACACTCACTATCATAAAAAAAAAAAAAAAAATCTCATGGCTCTCAGAGGATAAATTCAAAATCTAAACAAAGTCAGTACCTACAAAGGAACACTCAGAAAGTTTTCCGAAAATAAAAAAATGTTTTATAGGTCTATATTTTTTTTTATTAAATCTTTTCAAAGTACTCCACCACTCTCTATACAAAGTTTCAAGCGTCTAACTAGTTGTCTAGTTAAACACTTTTTGCCGCAAACACCTCGTTTACAGCCTGATAGAAATAAGTAGAAGCATAGAAATAGGTAATTCAAGTACGAAAGATGATGGAAGACAGAAAGAACAAGTATGCGGTATGAAAGTACGAGAGGTAGCAAAATCGAGAACTAGTATGAAAGGATATAGTGTAGAACAAGCCTCCGTCCACAAAAACGGAGGTAGGATGAAAATTAAAAAAGGCTCTAAGTAGGGTGACCCAAGCGTCTGACAAGCGTGCTGTCCAGGTAGAACCTCATTTTGAGCGCGGTGTTCGCAGGCGCGTGTTCGTGGAAGAGCAAGTAGCCCGCGGAGCCGTGTTTGGTCGCTTGTTGCTCATAAAAGAGAAAACTTCTGCCAAGCATTTGGTACTACACCATTCGGCATTGATGCTTCTTTGATTCCGTAGAGGAAATGACACCAAGTAGCCAGTCAAATTGAAAAAGCTCGCGATCAAAATCTTGCCCCCGCTTCTAGATCGCTTTACTTTCGTAGGCGTTGATTAATTTTGAAACACCCAAACCGTCGAATGGCGCTTCGTTTTGGATCGTATTGATAAATCCAGGACTCATCACCTGTAATGACCTGTAATGTCGTAAACACACCGAGATGAGCCTGCTTCAAAATTTGTTTACCATATCACGGCATCATTTCACCCGGGCCTGCTTCTAAGCATCGGTGAAGTTGCGCGTCACCCAGCGTATAACTATCCTCCTCACGCGAAGATGCACGTGCAGAATTTCTTGAAGGCTTCCCGATCCAACCTGCAGTATGTGTGAATCTCTTGATAAGTAACTCGCCTATTGTCTTGGATTAAATTTTTCACTGCTAGCACGTTTTCTTCCGTAACAACCGTCAAAGGGCGACCACTTCTTTCTTCATCCCCCAAAGTCGACCGCGCTTGAATTCGTTATACCAACGATACACGGTTGCCTTAGAAGGGCTTTCATTCATGAATGCCATTTGAAGTCTATCGTACGATTCCTCCGGTGCCAGGCCACACTTGAAATCGTAAAAAATCATAGCGCGAAAATGTTCTCAGCGCAGATCCATTTTTTCAATCAGTCACAATAAATTAGCTAGCAAACAATGTGGAGGGAAATTTTGAAATTGGAACGTACCTATTTTTACTTATATGGTACTTAATATTTTCAAAATAGATTATAACGGTCAGTCTCTTATACATTAAAATTTTTTTTCGCAAGATTTTCGGAGTGGCCTGGTATAGGACAAAGATGTTTAGAAAGTTCTGCATAGCCACCACAAACGAATGTAACCAAACCAAATATTGTACAACTTCGTTCTCATCGTAAAGGTCATTCATCATTCTGAACGCACAGATTCATTACTCTTTAAATTCATTGACTTGCAAAAGTGTCACATGTGTCATATTGTCACCAAATTGAATAAAAGGATTTGACATTGAAGTTGAGCGCGACACAGACCAATACATTCCGGGCAATATTATCCGAAGAGATTCGCTCGGGTTAGAAATGCATAATGGGTAATTATCTCATAGTCATAACATCGCGAGGTGAAACACAATTGCATTTCGAGTAGAAATTCTAATCAATGTCTTAGGTAGCACTGCAGTCGTGATGTGCCAGTGTGTCGCCTATCATCATCAGGCGAACGTAGTTCTCCTTTCATTTACGTAATATCACAAAATTTCAAACCCGATCATATACAAACTTAAACCGGTTTTATTTGCAAAGATACGTACAAATTACAGCATCCTACTAACTATTAGCAAATACACTTTACACCACTAGAATTTAATCGTACTCTGATTTCAGTTTTACGTTAAAAGCTTCAACATTCAGTGAATTCAATTACGAGTAATTGCTTCGAGTTTTTCGAGTTACATGAACTGGATAAATCAAAACCCTGTTGCAAGATTCACAAATGCAATACAGATCTAATTAATACTAAACGGACGTTTTAAAGGATTGCGTTTCTCATGTTATTCATGTATTTTATTGGTCAATGACATGTAATAGGGGGCGAGCCTATTGCCGTCTACCGGGCACAGTTCCAGACTCCAGCCAGTTATTGAGGTAATACCTAATAGTTTTTTTTTATTAAAATATTTTTCCTGACCAGGGGATCGAACCTAGTATCTCACGGGGATTTTTAGACTAAGTCACGACCGGCAGCCGAGCTTACGCCCACTACGCCAATGTACGGTCTATATTATATTACCTCCATTATGGCCGTTATAAATCGAACTTTATGCTGTAATAGGTTGGATCGTGATGCTCATTTGATCGTTAAGATACATTTGCACATACAGCTGGTAAAACAAGAGGTAAAACAAGAGGTAAAAAGGCGCCCCTTGATACATTGACAATAGTCAATGTGTTAATGAAAGGCTTGCGTTGTATTGATCAAGTGGTCAGGTAAACCAATTAGCTTTGATCGTCCATCGATGCAACACGACACGGCGCGCTTCGATATCCGCTATGTGGTGATTGCAATGGAGGTCCGAACTCCTGACCTATGGGTATAGTATACCTATGCATTAAGCGAATATACACTGATATAGACCTTACTAGATTTCGTGTGAGCATGTACATCATGCGTCTGTGTGTGTGTCAAAGTGAGTGAAATTATATTACTTCGGTGCAGTAATTTAGTCCGCACACCACAGTTACCTATCTGACTCAGTAGGTAGGAAAAAATGACACGCTTGTGTAGGCGTGCCTTTTCCATTAAATAATACTCGAACACTTCAGCATATTTTACATGATTTATTCCAAGCCCACCATCTTCAATCTCGCTCTACAATCATCTGTCGCGCTGGCATCCACCTCCCTGTGTTGCCATCGCGCCCTCGCACATGCCATAGATCTCCGTGAAATCACACGTTGCCATTAATACTTTCCATAAAACCACCAAAACGTTCACAGAATCCGTAACATGCGCGTCACAAAATAACATCAACCCTACACTTGGTTCTCATTAAAAAGAAGAAGACTTGCGATGTATTTTATGCGATGTAATTTTCATAAAAATTGTACACATACATTAAGAGCGTGTCCAGATCAGGCAAAAGATCGACGCGTTCTTTAGATCTAGACACGCATTGAGGTTTTCGGCCTGTCCCATCACTTGCTTGGAGTTTGAAGTTTTGATTTTTTTACTACCTATATGCATGATTAAGTTTTCATAGCGCAAAAAAAGCCGGTCTTTATATTAAAGCATAAACGGATTTTTAAAATACACTTTCAAGTAGTAATACTCAAAATAGAAAATGATGAACGCGAAAGAGCACTCTCATATAGTCAATTATGCAAGAACTTTTAGCACTTAACGTACGTAGCACAAACGTGATAATATTTATGATTTCACTGATTTTTATAAAGTAATTTGCCTCCGCTGCATTTGTTTGCCTGTTCAAGATTAACTTAAAAAAAAAAAAAAACTAATAATATGGGACAACTTTCACACACGGTCCATCTGGTCCCAAACTAGACTAGAAGCCTGTACTTTGGCAACCAGATGACTGATAAACATACTTATATATGCTTATAACACCCAGACACAGATAACCACCACCAGAATAACTAAAATGTATTTTATATGGTTCAGCAATGTAATAAAATCTAGTCTAGAGGAAGGTTTATATATAGACCCGCGCCCGCGATGGCGTTTCTTAGCAATACCACTGTGATTCTACCAAACCTTTCAATCGATTCAATAGTTTCAGCGTAAGCTTGAGGCAGTCTTGAGTGGCTGTCTCGACCCGGAACTGAGTCTAGCGGACATACAGCCGTAGAGGTCATAAGACTACAACACACATAAGTACGAGTACCAAAACACACATTAATATACAAGTTTTCTTAAGCCAGATATTCACTTCACTTGAGGCAGCCTCGGGCTGAGGCACTAACTCGAGCAGAGGCTGCGGCAGAGATCGTTGCTCGAGACGAGCACTCAAGAACGAGAACGCGACGATAACGAGACGAGAACACGGCGAGCTAAACGAAACTACACGTGTTAATAATCCTCTCCTTGTAAAGTAGGTATATATCTATAGGCACTAGTAACACGAACTACGGCCCTACGATGCACAAAGCTGGCAAATTCAATAATGTTCATGCAAGTGAATGATTGGCGCGCAGCCTTCGTTTGCATTGCTTCGGGACAGCGCCGGAACTTTTATTACTTAGTGGTTTCTACTCATATAATCATACAGGTGTTATGAGGAAGTTTACCACTGAATATTGGAATACCGAATTTTCTTTTCAACAGAATATATCGAGTCTATTCATAAGTTATAAATAGACCTATTCTTTAACCTCAAAAAATTGATAAAAGGATTTAAAACGCGATTTAAATCTCTGCGTCACAGCAAATATATAGAACATGATGAAAAGACATGGAAATGATCTCAAAGCGGTATGGTAAATACTGTCACAACTTTTGTAACAAAAAGTTATATATATATATATATACTAGCGACCCGTCCCGGCTTCGCACGGGTAGCAGAAGTAGGTATAGTGGACGTTTAACAGAAGTAAATTCGTGATACATTGTATTTTAATAGATATAACCCTAATAGTTTACGCAGCGCACGCAAATTAATGACTATTTCTGTTACAATGACCAAACCTTAACACATGTTATAATTTATCTTGGGCTATTTTGAAGATATTGATGAGTACTACAAACCCCTAGTACATTACTTTATTCTACCACCAAAACTTTTCACACCGCATGAAAAATAATCACTGCTTCGATTATTGCGACTAAACCAGAAAAGATGGATATAATCTATGTATACTGTTTTGTAGGTATTGATAATTAATACAATCCCCTAGAACATTACTTTAATCTACCACCGATAGTTGTCACACCGCATGAAAAATAATCACTGCTTCGATTATTGTGACTAAACCAAAAAAGATGGATATAATCTATGTATACTGTTTTGTAGGTATTGATAAGTACTACAAACCCCTAGTACATGACTTTACTCTACCACCAATAGTTTTCACACCGCATGAATAATATTCACCGTTTCGATTATTGTGACTAAACCAAAATAGATGGATATAATCTATGTATACTGTTTTGTAGGTATTAATAAGTACTACAAACCCCTAGTACATTACTTTACTCTACCACCAATAGTTTTCACACCGCATGAAAAATAATCACTGCTTCAATTATTGTGACTAAACCAAAAAAGATGGATATAATCTATGTATACTGTTTTGTAGGTATTGATAAGTACTACAAACCCCTAGTACATGACTTTACTCTACCACCAATAGTTTTCACACCGCATGAATAATATTCACCGTTTCGATTATTGTGACTAAACCAAAATAGATGGATATAATCTATGTATACTGTTTTGTAGGTATTAATAAGTACTACAAACCCCTAGTACATTACTTGACTCTACCACCAATAGTTTTCACACCGCATGAAAAATAATCACTTTTTCGATTATTGTGACTAAACCAAAAAAGATGGATATAATCTATGTATACTGTTTTGTAGGTATTGATAAGTACTACAAACCCCTAGTACATTACTTTACTCTACCACCAATAGTTTTCACACCGCATGAAAACTAATCACTTTTTCGATTATTGTGACTAAACCAAAAAAGATGGATATAATCTATGCATACTGTTTTGTAGGTATTGATAAGTACTACAAACCCCTAGTACATTACTTTACTCTATCACCAATAGTTTTTACACCGCATGAAAAATAATCACTTTTTCGATTATTGTGACTAAACCAAAAAAGATAGATATAATCTATGTATACTGTTTTGTAGGTATTGATAAGTACTACAAACCCCTAGTACATTACTTTACTCTACCACCAATAGTTTTCACACCGCATGTAAAATAATCACTTTTTCGATTATTGTGACTAAACCAAAAAAGATGGATATAATCTATGTATACTGTTTTGTAGGTATTGATAAGTACTACAAACCCCTAGTACATTACTTTACTCTACCACCAGTAGTTTTCACACCGCATGAAAAATAATCACTTTTTCGATTATTGTGACTAAACCAAAAAAGATGGATATAATCTATGTATACTGTTTTGTAGGTATTGATAAGTACTACAAACCCCTAGTACATTACTTTATTCTACCACCAATACTTTTCACAGCGCATGCATATAATGTCTGTTTCGATTATTGTGACTAAACCAAAATAGATGGATAAAATTTCCGTGGACTATTTTGTAGATATTGATAAGTACTACAAACCCCTGGTACATTATATTAATCTACCATCAATGGATTTCACAGCGCACGCAAATTTATGAATATGGTAATTATGTTATGTGACACCTTGGTTCACAATATTGCAGTTTTCTTACGGATCCCTATTTTTTTTCAAAATCTCATATAGCCTATGGCACTCACACTGAATTAAGCTATCCATAAGTGAAAGAATTTTTAAAATCGGTCCAGTAGTTTCGGAGCCTATTCGTTACAAACAAAAAAACAAAAAAACAAAAAATCAAAAAAACAAAAAAACAAAGTTTCTCTCTTTATAATATTAGTATAGATATATATATATATATATATATATATATATATATATATATATATATATATATATATATAAAACAGATAAATTGTTCAAAAGTATGGTGTTTATGATGTGTCATCATCAAATCTATGATCACACACACGGATGTGCTAAGAAGGATGGTCACGTTGCTGGTCATTAATTAATCGAGATAAAATTGAACAAACGGAATAATAAATGTTACAGATAATTTTAACAAGTGCGTTTTACCGAGTGACAAATTGCATCAAAATCAATGTTGCGAACATGCAATTATTACTTACCTAGATTTGTACTGTACAGTCCATGGAACCGTGAATCTAGGTCAGTTCAATATACATCCGAACGAGGTGTGTGATTTCATTAATTAAAATAATTGCATCCCGGATATCGACATCTAACTCTAGTGACAAGTTCGGTTTATCCGAAATAATCTCTTTTCTCAGATTCATTGACTAAAGTGCACAAAGATTAAGTCAAAAAAATTATTCATTTAGTTTTGAGTAACAAGTTTTTTCTCATTATTCTCAGTAAACCCTTTCCTTTGATAAACATATCACAAAAACTAACTAGTCCGCCATCTTTGGCGTGTATGCAAAATCTGATCTCAATCGGTTGTTTAAAAATTTAGTTGCAAGACTTGACCCGAACATCCATTGCAAGTTAATTAAAAGCTACTCTGAGTGGAATACGCCTAGACATTTTATAAGACATCAAAGTCTGAGTAAGAATAGACCGAGTAAGAATTAATAGACTTTTTGTACCATGTATACCTTTTGAGATTCAGTTAGATTCAGATTAGAGTTTCAGTCCAATTTTAAATCGAATTTCAGAATATCATTACCTATACAATTAAGCTCACCTATGTAGAGTTTTGCGCAAAATTAGTTCTAGCGATTACTCGTGTTCCCTTGGTTCTTGGGGATAGGCTTTCGTTTTATTTTATTTGGACGGATGTGTACTTTATGTTCTTACACTACTAAACCAAAATCTATAATGTAGTTTTGAATATGTATGATGTGGAATGCTAAATAAATAAATGCAAGCTGTAGGCTTGCATTCGGTCAATTAAGCTGTACCTCTCATATTAGTCAGTCAATTCTTTAGTAAAGAGAGATTTTAGATGAAAAACAAATAAGCCACTTAATGCAAGAAATGCACGTTTTTTATTGCATAATCTACCTCACCACCTTTTATGTACGCGGTCAATATCCCGTTTTTCTTTTACTCTCAGCGGCTTACGTAAATGCAATTTTCTTTTTAATTACTTCCTTTTTAATCATGAAAAGTCTCGGAAATCTTTTTTACGAGTTTTTTTGGTTTTCCTTCTTTTTATCTTAACCATTTGATGTAAAATTAATGAAACGTTCTAAACACCAAAAAATACAACTAAAACAAAAGCATGTAGACCTAACAAAATTTGAATTTTAAACCCTGATTGATACATGCTAGGTCGAGCTAAGTATCACAGAATACAAATAAGGGACCTAAGCAGGCCTGTGACACTCCACGTTTTTGCTGTGAAGCTACAGGTACCCTGAGCGCGGCGTCTGGACGTGCTAATTCAGTGGGTTGGTCGCCGGCACAGTCGCAGGTTAGCACGTAGCGTTGCGTCATCCATTGTTTTGTGTTCCGTGGTCCATTCCATCACCCGTATTCAAGAACGATATCTAATATGTGGTCTCACAGTACTCCCGAATGCATAGGGCCGGTAAATCCAATTCCTAACAATACTTGAGTGAGATCTAACGATATGCGTTTATTCGGGGCGGCCCTTACGTAAAGAGACCTATTTTAACGCACGTATAGTGGAGTCTACAATATAAATGATCCTCTATACTCTGTGGTAATTATGAGATTTTTTCTCGGTACATATTTTGCGACGTTTTAATTTTTTTAATATGTTAGAACATTGTTTATTAATTCAACTAGTTCCTGAAAACTGACGATTTTATGTCATCCGCAAATCAGGCAAAAACGGATCAATCATAGCGTTCGCATAGATTGCTATGCGAACGGTGCGTGTAGCTGGCTTTGTTTGTGAATGAGATGGCCTGCCGTGACGAAAGCAGTGAGAAATCCCTTACTTAGCACAGTGTTGCTTGCTACTTTACGTAAGTTTTATTCTTGAATACGGGCGTAAATGTATATAACATATATCCTCCTATCCTACTAATTATATTATAGATGCGAATGTTTGTGAGGAAGGATGGATGAATGGATGTTTATTACTACCCTGGATGTTTATTACTACCCTATAGCTTAGTAATAGCTACCCAGACACAGATCAAACAGGCATGTTCATGCACACAAATGTTTGACCTGGCTGGTGATCGAACCCGGGACCTGCGGCACAGAAAGCAGAGTTACTACCATCAGAGACAACGAGGCGTCACATTCGGCTGGTCAAATTATTACAAGAGTGCGAACTCCACGTTTTTCTTACTTCCAATGGCCATCGAAAGGTAATAATGCATGTCTTTTAATAAATTTGTAGGTACCTACAACTCCCAAATGTTTACACAATTTTTAACTCATACAAACATGTCCCCCGCCACTCGTATTACCTTACACTGCTTACACCTAAAACCTAAGATAATTATATAGTTTCATAAACAAATTAAAAAGATTACATCCCTAATGTCGTCAGAAGGAATAAGAGATACGTGATCTTTATTGCGTCGGAGCTCTAGAGTCGCTATTTATTTGAATGATTTTGAGGAGTGTCCTTTCTGTCCCTTATTTGTATTCTGTGACATAAGGCACACTCCTCAAAATCATTCAAATAAATAACGACTCTAGCTATAGTGCAATTCAGGTCGCACGGCGCCTAACTAATTATCGTTCAAGCTGCGTCACTTTCTATCGCGTATCTCTTATTCCTTCTGACGACGTTAGGGATGTAATCTTTTACTTTGTCTATGAAACTATATAATATTATCTTAGGTTTTAGGTGTAATCAGTGTAAGATAATACGAGTGCACAATAATTATACATGTTGTAAGTATAATTATTGTGTAATCATTTTGGAGCTAGGACGATTTAACCACTGGACGCGAATTGTACATAATGAAGTATGAAAACACGTTCAACCGATTTTTGCGGGGGGAGGAGGATTTCACACATTGCTGACTTTTACGAAGATGTACACACACTACCGTAATATTCGTATCCATAATTGCGCGCACACAAAGATTTACCTTTGTGTATTATATTGTTGCACTATTCTCGCATGTAGCATTGTCACTGTCTAAGAGCAAAACAACTGACAATTGCGATTAAAATGACAGAGAGAAAAATTGGGTACTTCCCACTTGATCCCCATCTCCTTGCCCACCACTAGTGACAACTGCAATTTTTATTTCAGAATATGTATTCCACTCGTGACATGTGGGAATTGCCTATCATACATATATTGATTCTTACATCCTCAATTCAACCCTCACCTTATATAAATGTTGAACTTCCAGCTACCGTTAGAATAATTATAAGTAATTTACGCTAGCCATAGAAAAGAATACTAGACGGGGCCTGCTGGTGCATCCATTCATTCTGATTACGATATTATAATAATAGGTAGTATGTGTAATGTACATAATATTACGGTAGATGTGATTAATTGAAAATTATCAATAATTATCGATCAATAATTATTTTCAATAAAACACATTTACCGTAGCATATAATATATACGTATATATACATATATATACGTACTTGACAAAATATTATAATGATGCAATTAATGACGTTATAATAATATTATGAATTTATAACGTATAATATTATGTGATTTATGAAACATATTCTAAAAATATTTTTTTATTTTGTCCTACTTGCCACCATTAGTGACCTAGAAAAAAGTCCCAGTGTTGACCAAAAAGGTGTGGACAGCGAGAAGTACCCGTAAAATTATGTCACCTACACTAGTGCTTGACATAGTCGATAAATTGCTATCGAGGACGAATGAAAGAACAACGAGTTTATGATAGTCTGACAATAAATATTCAAATACGATTTTGAAAATACGGTTTTTTTTTATATGGGTTGGCCGAGCTGTTGATGAAACCAGATGATAGCTTGTCAGACGCGGATACTATTACTATTTAGTGCTACTATTAAGTTGCTGATAAGCTTATCCCCGCCATTCAGTAGGCTTGATTTTGCCTTTTAGTTAATATTAGGTCCTTACATAGGAAATTGGCATTTTGTACGGGAGGAATATATTATAGTAATTTTTTTTTTGTAAATTATATTTAATTAATCAAAGTATGCACCGTTGTTATCTATGCATTTTGGCCATCTCATGGGTAGTTCATGAATCCCTTTAGTAAAAAAACCATGGGGGCGAGTATCAATAAACTCTTTGAAGGCGGTTTGGACTGCCACATCGGATTTGAATTGTTTTCCTTGTAAGAAGTTGTACAAATACCGGAAAAAATGGTAATCTGTTGTAGCGAGGTCCGGAGAGTACGGTGGATGTCGCAGACATTCCAATTGTAGCTCATCTAACTTAGTGGTTGTTTGTTGTGCAGTGTGTGGTCTTGCGTTGTCGTGAAGCAGCAGTGGCCTAGAGCGTTTGACTAATCTCGGTTGTTTAGCAGCTAGTTCTTCCTTCATGGTTTGCAGTTGCTGATAATAGATATCTGCCGTAATCGTTAGGCCAGATTTTAGAAAGCGAACGACAGTGAACGACCAAACACGCACAAGTATCTTTTTCTGAGTCAATTTTCGTTTAGGGGAAGATTCGGCTGGGACTCCAGGGTTCAGCCATTGCGACAAGCGCTTCTGATTATCGTACAGTATCCACTTTTTATCACAAGTAATGATTCGATTTAAAATCCCTTCATTATTGTGTCGGTTGAGCTCAATTTATGCTCAATTTATGAGGTACACATCGTTAAATTTTTTTTACTTTCCCGATTTGCTTCAAGTGTATTAATACAGTTTTATCGATATATGTCATTTATTTTTATCGATATTATTATACCTACTTAAAACATTGTCAAGCCCTAGTAAATTTGACTTTGACGTAAATAATCCAGGTAATTTAGATAGGTGTTTTTTGTTCGTGGTGTATAATACTTCATGACCGTTTATTAAATATAGTCGGATTAAGTTGGATATATTTTTTCAATTGATATTAATTATTGGTATAAATAGCTGTATTAATAAAGAAAAATTAAACTTACAAGTGAAAAGAAACATTAGTTGCTCGACCACTATAACTTTTACACCATTTAACTGCACGTTTCGTCATTTTTTTAAATATGTTTTTCTCCCGATGGTGTACGAACGACTGTGACAGTAAAACTACAACGATGTCCGATGTTTCATGGTATTAACCTGCGGGGTATTAGGCGAGAACGGAATGAAGGCGCGTCCAGTGGTTAATTCGTTCAAGTTTTGGAGTTGTACCTACTACCTACTTATTTCCTAATAGACAAGCATTATTACTTTTCGATGTCCTTTGGGAGTGAGAAAAACGTAAGGTTTCGATTCTTGTTACTATTTAAGTAGCCGGATGCGATGCAATATGCCCTCATTTTAGTTTATAATTTTAATTCACATAGTTACTCGTAAGTAGGTAAGAGACGAATGGAACACAGAACACAAAACAATCGACGACGCAACGCTACGTGCTAACGTAAGATATCTGTGCGGTACCTGTAGCTTCAAAGCAAAAACGTGGAGTGTCACAGGCCTGGTATAACTGTCTGTTGTTTACGGATTTTTGCCGGAGATAAACGGAACGGGGGCCTGGAGAGGTGCGGGCGGCCGTACCTTTACCCCGCAGGCGAGGACTCAATTAAGCGGTCTACCTATAGAAGACTGTGCTGGGATTCGTCCTTTGTCATTGCTCATGGTCTTTGCCAGTCATTGCACTTGGACGATCATTTTAATGAGTATCTGTTTCACAATATGACTTACCTCCAACTCCTCGATGACCTTCTCGAATTGTGTCTCAGTGACAGGCGGTGCGCCGGCCCTGGCCCGCTCGTAGTTGAGCAGCCGCAGCCAGCAAGTGTCCGTCGCATCCAGATCGTATCCGCAAGCCGCTTCGGCGCACGCCGGCGTTGAACTCAGCATATGCTGCTCCGACGAATAGTGCACGTCACGGTTTAGGTGCACATACTTGTCTTTCGGTCTGGTGAACAACAAAATAGTTACAACAATAATCTATTTTCTTATTTATAATAGTCTTTGCACTTATGATGCATTTACACGGGTGACCATATTCGAATCGACCTCTCGTAGTCTAAAATGTCGACTTGGTATTTATATATAGTATTTATGTTAGTGAACTGAATTTCACAAAACGAGTTAAGACATGGACTCTGATAAGTGCTATGCATTACTTTTTAATGCAATACTCAAATTGCTCTCTATGTGCACACCTATCAAAAGACGAGTATAAATCATATTCTTGTTTTTCATCATCATATTCTTCTTTTCAAGTTTACTGGTTTCTTCTATATTATACTAGCTGTGCCCCACGGTTTCACCCGCGTATACATCTTTCCCGTGGGAGTATCTGGAAAAAGGAGTAGGTACCCTATGTGTTATTCTAGGGTTTAAGCTACCTACATACCAAAATTCAAGCCAATCCATTCATTAGTTTTTGCGTGAAAGAGTAACAAACATAATTTGGTACATGTTTGTGAGCATCCTCACAAACTTTCGCATTTATCATATTAGTCGTATAAGATAGGATTTGAACTCTTGACTACAATAATATTAGCCACCATGAGATTTTTATATCATCTCTATGGAGTTTGATAAAAAAGTTGATCCTGATAGTACGAAATTTAAAAAATAAATCGAAATCGAATTGATTAAATGTTGAAATGGCCGAATATTTCAAAAAGTGAGTGTAGTAATGTCGTTTTATAATTAATAGGTATTTTAGGAATTCTTAGGATCCTACTCTGGTGATGTTACTAAGTTACTACTTTGTTGGTGTTTGGTGGTGTTAATACTGTATACCGTTTATACATCTATCTGAATACGACATCACACTATGATCATCTCATATTCTTTTCAGGCTAAGCCACCAAAGGCTGTGCGTTAAGAATTACTCAGTAATATATCTAAAAGACATTCAGTAGTCCTCTTCATCGACCCCAGCAATCACGGATTGTTTGTTGTGAGCCCTAATACCTTGAAAGATATACTTACAATTTGAAAGCTGTTTGGTCAGGCGGCTGCGGGTTGTCAATGATCTTGACCTTGGGCGCGGGCAGGGAGTCAGGGTTGACGGGGACCTGCACGCCGCGCTCCCAGTCCTGCTTCCACGCGTCCGTGATCACCCAGTACTCACTAGGAGTAAGCGGCTCGTTGTCCGGCAGCTTCATCGCGCTGATCAGGTCTTTTCTGCGGATGCCATACGATAACACCGTTTTCAAATGAATATCCAACTCCCGATTTCAGTAGGAGTGTTAAAAATTTACTTTTTTTATAAATATTCGATGTAGTAACATAATTATATTTAGCGACGTAATGAAAACTTTTGAAAGTTGGAAATAATTCAATCTTTGCCTACTGGGGGACGCCAGCTCTCCCTCCACATATGTATTTATGTCCCCACTTTTGTCACCTTGATAGTGTACTAAATGTATGTATGTATGTATGTGTGTTGTATGACCGGGGAAAACAATTACCTACCTCCCCGTGTCATTGTAGGGTGGCTGGCGCAGCGGCGAGATCAAAGGGTGTTTTATAGTGTACGAGTAATTGTACCTATATTTACCACCTATATGTACTAGTAATTGTATATATCTTATCTTTTTTTTTTAGGGACCCTTGTGGTTTTATTAAAAAAAGACTAAACAATAGAGCTACATATATACCTCATAGATATATACCTTACAGTGAAAATAACAAGAAAGTACAGTTAATCTTAGGCTAATAACTATTAGTAGTGGCGGTCTTTTTGCTTAAAGGAATTTCTTCCAGACACAATATGAATACAACTGAAAGGAAAGAAGTAGTAGGTATATATTTATGTATTAAAAACGTGTTTTAAAACTGTGTAGAAATTGGAAATATGTATTTATGGTGAATCTAATCTTTACTGGCCTTTCAAGTGTCGTAAAAATGGTCGAATTCTCTATTGTATTTGTATAGCCTATGTTGTCTCAGTACTGGACAAATGGAAGATAAAATAAAATAAAATAAATAATTTATTTCTTTTATTTATTTAAATAAAAAATATTTTTTTGTCTAGACTATGTTGTCTCAGTACTGGGCAAAGGGAAGATAAAATAAATTATATTTCTCCATAAAAACCCTTATGAAATGTAAATTTCCCACTGTGCATGATTTAAATTAACCACTGCAAACAGAAAGGGCTGCAAATTGCTGAAAATGTAGTTTCACATATTACTCGGCCGTCGGTCAATCCGCGCATATTTTCGAAACTATAGCTCGAACGGGATGTCCAATAACACAATTTGAGAATTTAATTATTTTATGGAACATTTTGTTCCAGGAATATTGCACATACAGAAGTATTTTTTGAATATTGGATTGTACATAACCCTATGTATAATTTCAAAATATAAGCTACCCACAAATTAAACCGCACACCTTACGGTATTTTTAGCGTGAAGGAGTAACAAACGTCCATACAAGCTAATGCATATGTAATGTAAGTAAATCGAATGTAATGTAAATCGAATGGGATTTAGTACTTTTGATAGACTCATCTGATAAATAAAAAGCCGCTTTTCATATTTTCACACACTTGCATAAAGCAACGTCTTACCGGTAGCTTATAGGATGGGTGATCATGTTTTTAAACATCTGGACGCTACCGTACATTGGGAGTCCCATAAAGCCGGACTCGGCTGTATAATAGACGATTATCGTGTCTGTGATGTCAATGACGAAAATTAAGAAATACTTGACAAGATTATTTCTACCAATGATGATGATCACGATAGCACAGAACAGATACTACGTATAGAAAGGACACTGTCATTCACCCACCAATCGGTCTTCCTCACCCCCGCGAACGATATTGAGCCCTCCCCGAGCCCCGCTTATAGGGAAAATCACCTCACGCACACTATTGCACGTGTAAAAAACTCCATGTGTGCAGTGTCTGTGTAGTAGGTAGTTATAGCGCGCCTTTTATATGGGAATTGAGTCGAATGTCCGGGGTGTGACGATGGATAAAAATGTGATACATGCGATGATTGGTTAACTATTATAGTATATATAATTTTGTTAACTAGGCTAAAATATTTCTAATAAATAAAAAAAATTAAAACAACCCTTTAAAAAAAAGATACTGTGCCTAGACTGTAAAATCGGTAAAAATGCTCTGAGGAAATGAAAATCAAATGATCGTTACTATACTAAATAAATAAAAAAGAAGGATAGATGTGCCGTGCACTTAGGAACGGCGACCGACCTATTTCCGTATCGAGTTTAATTTAAGGACCCGTCGGCACTCTGCCGAGGCGCGGTCCAAGAACTGCAGGATTATTTATTATAGAGTGCATATAAAGTTTGCTTTATAAGGAAATTATTCCATTTGCGGAGTGAAATTATTGCGAGGATTTGTAGGAAATCCAGGAGATTCACTGCTTTATTCAATTAGCATTCTAGGACGACAGATTAGTCTATGTTTACAATACACAGAAATGTGAGGTTTAAGTTTAAATAGACATAGAAACGGAAACGAGAATGCAGTGTTTTGCCTGGGCATGAGTGAAAAAAAAAAACTTCTTCGACACATGGGAGTATTAATATTAAATGACATTTTTGCCCGAAATGTATCTGCCCTATTATCTATTAACCGTCAATATTTTCTCAGAACATTTGTATATTGTTGGTCCGCATATATAATTTAATTTATTAGTTTGATTCTTACTTAAAAGGGTAAATATAATAAAATATATAATTTGAATTTATACTTCTAACAGAACGGGTTACCCCAATTACACTGCTCGAGTCAATTCATATGGGTTATGTAGACAACCCATATTGTCAGAGTTTCAGGTCGCCAAGATTCCTACAAGGCCTTCGGACATGACCTAACGACTGCCCCTTTCATATCTTATAGGAAGCAGCCGGGACCTACAGTTTAACGTGCCATCCGAAACACGGTAGCGTACAGGCGAAAAGTACACATGGTGATATTCGATCCAGAGACTCCGAATTAAAAGCCAGGCATATTCCCGCAGGGACCACGGACGCTAAATGATGAAAATGATAAATGATGATGTGAAGGGTAAATCTCTTTGTTAAGTCGGTCATGTCGGTCTGTGGCCAACACTTGAGTCAGACAGATTTTTATTTCGCTTATTGATGTTAGTTAATACAAGATATTTATTATACCCTATGATGAATTTTGAACTCAGGAGTTCCGGATTGGAAGCCAGTTACATTTCCACTGAACCACAGTCGCTGAAAGCGCGAAATAAAAAAAAATTGTCTTCAATCTGGATAGGTACGAGTGATCACACATCAGGCTTTCAACACCTTTTATTTTACACCATCGCATTAAAAAAACACGGTTAGTTCAAAGTTTATTGTCAGTGCAATATGAAATTTGTTTGATGTCGGCTTTCAAAGGCAGTTTCATTGTACATCTATGATACCTATATCGTGTGCAACTGCGAGCGCCCAGTGCCCCCTCTGGGGAGGGGACGGGTGCGAAATTATTCCGTGAAATGTGTACAAAGGGCCCTTGGCCTGATATTCAAAACTTTGTACCTATGACCTCACCATTGTTTTGACTCTCTAGCCGGATACTATTATCAGAATATGTTATTTGAATACAACATCAACATCTACCCATACTGGGTGTAGTCGGCACAGCAAGTCTTCCATTCAAGTCCTAAGTCTAGACAGAGCATAATTTCCGTTTCGTACAAAAAAAATAACCTCTGTTTGTAATTTCTGCACAAATTATCGTGTAACACTGCATCCATTAGCTGATGTGTTTCCAGTGATGGCTTCAAGGTGATAACCCATGGCCTCCAACAGTTGGTCGCAATTTTTTTGTATGTTTTGCTTCATGGGGATATACCAGATCAAACCATCCATCAACTCTACACTCAGTAATTTTTCATACATTTACTCTTTTGTGTTGCTCATGCAAGCCTTTTTACCTTAATTAAAATGAAGAGTTTATATATTTTTGGCTGTATACCTAAAAATGTATTATGAATACATTCATGAATGTTTGTATTTATATTTATTTTTGTATTCGTTACAATTATTGTGTTATAGTCGCTAAATATAATTAATTACTCACCCTTATCAATAATTAGTAATTTCTTACATAAGGAAGTTTAAGGGTCTAATTAAAAAATAAATATTCACTTTCAAAGATTTTAAGTAGATTAATGCAGTAAAGAGGGAGTATATTATTAATTTTAAATCTTCATTTCATTTTAAAATGTGAAAATATAGTGAAAACTTTAGTTGATTTTTGTTATATTACCCAACCAATGTAATGTTGTGTTCGAAGATTTTTAAAACATATGCACTCAGCGTCTAAGGCACACTCATGCACATGGAATTTGCTATATAAATTCAAATAAACCAAAAAAAATTATAAACATGACAATACATAGGATATACAGTATTATTATTATATACAGTAATATCGAGCCATATAAAGTCAACCATACTCAAATCTTAATTTAATGAGAGTTATCAGTATAAAATTACCCCACTAGGTGGAGCCACTGCAAGAGCGAGGTCTGTCCTACATTGGCTTTGTGGGTCTTGTCCAATCCAAAGTCCAATCCTCTTTTAAAAAAAGCAGCTTTTAAATTGTTGCAAAGAAAGATACTTAAACTTGACGCCACCTAAAACCCCAATAATAATGATATAATAGTAATATTACTTTTATTGAGTATGATATGACTTCAACGCCGTTTCAAATACAATAGCACAAATAGACAGCGACAGTAAGAATAGTTGCATAATCTTTTTTAAATGCAACTTTTCCTATAGTACCCAAATACATAGAAAAAGTACATCGCAAAAATATAACAATGGTTGTCAATAATATTATTTTGTAACATTACATCACCAGCAAATCTTTTAAACTTTGCAACAATACAAAAGACTTATTATTGAAGATAATGAAAATTATACTTACTCCACAGGATATGATTTCAAAACATAACATAACATACATTCACGCCTTTTTCCCGAAGGGGTAGGCAGAGGTGTACCCAGGACTCAGTCGCATAGTAGATACACCCACATTTCGCCAGTATGTTATTGGTCCCATGTAATAGGGGGCGAGCCTATTGCCATCTACCGGGCACAGTTCCAGACTCCAGGCAGTTATTGAGATAAATCCTAAGAAAAATCCAATATTTAACACTGCCTGACCTGGGGATCGAACCCGGGACCTCTTGATTGGCAGTCGAGCATGCGCCCTCTACGCCACCGAGGCAGAGGATATGATTTCATTTACTGATATTATCAAACCTTAACTTGAAGCAACTAAGAGCAGATAAATTGTTTTGGTTAATGAATACAATTGATCTGCTAGGTACATGATCCATAAATTTATTACAAAGGAGAAAGTAAAAGCAGGCGTCTGTGTGTGTATGAGTTTTTAAACTTTGTATGCACATTACTTTCTGTTTGAATCTATATTGTAGTGTGGGTTTCATAGTTGAAATTAAGTATTTATGAGTATGTTACTTACACTCAGGAATAACACAGGATACTTTTCAGGGTGTGAATCTGTGAGCTAGTGGTTGATTTATTAGATTTCATGAGACTTAAAGTTATATAATGTCTTAATCTAATGATTCTTGTTGCAAAGTTTAAGCAGATCTTTGACCAAATCTAAAATGGATTGTAAAAATACAAAATCATGTTAAAATGTATACCTAGTTAATTATTGTAAATATGGTCAAATAAGTTTTTAATTGTGTGCTTTAAGTTCACAATTTAAACTAAAATAATTATTACAAAGTTGGATTAGTAGCTATTTATTTTAAAATATAATATACAACCATATTCAATAGATATTTATAGTTGTGTAAATGTATTCGTATGTATGTCTTTTAGACAAAAAAATCAATACATTTGATTCCCGGCCATGGAATGTTTTTTTTTTATAATGTAATTTTAGTTTTAACATAAAAGATAAAGTCAATATTGTTTAGTATAAAATTTAACAGCAACAAGCAATTTAGAATGCATTTATTCTACACTAATATTATAAAGATTGTAATGAATAGGCTCCGAAACTTCTTTCACTTTAGAAAAAGATAATTCAGTATGAGTGCAAGTTTTATTTGAATAAAATGAGGGGAATAGCAATAAATTTACGTGCAGTGCGAAACTATTAGTGGTTAAATAAAATAATGCACTAGGTGTTTGTAGTCTTTGTAGTACCTAACAATATATACAAAATAATCCAGACAATTTATAAATCTATTGTGGTTTAGTCACACTAACAGAAATAGTTATTAATTTGTGTGCAGTGTGATAAGCTAAAGGTAGTAGAATGAAATTATGAAGTAGGGGTTTGTAGTCTGCAGGTTAATCATCCATCTATTAAGGTTTGGTAACTTTAACAGAAATAGTCATTGATATGAGTATGCTGTGGTGCTGTGCTGGGTGGTATAAAACATTAAGTTTTTATTATGGTTCTGAGATATCACTAATTTATTCCACTTAAAACATTATTTTTATGCTTTCTGCAGCCCTGCAGTAATGCTGAGTAACCACAAATATTTAATATAATATGCATCTGAAAGGGTCTCATGCCCATACTGTTACAGCTACCTGCTTTCAAGAGATTGGTGGTTATAAGTTATGTGGTTATAAGGTACCAATATTTTCAAGGAAACTGCACAGATAAACATTTTAATTTGTCATTTTCAAAGAGTTTTCGCCCCAATTTAATTTGGTTGTAGATTACTATTACAACAATAATCTATATTATTACGATATTTACATAATTGTTAGTGTAAATAATATATTAACAATAATTGTCATATTAACACTTTTTTAGAATTAAATTTTAAAATCCTGACTAAAAATTTATAACATGTGGAATACATTTCGCAAATAGTGCAAGTATAGTAACTGTTCATCATAATTAATTACATTATTTGGTTCAATGTAATTGTTATTATTGTACTGTGATTTTTCTTATGTTTTACTTCTTAGCAATACTTTCATCACAAGAAGTATGAAGCATAGTTTTTGTAGTAGTTTTTATACTATAAAGTTAAATAAGTACACCAGCGGTAAATACACTAGCTTGTCAAGAGATCTTTCATAATATCCTTGAATGTATTTATTAAGATCTCTATTATAAAACTGTCAATAACCTCAAAATAACAAAAATAGTGATTATTTCAACAAGCTGCCAAGGCTCGCACAGTCTTATTCATTTGCACTTTGCTAATTAATTAGTCAGGATGCGCCAGCTTTCATCACAATGATATTCCATCAAATACCACTTTTATTTTGCTGTAATACTAACTAACTCTACTTATTGATAGAATTCTGACTGCCTGACAGACAGACAACGCTCAGCCTAACAGACTTGAAATTTTGTGGTTGTGATCTTTTTAAATGGAGCTGTACTAAGAAAGGCCTTCCTTAGAATGAATTGACATGGGAACAAAGTCACACGAATTTTACTTTAATTTATAATATAACTTAATAATATACAAATAATTATTAATTTATAATATACAATCTTATATTATGTAGATTTTGTTTTAATTTTTTGTCGATTGTTGGTAATATCACCACAATTTCATCAATGACCATTTTATAAAAAAATATTCAATTTAAAAAGTAAAATTAAATTAATTTTCTAACAAACTAAGAAAAAACAAAACCACAATAATATATAGATACTATTAGAATAAGAAAACATAAAATCACCAACCTGAATAGTTCGGCAGGTGCCTCGGGGGCACTTCTATTGTATATTGATGACATTTTGAGGTCACTGACGGGCCGTAGCTGCCAGTCCTCTGGCTCGACCCGGCGACGCTTGGACGTGCTCGGCTCCTCACCTCGCACCCCACTCGCCCGCTTAGTGCCTCTCAACGACATCTTGTATTGTTAATATCACCACCTACATGTTCACGATCCTACTGTAGCCTTACACTTAGAACGAGGCAGTAGCATCGTATAAGTCACATCATTCACTACAAGCTTCCACTTTATGCTTTTACTATACCTGAAACAAGCAATTTTTCTTGTCAACAACATAAAGTTAATCACTTTATCGCACCTTTTTCCTCAAAGGGTTGGACAGAGGTGTATCCATTCCCATAGGTACATCCAGACTTCAGCTATTGCCATCAACCCAACATAAATCCAGACTTCAGCCTGTTTTTATGTCAACTCACACATAAACACACTTAATATTATTATAAATTATGTGAATGAACATTTGTATAAACAGATTAGGTAGATTAGGTTGTTTGTTACAAGATATCATATACATAGTGTAGTGTATTCATCAGGTGAAATAAGACATTTAGTTAATATTAACATACAAAAATATGGACAAAATTTAGCTGTGTTAAAGGCAAGTTTAGTCATGGCAAGTATCTAACTGCTTATGACAGACAAGCATAGGGTGTTCTATTATTATTGGTCAAGATTGGTGTTGTACCACAATTCTAATTAGTTGTTAAGTTATTAACACTCAAATTTGTCGATTTGTATTCAACTTTCGTATCCAAATGTACTAAGATGAGACTTCGCGATAGAAATGAGACGCGATGAAGAAACCGATGGTTACACTTCGCCAATTGTTTATCAACATCACAATTTTAATATAAGAACAAAACAGCTTACATTCATGGTCTCCCGAATCATTTACACATTAAACCAGGAACGAGTCGCTCTGCTATTACTCAAATATAACACTCACAAAAACGACCGCTCGAGTTTCGATACGCGAGTAACGCGCAGGTGTAATATCTATTTGTGAAGTTTTACCTGGGCATTGTCGCGAATATGGTTCGATTACGATAAAATCCATATTATTTAGAAGTGCGACGGAAATTATGAACAACAATCGTGTTTGACGTTTCACTTTAGGGCACGAAATGTATGGCGGGCCATCGGACAACCTGCGGAGTCGCTCGCGGCACTTGCGCCGTGATACCCAGCGCGGGGAATGTTTGAACACAATACAACATTCAATTCCAATCACTAAGCCATACTCTTACACTCGATAAATTACATTTTCAAGCAAAATATCCATAAATATTTATCTCACAGTCTCCATTGTAGGCTACATAACAAAGTTGACAACATAGAGAGCAGCACTGTTTTGTTGCCAGATTGACATGAGTCGTCGCATCGTTTCTCCATGATTTCTTAGCCAATTCATTTATTCCGATAGCAATTACGCATACATCCATTTTTTAACAATATAATTAGGTTAAAATACCTCACAGATCACATACATTTTCTGTAATAGTCATTTGGCGCCATTGATTCCTATACTTCAGGTGGTCACGTGACTACGTACGATTCACCAACGCAAGCCAAGTAAGATGGCCAAAACGCACATCGACTCGGTTTAGTGTCATTGGTTTTGAAAGGAACTCTTCAATTAAATAATACATCGAGATGCGATTTTGCAATTCTCGACCGCTGAAGATAATTTGATCACAATCACTTAGTAACAATTATCATTATCAGCAGTTAGTGGCACAATTTTACAAAAATTATCGGACATAGAGCCAGATACATCAATAGAAGGTTTCGCAAAGTAGCCAGTAGTTGGCGCTGTCATCGCTATCTGTCTAAATTATTGCCACTACTAAAAACTTGTCAGGCACCTTATGAAATTATCTCATTCTTTTTTATAATTAGTCTTATTTATTAATTTTCTTTAATTATTTTTAATTCTATTGAAAATAAATAACATTTTCGTTAAAAATACAAAAATTGGTAAAACTAATATTTGATGGAAACGTCATCTAACCGTGCTCTCATCCTTTTATCTATGGCGTCATTCACTTTCATAGATTTTTTTTTTTTTTAAATTTATTGACGAAAATAAAAAAAAAGGGCTTTGTCGCTGTGCGACCACATCGCCCAGTACAAAAATGTTTAAAAAAATTCATATTACACTTTCATAGATGGATAGTCCCTTTTACCACTTTACCACAGGTAATGAAATATATGTCACAGACAAAAATAACATTTTTTTTATTTTTGTTATTAACGTTAAAAATACAAAAATTAGAAGCCAGTTGCAGAAGTCCCTAAGTCCACTTAGGGACTTTTTGTTCCTATGTCTTTAATGAATAGAGCATGTCAAATTACGTTATACCCATTTTTTTTTCTTTTGTAACAAGTACCTACGTCGTTATAAACCCAAACACTTTTTTTTTTTTAAAACTTAATTTGGATCAAAAAGTCCCTTAGATACATAAAAGTCCCTATTTCCAGCCAATTTTATGCAAGAAGTCCTTAAGTGTAACCATTTTTTATATAAAAAGTCCCTAAGTCCAAGGGATTGGTAACAAAAATGCTTTAAGACGGGCAACAAATTTAGTTTTAAGTCCAAGAATAAAGTATAAATTTGTTCTAGGTCCAAAAAAAACTTAATATAAGTATTTAAGTCCTTACCATACTGGTAAAAAGGGGCTAAGTCCACTGATTACGGCCCTTAGTCCATTCTAAAAAACTTGATTTGCAAAGAATATTTAATTATTAATAGGTGTTTTTTGATCTCAAAATATAGGTTGATTATTAAGTAAACTAACTGTAGTTTCATTTCATGGATATTCCTTAAAAATATATTTCCAGTCCCGATTTTAGTTTTCATTCTTGATTCCTGTAAACCTCAATTTTTGGACTTAGGGACTTCTGCAACTGGGCCCTTCTAATTGGTAAAACTAATAATTGATCGTTTGGGGCGGGAAACCGTTGACCTGTGTAAATGAAATTTTCTCGCATCCAATAAATTATTGTTTTTATCGTAAATAGTGGGCTACGGCGCGAGTTCTTTTAAGGATCAAGAGCCTAGCTCAATTAAGTACCGTACAATGACTTCTGTTCCTTATTCTGAGGAGAAAAATGTGAAACAAGTTATACAGTTGGAAAATATGGCGGGAAAAAGGGATGATCGTATACAATCGGAAAATGAGATGGAGGTGGAAACTAGCAGTAACAGAAAAAGAATTAGAACTACTCAAGAGAACGATAACTCATCGGAGGATGGATGGACAGCGGTATCTAAGGGAAAGAAATCAATAAGGACAGTACAGGAAGAAGAGGAAAAGAAGATTCATGTGTGTGCCGTTAGCTCAAAAGCCCTGCCGAAACAATTCGCTTTAGCACGTCTGTTTACCGAACACAGTATATCTAACGTTTTAAAAGTTAAGTATGTAAGCTCGTCTAAAATTATAATTACCTTTGACAACAGTTCGAGTGCCGAAAAATTTCTGCAAACGAAGAAGTTTGCGGACATGGAGTGGAGATGTTATAAGACAACTGAAGTTGGTGTATCTTACGGCGTCATAAAGAATATTGAGACGAATCTTGAAATACAAGAGATTCTGAAGAATATAAACAGCTCATATGAGATAGTGTCTGCAAGGCGTCTCAACAAACGTGGAATCGCTGATGATAACAATAGCAGCAACTGGGTAGCCAGTGAATCAATCCGGTTGGCGTTCAAAGGTGCATCCCTGCCATCTCACGTATTTATACAAAACATAAGAATAAAAGTAGAACCTTACAAATTCCCTGTGACTCAATGTTCCAGGTGCTGGAAATTTGGACATCTAGCGAAGTTTTGCCCTAGTAAGAAGATTGTATGTCCAAAATGCTCAAAAAATCACGAAAATTGCGAGAGTTTTTTAAAACATTTTTGTACTGGGCGATGTGGTCGCACAGCGACAAAGTTCATTGCCAGCAAAGATGAATCTAAATAATCATATTGCTGAAACTAACACTGAAATTGCTAATCTTTTTGCTGAACAGTTTTCTTCAATCTTCAGTCCTAATTCTACTGACTCTTACAATTACTCTCACAACTTTTTATCCTCGTCTGATCACTATAGCAACCTCAACCACGTTAATTTTAACGTATCTGACGTAAGCAAAATTATTAAACAAATTGATGTACATAAAGGTTCAGGTCCTGATAATATCCCTACTCTATTTGTAAAACGTTGCATAAAAGTTATATCACTTCCTTTAACTATAATATTCAACCAGTCTCTTAATGATGGTATATTTCCGTCAGAGTGGAAAAAAGCCCGCATTGTTCCAATATTCAAAAAAGGAGATCAAAATAATGTCAAAAATTATCGTCCTATATCGATTTTAAGTTGTTTTTCAAAAATATTCGAATCTTTGATCTGTCCCTTACTAAATAAACATGTAGAGAATGTATTAACCGATTATCAACACGGTTTCAGAGAAGGTCGCTCAGTTCAAACTAATTTAGTTTCATATGTTTCTGAAATTTCAAAAATAGTAGATAATAAAGGTCAAGTAGACGATATCTATTTAGATTTCTGTAGTGCGTTTGACAAAGTAGACCATGCTATACTTTTACATAAGCTATCATTACAAGGAATTGGAGGATCTCTACATAAATGGTTCCACTCTTATTTACAAAATAGGCCACAAGTAGTTTCTGTAAATAACTCTAATTCTTACACGTATTTAGCTAAGTCAGGTGTCCCTCAGGGGTCCCACTTAGGACCGGTTCTTTTTCTAATATTTATCAACGACATCACACAATACATCAAACAATACATCAAACATAGTAAAATTTCTCTCTTCGCTGATGACATGAAAGTTTACAAAGTAATAAATACTCCCCAAGATACACAAAATTTACAAGATGATATTAATTCTATTTCAAATTGGTGCTCATCAAATCACATGATTATTAACGTTAACAAAAGTTTCTACATAAAATTCACAAGAAAGAAAAAGACTATCCAATCCGCCTACTTATGTGATAACACTAAACCAAAGGATGTTCAAGAAATCCGAGACCTAGGTGTAATTTTAGACTGTAAGCTCAATTTTGTTTCTCATATCGATAACATTGTAACCAAATCAGCCCAATTATTAGGATTTATCAAACGAAACAGTCGAGAGTTCAATACCAATACCAAAATAATTTTGTTTAACTCTCTTGTACGCAGCCACCTCGAATTTGCTAGTGTAGTTTGGAATCCATTTTACACTACGCACTCTCAACGCATCGAAAACCTACAACGTGCTTTCACAAGACACCTCGCCTATCACACCCCATCATTCTCTCATAGAAGACCTTATGCTCAACGTCTACAGAAATTTAAAATGACTAGCCTCTACGACCGTCGCAAAATATTAGAAATGTACTTTCTATACAAATCTTTAAATAGCAAATCAAATAGCAATAACCTAATAGAAAATTTCCCATTGACAGTTCCTCACAAATATCCACGACATCCCATTCGCAACTTACTTCATGTACCTTTTTCACGAACAAATCTTGGATTACAATGCCCCTTTACTCGTATCTGCAAACAGTACAATGAACTATCCAATATAATTCACGACCTTGACGTATTCCACAATAGCTTTCCCTCATTCAGAAAAAAAATCATTGAGCACTACACACCCATTAACGATCATAACAATACCAATCCTTAAAAACACTTTCATTAATTATTTATTTGAAATATATTATTATTATTTTCTTTATTCATGTATAATCTTAAAGTATCTTATGTATCTTATTATTTGTTTAATTTTTAATTATCTTTTTTTCTTTCTTAACTTTTATAATACCTACTCGTTCATTTTGTCTAAGTTTTTTCAATTGTATTCATTCATATCATTTGAGTTTTTTCCAATTGTTTATATTCACTCATATAATATTTAATTAGTAACGAGCTCTATGGCGAATGCTATGTACGCCTATATATTGTTATACATATAAGAACTTGACTATGTAAAATTAAAATTATGTAAAAATGTATATGTATAATGTGGCTGTACTCATTAAATAAATAAAAAATAAAAAAGAAAAAGCCCTTTTTTTTATTTTCGTCTATAAATTTAAAAAAAAAAAAAAAAATTGATGGAAACGTCATCTAACCGTGCTCTCATCCTTTTATCTATGGCGTCATTGGATAGAGTCCCTTTACTTTACCACAGGTAATGAAATATATGTCACAGACAAAAATTACATTTTTGTTTGTATTAGACGCCGCACGATTTGTCTATTTCCCATTGTGAATGTGCTTGTTTAATATTAAATAAATCATCGAACATAAAATTAATATCCTGCTTCTGCATTCATTTAGCCTATACAAACGATTTCTTGATGCACTTGCAAAATAACTTTATTTCAAGTACAAGTTTTTAACCGTTCGTTTTATTTTATGCACATAAACCTTCAGCTCGTATTTTAGGCATACTGCTACTTCGGCTGGTAGTGCTATATTTTCTAAGGCATAAGATTTGGCTTTTGTCTGTGGTTAAATTATTATTTTATCCTTAGAGATGCTACGATATAATATAATGCGACCATTTCCTACCTACCCTACTTTCTGTGGGGTATTATATATATATATATATCGCACTTGCAATACTTTACCAGCCCTGCCCACCTAGCACGGCACGGGGATAACGAGTTTTCCCCGTTTTTTCTCCCCGGGTGGGTTAGAACGAGATAGCAGATATGAATTGTTCAGGCGCGAAAGAGAGAAAACTAGTTATCCCAGTGTCTCGCTAAGCGGACAGAAAGTATCCAGCAATTTATATAAGAAAGCAATTTATGATAGGAAATGGGTTTATTCACCTGGGTGAACAAGTGGGAAAAAAAAGTCCCATCAATTCACCTGGGTGAATTGACCTAGGTGAATTGATAAAATTTTAAAAAGGACAATTTTTTATACCCGAACATAATGATTAAAGATGCAACAGTACTGGGCCCTAACGTATCCAGTAATTTCTTATTCGTCGTACTACGATCGGCCAACAATGTAAACTTTTAAAATATAATTTACACATGACATGTTTGAGAGAATCTACAAAAGCCTAGGTCACAAGTCACCATTGAAGATTGGCGGACTGTGATGCGTGGCTCTGTACCTGTGCTCATTTCGCATACTTAAGATGGTTCGGCAATGATGCACTTTTAATGCCGCGGCAGTAATGCATAATGAACTATAAATAAAATACAAATTTCAATACACATATTACATTTATTTAGTTTAACAGTAATATATTATTTGAACAATCATAGTTATATTACAATGGTACGTACACTTTATTTGGAAATAGTAAAGCATAAGACAATATTATGAATGTTGCTTAATATGGAAAAAAGTTAATGTGGCAGAAAAAAATTACCAGTGGAGGAATAAAGGAGATAATTTGTATTTAAACAACATTCATAATCATAGATATATAAAAAACCTAATATAATAAGTGCTTTCAGAAAGCCATTTTGACTATGACACAGGTATTGAACATTTAATCTTAATTATTTCCCATACCGTCTAAATAGAGAAAAAAACCTCAAGATAAAAAAAAATAGAGAAAAAGACAATATTGGAATGTTTAAAAAGAATGCTAGAAAATCATGTTACATAATATACAAAATATCATTTTAGTTGTAGACCATAAAACTGTCTTCCCACTAGACCGGTACGTAGGACCGGTAGTGACATTATTCTAAATTCAATATGGCGGACCATCCGAGATGGCGGAATAGTTATTTTTCATGCATTTCTGCAATATAGGGTATCAAATGAAAAGGCTCATTGAGAGTAAATTGAAAAGTGAGCTCCAAGATGAAATAAGTTTGACTTGTGTAATTTGGCGAGATGGGCGTCGTCAGCATTGGTCTGCAACCTGTCTAGGAGAAGGATAACTCCAAAATCAAACTCGGAACTGTGTTTCGTCAGGCACAAGTAAGCTCGTAGCTGAAATAAGTGGCGCATTCTCCCAAACACCCAAGTCAAGATGAGGCCGTGCCGAGGACTGAGTGGCATCGGGGTGTAATATGATGTCGTGAATGACATCTCAGATGAACAGACTGAGAAACCTAGCCAGCGGATAACTAAAAACTAAAAAATTCATTAAAAGAAAAAAAACCATTTTTAAAAAAAGCTTTTGTTTAAACGCTCTAAAAAGGAAATAAAATTTTCCTTAAAAAAATTTAACTATCAACTTATAACCTCATTATATACAATTTATATGATCATAAAAGCTTGTCGCGAGGTTTAATTACCTAAAATATATTATTTATTTTATTATTTAATTAAATTGAAAATGAAAAAATATAATTTACTTAGCAGATCAATTTACATTAAATTGGTACTAGTTTATTTACAAATCGCGCGACAAGCTATGAGGTTATAAGTTGATAGTTAAAATTTTTAAGGAAAAATTTATTTCTTCTTTATAGAGCGTTAAAATAAAAGCTTTTTTAAAAAAGGTTTTTTGCTTTTAATTTATTGCCGCTTATGGTTTAATTACGTTCCGATAATAGTAGGCAGACAGCTTAAGGGTTCGTCCCAATAGAACTCGCCTACGAGATAATTGTAAATTCGGGCGAGCTACGATTTACAGAATTCATTTTAATACTTATTTATTGAAAAACGAAGTATATATAGCATTTTACAAAAAGGTATTATTATTTAAAGGTAAAAATACTTAAGGGGGTGCATCTACCCGTCAACCAAAACAACTTTCAAAAGAAAGAATTGCGAAATTTGCAAATAAATTTTTCGACTTCACATTCATAATAGATCAGCTGATCGCCAAATTTGTATGAGAAGTTTTTTTTTTTTTTTGCGCTTTCTTTTGCAACTTGTTCACGTTGACAGGTATATGCACCCCTTAAGTATTGTCACTCCTTTTTTAACACGTTGTATAAAGTAACTGGTGTAATCAGTTAGCATCCTTTGTCAGGCATCATTGTTCCGGAACAACTTTGAAATCTCCAAAAATACCAACTGATCATAGAAAATGTTTCTCAACTTAAAACAAAATGTATGGAACAGATGATACTATTTCGCGATTTCAGTCAGACCCATAGAGAAATTTATTCTAAATTAAAAGTACGAAAGGATTGTAACTGATTACCAGTCACCCTGTATATAAAAATAAAAGTTGTTTCAAGAAAAGGGCGTATTGAAAAGTATCGCGGCAAAGAGGATTAGGAAAAAGGGTCTCCGGGACTACTGCAATAACGACCTTGTAGGTAACAAACATTACCAAAACTCAAGGCCTTAATTAAGGAAAGGGTAGGAGATACCGCGATTACTCTCGTGTACCCTTAACCTGAACACCGAATCAGTCATCGGACGAATTCTTAAGGCCGATCGAACTGAACCGAGAGCAGACCCTCGTCACTCCATACAATCGCCCGCGCGCAATAATAGCCTACTACTACTACATAGAAAACATAACGTGTGTACGCTTCAAATGTGTGCGTAAGTATGGTTCGTTGACTGGCTACTGCTGGTCGCAGGCGGGAGGCTAATGACGGGGGGAGGTGAGTGCCGCTTCTAGAAGTAATACTTAGTAATCTTTGCCAAAAGGTTGACTTGGTTTGGTTGAAAAATATGTGACTTTCAGGGCTTGGAACCGGTAGCAAAAATACCCACAGGATTATTACGAACTAGCGACAGCAATGCCGCAGGACAAGATTCTATCTATATCTATCAATGGGGGAGGCCGATGTCCAGCAGTGGACTTCTTACGGTAGAAATAATGATGACGATTTAACTAAAGCTTGTCCGGACTGGTCAGCAAGCAGTTTGGACCGAAAATTTCGGTCGATGACTGAATCGGTCACTGAAAGCGCAGGGTTAATAAGCCCACTTACGTCAGCCCGGGCCAGTTAACCCAGGACGCAAGTGGACCATGAAAACTATAAAAAGAATACTAAAACATAAAATTAAATAAATTCGCTTACATTTGACACAGAGAAATACTTTAAAGTGTATAAAATAATGTGACTAACCTAAACACTTAACACATAATATTATTATTTATCTACTTTGTTATTTTTGGTTTATGATTACACACAAGGTTTTCTATTCTACTACATAATATTAATATACCATTTTTCCAAAAAAGTGGAGTTATACATAAGATATTTACAAAGAACAAAACAGGTAGGTATAAATTGTTAATTCGGTTTGATTCCATACATAATGACAGCCGATGATCTCTTTCCTATGACAAGTCGAAGATTTTATCGTGAATATTGCAATTAATTTATAAGCAAATTGGGAAGTTTACTACAACTTAAGTATTGCTACACCTTTTTATGATACCTGGTATAAAGTATTCTTAAAATTATGTGACATTAACGCTAGGCCTCTATGAGGCATAAAATTATTTAATAAACAAAATATTATGAAGCCAACTTAAAGATATTTTCCACATTATTGTTAGGTACCTATGTGTTTTAGGGCTTTACGTTCAACACTTGCTTAAAACGTTTGTCAGACAAAACTTTCGAATACAAATTTTTAATAACATTTTTTTTTATTACCTTTATAATTATGGACCTTGGAAAATATAACCCTCTAACCTAATACGGACCGAATCATTCTCGCAACTCTTACCATCAGATCAATTTACCTCTATCAGTCCCATTATTCGTGCTACTCACTAAATTCTATGTTTAGGACTTTGTCCTTGTTTTGACAAGTGAACTTTTTAAAAGAAAAGTTTCGACCGAGACAGATGAAAAATTTTGACAAAATAGACTCAATGACCCCACAAATCTACCGACACGTAGCGTACCAAAAGACGGCAATGACAAAATAGTCCTCTGCACTAAAATTGAATGTTTGTTAAGAGGCCGTATACGAAATCTAGACGGTATTGGTAAATCTCACGCACACATGCGGTAGCATATTATGGTCGCTGGTTTGCCTGAGTCCGGAGTAGTCAATGGCCATTACGGTTAATCAACTATTTTGATCTTTTTGATATTTATGCGTATCTTTTTTTTATCATTTGAAATAATAGGTTTATTAAAATATTTTTAATTGCCAATTTTTTTTATTATATCAATTTAATTTTCAAGAATTGGATTGAGATTGAACTAAAGTTTATTTCTGTGGTTTAAATTTTATGTGTATTTTATTCTAAATAGCTGAAACAAAAGTTATTCTTAAAGTATTTTTACAAAAATTTTTACTCAGACATTTTATATAAAACTGATAAAAAGTGATCAATACATTATATAGACGACTTTCACAGCAATGTATTGTAATTTTTTTACAAAGCGGTAAAATGTCAAAAAGGATTCAAAAATATGTGATATTCTAAACCTCTCACAGCAAAATTTACAAAACAGTCGGTGGTTTGAATTCGATTAATCAAAATTAAATTATAAAAATAAAAAAGAAGCTCATTAATTAGATCAAAATTTATATAATCTTTCATGTTATGCATTAAAACTTATAAAAATACAGTGTTTTAATTGTAAAATCACATAATCAGAAAATTTCGTATACGGCCCCTTAACTTAGAGTTGCCCAGAAAAACTTACATAATTTAAAACCAAATAGCTTTTCGTGTCTGTCTCTCTGTATATCCACTAAAACTCATCTATAGCCACGCAACTGATTCTGGTGCGGTTGATGATGATGACGAATTTTAAAAAAAGAACAAGTAAATATCTTGCTGACTGGAAACTTTACGTGCGCTCCCGTAATCAGTTTTTTTAAAATATTTGGGCAAATCCACACACGGTCATCTGGTCCCAAACTAGGCTAGAACCCTGTACTATGGTATCCAGAGGACTGATACACGAGTACATACTTATACACGCTTATAACACCCACACACAGATCAAACAGACATGGTCTTGCGCACAAATGTTTGGCCTGGCCGGGGTTTGGTGGGGAGTTAAAACCTATTCAATCAAATCACATTTTATATTTTGTGCACATGTGCGATTTTAACATATCTATTAAATTAATAAAAATATAATTATGGCTAATAATTTGAACTTTAAAAAATCAACTAAAAAGGCTATTGGATAATAAACTAATATGACTATTATCATACATTAATACATTTTGTAATAAATACGTAAAACATCCAGTTTTTGACACTTCATCAATATATTGGCAAACTTCATGTTTTAATAAAAAAATTGCTAAATTACATCAAAAGATATCTATTGGCATAAGGACGTATCAAACGTTCACAGCCGTCCAAAAACCTGCTAGACGCGTTTGGCACATTGGAATCGTTTCAAAAGAATACATAAGGGTTATGATCCCCACAAAGGGTCAGAAAAAATATATTTTGTGCACGCAAATATATGGGTCTTAAAGGCCAACACACAGATGTAATGCCAAGAAGTAGGTTTACATGCGAACATGGTTTTTATAAAGGGTGTATAATGTATACATTTTCATATTATGATTTTACTACGTTTATATTTCTTACACCCTGTTTAATCTACAATAGTTATAATTTATAAAGTAAATTAAATAATTGGAGAAAAATCAAAGATGATAAATGAGACTATGTCATTGTAACTGAAGTCTGTGGACTGATCAAAATAAATAATTTTGGTTTGATTTGATTTGATAGACCAAAAACTGAAATCAATTGTTAAGGTATACATATGTACGCATAGTGTAGGGTTCCATACCTAGATACCAAGAACATACAGCGCCATCTATTAGTTTCTTGCGCAAAGTATGGAAATATAAAATGGCCATAACTTTTGATTGTGATATCTTAGATGAATGATTTTTTACAACTACAAGGAACCGCAGGCACACCCCGGACACACGACTCAATTCCATACAAAAGGCGCGCTATAAACACCTACAGACACTACACATGGAGTTTTGTACACGTGCAAGAGTGTGCGTGAGGTGATTTCCCATAAAAGCGGGGCTCGTAGAGAGCTCGCGGGGTGATGGAGACTCCATTTGTGGGCGGATGACAGTGTCCATTCTATAAGTAGTATTATTATCTGTTCTGTGCCGCACATCTGGGTAGTTGATTCAATTTCAACTTAATACCTCCACGCGTTCCCGTTAAAGTGTCTTATCAGACGAACAGACAGACACACAGACAGACAGATGGACAACAAAGTGATCCTATATAAGGGTTACTTTTTTTCCTTTTGAGGTACGGAACCCTAAAACGAGAATTAACAAAACGTAAACTTAGGTTCAAATGATGGACATTTATAAATGCACATGTAATAATATAATTTGTTATGATCATAGTATTTTCTGATAATAATAGTACCTATTGATTGAATAAACTTCGTAAAGGCCTCTGCAGACGATGAACTATTCGCGGCGTACATTTTTGTTCACCCCGACGTATATTTTGTCTGTAGTTATCGGTGTCTGTAATTTTATGCAGTAGTAAGGGATTTTTGAAGGACAAAACGTACGCGGCCATTTGTATCGTCTGCGCAGGCCCTTAATATAACAATAAATGTTAGAGATGTGTTAGAGTTAGTTAGAAGTCATGATCGTATTACATAATATTAAAATAAAATAAAAAGGAATGGCGGGCGACATTTTATGGATATGGAATATTTTTGGATGGAATTTGACAGTTTATGGTCCAATTACGTACAATGATAATAATTTACATATAAAAATACACAGATAACATAATTAAAATCATACTAAAGCACCCTAAGGTAAAATAACTTCTATGAAGGTTGATATAAAATAAAATACAGACAGAGAGAGAGATTCATTTTGGTACAAATATACATATAAATAAAATTTTTAACTTACGACAATAGGAAAGAAAAAATTTGGCGCAACCAAATTTGGAAGTCAGTACCACTGACATACCACTGACATTCCAAATAATCGGGAAACTATCAATCTATCGGAACGCCAAATCTACATTAATCTGTCAGTATTATATCTGAGCGTAGTATGAGTTTCGTATGATTTAAATAAAAACTTGTTGAGACTTATATAATTTACTTATAGATAATTAATTATTTGTCATAGATATGCAATGTTTACATGTTTTTGCTCCATCTATGTTTAGATAATGAAAATACTTTCCTGGTTTTCGAGTAAGAAGTCGGTGAATGCATTAACCGGCCCGATGGTTTGGAGGTTTACGCATTTGTGCGGGCCCCAAGACAAGTTCGGCCCAAACACGACGGCCAAGTTGCTCACCGTCATTTTGTTGAGGCAACTCCTTTCTTGCACCTATTGGATTAAAGAACATAATGCAGTGTAACTGTAGAGCAGTGTATGCGACTTACAGGGATCATACAAAACGAAATTTCCCGTATATGGAGAAAGAGTGAATAATTTTCCGCTCACTTGTTTGTTGTTGGTTTTCGATCTGGCCTTTGTTTGCGCCAAAATATATTTGGTAAGAAAACCAGATGGTATTTTTATATTTATATAAATTGTTTTTATTTATATATATATATTGGCGCAAATAAAGACCAGATTAAGAGCCAACCACAAAAAAATGAGTGGAAATTCATTCTCTCCTCAATATTTAGGAAATTTCATCTTGTATGGAAGAGCAACAGCCTTAACATAGAATAGTAAGTTATAAATAAATATTGGTCTACAATGGGCGACCTTATTGCTTCAACCGATCTATTCCACTGGGAAAACATCACTCAAAGTCACAAAAAAATCACTGAACGAAAATGTTTTAAGCCAAGATTTTATAGATTGAGCAACATTATAGTTCTGTACGAAAAAAAGAGTCCAGCCCCAATGTGTGCACAACTTGCATTTTACATTTAATTCTAAGTGCAATATGGCGAATGTAAATTCATCAAAATTCATCAAAAATCGAGAAACAGCACTGTTAGTTACATCCCGATGGTATTATGTGACCAGTTGTTTTTAACCCTGTTTTGTTATTTTGCACACATTATTTCTGTAGGTTATATTACACGAATTTTTGAGCTCATGTATAGGTATTTGTACATGTTTTCATTTAACTTGCAATGTTCGCTAATGTAATGTTATGCAATGTCTGTAAGTTCAGATAAAAAAATACCACACACGGTACTATCATGTACGTAGATAATTTAAATATCAAGCGGACTTCGAGCCTCTTTCCAATCGGCTTAAAGTTCAGTAGTTATCTATATAATATTATAGTTACCTGCCACAAGAACTTGATGATGTACTTGAGTAGCTTATAGTTGTCAGTGGGCAGCTTCTCGAGCACCATTATCTTGGTCCGACGAGCCCTTTCATGGTAACGCCATGCTGAAACATTTAACATTGTATTATTGTTTGAAGGATTTCAATTTATATTTAAACTAATAAGAATAAACGATTAAGATTTGTACTACTTATGATAAAATCATAATTACGTGGTTATACAGCGAAGTTTATTGATATTGTGTGAGTTACGTCTATGCAGTTATTTCGCCTCTCTCAAAGCTTGAAAAGGTGAAACGTCAAACGATACTTCTTAGATTTGCTGGGCTGTAATTACATACAAAACGCCTGTCGCCACCTTTCTTGCCACTACTATCAGGCCTGAGACACTCCTGGGCATTATAGGTAAGAAGCTACAAGTACCTGGGGCGTCCGTCTTGACGGTATAATATCTATGGGCTAAATAGAGATCGCGATAGAAAGAGGCAGCTTATAGGTTAATATAACGACAATTAGTTAAGCGCTGTGCGACCTGAATTGCACTTTATTGCGTCGGCGCTAGTCGCTATTTATTTAAATGATTTTGAGGAGTATCTCTTCTGTTACTTTAGTATTCTGTGCATTACTACTACAGACAACTTAACCGAAAGACGGTGATTCTATGGGGTATATTGGCAAGGATATGCAGTGATACTGCGTAACAGCAGGGCTCACCTCTTTAATCTCTCATGCAATGTTTGCGTATGACAGGACATAAACTATAACATTATGTTTGAAATCAAAAGATCCAATTAAAACTAACCGAGACTAGAAAAGCTGCCATTTGAGCTAGTTGAGCGAGGCAATTTTTTTTTAATTACATATATCAAATAGGTCACCGTTTGACCCCAATCGCACCTGATGGGTAGTTCAGATGAGGACTAAGATGGAACACGCTTTCCTAGAAGATAATCAACAACATTCACTCTTCTCTTGAAGACCCCAAGATCGTATTCAGGTGGGAAGACGTTTCTTTAAGACGTAATTATAGTAATAACTGGCTATAATTCCAACAATTAAATTGGAACCACTTACATGGAAAAGACATGATTTCGTCATATAGCTCGAAAGTCAACACTGGCTCGTCGAGGTCCCTGAGGAAGGTCTTCATCAATACGGCAGCGTTGTGAGGGTCACCATTGAAGTCCAACGCCTCGCCAGCGTTGCAAGTGCGTATCAACTCCCTTATCACGGTCATGTTCGCTGAACGACGGAATATACCCTCCGTTTCCAACGCTGAAAGAAATATGAATACCTACATAATATAGTATGGGATAACTTTCACACACGGTCTTCTACCTGTCAAAGCCTGCACAATGGGAATCAGTGCTAAATATTATTAATAAGAGTTATTAGCTCTTATTAATAATATTAATAAGAGAAATAAGAGTTTCGAGGCATCGATCTTTATTTTATTAGTTCTATAGTACATAAATAATATAACTTATTTAAGTTCCACTTATAATACTTTTTATAAATAATATTAATAGTTATTATTTATTATTATTTTATTATTATTAATAATATATAAAGCCAATTTGTATCGAAAATAAAATTGTTTAATTAGAAGATATAAAATGAAATGGCAAAAGGTCGATGCCACGGAGCTCGCGCGCAGATCGTACATAATATTATTATATGGAAACTTTTAGAAGTATTGAGGCATCTTGTAGTGGTAGGCCTCTTTTGCAGGAGGCCGCCTGGGGAAGTACCACACCTTTGCCAGTTATTCATCCGCCAAGCAGTAATGTCCAAACATTACTGTGTTCCGGTATGAAGGGCAATGTTACCAGCGAAATTACTGGGCATGATGAGATTCAACAACTCATATCTCAGGGTGATAGGCGCAGTGCAGTGCCGCGCAGAATTTTGAATTTTAAAATACTGGGTGGCACTGTGTCTGATATGGGCAATCATGATGCTTACCATCAGGCATCTGATGAGCTCGTCTTGTCACTCACTATCATAAAAAAAAAAAAAAAAAAAAATCTTTGTCCTCTATGTACTGGTTGACTTTATAATAAGATTTTTTAATAAATTTGATTTTATACATGGGTTTTGAATTTACCTTAAGACATCCCAGTTTTGGATTTTATTATAGAAGAAATGTACAGTTTCCCAAGAATGCGAATGATAACTGGAATAGAAGAATAGAAGATCTTAAGTAAGATGTCACTTACCGTCAGGCTGCGAGAGGTACTCGACGCAAGTCCTAACCACCGGGGGTATGGAATCAACGGAGTTCACGTTATAGTCCCTTATGAACTGCAGGGAGACTTTGAACTGGGTGGTAATGGGCGGCATGTAGCGGTACTTCTTCTTGCCTTTGCCTGCCTTGTCGGCGGCTTCGAACGCGCGGGTATTGCGAGATGACAGCAATTTGTCATACCTATACACAATCATTTCATCATCACCCCAGCCGTAGAAAGTCCACTGTTGGACATATTCCTCCTCCATAATGGGGCGTTTTGCCAATATTCGCCACTCTTCGCAGGCGGGTTTACGGTCGCAGTTTGATGGTTTTTACACAGAAGACGCGGCTGCCCGTCCTCTGGATCTGATAACCCTCAGCCGTTTATTTTAGAACCATTATTTATTACAGTTTTTTTTAAACACAAAAGAATCTAAATTCTGTTCAAAAGTTAACGCCACCTTTTAGTAATTTGGCACAGCCCTATTAAAAAATAATTAAATCGATGTTTTGTATTCACCTTATGATAAAATATCCCGATATTTTGAAGACTAATTATCTTTGACTTATTGTCTTTTATGATCTTTTATTTTATTTGTAGTGAACGTCTATGAATCCCATTTATGCTCCCGCTAATAAATTAACGAGTTTATAACAGAAAATAGAGGCACATAGTGATTTCAAGACATTTTCATAGGATTGTATAAAATTTCTAAAATGTGTAGTTTCCTCTTAAAGAGTTCACATATTTAAAATTATATTAATAATTTCACTTACTCCATAACAGTTGATGGTATCACGAGCATGTTCAAAGGGATGAACTGCGCCAGCTCATGCAAGTAATTGACATACTGCATCTTCTGCCCGAACTTCACACTGATCGCTGGTCTGAGCATCTGCCACACGATACGGATCAAATTTGTCGGGTGCACCAAGTACAAAGCCTTCAAGTTCTTCTTGTACTTCCTGTCGAAAGCTTTGTAGGCTTTCCAGAGCCACGATAGAGGCGGCTTGTTGGCCGATGTCAGCCCGTAGTGAAAGTAAACCACGCTGTAGTCTTGCTCCACAAACTTGTCAAGAGTTAACATTAGGTACCTGGAATGTTCATTATACTAACTTACTCATTACTAGTGGCCCGCCCCGGCGGCGAAGAAGGCATAGTGAACGTTTTAACAGAAGGAAATTCGTGACATATTGTATTTTTATAGGTATAACCCTAATGGTTTACGCAGCACACGCAAATTAATCACTGTTTCTGTTACAGTGTGGTACTTCCCCAGGCGGCCCCCTGCATAAGAGGCCTTCCACTACAAACCCCTAGTACATTACTTTAATCTAATAGTTTTCACATTGCTCATTTTTTCCTCTTCGCCGCACACACACTCACCCTTACACACTCACATATACACCCCCCACACACATGTTATACCTATACTCGCTTTTCAACCCCAACATTATTTAATCTTAATGTAATTTAATCTGTTGTCCATAATTCGTATCCGATCACACTAACAATTTTATTGCTGATCGTAACCATTATTATATAATTTATTTTTGCATGATTTTGTTATAATTTCATCCGCTCACTTGCAAATATTTGTTATAATATAACTATTCACAAACTATTGCCATGTAAAACCTTTACTACAGCACGAGGAAAGTTAAACTCTACTAGTTGATCGCTCCAGAGGCTCAAGATACAAGCCTAGAGCTTAGTTTGAGTCTCACTGTTAATTTGATTATAATAGAAGTATGTATTTAGAATAATATCGCTGTATAACATACCGCTTTTGTACTAATTATTTTGGCAATAAATAATCTTATGTCTTATTGCACTGCATGAAAATTAATGAATAAATTTGGTAATTATGTGACACCTTACATACATACATACATACAGTCACGCCTTGTTTCCGTTGGGGTAGGCAGAGACTATTTACCTTTCCACTGGCTACGATCCTGACATACAACTTTCGCTTCTTCCACTTTCATCACATTCTCATGCATGCTCGTCGGTTGTAGGTTGGTTCACAATATTGCAGTTTTCTTACGGTACCCTGTTTTGTTCAAAATCGCATATAGCCTTTGTCACTCACACTGAATTAAGCTTTCCATAAGTGAAAGAATTTTTAAAATCGGTCCAGTAGTTTCGAAGCCTACTCGTTACAAACAAAAAACAAAACAAAAAAGTTTCTTTATATCCGGTTTCGGATTTCGTGGTTACGAATGTAGACTTTTGGCCTGGGCGCTACCGTGCTCATGTCGGAGTCCTTGTAGGAATCTTAGCGACCTGGACATCATACACCACATAACCCACATATTATATACTCTTCATATTATTAATTTATTTTTATGTAAATATATATATATATATATATTTATATGTAATATAATATATATGTATTATTAGTATTTAATTTATTTTTATGTAAATATATATATATATATATATTTATATGTAATATAATATATATGTATTATTAGTATTTAATTTATTTTTATGTAAATATATATATATTTATATGTAATATAATATAATGTATTATTAGTAATTTATTTATTTTAATTATATATTATAAACATCATTGGTATAAACTGTTAAGATGCGCCACCGTCTTTCTGCTGTAAATAAATCCTCTCCATCCATCGGTTGTCTGGAAGAAATCGCTTATTAGCGATAAGACCGCCGCTTGTACATTTAAGTTCAGTTTCTGTGTCCTGTAATGTTGTTTTCTTTGTGTGTGGTGTACAATAAAGTATTATCTATCTATCTATCTAACTCACATGAATTGACTCGAGCAGTGTAGTTGGGGAAACCCGTTCATTAACAGAATATAAATTAAAATTACTCGTATTATAAGACTTTATTGAACTAATTCTTTTATTCGGCTTCGGCTCTGAAAGGTCGGAACTTTAGTTTCATACTTATATCACCTCCGACTTCGACTATGTTTACGATACAATTTAAACCGGAAATTATATCAGAGGTCACAGCGTAAGAGGATCAGCGCGTAGTAATTTGGTTAAGTTGTGCTAAGCCAATTCCCCTTCTCGCTCAAACGTAGGCAAAGGTGAACGAGATGATTCACTTAAGGGCGGATACTTGTAATTTAGAAGATAATCAACTAAAGGCTAAAATAAAAACGTTTATTAGTAGTAAATTTATCTATCTACCTATCATCATATTAAAATGACAATTTAACAATTTTTAAAACCCTACAAAAGAATCATCTTGTATCTTTGTACAAGATGGTACATACAGTATGGACACGGGGATGTCCCCATGTCCAGGATGATCCATAAAGAATGTCCTAAGTTTTTCCCTTATTTTGGTTTTGATGGGATTAAATAAAATATACTTAACTCACAGTATTATTTGGTCATCATAAAAATATAAAACCTATTTTTAATAAAACGTTCGGCACATCTTTCCAAGAAATATTAAGTCAATATATTAAGTCGCTTGGCATGGTATGCAAATGCCACAAGGATATAAAAATCTAAATAAGACGGTACGTGCTGAAAAACAGCGCTGTGCACGGTTAGTGCAGCACATGCTGAGCACAAGCCAATTGCCACAACTACTGTAAAATATATGTTCTAGCAGATTGTAATATCGTATTTGTTATTAAGGTTGGGTAATTAACAAATTTTTCTTTCTTTCTTTCCTGGTGATATACACAACAAAATTTATTAGGATCCAGCTTTAGGACCCCGTCTTTGGAATTCACAATATTTTATCATCCAATCCTTCGCCTTTGCAAGTGCAACTTTAATTTTATAAAAAGATTGAGGGTTCCGTGTAAATAAAAATAAAACCCTTTCTTCATTCGGGTTCATCTCCGAAATGGCTGGACCGATTTTAACGAGACTAACGGGATAGCTGATATTATAAGAAGTTACTCAAGCTATTTTTTGCGGGTTACAGCCATAATTTGATTAAAAAGGGTAACTGATTACAACTTTATTTTAAGTAGATGAACCCCATAATAATAAAAATATTTTTTGTAAGACCTGTAGGCCAAGCACGAGTTTTTTGATAATGGTAATTGTATCGAATTCGTATCGCCGTTATGTCAAATCTCATACATTATGACAGATAACGCCCGCCACCTTATTGCAAACAGCAGTAATAGAAGTGTGGAAACCTATTAATTGCTTAATGTCTGATGACAAACGGCATACAAAAAATGACGTTTGACTGGAAAATTTACTGCTGTTGTTACGCGATTGCATGTTCGTAATACCACCGCCGGGGTGCTATTACGAACATGCAATCTCAAACTCAAACTCAAACAGATTTATTCAAATAGGTCATAATCTGACACTTTTGCACATCGTCGTCGTCGTGCGAGTCTACCGTGCGTTCGGAAAGATACCTCTACCAGAAGAACGCACAAGAAACTTGTAGGGCTTAATTTTTTCAACAGATAGTTTCACAATATTTGGTATGGTTACATTCGTTTTCTTTGAAGGTGCCGCGAGGCGGCTATATAGAAGTTTCCAGGCATCTTTGTCCTCTATGTTTATAATAAACCTTCCTTAGTAAAGTAGATTTTATATAGGTTTTGAATTTACCCTCAGAGAGCCCAGTTATCTCTTTTGGGATTTTATTATAGAAACGTACACTATTTCCTAAGAATGTCTTTTTATTTGTTTTAGATAATCTAAAGCTAGGTACAGCTATTTTGTCTTTATTCCTAGTATTAAAATTATGAAGGTCACTATTTAATTTTAATTTATGTAAATTTTTACGCACATACATAATGTTCTCATAAATGTATAAGGATGGTAGGGTCAGAATGTTTATTTCTTTAAATAATTCCCTAAGGGATTCGCGTGGACGCATCTCATAGATGGCACGAATTGCACTTTTTTGTAGTATAAAGATAGTTTCTATATCTGCGGCTGACCCCCACAACAGAATCCCATAAGACATCAAGCTATGGAAATATGCAAAGTACACTAATCTCGCCGTGGCTATATCTGTTAGCTGCCTAATTTTATAAACCGCGTAAGCTGCAGAGCTTAGTTTCCCTGAGAGCTCGGTGATATGAGTGCTCCATTGCAGTTTAGAGTCTATATTTATGCCAAGGAACAAAGTTTCATTGTCAATATTGAGTCTCACCGTCAAGAACTATGATTGGTTCTATACTTCTGACGTTAGGCAACGAAAATTTCAAACATTTAGTCTTTTTCGCATTCAATAATAGATTGTTTTCTGTGAACCATCTTGATATACTTGCTAAAGTATTATTAACATGTACTAGTGAAGTATCCTTCCTATCAACTTTAATAATCAATGACGTATCGTCGGCAAATAGAACTATATCTGCTAGACCGTGGACTTTGTAAGGCAAATCGTTAATATATGCCAAAAACAGGAAAGGACCCAAAATTGATCCCCGTGGGACTCCAGGAGAACTAGCAGATGTGATACCATTGACGCTAACCTTCTGCAATCGCATAACAACAGCAGTTAGCAACAAAATTTGCCGTGTCAAATGTATTTTTTTGTTTGCCGAATTCAAAACGATTGCGATTATCAAAAAAAATCTCATATTAGGCCATCTGCCATTTTTTGCCAAATCGGTCCAGTGAGACCAAATTTGTTGATTATGTGATTTTACAGACGAATATGAATACGAAATGATATGAAAGATCATTTCAATTTTGACCTAATAAGTAAGCTACTTTTTTGTTTTTAACAATTCAATTTTGATTAATCGAACTCAATCGAACTCAGCGACTTTTTTGTAGATTTTGCTGTGAGATGTTTAGAATATCACATAGTTTTTAATCGTTTTGACGTCGTACGAAAAAATTACAATGCATCAATTTGAAAGTCCTCAATATAATAAATGGGTCAGCTTTATATAAAGTTTCTCAATAAATAAAATTCTTAAATATATTCTTACTTAAAAAAGCAATTACATATTTTCATAAAAGTTAAATAACTTTTAGGAAATATGTAAGGAATTGCTTTTCATTTCGGCTACTTAGAATTAAATACACATTAACTTTTATGAAAATATGTAAGGAATTGATTTTCAATTCGGCTACTTAGAATTAAATACACATTAACTTATATGAAAATATGTAAGGAATTGCTTTTCAATTCGGCTACTTAGAATTAAATACACATTAACTTTTATGAAAATAGGTAATGAATTGCTTTTCATTTCGGCTACTTAGAATTAAATACACATTAACTTTTATGAAAATATGTAAGGAATTGCTTTTCAATTCGGCTACTTAGAATTAAATACACATTAACTTTTATGAAAATATATATGTAAGGAATTGCTTTTCAATTCGGCTACTTAGAATTAAATACACATTAACTTTTATGAAAATAGCTAAGGAATTGCTTTTCATTTCGGCTACTCAGAATTAAATACACATTAACTTTTATGAAAATATGTAAGGAATTGCTTTTCATTTCGGCTACTTAGAATAAAATACACATAAAATCAAAACCTCATATAAACTTTAGCTCAAAATCAATTCTAAAAGTGAAATTCAAATATTTACAAAAAATAAAATTATATATAAGAAAATTCGGCAATTTAAAATCTTTTAAGAAACCCATTTCAAATGATAAAAATCACGAGAATAAAAGATACTAAACTTATAAATATGAAATATATCAAAAAAGTTGAATAGGTAGCCGTGCTGGCCACCGACTAGTCCGGACTCACGCACACTTGCGACCGTGTGTGCGTGAGATTTCCGAAAAGCAAAACTAAACTTATAGTCGATATTTAAAAATTCACACAACAAATAACAAAGGTAACAAATGAGAAAGGGAATTATTACATAATATTATGTGCATTCGCTGTCTGGTAATATAAAATCCTAGGAACATGCAAAAAATAAAACACTAAAAGAAAAAAAATACACACCTCAACAATTTATCAGAACCCTGGAACTCGATTAGCAAATACTGCTTATGAACTCTTATTAAAAACTTCTAGTAAGTTTAAAACAAATGACTTACTCGAGCACCTTGTCTGGATGCACCACCTTGTTGGGTGGTAGTCGGCAAGCAGAGATAATGATCACCCTGCGGCCTTGATCATCATCACCCACCACCTCCACCAAGCCGGAGGTGTTCATGTCGGTGAATGTTGCATCGACGGGATCGATAATCTGTTTAGATTGATTGGCACCCATGTTACTTTCAATGTAGTCTTTATCAGCTTTTAGGAAGGTTTGCGTGTGCTTGTTGGGAAGTGTCTGAGGTTTCGGATACACCGCGCGCTCTTTTCTACCTGCGGAAGGCTTCAGGTGCGCAAGTGCGAACTTTACAGACTTCTAACAGCACAGAACAGACCAATGCAGATACCTCAAACTTGTTCACCTAGATTAGTATGACAACTTTTTCTACCTACTTTCATCATCATCTCAGCCATGGGACGTCCACTGCTAAGCATAGGCCTCCCCCATAGATTTCCATCCAGTCTGGTTGTAAGCGGCCCGCCTCCAGCGTGTTCCTGCCGTCTTTATCAGATCGTCTGTCCACCTTGTGGGTGGACGTCCTAAACTGCGCTTGACGGTTTGTGGTCTCAATACGAAAACTTTAGAGCCCCATCGGCCATCAGTTCTACGTCCTATATGGCCTTACTTTAACAGTTCAAAAATTGCGCCGTAATATTTATTATAGTTTGACTCGGTTTTAAAACGCAAAGTACAATCACTTGCGGGATCTATCACATATCGCATAATCGGGTGCATTATTTTGAATTTATCAAAGTATTTTTTATAAATAAATTGAATAGGTATCCTGTTTTTAGGGTTCCGTACTAAAACGGTGCCAAAGGGACCCTATTACTAAGCCTCTGCTGTCCGTCCGTCTGTCACAGGGTTCTATCTCGTAAACCGTAATAGATAGACACTTATAATTCACATACATTTTCACAAACACATGAGCCCCTACTGTGCGGTCGTGATTTAAGTATAAAATATCTATTTATTTTGTCTGATAATACTGAGGCTAGGTACAAAAGAAAATATATATTATCTAGATGGCGCTGAATATGTTTCGTGTCAAGTTAATTTTTTCCTCCCGGAAAATATTATACGAGAATTTGTAAAAAAATATTTTGTCGACAGTTTTCATAAATTTCCATGACCATGTTAAAAGTTTACCGAGTGCTTACGCAGAACTGTTTAATATAAATAATTTCTAATAAGTAAGGGTTCTCTTTGTCTATATTTTTTTATAAATATTGTTTAGGAAATATTTATAAAGAGGTTAAAGTGCTTCCACGTGTTCATAAAAGTGTTGTTATTTCTGTACAAGTGTTGCGAAAAAAGGTGGTTCTTGTGAAACCATGACGTCTTTTCTTAACCATAAAATATTTAAAGCGAGAATGTATATTTATTATTTTGTTTGTCAGTACAGTGCTCAGTACGCGGATGACCGAGCTTCGGTTATCGATAAAATCCGCTTAATTTACGGTGGTAACCACTTCATTACAAAATTAACACACAAAATAATAAGTTTTTTTACATCCGGAGTTTTTTTACCTCCATTTATTTCACTAATAATATTCCCACATAATATACATATAATTATTTTATTAAAAGGTCGCGTGTAGTCCTGACACTAGCCAGGAGTACAAGGAAAAGCGCAGTTTTATTAAGGGAAACCGTTCTGTTAAGAGTATTAATACAAGTTATAATAGGTATGTAATATAAATTCATAAATTGTATTTACCTCATGGTAGACTACAGGCGCCTTGGCAAGTTCTTCTTCGTAGTTCTCCTCGATAGTTCCGTCGCTTGCGGATAAATACTCTTCATTCAAATCCAGCAGCTCTGGGGGCAACGGTGCTGCAACAATATCTGGTATTAGTACACCTTCATTTCATTTTCCATGCATTTTATGATATTCAAGCTTTTATTTAACTTGCAATGTTTGTATGTCGTAATAACATACTTATCATACAAACACGCCTTTTTCCCGAAGGGGTAGGTAGAGGTGTACCTCTTCTCCTCCTCTCCTGTCTCTCAGACTCAGAACTCAGTCCCATAGTAGATGCCCCCAGATATCGCCAGATTACAGACACAATCGTGCCAGGAGAATAGTCGAAAGCGCGTTGGGAATACTTGCACAAAGATTTGAATTTTATCAAAAAAAAATTCGCTTGCCGCCTGATTATCTAAACAAAGTTATTATGGCCTACTATTCGTCTTCATAGTTTTATCAATACAAAATGCAACTCCCCAGCAGTACAGAAGAGATTTAGTGAAAATCCGAGCACAATATTCAGACCATTATCCTTAATGGTAATGAGAAAAAAGTTTAAAATATATTTTACTCAGAATATGGAAATGTTAATTGACCGAACTTTACCTAGGTACCTTTTATAAACACGCGTTGTGTGATATTATTGTTAAGGTTTAGAACTGTTGATATTTCCTTGTTCTGTCTCTGTTGAAATTTCGAAATTTTCGAATTGATGAAAACGTTCTACAGTAGTGTATTTAGATTAAGAGCGTACATAGCCTTCTAGGAATTTGATAATCCTATGATAAATTAACCAAATCTATGTTTTGTATTTCCGCATTTCCTCCGAATCTTATTAACCCATTCTATAAATTTATATCCTGATATTTTTATAGTGAAGTAACCTATGTCGCTGTCATTTTATAATCCCTTGGTTTTTTCATAGTGAACTTCCAAAAATCGCAGTTTTACTCGCATTTTTTCGTAGTGATCATTCACTACAAAAACATGTAGAGTTTATAAACAAAAATGATAGGGGCATACTTTACAGGATATAAATATATCAAATAGGTTCATTGTATTCGGAGGTAACAGGGAAACACAAAACATCGATTTATTAAATTTTCCATAGGATTGTCTCAAACTGCTAAGAGGTCCTGTATCCTGTAAAGTAGTTTCTGTAATATTGTTTTTTTTTTTTTTTTAATAAAGGCACTTTAGCTTAAATAAGTAGCCCATGATGTTTCGAGGACAACGCTTATCTTGCTGACGAGTGGGAAGACCACCAGTTAGCGCAGTTACTAATAAGTACCTACTATACGCGATAACGCCACGCATTCTAAACTCTAAAAGTAAACCGTTAAAAGTGATGATGCAGTCTGCTTATTCAAGTATTTAAAACAACATCATATATATATTATGCTAAATAACTAGCAGGTTAGCTCAGCGTTTGTGCCGCAACGTTTTACGCCGCCTTTTACGCCGCAGGTTTTGAGCATGAACATTTAACTGAGGAACTAAAATTACAACCAATGAAGTTTTACTGATTAGTCTTCCCTGTACAATGTGTACATACAATTTGATGTATGCGTCGCGCACTTTATTGCATAATTCCATAATATACAGGTGAACTTTACAGGTAAACAAAAAACAAATATAAAATATTTAAAATTAAACAGGACATTAAAACCACTATGAATCAAAACTATGATTTCATCAGAAACTAGGAAGGTATTAAGTTTTCTCCTTTGAACTTGAGAAATACTTCGAGAAAGTGCACGATCTCTCAAGGGCTCGGCTCTACTTTGATGAACTTGGAAATGAAATTCAAGGGCATATTAATAACGCTTCGGAAAATGATTTGCAGTACGAGAAACGAGCACACAAAATGCAGAATACGAAGAATGTGCAAACCGCAAAATGAGCATCAATTAATAAGCTTGTCTCAACCACTTAAACGAACTTGCACATGAAATTCAAGGGTATTTATTAGTATTTACGCTTCGGTGTATAACGTACAGTGAGAAAAATAAGCAAACAAAATGCAGCATACAGAGAATGTGCAAGACGATAAATAAATTAAAGTAGAACCACGTCCACACACAAAAGATTTTGACCAATTTCTAATTGTGATGATTGTTGAGTCCAGTCAAGCTCATTTTGTTAAGTATACAATAAATAGTAATTTATCAGTATACACCCATTGCATAGTTTATTATATACACCCTCTTAAGACAGAATCTTAGCTACAAGAAATTTGACACGATCCTATGAAAAAATTGCCAAATCGATGTTTGGTATTCCCCTGTTTCCTCCGAATATAATAAATAAAACATTGTTTATTGCCTTTGTTTATAACATTTTTTTTTTTTACATAAATTAAGGTTTGGAATTAATAACCTAGTGTATTGAAACCATTGCAAACATTGAATTAAATATTTGTTTATTTTATCTCAAATACATACTGTGCATTATATTATAATATTATACTTCTGATTTCTAATTGGTTTACATTGTATCGTCCCCTTTAATTTAACATTTATCATAATATTTTGTGACTTTCGACTATTTATTAAGAGTATAAAAGTAATCATATTACATAACAATTCAGAATAAAATCGTCAAAGAGCCATTCTACGTGCTAGTATCAGGCCCACGAACGTCTACTTACTATTAAACCGAGATTCTAACATTTAACTTAATAGTCATAACAAACATAAATAAATTTTTAACTTTAATTCTTTTTGACTCATTTTAATTTTATAATATTTATTTATAAAAGTTAATATGTATGAGTGTGTTTAATTTATTAAAAAAAATTAAATGTTTAAATCACAAATTCTTTAAGTGTAGGTAAGACTAATCCAATGCTCCTATGTTCGCCTGCGTCGCTCAGTGTTAAATTTAATAATAATCTTTCAATCCAAATTAGGCTTTTTTTTTTAAACAATCATGTAAATAGAGTTTAAATTCAAATAATAGAACTTCACTAGATGGCAGTACATGTCATAGCACGTAATTGTCAGTGATGGACACTTTTTTGTGAAGCTTGTTCAGAGATTGTACGTCTATAGTAAGAAAACTTAATTGAAACCCTGTAATGACCTCCGTGGCCATACAGGCCAGCCTTAAATGAAAATCATGTATTCTAGTGGTAGGCCTCTTTTGCAGGGGGCCGCCTGGGGAAGTACCACACCTTTGCCAGTTATTCATTCGCCAAGCAGTAATGTGCAAACATTACTGTGTTCCGGTGTGTCCTGAAGGACAATGTTACCAGCGAAATTACTGGGCATGATGAGTTTCAACAACACTAATATCTCAGGGTGACAGGCGCAGTGCAGTGCCGCGCAGAATTTTGAATTTAAAAACACTGGGTGGCACTGTGTCTAATATGGACAATCATGATGCTTATCATCAGGCACCTGATTTGCTCTTCTTGTTACTCTTCTCACTATCAAAAAAAATACTCAAAAAATATATTATAGGGTTCCGCACCCAAAAGGAAAAAAGAAACCCCTATAGGATCATTTTGTTGTCCGTCTGCGTATCTGTCCGCCTGTCAAGACACTTTTTCACAGGAATGCGTGAAGGTATCAGGTTAAAATTGATATCAACAACTCAGATCTACGGTCCACAGTTAACGCAATCACAAGTTATGGCCATTTTACTGCATATTTCCATAATTTGGACTTTATTGAAACTAATAAATGGCACTGTATGTTCTTGGCATCTAGGTATAAAACCCTACACCAGGCATACATAATATATATGCCTTAACAATTTATTTGTATAATATACTCTAGTTAGTGATTATAATGATCTTACCTAGCCCGCCTGCTTGTATTAACTCGGAATCATCAAACTCCAGGCTGGGTTCATAGTCGTGGAACTCCGAGAGGCTAGTGTATGATTCATCTGCCTCATTGTTGCCATGGAGAGCTGTAAACGACAACTGCATTACTAACATTATCGAATAAATGGTTTTATTGAAATGTTAAGGTTTTCAGTTTTTTTTTTTCATTACTTTTTGAAAGTATTTTGTGTTCAATTTTATTATAATATTACAGTCGCTTTATGCTCAAAACAACAGGTTCACCAACATCCAAGTACTCAAAAAGGTCTATTTGGGAATATGTTTAATATGCTAAATAGTGCTAGCCACAAATGAGAAGTTGATGAAAGCTTATACAGTCCGTAATAACACTGAATATTTCCGATCTTTCATTGTTTCTTTTTTCTATAGCCTATAGTAACAATAGACAGCCTCCTTGACTCAGATAGTAGTAACTCTGGTTCCTGTGCAGCAGGCCCCGAGTTCGATCCCCAGCCAGGTCAAACATTTGTGTGCATGAACATGTTGGTTTGATCTGTGTTGTAATCTTATATAAGTATGTATAACATTAATCAGATTACCATAGAACATGCTTCTAGTTTGGGACCAGATGACTGTGTGGATGTTGTCCCATATTATATTATTATTATTAATAAAAACGTTCTGATAATGGATGTACACAGTTTTTATTTATTTATTTATTTAGCATTCCACACCATACATTTTAAAATATTACATTGTAGATTTTGGTTTAGACAATTAAAGGAATTAAAATTTAATTAATGCTATTTTTTAATAATTTAAGCCAGTTTTAATAATCCAGCAAACGCAACAGTTACATTACATGGTGTACTGTATTCTACTACTTCTACTACTTACTTACTAACTACTATTACTACTTTTACTTTTTTTTTTGTAGCGGTAGGCCTCTTTTGCAGGGAGCTGCCTGGGGAAGTACCACACCTTTGCCAGTTATTTATCCGCCAAGCAGTAATGTCCAAACTCCAAACATTACTGTGTTCCAGTCTGAAGGGCAATGTTACCAGCGAAATTACTGGGCATGACGAGGTTCAACAACTTATATCTCAGGGTGACAGGCACAGTGCAATGCTGTGCAGAATTTTGAATTTTAAAACACTGGGTGGCACTGTGTCTGTGTCTGATATGGGCAACCATGATGCTTACAATCAGGCACTTGATTTGGCTAAATTAATAATTTATTATAATAATTATTTATAAAAACTAATATAATTCAAACATAACATTCCCTTTTATTTGATATCCATATTAAGAGGATTTAGAAAATATGTGTACCTAATCCGCCATTTTGGATTTATTAATGATACATAATATAAATATATATATATATATATATATATTCAAAAGGGTAGTGGACTAATTTTGAGACCCATTCTATAATGCAGCTTCAAAATTAACTTGAATGAACAGCATACCGGGCACAGTACCTCGGAACCCCGGGGTTGCGAGCTGAGATTGTTGGCAACCTGAAAGGGCTGATGGAGTTTTGTACATGAGCAAGGGTTTGTGAGGTGCGTTCCAAGCTCACAGGGGCTCGTTGGGAGCTCAATCTCACTCAAGGGGTGAAGAAGGCCCAATTGGCGGGCAGATAACAGAGTCCATTCTATACATAGTACCTAATATTGTCTGTTCTGTGTCTGGGACTGTCTGTGACTGCCTCGTTGGCGTAGAGGGTGCATGCTCGACTGCCAATCATGAGGTCCTGGGTTCGATCCCCAGGTCAGGCAGTGTTAAATATTGGATTTTTCCTTTAGGAATTATCTCAATAACTGCCTGGAGTCTGGAACTGTGCCCGGGAGATAGCAATAGGCTCGCCCCCTATTACATGGGACCAATAACATACTGGCGAAATGTGGGTGTATCTACTATGTGACTGAGTCCTGGGGACACCTCTGCCTACCCCTTCGGGAAAAAGGCGTGAATGTATGTATGTTGTCTGTGTCTGAGGGTAAGTACATAAAAAATTAATTTGCACACCTCTAGGAGGTAGAATGTATACCCTACAAGCCCTACAAGTTTCTTGTGCGTTCTTCTTGTAGAGGTATCTTTCCGAACGCACGGTAGACTCAGTACTGTATCTTCATTGACGTACAAAAGTGTCAGATTATGACCTATTTGAATAAATCTGTTTGAGTTTGAGTTTTGAGAATGGACCATAAGACCTTTATTAAGACCTTTAATACATACATTTTTGCAAATAAATGATTATGATTATGAAAGTAGCATGTTACCTTGAAATACCCTCACTGGACTCAGCTTTGGATGGTGATCTGGATCCATCTTCTTTATGGTCTTGTTGAAATGATTTGATATTTATTGTTTGAGCTTGCGACTGTCTGATTCTGATTCACAATGCACACCTGAGGAATCAATGAGTTAATGACGAATTACAATAAGAATTTCATTCCAAACAAAATTACTTACTGAATAATTTATTTAATATGTATTTACACATTTAGGTAAATATTTAACTATAATTTTACGAATATTGATAATGATTTTGAATAGAAACCAATTACGTTTGAAATGGTTTTGTAACTTGTAAAACCTACCCACAGTTTGCGTTACTTGCAACTAATTAAAAACCTATGTACCGTCATATTTACAATGTGTGACTCATTTTGTTAAGGAATTAAGATATTAATAATTATTATTGATCAGAAAAACTAGAAAAAGCAAAGATGTTTGCGTAGAAACATGACAATTTGGTTGTATTTCCAATTTTGCAGCTACATGCTGATCCCACCTCAAAGTTTCTCGAATGCAAAATTATCACTTCCGTAATCCCTAAGATATCGTATCCTCAAATTGTAACTTATAGTGAATTATAAACAATATGTGCAACAAAAAAGTAATACCTTTGTTCAGTACCAGTTATTCACAAAATAAAATTGTATTAGCGATTTTCAAGACAAGAAATATTCATGTTTAACCACAGAATACTATTAGTTTGACTGTTCCTTTTGTTCTGTGTTTTGACTGATGACCACAGAACAAAGAAGATGACTTGTTTTTTTTTTTATTTTTATTTATTGACGTAAATAAAATAAAAAGGGCTTTGTCGCTGTGCGACCACATCGCCCAGTACAAAAATGTTTTAAAAAATTCATATTACTCTACTTAAGTCTAAATAATCTATATACAAACGATACAATTTTTTACATTTATCAGATACAGGGTAGGAAAGTATACTATTTATAAGACCAACTTCGAGCGATCGACATCCAAATACTGACCTACGGTCTTGTTCGTTCCGGACATACTCCAACAGAACATGTTGTATATATCTCAACAGTACCACACACTTCACAGTAAAGAAGATGACCTAGACATAATATAGTGATGACTGATTATCGAATGATGTAAGAATCTAGCCACAGATTACAGAAGATCTAATCGCTAGAATCGAACAGATTATAAATACATTGATGCATCAAAATCGAAGCCAACAAACTACAAGCAACTCTAGTAATTGTCAATCTAGCATTTCATTATCCATTAATTAGTTTAACATTCAAAACTAAAATTTATAAATTAATAAAAACAAAATTGAAACAAATAAATTTAAAATTAAAATAGTCGTCTATTGAGTAAAAACATCTGTCACATAGCCATTTAAATGTTTTGTTATAAAATTCATTTGCATTTAATTTACTATATTCCATTGGTAATTTATTATATTATAATTTAGTTGCCATTTTGTAGCAATTTCTGTTGCACATTTCCAATCTGTACCCAGGCTCTATTAACTGAGTTAATTTTCTTTTTGTTGTCGCTAAGTGTAAGTCTTTTTCAAATAAATTCAGATTAAGTTTATCACCATCTTTAAATATGGGACAGACAACAGCCTTCTTAAATATGCTCGGGAAGGAACCTGTTTCAAAGCTAAGGTTACAAATATGTGCAATTAGTTCTGCCAAAAAATCGAGTAAATTTTTTTAGAATTAAATGTTCATATTTTGCTAATAAAATTGTGGCTACGCTATTAGAAATGGACAAAGGACCTATCGAGGTGACTCTCGCTCAGACCGTTCGTATGTATAACAGCGTGCGTTCCCTATGGGTCAATGACGTTGAATCGCTTTCTTCTACAGATCCACAATCCCTGAACAAGCTTTACAAAAAAGTGTCCATCACTGACAATTACGCGCTTTGACATCTATTGACATCTACTGAATTTCTATTATTTGAATTTAAACTCTATTTACCTGATTGTTTTAAAGTCTAATTTGGATTGAACGATTTTTCACCCTATGAAGTTCAATGTTAAATTTGACACTAAGCGACGCGGGCGAACATAGGAGCATTGGAGTAGACTTATATGCACTAAAATATTTAGTGATTTAAATATTTAAATTTTTTTAATGAATTAATCACACTTATACTTTTTAACTTTTATAAATATATATTACAAGAATTAAAATTTAAAAGGGTCAAAAAGTTTTAAAATTATAATGTATTTAAGTTTGTAAAGATAATTAAGGTACATGATAGAATCTCGGTTTAATAGTGTGTACAGGTTCGTGGGCCTGATTCTAGCACGTAGAAAGGGTCTTTGACGAAATTATTCTAAATTGATACGTGATATGATTACTTTTATACTCTTAATAAATAGTCGAAAGTCACAAAAATATTAAAATGTTATCATAAATATAAAATTAACGAGGACCATGCAATGTAAACCAATTAGAAACAAAAAGTATAATATTATAATGCACAGTGCGTTATTGAGATAAAATAAACAAATATTTAATTCAATGTTTAAAATGTTTTTAATCCACTAGGTAATTAATGCCAAACCTTAATTTATGTAAAAAAAATATATTTATGTTCGGATAATATTATCCAAAAATATTTAAAATGTAATCGACTCCATAGTTTTTCATTCGAACAAAGCGCTGTTGTCCACTTTATTGTGTTAAAAAAATTAAAATAAAATAGAAACACGCAATGATGATACATAAATTCCTAAAATTATTGTAAATACATGCAGGGGATAAATTATGAAAAGCTATCGCTTTCACGCACGTATCTGTTGTTATTCGGTTAGCTTTTTACCTAACACTGGCATCACGCGGTCGGCCTACGGTTGCCATGCAACTAACTACATAGTACCAGACTATATTGCGGCGGTACCAGACTCGCGGCTTGGAACAGATTTTTGCACGACTGGTTCTCTTTGGTATCCTTACTCTGAGCTATGGGTAGACATTTTCTTCTGTGGTAGACATTCCTGGGGCGTGAACACCATAACGAACGTTTCCTCTCTGTTCTGTGACCGAACGGTTCGGGTCACAGATTAGGTAGCTCAATCAACCCAATGATGCGGCCGTACAAAGTTCGATCGTCTGTAAATACCATTATATTATAGGTGATAGATGAGAATTTTTATATATAAATTAAACCATAGAGAATAGAGAAAGTTGAACACAATGTATCAATATATCCTGTGTTTATTCTGTGATCATAACTACGTAGTACTAATTATAGTGATCTGTGATCATAACCTTTAGTCTCAAACGTAGTACTAATCGTAGTACTAATTATAGTGATCTGTGGTACTAATTATAGTGATCTGTGGTCTCAAAAGTTGTATTATTCATAGTAATACATTTAAACTTTAAACTGATAATAATTATAACCACAGAGAACTTTATTATATACTGATTAAAACTAACTGAAACAGACGGACTATTGAGTATAATGCTCGGTTACGCTAATGCTGGCATTCCTGACAGAACTTGGCAGCCACCGGTGGCTATCTTGGAAACAACGTAAGTCTATTATTAATCTTCAAACTCATAAATGCAAATCAATGCCTAAATTATTTTAATCATTCTTGAAATTTTTCAGTATGGGTGTAATAACACTCGAAATGTATTGGAAGCACGCGCCTTATACATGCAGAAATTTTATGGAGCTGGTACGCAGAGGTTACTACAATAATACGAAGTTTCACAGAGTGATCAGAGACTTCATGGTCCAAGGAGGTGACCCAACAGGGACAGGGAAAGGAGGACAGTCAATTTACGGCCCTGTGTTTGACGATGAGATAAATTCGGACTTGAAACATACAGGAGCTGGAATATTATCTATGGCTAATGCTGGACCAAATACCAATGGGTCTCAGTTCTTTATAACTTTAGCTCCTACTCAGTGGTTGGATGGGAAACATGCTATATTTGGTAGGGTACTGAATGGCATGGCTGTGGTAAAAAGGATAGGACTTGTGGAATGTGATAAGGGTGACTGTCCTGTTGATGATGTGAGAATAGAGCGAGCTTACATACCAAAGTGAAACAATACATAACTTTAAGTATTATTGTTGTACTTTATTTAGCCTTATAGCCCATCCTGTCTTTACTTGGGTAACAGTAAAGCATAGTTAGGTAATGATAATTAAGAGCCATAATTCCATAGTTTTCAAATAACTCTATTGGTTTATGCAGCACATGCCATGACGAGCCCGGCGGCGCCAGTTGACAACTAAACTTCGAGTTGAGAGCAAAACCGGGGCCAGATATTGCTATATTAGTTTGACTAAAGTGCTAGCGAAAAGGCGGGGCTAGTGGCCTAGTACCACTAGTACACACCTACATAGTAACTGTTATCTAATCTGTCATCTGTATTCAAGACCATAACTTATCTTCGGTGAATTTCTCATCAATTTCCTCACAACAGGCAATTTATCTAAATTTAATATACTGGGCCTATTGTGCCATCATAGTATATTATTGTTCTTGAATACAGGTGTATGTCTGCTGCCATCCTAGACCAGAAGTTTCTTCACAGAAGTTAAAGATTATCTCTCCAAGATATTGGTTTTAATTGGCAGCTATAACTAAAAATGGCTTTATATCTGAAAGTATTTATCTTTTACCAGTAGTTCCTATACAACAGTGATAGATCCTTTTCAGTTGACGGTTGTCAGTTGATCATCCGAATAAAAATCTTGATGATATACATCTAACACTTCTGTGAAGAAACTCCTACGGGGCTAGTGTGGAACTCGGTGACGATCACTTTAGTGACTAATAACTCGATTTGATAAATGTCAAACAGCTGGTTTCGTATTGGCGCTCCAGTTAACAACTGAGATGTCGTCAAAATCACTAGGCGTGTTTAATAGTCACTTTAACATAATTTTCAGCTGTTTTCGTATCAATACTTTTAATACTGGTATTGGGGAAGTCTTAATTGTTCACTGTGACGTCACTTGTGATTATCACTGAAGTTTAGGATAGACACTGCTCGAAACCAGTGTTTATTAAAAGTCACCAGCTAATTAAATTGTTAAACTCGCCAACTTTTTTTTTCACTAAACATACACTTATTATAATTATTATGATTTGCGTAGTCACTTAGTAGACCAACGGCAGGTAGGATAACTCATATTATTGCCGGCTGAGAGTGATGAGATCCAGAAGATGGGAAGCACAGAACAAAGAGATGGGAAGCAGCGTCCTCTGCGTAAAAACCAGCAAACTGTGCTCGCTAGCCCACTTGCCAAGCATGGCTAATTAGTATTGGCAAAACACCCTATTAAGTGTGAGGCCTATGTCCAGCAGTGGACTTCTTACGGCTGATTGTACCTAAATACTGCAATGCAGAGGCCACAGACCGGCAAACGTAGCGTTGGATGTCCACCCACAAGGTGGACAGACAATCTGATAAAGACAGCAAGATCAAGCTGGATACAGGCCGCTTACAACCGGACTATGGGAGAGACCTATGTTCAGCAGTGGACATCCTATGGCTGAGATGATGATAATGACTGCAATGCAAACATTGTAAATTTTTAGGTGAATTTAATAGATAGATAACACTTTTATTGATACCACAATAAAGAAATTTACAAAATGAAACTTTAAAAACTAAAATGTGAGTTACAATAATAACATGCATCGATAACATGTAAAAAATACTGACTGATTTGAGTACTTAAATAGTCTTATTATGTAATGCAATGTCTTTTATGCCTACTTATATAATAACACATATATATATAATTATTAATTATTTTAAATTATTTGACATTGTTGTTTCAGATTTGTGATTACTAATAAAATATCTTATTTGTCAATGTATCCTCCAGGGGGCATCTTACAATTTCTTTGTGTGGAACCAATATCTCTTGCAAGAATACAAACAACATTTTAATAGAGCTAAATATCTAGAAGACAACATAATGATATAAATTTAAAGGAATGGAGTCCCACGGGAACAAATAAAGGGAATTACACTAGTCTACTTTATTACTTTACTTATATTTAGTATTTACTATTAAAATAAAATAAAAAGCTTTTTAATAATCATATTATTTTATTTATCAGGCCTCGAGTTGCACTACTTAGCTATAGCATCAAGGGCGGATTATATAACTATGTACTTATATCATCAAATCTCTAATTTGCTCTATTATTGCAATGATGGCCTCCATTGTAGTGGCTTGTCACTCTTATACAGATATGCTCTTCATCCCCTTGTTATCCATGTACCAGCATGTCTGCTTACTAAAATAATATTATTTATTTATTATAACTTTATTAGCATAACTGATGGAATAGTAATAGACATCTACTGTGTATATAAATAACTTAATTTGTAAATATCACTAGATAATAAAATTATAAGGACTGTTTGTTTATAATCTCCCTTCAGGCAGATTATAAACTAACATAATCTCAATCAGTTACAGCATTACAGCCCTTATAATCTAAGATGTATGATTTGACATTTCATCATTTCAAGCCCAAATAACTCTGCATAGGTATAACTCTATACAATTTCAATAAACTTCGCTGTAAAACCATGAAATTATGAATTTTATCACAAAATGTACAAATCTTAATCACTAAATTTAAATACAAATCCTTCAAACAAGGCATAATAAGAACTGTCAAACAGTACTTCTCATACTTGATAGGCTGGAATCCCCACTTAAAAAAACTCTTCATTATAAACTAACGGTTCTTAAAACAAACTAGTAATCCTACTTTCTACTAATATTATTACTGTGAAAGTTTGTAAAGATGGATATATGAATACCAAAACTACTGACCCGCTTGGGCTGAAATTCACATGAAGGCTGAATAACACATAGGGTACTTTTTATTCCGACATTCCCACGGGAACGATGAGTACACGGGTGAAACCCCGGGGCACAGCTAGTATACCTACTTTTATAAATGATGCATCGATGGTCCAGCAGAAATATGCCCAGCATCAAATGAGGAGTTCCTGGGTCGGAATAGGCTAGTTGACTAAATTTGAAAAATTGGTTAATACATTATCTTACTATCTATTTTACCCTAAAAACTTATTATTTTTGAAAAATTCGATCATTTATATTGTGTATTTTT